>OX344756.2:22721988-24101488 GCA_947034885.2 Thuidium tamariscinum | reverse complement strand
GTTCCCCCAAAACATATTTTTCAACTTCAAATGCTATTATCTCCTAATTTGTGCAATCAAAACCTTCCATTTTCTTACTACAATAAAATAAAGTATTCTACTATTAGATCTTATGGTCAAATGTAATAAGATTTCAGTTTTCATTTGGGGGGGGGCCTTTGCCATCAAAACAACCCATTTTGAATGTTATTTTTTAGAATAGCATAGTCAAAGAACTTTAGGGGTATTTAAAAAAATTAAAAAGATCCTTTAGTAATATCTTTTTGAGACATTGGAGTCAAAATGTGTTATAGAAATAAGTCATAAGGTCACATTTTTACTATTTAGCTTTTTAGTATTTGTTATCCATTTTAAATCACATCCCCCAAAGACTTACTAAAGATGAATTTATTCTTTCTTGTGATCTTTTCTTTGCAAAAAACATGATGTAAGGTTTGAAGTCTAAAAAAACAAAAACATACAAAATAATAATAATAATAAAAACTATAAATTCAAAACTTTAATAAATGTGTGATGAAGTAGCAAGAAAGTGAAGAAACTACAACCCTAGCTAAATATCAAGAAAGCACCTACAACTTAAGTAATAAAAAGCAAGTCTATGGGAATCAAACCCAAACTAATAAACACATAATTATTAGTCTCTTATACCCAAGTCCCTTATCAATTGCATCTTTTGTCTACATTTGTTCAAAATTTCAAGCTACAAATTTTGGACAAACATAGACAATGGACATAATTGAAAGAAGGGCCATAGTGAATACAAACAAAGTACATGCACTATAATCATGTGCATTCAAAATGAGACACCATATTTGGACTAAAAATGACACTTAAACCTAAATTCAATGATATAAGATGTACACAAGCAAATTATGACAACCTAGGAGAGTCTAGTATTAAATTTTGGTACACACACTAACAAATGATACTTTAAAATTTAATAACCTTTTTTATAAAGTGACCAAACAAAGTGTATTAAAGTGCATTGAAATTCTCTTTAATTTGTTAATAAGATTCAATAGAAATAATTTATATTTTATTATAGTATATATAGTCAGTTACTATTAGTATTAACTACAAGTGCACTTGTATATCCTCCATATATACAATCATCCAAAACCTACTTTAGTAACTAACTACAATGAGTAGGAATTTTAAGAGGACCAAGAAATGAAAGGGACTTGTTATGGAGTACGAAAATGTTTAAAATATGATGTTTAGCTTCTAGAAACTTTAACCCCTAAATTAAAGGACCAAACTGCATTTTTTGGCAACATGGTGATTTTAGGCAGCTCACTACAAATGGAGTGTTTTTTTTCATTGAATTTTTCACACAACATGTGCCCAAGGAGTAGCTTTAAGTCTTGACAATTTTCATAACTTTTGACTACATGGTCAAAAAGTTATTGCATGATATGTTTTCATTGGTTAGTGGGCAGCCCAAAAATTTCTTATAAAAACTTTTTTTTCAAAATTTGAAATTTGAAATTGATTTTCTAGATGTACATATATGCAAAAAGATTTGAATCACTCCATTTTGATTTATGAGATGAAAGTTATAAAGAAATTTAGTTTGCGGGCGGATATGGATTCTCTACTCTAAAATAAACCTTGAAAGTCTTTATTTTCCTCAATTTTAAATATTTTTGAAAAAAAATTAAAATTTTGGATGTTGATTGTTTATCACAACATTACATCCATTGGGATTGACATTTTTTTATTCTATAAATAAAAATTTAACAATTTAGTATTTTGAATCACTCTCTACTTCTTTCTACTCATTAATTTTTTCCTATATGTTGTACAATTCCAAATGATGCGAAATTTTTTGAGCATATAGCCAAGTTGCCGTGAAGAATGAGTCCAAAGAAGCAATACCATTTTGGACATTTTTTCATAGAAATGTGACCTTGTGAAGTGTAGCTGCCCGCTTTTTTGCAGGGACAAAAAAAGGGTTTTTGTCAATTCAAATGCTAATATCTTGCAATCTATATGGTGGAAAATTCTGAAATTTTTCCCACATCTTTTCACACAAGTGTACTATAAGATCCTATGGTTACATGTGTCTAAACATGTTGTTTTTTTAAAATTTGGTGCTTGAAGTAGACATGGCAGTTTTGGTGTGTTTTTGGTGAAGACAGTCTTTGAACCTTTAGGGGTTAATAACTATTGATGTACCACAAAAGTAGATATTTTCTAATGAAAAATGTCAATTAATTAGTATGGATCCTTTTAATACACTTCTTTAGTGTAGAATTTAAATAATTCAACCTATCACTTTAGATAATGTCAAGTCTTGTTTCTAACCAAGATATCTTGTCCTAGTGAGGCACCTTTAGCCTTGGCTCAATGGCTTATGAATTTTACACATAAGTAAATTGGTCACAAATTCAAACTCAGACATTGACACAATACTTGTTCTAATCTATTAAGCTATAGTTGGGACAAATGGTCTCGCCTTCATAAGAAGAGATTATGTTGATTCTTTATAAGGTCTAATTTGTAAATAGAGGCATTGAAAATAGAATCAGCCACCTAATTCCATGAGACTTAACTCTTGAATGCCTAAGTCCTTTTTGTGTTTAAAAACATCCTTGCTTTTCAAGTGTTATAAATACAAATGCCACTAAAATATGTAAATTCTAATTGTACAATCTTGTGGTGTGTATGTTGTAGATGAAAAGAATCAAAATTGACGTCATTTAGTTGCATAGATTGCAAGATTATAATATTTTAGTGTTTAAAAAAAACTGAAATTTTTCAAGAAAAAAAATTAGGAGGTGAAATTTGATTTCCGAAACAACTCTGATGGAAAACTTTAAACTATATATGAAGTGATTCAAAACTAGATACAAACACATTGGTGAGAGAATATCATTCAATTGACTCATTGTGTTTGTAGAATTGTTTTGAAATGTCAAAAAAAACATTGAAAAAAATTATAAGAAATACATCTACAATTGAACATCCTTCTACTAAAATGCATCTTAGTTACTCATAACTTTTTGGACTGATATGAAATTTTAGAACTTCATTTTACACAAACTAGACTAATATGTGCAACTTTTTCAAACTTTATTTATATTGAAAATGAACATTGTACTAAGACATTGTATGAAGGAGAAATAGGTTGCCAAAGTTCATTGTAATATAAAAGTGACTAGATTTTAAACTTTGAATTGCTCCCAAACATTTAGAACAACTTAGATTGACATTAAAAAATTTCTTCATAATTAGGCTTCAAGAATAATTTAATCCAACCAATTTTTATTTATTGAAAACAAGCATTGCATGAAAAAGACACAAGCCTCCAAAGTTGTAGCCATCAAAATGCAGTTTGGTGAACTCAACTTGAACCTACTGTGAATTTTGAATTGTTTTCAAGAAATCAATACATTTAGGATTGATCTAAAATTTTACTATATAAAAAAGAGGATAGAGCTTATATTTGACAAAAAGTTTTTATTGAATTTGGACATTGGATGCAAAAGCTTCAAGTGATTGCAAGAAACTTTTGTACTATTTGTTGCATTCTTGATTTTCATTTTTTTAGTACTTTTTGTACTATAAGTCACCTTCAATACTATTAGGGCATAGAATATGAAATTTTGATGATTGATTGGATTTCAAATCTACTATTTTAACAACTTGTGATGTTTATTGATGGATGGCAAGGATAGATGGCAATACATAATTTGCCTTAAGAACAAAATTTACATTAACAAATTGAAGGCACTATGGGCCTTCAATTTATTAATGATTCTTTTTGTGTACCTTGAAATGTTATTTTGAGCCACATGCTACAATTTATGCTAGAAAATGAGACTTTGACATTTTTATTTTTTTAAATAAAAAAATTTCTTTAAAAAATTCATTTTGAAAGTGACCATTGTTGCCAACTAAGAGCTAAAAAACATTTTTACTTTGATATAAATTCAACTTACATATAGAACACTTTAGGTGAATATAAATCACACTTTGAACATGATTTTGGAAATCCTCTTCAATGAAGGTGTATTTCTATAAGACAAGCTAGCCACTAAATTCCACAACATAGCTCTTAAAAAAAAGGTATTCAATAGTAAAAAAAGAACCACCCAAATCACATTTGTAACAAACATTCAAAATTCAATACCCCCTACTTAATCATTTTTGAAAGATTTAAAAAAATAAAATAAAATGTCCCATGCCAAAAGAAGCTTCAGTCCAAATTTCACATTCATTCCATTACTTTTGCTATACTTATGGAATGAAACAACTTCTGTAATATGTGATGCAAAATAGGACAAGTGTTTCTTGCAATCACCCTTAGAACTGCACTTTGAATTAGATTCCAAGACTATGTAAAGACACTTTTGGTTCCCTTTGCTAATGAAGGATTAACCCTTCAAGGCCCAATGAAGTTTTTTTAATGAATTGTGCTACATTGATATTTTTTGCACATAGATGTGCTTGAAATTTATAATTTCAATTGTATAAAAGTGAAGACTATTTTGTACAAAATACATGAAATTATTTGTAGAAAATTTTGACCTTCGGATTTTTAAATTATAACAATTATGGATGATCAACTTTATAGGCAAAAAACGCAAATTTTGCTGAAAAAGCTTTATAATAAGATGAATAATACTTTTTTTATCACCCCCCCAAAAAAAAGTTGTCTTAGAATCTAAGGCTAATGTCGTATTTCTTATTTTAAAATTCAAAAATTCAAATATCCCTCAAATATGCATACATTTTCAAACAAAATGATTAGGAAGCCAAAATTGACAAAGTTAAATCCTAAAATTAAAAAAATTAGATATGTATAAATTTTTTTAATTTAATAACAACAATATTTTTTGGAACTTCTTCAAAAAAATTGGAAATTATTCTAATTATTTTGTATTCTTAATCACACTAAATTGAACCTTTATTTTGAAAGTTGTTAAAAATAAAAATTTGAAAAAGAATTCTTCAAATCTTCTTTGTTTATAAAGAATAAACTATAAAGGCCAAAAATATCAAAGAAAATATTTTTCCATCTCTACTACTCCTTTCATTGAAAAAACATTATATATATAAAAGATTTTAAATACTTTTTATATTCAAATTTTAAAAATCACACAATGCAACAAATATGTAAACTTGTTACTCTACAAGATCCTAGTTTACAAAATATTGAGATGTGTTTCACCCTATTGAAGACTTGCCATTGAAAATTTGAAGAAGACACATTATGTCCCCTTGGCCCTTGAGGAGTTAATCCATAAACATCAAGGTAGACATTTGGTGTGTTATGAATGACAAGGAATTTTCTTGTGTAGGACAAAAGTGCAACTATTCATCTTTGAAATTAGGAATAGAAAGAGTAGATCTTCTATATTAACCCCTAAAGGACAATGACTATGTTTTCACTAAAACCACTTCAAAACTGCCATTTCTAATACATGTACCAAAACTTGAGAAAAAATTTATTTTTTGACACATATAAATTACTAGATCTTATAGTAAGATTCCTTGAAGGATGAGGAAAAAATTTCAAAATTTTCCACCATGTAGATTGCAAGATTTTAGTGTTTGAAGCTACAAAAAGCCTTTTTTTACCACTACAAAATTTTGGGCAGCTTCACTTCAGAAGGTCACATTTGTAAGAAAAAAAGTTCAAATTAGTTGCAACTCTTTGAATTCATCCTTAAAGGCAAGTTGTCTATGTGCTCAAAAAATTTCAAATCATTCCAATTTGTACAACATATAGGAAAAAAATAGTGAGTAGAAAGAAGTAGAAAATGAACTAAAATACAAAATTATAAACAATTAATTTATGGAATTGAAAAATGTCAATCCCAATGGTTAAAGTGTTGTAATAAAATTTCCATGCCTACTCATTTGATTTTTTCCAAAAATATTAAAAATTGCATTAAACAATGGATTTCAAACTTTTTTTTTATAATGTGGAGATTCTATAACTAGCCACAAGCTACTCTAAACTAAAACTCCTTGTAACTTTTGACTCATTGATTGAAATGAAAATATTCAAAGCTTTCCACTTTGATAAAAATCTAATGAACCAATTACAAGAAAAAAGATCTTAAAAACATCATTTTTAAAGAAGTTTTTTTTCTTGCCTGGATTGCCTGTCGAGTAAAGAAAGTGCAATATCATGCCATAACTTTTGAACCATGTATTCAAAAGATATGAAAATTGTTGAACCTTAAAGCTACTCCTTGGATACACGTTGTGTGAAAATTTCAAAGAAAAATAAATATAAACTCCATTTGTAGTGAGCTACCCAAAATTGCGATGTTGCCGAAAAATGTAGTTTGTTCCTTTAGGGGTTAAATAGGTATTTTTAAAGGGACCTACACTAATTAATCCACATCTCACATTATATAAGTATCTACTCAATAGTTGTACATCAATTTGTTGTACATCAATAGTTATTGAAGTGTTTGAGGTTTGTAAATCATACTTCAAACACCTATAGTTTTTTTTTATGAAAAGTCCCTTTAATTTTTCAAACCCCTTGATATTCCTATTCTTTGTACAATACTTTAACTTCTAATAGGTGCTTTTGAATTTTTCTTATACCAATGTATCAAAATAGATGATTTCCATAGTTACTAGTCTGTCGTTCGATGATTACTAAGGTATTAGATAGTTGAACCATTCCCAACAAATGCTTCATTGATTTTTCTTCTTGTTCAAGTTTGCTTAGCCCATCATGAACTGCATGACATGATACTATTGTCCATTGGAATGCTATAAAGATAATTTCGTGCCACCTTCTGTGCCAATCCAGTATCAAAGTGATTGAAAAAATGAAACGTAAATGGTCTATAATGTCAAAACGGCATCAAATTACAATGGCTCAGCTTTTTCTAATGAATGTTATTCTTCTTGCTTTTCAAGTCTACCAAAGTCATTCCTAAGACCTATGCTTAGCGAGATCCCAAAACTAGCTAAATTTTGCTTGGTTTCTACTTAATTTTTTCATGTCCTAAGTGTAAATTCAAATATAATCTTTAAAAAATGAACATTTGGCTAAAAACCTTGAATCCGTTCTGAGATTGCTGACACTTACCATATATAAGGTAGAAGTACCCATAGTCAATCACTTAAGTGATTTTTAAGCAGATTGTAAGTAGTACAAAGCAAGTGAAATTTTTGCCAAGTAGTAAGATAGGATATATAGAGATCATACATTTTTCAGAAATTTTATTCTCAAAATTGACATTACGATGGTTTTTGGAAGCCAAAAAGTTATATGATACTAGTAGTAGCTGATGTTTAAAATCTTCCAATTCCAGTCATAAACTAAGTACTTTCCCGCGAGCTCACTACTTCTTACTTTCATTGTCACTAATTTGGGACATGAGTCATGATCTTATTGGACCCAGGCTTGAAATGGAGGAAAAAATGCATTCCAAGTTTCTGTTGAAAATATGTTCCAGCCTCTCCATGTTGGGTATGGGTCCCTGGTCGGGAATGGGTCCCTCTACCTTTGCATACCCCAATCATTGCACAAAATGGTGGGTGTTTATTCTCTCCTGAGCGGAGAAGGCCAAGTTGACCTGTGCACTGATTCCCATACGCGGTTGAGACCCGTGAGCTGGATCTAGCCTGGAATTATTCGCGGCACCCGACGAATTATTGATAACCGTGACGGATACCCGACCACATTGATGGGACAGAGGGAAGTTAGGGCGGGGTGCGGGAATGATGAAAGAGTCGGTCGCGTGGTCTCCGAGTAACTAAGGCCTCGCTCGCTTCCTCTCCTCTTCGCAGATCCCAGATCCAGCCGCAAGAGTTCCGCTCATCTGCGCTTCCCTTCTGTTCGGTCCACGGGCGGGGCCTCGCAGTCTTGCGTGAGTCGCTCAGATCTGCGATTGCCTGCAGTTGCAAGCCCCGCCGCTGGGCTGCCGGGATCCGTTTTCAGACGCCTTCTTCCGGCGATTTGTCACCGTTGGTGGACTGGATTGGTAAGTTTTCTGTTCTCAGCATTTTGTTCTTTTGGTAGTAGCATTCGAGCTCAGTCTCAGTGGATTTGGAATGCGAGGCTTGAGCTGAATTGGCCTTGTAGGTTGCATTCGGTCCTCTTCTGCTCGATCGACGGCCATATGAGGGTGTCATCTTGGGGTTGGGCATGGTAGGAGGTGTTTGTGCTCTAGATGCGGTTTCATCGTCCGCTTTAGTATTTGGAAGCCTGTCAGCTGAGCATTTCCCGTCGTTACTTGCGAAGTGAATCGCTAGATCTGCTTTTGTGCAGGGAGCGAGCGCATTGTAGGCGCCAATGGCGATACCCAGAGGTAGCCGGCCTGGGGACAGGCAGGGTCCTTCCTCTACCCTCATCATCTTAGGCTCCGTGCTGGTCGGGACTCTCTTGGTCGCGGTGTGGGTGATGAGCAGCCCCGCTGCAATTCCCGATGATGGTGCGTCGGTTCGGAACACAGAAGGGCCCGTGGAGCTTCCTGACCGCACCCCTAGTGAAGTCCCCGACAACACGGAGAAAGAATCCCCTGCGGACGACACTTCCAGTGATGTCAAGGAGAAAGAGTCTCCTGCGGAGGAAACTCCTAGTGATGTGCTAGACACCTCGGAGAAAGAGACCCCAGCAGATGAGACTCCTGCCACGGAAGACCCTGAGCCAACGACAACTACAGAGCTGACGCCTGAGACGGAGGGGCGGAATGCGACGAAGTTTGAGACACAGGTGCAGGAATCGAACGAGGAAAGGGACTCGACGGAGACTTCTGCGTTGCGGGAAACCGTGGATGAGGTGGCCGAGTGGAAGCTGTGCAGCTTTGAGGGCGCGCAAGATTACATTCCTTGCCTCGACAACAAGGATGCTGTCAAGAAGCTCACCACGACTGCGCACTATGAGCACAGGGAGAGGCATTGCCCGACCGAGGAGGAGCTTCCGAAGTGTCTGCTGCCTTTGCCTGCGGGATACAAAGTGCCAGTCAAGTGGCCGGCCAGCAGAGACGCGGTATGGGATGCTACTCCTCTCAACGCTTTGGTCAATATCAGCATTCTTGATAATTTGATGACATTGCATCAGTATTGGTAAGGTTAAAATTTGGTGGGAGGATTGGATCTGATCGCCACCGTAGGGTGTTACCGATCATGTTTGTTGTAATCGTTGTGGAGCACCAATTTTTTGATATTCGACTGGCCAAGTGTCTACTAACTAGACTGTTATAGATCTGCGGTTCCAGACGACCTCTGGAAAGGTTTCGCCATTTGAATGAGGATTGCGACCTGAGATTTCTTGTTTCTACTTTGGCGTTTTGCAGGTTTGGTTTAGCAACGTCCCTCATACCGAACTGGCTTCGTATAAGTCTGATCAGAACTGGGTTAAAGTGTCAGGTGATAAGCAGAAGCTTATATTTCCAGGTGGTGGCACACAGTTTAAGACAGAAGGTGGAGCCTTGCATTACATTGAGTACATCCAGAAGGTATCAGCGTTTTCCGCAGTTCATGATTTGAGGATCTGTTGACATTGGATTGGAGAATGTCATAGCGTGTTGAAGTTGCACTATTTAGTGGGTTCTTCGTAAGGGTTGCAGCAATGTAAATGTTGCAGGTTATTCTTCCGTCTTTAGGCTTACGGTTTATATAGAAGTGGATTTAACCTGTTTCCCATTTTCTTATTTCAGGTCGTCCCTGAAATATCATGGGGAAATCACGTTCGAGTTGTTCTGGATGTGGGCTGCGGCGTTGCCAGCTTTGGAGGGTATCTGTTTGAGAAGAATGTGCTTACCATGTCGTTGGCCCCAAAGGACGAACATGAAGCTCAAATTCAGTTTGCATTGGAGAGAGGGATTCCCGCTATTTCTGGTGTGATGGGCACGCAACGCCTTGTCTTTCCGAGCAATGTTTACGATGTCGTGCATTGTGCCAGGTGTCGTGTTCCGTGGGAGAAGGAAGGTGATTTTTCTTCTCTGCCACGTCATATTTGCAATATGTCTCGGATACTGATTATTAGTATGTAATTTACTAGTCTTACTTGGTCATTTCTTTCATGTGATACTCTGTGCAGATTAAATGCTGAAGAGTATCTCATATTGTAACATTTGTTGACTAATGGATGTGCCCAATTTGGTGTGATGTGTATTTTGAAGTGTTCTTTGAGCTTTGGAAACTGTCATACCATTTCGTATTTTTGTTACTGACTGGAGTTCGTGACAGGTGGAATGCTTATGCTCGAGTTGAACCGACTTTTAAGGCCAGGCGGATTCTTCGTGTGGTCTGCAACACCTGTGTATTGGGATAATGAGGAGGATGTGAAAATCTGGGAAGGTCCGTTATTCTGCAGTTACATACATTTTAATGCTTTTTGCTTCACCTCAATTCTTTTGATTTTTGTTTGTATTTGTTGTACTCAGAAGCAGGGTAAGTATTGTGGGACCATTTTTTTTGTACAATTCGCCAAACCATATTGTTTTCATGAACTGATCGTTGTTGGCCAATAAATGCAGAGACGTCCGCCCTCCTGAAAAGAATGCAATGGAAAATGCTGATTAGGTCAACCGATCCGGATACCAAAGTTGGGGTTGCCATTTTCCAGAAACCAAGTGATAACACTCTTTATGACAAGCGTGAGGATACTCTTCCACCATTCTGTGAATCGGACGACAAGCCAGATGCAGCTTGGTATTACACTCTCCATCAATCTCTCATTGAACTGCCTAAAGGATTTTTTATGGAGGTTGCTTTGGCACAATATCTGGGGTCATCAAGCTGGGTTATGCTTTCTCTAACTACATGTTTGTGGGGTGTTCTGTGGGCAGGTATGTGCCTATGAAGGCGTGCATGCACAAGATTCCTACGGGAGAAGGTGCACGAGCCACCACTTGGCCGGCGGAATGGCCCATCCGTGTGAAATCAACGCCATCCTGGTTGAATTCTACTGAGAAAGGCGAACCAGCTGCTACGGCCTTTCAATCAGACACAGCTCACTGGGAGCTTGCTGTAAAGAAGTCTTACATTGAAGGGTCAGATATTGATTGGAGCTCCGTCCGGAAGGTGATGGATATGAACGCTGGTTATGGAGGGTACGCACTTCCACAACTCTTTTTTTAAAGAAATATTTTAAAAGGGGTTATAGCAGGTAACTCAAAGGGAATGTTTACTTTGATGCTTGTTGTGTCACACCAAGGAGAGACTCAGCCATGATTCGAAAATGTAGAAAGTTACGGTGCACATGAAAACGAGAATTGTATGGAAAGCAATAGTGGCATGTTCGAGGTTTACAATTTGTTACACTTGGATGTTGGAGTAGTAATATCCTATACCAAGGATTGTGTTGAAGATTACATTGAAATAGACTTCAAATCTATACATATCTATTTGGGGTATAGACACTTGCAATTACCCATTTGTTTTACATCTACGTTATACATACATGTTGTAATGCACTACTTACGTTTTTCAATGTTCAATATCCAGGCTTGCGGCTGCGCTGATGAGCTACCCACTGTGGGTGATGAACATTGTGCCAGTTACTGAACCCGACACACTGCCCATTATCTTTGACCGTGGATTAATAGGAATGTACCATGATTGGTGCGAACCCCACAGCACTTATCCTCGTTCATACGACCTTATGCACAGTAATCACTTGCTGAGCACGCTCACAAAGAGGTACGCATTATGTTTCACTGTATCGTCTTTTACTGCTCATCATTATCCTGGTTACTATGTTCATTGTGCAAATTTTAAGAGGTGTTTTAAATGTAATTTTTCTTACATCTTTAATTTGTGGATGGTGCAGATGCAAAACTGAAACTGTTCTTATGGAGATGGATCGCATTTTGAGGCCAGATGGGTGGGCTATTTTCCGAGACAGTGCGGATACGATGATCAAAGTAGAAGCTCTTGTGAAATCCCTGCACTGGGATATTGTCCTCTCGTCTGCAGAGGGCGACTCAAGGATCCTTATTGCGCAGAAGAGGTTCTGGCGACCTGATACTTCTTTGTAAATTCCCTGTGGTATGCTAATACCCCAATTCCGAAATATTTTCGAATTTGGAATTGCTAGTGTAGAGATCCTCTCCTTTAGTCAAAGATGGCTATTCATCCGCATTATACGGTACCGTGGAGGTGCGATTTACGACATTTGTAGTTTTGCAGGCGGGTGCAGGTGTAGGATGAACATCTCGTTATTGAATTTACTGCAGTTGCGTCTGTTCGCCATTTGAAAGTGGATTCTATTGCATCATACCATCTATTCTTTGGATTCTGTCTGAATAAATTATGGATTTTCAAATTGGTGATAATAGGTGACCCCAGGCTTGGCGTTACCTGTAGGTTGGAGGCATATTTTGGGCAGAAATTTTGAAAAACTGCCACTTTTTAGGGCAGTGAAAAAAAATGAAAAAAAAGTGTTTTTTTTTCATTATTCACCTATACAAATTTGTACTCCTTTTGTTCCACTAAAAACTTTTGTTTCTTAATTTGGACCATTTGTATTGAATGACCTTGTGAGGGCAAGTGAAACAATGTGGGAGGAAATCTTAAGATTTGCAAGTTTGGCCTTGCCCATTTCACTACAAGAAAATGACGATATAAATGATTTGTCTTCAATGACTACACCAACAACAATGATTGCAAAATGACTACAAAATGATTATTTTGTAGTCATTGTTGTTGATGTAATCCTTGTGGACATGTCATTTGTACCCCCACTTTCTTATAGTGTTTAAAGCTCATTGTATGAATTTCTCCTTCAAATACTAGTGTTAACAATGCATGAAGTGACCATGTCATTCCTATGCAAATTTGATTATAAACTAAATAAGGTTTTATTTGTTTGGATATTTAGGTTAGGAAAGAAGTTTCCAAAATCTTAGTGTTGCCACCACCCTTTAAATAATGTAAAATAATAATAGCAGCAACATTTCCAAACTATGCTAAAAAATCATACTTTGCATATGGATTTTGAATGTCTAAATGATAGCACCTAAACTAGACATTATGCATAGATTTAACCCCTAAATGCCCAAGGCTTGTTTTGAGTTTCTTGGAATTTGATCTAAGTTGAACAAAATACCAACATTTTGATAAGTTATATCAATTTTTTTTGAATTATAACCATATACATTTAAACTAGACAAGTTAGAGATCTCATGGGAAAAGAAAACACAATAATATCACTTAAGGAGTGAAAGATTATAATGTTTGACCTTGAGGGTGTTAAAACTTTAAAAAACTTTCAATCCTCTTTTCACAAGTGAAATCTAAAACAATAGTGACCAAAAAATCCAACATGTATAACCCCAATCAATTTATGGCTTTTTAAAAACTACTCGGTAATTTTTTTAAATGAATTTTGAATGTGCTTTTTGATCCAAGATCTAGTGTATTTGAGGCTCATTTCTAAGAACTCTCAACACTACGGGAAGTCAAGATTGCAATGGGTACCCTTGCACAAAATCTTGTATAGAAAAATCACTATCATTCATTTTCCAAATCGGATTTTTGACACTAAAACTAGACTTCTAGAAGAACTTTTCAAAAATACAAACTATTAAAAATAGAAACTTGGTTAGGTTCTATTTAACTTGAAAGTTTTGCAAGCACCAGATTTTGGTGCCTTGGGCAGTTAGGGGCAATGAATGGGGGAATTTACACGATGACTCAATTTTTTGCCGTTCTTTTGATATGTCATTTGGTAGTTCACCATTGTCATTCGGATGTTGCCTAAGCGTAGTCATTTAATTTGGTAAAAAGCCTTGTTTCTTCTTAGCATTCCGGTCATTTTCTTTTAGTTTCCAAAAGATTTCGGAATACAAAATATATAATTAGAATACAATCTACAATTTAATTACTAAGTTCAAGGCAATTTTTTATACATTACCATACTTGGATGGTCAATTTAGAATAAATTTGTTGAGAAAAAGGGCTGAATTTTTTTGGCTAATTCTAGGACCACATAGCCAAATCTGCAAATAAATGAAATTATGATCCATTATAAATTCTAAGAAATTTAATTACAATCCATTAAGCTAAAGATAAATCTACCATTTAACCTTCTACTATTAAGAGATTTTTTGATGGAAATTTGAAGGAGTTACTTCATTGAAAACAATAGTAAAGAAGACTTTTTAAAACAATTCTCATTGTTTGTCATGAATCTTTAGAAGATATGGACAATTTAAAGATGAGAGATTGACCGCTCATTGTCAAAAACATAGGAATTGTGCTAAAAGTAGAATTTTAGACCTCATTTTAATATAGTAGAATATATTTTTCAAAAAACTTTGAACTAAAAAAAATTGATGAATCAAGCTAAGTTTTATTTCCAAAAATTTATATGAAAATTTGAGACTCCTCCTAAAAGTTATGGGCAATTTTCAGAGAGGAGTTTGAAGGGACATTTTTTTTGACATTTTCAAAGACACATTCTGATTTTTGTCCATAACTTTTAGTTGAAGTCTCAAAACCTCAAACGGATTTTTGGAGTTAAAATGTAGCATAATTCAACAACATTTTTTAGTTCAAAGTTTAAAAAAAATCATTCTACTATGTTAAAATGAGGTCTGAAATTTTACTTTGAACACAATTCCTGCTTTTTACTTCACTATGAGTGATTGAGCTTCTCCTAATACTACTTTACATATCCCACATGGATTGTTTTACCTCCTACCACCCACTTGTATAAAGAGCTTGTCTTCTCCTTCATGTTCATTCTACAATACACTATTGATGGACATTTATTTCTCTTAAAGTTTAAGTTGAATATATCCTAGGGTTCTCCAACTAAGAACCGGTAGGTGCATTTATAGGGCAGTTGAAATCTGCTTCTACTAAATGATGGACGCATGAAAATCCATCATCTCACTTTCCTAAACAATTCATTTCCTATACTCCTAATTTTTCATTCGGTTATATGACCTAAAATGCAAGAATTAAATCGATAATTCAAGGATTTCATTTGGATGATTTTCTATTAGCAACCGGATCTCCTCGTACATTGGTTAGGGATGAGTTTGTTGTTCTTCAATGCATGTATTGCTATACTATGACTTAACCCTTAAACAATGTTGAAGCGAATTTTTAGTTGATGAATACAAGAGAATCTTCTTATGTAGGACAAAATTGCAATCATTCATCCTCAGAATTAGGGGTGGAAAAGGAAGATCTTCTATAGTGCTTTGACCTCCAACGAGTATTTTTAGATTTTTTTGAACCAATGATTCCCACGGTGTCAAAATTCCTCAATTCCACAGCCACTAGCTTATCATTAAGGGGTTAAAAAATAGTTAATTTCTCAAGGGGAAGACTTTTGGAGGCTTTTAGTCGAATAGAGGGAATACTAGACTACTATAGAAGTGCTTGGAAAAAAACTTTAGAAACTTTGAGTGTATAGATTGACAAATTATAATATTGAAAGTAAAAGAATTTCTTTTTAAACCTTGCCCAACAAAGTCAGCAACCCTTCATTCCTCCTAGAGTGACATTTTTGCACTACATATGTTTTTTGTATAGATTTGCATCTTGTATTATATAAACTACATACTTGTCAAATTTCAACCCTAAAACAAAGGTTTTGCAGAAGGCACCCAATCTAAAAAAAAGATTTGGAGCAACGTAACTTTTGATTTAGGCACCTAATTAAAAAAAATTAATATTCCTACTAAAGGGATATATGCTTACATCTTATGTGTCAAAATTTGATGAACATCTAACAAAATTGACTTTGTAGGAATCTATTTAGATTTTCAATTGTTTATTCAATAAACAATTGTACTTTCAGGGTTAAAGATGTTTGGATTTTGGCAAGAATTTGTTTAGGTAAAAATGTAGAAATTTGTTCATGTTGCTTTGCAATTGGTTTACCACCTACTACTTTAGCTAATATCATTGACATTTTTTTGTTAAATTACAAAAAAAAAAGACATAATGTATTGTTCAACAAGAATGCTAAAATGCAAATGTTATACAAGTGAGGATCTATTATTGAACCTATTTCTCAATGTACAAACATTGAAATTGAAAGTGAGTAGTAAATGACTTTTCACATATTTGTAGAAATGAAGAATGCACTTATTGGTCCAAAAGCCATATTCAAGTATCATTTTTTATTAAGAATATTAGTGATAGGTCTTGTCTTTTCAACATTTTTACTATTGGCAATTTAGTAGCCATTTGCACTAAAGTAATGGGCCTTGCACAATGCTCTTGGAGCACAATTAATATTGAAAGGGTAGAAAATGGCCTAAAAAATTCAATATTAGATGAAATTGCCAAATTGAGGATGGAATTAGAAATATAAATATGTGATATATTCTATCAAATGTCTAGATCAATGCTGAATTTGAAGCACTACTACAATGTTAACATCACCACTTAGGTACTTCATAAGAAATGCAAAAAAGAAAGCTAGTAAGGGATGGACTGAAAGTTCCTATGTATCCTCTATTTCTTCTCTATTTTGGAGTAAAATTCTTTGGTCTTACCTTTTTAGTGATGAAATCAATTGTCCATTATTTGTCATAAAATTACTAAATTTATTTGTGATGATTTCAAGTTACCATGATTTTTTTAAATGAATCAAATTTATACAAATACAAATTATGTTCAAAAAAATCTAAAACCTTCAAAATAAAAGTACATTATAGTGTAGAACATTGTGGAATAAAGAATTTTTGTATTATTCTATATTTAGAAAATTGGTTATAAATCTTCAACTACAAACTTCACTAAACTACTTGTTTTTAATGGATTTTCCAAAATTTCTAAGTGGATTAGAAATTGCACAAGTTTCATTTTGATTGTTTTGCTTAAAAACAAAAAAATTGTTTTGAATGTCAGAACCAATTTTTAATTCTAATAGGGTTAGAAAGCCTTTTATGGTTGTATAGTAGTAACTAGGTAGGCAATAACTTCTTCTTTTGAGCACATTATGACAAACTATCACAAAGTGCTAAAAAATTTTAGAACTTAAATTTAAATTATTTCCAATCCCCCTTCCCTTTGCTAATTTAAATACTTAAATTTAAATATCAGAATTTTATTAATTTTGATTTTTATGTACTCCCCACCCCTTCTTATAATTTTGAGAAGGTGGGGTTCTGTACAATTAATATGGGATAGTGAGAATGGTATATCCATATCCATATACTAAGATATGTGTATATATCTATATCCATATCCTATATATACTATCTACATCCACTCCATATCTGTAAATTGTATTCATATTGTATCAAGTATTTGTGTCTATATTTGTATTCAATATCATATTTTGATTTTGTATTTAGATGGCTCAAATTAAGTTTCACCAAGATCATTGGCCTTTAATTTTTTGAAAATCAATGGCATATAGGAAGGGATATCATTTTTTTTAAAGAAAAATCAATGGCTTGTGATTTTTTGAAAAGAGGGGAGGGAACTAATGTAGCTAGGAAGTGATTTCTACTTTTCGGCACATTGTATATTATGAACACAATGGTATTATTAGAAAAACATTGACTAAATATTTTTTTAGTATGAAGTAAATTAATGGTCATGATAGTACATAAATAACAATGTATTATTACAATTGATATATTATATCACAATCATAGAGTTATAAAGCTAAATATATATCATATAGAGAAATCCGAAGGGCCTTTCTAGGATTTCTAGGATAGAAAAGCTCAAAATTTTGAAATACACTACCACTAATAGTATACCATATTTCTATAAACTACCCATGTAAAATCAAAAACCAATTAAAACATCTTGAATATAACTCAATGACATGAATACAATGTCAATGAAGTTGTTTACAAAGAATCACATAGAAATCATTTGTTCTTCAAAATGCACAAAGTCTTGTTGACTTTTTATAGGACACATAGTGTCCTTGACATCTAAAGCTAAGGCATAAGAAAAATTTGCAAAAACTAAACAAAGATTAACATGTCAAAGGATAAAATATGAGCACGTTTGATCAGAGAGTTGGTATACTAAAACATTGGGAGTCATTGAACTAATGTAATGTTAATATCTTTTTTTCTATACTTATTGTATTTTTTGTTAATTTTTTTCAAGTTCTTTAATTACTTTTGCATGGTCTACTATCAACAATTAGTGTTTGATTGCATTGAATTTTAGAAACAAATGTCTCTAGGTTTGTACTAGCCATAAAATTATTAAATATTAAGTTATTTGAATTATAATACACAAAGCTTATAACTCAATAATTTAGTGAGTTAAAAAAATTGCAAGAATGTAAACTTGTTCCTTTTCATTTTTATAGTGTAATTAAAATACCAAAAAAGTTGTATTTTATCTCTAAAAATCCATTGCCTATTGAAGACAAATTGGATTTTAGATATGTTTCTATGGTCTCAATATTTATCATCATGACTTTTAAGACATTTTGTATGGGTAGAAAAAATATAAGCATTCTTGGAATATAATTTTTATGTAAACTTGTGCCTTGAACAAAATATATTGTACAATAAGTCCAAATTATATTTTGTAGACAAAGAAAAATTCCACAAAAAATTAAAATATTGAACTTCAAGAATTTGTTTTTCATAGATTATATATTCTTATCTACATGGAAACTTTGCTTCATTCCATTTGGATTAGTTACATGAATATTTTGGACAATCTTGTTGTTCAAGCAATTAAAGCATCTTCTTAAAAATTACTTATTGTATTCATCCCTAAAGTCAATTTTTACAGTTTAAAAAGAAAAAAAGGTTAAGGTTATTAGATAGTCTCTTACTTCAATGATCTCATTGTTGAGATTTGTGTATTTCATATCTATCTTTAAGCTTTATTTGTTTAGCAAGCGACCTAAACAACTTAAAAAACTTCTTCAAAAGTTATTTCTTTAAGAAATAAATATTTGAAACAAATCTTTTTTGAATTTATATCTATTTAAAGAGCTCTCAATCATTCCATTTTGATTGATGAGATGAAAGTGACAAAGAGTTTTAGTGTGGGGTAGTTTGCAATTAGTTACAAAATCTCTACTTTGCAAAGAGGTTTGAAATCCATTCTTTAATTCAATTCTTAATATTTTGGAAAAATAGATTAAAAAATTTAGGTTTAGCTTGTTTATCTTCTCAAGGTTTTTGACTATGTTTTTACTAAAAACACTCCAAAATTGCAATTTCTAAAACAAATGCAAAGTTTTAGAAAAAAAAAATATTGACACATGTAATCATAGGCTCTTCTAGTAAAATGGTTTGAAAACATGTGGAAAAAATTTCAAAATTTTTCATTGTGTATATTGCAAGATTCTAACATTTAAATTGACAAAAATCGATTTTTTATCCCTATGAAAATCTATGTAAATGCACATCACAAGGTCACATTTGTATGAAAAAATGTTCAAAATGGTGATTACTCTTTGAATTTATTGTTCAATGCAAGTTGTCTATATGCTCAAAATATTTCAAATCGTTCGAAATTGTATAAAATATAGGAGAAGAATGGTAAGTAGAAAGAAGTAGAAAATGGTTCAAAATACTAAATTGTAAAGAATTTTTTTATAGAAATGAAAAATTCCAATCCTAATGTTTATAACATTTTAATAAATAATATTCACCTATGTTTTAATTTTTTTCAAAATTATTAAAAATTGAATTAAAATAAAGAATTTCCAACTGTTTTTTGTCGAATAGACACTCTAAAATTACCTGCAAACTACTTCAAACTAAAACTTCTCATAACTTTTGACTCATTCATCAAAATAGAATGCTTCAAAAGCTTTCCACATAGATATAAATTTAATAAACCAATTTCAAAATTTATTTCTTAAAAAGAATCATTTTAAAGAAGTTTTTTTTAGCTGCCTTGTCTCCTTGCCAATTCACCGAGTAAAGAAAACAACATATTATGCCATAACTTTTTCATTATGTAGTCAAAAGTTATGAAAATTGTTGGGCCTTAAAGCTACTCCTTGAGAAAATGTTTTGTGAAAATTTCAAAGAAAAAAAAAGAAAAAATTGCATTCGTAATGAGCTACCCAAAATCACTATGTTGTCAAAAAAAGGCAATTTAAAGCTTTAGGGGTTATTATTGTTAAGAATAGTATTCTACTAATACGCTCTCCACTATAGTTATCTACAATTCAATATAGTCATGAAGGCAACTAGGAATAAGATTAGAATCCTCTAGACTAATAGGAGAGAAGAACTACTCTTCTTCTCTCCTCCGTATATATGTTTGAAACTTCCTTCTTAAGAATTACTTTTCTTCTTGCATATTTTGGTTTTGTTTTGTTTCCTATTCTTAATACGTTATCAGCACACTCTTTCATAGTCTTTGTTTTGAGCTTCATATATACAATTATCATTCAATTATTCTTTGTCTTAGAGGAGGTCACCTTTTGTCTTCCAGTTTCTTATGTTTCAAAATTTTCAATTTTGATTTTGTTTTTGAGTTCCATTTACAACCTCTCTCTTTAGTGTTATGGGCCCTAAGTGCCAATCTACATCTCATTAGCTTTGATTCAATATTATTTTTAACGATTCTTTTAGTTTAGACACAATGTTTTTGATTACCTTTTCTCATGATGCTTTCTTACAAGCTTCAATTTCACCTACTTTACTTCCATAGAGTCTAGTTTCATCTAATTTACTTCCACAAAGGGAAAAATGCATGGTTGAGTAAGTCATTTTTGGCAAAAGTCCAAGTCCAAAAGTCCTTTTTTGCAAGTAAAATGTTTGACAGTTTATTCTATAAGAAACAATTTTTTTTTAAATCTAAAAGTATCTAGGTTTTTGAGCACCCCTAGACCTTGAAAATTATTATACTTTGAAAAAAATAATTTTTGAAAAAAAAAATTAGCTATAAGAAAAAGACTTCATAAAATTCAAGCTTTAAAAAGTCATTAAAAAGTCCTTTGCAAACATTCAATACATGTCTGTACAACAAGATTATAATTTCTTTAAAATTTACTCAAATAGCTACTATAATCATAGTCTCTTCTATGATTTTAAGTACCAAAATCATCTTTAAAAAGTCCTTAAAAAATTTGTTGATAGCAAGTTCATCACACCCATGAATTTTTAAAAGTCTCCTAAACCTTCATTAAATGCTCTAAAAATTATTCAACAACATGGCTGTATCAAAAATGAAGTTTAAGCCTCAAAAATGATTTTATTTTTTATTTTTTATTTTTTCAATATACCTTCTAGGCATTGGAAAATTAGTTTTGTGTAGAAATTGAAAGTGTGACATGATTTGAGCCACTCAACCATGCATTTACCCAAAGTCTAGTTTCCTCTAATTCTAGCTTAGAACGTACACATTTCTTTGCTCATCCTCCTCTAGTGCTCTTCTTTAATTAGTTTCACTTTTTTTTTTAATATTTCATCACTCTCCGGTGGTTTAGATCTAAAGGCAGGAGCATTATGTTGTTGGTTGAAGACTTCAACCTATTAGTCTTATTGCTTTAGAGGAAGTTTATGGCAATATTTATTTATCACAGGTGAGAATTGCAAGAGCAAGTTTTATTTGGGGAGCCTTTATTACAATTTTTTAATTTTTGTTTCACAATCCTTCTATTGTAAGTATCTCTACTTTCACCTCTATTTTTTTTAAGAATATTGATTTTGTTCTATTGTCTTTTAGCATTCATCTCTTTTAATAGTGAAATATATTGCACTATATTATAATTGAGGTTGTATAGTCATAGGCTATAGATGAGGAGGAGATGTTCCTTGTTGAAAAGCAAAACAAAGTCTAATTACAATAGGATCTATATTTCCTTAATCATATACTGTTGAGGTTTTTAATGATAATTATAGACAAATTGACATTATAAATGTTAATTGTTATCAATAATTGTGATATTGTAATAATCAATATATACAAAGGAAGCATAATAGTTCTTTTACTAACATCATAGATGTCAAGCCACAAAAAATAACAAACTAGATAGGATTGTCCATTTTTCTTGTAATAAAGTAGCAAAGGTTCATTCGCTAGGAATTTTGTAATCAAATAGGAAAAATTATGAAAAAAATATAAATAATATAAACTAATCATTAGATTTGACACATTGGCCATTACAAATTGTCAAAGAATATGAAACCAAACACAAATCAAACACAACCACAAGAATAATAAATTTTATTACAAGCTCCAACAATCAATTTCTTAGCTCCAAAAACAAATCAAGAGAGAGGGTTAGGAGAATGTCAGTTTGTCTTACCTATATATCTATACAACAAGATAACTATTTGCCTTGAAAGGACTCCAAGAGAATTTGCCACCTTTCTAATCTAGTCTTTATAGAGCTTTCTATATCTAAGGTGTGTAAAATGACTATTAGCCAATTATCTTCTATAAATGTGAAAACAATTTGATAATTGGTCTCATTTTATATAGAAAATGACAAGTAGTCAAAAACAAAAAAATCTACTTGACTACAATAGATGTAGGTTGTTTAACAACCATACTAAGCGTCCATTGAAGATGCATTTTTCCTACAAATGTGGCATAGTAGGCCATTTAACAAATGTTTATTAGACATCAATGTATTTTGCAAAGTTATTTCAGAAAAATGAAAAGCTCTGATTACAAACTTGAGAAGCCCACATCATAGATGCATCCATGGATTTATTGGAGTTGCACACCTGGAGATGTCCATTGGTGAGATGCATTCCTTCACAGCTTCATTTTATATTTATAAATACAATCCTACAATATACATAAATTATTAATGATATTTTCATTGATAAGTCTTGTAATGCGTTCCTTGACTTTATAATTACAAGTAAAATGTTGTGGGATGTCTATGAATTGTTGATGACAAATCTATTCATAAGTCTTGTGTGCAATCCTTGACTTTGTTATTACAAACACAATCCTATGGGATAAACAAAGTTACATGCATGGGTGCTATGTATTCATCCTATGCCTTCCAAAGTCTGATCAACTATTGGAATGTATACACCAATCTTTTCCACCTCTTGATATAAAATTCTAGATAGGCAAGAGGCTTTGGTTTTTGTACCAAACGATAATATTGAGGAAATAGCCTTTGCTGCAGCAAATGACTTGTATAAGATTGAAATCTAACCACTTGGTTTATCCAGTTTTATATTATTTTATAATAGTATTTTCCTTTGATATGGAAGATATAGCCACAAAGACTCTATTTTATTTTATTTACATAAAAATAAATTAAAATTCCTTCTATGTGTCGTTGAATATAATTCACAACTAGTAATTGTTAATTCAATGACATTATGCCAAATATACATACAAGGTAAATTAATTGCCCAACTATTTTATTGCAATTTTTTACCACCAATGTTTTCAAAACTATATATGGGTGATATTTATGGTCCCATAAATTCTATCTTTGGACCATTTGAATATTTTATGATTTTAATTCATCTATCAAGCAAACAATCACATATCTTGTTATTATCAATGAGAAACTTGGCTTTTTCTAATTTATTATCTATGTTGATTTGTTTCAAGGGTCATTTTCTTAATTATCCAATCAAGATTTATGAATGGATAATGCTCAAGAGTTCCGATCAAGAGATTTTGAAAATTATTGCACTACAATAAGGACTGACTTAACATATCTCTTCCATACGAACAAGCTCAAAATGGATTGGCAGAATCTTTCAAAGAATGGATTCAGTTTCATGTTGTTTCATATGCTACAACTTTGATTTGGCTTTGTCCTTCATCAGTTGATATCGTTTCTCCTTAAGAGCTTCTTTTTGGATGTGTATCAAATGTATCTCACTTGCGAGTATTTGGATGTTGTATATAGGTTCCTATCCTTGAATCTCAATGTTATACAATTGTAGCTCATTGACAAGAAGACATTTATATTGGGTTTGATTCTCCAAGTATTCTTTGTTATATCAATCCTTCCATTGATATGTTGCTTTGTACTCATTTTAATATTTTATTAATTGTCAAATTGAAGGAGACAAATTTCCATCTTTAAATGGATGAATAGTTGTTCAAGAACAATTCACTAGGGAAGACAAAGACACTTGATGGCTTCAACAATGCACCAAGGATTATCAAGACTCTGTTATATGAAGCTCAAAATGTTCCTACCTAAGTTCAAATTTTAGCAACTATTTTTGCTCCAGTTTTTCAATTACTGAGCAAATAGACTCATAGACCTGACAAACAATCACGCAAGTGCAAGACAATGTCTAATAATATTTCTTATATATCTACAACAACCACTTCTACTTTACCGGGATCTCTGCCCCATACCACTGCAATTCCTACAAGAGGAACTCTTGCTTGTGAGCAAGAAAAGTCCAAATTGAATATATAATTATTTATGATGTATTGTAATACATGTGATATTTGGGATAGAACAACAATTGAATTGAATGAATCATTTGTTTCTATGATTGCAAAAAATCTTTTTTGTGAGAAAGATGATCTTGATCAATGTACTATTAGTGAAGTGATGCGTTGCTCCGATTAGTTGAAGTGGAAAGCTGCCATCAAGGAGGAGTATGCTACTTTGCAAAAGAGACAAGTTTTTGAATTTCTTGAATACAAGTTGGTATTGGGTGAGGAGCTTATTACCTTTGTGAGGAGTAGGAGGAACCATTGGGGAACAATACCTATACCTTGTTGTAGTTAGAGCACTTGAAACCAAGAAAATTATTTTAGCAAATAATCTTGTGGATCTCTTCACCAAGGCTCTTCCATTGATTATTCATTGTCGACTTGTCTAAGGTATTGGAATGCTATGACTTAGTATTTTGGAGCAAGAAATTTCATAGTTATTGTAAAAACCTTTGTTTTTCCTTCTTTGGATTTTTTTTCCCATTGAATTTAACCATGAGAATGGAGTGATGAAGGTGTTGTACTTTTTTTCCTTCATCTTTGGTTTTGTGCTTGATTCTAACTTAGGTTTTCGAGGATAAGGTTTTAATAAGGCAACAATTGTAAATCCTTTAAGATTATAATATTTTTAACAATATTATGTTGAGCGAGGAGGAGTATTAAGAATAGTATTCTATTAAAACACTCTCTACTATAGTTATCTGCAGTTCACTTTAGTCATGAAGGCAACTAGGGATAAGATTAGAATCCTCTAGACCAATAGGAGGGAAAAAAGCTACTTTCCTTCTCTTCTCCATATATGTTTGAAACCTCCTTCTTAAGAATTACTTTTCTTCTTGCATTGGTTTTGTTTCATTTCCTATTCTCAATAGTTACAACATTACAATTATTAGGATTGGATGGCCAATTTTGTTAAAATGGTAGTATTCCTTATGTCATTTTCCAGACCGCACAGTCTGAACCAAAAACTGACATCTAGAAATGGTAAAGATTTCAAACATCTAGGACACATGTAGATTTTCAAAATCTATGACACATTTAGATTTCAGACCACATGGTTTGAAACATCTTAGAAATGTATAGATTTCAGAGATCTACAATACATGTAGATTTCAAAAATCTATGGCAGTTTTAGATTTCAGATCGTGAGGTCTGAACTGTCAAAAGTGTCAAACTAATGGAATACTACCATTTTAACAAAATACGCCATTTGGCAATTTTCAATTCCATAAATAAATTGTTAACACTTTAGTATTTTGAATCATTTTTTACTTCTTTTAATTTAATTTTTTTTGCTTTGTGTTATACAATACCAAATAATTTGAAAATTTTGAAGCATATAGCCAACTTGAGTTGAAGAACAAATCCAAAGACTAACCACCAATTTGAACATTTTTCAATACAAATGTGAGTATGTGACCTTGTCAAGTGCAACTGCTTTTTTTGTTTGCAAGGTTAAGAAAAAGATTTTTGTTAATTCAAATGCTAATATCTTGCAATCTATACGGACATCTTTGAAATTTTTTCTGCATCTTTTCAAACCATTGTAATACAAGACCCTATAGTTATATGTGTTTCAAAATATTTTCTTTTTAAAATTTGATACTTATATTAAAAATGGCAATTTTCGAGTGTTTCTGGTGAAAACTTAGTAAAAAATCTTTAGGATTAATGAATAAGACAATCCACTATAATACTTTAGATTGTTGCATATATTTTAGGCCACATTTCTTAAATTGAGACAAAATAGACATTTTGAGACTTTAGCCAAGCCAATTCTTTGAGACCTTTATTCTAACAAATCAAAAATTTATAAATATATCAACCTATATAAAATCAAAGGTTAGTAAATATATTAGGATATTAAAGTTTCAATCCTCAAATTTTTTTGAATATCAAATACTTATTATTGTTTAAATATAAAGTCAAAGATATTATGGAACTACAAATAGTCTCATTTTAACGAATATGGATTTCTTTTTAAACCCCAAGCAAGAGAAGATTGACTTACATTATAACTAAAATCTTCCCTAGGTATTAGAAGAAAGATTATACTTTACCTGCAAATTGGGAAAGAAAGAAAGAACCATGGAGGATTTTTTTAGTGATATATTGCCTAATTTGATTGTTTTGCCTAAACATGCCATCCAAATTTAAGCCAATACAATCAAGGTATAATATTATAGACAAGTGGAAAAGCATGAAATACATTGTAGAAAATACCAAGTCAAAAAGAAATGAAAATAATGATTCTTTTCCTATAAGTATCAAATGAATTTTCAAACGATTGTGTAATAGTCAAATTTATCATTCAGTGTCTAAAGATATGCCAAGATATTTGGTTAATTTTGTGACAGCAAAAAAAAAATTATACAATTTGTTGAAGTACTTTGGGAAAAGAAGTTTGAATCCAAATCTAAAATTGAAAACTTTGAGGTTCATTGAAAATTTATAATTTGCTTCATAGTTGAATAGAAGTATGCAATACGTCACATATTATGATTAACATATCCAAAATTGCCCCCAACTCAACTATGACCCCACCATTATGCCCAATTACACCCTCTCTTACATTTTGATGTAGTGGAAACTAAAAAAGGTTAAATAACAACTTTCCAATATCAAAATTAGAGTTAAAAGGGTTGGAATTAGATTAAAAAAGTCATGGTTTAACTTCAGAAAACACCACCATGCAGTTTAGACATAGGGAAGAACATTTACACATCCTCCTATGAAGATAAGTTGTTTGTTTGTTTGGATGTTTGTTTGTTACGTTGAGATCTCCCGGACCGTGAGTCCCCCGGGTGTGTGTTTGGTACTATCGGAAAGCCCTCGGCAAGGAGGGGTGCACAGGCTTTGATTCGTGGTGTTCCAACCTACGGCATAAAAGTTATTGAATTTTGAAGTTCCTATACATTAAAAAAATTAGAAAACTATTTATTCTGTTGTTTTTCTTTTCTTTTCGACCGTGGCAACGGCACGGGCCACCCTAGTTGCATTCTAAAAGTTGAAAGGACCACTCTTTGGGAGTCCAAAGAACCACATTAGAATCCAAATGGACAAAAGTATTCCCATAGGGACAACAATTGGAAGTACACATTTGTTTTTTGCATTGACCACCTCTAATGTGTCTTTTTAAACAGAATTGAGAGGACTTGAAATACATGTGAAAGAAAATCTGAATTGCCGTTCTATTGAAAAATGAAATCTCGAATATGAACAGAACAACGAACGGAGAGGACGACAATCCAACCTTAAAACTGTGCACGTACTTTCATAATTTCTATGGGCTATGCGTTATTGAATACACTGAATGTGTCAAACTAAGACTCAGTTTAATGAGTCACTGTGACTGGTTCATCTACCCCGAAACACATTACCGACAAGGCACGTCAAGTGAACGAACATTCACAACTCAAAGTTCACAATATTTATAAGAGTCCTGTACAATCACTTTACAAATATAAGTTCCAGATATGATAGACATGTAAAGTAAGAAGACACAAACCAAATACCAGCCACTACTAACACTCAAACTAGTGCAATTCATTAAAAAAAATCTACAAATAGTGAACATACAAGAACCTGCCTGAATTAAATACTGGAAACTGACTGTTGTGCGTTGGGCCCTGTTTATCCCCCAAAAGCAATAACTGAGACCATGCCATCCTCATCAATATCCAGATTATTCCCCGTCACTTATGTCCAGTTGTTTGTTTCGTGCATCTACCATCTTGATGGTCAAGCACCCTTCATTTAACTCTTCCCAGGGTATTCCACTTCTAGCAAGAAAATTAGTTACCTGCACAGACGGTAGAAAACAGTGATGAGAGGATAGTATTAGTACAAACTGATACTTAGCAAAATAAAGTCAAAACAAAATATTGTGATAAAATAGAAAAAACACTACGACCTCTGACAGATGGAGGACTTTAAGATATACTTGCTGACTTCATTCTGTAAAGGTGAAAAAACATGACTAAGACTGCACATAAAACTCATAACAAGAAAACGCCCAATCTCGCTACAAGGAAGACTGCTTACCGCAGGTTTGATCTTAGCGCGTCCGTCTGTGCTGTGAGAGCCATATCCCGTGATCACAGTCAAAATATGCACAGCTGCACAAGCATTTAAGTGTAAAAGTCAGCGCTCGGGCGATCCTTACCGCACAAGGACATTAAGATAGAAGAATAAAACACGAAGTAAGAAGGGGAGTCTAAAGTGTATCAATTGAAAGATGGTGACACGATATCTTAACAATAAACCACGAATTGAAGGAGATAAAATATAAACTCAGGAATTAAGAGTCACCAAACATACAGGGTACAGAACACAAAGTTTGAAGATGACGTTTCAAAACACTGATGGCCTCTTTAACGTGCTGAGCATGCAAGTCTATGGTGATGTTGTTTACAATGTCTTTGTTCCTGACCACAGAAGGCAACAAACGATCAATACCAGGCAAACACAACGGTATGCCCATGCCAGTCAATCTGAAGATGGCAAATTCGTATGGATAGATATCCAATTATCATGATTGCCCCAGCTCACCTAGACTGGAATATGCGCTGACTAGCGCGCCCATCAGCTTCTTGAGCACGTTGTTTATATTCCTTACCCTGAGAATGATACGAGAGGAGAGTCAAAAACATCATAAATTCTTCTAGCGCTTAGTGGCAATACACATAGGATACCTCTCAAGAGGAAATAATTCCACCACCAAATGTTTTGAATTTTGTATTTCACCTCCGCCGAACCCCAAGTTATAAGATTACAACCTTTCCGGCCAAAGTGGCAGCCCGGCAGCGCTCTCCACGGTTATAAGCTGCAGCAGCCTGACAGAAGCCAAAAAATAAGTAAGTTTGAGACCTCCTGAAGCATCTAAGTCCCAGCATAAGAGACTCAGGAAGACTTTACAATACGGCCTGGGCACCGGTCATAGTCAAGCTGAAATCGACTAACATTGGGGCAGAAGGTCAACAGATTGGAAACGGAACCCGCCGACATGACGCATGAAACAACACCAAAATATAGGTCCAAGCCCAACTAAAAGAGTGCCAGACCCAACCTCAACTAGGTCACTGCGCAAAAATTGTTGAAATCCGGCCCGAATAAAACAGGCACCTAAAGCCTCCATTCAAGGATTCCATCCACATTTCGTAAGATCTTAATTAATGAATATAGATTAAATGGATAATTTACAATAAGACCGGCAAAATATAACCTCCTTGAAATAGTAGTCCATCGTGCGCCAAAGTTCATGAGCATCGCCACGAAGACGCCCATAGTCATCTCTGTTACCTAAGCCCAGCAGATACACCCAGCTCTCATGTCAACATTTCTGAAATCAATTTTTTCGAGTCTTCATGAGGTAATAATGCATGTGACTTACACATTTGGGAAGCACAACTGGATGTGGCCAGCTTCAGAAGATGATCAAAACAATTGCAATCAAGGATTTATGAAACCCAGCATCAATAACCTGCGATAAATAATCAAAACTGAAAACACTCTCAGAAGGTAGACAGTCTCCTAAGCAACAGTCAATAACTCTGAAGTACAGTCGAAGCAAGATAAATGTAGACATTAATAAATATATAGCAAGGCATAAGTGTATACCGCAAGACCCATTCTTACCTTCGGATGCTTTTTCGGTTAACCCATGTTTTACATCCGCCCCGTTTTGCTTCAGCGGTGTTCTGATTCGTTTAACATCGGTCCACGCTGCTTTCAATGGAGGCGGCCGAGCGGTCCCAAGTAAATCATTTTCTTTGAGCACATTGGGTTTGAATGTATTTGCCCGGTTGATAAGGCTAACATTTGGTTCAGCAGGGCAACTTGTCAAGTTCTTGTTGGCAGTTGCATCCAAAAGAACTTGCACCGCATCGCTGCATTTCCAAACTTAGAGAAATTAGTTCATAGAGTTTTCATCTATGAAGCCTTTGTTTCATCAACATTTGTTTGCGTAAAAATATCCTCGGGAAAATCATCTGAGGTATGATTGATCAGAAATCATACAACAAAAAACTATGTAAAATGTTAACCTTCAACAAACACTAAAGAATCGCATCTCTCAGAGTCATGTTCCATCGTAGGCATGTGTAACTTCTCTCCACAGAGAGAACATACCAACCCAAACTAGCAAAAGAAAAAATGTAGCTATCTTTTAGGTGTGCATCACAACTAGGATAAAGACACTGCATTAAAATGATAACCATAGAACCATAAGATTTAAATAACAAATAAGTAAACCCATCAACAAATTTAGAGCAACTACCCCAATACGAAGTTACTTGACTGGAGTGCGTGAAATAAATCACTGTTGTGAATATGTGGAAAACATTCTTTCAGCTGCTTCAAAGAAACCTGGTAAAGACACCGGCCAAAGCTTAGCTGACTTTTTCGCAATAACTGCTTGCACTGCTCATCAAATAAACAGACTGAATCGCATCAGATAAAAACATCTCACTAAACTTGAAAATGCCTTGCACGTCCTACAACTTGCATGCAACGCAGAAAGAAGTGCAGATTGGCTTCTGGCTCACTCATTTACAGCAAATTTAAAATGTCATTTCAACCCACGCTCTCAAATATACCAAATTTTGTCATGATGCCAATCAAAGCAGGCCAATGGAAACATCCAAGAGCCAAACACGATGGAGCGAATTAAGACTCCTTCCTCCAACGGAATCAGCACTTCAATTTCTCACACTTACATTGTGATGATCATGATCTGCTTTATCATTAATTGATCTCTGGTGAGTGTAACCGTTCACGATATTGCCAGCTTTTGGAAGCAAACTAGGCCTGTTCCGGAAACCTTCGGGGCATTTCTGACAAAACAAAGAAACGGCTAATTAGACCGAAAGACCCTGTACTTGTAATCATAACGAACCAAGAGCAACAAAATTCACCTTGCTTCGAAGAACGCAAACAGTCCTCTCGGAATAGTACATAGCATGCTGTAAACTGCACGGCACTCTACAGAGAGAGCTCCACAGAGGAGCATACGGTGAGAGATTCGTAGTGATAACCAGAGTGACTAAATTCTCGTGGTACCTACCTGGTATTCCATGGATGTCTGCATAGGAGCTTTATCCACATGTGATTCCGTCCGTTGAAAATATGAGTGTTTTCTATCATAAAGCTTTTTGTCATCACAGTAATTCCCATCTTGGTTGATTGTCGAGTCAACATTCTGTGCTTGAGGAGAAGTAGATGATGACATTTGCAGGAGAACTTCCAAACTCTGTGATCCAAACATTTCAGAAATTCTAACATTTCAAAGAAAGTAGCAATTGTCAAATCAATAAAAAAAACGAACGCTGAGAACTCTTTCGAAATACTTTGTGACTGTAAGAGATAATGTTCTGTGAGCACGTCCTTGAGATATATACAACTGAGAAACTCTCGTCCTCTTCGACAGAAGCGGTTTCCCATAAGATAGAAATACAGGTCCAAGTCATAGAGGCTCTAAGACGACACCATATTGGTAACTACAACTATCTTGTGAGATGGAAAACATCAAACGGCCCTAACGAGCCTGCTTCCCAATGCCGAATTAATGATAGCAGAAACATACCTCTTGCATGTCACCCTTAAAACTATCTGCAAATACACGTAAACGTCTTATAAGATTTCGAACCAACTACACATGAGAGAACTATCAATGCACCCATTGACATTTGCCTGATGAATATACGGTGAGGACAGGAAAAAGCATCATCCAATACGTCTGATAGCTATCCCAGATAATAAATGGTAAATCAATCCTTCTAGTGATCCACCTCCATCCCAACAAACAACTGTCCCATACTAGGACCCTGGATCAGTCACATTCATTAAAAATAGCATCGAGACCGAAACCAAGCTCTGAATCATCAGTCAACACTGATGACGAGAGAATACAAACACAAGCTGCATACTGTGTTCCAAGTACCTACTCCCGAAATTGGACTGCAAATGGATGCTTCATGAATAAGGCACTCTTTTCAAAGTCAGAGTAAGACGAAAAATAATGCTGCAATATGCATTACTAACAGCAAAATCGAAATTAATACAATTTTAGTGACCAGAAGTAACGTACCCAAGATGTCCCTAACAACTCCAATCCCAATCTCGGAGCTCTCTCCAAGCATAGAGAGCAAAAACTCCTCATCAGCCTGGCGCTTAGTATCCACCACTTTTACATCTTTGTCTAAGGCCCCGCGCAAACCATGTGTTGTTTGATTATTGAAATGAAATTCATTATGAGACGCTCCATCACGCGCTGCAGATTGTACATTATGCAACAAGGAATTACTTTGTCTTTGATTAATAAGCTCTCCAACACCTCTACCAAACTTTTCCAGCAACAGGTCATCAGATTTGACCACCAGCTGCTCAGCCGTTTGTCTGCTATATCCGTCCATCTTCCTCGAATTTGTCCAACCTTCATGGACAGCATTCGATCTCATGCCTGGCTGCCTCGTAACAAGCAACATCGCAGCAGCATTTCCATCCGAGTTTGACTCCGTGTACGCCTGGGCTATATCTTCCAGAGAAAATCCCGGAAAAGCATTCAAGAGTTCTAGCAAACCTCTCGTCTCCACTTCCTCAACCCCCTGCGTCTCCATTGTCACAGTTCTTACGGGGCCATACGCGTCTAAGGGTCCGGAGGTGTTTCGCGTCCTTGTTGAGGTAGGCACTTGATCGAACATGTTGCAAAACTCGCACTCTTCACGACCTGTTCTCCACACTCTGCAACGCAACCCTACCCCAAACCTGTTCAAAGCCATTTCCACAAAATGGCGTCACAAGCAAACAGAACTGATCTCCGCGAACTCAATTCTGGACGTCAACACAGTCGTTTCAAAACCTCAAACCCTAAGACACAGCCGCTCCACACAAACTACGTCAACTTGAACAACGCAGCCAATTACCCCAACCAAGCCCCCTTGCATGTCTACAAACGGGAAAGTCTCTACCGTCCTACTCTCTCATCTTAAAAAGCACACGGTAAGTTCATCATGCGCTCGAACGAAACAAAAAAAAACACGAGAAAGCATGCGATTCTCACCCAAGAAAAAGCGCAATTAACTTCGGCAGAGATCTTTGAAAGCATCGATCGTGCGCAATACAGCACCGAAACTTCAAAGGAGAAGATCCACGGAATCACGAGAGCAAGATCTCCACAGTTAACGAAACCGCAACGACCACGCAGCCGCAAATCTAGCACAGAAGCTCTTTCCCGACGCAGAAGCAACGCGGGCAAACCTCGGCAGCTCACCTCTAGGTGGGTACTGGTCACAGAGAGCCGAGAAGAAGGGGAAAGAAGAAGAATCGTCCAATGCAACAGACAAATCTACTAAAACGTAGATATCATATCTACCAACCGGGGAGATATTCGGACATGGAGCCTGCTTCCCGGAATTTGCTCCAGGTTGGGGGAGCTGGTTCTAGAATTCAGGAACAGTTGCATTGCTGAACCTTCATCTAGGATTTGTGCAAATATTACGAAGTCATAGTCTACGAAGTGCATGAAATATTCGAGATTCTTCTCGCATGGATTCCTGAAATCTACGATTTCTCTGCATCTTCAAGAGTTTCGCATTTGAATTTCCGAGGCAGGGAGGATTGATCCTCTGCTTGTCCCGGCTTTTTTTTTACCTTAGAGAGTTTTTTTATTTGCCACCTATGATAAAATTTGCAAAATTTTGAATTCATATTTGCAATCAAAGGCCCCAAATTATTTCTGTGAGGATGGGCTGGTCTCCATGAAAATTATGCTTTTTGAAACCTTGGGAATCATCTACTTTAAAAATTCAAAAATATTCACTGGAGACCAAAACCTTGCCTTTTTGCACAAAATTTCAAGGATGAACAATTGCAATTTTATCTTAAATATAAGAATTCTTTGCCATCCATTGGACACTTAGTATCCGGAGCAACATTGTAGGGTTAATATGAAGAGGAGACAAAGTACACAATGTACATAACACAAAATATAGGTAATTTTACATTTATCTTTTGACAAGGCAAGAAGGGGGTCAACCCTCCCTAGCCAAATTTTAAGGACAAATTCATAAAGGTTAATGTTACTTCACACCAATTACAAAATAACACATGGCATTTATCTACTAGAAATTATTTAATTTATATTGAATTTGATTCTCATCTAGGATAGTATATAGAAGAAGCACTCCATTTTGATTTAATAAGTTATGTGTCATTCTGAGATAATACTGTCAATTTGGACATTTTTTGTAGACTATAACATGTCAATTTGGACATTTTTGGTCAATTTGGATACAATTAGTCAATTGGAACTTGTCAATTTGGACAATGTTTTCTCATAGTATATGATGTAGGTTTGGAATATACTACACCATTTCATCCCTCGGATGATATGGTGCATTGTATTCCACACTATTCCATTCAATACAGGGTAGTCCCATTTAATGCTATTGAAGGTCTTAAAGGTTAAAATCTTCTTGCAAAGAATAATAAGAATAATAGATTGTCTTGTAATTGTTACTTTATTCAATTGCATTTAATAGTGTTACGGTAACTATATCTAATTCCAATTGATATTAAAACCAACCACCATATATTCTTACATAAATAAACTCTACTATTTACAAGAGTTTATAGTCAATTTTAAAAAGACATTAGAAGGGACTTGAGGCCTCCAAAGGGCTGTTTCAGGGTTGTTCCCGAAACTGTTCCCATAACTGCTGGTCACTATCAAGCCAGCATTTAGCCAAAAAAATAAAATAATTTTTTTTGGATCCTGAAATATGAAAAGAAGCCCAAAAAAATTTCAAACAAAATAAAATTTAATAACATGGCACTCTCTTAACCAAGTAGGATTCATGTTCACGTGGTAGAAACTGCATTCCTATAGTCTGGGAACCCGCAGTTTTCTAATGGCTTCAAATTTCATCTAATGCCTATTGTTAGCACTTTTAAATTGTTTCATTTTAAGAGAATTTAGAATCCCTTTTTGACTACCAACAACATCCAACAATTTTTTTGGAATATAATATTAATAAGAACGATGTTGAATTGCTTGTTTATACTATTTTGGGTGTAGTTACTTTAGAGGTGCCACTATGAGAAAACATCATTCAAATTGACGCATTTCAATTAACTAATTGTGTCCAAATTGACAAAAAAATGTCCAAATTGACAATGTTTTCTTATAACGGTAACTAAATACACATGTTAATACGTGTCAAAGAAGTGAAGTATGTTGGGCTAGGTGTCTAGGTTATACTACCTACACATTTTATTTAGTAGCAAAATAAGAAATTTTAAATAAAACTTTTAACAATTAGCATTCAGTTCTTTGAAGTTTATGATGCTAAGTAGTATTTACCTCCTTGGTAAATCTATTCATGGTTTGTATTTTCACTTGAGTAGAGAACTTTTTAAATAGATATGAAGTGGTAGGAGGTAAAATAAATAATGTGGGATTTGTAATGAAAATTAGAAAGAGCTCAACCACTCACAATCATTGTCAAGTAAAAAACATGAATTGTGTTAAAATGATAATTTCAGATCTCATTTAGAGATATTGAACTAAAAAAAGTTGGAAAATAATGTTAAACTTCACCTTCAAAAGTTTGTTTAACCCCTAAAAGTTTCATGACTATGTTTTCACCGAAAACACTCAAAAATTGTCATTATTAGAACAAGTACCAAATTCTTGAAAAAAAACTTTTTTTGACACATGTAACCATAGGATCTTGTAGTATGCTGACTTGAAAATATGAAATAAAAATTTCAGACATTTCCACCATGTGGATTGAAAAATATAAGCATTCAAATCCACTGAAATCATTTTTTTGCCCTGAAAAAACAAGGCATTTGTACTTTACAAGCTCACTTTTCTATGAAAAAATGTCTAAATTGGATAGTTCTTCTTTTAATTCTTTTTCCTATACAAGTTGGCCACATGTTTGAAAAATTTCACATCATTTGGAATTGTACAATATATAGGGGAAAAAAAGGAGACAATAGTAGAGAATGATTAGAGATACTAAATTGTTAAGAATTGAATTATGGAATTGAAAAATGTCAATTCCAATGGTTGCAATGTTGTAATAAACAATCTACATTCTATGATTTTATATTTTTCAAATAATATTGAAAATTAAACAAGATAAAGGACTTCAAAGTTTATTTCAGAGTAATTGCCCGCAAACAAAAAATCCTCATAACTTTTGACTAATTGATCAAAATGGAATGATTCAAAGCATTCCACGCATATATAACTCTAGAAAATCAATTTCAAATTTATGTTTTTGAAAAAAGTGATTTTTTCAAATCTACCTAATCTACCTACTTATAAAAAACAAAACATACAAGGCCATGACATTTGACTAGTCTTTCCAAATGGCATGAAATCTAGTGCATATGAAAGATATTTCTTGCCCCTACCTTCTATAAAAATTTGGGTCAAAAATATGGAAATCTCTAGTCACACGTACCTATCTAAAATTTCTATATAGCCAAAAAACACATGATTGTTGGTCTTTTCGGGGTTAAGATTTGGAGTCTTTGTGATGTAGATTTTGCCTACTTGACAAAAATCCCAAGACAACCTACTAGGGGGTTATTTCCATGGAAAGGTCGATAAGTTTATCGTTTGTATGACTAAAGTCATTATAATCATATGTTGAGTACTTATTTATGTCGTTTTTGGTTTTCTTTTAAATTAAATAAACCCAAGGAAAATCTCTAAGTCAAATTGCCACAGTCCACAAACCCAATGCTATAGTATAGACCATATGTATGGCATTCCAATCCTGTCTAGTAAGTAGTCATGTCAAATCTTCGTCGTCAATTTGTCTTGGGTGGTCAAGTTGTCTTATGCATGTTCTAGCCACTTAATGTAATTTATATATTTATTTATAATTTAATTTCTCTTTTGCTCTTTCGTATGGCAATTTTATCACTTTTAATTTTAATTATGATTTTATAATTTAATTTCAAATTTAAAAAATTCAAATTCTTTCCTTATGTTTTATTTCTTTAACTTGCCAAGTTGATCCTCTTTAGCATGGCAAATAGTCTTAGTCATTCCATTTGATTTGAATCATGTCAAATAGCCATTTATGCTAATTATTTCATCTAATAGACCTGGCTATCTTCTAACAACAAATAGACTTAGTTTTATAATCAAAACAAATCCCACCTACTAGATATGTTGGTAGTTTGGGCACATTTGCAATTTGCACTTCTAATCTACAATTTAACTCTATATAACAATCAACTTGATCAGATTTCTATATGTATAATTTAGTCAACATCAAAATGGTCACAATCTATTAGACTTAATTCAGTTTCTACCCACATTTTATTCTATCTACGAGACTTATGCAAAATTCATTAATATAATCACTCATGACAAAGTATCCAGTTGACCAGCCAATTTCAGTATTTTTAGGACAAATGCAATATGATAACTTATCTTAGCATGCCCTCACAATCAATTTGTCATTAACACAATCACAAATAATTCAATTTACAATTAATATCCACAATTTAATTTGTTGATCCAGCATATGATAACTCAGATTTAATTCCACATCTTGCTCAATCAACTAGACTTTACCAAGTAAGACTGGAATTCTTTACAGACCATTAGTCATACTTCTTGTTATCAAACTTAAAGTTTAAATTATTCATTAAATCATTCAAGATTTCTTACATACACAAGCATGGTTTCAATTAAATTGACATTCACTAATCCATTAGACTGTGAATACTATTCCAATTATAACAACTAGAAATCCCAACTGCTCAGTCAACTGAACTTCAACACCATGCTAGTTTGACCATTAGACATGGGATAACACAAAAACAAAAACAACAAAAAACCAGATGCTTTATTCAAGCAACATACTTCCAGTACATTAGACTTACATAATTTTTCATTACTTGCATGCTTGCTTTGTTTTCTCGATTAGTGCCTCAAAATCTAATCAATTGGTTGGGTTCGCGATGCGGATCGCAGGCGGCGTCATGAGCGTCTCCGTTTTGCAGATCTTCTCTTCTAGTTGAGAACATTGCGAGAATCCGAGTGAGAGTGGTGCTATCAGTACAGGTTTGCGTACGCCCAGGGGGTGCGATTGGTGGTTTAGATCTAATATCGACCCACTCAGACCTAGATCGCTAGCCGGTTTTACTCTTCTCTCGAACCCTAAGCTCAGCAGTGTGACGAGCTAATACGTGTTATCTACAACTTAATCCCGATTAGATCTAAGTATGGAGTCGTACAGAGATGTAGTGAAGAGAGGCAGGGACTACTCCGCGGAGCAATACTTGGATCTACACCGTACACATGCAAAAAATATCGTTAGATCTATTCATGTTAACAACACTAGATCTGTGGGCCAGGTGCAGGGGTGGCAGGGAATACAGAGGCGACCCCAACACGTCGATCTCGATGACAGTTCTAACATGGCAAGGGCACTGCAGCACCCCGATCTGGTTTCCGGATCCAGCTTGAGGGGGGCGCCGCAGCACATCGATCCAGCTTCCGGATTTTCCGGATCTAACCTGAGAAGGGCCCCGCAGCACGTCCAGTTCGCCTCCGAACCCAGTCTTCACAGGGCGCCGCACGCCAGCACTCACGGGAAAGGAAAACTTCCAGAACCTGACCGTGCAAGATCGGAGGTCGGTGGGTGGTCCCAGCACGAGCGTTATCGAGCAGCGGAGATGCCAGCTCAAGCCCACATGACATTCAACCCATTCGCCGCAGAGGAAGGGGAAGCTTTACCGTCGACTTGCAAACGTAACTGGTCAGGCCACCTCGTCCAATCTTCAAAGGTACTACCGTCCTCCGCCTTCAACTCCGCTGCCTTATCGCGAGAAGTTATTCACATTCAAGACCATGTCGTAATAGCCAGTTTTGTCGGAGGAGCCTTGGATGGTTCAGCCACGCTTGCGTGGATCGAAGATTTAGGGAAATTGATTCAGCCAAACCGCATAGTTCTACATAAACTAGCAGGAAGTGGGTATCGATATGTGAAACTAGATGGTAGAGAAGCGGTTGAGAAGGCCATTAGCTTGAATCGTCATAGATTCCAAGGGGGGGAAGCGTTGTACCACAAATGGGTACCATCGTTCAATCCCTTGCTTCCATCAGGGCTCTTCCACCCGTGTTGGCTGACCCTCGAAAATCTCCCACTCGAATATATCCCATTCTCAGAAACAATCGCAGATACCTTAGGAAGGGTCGTTGCTATCGACATACCCAACTTGGCACTTCACCCATACAGATACTGCATAGATCTAGACCTTCACAAGGGTTGGACCTCAGAAATTCATGTGGAGGATGATAGACAGGGAATCGCGGTTATCCGAGTGGTATACGATGATCCCAACTTGAACTGCGCCATATGCAAGGCACTTGACCACCCCACTGAAATCTGTCCAAACCATAGTGCAGATCACGATACGATACTCACCCAAAGCAGCCCTCGCTTTAGGTCAGTGGAACCGCGACCGCAATTTTTTCAACCTGATATTATTAAGTCTAGCGGGCAAAATTCAACCTACACCTCTCCAAATAGGCACCATCGAGCTAGACCTTATAACAGGCACAGTAATCGTGCCCGCCAACCCCATCGTCCTCCTCCACCCATCCCAGACGAGGATGGATTTTTACCTGTTAGAAATCGCAGATCTCGTCATGTCGCTCGTAGAGCTGCCACTCCAGCAAGCTCCAGTCACTATTGGGCGCGTCGGATATCGATGGAACGACATAGGGACCAGCTCGAACAGAGAAATTCGATGTCAGCCACTTCTAAAGTCGGGGTTCCTGATCCAACCTCTAGCTCACATAAATTCTCATCTGACCCCCATGCAGTTCTCCCCCCAGAACCTCCAACCTCAGCTCCCAACCGCGCTCACAATTCGCCATCTGAACAGCTACCTTCTCCCCCAACCTTAAGGTCTTACGATCACCCAGTACACATCTCGGAGTTCCCACCACTAGATCGATCACCATTAAATTTAGAACAAAGCGACCTCAGTGGTCAGCACCCTGCAGACAGTGCAGCCCCCGAGCCTTTTTTCCTCCCGCAGACAGAACCCAATCACAAACGACCTGACCAAGAGTATGGTAGCTCCCCAAATCGGGTATCACAAAGCAGTCCTCAAACTTACGATAAACACACACCAACACCCCCTAGTCACGAACTGATGGAAGGCCACGCTTTCAGCAAGTCTGACCATACTGTTTCGTCCCCCCGGAATCCCACTCCTCACTTACTCAATCCTCATCTAGCTTCCTCCCCTCAAAATAGTGCCACACCACAAAGGAAAACTAATAGTATGAACCCCGGATGCTCCACCTTTATCCCTGAGACACTAGATACTAATATCGACATCGATCTTTTTGTCGATGCGCAGCCTGAGCTCCCATATAACCAATTCCAATCACACCCTTCATCCCCTGCTAAGGACCCAGGGACATCCTTTGCGCTTGACGTCTTCAACCAGATGTCAGGAGTGATGCCACAATGGCTAGCCTTCGAACCAACTCATGCGGACATCCTACCAAACAGGGATCGATCGTTGAGAAATATCAGGGCCTCAGCGAGAACGAAATTGGTGGAACCGAATCTACCCCATCAAGTCCGAATAGAAGTAGTTCCCAATAGCCAACTATTAGAAGCATGGGGTTACAAGAAAAATAAGGCCTTAGCTATTCAAGACTGCGATGAGAGCGCTAGGAAAACTCTCCACAAAAAATCTCGATGAAGTTACGCCTACTCTCCCAGAATATTAGAGGGCTGAACGACCCTAGTGCAATCGATAACTTACGACACTATTTAAAACGCAACCCCGTAGATATGCTATTCTTACAAGAACACAAATTGCGAGGCTCCAGCGCCTTGCAACTCGGTAACAAAGTTTGGAAACATGCTACCACATTCGTTTCTGAAGCTGAACCTGGGTACACGATCGATGGGAGGAACGCAGGGAAAGGTGGCGTTGCTGCCCTCATCTCACCACGATGGGCAAGATTAATTACACAATCCGGGACCCTGCTAGGAAGCCGGGCGCAATGGTTTATTATGTCCCGAATACCAGGGGGAGATCTAGGTTTTTTAAATTTATATGCTCCGCATGATTCGTACTCCAGACGAATCATGTGGGAAACTCTAGCTAGGGATTTACCTACATCATGCAGATGGGTGATGCTCGGGGATTTCAATATGGTAGAGTACCAAAAGGACAAATCTAACGCATGCGGCAAAGCTATTTCAGCAATTGAGCACTTAACCTTCACTGGGTTGAAAGATACACTTCAGGTAGAGGAAGGCCCATTAACATCCCCTTCGCTTCAATTCTCATGGGACAATGCTCGGGGCAACGGAGACAGAATCATGGCTCGTTTAGATCGATGCTACATCTTTCAGGATTCGAACCCCGGGCATAGGAAGATACTAGAGTATCAAATTAAGGGTGATCACACTAGATCGGATCACTGCCCGATATCTGTGATAATTGAGTTTGAAGAAACCCAGTTCGACCGAGTAGATGGGTTATGTTGTCGTTGTACCTCGATGAAGCAGAGGCTCAAATTCGTGAAACCTGGGCTGCAGCTCCAAAATCAACATCATTCTTTGCCAAAATGAAAAGGGTGACCAGGTTCTATCGTGGCTATTGCATCCAGTGAGCACGCCGCTGTCAGGAAGAAGAAACGGCACTATGCAAGGAGCTGGAACACCAAACTAGCCAATTGCAAGTACAACCTCAGTGTACTAGTCTCCAAGAGACCGTCAATTCCCTTCGAACGAAGCTTGCAAACTTGGAGGCAAAGAAAATCGAGGGCCAAAAAATACGATCGCGAGTAAAATGGAGAATGTTTGGAGACCGAATATCTGCGGAATTTTTCAACGCAGTTCGTGCACCCCAGAACGCTGCATCCATCACAGCGTTAAAGGACAGTCAAGGCTCACTGAGGTATGATCGATCTGACCTAGAACAGATTTGCCTCAATTTCTATTCTCATTTATATGCTCAACCTCCATCCTCATGGCAAGAAGAGAGAGATCGGGCTTCGATTCTTCAAACCGTCTCCAACAAACTTTCACCAGATATGTCTCAACAGCTAGAGGCCCCTCTCACATACAAAGAACTACATCAGGCACTGTTACAGATGTCTAAAGGTAGAAGCCCAGGGCCAGATGGAGTAACGATGGAATTTTTCTGCTGTTTCTGGGATATGCTCGGGGAAGAATTCACAGCCATGATTCACCAAGCCATCATCAACGGGCATCTTCCAAATGGTATGAACTTTGGTACCATCGTACTCTTATTCAAAGCTGGGGAACATGCTGATCTTTCCAACTGGCGGCCTATAACATTGCTCAATGTTTCATATAAAATTTTAGCCAAGGCTTTGTAGATTAGATTGCAAAGCATATTAAAGGAGGTGATTAGTCCCGAGCAATCAGCCTTTCTTCCAGGCAGGCATATACTCAACAATATTTTACTACAACATGAAACGGTGGATTGGGCCCTGGAGTCTGAGCAAGATCTTATCTTTCTTAAACTCGACTTTACAAAGGCATATGATGTGGTGTCATGGGATTATCTTCTTCACGCAATGACAAAAATTGGAATCCCAGATTCCTTTGCTCACCTTGTGAGGATGCTTCTACAGGGTGCTTCAGCCTCCGTCTTACTCAATGGTAAACCTACAAATCAGTTTAATATTTGTCAAGGTGTTCGACAAGGCTGCCCACTGGCACCTTATCTTTTCTTGATCATAGGGGAGACTCTCAATATGGCAGTAGCAGCAGAACAAACGTTGGGAAGGATTCACGGGATCACCCTACCTGACAACGCGACAGAACAGTTGGCTTCGCAATATGCTGATGACACAGGGATGTCCATCTGGGGGCAAGAATTAGACTTGCGAAATACCATATCCCTCCTCAAACGCTTTGGATCGGCAACGGGCCTCACTATAAATTGGCCGAAGAGTATTGGCTATTGGTTCTCTAAACTTGCCCGCCCAGAGTGGACCAATAATTATGAATTAACATGGGCACCACCTGGCTCCCTTACAAAGCTCCTGGGTGCACCTTTCGGTATTACATTGGAAACTACCGACATCGATGATTTCTTAGTTCAAAAGGTGGCAAAGAAACTTTCATATTGGACCACGCAAAGGTTATCACTTGCAGGAAGAGTTACGATCATCAATGCAGTATTATTGTCAACCCTATACTATTTCATTGCCATTTGGTGCGGGTCGCTACATGCCCTTCGATCAATCCGCACAAGGCTGCGCAATTATCTTTGGAGTGGTTCAGAATTCACATCTCGCACTCGGGTAAATTGGCATGATTGTTGCCTTCCAAAATCGATAGGAGGGCTAAAATTGATGGATCCTGAGATTTCTTTGCATGCATTGTTAGCTAAATGGATCCTGTATGCCATTGAACCAGGCATTTCAAATTTGAAGATCCTTCTTCAACATCGAATCTATAAAATGAAACCACAATCGAAAGGTGGCTACTGGTACCCCTCAGAGACTTGGCTTATGGTGCACTCTCCATCCGCATCACGGGGCTCCCGCATTTGGAATCGTATTATTGCCGCATGGAAGAAATTGGTTAAGGGCAATTGCAAGAAACACTTGTCCTATTTTCTGTCACACCTCATGTGCTGATTTGTTTTTTGGCCATAACTTCTACGTTTTGGCTCCAAATGACTCAAGATTTATAGAGAAGATACTCATAGGTACCATAAACATTCTCTAATTTTTTCATAATTTTCAAAAATATTTTGATTTCAAAATAGTACTAGTGATTGAATGTCACACTTGGCAGTTTAGGGGTTTTTAGTCACTAAGGAGTACCTTTTTTTAATGATTTTGAGATGAAATTTGGATGAGATGGTCTCCTAATAGACTTATAGCTCTCCACATGAGGGATTTTGAGAAAAGTTATTTTTATGACGTGTGGAAGTCCACAAAGTCAGCTTCCTTCTGGTTGCATTTTGAAACATATAAAGTATTATTTTAGTGATTTTTTTGATGAATGACCATCTCCATAAAGTTGTTGCAAATGGCCACTTTTTATTTTTTGTATTTACTTATTTTTACTAATTTTCCCGAATTAAAACATGAAGGTATGTATTTTCTTGAGATTTGGCGCTTTTTAAGTTCTCCTACTTAGAGAATTTTTCTATCAATTTCCTTCGGTGAAAACCTTCATTTTAGGGGTGTATACATTATTCATATTTTTTTAAAAAAATTCAAATTAATTTTCTAATTTTAAAGTACTCCAGAAAAAGTCATGAGTACTGTAGTAAAACGCAACAAATAGGACAGGTGTTTCTTGCAATCACCCTTAAGCATATTGATCCATTGCCGCCAACCAACGCGGACGAAGTTTTAACAACTAGCCTCTGGTGGGCTTCGACATACATTGGGACTAATTTCAACATTCCTATCAAGAGAGCTAGGGAACTTGCGCAACTCGGCCTCAGAACAATTGCTGACCTTTAGAACGAGAAGACTCTCTCTTTCAAAACATGGAGCACTATGAGGGCAGAATACCAGTTACGAGATGAGGACTTTGCCCACTGGAGGACCCTCACAACTCACATCCCTCGTGATTGGATCAATATGATCTCTCTTCCCATGCAGGTGGTTCAAGTTGGCCAATGGGTGGGAGTTTTTCAACAAGAAAATGACACAGTACCACAACTAGCAATGAAGATCACAGGCCGTGAGTTGCAATTTTTGCCATACAAGTGCCAAACTATTTCTCCACCAGCGGCAACTATCATAGCAAGAATCGGGCAGTTATCCAGTCATCTCTCACTGATTTCAGCATCTGATCATAGGGACAGCTACAAAGGATTCATTCAAAGAATTCGGGTCTTGGAGAAAGCTCATCACCAAAAGAAACCCACAGTACTCACATTCGTAGGCGTTACACGTTCATTAAAATTCGACCCCCATCGTTGGGTATGGAGTAACGGCTTCAAACTAACTACTTATTCAACCTCACTCGGGCGGCAGTTTTTATCCGGGCCCCAACAATTGAATCGCTCTATTCCATCCAAGTGGCCTCTTCAGCTTCCACTGAGCTATGAACCTGATTGGAGAGACCTGTGGCATGGATCACGTTCGCTTAAAGAAGCTATTTTCATGTGGACAGTTTGGCACAACGCAGTGGCCGTGCATACATGGCGAGCATGTATCAACCCAGGTATTGACACCCTATGCACCTGTTGTAATGATATGGTAGAAGAAAGCCCAAGTCATCGGTTCTTTGAATGTAAACAGGCACAAGAGGTGTGGGATTATGCCCAGACGATCATACAGCTCATTCGAGGACCAGCCTCTTTGACTAGACATCCCAACAGATTCACAGCTCGGCAATGTATCTTTGGTGACCCACTCCCTAGCAGATTCCGCAACCTTCGCATAATTTGGACACTACTTAGAGGTGTTGCTCTCTGGGTCATATGGATTGGTCGAAATAGTCAAGTTTTCTCACAAGCAGGATGGCCCCGGGAGGTCACTCAACAAGCATTGTGGAATGCCATGCTAGAATATGGAAGGGCTGCATATACCAAAGTTCAAAGTCACACCCGACGTCATCCAAATAGAGGAGACGAGATCAAAGACAAATTTGAGCGCATATGGCTTCAAGCAGGTGTCTTTGCATTTAAACGGGATAGCCACATTTGTTGGAATAGGGAAGGTCCTCCTGTGGCTTTATTTTCGTAGTTTTTGTGGTTCTTCTCCTCCTTTTAGTGGCTTTTAGGTTGTCTTTCTGTGTTTCCTTGGCCTGCTGTTTTGGCTTGGCTGTTTGTTCTTGGTTCTCTTTTTAATGCAGTGGGCTCGCCCATTTGTTCAAAAAAAAAAAAAAAAAATTTCAAATAGATCAGTGGGAATGCAAACATACATTCAGTCAATTTGACACACTTTCTACACAATTACAATCAATTAGAATCACTTAAATTTATCTATACTGCTAATTAACAATTTGATAAATTAAAAATTCAATGATCACCCAATAGTACCACACATCCATTTGACCAGCAAACATTAATCAAATAATTCAACACAAGATATACAAGTTTTCCTTAATCCAACTGCTAATTTGACGTTGATACAACACATTTACAAAACTTGCTTATTTTATTTAAGCACATTGTGCTAATCAATTAGACTATAATTTCACACATACACTGTTTAAGTGATTACAAAATTAATCGAGCCATTTGATAAAAACTTACCACCATTCAAGAAGAACAACGAGCAACCTGCTCAGAGCATCCCCACGGGCCTCAGGGAGTGACTCTGGCAGCGGACCAACTTGGGGAATGGCCGGGCCCGGGCCAATAAATTGCCCCACGGGAGGCACGGCCAAACAAAAAAAAAGGTCGGGCCCGGCCAAATTTAAGGATGGTACAGCCAAATGGAGAAACCTTGGCCGGGCTTGGTGTGCCTTTTTTTAAAGTTAATTCCTCTTTTCGAGAAGCTTTGCCATTGACAAACGGCTTCTTTTCTTGGAATCAATGGAAAAGTGCCTCAAAACCCGGAATTGATTGTTCCCCGTGTTCGTTTGGCGTGTTGGGGTGGGGGAAAATCATTTGCTCGGGCCCGGCCTTCTTCAATGGCTCGGCAAGCATCCCCTGGCCGCGCCTCTCCTGTGCGTAGCCAGTGGGGATGCTCTCAGTCAATTTGTCCAAACTCCAATATAGACACCATCAGCTTTGACAATTAGACAAAACTGCATATTCTCACATTCAAATCTTACTCTCTCACTGAGTTGACAGATACAACAATTCTAATAATTCCCTAGCCACCTGCTGCTCAGTCAAATGGACTACAAATTTGCATTTTCAAACTACATCTTCTCTCCCTCCATAACACTGACCACTAGACATTGAGAAGAACAATAAATATAATTTAAACTGCGATTTGACAATGGCAATTAGACAAAGCTTCAAACTCCAACTGAGGTATAACACACACACAAGCAAATCAACAAGTAGACAAGGAAACAAAAAGAACTCACAACCACCTACTCTCTCAACTCCTACTATCTCAGCTCCCACTCACACAATTTGACAATTTGACAATTCAAAAGCAAGGAATGTATTGACGATTTGAAAACAAGTATACATTTGAGTCATACCACTTGTATACATTAAAATCAAAATGACTAGACATTTGGACATATAGTCCCAAAATGTGAAGACTTCAGCATAGGGCACATTATCAACTTGTCTTTCCAATTCTTCTATTACTTCTTTCCAATCCTTCTATTTCACACCCTTTTAAGTCTCAATTAATATTTACAAGTCTATTAGACACTTGGAAGACAAATTGACATTAAAATTTGGAAAAATTGAGATCACAGTCTCCACTCAAAAGTCATGGACAAATTTTAGAGAAGGTGCTTGAAAATATTAGAAAAATTCCAGGTTCACTTGTGTATTGACAAAGTCAATATAAGTTATTGATATCAAGGGTGAATGCAAGAAACACTTTACTATTTGTTGCGTTTCGTCACACCCTAGTTTTTTATTTATTTTTTAGCCATAACTTCTGTATTTTAGTTCCAAATGATTCAAAATTTGTAGGAAAGATACTCATAGATATTATGTATCTATAATGAATTTAAGATATTTTTCAAAAATAATTTATTATATAAATAGCCTCAAAAATTTCTCACAATACTCAATTTAGGGGTTTTTAGCACCATTTATCTCCAAAAAACGAATTTTCACCTAAAATTTGGTGAGCATGGTTTCTTAGTAGACTTATACCTATTGTCCAAAGGAATTCTAAAAAAACTTATTTTTAAGTGTTGTAGAAGTCCACAAAGAGAGCTTCACTTTGCATTTTTTTTCAAAGGTATAAAACATTATTTTGATGATTTTTTGGTCAAATCTCATCACCAAAAATCTTTTTCAAGTTTTTTATTTTTATATATTTTTCAAAAAAATAATCCTATTTTTAACAAATTAAAATGTCACAAGTTGTATTTCCTTCACTGGAACTTTGAACATAGAATTCTCATAGAATTCCGGTGAAGAAAATACAACTTGTGACATTTTTATTTGTTAAAAATAAGATTATTTTTTTGAAAAATACATAAAAATACAAAACTTCAAAAAACTTTTTGGTGATGAGATTTGACCAAAAAACTCACCAAAGTAATGTTTTATACCTTTGGAAAAAAATGCAAAATGAAGCTCTCTTTGTGGACTTTTGCAACACTTAAAAATAAGTATTTTTAGAATTAATTTGTACACTAGGTATAAATCTACTAAGAAACCATGTTCTCCAAATTTTAGGTCAAAATTCGTTTTTTTGGAGATAAATGGTGCTAAAAACCCCTAAATTGAGTATTGTGAGAAATTTTTGGGTCTATTTTAAAAATAATAAATTATTTTTGAAAAATATCTAAAATTCATTATAGATACATAATAGCTATGATTATCTTTACTATAAATTTTGAGTCATTTGGAGCTAAAATACAAAAGTTATGGCTAAAATAAAAATAAAAAACTAGGGTGTGACAAAAGGCTTGAAGTGTTTCTTGCATTCACCCTCAAATGGTTGGAATTTCCTTTGGTACAATACTTGACCAAGATCCTACGAAGTTTTGGCAAACCTTCTTTCTTCACAAACTTTTGTGGATGAAAGTATCTAATTTTAGAATTAGCAGAAAATAATTGGAGTATGCACTATACGTGTACTACAACTATTCCAATTCTAAAGCTTATAGTAATGATGAGTGGATGAATTTTGCAAATGAGACCTCCAAAGAAGAAGATGTAGCCTAACTCAAGGCTACTAAATGTTATCATAGAAAGACATTATCATTTTACCAAAATAAACGATAAAAAAAATTACCACATTGTAAGATGACTAAATGCATCCTTCATTTCTTCAATTTTTTTCAAGTTATGCATTGGACACTCAATGTTTTCCTAAATGTATTCACTTCAATATGCATTATTTGGTCACTATATGAATAAGTTGAAAATTTTCAATTTATTAAGAATAGGAGAGCCATAAATCAACACTAAGGGGTAGAGTTTATATGGTATTCATCTTCAAAATGACTAACATCCTTCTAATTTTCTTTGTTCTAAATAAGAATCTCAATGCGAGAATGGATTATCATAGGTAACAATAAGTTTTGGTTTTTGTCTACCTTGTATTTGTATTGAAATGGCAACTTTTCAAGGTGTTGTGTAAATTGCTTCATGAAAATGTGCTCTTAACCCCTTAAGGACTTAGCATTCATATTTTGAACAATAAATGAATGTCAACTTCTTCCAAAATACAAAATCTTGGTTTATTCATCAATCTAAATGTTTGAAGATTCTTGTAGTTTATTTTGGCAAAAACATTCTATAAATAATCTATAAATAAATATGTGTATGCTTTGAAAAATTACTTTTCTAGTCAAAAAAATGACCCTTCAAAAACACTTGAATAAAAAAGATTCAAAATATTAAATAGAATTCTCTTAAAATCACTTGAATTAAGAATTTAATTTTTATATTTATAATTACTAACATTAAACATCATATTTTTGCATACTGAAATTGAAATTCTTTGTATAATTCATCATGTCTTAAATATTATTAATTTTTGAATAAACATTTAACTATATATTTCTAATTGTATAGCTCAAAATAATTTTTTAATAGTGAATTAATTTATAGAGCTCCTATAAGGAAGTCAAATTTTCAACTATACAAATATACTATTAGTGAGGGGGTGAATGAATATAAAAAAGTTCAAGCAAGTGATTTCAAGCTATGGTTCTTTTAAGGATGCAATTTCAAATTGATGAGTTCACAAATTCGACACCTTGAAACTTGGTCTTGATTGATAGCTTTATAAAATATTGAATTCTATATTTAGATTTTGATATTGTTTAGAATTGCATATAAGTTCTTTTGTACTTAATTGGAATCTTTTTTTGAAAATGACAATTTGACAAAAATCATCATAATGTAGATTGGAGAAATACTTTGGAATTGATACTCAAATAAAAGTTGTAGATTTTGAGTTTTATTCCATCTCTATGGATAGACTCACAAATGCTATCACCAATTTTTATACATTTCGAAAGGAAATTTCAAATTTCCTTCGAAATTCAATTACAAGCAAAATATAATCATTTTTTCAATAAAATTTGTTGGAATGGTTCATTTGGAATGAGATTCTTTTGATATGGTAATTTTTTGAATTTTTTTCTCCCTTTCATTTTATAAGTTATAACATCATTTTTGCACTTTAGTTTTGAACTAGAGACAATACAAATTTGATTTCGTCAACCACTTGACATACTTCCACATTTTCAATTTTAAAAAAATAAGTACTCTAATAACACTAAAAACATCCATTAGATAGGACAAAATTTTCATAAAGTATCTCTACAATTGATTAGCATGATTTTTATCTTAGCAATATTGATTCATAAGAAAAAAAGTGAATTGAAAAGTAAAGTAAAAGCAAAAGTATCCTAGAAAGCAATACAACCAATACATGCATGGAATTCAACCTATTTTCATGCGTTTTCCAATTAAATTTTGTCATAGTCATGTATCTAAGCAAAAAATAGAGAGCATATTCAAAATTCAAACATTGAAGGACTCAATAATGCAATTTCAGCTTCAATAATTCATTCTAAGTCCCCAAGGCTCAAAGTATGTAAAATAACTTGTATTAGGTGTCAATTTCATTTGGTTTTGTAAGAAATTCACTCAAAAATATTTTAAGTATGTTTATGTTCCAAGTTCATCTTCAGGTTAAATGGACAATGTACCTCATGACAATATCTAATCAACTTCAAACTTTTTCTTGCATCTTTTCACATTGTGCCTTGTGAAATAGAATACAAGGTCTTCTAAAAATAATCAAATGGTACAACTTCAAGATCTTTGAGGCAAAGAAAATATCTTTTGATGGGCCTAAGTGGACTTTGCGTACATCACTAATTATCATGTGTTATATTGGTTGTTTTGATTTTCAATTGATGGATTTTGTTCTCTAGCACAACAATAGAAAATTTGTTCAATTAAAACATCAAAAAATAGAAACACAAAGCCATCAACTAAGTATGAGAAAAGGGATACAATAATTAGTAAAGATGATCTCAACAATCCTAAGACAATTTACCTTAAAGCCATTAAGACATAAAAAAACCACTTGTAGTGTTTTATAGGATCGACATATGAGAGATGTTATAAACAATTTCAGGAGGTAGAATCTAAACTCAAATTCTATTTCAGATTTATGAATCTCATACCAAAACAAATGTAAAACAAGAGAGGAAAAAACACCCCACAATTTGCAAAAAAAGAACGCATTTTAGAATTAATAAGAATTGTCCTTTTCTAAAACACACAATGTAATGTTAGCAATGACTATAATAATGTACTCAAAGAATATCAAAAAATAAATTCATTGTTACACTCAAATTTCTATCAAAATTGAAAAATCGTAGTACCTCAAAATTGCCGTGTAAAGCAATGGGTAATCATGCATTTGCAAAACTTCCTTCATGAGCGAGGAGCCAAGGCCATCCAAACAAAAGGATCCAATGGGTTCCAATGACCATAGGGGATGTGAAACTCACTTGCCAAATCCATTGTCAAGCACATGCAAAGTTCAAGTAGGTTGGAGATATCTAACTCACAAAATAGAGACAATAGCAGTCAAGGTGACATTGTTGTTTGAAACTACTAAGACCAAGTATTAAAAACTAACCCTAGCCACAAGCAACCCAACAACAATTGGTTTTGCACCAACCAACATCAAAGTGCTACAATCTAAAACTGTAAGTTCTTTGCCAAACTCAACATTGTTCCAAATTCAAATTTTATACAAACATTTCCAAATACTTCCTTCTTATAAGGTTTTAGCAACCAAGCAATTGGCAAGTTAGATAGAACCCTACCAATTCAAAATCATTAGGCTTTCATCCGTACAATTTCATTCATTCAATAGTATTTTATCCAATCCAAGTCTAACCTTGAAACCCATTAAATACCCAATTGTATGCAACAACATATATTAAATACAATACCTAGAATTCAAACTTCTCCCCCTTTATTACATGTAAGAAATCATAAGGGACCAAATTTGTAGGCTACCTATGTTTTTCACTTTGAATGTTCCCTAATTTATTTATAAACTTTTTATAAATATAATGCCAAAAAAAATTAAGTCTTATCTATATTATGCTATATGTAGTTTTTTAAATATGCTAAATTACCCACCCAAGATAAGCCATAAGGATCTTATCTACATTTATCTTGTGGATAAGAGTTTTTTTCTTAGAATATCTTAGTCAAGTTTTTATAAATTGATGAGAGGAACATAACCTCCAAATTTCTAAAGGAAATCATTGTTTCAAACTCATTACAATACCAAGGCCCTCTGAAACAAAAAAACAAAAAAACAAATTAACAAGAATGAATAATAAATAGTAGTTTTCTTTTAAGAAGTTATACAAAAATGTGAACTGTCTTTAGCAATGTATCATTGTTGTGCACCATTAATATCAATTGTAATAAATATAATCTCTAAAAGTTATCTTCAATTTTATATTAAGCATGCAATGTATGACACCAAAACTATACAAATATTTCTTCTTTTTCAACCAAATGGTATATTCTAGTCTAATCACATTTTTGTTTGTATACCGTATTCTATAAGTCAAATATAATACAATATATTGTATCAAAATATCAAGGATAAAAAAAAATCTAAAAATAGGTGCTATGATGTCAAACAATTTATCTTATAAAAAAATCATACTCAAAAATATGAAATTTAAAAGAATATTCTTATTTTTAAAATTCACCAAATTTATTTTTCTAAATTTTGTATTTAATGTCTAGCATAAAAAGGCAATCTTATTAGCCAAATATGGTTAAGTTCATAATTTCCAACAAATCTTTAAACACTAAAGTTTCTATTGACTTTGCATCTATATCATCATGTATCTACTTTTATAATGTATAGACTTTGTCAAAATAATACTTGAGTCGGGACTTAAGTTATGAGTGTATATATATTAATACTTCAATAAAAAAATCTTTTGCACAATACAATAGATTTTGCATGCATCAAAAAATTGTTTGAAATAATTGACATATGAATTAATATTGAGATAAAATCTAAAAGTGTAGGTTTCTACATTTAGTTATATGTAATCTAATAATTTATAAGAATTTCTTATTTTTAAAATTCACCAAATTTAGGTAACATTCAAGTGCTCAAGGAGACATAGATTGAAGACAACCGTCTCCATTTAATGTTACAACAATACTATATGTATTCCCAAATTGTTGATGTTTTATTAAACAAATTATCTGCCACAAGATTTTTAACAATTTTATCAATCTTTTCATGATACACTCATATATTAGAAAAAATTACTAATAACAATCTAATAAAAAAAAAATTCCATTATGTTAACCTCAATTAATTGCATTTCTAAAGTAGTATAAGAATGTATGTTATTAATCTCACATTATTCTAAAAATCATAATGTTAAAAAATTTAAATTAAATATAGAACCAATTTATATTTGAAACATCAATAAATATAATCATATTATTTTGAGCAATGTCTCTCCTTGTACTGATTTACAAATACTAAGTATCAATACAAAAAATAGTAAAAATAGGATAACAAAGTAATAGTTTTGATAACTATTTAATTTAAATAATGTTTTTTTTCTTTTCATAAAGGTTAAAAAAAAGTCAATTTATAGAACATTAAAATTGAAAATCAAATGCCTTACTTGATGTGGTCCAAGGTTAAATTTTCCATTTGTAATTGGTATCCTAAAATAAATAAATAAATAATTATCTAATGATATAATTTGATTTTTTATATAATGCCAATTTAGTCAATTATTTACAAATAAATACAATTAATTTAGCAACTACATATAGATTATCATTTGATGTTCATAAAAAAAAAGAATATTTTTATTAGAATTATGAAATTAAAATTATCAAAATAATCATACATTATGAAATGTAAAATTATACAAAAAACATATTATATTTAATCATATATTGAATTTAATCATATATTGAATTTAAATCTACATTGAATATGGATTTTCAAGAGATCTATACTAATTAATCAACATCCTTCACTAAGTAAATATCTACCTTTGTTGTACATTAATATTTATTGAAGTGTTTGGAGGGAGGAGGGTACATCATATTTTAATCATCTAGTACAATTTTCTACGATAAGTCTTTTTAATTTTTTAGTCCCCTTAACCCCTAAAGGACTAAGGCATTTTTTGGCTTGAAAACCACTCAAAACTGTCATGTTTGCTACTTCTTCCCAAAAAAACCAAAAGAAAACAATTTTCTTAAAATATTATCATAGAATCTTGTAAATTACTTGTCTGAAATCATGTGGTAAAAATTTCATGAAGTTTGGTCATATGGATTGGAAGATATTAACATTCAAAGTTGGAAAAAAAAAGTTTTTTTGAACTCTAACTTGCAATTTCAAATGGCTTTGACTGCCATTTGTTGAATTTTTTTGCACAATGGACCATGAAGTTAAAATTTTTTATGTTGAACTTTTGAGTTGAAAATTAGAGGAAAAAATTTCAAAAAAAAACTACTTGATTTTCATTCATTAAAAAATTGTTAAGTAGAAGTAGGTCCAAGATTGAACAAAACACTAAGTTGTTAATAACTTCAAGATGTAATTGAAAAACCATGATCCCAAAGATGAGCTTTTTCTTGCAAACATCCTAAATCCTATCAAAAAAGAAAATTTGAAAAATTTGAAAAATTGCATTCAAAAATGAATTCTATAAGTTATTTTTTGAAGAAGGTGCTTAGATTGCCCGAAACACAAGATTGTCCGTAACTTTCTCATTATTTGTCCAAATAAAATGAACCAAAGATTCAGATGTAGAACAAAAATAATTTTTGAGAATAAAAAATAAAGAATAAAAAAATAAATGTTTTTGTGTTGTTTTTGTCCTGCCCGGCAAACTGCTTTTTGGACTTAGAATGGCATAACTTTTGCTTCCAAGTACCAATTGAAATAAAAATTATATTTTTGGAAAGCTAACCTGATTTCCTATCTTCAAAAAAAGTTTCAAAAAATCATAGAAAAAATTCAGGTCACACAAACCTGCCCGAAATTCCAAGTGTCCTTTTAGGGGACTTCAGTCCTTTAGGGGTTAAAATCCCTTTTCAATGTACATTAATTTTTATATACCTATGATAGTGAATTTCAACACTGAAGTTTACATACATAAGGGAGCATCCAAAAATGATTGATTTTAGCTGTGCTTGTATAATGTCCATTTCTGCAAAATTTGTATGCAACTTTCTAAATAATTGTACTAAAGATAATGACACAAAGAAATAAAACCAAAGTTGTTTTAGTAATCAAGTCCCCAAACTTGAATTATTTCCTTAAATTTGTTTAATCAATCACATCGATTTAGTTCTAAAAGATAGAAATAAATAAATAATTTTGATTAAATTTTTTTTAATAAAAGTAATTGTACAAGTTTTGATATTTTACCTTTAAGCTTTTCAAACAATAGCATTTCTTTTTCCTACACATGAGATGAAATTAATATGTATTTGTAAAAAAACTTCATTATTATTTTCGATAGTATTGTAAAAGTGGTAGAAATATTGAAAACAAACAAATATAAACAAGCTTCTAACCTAGAGCTTCTAGACTCATATTAAATTGAAAATCCTACAAGACAACTTATGGAATAAATAAATAAATGAAAAATAATTAATAGATACCTTTAAAATTAAATTTCACATAACTTTAAGAAACAAAATTATCTTAATATTTGCATCAAACAAATACCATTCATCTCAATTTTAATTGATGTCATTTCATAAAATATATGATAATTTTTATGCACTTAAAATGACTAAAATATTATTCAAATGATACTCAAAAGATTATCTAAATTATTGTTTATTGGTGCAAGTAAATTTATTAGGATTCTTTTTTATATTTAGTACTTTTGTTTGATTCATTATAGCATTGAAAGATGACTATTACCTCTGAAATTAATTTATTGAGGTAATTTCCAGAACTGTCAACCAAACCAAAGGTATTATTTCCATCACATTTTTCATGTATAGCTAATGATGCGCTTGATTGTTGTACTGATTTGCAAACATCCATAATTAGATCTTAGTAATTTACAATTTTTTTAAAATTAATTTGGCACCCTAGTTTTTAAGACCACATTTATGATTTGAAATTTTTTTGACATAATAAAATAAATAATAAATAAATAATAACCTTTAAATAAATAATAATAAAGTACTATTTTAAAAATTATATAACATCTAATCAGAAAATGTTTATTGATACCTTCAATTTATTTTAAATATTTATCTATTAACTTCATTAATAAAAATAAATAAATAAACATCATTCTATCTTTTATTTTAATAGTTAAAAAAATGAAAATTGATATATTTTTTAGTATAGTATATAAAGCTAATAACAAAATTTTCTTACAAAATAATTGAGCAAGGCCACATTTAAAATATAATAGTTCTATTTCAAGATGTCAAAAGACCTTCATCATTAAAACATTAAGCTATTATTAATAAACTATTATATACATTACTTGAATTTTACGTCAATGAATTATAAATATCTTGAAATAGATTTGTATATATTTACAATATATCCATATAGATTTGTTATTAGTTTAGGTTTTAATTTATGATATTTATAGTAATTATTAGATTTGATATATACTTTTGAATATAGCAAGTGAAAACTAGAAAATATTGAAAGTCAAATAGAAAATCTTGTAAATTTAGAGAAATTCTATCAAAAAATTTACAAACCAAATAAATATAAAAATATTGAATTTATTAATCTTTAAAGCTTACATGTTATAAAACAAATTGAGGCCAATATAACTAATGTACTATTGTTCATATTACTAAATTTTTACCACAGGAGTAATGTTATAACAACCATTGCATTGGGCTGGAATAATTATTAATTTTTGAATCCACTTAGAATGTAAAATTTTATGTAAGTTTTGTTTATAAAAATGAAAGGCTTTAGAAGATTGTTCTTGTAATCTACAAGATGGTTTAGATTGATTTTGATTACCAATTTTTTCTAAACCTAAGGATATAGGTGATTTAAAGTCTTTTTCATTGTTTGGATTTTCACTTAATGTATCAATATTCAAATCTATAGATTTAGGAGCATCAAGTTGCATTGTAGATTGTAAATAAGCGATTTTTTCTAATTCTAAATTAGGTTCAATCAAAGTTGTACTTGTACTAGCTTGTGAATCTTGTAATTTTGAAATTGGTTTTGTAGAAAATGATTCATTTTGCAAACTATTAGACAACTCCTTTTCCTTTGAAAGAAGTGAAAATCCTTTTTGTGTAGGATGCAATATGGTTTCTTGTTCAATAGAAAACTCCCTTTGTTGATTGGAAATTGAATTATTTTCTTGTTTGGATGTTGGATTTTTTTGTGATTGAAAAATGAAATTGTTTGGTTGTTGAGAAGGTGAATTGCTATCTTGTTTGGTTGTTGAATCATTTTGTGGTTGAGATATAGAAATTCTTTCTTGATTAGAAATTATATTGTTTTCTTGCTTAGACATTGAATCATTTTGTGATTGAGGTATAAATTTTTCATGTAGATTAGAGAGTAAATCATTTTCTTGTATTGATGATGAAACATTATGTAGTAGAGGGATACTTATTTGTTGATTAGAAGGTATATTATTTTCTTGGATAGGTATTGAAGGTTGAGAAATAGAATTTCTTTGTTGATTTGAAATTGTACTATTTTGTTGCTTGGATATTGATTCATTTTTTGATTGAAGAATAAATTTTTCATGTTGATTAAAGAGTAGATTATTTTTTGGGTTCGAAGGTAAAACATTTTGCAATTGAGAGACATTTATTTGTTGATTAGAAGGAATATTGCTTTCTTGCATAGGTATGGAAATGACTTCACTAGAAATTAAATCCTTTTGTTCATTAGAAGGTGAATTTGATTCTAATTGTAGATTTGAGCAACTTTGTTGTGTTGAAAATACATCTTTATTTGACATGAATGTCAAATTGCTTTGCAAAGATAAAGGTGTTTCTAATGAAGGATCTTTATTCAATCTATTATGCATGTCATTATTTACACATTGAGATTGTAAATGCAAATTTTCAAAGTCTTTGCATAGTGCGTTTTCTAATGTTTGAGGAAGAAATGATTTTCTTAACAAGATCCTAGGTTGAAGATTTGATGTAGATTGTATTATAATATTTTCTTCAATTTTAGGCAATAGAAATGTTATTAGAGTATCTTCTTTAGGTGTAGCATCATGATCTTGAACACATTGTTCTTCCAAAACAACACTTATTTGATCATTTTGAGTACCAATGTTATCTTGTATAGAAGTTTGGTATGTCAAATTACTTTTTTGATGCATTTGTGACTTCCAAATATTTTTAGAATACTCTTCAACACTTTCATTAGGCAATGAATTTCCATCAAGATTAACATGTTGATCAACTTGAAAATTAGTTCTCGAAGGATTTTGACCAAATTTTAGGATAGATGATTTATAAGAATTTATTTCATCATTTATTTTGGGATGCAATGAATATGATGTGGTGCTTTCATTAAAATTAGATATTGATTCATTTTCAACTTCATTATTTCTATTTACTACTTGTTGCCATAGATCTGAATCCTCTTCAAGAGAGTCCCAATTGTAAGGAAAAAATCGCCCACCCTTGTGAATATACATTTCAAGAAATTCAAAACTTCTAATAAACTTGAAATAGATTAGGGTTTTATCATTGAAATATGTATTTTTATTTGAAAGTTGCAATGTTTCATTATTCTAACATTTGAACAATTTCAAATTTCAATTCAAAACAAATATCAATTTTTTTGTGTCAATCAAAATGTAAAAGTTCAAAAATATATTACATTTGAGGTTTATTGTCATAGCAATTATATCTCATTTAGTTTTGTCATTGTTGTGCATTTGAAATATGAAGACAATACATAATTTTTTGACAATTGACAAACAAAATATCAAAACAACCTTAATGTTTAGGAGCAATTTTATTGTATAAATAAAATTAAGTCAATGTCTATAGACACCTAAATTTATAAATATAGAATCACTATTGCAATTTTTAAGTGGCAATACCAAAATTGCATTTAATACAAATTTAGTAGTGAAATATTTATATTGGTACCGCAATTCTAACAATATCAAAATGTGGGCATTAAAAGGTATTGTAGTATATACATTGTAGTAACAAATATTTTCTTAGACAATTACTTTCCTCTAATTTTGTTGTTGCATACAAAGACCAACATGGCATATAACTTCCAATGTGTCCTTTTGCTACTTAAATATAATTTTAAAAAATTCCGTGAAGCCACTTCAAGTTAAGAAATTACATTATTATTTGGTTTAAATAGAACATGTTGATTAGACTCCTAATGTATAGTTAATATACATATTTGATTGTGTGGGATAGTAAAAAATGACAATATTTTTATGATTTTCATCAAGATTGTTAATTTCCTAAGCACTTGAATTTTTATTTTTTTAATTTGAAATTTTCACACAACATGTGCCCGAGGAGTATCTTGAAGGCCCAAAAATTTCATAACTTTTGACTACATGGTCAAAAAGTTATTGCATGATATGTAGTTTTCAATGGTTGGCAGGCACCCCAAAAATTTCTTATAAAAACATTGTTTTTAAAATTAATAATTTGAAATTGTTTTTCTAGATGTATATATATGCAGAAAGATTTGAATCATTCCATTTTGATTTATGAGATGAAAGTTATGAGGAGATTTAATTTGCGGGCAATTATGGATTCTCTACTCTAAAATAAACTTTAGAAGCCTTTAGCTTACTCAATTTTAAATATTTTTGAAAAAAAATTAAAATTTTGGATGTTGATTGTTTGTCACAACATTACAACCATTGTGATTGGCTTCTTTTTTAATTCTATAAATATTTTTTTAACAATTTAGTGTTTTGAATCACTCTCTACTTCTTTCTACTCATTAATTTTTTCCTATATGTTGTACAATTTCAAATGATGCGAATTTTTTGAGCTTGTAGCCACTCTCTTGCCATGAAGAATGAATCCAAAGAAGCACCACCATTTAAAAAAAAATTTCATAGAAATGTGACCTTGTGAAGTGCAGCTGCCTGGTTTTTTGTAGGACAAAAAAAGGGGTTTTGTCAATTCAAATGCTAATATCTTGCAATCTACAAGGTGGAAATTTCTGAAATTTTTTCCACATCTTTTGACACCAGTGTGCTACAAGATCCTACGGTTACATGTGTCAAAAAAAGTTTTTTTTCAAAAATTTGGTGCTTGTAGTAGAAATGGCAGTTTTAGTGTGTTTTTGGTGAAGACATAGTCTCTGACCTTTAGGGGTTAAGAACACAAACAATTGAATGCTAAGGGCAAAACACCCCTTCCCGTTCATGTATCCATTTCCGCCCATATGTAGAAGGGGTGCACATTTTTCTTTGAAAAATGTACACCCTTGCTTCATATAGATGGGAATGGATACATGGACGAGAATCGGTGTTCCCACCTTAATGATTTATTGACCTTAAAAATGATTCATAAGAGGATTTTCCAGGGCTTTGAGAGACCGTTTCAACCCTATTCACCAGTTTGTGAACCCGTCAGATTAAATAATAATTTAAAAATAAATAAATAAATAAAATTTAAATATTATTTTAAATTTTTAAAATAATTTTAAAATAATTTTTTTGAAAAAATATTAAAATATTAATTAAATATTAATATCTGATGTGGCAGTCTCTTGGCCACATCAGATTGCCTCTGTGGCAGCTTTCAGCGAGTCCCAGAGTTCAAGAACTCGTAGTCTTCTACATAAGCTGAAAATCCTCTCATGATTTGGTGAAGATCCATAAAGTGCCTAAGTTCAAAGAACATTGTTTAATACATAGGTAAATGATTTGGGAGTTTTCATAATGTATTTATGATGAGGATACCATTTTAGAGCCCTATGATATTTTAGCTCCAAAAATTCATAACTAATTTCAAAAAGTTAAAAGAAAAGACTCAATAGATTGGATGCAAATTTTATTTACATTTCAAGAAATTTTTATAGAAAAATATTTAAAAGACTTTAGTTCCCTCTAAAATATATAGTTAATGGTCACTTCATAAACCTCCAACCTTTCATGCTGTATGTGGCTCGGTATGTGGTTGATTTGGGGGCTTCATTTTTTACATGTTGTAGATTTCTAACATTAATATCATTGCCATTAAATATGCCACTTATATATGACAATACAAATGAAAGTTAGGTAATAATTGTCAAATACTTTTCAATATACACAAATTACACTAAAATAAATAATATTCTTCACCAGAGTCTTATACTCATGGCACCTTGTTTTACAATTCTAATGAATTATCCAATTTTCAACTTAATACTCCTCCATTTTCAAATTAAAATTAATTAGTATAGAGCCTCTTTTTTATTGAAGGTATGTGGTCAAGGCATTACTTAGACTAATTTTTTGGAGTCCAATATGAGACATAGACAATCAATCTCATCTCATAAAAAGGATCCTTGTCATTGTCATACAACTTTCATACAATAATAATGTGTATGATGGCCCATATGCTACTAGATGCAACTTTTGTGTAGTTAAAATTTCATATGAACTTCATATGACATTCATATGAAATCAATACTATATAAGATGTGATTTTCATATGATTTTCCTATAAACTTCATATGATTTGAAATTTCAATAACTTTTGAAAGGTATTACAAAGAACTTGAATAATATATAAAAGTTAAGACTTTAGAAGAGTTATGTATTTGCAATTCTTTTCTAAATCCTTTTTATTTTGAGTATACTTCAATTGTAAAGATTGTACCTTTTGAATTTGTAAATTTTTAAAGTTCTTAAAATTTCAAATTATGTGAAATTTATATAAAATTTGCATTTAGAGTGGTAATGAAATCATATGAATGTGCATATAAAGTTTGAATCCTATAGAAGTAGCATCTAGAGTAGTATGGACCTTTGGACATATAAATGTCATGTGACAATGATAAGGGTTCTATTTGAGATGCTCTTCATTTATGCTAGCTAATTTCTTTTATTAAGGTAGACTAGTCCAATTTTGCTAAATGCTATTTTTGTCATCCTACTTTTAGCCCCATTTCTACTACAAAATTCATCCAAATATATTTATTTTATAACAATATCAATGCATTAAAGACAACAAAGGGCAATGTGTAAAATTGTAAATCTTGAATACCTAAATGCTAATGGATACATAAAAAGGCAATTGTGGGATTTCAATAGGACATTTAATATTCCATTCTATAGACAATTATTTCAAGATAGACCACTTCAAGCTAGAGTACAAAGAAACGACAATTTTAATCCAAATATTATAATTTCACTTGGATTTTGATTTGTAAAACAAGTACACCTTTGAAAAATATGTGCCTTTTGAAAAATATGGCGCCAAGATATTCAACTTGCAAATCATGGTGGTGATAGACTTGCCTACATTAGAATAGTTAGATTTTGGGATTGAACAGTTATTTGACTTCAACATTGAATAGGAATTTTGAGGAGACCAAAAAATTGAAGGGTCTTATTCTAAAAATTTATAGATGTTCAAAACATGATACATAGCCCCCATATACTTCAATAACTATGAATTCTAGACTGCTACCAACGTGGTTTGTGGCATTTGAATGATAGTCTAAGATTCTCAGAAGAGATAACAAACAATTTTTCATCCATTTTAGCTTGTTGACCTTTCATGTTAAGTTACAAAGAGTATCCAATTGAATTTTTAGTCTCACTAATATTTGTTTATATATAGCTGAGAAGTAGGTAAAAAAATGGATGGCAAAATTTGCTATTTTAGTGTATTTTGAGAAGCGTTTGCTCCTTACTCTAAATCTGAAATTTCTCCACAAAAATTATATTTTTTGAGTTTGAATCCAACTAACAAAATGAAGCTCATCTACTCTAGTTTCTACTCTAATTCAAATTTGGAATGATTCTTAATACTAAACATTTATTTGCAATTTGAACATTGGATGTATTTTCAATGTCTATTGTATTCTAATCATAGAATGAAATAGAAATTGAGTTTATACCATGATGTTTGTATTTGAAGAATTCTAACATACTATTTGTACCATTTTAACAAGTTCTACCACACCTCTTGCGTTCCCCACTTGCTAACAAGTCCAATCAAGTATGTTTAACATATAGATTGATGTTGGTAGCAAGTGTCGCTAGTATTGATTTTCTACCCTTTAAGTCCAAAATGGTCAAATTGTATTCTCTAGTGGATTTTTTCTCCGGCTACCAATTCTAGATGTCATCTATTAATAAAAATGTGGTGTCCACTTGTCTCTGGTAGTTGAAAAAAAATAAATGAAATTTGTACTTGGATTAATATGATCTTTTGTATTCAATGTCATAGTAGTTGCCAAATGCAACCAGGGAGTTGTATACACCAACACCATGGAATTGGAAATTTGGAATGCAAAGAATTGGCTTGTACAATCATGGTTCACACAAGGCTATCCTAGTGACTACGGATGGCTGGCATTACTAGGACTAGTGCTCTATTTGTTGACATTTGTGCTAGGAATGGGACTTGTGCCCTAGACCATCAACAAAGAGATTTATACATTGCAAGACAAGGGAGTTTGTGGAGGCATTTTTGCCACATCCAACTGGTTCTCCAACTTCTTTGTAGCATAGATGTTCCTAACATTGATAGATGCTTTAGACACCTCCTTCACATTTCTCTTATTTGCAGGCCTAGCTATTTGGCACCCTTGTTTGTCTTGTACTATATTCTTGAAACCAAGGGTTTGTCTTTTGAGCAAGTAGACGGGTTGTTCAAAGCTAGGGCGGGCTCACAAAGTTGGAGGATGTTCCTTAGGTAGGCATGCAATTCTTCAAAATCATATGCCTTTGTTGGTGATGGATCCAATGAGCCTTAGTTAGAATAGCAACACCGGAGATCATTGTTGAGTGGATTTTTTTTTGTTAGAGTGATCCAATTTTTTTATACTCTTATTGGCAAATGAAAAATGATTGCAACGCACAAAGGAATGCAATATTTGGATATTATATGCAAAAGTTATGAAGAATCAAATTATGTTCTAGAATAGCTTCTAACACTTGGTACAATGATTTAAAGAATATATTTTACAAAAATTGAACCTCTTATTGAGTGGGACATTTGGGCCCCTGGCTAGTTTTGGGGTTCCTACCTTAGTTACACCAACTAATTAAAAAGTGCTTTGACTCTTTGAGCCACCTTTTGGGAAGACAAATCAACTTGGGGAGCTTGAAATTGGAAGGGAAATTAGCATCACGTTGTACAATCCGATTTCAATTATTGACTTGCTCATCAATGGAGATTATTCCATTTTTAATGAAGACCAAAGTCCTTAGGTATGACCATATTTTTTATTAGTCAGTTTTTTGTTTTGGTGATTGACTTTGAATTCCAAGTCGGTTGCAATTTGATGTAAGTCACGAGTGAGTGATTCACAAAAACATTGATTTCCGCAATTTAGGGTAGGAAGCCCATTGTGAAGAATGTGAACTATTTGGGCACTACGTTTAGATTCACTTATTAAAATTCAATAGTTATTTTTGCAAATTTTTTGCCTTCTTTCCCAAATTAGGATTTACTTCACATTTTTTTAGGTCAACTCAAAGCAAAAACATAAAGCTTTCCATTGTGATCCCTAGGGGACTCTTCTTGTCGTTTAAGATTCTAATGAGATTCCCTTCCCTACATGGGTTCAATGGATATCCAAAAAACCCTTTGTATAGTGAAAGAGTGAATGAAACTTTCAGTATGTGAAGCCGCATGGATGAGTCCATTGAAATCACTAGATGATGACTTTCCAACCCAATTTTAACACTTTCCTCCCCAATTCCAAGACTTCCAAGACTGAGTCCCAATTGCACACTCAATGCAATAAAAACTACATCAGAATGCCACAGAATTGTTTGGCATCCAAAAGTAGAGCTTCGAATTTGGCTGCAGTCCACAATGGGTCTGCTTACCTCACATCGCAGCCGCTTCGTGTATGAAACACGCTACTCGTCAATCAACCAGGAACCCAACACAGAAGAAAAGCATTCACAGGATAAACTCCGTGCAAGAGGTGCACATCTAGCCTGTCGGAAGTTGCGATCCTTGTCATTTCTAGTCTCAATCAGCATCCTATGCGATCCTCATCACAGTCGCCAATTCGCCAGAACTGCTTCAAATTCATCTTCAGAGGCAAAGCAAATTCGGGCTGGTGGTCTCTGAGATTCTGGGTTTTGGGTTTCGGGTTTCAGGCGCTAGGGGTGTGTGTCCTGAGCTAAGGTGCGTTTTGGGTGATGGCGAGGCCGCTAGAACACTCCCACGAGGAGACGCCGGAGTCCGGGGTGCGATGCCACCACTGCGCCCAGGTGACACCGTGCGAATTACGAAACGTCCAGGCGGCGTCGGCGTTCGTGGTGAGCCACGTATTGAGCTCGCCCTGCTTCTGTCCCCACGCATATTTGCTGCACCAGCGAGAGAAGATGCCCTTGAATCCGGGTCCATCGCCTCCGCGTTCGCTGGAGGATTTGTCGTCGTTCTCCTTGATGATGCCGGAGGCCGCGTCCGTGAGATGAGCTTTGGTCCAGGCGGCAGCGAGCGCACAGTCGGCGACGTAGCTGGGCGTCGCGGTGTCCTGGAAAAGCAAATACGCAGTGCCGATGAACGTGCCTTGGTTGTAAGTGAAGGACCAACTCTCCGGCGCGGGCGTGCCGTCGGCTTCCAAGTGGTCAATCACTCGACCCGTGGCCGCGTCGTAGAGATTAGAGCGCGACCACGTCCAAAGCTCCTGCGCTTGTGCGCGGTATCCCGTGGCCTGCGTGTTGCGCGCGAGGTACATCGCGGCGATGGTGGCCGGGAAGTTGACGCAGGCGTTTTTGCTTTGGTTATCCGTCCTCCACCAAAGCCCGCCGCCCAACGCCGTATCCCACCCGCGGGTCCAGACCGCATTGAACTGGAGCTGCGCCTGCGAGAGGAAATTAGGGTTACCCGTCATCTCGTAAGCACGGGCGAGTGCGATCACACCCCACATGATATCGTCATTGTACATATTCCACGACGCCCAATCTTGGGTGCCGCTCACGATTTGATTGAGCCCGTGGACGAGGTTGGTGATCATGCCATTGTAAGTGGGGTTCCGGGTGCGCTCGTACGCATCCTCGAGCGCTTCGATCTGCTCGCATGTTTGCCAGAAATTCGCTTGACCCGGGACGCCGCGTTGCGTATCCACGACGTAGTAGCCGAGATCGTTGGAGGGCTCGACGTAGAAGGCGTTGTTGTACGAGTCGACCGCGAGGTCTTTGTCGCTGCTCGTCATCGCCAAGGCCATGGCTACCGTCGACAGGACGCATGTCATGGCCGACACTGACATCGCCAATTTCATCTTGAGATTGCGAAAGAAAGAGAGCTAGCAAGAGGCAACAAATCAAACTGCACAGCTAGTAACTTAATGACAAAAGAAAGAAACGATGATGATGGATGTATCAGTGTGTGTAAGTACACAGTCCTCAGTCTCGCCAGAGTATGTTCCTACCTCGTAAATTGGAATTTTCGAACTAGAAATTCATTGAAATTCACAGGAGAGGAGAAACGACGGCGTCTTAATTACAAACCATGTAGATTTCAGCTATGGAAGAGACGATCCAGGGAAATCAGGAGCGGACGAGGGGACGAAATCAGGAAGGAGAGGTCTGTCCTCTTTCACAGCTAAAATGTCAGGCTTCAATTAAGAAAAACACCCTTGAATCTCTTCAAGAAGCCTGGGAAACAAAACAATATGAACGGTGATTCAACAATCTATTCTTGAGTCCAACCTCCTGAATTTCAAGACTAAAACCGTGATTTTCCAGTCAATCCCGAAATCCCGGAAAGAGAAGCCGAGGTCAATGGGAGACCTAAACCGTCACTCAACAGAGTTACTTGGGACTTACCTTACTCACAAACCATGATGCAACTGAAGCTCAGCGGATGTAGCCGTGTCTCGATCCGAGCACTGCCAAGTACCACCCGCAAGGAAAAACAGTGATCTCCTCGGAATCTCAGGAGTGCGGTAAGTTATTGCAGAATACACAAGACAATTGGGGACTTTGAAAATTCCCAGCTTACCGAACAAACTCCCGGACGAGTTGGAATCATCGCATTCAAGTCGCCACTGCAAAATATTCCCGTCTCCAATGTCAGAGGTGGAGTGCGTGTTCCGTTAGCACTGTCCAATCTTGTAGACCCTCCTTTTGCGTTTGTGCCGGCCCGTCTGAAGTTAGGGCTTTCCCTGTAAGGTAGACCAGCCTAATTCCGTCTGCAACCCATTTCTGTCACCCAATATTTGACCCCATTTCCACCCATCCCACCATCCAAATCTGTCCAAAAATGAGCCAATTCTGTCTAAAAATCTGACAAAATCATTTATGTCATATAGGGTGGTGTAGCAACAGCTGATTGGTGAATAGCTAGATGCTTATAGGGACATAAGAAGGTGATTATGGGTTGTTATGAGGACGCTTATGACCCTACTCGTGTGTGCTTTTGTAATTTAGGGATGAACACTTCAAAAATTCATAGAAATTATAATTTTGATTAGAAAATTGTACTCTGTAATTTGACTTGGGTTTGATTTGTGAAACATGCATACACCTTTGAAAAATATATGTCCCTTTTGGAATTGGCCCCAAGATAGTCATATTGCAAATCAAGGTGGTAATAGGTTGGTCTACTTTAAATGTGAAGGCCATCCGATAATCCAATGCTAGAGAGTTTTGGCATTGTGGCATGTTTTGATTGGAGAGTTGCTATTATGTGAGCATACAAATGTGAGCCTATGAGCTTAGAAGCCTATACATCTATCATATAAGTATCTATATTATTTACAATAACTTTCTATGGTAATAGTGTATATATGCTATAAAAACCTATATTATAAGTGTTTATATTATAAACACCTTCAATGGTTGCATGATACATACTTGTATATATGCTCAATGCTCACATGCTCACACTTTCATGCTCACATACTAGCACCGTTGGTTTTGATTGGTAAAGGAGAGACAAATTAAAACTAATAATGCTCACTACTTGCTTTGTGAAAATTTTTAGTAGGGTGGGTATGAAGTACAAATTTCTTTGATTTGGCAACAAGAGAAGTCTATAGGAAATCTCTACTACTACCAATTGCTTTTAACCCCTAAACATTGGGGACACCATTTTCTGGCTTTGGGATGAACACAAGGTCATTTAGAGAGACATTGAAAGTATTTTTCCATCCATTTTTTTCTTGTTGACCTTTCATGGAGGGTTATAAAGCATACCTAATCAATTGAGATTCTAGTCTTGTTAGTATTTGTCTTCACCTGAATGAGAAGTTAGTAGAAAGAATGGATCTCAAAATATGCCATATGAGTGTATTTTAGGCCAAGTTGCTATTTCTTGCTTTAAATCTAAAATTTCTCCATGAAAATGATATTTTTTGAGTTTGATTCTAACTAACAAAATGAAATTCATCTATTCTAGTTTCTATTCCAATTTGAATTTTGAAATATTCCTAAAATTTGATTATTTTTTGTCATTTGAAGTTTGGATGTATTTTCAATGTCTATCAAATTCGAATTATAGAATGACACAAAAATTGAGTTTATACTATGATGTTGATTAGTGTAAAATATACACATGGTGAAATTTTGAATTTTTTGAAATAATTGCCTAATCCTTGGCAAGTGTGTTTTTCTTATGAAAAAAGAGCATTGGCTTCTAGTGTTCTCCCGAATGAAGCAAATTTTTCTTTTTTCAAAATCCAACTGCATAGATGGTTTAAGAGCTTGCATATTAGTCTTACAAAAAATTTTGAGTGCAAAATTGTAAAAGAGTTGTAAGATTATAACAAAAGAAATGTGTGTTTTCTATTTTTAGTATGTTGCCTCTCTCTACAATGTTTTAGAAATTTGTATATTCAAATTTTTTGGAATTAATGGTGACATGAACAAATATAAATAGTGTTAGCTCACCAAAATGTACTTTCAAAAAACTTAATTTCACTTAAAAAAATCAAATTCATTACACAATCCACCTTGCAATTGTGGTAATACAAATTTTTTCTATAACTAAAAATTGCAAAAATCTTCAAATCAGCACTTGCATGTTGAAATTTTCAATGGTGAAAATCATGAAAATACTTTACTCTTTCTATTGCAACCATTTGCATAGCATTTGGATAAGTACAATTTCTTAGATCTCAAAATCAAGTAAAATTGGCAAGTTCTTTACTAAAGCAAAAAATGAAATAAAATTAGCAAGCTTTATTTTCCACTAATGTTAGATACATGCCTTCGAAGACCCCTAAATAATCATATATTTACTTTTTTTCTATGAAAAATGAAAGTTTTCAATAGTTAATACTAAAAACTGCCCCCAAAAAATTTTAGAACCATTAAAGGAAATTAATTGTCCATTTAGGATTTTTGCGAGATTATAAATGGTTGCTTTGGCAATTTGGGGTTAACTTCGCTTTTTCTTCAAAAATTCTCAAAAACAATCAATTCTCCATTATAAAGTCTAAATTTTTTGTGAAGTAGAAAAGACATAAAATATTATTTCTTAAAAATAAATATAAATTTTTTCATACATATCTACTTCAAAATTGGCATCAAATTAGGGGATGGGCAATGAGGTGTCTTCCTGATGATATTCACGCAGTTGTAGGCAGAAAAATTCTCTAAAATTGAAACAATTGCCGTTCGATTGGAGGATTAATTGTGAAACTCGATCTCAATCATTCTCTGTATATAGCTGCATCTTTCATTTTGCTGGATGGCGAGCTCCATACAGAAATCCTTCTTTGGTGGGTTGGCATCGATCATTGGGAGCATAAAGCTCGTAATTAATTAATCCGGATTGGAACTGTCGGTTTGGCTATGGCTTGGTGCAAATTTCTCGATCGTTTTGGAAATGATCTGAATATTTCTGAAGGTCGTTTGAAATGCAACGGCCTATTCGGTCGAAAACGATCATCAGGAACTCAGGATAATTAAGGGTTCGCATGTTTGGAATGGAATGTGTATGTTTTGTAGGCCAGAACTTACACGTCAATTATACCGTATGTCATCGATGATGCAGACGAGTCGTCCCTTTGCACATCTTGGGCTCGATCGAGTAGAAAGTGAGCATTGGCAAATTGTGGAAGAGCGGTCAGTTGTCTGGATTGTAGCATTCCAGGCATTCTTCGCTTCTTGAATCGCCCCCAACGTGGCATAGATCACGTAACAATGGATGCGGTAAGTAGATCAAGGTGTTTCATATTTCCGACAGAGTGTACAGTACTTAGAGCATCTGTAGTGCAACCCTGTATATCGACCCGGTATCTGTATAACTAACTTTTGAACAGTAAATAATCAGAAACTGAAAATTGTCTCATTGGAAGTGCATCCAAAAAAACTTGGAGAAGGTGCAAAAAAATTTAAAGATAGACATCGGATAAGTATTTCAAAAGCAAGGTAAAAATCTGAAATTATAGAGGTCTTAGCAAAGCACAATTACCAAAGCAAACTTTGGCCATTGACTCTCCAAATGTGGCCAAATTTGAAGGGTCAATGGCCAAAGTTTGCTTTGGTAATTGTGCTTTGCTAAGACCTCTATAATTTCAGATTTTTACCTTGCTTTTGAAATACTTATCCGATGTCTATCTTTAAATTTTTTTGCACCTTCTCCAAGTTTTTTTGGATGCACTTCCAATGAGACAATTTTCAGTTTCTGATTATTTACTGTTCAAAAGTTAGTTATACAGAGACCGGGTCGATATACAGGGTTGCACTACAGATGCTCTTACGTGTTGTGTGAGGTGAACTGGCCAGAATGCTCATCTGGTGGGAACCTTTCTTGATCAAATCGTGTGGGCCGGAAGAACCGGCATTAATTGTTTATTGGTGCGTTATCGCTTGATTGTGGTGTCGTTGGATTGTACACGACACAACGTCACTCTGAGCCTCATCTCCACAACCTCACTTTTCTATTGGATGGCTTGCTCTTGTTGTACGTACGCTTCTTGCTGAAGTCAGTTGCTTGTACGTGTTTAATTCATATATTTATTGGGCAGGCAGGGTGGATAACTTCTGTCATGGCCTTGTAAGTAATGGGATTGCTTGCATTGGTTGACACAACCGGAGTTTTCTGAGCCCTCTGTAGTAAATCAGCCAAGCATCTCATTTAATTGTGTCTGACAGTTTATCCGCTAATGTTTTTCAACAACATGTATCCTGGCAATGTTTTAAGTTACATTGCAGGTGTGTGGTGAACGCTAACGTCGCAAGGATTGAAATGTGTGAAAGCAAATTACAGTAGAAGTCTTCTAGCTGCTGTTTAGTCTCCAGAAATCACTCGCTTGGGGGCCGCCTCAAAGAATGTGGAGATCGAGGCTAGGGAGTTAACCTGGCAAAGAGTACCGGCCGCAACGAAGAGACGAAGCTGGTGAGTTAAGCCCGAGTGCTTACAAGGTTGGCCGTTGTACATCGGCCAATTTGACGACCCAACGGGAGCATCTATCCAGATATCATGGCATTGAGGCAACATTGATACAATGCATGACTAATGATTTTTTTTAAGCAAAGTAAGCACGTGGTCAGCTTGTACGTGATGTCGGAAACTTCTGATCCGGCACTGTGCGCCACCAGCCACCACCGGACCTTGACTGCACAGTACGTGCACACGATAGTTGGCAGGAACTAAATATATGAGTATAATCAAATTCTTGTCCTGAAGGCAAGTTAATTTTAGCCGTGCTTGTCTCCTCGCTCCCTTCTGCTTAAATCACTGAGCTTCCAATTTAACGCTGTTGAGTCTCATGCCAGCTAAAATTACATACACATCATGAGTGTTGACTCAGAAAAAATTCTGATATTTGCATATCAGCCACCTCAGTTTCAAAACAAGTTAATTGTCAATAGAAAGAATACATAGGACAAACAACAAGGAGTTAAGAAAGTCATCTCGCCTGTTGGAAAGCTGTGATACTAGAAAGTGCATCATATTCAAAAGCGAAAAACCTTGAAAAAGACGAAAACAAGAACATCCACTTTCATATACCCGGTGCTCTCGATTGCAATCCCAACAGCGGGAAAATTTTGTATTCAATGGTACTGCTGAGCAACAAGAAAAACTTGCCACAGAACCCAGTGTTACACTATTGACGCCCCAGAACTCGAGCGACTCAATCCTCCTCCTCGGCATCCTGGTCTGCGATGTTAAAGTACCGCAACTCGTACACATTCCTGTCCTTGTTGGATGCTATCACTCGGAGCCAGTCCCTCACATTGTGCTTCTTCAAGTACTTCTTGGTCAAGTACTTCAAGTACCTGCACATTTCATAAATTCAGGGTCTGAAAAACGCCACGTCCATGCACCAATACTGCTCTCCTCATTAAAGAGATCACTCACTCCACATTTTCAGAGCATAGATCTCCTAGCACGAACAGATTTCACAATGTAAAAGTTTAATTCCTAAAGCCCCCCTGTACATTTAAGATACTCTATTTTTCACTTCATACATTGTAAGTAGGCCTTCCGATTAATAGAATCGGGTTAGCTTGTACAAACATAATACTCCTTCCTAGAATAAATTTTGCTATTTCAATACACACTGGGTCCCTTTAAGGATTAGCGCACAAAAGAAAATAAAGGATAAGCGCATACATCGAAAAAAGCGATCTATTAGGAATGAAACCCTAATTTCAGACCCAGTGGAAATTCGCCATTGAAAAGAACAAGCCAAAAGGGATAACTGCCAGTTGTGGCTCCTTCAAGTCACCTCCAAGTCGTCAGACAAGTGTTGGGAACTTAACGTCGGTTCCTTCGCCGTTACCAGAAAACCACCTTCGTCATGACCTAGCGAACCCTAAAGCGACGGGAGGGGAAACAGACAAGGGCACTGTACCTCTTGGAGAAGGAGCTCTCGGAGGTAACGCTGATCTTGTTCTTCTCACGTGCAATGGAGACGGCGGTGCCAAGCACACCCGCTTTGCCGTCAACCTTGATCCGGTCGTTGAGGAACTTCTCGAAGGAAGCGATGTCCATGATCTTGTCCTCCACGGGCTTGCCACAGTCGATGGTGAACGTCTGAGCCTTCTTCTTGCCCTTGGGCACCGAGGTCGCCTTCTTGGCCATGGGGGCAGGCATGGTGAGGCCGCAGTCGTGAGGAAGGAAGGCACGCCAGGAGCGGAGGCAGTGCTCGGCCGCGCAGCGAAAGAGAGGGTGCTCAGAGCAACACCAGGGCTCTAAACCCTAACCCCAACGAGGGATGGATGGACAGAGTATGGATGGATGAGGTGGTGGATGAGTTCACAGAACCCCCATACTGTTTCAATGGGTTCACAGTAGAGCATTGAAAAAGTACTATTGCAGTACAAAAGTTATATTGCCTCGCGGATGAATTTTGCTGATATTCTATATGTGCAATAGGGGTTTACATTTATGTTAATACTTTTTATGAGGTTTTAACCTTGAAACGCCTATGACCACTAGTTTCAGGCCGCACTCTTTGTCGCTCAGTTTGTTGCCATTTTGTAATCAGATGCATATGAAAAAATTATCTTTATTTTTCAGAGATGAAACTGCATGTCCTCTGTACTTCACAGAAATTTCAATTTTTTTTGAGGAAAATTGTATTTTCTGAAATTTTCTAAATTAAAAATGAAGAAAAAATCATTTAAAATAGAAAATAATCTCAAAAAATCTGAAAATTTCACCATGTGCAAACATTACAGTGAAAATCATTATGGTGTAAACTAATTTACCATGTACATTTATAATTAGAATGTAATGGACATTAAAAATACAACTAATGTACAAACTGCAATAAAATATTCATTTTTCCAAATTTTTCCAAAATTTCAATTGGAGTAAAAACTTGAGTAGAAGACCTCATTTCATTAGTTGGGCTCAAACTCAGAAACTGTCATTTTCAAGGAGAACTTTCAGATTTTGTCAATTTCTCAAAATACACTAAAATGACAAATTTTGTCATTCGTTTTCTCTAGTTACTTCTCAACTACATAAAAACAAACATTAGTTAGACTAAAAACTCAATTGGAGACTCTTTACAACTCAACATGAAAGGTCACTCAAATAAAATGAAGGAAAAAAACTATTGTTCAGGTCCTCTTGGGCCCAAACGGAACGCCAAAAATTGGCGCCGGCGGCGCTTAGGGGTTAATAATGCCTTGATGCTCAAACTATACACTAGGTAGACAATGAATGTGTTGTGTCATTCTACTAATATTCATTGAAGAAGATTCAAGAATAATTATGTAATAAATAGTCAAAAGAAGCTTGCTCAAAATGAATCAAATGTATACTAAATAGGGGTATTAAAGGAGCCAATACTAATTAATTGATATTTCACACTATATAAATATCTACCTTTGTTGTACATCAATAGTTGTTCAAGTGTTTGGGGATTGTAGATCATGTTTCAAACATCTATAGTTTTCTATAATAAAGCTCTTGAATTTTTTAGCCCCTTTAAAACCTTTACTTAGTTTAGATATATTTGGGAGATGCTATTCTTTTTACAATGCATTTGTGAATATTATTCCTATTATATTAGATTGAACACTTAGGGGTTAATATAGAATATTAAATCATGAATGTGAGATGATTGCAAGAAATATTTTTTGAAAGTTAGTAGAATATTTGAAAAAATTGCAATTTTAGTTTAATAATAATTATGCAATATTAAAGACACTAATGTATCTTACATATGTGGGTGAAACTAATTTTTCAAACTCACACTATTTTAAATTAGTGCAAAGTTGAAATATCACTATCTTCCATGAGAAGCAAATGTGTATTGGGATAATAATTTTTAGGCTTTCTTTAATACAATAATACCTTTGTTATAAAGAATAATTATTGATTTTGTACCAAAGTGAGGGTAGTTTAGAATAATATGAACTCTAGAAAAACTAAATTAAAAACATATGAAAAAAATTAGTAAAATGATAAGCATGGTGCATTTCCTAAATGCAAGTGTAAAAATGTTTGTTTCTAAAATTTATACAAAACAATAATTAAAGAAATTTCAAGAACATATTTCCAAAAAATTGAAGTTTGTATTTCATTGAAAAATAGAACACAACAATAAAACAAAATTTGACAATGTATACAATTTTAATATTATGGTCATACACAAGAAGAACCGTGGCTAGGAAGATGATTTCCAATTAGATGATATTCAAAAGAATCCAATAATTTTAAAGACAAGTTACAAATCTCATGCCACCTAGCTTGCAAGTACTCAGAATGTGTTTTCAAAATGAAAGTCTTAGAAAATTAGTGTCGCCATAAAATTTTATTTTGATGGATTTTGGTGATATTTTACTTATATAATCTTCACATATTTAAAATAGTGTGACTTTGATAAATTAGTATCACACGTAGTTTGTTGAATAATTATCCCCATTGAAGTAATCTCGAACTTGCACTTCGACAGGAAAATATTGCCCACTGCCAAGGTTTGCTTCTCTCTCCCACGGTCGCAAGTGGAGACCCACAATTTGCAGAAGCTTCGTGGATTTGCTGCAGAAAGTCGCCCGTCATCTCGAGATGGAGTAGCAATCACGAATTCCACAGTTCTCATGCCTCGACACTCTATTTCAAAGTCTGTTATTGCAGTGGATGGGCTCACTTCTTCGTCCATCGGCAAAATTCAATCGCAGGCTTTTTTAGGGTTTGAGGTTTTTGCAATTGTTCTATCGTTTGGTGCGATATGTTTCAGAGTCTGCTTGGGAATGCAGTGAGCGAGCGAGCGAGCGAGATCAGTTGGTGTCTTGGGTTATTACGACCAGGAAACTTAGAGCGGGAAATAAGCTCTCCTGCAATCGATCTTGTTGTACCGATGAAGCAGCATTCAATGTCACCCTAGTTTTTAAGAATTCCATCATGGTACTCTGTTGTTAGGGTTTTCCTGGGAATTCAGCTTGTGCTACAATTCTGGGGAAATGCGCAGGGAATTTCTCTGAGCGTATGCAATGCGTTAGAGCAATTGATTGAAGAAAGGGTGAGTTGATTGTCGGAGTTTCTAGCGCAAGATGATTCTTCCATTTGCAAAACTGGGGACGCTGGTGTTGAGGACTCTCAGCAAACCGTTGGCGAACAGATTGAAGCAGCAGGCGACGCATCATCCTCGCTTTCGAGAAATTATCATAAATTTCGCTCAGGTGAGTGTTTATTGCTTAGATTTTTGTCGCATTTGCGCACCTGGCTCGTATCGAGGCGATTCCATCAGGACTCTTGTTCAAGAATAGTTCAATCTTCCAGCTCCATAACCTTCAGGTTGCGCGCGCATGACTCAGAGTGAGAGCAAACACTGTGGATCGTCTGTATAATCTTTACAAACTGAAACAGGCGAGTACGTTGCAAATAGATGTATCAGTTTGTAGAAGCTTTACAAATATATTTATCGTACTACGTGCCTAGTAATATTGAGAGAAGGCTAGAGTTAGGAGTTGCGTAGGAGAGCAACCTGTGCGCATTTTAGGATTATTGAGACATGGTATTCGTCACGAGTATGGCTTTCATGTGCTGTTGTGAGTCTGGGTAATCACGGTGATAGCTAGAAGCAGTTGGTTGAATTTCATTTGATTTGCCTGAAGCAAATACATTAGTCATTGAAAGGCTGATGAATTGCAGGCTAACCATAGATTTCAAGTGAACTTGCAAAGGCGGATCTACAGCCATGCTACAAATGTTGAAATCCGGCCATTGAATGAGGAGAAGGCTGTACAGGCTGCGTCCGACTTCCTTGGCGAAGCGTTCATCTTTAGTGTACGTGTCTGGTTTTAACTCTGTGGCATCCACTCCGTCAATAGTTTGCACATCCTATTTTGAGTGCCCCACTGGCTAAATTTGTGTATTGCAACCATACTTTTGAAGGACACTTTAAATGCTTTGGTGAACTTGAATCTGGATCTAAATTGTGTCTGCCTCTGTTCTATGACTGTATTTTGCGTGGCAGGTTGGTGGAGCTGTTGTTATTTTCGAAGTTCAGCGGAGTGCTCGTTCTGAAGCTCGGAAAGAAGAAGCTCGTAAGCAAGAGATGGAGGTAGATCTTAAGTCAGCCCCCTCTTTGAACCCATAGCTCCTCTTGCTTACTGATGCAGATTTCATTTTTGGAAACTTAACTGCTTCAGATTTCATTTTATTGTGTTTTCCTATTGTCTTTACTGTAGACCATGTAATAGAAAATCTTAGATTCTGAACCATTTTGATTCAGAAGGGAGCTCTTATCACTGCTGAAGAAGGTTTTTGGATTTATCGCAACATACGGCACAGCACATGACATGTTATATATTGTGTCCCTGCTTATGAAGTTGGTAGTCGATAGCCTTTCAGGACCAATGGTTAACGACTTCCAACTTGTAGGTCATATGGGGACTTTTGAGTAGATCACATGGGGACTTTTCTTTTATTAAAGTTTTATTTATTTATTGACCAATGCATGCAAATTCCTCGTCACTAATTTCGATGGTACTCCGTATAATGTATGGCCTCATCTGAATAATTATTTTTCAGTGTGATTTGGTAATTTCTGAACCATGAATCCTTGGTCTCCTCTTAGTTAACAGTCTAAGTTCTCCTATCCTCGCTTATTATCTCGTGTCATGTTCGCATCTTCAGGACATTAGGAAGCGGTATGAGATTGTAGCAGTTCAGGTGGACACGATTCGTGAACAATTCAACGAGTTGGAGCGGACTGTAAAAGGGCGAGGCTTCACAAGTTGGATTCCAGGAGTAAGCAAGCCCGAAGAGAACGGCCGTGTACGCACAGCGTTCCCTACTACCTCCTCAGATCCCGCCTAAACAGCCACGCAATAGTGTCGACTGTCAGGTACCGTGCATTGTCAAGGACTGAGGGAGCTCTCACGCCCCATCGTTTTCGGTTCAAGGTGGTTTCTGGCCAATGGTTGCAATGAGAACAAATTTTAGAGAATGAGACGAGAATCTGAAGAGTTCGAGCGGCTGCGTTGTTAGTGACTCAAATGTCCACTTCAATTTAATCTCCGACTCTATCCCTATTCATTCACTTTCAAGTTTGCTTGATTTTTTAGGATCTAGGATTTTGAAATAGGTCTATATTTGTCTCTGCACAAGTATATTCCTTATTTCTTTTCAGATTGCCATTACAGCAAATATTTTCACTCAGTGCTGTTGACTAGCGGCATTTGAGGATGTACAGGATCTTAATCCAAATTTTGTCATCAATTGTATGGATTTCCAACTCTGATATTTTTTAGAGGGATAGCTGTAAGGACGGGGTATTTAGTGAGAAGATTTTTCAAAATCGACGAAGTCAGATAATTAACACAAGTATCTGGATGTAGGGGAAAAAATGCCTTTGTAAGCATACGACATGGTTGTTTGAATTCACTCAACATTGAAGATTTGCATTGTTGGTTTGGAAGGGGTTAATGTTATTTCCACATTATTGAAATGTTTTCAGTCATAATAGTTTATTTCTATGGTTTTATGGAGTTTCATTTTAAAAAAACATCTTACTGTGAATAATGGTTTTGCAATTTTAGTTTTAGTTTTATGTTTTAATCTTTTATTCCAGACTGTTTTGTCTATCATTTTCTTTGGCGTTTCATCTGGTTGCCGCATGATTTTAGACTCCACCCGTCTTAAAATATTAAAATAGTGTCTACAGTTGTGTCACAAACATTTGATACCAATTTTATTGACCATTTACTGAGAAGCATAAATTTGAAAACGTGCAAATTATATATCTTTAAGAACATGAAGTGTGTTCATTGTATCCTAACTAAAATTTGACAATAAAAACCCTCCATGGGACCTACTCAAAACAATCTATAAAAGACATGTGGTCCAAAGTGAACCTTTTTTTAGGAGGGAGGGGAGTATCATTGTTCTTTCCCATTGCCTTGTCAACATTTGCTTGCATTGAGGTAGAAACACCCATTTCCAACCATGTACCTTAAATGTATAATTTTGCATACATCAATGCAAACAAATCTTTGGGATTGACTATGTATTAGAATTTTCAAGAATTCATTGCATATCCATATATATTTAAAAAATTATTACTTTAAAAAAAAATCATTATCTTTAATTGTCAATGTAATAAAAAAAATCTCTTATATTGATTCAATGGCCACACAATATGTAGAATTGCTTAAAGTGTTGATTGTAGGTGACCTACCCTAACCAAGTGGTGTTTTATCAACCTTGCTTACAACCAACAAAAATCACTAATATATGAATAGTTGAACACTATATTATTGTTATCAAGAATTATAAAGATATAATTTATAATTATGTATTTAGAATAATAATTTAATGATGACTCTCAAACAAGAGTTATAAAATATAATTCATAGTAAATCATATCTATATAGCTACATCAAATAGTACACAAATCAATGCATTTCAATAATTTTTTAAGCCAGAAATTATAATTTCTTCCTATATATATAAAATATTTTGTAGAAATTAATGTGTTTTATCTATCTTCACCAAAAGTTTCAGAAAATCACGACAAATATTGAGACTATTGGAGCAAGCCTGAAATTAATTTTGTTCCCAAAGTGGACAATGGTACTTTAGGGGTTAAAGCTTTTCCAAGTTTAGACTCTGATAATTCTAAGAAATTTACCCCCATTTTATTTTTTTGAAAATTTATGAACTTCATGTATCTGCAATTGCAAACTACAGGAAGCAGGTCCTCCGTCTCCAGACTCTGAATGAATTCAGATTTGAGACCATTCTGCATCTAGCTTAGCAATTTCGCAATTCGCAATTCGTCAGTGCGCGGAGCTGTAATCGCCAGTCTCCACCTGGTTTCAAATTTTGCTGCAAATGGGTCCATAACAAGCCAGATCGAGGTCCTTCTTTCCCCTAAGGAAGAGATGGATCCTGCTGGTAGTCTCATTGAGCTGCTGCTGCGTTTGGGAATGCGTCGACGGGAATGTCGCATTGCTTTGATAAATTGGATTCGAGGACGCGAAGGGTTCCCAGGGGCCGTGGAGATTTGAAGGAGGCTTTGAGGTCCAGAGATTTGAAGAGATTCTTGAATTAGGGTTAGGAATCGTGGTTTGTGAGATTATGTGAGATTTTTCCTGCCCCCTTAGTGGAGCAGGACAGTCCATGGCTGGCAGAATACATCGATTGAGAAAGAGTGAACTGCGGGTGGCGACAGAAAGGGAGGGAGGGAGGGAGCGAGCAAGCATGGCAGCTCCGCCTCAGTACAATCAATGGGTTCTAGTCTGCCGCTGCCGCAAACTGCCGATCCGGCTAATGACGAGGTTCTTTCTATTCTGTGATGCTTCTGTAATGCTTGTCTATTCTTTCCTGTGCTTGATTGCTCTCGTGACATTGACTGCTGTGAGACGACCTCACTGTGGTAATTAAGGTGCGGAATGTCACTTAGAAGATTGCATCTGAAGTTCATTGTTAATCAGTCTTTCGGCTACTGAAGAACTGTTTTGAAAAATCAGCTCTTTTAGAACGTTTGAAATGCAAGACGCATCTTTCAAGTCATTGTTACAGAAATCCAGTGCTGAATTGCTGAGCTGTTGCATTGCCACTTCATGTAAATACACGACTCCATGATCACTGCGTGGTGTATTTGTCTGTGACGTCCATGCTGCATTTGTTGGAGGGGTTGGTGGAGTTGCGAATGGAAAGTTGTGAATGAAAACATGATTGCAACTTTCTTGTAAGAGAATGCACGTCGGATTACTGTTCGATTAGATAGGCGGCTAGATTTATGCGGGTTAATCGGTCCAGATTGATTATCGTATAAAACTAAAGTTTTGATTGCTGTGGTGATTGTTGTTGGTTTGGATAGGTACGTGCTATTTTTGTTTTAGGTTTCCCTCTGGATGTAAAAGAACGAGAGTTACAAAACCTGCTGCGGTGGTGGCCAGGTTACGAAGCGTCACAGATGAATTTCAAGTGTGACCAGCCTATGGGTTTTGCGCTATTTTCCACAGCGAGTATGGCCTGGCTGCACGCGATGCTCTGCAGGTGGATACAGAATCACGTAACATCTCCATGTCGTTTTGAAAATGTCGTTGTCTGACCTTGTGACTTTGGTTTATGCATGCCCATTGCCTGGGGTTTCGGAATTTGTGAACACGACATACTAGATTGAATGAGGCACTGAGATGGCGAATTTCACCTGCCCCTTGATAAGGCACTATAGGTCCGTGGGACGTATGATTGTCTACATAGCAGTCATCTGGTGGCATTTGTTCACTAGAAATAACCCGTAGTGTTTTATTCAATCAACTAATCATCTCAACCCACACTTAACTCTGTGTGTCTGGATTCAGAACTTGGTTTTTGATGGGGATACAAATTCTGTATTGCGAGCCGAACTGGCCCAAAAGAACCTGTTTGTGAAGAGAGGTACTCTTTGAAAATTTGGAAGTTCATATGTTCTAAATAACCGTGGTTTTATGACAGGAATCTCAGCGCCAGCTTACCTGATATTGTTACCTAAATTTAATCCTAAAAGGAGCACGAAGCCCAAATTGTGCTCGTGCGTTTTCAACATCTATGAGTAATTCATGAGGAGAATTCCCATTAACTAAATTTTTTTTAATTTTGTGGCCAATACATGGATCGTTCTTCATCGATTCCTGTGAATCATGCTTTTCAGATTATTATGAGTCGACGCGGTCATTTTAAAACCATGAATTCTTGGTCCGAGGGTTTGTGGTTCAATTTTGCATTTTTATGATGATTTTTGCATGGACTTGACTCAAACATCTCACAATTGTTGGTGACATCTAATTTTTTTAGAGTAGGGGTGCTCAGGAGTGACGGGCGACCTCAATACAGGATTCGACGCAAGTAAGTGCATGTGCGCAGGGTGTGATTACTCTCCAGCTCCTTATCCTGGAGCATATCCTCCTGCCTATCCTGCTCAGCCTATGGCAGTTCCTGCGCCTGCTTGGGGCCCTCGAATGTAACCAACTTGCTGTATACAGATAAACTCGTTTTCATATAAACTTCCGTCATCGTTTAGAGTCGAGTGAGGGGCAACTGAATTGCATGTCTATACACATACGTATAAATTACTCCCTCTGTCCCACTAAAAGCTTCCTAATTAGGCTGATTTACAGTCTTTGCAGGAAGAGTTTGGGAAGCTTTTAGTGGGACAGGGAGTGATTGACTAGGATAATGAATATGCTGGTTTGGTGTTGAAATGAAGCTGTGCTCCGCCACAAGCACCATTTGATCAGTATGCTGCCTGTCCGGCACTACAACCATCTCCAGTAGCGCCATCTGGCTATGCTCCAGTCCAGGTATCTCCTCACTCAACCTGTTTGGCTCAATCCTTTTCCGTAAAATTTTGCTTTGTTTTGGTGTTCACTTTCGATGGCTTCTTACAAATTTCAGCTTTTTTTAGTAGGAAGCTCATAGGCTAGGAGGTGGTTGATCGTGAATATAGCAACTTGCAATCTTACAGAGTGACTTCAGAGGTTGGCTGCATAGCTAGAGAGTGATGGATGTTCTCAGGAGATTGCTGAAATGGGCCATGTCCAACTCAGTGAGCACAGGACAATAGTGAAGTAGCATTTATCTCTGCAAACGATTATATTGGATGATTATGCAGAACAGAAAGGACAGTCCTCCTTGCAACACATTGTTTATAGGGAATCTGTTAATGAGGATGAGCTGTGGGCGCTATTTAGTGGGTGGGTTTGTCTTTCCATTTTCTGAGCGTATTTTAAGAGACTCTGATTTCTAAATGCAGCTAATCCAAGAGTTCTCTCCACTGATTCTTCATTCTCAATGTCTAATTTTGTTTTGCATCTCTGTGTCTCATGTCTTTTGTTCAGTTCATCCGCTTCGCACCAGATGTAGGATACTATAATGGTGTATGGGCATCATGATGAGTCGCGACTTTTGTTGGAAATGTCTTTGCGAATTTAAACCTTGTTCATCCCGCTGCATTTGTTTCCATTGTTTGTATTTTCAGGCAACCAGGTTTTAGGCAAATGAAAGTTTTGCGACTAGGCAAGACTGCCGTTTGCTTCATCGAATTTTTGGTTAGCCCTTTGACACGAAGACTTGTAGAAATGCAGACACTCTAGAGAGTTTTATTTATTTTAATATGTGACATTTTGACATTTCAGAGTATGGATTTAACGAGCTTACCCAGGGTCAAGTGGTGGGTGATTGCAAGAAACACCTAAACTATCCGTTGCGTTTTGGTCCAATAACTGTATTTTTATTTAGTGCTCTAAGAGTAGAAAAAACGATTTTAAATACAATGGGCAATGTTTAGATCTTTTGAGGAGATTTGAGTTATTTGTAAAGTACACTAAACTAGGGTTTAAACCCATGAGTTTTGTGAAAAAGCTAGTTGAGTTAAAAAAAGTCGAAATAAAAGTGGGTATGAAACTTATTTTTCCATCAAAATGGTGCCTAAAAAAGTTTGACGCTTCAACTATAGTTACTTTTCTCAACTTCAAAAAAAGTCATGTCCAAAAGGGGGAGGATTTTACAAATAACTCAATTGTACCCCAAGAAGATGAACTATGGAATAATTCTCTAAGTTAGAACCAAAAAAGTGGGAAATTGCAAGAAAATAGATACTTTGACATTTTAACTTATTAGAAATAGAAGAGTAATTCAAAACAAAAAATGAAATTTGTCCATTCATGACTCCAAAAGTTGATCTTTTTTGCAATTGTTGCAAGTCTATTAGAAAAATATCTCATTAAAATTTTAACTTTGAAATCTAAAGAATGGATATTTAATAGTACCTTCAACATAAAACCCCTAATGAATCATATTTTGAAAATCAATATTCCTTATCAATTCAATTTTTGAAATTAATAAAATAGATTAGGTTTTAAATGGTCATATTCATCTTCACTATGAATTTCAGCTACTTTGGGCCATTGTTTTGATAGTTATGCTTTAAAATTGCTTAGGCAAGTAAAATAGTTACCATAATAGTACATGTGTTTCTTACAATTGCCTTGGTCCTAGAGACATCTGAAGATGTAGAAGTCAAGTTTAATGAATTTTGGAGGTTAAAAGTTTTTCAAGAGTTTGCATTCTAATTTATTGGAATGTTTATAATACTAGCAATATGAATTGATGACCTCAATGTGTGCTAGTTCCTCGTGTAGGATGTCAATAGTGCTATATTAGTACATACAAATTTACAAGGTGTTGTTCTTTCAACATCAAACAGAGGTGGTATGAGAATTCAATATCCTTAAAAACATGTATTTCATTCATACTTGATATAGTCTCTTGTGAATCATATTGCTTGTTTGCCTTGTTTTATTGTACTTTGGTCTTTTCTAAGTTGTGCAATGATGTAGTGTGTTGCAATTGAAGCATGGATTTTAGTGAAATGATTTTATTTCAAGAGCTTTTAAGCAACATCATGAACAAAATCTTCATTATCATTTATAAAGATGTCTCTCTATGGTCAAATGGAAGCATCCATGTGCATCATAGAAATGCCTTTGTCGACTATTAGGAGACCTTCTTAGGAATTATGGTGAACACAATGAAGGTTCTCTTTATGACATTGTCTAGTAAATCTTAAAACAATGTACCTTCATTTAATATACAATTATTGACACCATAGTTGTTTTTAGATCATCTTCTTTTTTAGTCTTTTTGAACATATTTCAAGCTTCTACCATCTACATGTCCACATGTCTCATTTAAGGTGCTTTCTTATCTAAAGAATGCACGTTTTCAAATAATTTGTATAGGAGAAAAAAAGAGGGAAGATTCAATACACACAATGATTGAAGGGTAACAATGATCCTAAATATTGAAGTGAATGGAGGTAGAGAACAAAGGCCCATGCCTCTTATAGTGGTTCATACTTCATAGATTTGAAGAACAAGTAATAGTTTAGGTGGACATGTATCACTTGATGCTCTTTTGAAAATATAAAATACTTCCAACTCTATTGCATGAGGATGGTTTCTTCAATATCTTACATTAATCCAATGTTCATATTGCAATGTATGGATGACCCTTCAATTCTCTATTCATATGTGGTGGTGAACGACACTTGTGGAAAAATGCCTTCCATAGCATTGAATATGTTTTGAAGTTGCTTGGGACATGCCATGATGAATATTTATAAAAATGAGTGATGCAATGTGTTGAGTTTAACCTTCATACTTTGTACTTTGTATTGCATCGTGCAACTTTCCCATTCTTTCTTCATTTATTATTGTTCAATAATCTTTGTGTATATAATTGAAAATTGTCTATTTCTCTTATTACCATTCATTGTAGTTCATTTAAAAAATTTTAACCCATGCATGTACTCTTGACCAACTTGTTTTTCAAAGCATAAAATCTTTGTGTTTAGAACTTAGAAGCACTAGTAGAAAACTTGCCCCCTAAAGGTTTTATTAAAATGTTAGAAATTGTCTTACATAACATAACAATTAGCTAGGTGTAGCATGGCCTTGGTTTACAATATTAGTAAATGATGTATTTGGAACAACTAGTTTGCAATTTACCCACTATGACCTCTCTCATGCTTGTACTAATCTATTTGTTAAGTAGAAGCTCATAGGATTCTCTTTTTACATAAATTGTAGAATTTTAATAAGCTTTGAGAGCTTTCAAGGTAGAAGAGCATGCATTGGGGGCTTGTCTATTGGCATTTTCTAAATCTAGAATTTTGTGAACAATATTTTTCATTTGGTCAATATGTATCATGCACTTTGGGACATCGATGACCATCACTTTGGAAGGACTTAAAGAGTGAGTTTTTCAAGATATTTGTAGGCAATCAAATCACAAATTAGAAGTTACATTTTTGAAGTTAGGAGCCATATAACCTTTTTTTTATCCTTATTAGTACTCATATATTTTTTACAAATTTTGGTACATAGTCTACAATTTGAGTTGTTTTTTGTTATCTTAACTCAACTTGCTTTATCAAGCTACTAAAGAATGTTTGAAATGGTGTTATCGATTACCTATTTTCTTGTATCACTAAAGAAACACATCTCATAATTAAACTTTACATTTCTTGTTTTCTTACAGATTGTTGAATAATGGTCTGGTCTCTATTTCAGTTGAAGGAAAAGCCACTATCCAGTATAAACACTAGAAAGTAATAGGATCTATTACAAGATTAGTTAATTCTTACTGCAACCGTATGATGTTCTAGAAGTTAGTAATTTTGCACACTCAAAGAATCTAAGTACTAAACATTAGATCTTTGACGTGGTGTCTAGAAAGGAGGGCAAAAAGTTATTTCCAAAATTTGAACTTGAATATGCCCAGGTCATCTTTAGTATGCATCTATTTGAAAGGTTCAAGACAATTGTTTGGACTAAGATATATTTTAATCATGGGAGCTTAGGAGTAGTTGTTCAACAATTCTTGCTCCTTAAAAAATTAACAAATCTTTCATATTATTGCCCCAAGATCAAGATCAAAGATGGTGCCTTATATATGAGGGGAAACAAAGACTAATCTTTTGGGGTCTTAGCTTCACTTTGCAAGTGGAGAATCTAGATAGTCTTGTGAGGTTTTTGAAAATTTAATTACTATTAGTAGGGTTTATTTTAGAAATTGCTCTAAGTGATGTTCTCATTGGTTAGATTGGTCACTCAGATTTAACATGGCTATATTTTCTAGTGACACACTTGAATCAACTCACCACCTTCTAGAGTTCCAAATTCTCATGCACTTGACATATTACAAGCCATTTTAGTCTAATCATATGTCTACTGGTTTGCCTTTGGGTTGTCTATAGGATAACCGAGTAGGGCCAACAAGAACATTCAGGTAATGAGATTTCTTGTTTGGCATTTGTTGATATTGAATTTAGCATTTGGTGATTCAAAGTTGGATACCTTCCTTCCTACTTAGCCACAATTTGTGATTTATGGCTACTAACGATTCTACAACAAAGGTAAAGGAGCTCTTCTATTGTAGTTTATTGAGAATCTTCCATGTATATGCTAGTAGTTGCATCATAATTAATCAATATCACTTTCAGTTGCTTAGCCAAGATTTGAAAATTAAGCTCTGAACTTTTATTTAGTGCCTAGACATCAAGGTTGCAACATTTGAAGAACAAGTGGACAATTTGACCAACTTTATTAAAAACAAAGTTGGTTAAGTTGTCTACTTGTTCTTCAGATGCCAAATACAAAATTGAAGACTAAGCTTAATGGAATGCACAAGGGTGGATCTAAAATGACATGGTAGAGGTTATGTTTTCTAGTTTCTATTTTGGAATTTTTATTATATATATTAAAAAATTTGAATTAGAATTTTGAATCTTCAACTCCAAATCAGACTTAAATTTTTTCTTATTTTTGCACGTAAATTTGAAGCGAAATTTTTTAAGAAGGAACCATTCCATGTCTCATATATAGAGTATAATATATATTGCAGTTTCATTCATGAGGATCCCATAAGATATATTTTTAGGTCTCTAAGAAACTGTTTTGAGGTTGTTCCCCAAAATTGTTCCCTATGCACTCAACCAACTATTGGTTTGAAATTTGAAATTTGAAATTTTTTGTAAATTAAAAAATTTCAGAAAATATGAAAGAATTGAATTATTGAAAATTATAGTAATTTAAAAAAAAAATTAAAAACTTTAATAATTAATTTAAAAATAATAATTAACATTATTTGACATGGCAATCTCTTTGCCATGCCAAATTGTTTATGTAGAAGAGTTCCTAGCATTCTCAATGCATTCCCATAGTTCAGGAACTTGCAATCTTCTAAAGGCCCCAAAAAACATGTACAATGTACCATTTTGCATGCCATTTAGCCATCTAGATTTGACCTACAATAAAAATACTAAGGTAAGTGCACCTACTTGTTATAAGTTTTTAAAACAAGCTTCTCAATATTTACCTAAAATGTATGTATGGTCTCTATTCATAAGAGTCTAGGGTTAATTTGAAGTACATATACTTCATCACTTTGAAATTTATAGTTTATTCAAATAGTGTCCAAATTTTTTGTCAAAAAATGGATGGATTTGTTGAAAGAATCTAAAAATAAAAATTGACCTCCAAAACAATTTAAACAAATCTTAGATAGTTTTCTACTTGGAATCTTGTCCAATTGTTGATCCTTCTAGATCCTTCTAGAGCACTTGTAAGCAACCCTTGAAGGAGATAAACGCCAACGAAAGGAGATTAATTTGAAAAATTTGAATTTTTTTTGGAATTGTAGACTCCAAAGTAGCTAGTAGAGGTCATGAAATAAAAAATTAACCACTCCAAGATAGGTGCAATTTTTTACTATCATTTGACATCGGAAAAAAGTTTTGTCCCTACTATGGAATCCGTGTAACACTACTCTAGATAATGTCTCCAATCACTTATTTGATTGATTTAAGATGTTTTTTACTTGTCATATTGTATACACCTAATTTATGTTCTTGTAGTTGATTTGCGTGCAATGACTATAACATACTCCGTATTACATTTGTTTTGGACGATGTATCTAACATCCTTACAAGTTTTAGTAACTGAAAGCAAGGTCCTCCCAACTTTAGCTAAGTGACACAACATAAAGCAAAGGTTGCTATTCCCAAAAAAAGAGTTGGCTAATACGACATTTCAACATGTTTTTATAAGTAGTATTTGATTATTAATTTCATTCAATACTAGTTCTAGAAGGTCACATGAGTCCATTGTTGGAAACCTACCAAATCAATTGGCTTCATACAATATACAATGTGCTTTAGTGCACCACATTTCAATGTTTACACATAATTATTTCTAAGGCAAGATTTTACGGACTATTTTTTTAAGCAATGACATCAAATTTTGATGCCTTGTAATAAGCCTATTGATAAAGTGATTGGCATGAACTTGATTGATGACATGTGTAGGCATGTGCATGCAAGATGCTACAACTGAAGTAGAAAAGTGTTACTCCATCTATACTGACTTAAAGTTGTTGATCTTCTTTAAGATAGATGCCTTTGCATTTGTCAATGCATTTTCATGACTATGTAGTCCAACCTTGGTGTGGAAAACACCCAATACTATAGTTCAATTCTTGAAGATGATTTTGTCCATTGTATAGAGTTGCAAATTACTTGTGGTTTTTTAGAGGTTAAGCAAGTATTGGTACTATAGTAGTATTGGTGGTGATTGGCTATTGGTAGCATAATAGGATTTCTGGCTAGTTTAGAAGACTACAAGTTCCCAAATGCTAGGAATACATTGGGAACTTTGGGAATGCTATATTGATGTAGTCGAGCAACTACCATGTCAAAAAATACTAATTAATTAATTATTTTAATTAATTATTAAATATTTTTGAAAATCATTTTCTTTCTTTTTAATACATTCTAAAGATTTTTGAATTTTTTTTTTTCAAAATTCAAAAATTTGGACCAACAGGGGGTTGGTCTGTAGCAGTGGGAACAATTTCTGGGAATAGCCTTGAAACGGTCTTTTTCTGTGCATTTCTAGCTATCAAATCTTTTATTGTTGTATTTTTGTAGTCCTTCTAAACTTTCTTGTTGAAATCACCATCTAAATTGATATGAAACAGAACATAACTTTTGATTTATGAAAAGGAAATCAATACTTCACACCTTGTTTTGCAAATTTGAGCAAGTGAATCATTTGAACCAACAAATCATTGTGAGTTTTTTCTTGCTATTTATTTGATTTGGTATAATATTGCTCTAATCAACACTAATTTGACTTTGTTTACAAAATTATCATGCCAATAGAATGCAATGTTGATGAGTGCTTATATGTTGGGAATTTTTGTTGGCAACGGAAATGAATGAGTTTACTACCTAGTGGTCTTTGAAGAGGCTTCATTTCATTCCATGGAATACTCCCATGGGTTATTGACCTCCATCAATGATGAGTCCTTGGTACTAGCTAATAATTGTCATTTTGATCTATGATTTTGAAACTGCAAAAATCATATACTTTTATGTCATTGTATTGCAACAATATGAGGACTTTGTTATTTCATATGCATTGAATAATAAAATTTGGGTCTTTGGATTGAAATTGATGTATTAATGTGATCAAGTTTGCCTTGCCTTGAAAATCTGCATCTTATTCTATGAGCACATTTGATCCATCTCATTTACTACCTCTCTTAGAAGTTGATGTTCCTAAAATCCTAAATTAGAGCAACTTTGTAGTTCGAGAAAAAGAATCAAGTTGCAATTAACTTAGGAATGTATATCAATTATATGAAGAAACATCTTTGTATAGATATAAGTGGCTTTTCATCATTCTTTTTACAAACTAGCAAAGTCAATTGAATGACAAATCATAGAAGGGCCTTGTTATCAATCCTAAGAATTATACAAGAATCCTTTTATGTAGAGTTCAGTAATTCATCTCAAGGAATTGACATTGACTTTCTTGTAATGCTATAATGGTTTATAGCATAGATTGCACATTTTCCATTGGTCATTTTGAAATTTGTAACATCAAGATTTCCAATTAAAATTATAACATTCAATCATCAAGGACTACATTCTTATTAGAATATTTAATTATTATACTCACAAGTTCTTATAAATGCATTGATCACAAACTTGTTATAATCAAGAAGACAATGCATGATATTGAATCTCCTACATCTCTTGTTAAAGTTTATGTATGGATTTGCAAAGATACATAATCATTACTTTTGAAGTTACAATAGTTCTTAGAAAGTGATTAATGTATGCTCCAATGACTATATATGACAAATCACACTTTGCTTTGGATGATATCATACAAATATTTTTTATTTAAACAAAAGATCTTCTTTATTAATCATATTTCTTTTATAATTAGGGTGAAAAAAAGGTTTGAATTCAAAAGAAGGCACTAATTTCATTTTAATTGGCCATGAATCTAGTATTCTTAGAATGTCAAGTCCATAGTTGCAAATGGCCATAAAGTGCTTTCAGCCAATTTCTTCCTAAAGTAATGTCATAGAGTTGTTCACGAAGAACAATTAGTATTTTATAACATTCAACACCTCCAACTTGAAGTGTGACAAGACATAACCTTCCTAAATATTCTTCAATTTGTGTATTTGCTAAGGTAACTATCAATGTGTAGTTGGTGTACCAACACTTCAATTTCATTTCTTCTAAATACTAAATCTTTTGTAATTGATCAATGTAATCGTTGAACCATTATCTAGCAACATAGTGGTTTCTATACTTTAAAAATTTTCTATGGACAATAGAGATTGACTCTTTGTACTTTAAAATGTCCATGATTAGACCAACTACATATAAAAGAAATTTGTTGTAATCTACTTTGGACTTTTTATATATTGAATCATATACATTGATTTACTTCATTTCCAAGTCTTTAGCTATATTAATGTTTTCAGTTTTGTACATTTTTGGTGTTGCTCAATAACATAAGCTTTGATTGCATTGGACTAATATTCAAACTAGTGATTGTTCATGCTTTTTATGAATGCAAAAACTTAATTGTGCAAGTTGATGATTATTATATCTACAAGTGCGGGAGTTAATTTTACTTATGTATTTACAATATGGACCAATGTGACATTTATTTGTTGAATGTCCAAGATGTCCACACAATAAACAACTAGTAAAGACTCTCTTCTTTTTTATAAATTCTTTTTTACAAGCTAATCCTAAGTGATGCTTAATTTTATAAATATGAGCTAATCTCAAGTAATCTTGGGAATTTCTACATTCCATTTCATTAAATATTGGAAAAGGATATAGCAAAGTGTCTTCTTGTTCATTTTGATTGACTCTAGAAGATAACTTTGAATGAGTGTCATTTATTGAATTTAGAGGTTTGTTGGTTTTGTCATTAAATACAATGTTGGTATTTTGGGTGTTATAAGCAATATACTTAATGACATCCAATGGTGTTTTCGATAGTAGATGATTATGTTGAAATGTAAATTGGTTATAAAATTGACATTCATGGCAAAAATGGCCAGGTTTATCACATAATAAACAAGTGAAAAAATCATTTGATGGCCATTGAGTATTTTTTATCACTTCAAAACGAAATCTTCTTTGAGTTCCATATCTTGTGCCATGGTGAGGCTCAAAAACCTCATCAAATCTAGATACACTAGTAACTTTTTCAATTTCGTATTTTTGTTTACCTATCAATTTTTTCCAAGGAATATTGTAATTATTTTTATAATTGGAAAAGTAGTTAAAAGACTTTGTTGGCAAACTTGATAATGCGCTTGAAGTCCATGAATCCCATGTCCTTGGTGTAAGAAAATCAAACACATCTTGTTTTCTTTTCTTATGTACTATAGACATTGATTTCTCACCATTATTTAAATTTGTAATTTTTCTATGAGTTTTTGTTTCATTTTTAGATTTTCTAGATTCATTAGATTTTACACTTCCACTTCTTCTACTTATAGTAGGTGATAATGGCTCTTCATTACTAATGTGATTCAAGTCTGTATTTTCAAATACTTTGGGCATGAAATTTTTCAATGTGATTGGATGTGGTCCATTTTGTTCTACAATATCTTTTATAATTGTCTCTAGATTTTTTTCTTCAATGATTCTATCATTTTTATAATCTTTGTTTTGAAGATTTTGTAGATTATTATATTTTTCATTCACTTGAACCTTACTAGATCCATTTAATTCATTTTTGTTATATTCTCTTTGACTTTCTAAAGATACTCTTTTCAAGTGAATGATAAGCTCATTAGTACTTTTTACATTACTGTTGAAAAATTGTTCGCTATATCGTTTTCTACTAAGTTCTATTTCTTCATCAACTTTATTAAGATTTTGATCTTGTAAAGACAACTTTTTCATGTGTAAAATGATTTCCGGTTCCATGTTGATGTATTGGTATGTTATGCAATTTAGAATATGACAAAATTTGGTTGTGAAGTAAAATTAGTAAATTACTAATGCATACTATGAATGAAATGGAATCAAAACTTAATATGAGTCATTCAATGTCAAGTATTTTTTGAACATAATGTCCAATTTGTTTTTTGAAGATATATTTCAAGACATTTCTAAAGTCAATATTTATATTGAATGATTTTCTTAACATAATATCCAAATTATTCTTTAAGTACATTTTCAGAAGCACTTTTAAATTTCATATTTACATTGAAAAATGAAACTAGATTGTTTGAAACTAATAGTTTCATAAATCAAAATTTAAAATATCTATATTTATTATCCATAAATAAATCTAAAAATATTATTTATATATGAAGAATGGAAGTTCCATCTATATTCAAGAAATTTTAAAATGGAAATTATGATAATTTTTTGTATGAAGTGTAATTTGTCCAAATTTTTAGTTTAAATATCCAAATTTATAATTAAGATTATTTATTTTTGATTCTTGATACAATTATGCAAAGTGTTTTTACACAAAATTATGACAATGTAATAGCATTAATGCTATACTAATAATTAGGTTTTCATTATAATAAGTTGATTTTTATTTTCTTAGTAACAAAACAAACAATACAATATTAAACAAGATGATTTGGTTATCAAAAACTGTTGATAAGGTGACATTCTTCTTAAATTTTTGTTATATTATGAAATTTAGTTGCATTAATTTTTTATCATAAAAGAATTTGTAATCATTATTTATAATTTAAATATGGATACATTCAATGTTAAAGAGTTTTAAAGTTGGAATTTTAGTGGTTGCAAAATACATGGACAAAAATTCATTAGTTTGTTATAAACATTTGTCCTTACACTTCAACAATTTCACCTATAAAATTGATTGGATTGTGATGTTGCAAAGCATTTATCAATCCAATCCAACTAGTTGAGTCAACCCCACCTTCTAAGGACTATTTGTATTTTACCACAATTTTGATTAAATGTGACAAAATTGTGATGAAGACTTTTATTTTAAGTTAAAAATCACTTATAGAATATTTCATTATATTTTGAATAAAAAATAAAAATGATAAAATCAATTTAAAACAAATAATTTTACAAACTATAAATTTTTAGACTTACAACTTAGATTATTTTATAGGTCCGTATATTTCAAAACAACCTTTAATTTTTTTTAAATTGGTTCTTATTGGCACCAAACATGTTGGAAATTATTATTTTTTTGTATCTTTTGAAACTCAAGATGACTTGTGGCTATAACCCTCATTGCCTAGGGGACAATAACTATCCTCACATAGTATGGTAGTTCAATTCAAAGTGTTGTAACTTTTGCATCCAATGTCTCAATTCAATAAAACTTGTTGGAAAAGTCAAGAATACTAGTCAAGTTTGTGTAGTAAAATTTTCAAATCAATCCAAGATGTACTGTTTTTTTAAAGCCATTCAAAGTTCACCAATTCAATTTGAGTTTTCCAAACTGCATTTTGATGGCTGCAACTTTTGAGGCTTGTATCTTTTTTATGAAATGTTATTTCTCAATAATATTTATTGTATTATATTTTTCTTGAAGTCTAATTATTGTGGTAAAACTTTCATGTTAGTCTAAGTAGTTTTGGATGTTTGGGAGCGATTCAAAGTTCAAAATCTAAACATTTTTAGGTCATAGTGAACTTCGGTGGCTTATTTCTTCATATAGTGTCTATATCCAAGAAACTTTTTTGAACAGTTGTGCATGCTAGTCTAGTTTGTGTATTTAAATTTTCATATGAATCCAAAAAGTTATAATTGACTAAAAAGTATATTGGTAAAAGGAAGTTTAGTCATAATTTTGTTTTCTTGCAACCTCTATTGCTATTATCTTGACATTTCAAAGCCATTTTGCAAATACAATGATGACATTTTTTCACTAATGTTTTTTTATGTTGGTAATAAAGCACTTTTTAGTTTGAGTAGGTTTAGAAATCAGATTTCACATCATTTTTCAACGCAAAAACATTATAATCTTCAAAACCATGTAGCCAAATGACTCCAAATTTGATTCACATCATCTACAGCATGTACACTACAAGATAATACAATTGAGTTTTTCATACCTTAGTAAAATTTAGACTTATAAAGCTTGATAGTACAAGTGCCATAAATTTAACCCCTCATTGCCTACAGTCCTAACTATTTATTTTTCTTTGATTTTTGGTTATAGACTTTCATTTTAAGTTCAAACTAGGTAGATAAAAATAATTTCAAAATTTCATCAATGACCTTATATATAATCAAGTTGGTTCATGACATTAGTCTAAAGCAAAAAGTATTGAAGTCACAAATAAGCTACACAATAAGCTATAGAATTTGTCTACATGTATGTATATCTTTTCAACATACTTAAATTTGTAAAGTATTATATATATATAATACTTTTATAAACTTATAAGTATAACTTTACAAGATTATTTTTTGAAATAATGAAGATTGAACCTATTGGTCTAAAAAGTAGATCATTTTTGGCCACCTTAAGTTTCATTCTTTTAGGATTAAATTTCTTTTTAATGAATGAATTCAAATATTCAAATTTCATATAGCCAAAAATCTACAAAAATAAACACTATAAGGTTTTGGGAATGATTTTTACACAATTTTTTCTTCTTTAAGTTCAAAATATTGTATTGTTCTTTCTAGTCTTATTTGTTTGTGTAAAACTTATGTTGTTGAAGTCTCCACAATATAAAACATACCCTATATATACTCTACATTTATCAATATAAAAAATAACTATTAAAAATCTTCACTTTGAATCATATTTTCAATATTAAATTTAAACCTTTACTTGAGTATTACTCTAGTAGCATGGAGAGCAACAAATGAATGTTCTCCTAAGCTAGTGCATCATATGATTTTTCTTTGAGTCACTATATAAAAACTTACCAAATCAAATATCTTGAGAATTCTATGTAATTGGTGACAATTTAGAATATGTATAGTAGGAACCATAGCTACCATCAAGAAGCATTTCTTTCCAAATTTGGCATAGTGTCTTGCATCAATAGGTAGGGGTGTTCATTACCATTTGTCCACTACAATAAAAGCCAGAATATAATGTAAGATAGCAAAAACATTCCTATGTATATAAAAGTTTTAAATGATGCAAATAGCATTGACTACATTAAAATTTAATCCATCCACAAGTATACCACAATTTCATCAACAAAATGTCCTACAATTTCAAACCTTTTGAAAACTTTTAAACCCTAGAATTCCAAATTTTATTAAAAGGCAAGAAACAAATATTTTTTCCTTTTGTGATTTATTTTTTGAATCCCCTATAAAAGAGAATTTACACCAAATAGTCACATGAATCCTACAAACTCTAGTATTTACACCAACTTGAAAAATTGCTAAAATTCAATTAATAATTTTATCATCAATATGCTTTATTAAGATTAGTATTTGAATCTCAAAGAAATTTTTAATCTTGGTTTTCATTATTTTTTAGAAAAAAAACAATTTTATTGGGTGTGAAAAATCATAGAAGCTTTTATCCTATCAAGATTGAAAACTTTGAATTCTATGACAAAAAATTTAGCAACTTCATCTTTTTATCAATCCAATGACTTGTTCTACTACATATTTTAAAAGAAAAATCAATTCATGTGTCCTAGTAAAATTTGGTGAAATTATACTAGATTTATATATATTTGCAAGAAGTCATTTTTTTAATCAACTGTAGAACCATATATGAAAAATATATGGATTTGCAAAGTTGAAAAAAGTTGTACTTTTAAGAAAATCCTAAACTACATGTACACATTATAACCTCACAATCTAGTGGTCATAGTTACATGAAACTTTATTAGCACATGCACATGCAATAAGTTAGGTTATACATTCACTAGTTAAATTTAAAAAAATACTAATTTTCATAGAGTTGCAACAACTAATTCAAATTCTTCAATTTGATGGCTAATTTTCAGCAGGGTGGGTGAAATTTTTAGGGTTTGAGCCTGCAAAACAACAAATACTTTTCCATAGTGAAGGTTCAATTCCAGTAAATTAAATTAATATCATTCAAAAAAACTACAACTCTGACTATGAATGGCTAATTATAAAATTTATATTCATATTTATCTAAGCTTTGATTTGTTCCCTATGTATACTATTGCACAATTGGATATAGAAATAATTCGAATTTTCTTTAAACAACATTTTTGCCAACAAAATGGATTTTAATTAGATTTTGGTGCTTGATCTTCACACTCTGGGTCTGTGACTAATTTTGTATCTTTCAACATGATAGTACAATATTTTTTGCCAAAATTTACTTAAAATATAGAGATATTTATTTTACAAATTCTAGTTCATATTGAGCACTTCATAGATTATATTTTTGTTATTTTAGGGGATATGTCCTTAAAAATGTCAACATAGTTCAATGATAAGTCCTCTAAATTTCTAATGGCAATTCAAATATATTTTTTAAACATGAAAGATGTACATATAGGTGTCTCCTATATACCTATGCAATCAAATTAAAAAAATTCATCATCAATTGTTTTCAATAAATTAGTACGTGAAACCATGAGAAACAAATGAAACTGCGATGCAAATTACAAGAGGGGCAATGCAAATTACAAGAAGGGTAGTGTAAGTCTGAGGTGCTCTTCTGAGAGTTTGGGTTCCTTTAAATATACAAGTTCATTGATTGAGGTTTTTTTTGGCACTACATGATGGCATATAAGCAGACTTTTGCTAAGAAAAAAAATTGGATGAAAAATTCCTTTTTTTTGTTTGGCTGACTATTTGAAAGTCATTCATCCACCACAAACTAGTGTGCACATCATTTAAGGGTTAAAAATTCACCAAAAATGGAATTTTAATTTTTTTAAGCTGAAATTTTGTAAGCTTCACTAGGATTGCATTAAAATTGAATAATAATTATGTGAGATATAAAATGACATGCATTTTCCCTCATACAATTTTTTCTTTTTGAAATGGTAGTTCGAATAATTACTGTACCCTCCTGCACAGTAAAGAATAATTTACAACTTTAAAGTTTACTCACACGTTCACAGAATAGAATTTGGGACGGAGGGGTCCTTGTAGGAAAGGAAATTCCTAAGTTAGTGGGGTTCAAGGTGAGCAGTCCTCTGTCATTTGCAGTGAGTGACCGAATAAATCAGAACTACAAAAACATCACAAGCATAGAAAATAATTTTGTAGTCTGTGTCCAATCAATTGTTACAATACAATCACCATATGCTGAGACAGTAAGTTACAGGCCACCTTATTCACGAGAGGCCACACCAATGGTATTGCGATTTATTCCTTACAAATGGATAACCCAAATGGATGAGACATCGTGCAAATTGGTGATTTCTATCCACTGCACACATGCATTCACAGATTCTAGTTTAGTGAGCTTGGAATGTTCTCCACTTCCAAAAAAGTATTAATTTATCACGCAGGCATCTGACCGCAAAACAAGATTGATCTCTGCCACCTAAAAAGGTCGAGCAGAACAGTCCGTTTGATTTTATTTGATGTAAACCAACATTTTATAAAAACGAATAGCCATCTACACACTGACAGGAATATCCATTCGAGCGCATGAGCTAGAACGTGAACTGTCAATAATACGGTGTGAATATGTACATTAAAAGAAAACTTATCATCGAAAACGTATAAACAAAAAAAGATTCTTACGGTTTCGTAAGTAAGACACAAAAAACTGAAAGAGTAGAATATAGTAGCAACCGCACAACCATGTGCAAAGTACTCAACTTGACGAGTCCCGCTTACTTGATGAGGTGACAAACCGGATCAGAATCAGTAGATACGTACACTGCTGCAAATATTAGATTCAAGCTCCTTGACGAGGCTCATACTGGAATCATCGAGTTCACTGCAATTTTACTCGTTGGCAGAGCGACCGACGCGAAGAAACCGGCCGCGCAAGAATTTCAAAGCTCATCGGAGTATGATTTTTCGTCATCAGAAACCGAGAACCAGCCGCTTCCACTCTCGTCACCGCTAGGATTCTCGTTGGCGCTTTCCTCCGATGACGACTGATAAGAGTTTTCAGCAATATATTCTTCGCTTCTGGTCTCTTCAGCAACGTTCTCGTTTTCATCTGCCCCGGTGATAAAATCCTTGACTTCTAAGGTAATTAACTGGATTGCTTTAGCTATGTCATAAGACATCAGAGCGATCCTACTCCCAGCCCAGCTTCCAACCTGAGTCCCAATAAGATAACCAACTCGGCCAAGCCTATTCTCTCCCTGCACGTGAAGAAATACCAGAAATATTAGCACTGGCAGAAGTGACGACCCAAACAAGGTTAGAAGACAAGAGGCTAGGTTTACAATTTCTAAATGAAATTTTGTGTTCTTATATTAAGTCCTAGCATGAAGCTCTAGACTCGAATCTCTGCAGGATGCGTAACCCCTAAGTGCCCAAATGGTCAAAATTAGCCGCCTTCATGTCTTCGGAACTTCAAACAAATCATTTAAAAGGACGGTAGCAAAATGTACCAATGGAGAGAAGAAATCATGCCCTTCATTTCTTGACAACAGTAATATGCTTTGGAAGTTACTACAATCAACGAAAAGCTTCCAAAGCGAATTTTCTATATTGAGTTTGCGTACTTCGGGATCAGGACCAGCACTAGGCTGAGCTTTTTGCTCGGGCTAGAAAAAGACGAGAGACAGAGAGAGACGGTCCCGACACTCACCACTAGACCCCCCCACCATGTCCCACAAAGTGTGCCAGTTGCCCGCATTGAGACCTCTGCAAAACTCCCACCATAGTATATCACCTCCAAAGCGTCCCAGACGGCTGCAAAGACGGGGCCAGAGATACGCCGGGCTTGTTTGGTTTTTGCCTTTGCAGCGACCTCTGCTACAGTTTGGGCTTTCCTAGCAGCATCCGACATTCCCAGGCCATCTGAAATTGCTTGCTGTAAGGCCACATGATATGCCTTTTGCTTTGATCGTTCAACGATAGTTGCACGAATGTTGTTAGTGTACATTTTCGAGCCCTGTTTCACTGCGCAAGTCAACGAACCTAACCCAAAGTCGAGGCAGTCCCCAAACTCATCCTTGCCGGTCTTAGAAGCACTCTCATCTCCTAACTGCCTGCGCGCTTCCCTGGCTGAAGGCGAGGAATACCAAAAGCAACCAAATGTCAATGATGATCACCACAAATAAAAGCTAAGTCTAGCACTCGCTAATTGAGAAGTTATACACAACAGAAGTTCACTACCTTAACCAAGTAGTCAGGAAGGTAATAGGTACACACCTCCTAGGTGTAGAAGGCAAAAGAGAATTACAAATCCCGTCCAAAAACCAAAATTCCTCAACCGCTGTACTTGAGCCTGCTTTTGAACCGCTGACTGAGTTGCCATGATTCTTTCCTCCTCTCTGCAATTAAAACATCAGCAAAATAAGACACGAATGTGGACAAATCACGTGTCAAGCAGTGAAGCAGATATTGAAGAATATCCAAGTCCAGCAGTAACAATAATGAATAACCGTAACCTAAAAAGCCAGGTCTAAGATAATTAAATGATCAATTTCATAACGAACCCTAAAAACGCTTGCCTGCTCGGACCACCACAGAACTTCCCGAGGGGGAGCGCAACAGACTGCTCTAACGTTGATTCAAAGCACCAGCCATTCAGGTCTCCAGGTACGACGCGTTCGTTGATTTTCAGAAAATTTAAAAAGAGTTTGTGCGAGATGTACGTAGAAATCTAGAGAAAAAATTCCAAACTAGAATCAAATTTGTACTACGAGGAGAAGATTTAACACTAAACTGCAAAATCTGATACGAATGATCAGGGCCCATTTCACACAATCAAGTTCCCAAAACATCAGCGCACTTGAATCACCTAGGCCAATAGCCTAACACCACTTCTACAGAGTCTAAAATTATTCATAACACGCTCCTCGGTATCTCGATATCTTGCCACTTGAAGTGAATCCTGAGCTACAAAAACCCTAAAATTCAAAAACCTCAATCGAACTCAAATCAAGAAGCGTAACTATCTCATCGCCGAAGGCACCCTAACATAGGAACCGACACAAAACCTCCAGCATTCAACAATGATCGATCCGACGTCAACTTCCCTGCGGAGCTTCTAAAACGATCAAAGCTCCAAAATCTCAACCCCGAAAATTACATACACTGTCAAATTCCGCCGCTTCGAAATCCCAACAACAGCAAGAGCAACGACCCCACGGCCAAAAGCAGTCCAATCTTAACTGGGCAATGCTGTGCAGCTTGAATCTTAACAGCCGACACAGGTCTCTAGCAGAGTCGGGCCGAAGGTGACGGAAAACACTTGGAAACAGAGGAGACGGGCAGACGGCCATTCCCATCGTAAACGATATTCGTATCCCAAAATACTTTCTCATCCATGGATGGAGGAGGACTTTGAATATCCACGTGGGCACTTGCCACGTGGCGTTCGCAGGGACATGGAGACCCCTGCTAACGACGAAGCCATGTGGGCCTTGAGTCTGTTTTTTTCTTTATTCATAAGCTATCACAAGGTAAGGTGGGAACACCCATTCCCGTCCATGTATCCATTCCCGTCCATATGTAGCATGGGTGCACATTTTTGCACATTTTTCTAAGAAAAATGTGCACCCCTGCTACATATGGATGGGAATGGATACATAGACGGGAATGGGTGTTTTGCCCTTACTCACACCTTCTTCAGTAAGTAGATTTTGGAGAAGAAGGGAGAGGAAACAAGAGCCAATCCAACGTCATTCTTGGTGAAGAAGGTGTAATGTCCTATTTTGGTGCGTTGATGAGGGTGATTCAAAAGCTGCAAATTTGATTTACTTGTACATAAGACAGAGCCAATTAGACAGGACCTAAAAGGTAGGTTGCTTGCAACTCGTGCCAATGCAACAAAGGTGAAATTGCGGAGCACCGGCCATAGGAGTGAAACCAAGGATTGGGAGGTAACAAAAATTAGCTCCCAAAAGCTTCCACATGCCCCAAATCCACCTCTGAATGAAAATAATTGACATTGCAAAGGCTTTGAAGGAAATTCAAAAGTTGCGTTCAATAAGCTAGCAAAAACCCCACATGTCCCCCATTCTTCAAATTTTAGACAGTGAACAAAGAAGGTGTGATTACCTTTACTGTTACTATGTCATGTTTTAGGTAACCAAATTATAGAGCAATGTTTCTTAAGGCAATTTAAGGCAAATGTATCCATTACTAACACACACCATCAATAAGAAATAGGATACCCTATTCCAAACAAGATTGGAATGGATTTTCCGTTTTCTCCTTGGAATGTGTGTCTTTGTATTTTTTTCAAGGCTTAGACCAATAAGTTAATGACATATAAGTGAGCATAAATGTAGGAAGTAATTAGTGGGAAAGTATTCTTGAATGATGGAAATTGAATGACTCCAAATGTTGGTTATAGGTCAAGTCCAACTTTTACCTTCCAAAATTCATAGTAATTTCAATTCAAGAGATAAAATTACCAATTTTTTTGCAATCCTCATTATTTTTGTTAATGCATCTCTGAAAATATTTGTTTTGCTTTTCACTACCCTGTATTATATCCAAATGTTCTTATTTTATTGGTTATGGGTACTTCTATCTTAATGCCCAATTGCCTCAAACCAAAAAATGGACAAGTTCCAAGCATGTATAGGAGAGGGCTCTGAAATCACCTAGGCTTTTGCAACTGTTCAATAGGAGGTTGTAAAATGGAACTTGATTGTAAGTCAATGAACTTCCAATTGCATTGGAGCATGATAAGAGTGTGATTTTTCCTTCTTCAATGGATGGTTTCAGAGCCACAATGGCTTCATTCTTAACTAAGTGAATAAAATAAGACTTGGTTGTTGAACTCCCTTCTTACAAGTGTCACAAAATCTGAAAATTGTTAAGAACCGTAGTGTGAACGCTCACCATAATGTGGTGAGTGACACGTGTCAAGAGGATTAGGTGAATTCCTCATGACCAATAGGAGAAGACAACTATTCATTGTCTCTCTCCTTTCTTCCATTGTATATACTTCAAACTCCCTAATGAAGTTTAGTATTCTTTGAGTGTATTTTGAGTTTCTTGTTGCTTTGCTATTTTGTTTAGTATTCTATTCTCAACACGTTATCGGCACGCTCTATTTTGTACTCTCATATCTAGTTTCTTACTAATTTTCAACATCCGATGTAGTTTTATATTTTGGGAGAGGTTTTGCAACCCCTCCTAGCTCTGTGCAGCACTCCCTCTCACTCTCTGTGCTGTCATTCTCCGTGCTTTGGTAGCTTAGCTTCTGTCCATCCTCCCACCTTCTGGCTTCTCCCTGCTCCAGGCCACCTCGAATTTCCCTCATTAGCCCTCTCCTCCTGGCCTCCAGTACCTTCCCTTCTTCCACAGACTCTCCAACTGCCTCCCTCCCCCGGCTTCCACTTTGTTTTTCTCTCCCAGCCTCTCAACTCCCTTCTCCCTCCATACAGGCTAACTCCCTCTGGCTCCCCTCCCCCCCTTCTGCCTCTCCCCACTTCCTCTCTGCCTTCCCCACCTCCTCTCTGGCCTCTCCCTCGGCCTTCTCCACAGAGTCCAGACCCTTGCCTTCAAGCTCAGACCCAAACCTTCACACTATTTTTTTTTAATTTTAATTTTAATTTCAGTTAATCTTTTATTTATAATCCTTTAAAAAAAAATATATCTATATAAAAATACTATCATCATTTTTATCTTTATTTTTGTTCTTATCTTTATCTTTATCTATTTTTTTACCTTATTATTTTAATTTTAACTCTTTTCATTTTTACTTCAATTTACCTTATCTTTATCTTTGCCATATATTTATCTTTATCTTTACCTTCTTCTTTATCTTTAATTTAAATTTTAAATTTTAAATTTAAATATTATTTCTTTATCTTTGACATATCTTTATCTTTATTTTCTTACTTCCTCTTTAACTCTCTTTTCAAATCCCTAATTTCCAATCCCTAATTTCTTTTTCCAAAACCCTAGTTTTCCCAAACCCTAATTTTCTTCAACAAGCATTTTTATTATCCTTTTCTTTTCTATCATGACTACATCCACTTCCTCGGTTGCTACTTCCACCACTATTCCGGTATCCGCTACTGCTATTGAGGCACCACGGCTTCAACCACTTTTATTTCCACAATTGGCAGCGGATGACAACAATTATTTATTATGGGCAAAAACCGCAAAGGCGCACGTATTTGCGGAGAATTTATCAGACTCTATATCATTTGACACAAACACTGTTGTAAGTGCTTTTGTTTCTCCTGCTACTTCCTGGAAGACTTTACTATTGCTCCGTTGTCACATTGTCCCATCTTTGCAGCATCAATATTTGGAAATTGATAAACCTGATGAGCTTTGGAAAAAGCTCAAATCTCGTTTTGATCACCAAAAAACCATCTTTTTACCTAAGCCTTGCACGATTGGACTCATTTACGAGTGTTGGATTTTCCAACATTCGTAGCTTTTAATAATGAGTTGTACCGCATTGTCTCACAATTGCGGTTGTGTGGCCAAACTATAACCGAGGCAGAAATGATTGAGAAAATTCTCTCAACATTTCCACCTGTTTCTGCTGTGCTTGCCCAGCAATATAGAAACATGAAGTTTGATTTTCACTCAAACCTCATGTCTCTATTACTACTTGCTGAAAAGCAAAACGAGATCCTCTTGCGTAATGTAGAGGCCTATCCTATTGGAACTTCGCTTCCAGAGTCTCATGTTGTTAAGGTTTCTTCTATGAAACCTAAAACACAAAAACATCGCTTTAAAAATCGTCATAGGCAATCGGGTAGTTATAGCTGCGACAACCAACATGCTGAGAAAAAGAACACTTCTTCTTCTACTATCAACCATGGCAAGCGTTCATCAGAAACACGTTCTTGTCACAAGTGTGGTAGAGTGGGACATTTGGCAAATGTTTGCTGGACATCAAACTATTTCGTGAAGATGTTCCAAGAAAATAAGAAGCTTCGAGCCCAAGGTCGTGAGGCTCATACCATGGATGCGTCCATCGATCCATATGGAGATGTCGACCCAGAATCACATGTTACTGAGAATACCTCCACTGGTGAGTCTTGTGATGCGCTCCTAGACTCTGCAACTACTCATACAATCATGCGGGATAAACAATTTTTTTATGTTAATAATCTTTCAACTTGGCAAACCAGAAATTTAATGACTATGGCTGGATCGAATGTGTTTCGTTTTCAGGAGGGTTCAACAAAGGTGACTTTGCCTGAGGGCACCACCATTACATGCATGCATGCTATGTATTCTCCCTCTGTGCCTCGGAGCCTGATCAGCTATCGAGATGTGCGCACCAATGGTCATTACAAGAAATGGGGGGTATATATGACTGCAGCGAATGACTAATATATGACTCACTGTCCGGTCTGACTCAAAAATGACTGATACCTCTATAATTGCACCAAAGTTTGTTCTACAGTTTTTCAAAGTCATTTTCTAGTCATTTTTTGCAACTCAAGGATGAAGACCTTACAGAGGCGGACAATCACAGTAGACATTCATTGAAATTGGAGTACAAAGAATGGGGGAGAACCTTTTTAGATGCCCTAGTTTTGAGCTAGTCATTAATTATGACTGATCTGTACTGTTGTGCAACTTAAATATGACTTTAGGATCTTTGGATGGCCCCATTGCAATTTTTTCTAAGAGGACGGGCAGGGCAGCATGCTGACATGGACAATAGTCATGCTAATGTTACTGGGACACGACTACGTATTACTACACCATGACTACAACATGACTTCAGCATGACTTCAACGTCTTTTTTGTTTGGAAAGTAAGGTTTAGAGTTTGGATCACTTAGGCTTTTTGCTGACGTGGAGGTTTATCATTGTAGAGTGACTAAACTACAACTACTACAGTTTAAGAAAATGATGCAAAGTAGTGGGACCTCATTAGCGGATTTAAAATAGCTTCAAAGCATTGTGTGTTCATTGCAATTGCTAAATGACTAATTGTGACTTGGAGGGATCATCTTCTCACCTCAACAACTACTATGCAACTATTGCTTAAAATGCTAAGGTACTTTCAATATAGTTTTAAACAACAAAATTCACATTAGATCTACTTGGCAACAAATCAACTCAGTGTGCCAAGTTTGAAGATGTTGGACAACTAAAACATGACATGCAAAGTACAATTCTATTGCATTTGTACTAACTAATAATCTTCTAGTTGGCAACTACAATGGCATATGCAATTTAGGATTTTCTAACACTCACACTCTTGAGTTGATAAATTCTTTCTAATTTCTCTACTCTTTGTTTATCTTTTTCATTTTCAAAAACATTTCTTCCAATAGAATACCTTTTTTGTCTTCTTTTTGAAAAGATGCATTACTAATGGGCTTTCTTTTTGTTGGTGTATATTATTCTTTTCCTTAAGGTCCATTTGTATTGTTTATTTAAACTCCTATTGATTTGCCAATAATGAATTCTAAAAATTTGCACCATTATCATTGCACTATTTTTGAATACTTCATTTCATTCACATTTGAATTACTAACTGAAGGGTCTCAATAAAGTTACTAAAGTATTCAGATGAATCTAATGCTCAACCTAATGACAATTGTTAAATTCTATTTCTCCCTTATACAAATGACAACATTGCTACTCGAGTTTCACTAAAGAATGACTTTCTGTAGCTACTAAACGACTTCTTATGACTACTAAATGACTGCTCAAAAGTTTCCAAATATTGCACAACTACTCCACTATTACTTTGGCATGTTGTGCATTATAATTTATTTCACTATTTGCAAACATTTTATACATCAATTGTTGCACTTTTATTGCATGAAGTGAGGAAACTTAATACAACTATGTATATCCTTGTTTGGAGGAAGTCAACTATTGGTGACCCTTGCATTCTTCCTATACCAATCCTTTTTAAAACCTTTTATCAAATTTGTTTATAACTTTTGATTAGAGGCTTGAAATCTAAAATGAATTTTTGGAGATGAAAGTGAGATTAATTTATCAACTTTCATTAGTTCAAAGTTTTTTGCAAAAAGTTAATTTACTATGCCTTAATTAGGTCTGAAATTTTACTTAAAATATAATTCCTGCATTTTACATATCCCAAATGGTTTGTCTTGCCTTCTACTTTTCCAATCCTATAAAGAGCTTCTCATTTCATTTCTAGATACTCATACACTAAAAGCTTTAAGAAGCTATGTGACACGTGTATCAAATATGATGTATGGTGTATTGTATGATTTTTTATTATGTATGGCATATTGTGTATGGTGTATAATTATGTATGGCATATTGTATATGGTATATCATTGTAATACTTTAAATGTGCTTATATGTAACTGTAGAATGACTATAAAATGACTTGCCACATGCCCACATGTCAATCCATTTACAAAATGCAAAGACTCCACTATGACTAAAAAATAACTAATTAAATGTACTGACTTGTCAGACTAGTCAGACTGTTCATTGACATCATCGCAACTGCATAGTGACTTCAAATTGACTCAATAAATGCACTTACATGTCAAACTTGTCAGACTGTCACTGACTGTATTGCAACTACTACACAACTACTAAATGACTTTGACGTGGACAGCCACGTCAGCCTTGGTCGACTGCCCCACAACTACAAAATCACTACAAAATTAGGTGACGTGGAAGGGTCACCAAAAAATTCTACTAAAAAAGGGTAGCAGCCCGAACTTTGTAGAAAATTTTCCTAAGAACTTCATGTGCCACGTAGACTCTTTCATCCAAGTCTGAAGTTGTTGGTGATAATAGGATTAGAGTCATTTAAAGAATGACTTGTCCACAATCACTCCAAGGCCCTAAGTCACTGTGAAGTCATTTTTCGGATAAATGACTCCCTAGCAGTCATATACTGAAGTCATATATACCCCCCATTCCTTGTAGTGGGTTTTCACCTCTCAACTAGAACTATAGATAGGCGAGAGACTCTGGTTTTTGTACCGAACAATAAAATTGTGGAAAAAGCCTTTGCTGCGACAAATGGCTTGTATTGGATTCCAATCCGGCCACATATTGTTTCTAGTTTTGTTGTATCTTTTAAAGATAATAAAACTTCCCTTTGGCATGGAAGATTGGGCCATCCTTGCTCAACTTTGTTTCGCAAAATTATTCCTTGTATTGTTGGCCATAACTTGCAACCAACTGATGTCAATTCAATGACATTATGTCATGCATGTGTACGAGGCAAGTTTATTGTCAGGTCATTTTTATGGAACCTTCCTCATGAATTGCCACCGATGTTATCTAGACTACAAGGTGATATTTGTGGCCCAATATCTCCTATGTCTGGACCATTTCGATATTTTTTAGTTTTGGTGGATGCATCGGGCAGGCAATCACATGTATCTTTATTATCATCTAGAAGTTTGGCTTTTGTCAATTTACTTTCTATGTTGATTCGTTTCAAGGCTCATTTCCCTGATTATCCAATCAAAACATTATGAATGGATAATGCTCAAGAGTTTCGGTCTAAATCTTTTGAAGATTATTGTATTGCTACGGGGATAGACTTAACTTATTCCGTTCCATACGAGCATGCTCAAAATGGTTTAGCAGAATCTTTTATTAAACGGATTCAACTCATCACGAGGCCTTTGCTCCTTCATGCAAATTTGCCCTCATCTATGTGGGGACATGCAGTATTACATGCTGCAAATTTAATTCACCTTCGACCTTCAAGTGTAGAGATTGCTTCTTCACAAGAACTTCTCTCGGGTCGTGTTCCCAATGTATCTCATTTACGAGTTTTTGGTTGTCGTGTATGGGTTCCGATTCCGAAACCGCAACGGCATACGATAGGCACTCATCGCCAAGAAGGTATTTATGTTGGCTTTGATTCCCCAAGCATTATCTGTTATGTTATTCCATCAACCGGTACATTACTTCGTGCTCGTTTTGCTAATTGTCGATTTGAAGAAGACGTTTTTTCATCTTTAAAAAGAGGAGCATCTACTCAAGAAACTTCTATTGACCTTACGTTTCAAGCATCTCAGACGTTTACATCAAATCTTGATCCAAGAACCTCTATGGCTGAAACTGAAGTTTCTAAGATTTTGCATTTGCAAAAGATTGTGAATCAGACACCTAATGGTTTTCATGATGCACCACGGATTACTAAAAATCCGTTGAATGAAGCTCATAATCTTCCTGCTCGGGTTTCTATACCTGACATTACAACAACATCAACTTTTCAATTGATAAGCAAACGAACTCGTGGACCAGATAAACAGCTACATAAACGAAAAGCAATTACAGATGCTATTGATCCTTCTCTACCTATAGCATCCACTACCAATTTTACCAAGTCACTTACAAATGACTATCCTTCTACTTCTCAAGGCAATATTCTTGTTCATGAACAAGAAAAGTCCAAGTTGAACACTGAATTGTCTGTGATATATTGTGATACAGGAGATGTATGGGATAGAACAAAAATTAACATCGATGATTTATTCATTTGTATGATTGCAAAAAAATTTTCTTGCGAGAAAGATGATCTTGAACCACATACAATTGAAAAAGCGATGCGTCGCTTAGATTGGCCAAAATGGAAAGCTGCAATTGAGGAGGAGTATGCGTCTCTGAACAAAAGACAAGTGGTTGGTCCTATCGTGGACAATCTCATTACTCGACCTCTTGGATACAAATTGGTATTTGTTCGCAAACGCAATGACAAAGGTCACATTATTCATTATAAAGTTCGTTTGATTGATCAAGGCTTTACACAAGTTTGGTATTGATTACGATATCACTTATTCTCCAGTTATGGACTTCATTACCTTTCGATATTTACTTGAAATGGCAGTTCATGCCTACCTTGAGATGTGTCTTATGGATGTGGTCACAGCTTATCTTTATGGATCACTTCATGTAAATATTTACATAAGAGTTCCTCCTGATCTTGGAGCTACCAACCCAAATCCATCTATCCCAGGCAAACATCGTGGCGTTAAATTACAACGCGCATTGTATGGTCTAAAACAATCTGGACGTATGTCGTATCAACAGTTGCGACAATTTTTGATTGAGCATGGTTTTATAAATCATGCCTTACTTCCATGTCTCTTTATCAAAAAAGATAAACATAAATTTGTAATTATTGCTGTTTATGTTGATGATTTGAACCTCGTGGGTACCAAATCTGCATGTGCTGCAGTCACTCAACTTCTTATTCGTGAATTTGAGATGAAGTTACTTGAAAAAACTACATTTTGTATTGGTTTACAAGTGTTTCATATGAATGATGGCAGTATTTTTCTTTCACAATCTACCTATATCAATCGAATCCTCAAAAGATTCAATATGATTGATGCCTATCCGTTGTCTACACCTATGGTTGGTCGTAGTGCAAAAGAAGATGACCCTTATCGCCCTTGCAAAGAAGAGGAGGAAACATTGGGTGAACAATATCCATACCTCGCAGCGGTCGGAGCACTTTTGTATCTAGCTACATCTACAAGACCTGATATTGCATTTGCAGTTAGTGTCCTTGCAAGGCATAGTTCCCGGCCTACTCTACGACATTGGAATGATACCAAACATCTTTTCCGTTATTTAAAAGGAACTGAAGATTTGGGACTACATTACTCTCGATCAGTGGATCCAACATTGGTTGGATATGTTGATGCTGGATATAGATCTGATCCTGCAACATCTAAATCTCAAATGGGCTATGTTTTCTTACGACATGGAGCTGCAATATCTTGGAAATTTGTAAAGCAGACTATCACTGCAACATCATCAAATCATGCGGAAATTATTGCTTTGCATGAAGCATCTCGGGAATGCATTTGGCTAAAGTCAATTGACAAATTTATTCGAACAAATTGTGGATTACCATATGATGGTTTTCCAACTGTCTTATATGAAGACAATAGTGCTTGCGTTGCACAAATGCAAGTAGGTTTTGTTAAGGGTGATCGAACAAAACATATTGACCCAAAGTATTTTAGTTTTACACACGACTTGATTACCAACAAAGACTTTGAAATCAAGAAAGTGTCATCAGCTGATAATCTTGCTGATCTCTTCACCAAGGCCCTTCCATTATTTATTCATCGCCGATTTATTCATGGCATTGGTATGCGGCAGCTTAATATTTTAGAGCAAGAGATTCAATAAGTTTTCTTTATGAAAATTTGTAAACCTTTTGATATTCTTCTATAGTTTTTTCCCACTGGGTTTTACTATGAGAATGGATTGATAAAGGTGTTGTACTCTTTTTCCTTCATCTGTGGTTTTATCCTTGATTATAATCAAGGTTTTTCCAGATAAGATTTTAATGAGGCAGCAACCATAAACTTATGAGATTATGGAATTACATACAAAAGGTGGGGGTCGTGGTGAGAACCACGGTTTGGAATCAATGCTGGAGCTTGTTAACCATCTTGGGGTGCCTTCCATCTTGTCACATCACAACTGAGGGGTAGGGTAGCGGATCGGCTGTTTATTCCTGCCTCACTAGCGATGCCAAGCTGCGAGTTTCTTGAATCAGTCGATGAGGCCGATGAGTTTCGAACCTCGGATTGATCGGTTGACCACCGACATATGAAACCAGCCGACCAAGTTTACGACTTGGTGACTATAACTAGTTTTTCTTTTCTTTTATAGACTCTATCAACTACTTCGCTTTCTAATTTTATTTTATATTATTTTACTCCTATTATGTTGAGCGAGGAGGAGTGTTAAGAACCGTAGTGTGAACGTTCACCATAATATGGTGAGTGACACGTGTCATGAGGATTAGGTGAATTCCTCATGACCAATAGGAGAAGACAACTATTCATTGTCTCTCTCCTTTCTTCCATTGTATATACTTCAAACTCCCTAATGAAGTTTAGTATTCTTTGAGTGTATTTTGAGTTTCTTGTTGCTTTGCTATTTTGTTTAGTATTCTATTCTCAACAAAAATAATGATTAATTCAAACATTCACTTCAACTTTAGGAAGGAACGCATTTAAAAACCACCTTGATTACTTTTTACATGTTGCAATGTTAGTTCTTGAACAAAACTAGATTTATTTTCAAACTGTGCACGTATAAGTTTCCAAGGCCTATTGATCACAAATAGGGTCCTATGTTACATTGTATTTAAAAATTCATAACTAATTCAGCAATGCTTCAAAAGAATATGAAACAACTTGTGTTACGTTTCAAGAATATTTTTCTTTGACTAAAAAATAAGTTCATAATATTTGCATCAAAAGAAATACATGAAAAAGGGAGATCATCTTTTAAATGAGTGGTTTCTGAGCCTCCCTTTCCAGGAAAAAAAAGGTCAATATGTTAACTCTTCAATTGTAAGGTAGTCGGCTCTAAAATGGAACGGGCATTAAGAATGGAGGTTGTAAAATGGACAATTGGTGGTTCTTAAATGGACCTCCACATTCATTGAATGAATCAAGAAAATACGCATTGGAAATAGTGAGAGCCAATCATACTCTTTGCTTTTCCATCTTTCTTTAAAAATTGCAAGTGAACCATTCATGGAAGCCTAGAGACATAAAATAGGGACCTACAGCACATCTCCTTTGAAAATTCATAACTAATTCAAAAATTCGTCAAAAAATTATGAAACCACTTGTGTTAGATTCCTCTTCGATTTCTCTTTCTCTGAAAAATGGACTAAAAATATTTCCATTCAAGTAAATACATGAAAAAAAGGATCAGCCCTTAAATGCTCCATTACAGAGCCGACTGCCTTATGTCTGTGTGAGATGTTCTTTCGGAATTCTGGTTGTGTTCCGTATTGTCCTTTGATGAAAACCAGTAAAAGTACCCACCCAAATACCCAATTGGGGTAAGGACCGAGGACATCAACCCCGCGGGGGGGCCACTTGTATGTGCCTGGGGGGGGAGCATCTTTTCAGTACTTGGGAAGGACGAGCAAAATGTCAGTCACAAGCCGTAAGGTAAGAGGTCCTATAACGGACCATCTAAGGGCTGAAACAGAATTTCAGGGAGGCAAAACTTTTAGAAATATTTTTCAGTAAATTTTCCTTGAAAGAGAAGTAGAATTGACATTTAATCCAAGTCGTTTCATATTTTTATGAGCTTTTTTGAATTAGTTATCAAATTTTGAAGTTGAAAGGACATAGGGCTCTAAAATGGTGCTCTACACTGTCAATACATTGCTGAAGGCTATGAAAAAGCAACATGTACAAGTACTGTACATTTAAGATAGGGCACCATTTTAGAACCCACTCCATTTAAGAGCCTTCTACCTTAACTCAACACCCCCACACAAGGGTGTTTTTTTGGTTTTTGGACAAATGGTGATGTGGCCTTCCTTTCAAGAAGGTTTTCAATTGACTAGCTCCTTAATGTAGGCGGCTTTAATTGAAGGAGGCCAAGTTTGAATATACAATTTGAATATGTAATTTTTGAATGCAATTTTGACTTTGCATGAGAGATGAAATGAGGTTTTAGAAACATATTGGCAACGGTAATTAAAGAGGGCTATAATTATAGTTTGGCATTTTTTGTCACATTTACCCTCATTTTTGTCTATAGGCTTGAAGTTGCCCATTAGTTTTAGGAAAGTGGGCATTTAATTACCTAAAAAACCCTGCATCCACACTGTCTACTCTGTCTAAATCAATCAATCAATCACATTTCACATGATTTTTGGCATAATCCAGACTCCAGAGCCTTCTCCACACAAGTGACTGAACTGAAGCTAAGGCTTACCTGCAACTACTTGTGAGTTGTGACCTCTTTTCATAACCGACCTCCACAGATTACTTGTGATCTCAAATGTACAGTACAGCTCTGATTCATGAAGAGATGGATTTAGGGTAAGGTAGGTACACCCAAAAGCGCCAGTTTCTCTACTGTGCCTAGTTCCTGTTATTATGTTGTTCAAATTTTTTTACAGTCTTGTTGGTGAGTGAAAGCATGTTCCAACGCACCAAAGAACAGTGGATTTGGATACCGTATGCAAAAGTTATTAACAGTCAAAGTGTGTTTCTGAAAGCGCCATCTACAGTCTGGGTACATGACTGATTTTGAAAATCTATGCACGTTGTACAGAGCGCTTTAAGGTCAGGTGCCATTTTGGGTGTACCTACCTTACATGAATTTTCACGCGCAATGTCAAATCAGTCCTACAAAGTCCCTGAGTTTACCACAGGGTAAATGCTGAAATTTTACCTTGCTAGAGCCACGTTTTACCTTTCTGGAGCCATTGCGTGGGACTGATTTAACATCTTGCAATTTTCGCCACTCTCACTTGAAAATTTATGATTTATTCATATGGTGTCAGTCATCCATACTTTAAATGTTTTAGGATATAAGGTAAACTATCATTAGGAAAAATCTTAGTCCTGGAAGCAAGGTTTTTTTTTTGGGTTTTTGGACAAATGGTGAATTGGTGATGTGGCCTTCCTTTCAAGAAGGTTTTAAGTTGATTGGCTCCTTAACTTAGGGGCTTTAATTGAAGGAGGATGCATTTTGAATATACAATTTTGAATATGTAATTTTGGCTTTGCATGATAAATGAAATGAGGTTTAGAAGCATGTTGGCAACGATAAAGAAGATGATTATTTCTATGTGGCATTTTTTTCACATTTACCCTCATTTTTTTCTATAAGCTTGAAGTTGCCCTTTTTCGTTTCAAGGAAATTGGGCATTCAATTGCCTTTAAAAAAACCTGTCTGGAAGGAGCCTTTAATGGATCATTTTTGGCCCCCCTGAGGTGATATTACAAAAAAATAAAAAATAAACCTTTAAAAATAAAAAAATTATTTTTTTAAGAAAAATTATTTAAAATGAATAAACATTGAAAATTGTTGATCTAATGTGGCACTGACATGGCATGTAGTGACACATCAGATCCTGAATTTTAAAAAATAAAAAATAATTTTGAATTTTGAATTTCTTTTGTAGTTGCACCAGAGGGGGGCAAAAATAACGGCTTCTTCCAGGGTTGGAAATTTTCCTAATACCCATTACAAAATAAATGGTGGCAAACTCATTGCGGGTCAGACTGTAGTAGTGGTTTACATTCAAGTTCTTAAATGGACACCACCAGTACAATTTGACCCACAATGAGTCTACTCCCATTTGGTCTTTAATGGGATGATTTACCTTATGGGAGGCAATCCATTCTTGATTACCCCTCATTTTGGTAGAGTAGTTTAGGGTGGTCTATTTTTTTATTCATTCTTATGCATTACAATTGGAAATAGTATTCCTACTTGGTAATGTCGCACATGACAATGACAATGAAGCACTCTTGAGTGGTGCTACAATATTTCTATCACAATATCATAGTAATGAAGCACTCTTGATTTTACAACCAATCTCTTGGTTAGAAATAGAATGACGTATATGACGAGTGTGGGATGAACAAAATCTTTACTTAGAGAATTCATGATGTTCACCTAAGTATTCATGATATCTTCACCTAGAAAATTTTGTTTTGGAAAATATAATTTAAAAAATATATAAAATCCTTTTCAAATTTCTTTGCATACAAAGGGAAGTTTTCCCCCTCAACAGATTTGCACTCCAAGTATGCTCAATTGCTTAACCCTAAACGGCATAGGAAGAATACCAAAAAGTGAAAAGCTTGATAAGAAAAATGGAATAATTAAAAATTCCCTTGATTACTGAGGACTTCATTGTTGGATTTTGAAATCAATTAGTTGATGAATGTGATTGTACAACTTCTAAGAAAATCCACCATGGGGATATTGAGATTATAACATTTGGTTAACACCATATCTAAGTCCTCAACATCCAAAAAACGTCCCCTGTGGCATTCAAGGGTTAAGTGTGGTTAGAAGTGGGTTGCTTCCTTTAAATAACTTAATCATTCCAATTCCAATTGTTAGTTACAAAACATTGATGATTTGTCCTATTACTACAAATGAGTTTGGTTTTCTAAAGTTATACAATGACAATGACAATGAGGTTAAAGGATGCAAGCATTTATTCTTGTTTTGATTTCTCTCCCCTCCCTCCTTTGGAAAAATCAATAACCTTTGATTTAATTTTTTTTCTTTTACCCTCAATCTTTTCTCTCCAATGCCATTAATCTTCAATTAGAAAAGTAAACCATTGTTGTTGATTGTTGATATGGGAAACAGTCTTGGTTGTCTATGCCATAGGATTTGAAATAGGATAGATAATATGTGTATGGGTATAGTCACTAAATATAAATAGTGAGTGGAATATGAATGGATACATATTGGATACATAAAAAGATATATACAAACAAAATAGATTTACATACAACAAATAGATTTAATATATCCCATATCCTTTATAGGCAATGGTAGAGAGATACAAATATAGGATGGGGGTTGGTATGTTCTATGGCAAAGTAACACATGCACCCCGGCCCTTCTACATTTTTTTGAAAAAAATAATTGATAATGATTGAATGATACATGAATTCCATCAATTTTTCATGTATGGTTTTTTTTTAAAGTCATAGGAGTTTTTCACAATGAATTCACTATATTAAATTTTTTTAAATGAAAATGTTATGATTGTCCATTGACTATTTTGATGAAAATGGAATTTTGCAATAATATTTTATTTTGGAGGTGATACCAACTTGGCTCACTCTCATAGACCTCTAATGCAAACCATTGTAGGTTGGTTGAGTTTGATGTTTTACCAAATTAGTAGAAACTTAAATTTAAATCTTTGTTTGTAAAGTATATACATCTATGATCATCAAAATGCAAAATTTATAAAATTATTGATTTTGGAGCCAAATGCAATACTAAAACCTAAATATTGTTGATAGAATATGATATGCAATCATAATACAAGAGCTTAGTAGAACCTCATCTTGATTTAGGATACATCTCTAATAGTCAACTATGAAATTAGGGCTTTAGGTTGTTGCATACAATTGTCAATGATTGTATTGCAAAGAAGAGATATTAATTTTTATTTTAAAAATAAATAGATTATTGGTGTTCACTTGATAAAAGAAGAATCATTGCAAATACAAAAATACACCAATTTACAAAAACAAAAACTTGCAATGATTTTGGTGCCTATTGATACTTATGCCAACTAAAGATTTATATTTCAATCTAGGTTCAATCTAGATAAACTTCTCAAATATAAATATTATAAATAAAATTACAAAATTAATTCGCATGGTATTTAAACAATGCATGCAATAGGAGATTGAAATTTCCTTTTAGTTGCCAACACCATGCAATGAAAATAAATTTTTTCTCATAAGAACTATGCTTCATTGATTAGTGGCAATTATAGGTGCACATACCTTGACCTTGGAAGAACAAGTGTATAATCACTTTTTCAAAACTCGAAGTTCTTTTCTCTCTTTATTCCTATTTTGCAACTATATATAAATGAAGTATTTTATATTTATTTCATAATATAGTCACATGTCTTCTATAAGTTATAAAAATTTCAAATTCTTTTGTGAAACTTTGAAATTATTCTGAGTTTTTGAATTAAAAACGAAAGGAATTCATATCAAAATCAAAATCATTTTAATGAATATGAAAGTTTTCCTATAGATGTATATCATTAACACCTTGGTGCAAAAACAATTATCCTATCATTCTAAAACTAGAACTTGATTAGCATTCCATATAGTTGTATTAGGTCCAAAGTTCAAATTGCAATGAAAAATAGGGGTTAAAAAACCTTTAAAATTTCAAATTGGAGACTTGATAACCTTCATTTCCTCTATTGGTCCTAAATTCAAAGAAAGACTCATTTTTATAGCTCAAAAAAAGATCCGCAAGAAAGAGTACAAATAACCAAATTACAATTTATAATGATCTATGAATTTTTTATTTTCTTGCGCACAAAAGTAAAAAATATCATAAAGACAAAATCATCAGATGTTCTTTTTGCAATTTAGAAGACTCTGAATTCCTGACTGTGGGAACGTTGTAGGAACAATGTGGAAACTGCCACATATGCAATTTGATGTGGCCAAGAGACTGCCACGTCAGATAATAATATAAAAAAATTTAATTATTTTTTATTATTTTTTATTTTTTATTCTGACTGTTCATAGCATTGAGAACAAGCTTGAAACAATCTTTTAATCCCTCAAAAAATACCTAATGATACAATCATTATCTTCCATTGAAATTGGTTTAACCCGTGAACGGCACCAGGGATGTTTTTTAGACCTTTGATTCTAAGAGACTAGGTTCATCAAACCTTATAATGTTTGCATCCGTACGGGGGATTTCCTCAAGAGAAATGAGTCTAGATTGATGAGGTTGTTGGCTATAAAACTATATGGTGAGGAATGCAATAATCAATTCAAATTATGTTGTTGTTTTTAGAATGGTCCTATCTTCAGAGTAGTTTGGTTTGTGATGCTTAGGGGTTAAGTAGCTCCATCTAAAATTGGACAAATTATTTATTTATTTCCCCATCTTTAACCCCTAAACGGCGGGTGAGTCACCGTGGGGGAACAGCGGGCTGTGAACAGAGACCTCTAGACTAAAGATTGAAGGTAAAAACTGCTATTTTTGGACATAGAATTCAGCTAGCAATTCAAATTTTGAGTTGGATAATGGAACCTTCATGATATGCTAAAAGAATCTAGTCTTCTGTAAAATTATTAGTACATTAATGCAAGCTAATTTCTGTACTACATCATGGCATACAGTCTTAGGTTTGATACCAAGAAAAAATTGGATGAAAAGCTTCGTTTTCCCGTTCGGTAGCCTGTTCTGGAGTCCTTTATCAACCAGAAAACAATGCCTGTGTTGTTTAAGGGTTAAAGCTATACCTAAAATTCTTCGAAAGGTTGCCAAAAGACAAGATTCAAAAAAAGATGAGAACTAAAGGAGGAACACCCATTTCCGTCCTTGTACCTATTCTTGGATCCTAGAATATTACTAAATCTGTCTATAAGCATCATTAAAGTATCCGACAAATGTTTAATTCTAATTTGCTAGCACAGTTGTAAGACACTTGTATAATTTTCATTCACTGACAGTTGATTTCAGTAGAGTTTGGTTTAGGGGTGCACCTATAGGACAGTTCCAGTGGTCTAAGGAGCCAACACTTTGAAAATTCATAGAAATTATATACTAATTCCAAAAAATTTAATTTTTTTTGAATATTCATGATTTTCACTCGCTAATACTAAAAGAATATCATTTTTAGAAAAAGAAGCCTTTACCTATGCTGAATTCCTTATTTGGACGGTTTTGGATATTTCCACCGTATGACCAAAGTATTTTGTCAAACAATGCTCTAATTTTTTGAACCTAAGAGAGAAACACCCATTTTCGTCCCAGTACCTATTCCTGGACCCTAGAGTGTTACTAAATCTGTCCATAAGCATTCATAAAAGTGTCCAACAAATGTTTAATTATAATTTGCTGACGCAATTGTAAGACACATGTATAATTTTCATTCACTGACAGCTGATTCCAGCGGAGTTTAGTTTAGGGTACACCTATAGGACGGTTCCAGTGGTCTAGGGAGCCAACACTTTAAAAATTTATAAAAACTACATATTGGTTCCAAAAAAATTAATTTTTTTTTGAAATATTCATGATTTTCACTTGCTAATACTAGAAAAATATCATTTTCAGAAAAAGATGCCTCCAACCATGCTGAATTCCTTATTTGGACGGTTTTGGGTGTTTCCACTGTATTGCTTTGAAAGTCGTCCATCCCCACTTTATGAAACGTCCGCTTCTCCTTTTTCGTCAGCCTAAGTTCAGAAGCGCGAGCCGCGTGGATGCCAGTCCGAGTGCCAAGCTGCAGTCGCGGGCCGCACCTTGCTCGCATGCCGGTTCGTCTGGTGGGGATGCGCATTAGCCCTTAGTATAAAGGAGCCTGTCCCCCCTCTGCAGCTGCACCAACAGCCCGCATTGCTCGTTCCCCTCCGGAGCTCTTTCCAACGATCCGCCTGGACAACTTTGGCTTCGCCTTCAAAATTCGCCTCCACCTCCTTCCTCCTCGTGAGTACTCTCCATTCCACTCGCAATTCCGTCTTCTCGCCCCTTCGGACGTCCTCAAAATCAAGCTCACAGTGTTCCTGTACTCGCCTCTCGAGTCATTTCGGTTGGGTTTCTTCTGCGCGGGGAGGCTCGGGCGCTTCTGTTGCGAAACGTTTTCACAGTGGGTGGTGCGCAGTTTTCTGCTGTGAGGTTTTGAGACTGTGGAAACTCGTGTAGTGGAATGAAATTTGGGTTTTGCGCCGTGTTCTGATCTGTAACTGCATGGGGCTGTGTGTGCGTGCGATGGGAGGGAAGTGTGCAATGAGAGTGGGTGTGATTTTGTTTCCTCCCAAGTCGCCGTTTTGTTCTTGTGGTGCGTGGCAGGGAGGATTGGCGGTGTGGGATTTAGCTCGGGGTTCTAGGGTTTTGGGTTATTGGTGTTTGGTTATGGCTGTGTGGGGTACTGTTCTTAGAGTATATCGTTTTTTAAATTGTTGCGCCGCTTGCTCTGAGTTGTGATTCTATTTATAGTAAAGAAATGGTGCGTTGGGGAGGCTGTGCTTGGTGATTTCGATCGGTACGGGTGTTAAGCTTGTTCCGACGAGTAGCCTGTTGGTTGACTTGTTTTGAATTGGTCGAGGACGGAGAAGTTTAGTGAAGTACTTTAGCCTGTGGCGTGGAGAGGATGGGGATTGTGGTTGCAGTAAATAAATTTGGAACCGTCTTTTCTCTCTTTTCTTTCCCCTCTTAATCGAAATGGTGAGGAGGAAGGAGGAGTGTAGAAATAAGACTCCCTAGCGTGATCCACCCGTTGATTAGTTGGATTCGAAGGTGAAACTGACCTCTTTTGTGTGCATTGGTTGGGAGCTTGTGTGACGACTTGTATCCTGAAATCCTGCAAATTCGTAGAAGTCAATCCCATTTTTCTTCTGGTCTGTTTTATGACTTGGGTTTTATGTCTGTGAACGTCAGTATCATATTGATTCTGGCTCATTTGATACAGGGAATCAAGGCTGAGGGGATTGGAAAGCGGCTGGAGGACTAATTGTTATTGAACCAATCGAGAAGGAAATGATATCAATCTTGAGATCCAGCAATTGGTAGCGTCAAGGAGGAATTCTTTTCTTTGTCTTGGTTCATGAAATTATCTTTGCAGATTAGAGCTTGAGGCACGTTATGTTGAGGTGTGGTTGGGAGAATAATGTCTCCAATACAGGAAGAGTCCCGCGACCGAGATCAACACATTACATCAAACCTCAAAGGGAAGGTTACACAAAATTCTCTGTGCAAGAGTACCGAGCACTGGCCAGGACGGTGTACTGAGGCGAATTCCGGTAGCACATTCATCACTCTCGTGTATGCTCTCCTGAAACTGTTAGTGTACAAGGTTTCTCTTTCATTTCAGAAGTTTGATTCCAGAAGTGCTTCGACCGTCTTACGCAACTGATACTATCCGCTGATCACATAGAACAGTCTTCATCGCATCTCTAAAGAGAAGGGCTTGGGTGTGTGCACTGCGAATCCAGGTGTACAGCCTTCGGAGGAAAAAGGGGGAATGGAGAGTGGTCTCGGCGCTGCAGATGGTTCAAGTGAGCAGCAGGGAAGGGGAACAGGTAAAAGCAACGGCAATCACAACAAGGCGGCATTACAGAGGTTGAACTTGGAAGATGTCACGAGGAGCTTAATCCTGAGACAAATTCGGGAGTTTCGTTTTATGCCTGCAGGCTTATCCTTGATGGCACTGCTGAAGGCATGCTTGGAAACAGGTCACCGGGGACGATCCTCCATTGTTTCACTCTCGGGCTACATTGAACACTTCGAGAGCAGGTTTGAGGAAGATCTCGGCTGGGGCTGCGGGTGGCGGAACATCCAGATGCTGAGCTCCTATATCATTGCCCAGAATACCGAGTGCAAGGAAGCGCTCTTCGGCGGAGCAGGATTCGTCCCGGACATTCCTGCGATGCAACAATGGCTAGAAATCGCGTGGCTAAAGGGATTTGACGTCTTGGGCGCAGACTACTTCGACTGGAAAATCTCTGGGACGCACAAATGGATTGGAACAACAGAGTGCGCCGCTTTACTCCGCTCCTTCGGCGTGCGAGCCCGCGTCGTAGACTTTCGCACTGCGGGCAGCAAGCGAGGGACGGACAACATTGTGAGCAAGGTGGGCGGCTCCAAGGGCGGTGGTTCCCGTCTTGACCAACCCAGGGACAGGGACGACAGGGAAGATATTTCGGGCCTTTTCAACCAGATGACAGTCTCCGGTTCTCGTTCTCGCCGCCCTAATACCCCAAATCCCACTGCCGACAGCGACTCTTCATCTGAGGAGAATCCGTCCTCTCATACTTCAGACCCCGATGGCGCCTCTCCGGAAGAGAATTCTGTCATCGTTCTTCCCGACCAGAAGGAAGAGCTGCATTTCCTTCGACCAAGTCCTGATGACCCCAATATCTGTCTCATATGTGTGGAGGAGCGGAAGCACAACATATCTGCTGCAAGCCACCTCCACGCTTCAACTGGGAAAGAAAAGAGCTTTCCCAGCGGGTACTATTCGGAGATCTCAGGAGCGCAACGACATTTCCATTCCAGCGCTGGAGGTGGCGGTGGTGCAAACCCTGCAGATGTTCCTCTGAATCATAAATACATGACTGACTGGATATGGAACTATTTTTCTGCCGACGTCGGGCACTCAGACAGACCCAACAATTTCAGCAACCGTTCTCCACTCTACTTCCAGCACCGGGGTCACTCCCGCACCATCGTTGGCATTGAGCGGTGCAAGAAGGAAGGTTCCAACAAAGAGGAAGATTACTTGATTGTGTTGGATCCTTCACAGAGAACTCGAGACATTATCACGGCTCTACAGATGAAGCAGGGATGGGAGGAGCTAGTCAAGCGGGGAATGCACACGTTGAATCAAGCGGAGTACCAGATGTGTTATATTGATCCTGGCATTGCGAAGGGGGAGGAGCTCGAGAGCCTGAAAACACTGAGCAGCGTGCGGTACATGTACTGATACATTCATGAGGGAGACAGACCTCGACTTATCTGGTACAACGGCTAGCATGTAAGATAATTACACTACCAGATGATGATTAGGATGAAGCACAGAAACGTCGAAGACACTAACGACCTTGAAATCGGTGAATCAGGTTAATTAGCTCTTCTTTATTGCCGGCATGGAATCTGATCTCTTGTATTTGTGATGAAGAACTGGACTTGTACAGACACAACATTTACACAAATCTTTTGATACCTGATCAAGCTCACCCTCAACCTTTTTCGTTTACTGTCCTGTTGAGTAGTCCCCCTGCGAGATTGGGGGACACTCAAATCAATCACGTCTTGAATCCCTGTTTGAAATTCGGCTTTACGTTAATTCCTTTGCCGTGCTTTCAGTGAGTACACAGATCCAGCTAGTTCTACTTCTCGTAGATCTTGCAGCTATGAGGCCTGTCTTGCCCGTCGTCCTAGTTGCTGTGCAACAGCAGTTGGGTGCGCGTCATTTTTTTGTGTTCATAATTTGGGGTGTAAGCTTTGAAGATTTATGCTGTCTTGATGAAAATTGTATGAATTGCGTGGAGTCTAGGTTTGGAGGACATTTCTATTTTATCCGTGAAGTGGTAGTGCAGATACGGTTAGAAGGCTGGAACACTGAGTTCAAACTTCACATATAAGCTGCAAATCCTGCAATCAATTGTGTAATCGCTTTTACCCCTAGATGCAACCACATATCATGCTTGACAGTTTCGGAATTGGCAGATCATTCCACCTTTCATATTCAAAGAACCCTGATCCTTCAGAATCGGAATAAAGATATAATTGGCTTCAAAGAACTCTGATTCTGTCCGGGGTATTAACATTGGTGAAGCGAAGCACGGAAAGTAAAACTATGCTCCAGCTCCACAACAAGCTGCAGGATTGGATTTATTGTCGCAGCACGTTTTTCCGTAGAAAAATTTGGTGACACTGCAGATTGAAAGGGACATTTCTGGTCTAGTCACAGTTCATTTCTTACCAAGTTCACTTCCTGATTATTGCTCCTCGACACTACCACACACCTTCACTTCGTGTAAGACGATTTTGAGTAAAGAGTTCCGCGTGTTCAGCTCCAACGCTAGACGGTGGTTATCTACATCATGGATCTCCAGTTTCACCTGAATATTGGAGTGTTAAATGGGTGTCAGAGCAAGGAAAAGGATAAATAACTAACATGAGCTTGAATCCCACAATTAAGTGTTGTTCAAAGAATCCTTCAGAATTTACTAGCAAATTGACGTCTGGCTACGAGAGGAGACAAGATGTAACTATCGAAGGAGAAGGCAACATTGATAACCTTGTCCGACGGTAGAAGTTTCGCCTGATCGACATCATGTGACCATGTACCAGAGTGAACTGATATTCTTGCAGACGACAATGATACAGCCCTTAGTAATTCCTCCTTATAAGTCTGAAGCCAGGCTTGAGAATGGCCTGGTCTGATAGAAGAGGTACTCAAATCAACCTGCAGATCAGACAATGAACGGATCATCAAAAAACTAGCAGAAAATTTTGCAATCTGTTCAACATTTTCACTACAGTGGATACATAGAACTTTGCCAACCTCCACCAGCATCCCAACAGACTATCGAAACTTTCTACGGTCCGGTACCTAGTTATGTTTCAAAATCTTGAAGAAACAAATTAAAGTTCGAAAACCAATAATAAAAGAGGAGCATTCTGTTCAGCCGATTGCAGCTAAGTGTCAACGTATCATGTTTGAAATGTACCTGTGGACAAAAAGCAATAACAGCTGTTGCCAATGGGGAAAACATAAGCGCCGCGCTGGCACCCATGGAATCACCAAGCATTATCACCTGCTTGTAAGGTCTCAATGCAACCTTCAGCTCTCGTCTGTAGTAACTTCCTAGTCCAGGTAAATAGTTTCTTGGTGCACTGGAATATGACTGCATTCGTTGGAGTGATTCCGCATCGTTGGTAAGTTCCACATCATCTTCATGTGTATACCAAGATCTCTTGCTGTCAACAACGAACAGGATGTCGAAGGTTGACGTTGCTTGGTTCTTCTTCATTTCTGCTTTCACCTTTTGTAGTAAGCCAGCCCTGCCCAATAGTTCCATACCACATTTAGCAGCGAGTAAAGTTAAGAAAGTGGAGCCCTCCAAGAAATTGATCCAAGTAATCATAAAAAACATTTAAACTCAACCCCAGCTCGACGTGCATCAATAAATGGATACAGGTGGCTGACATGTTTAGGAAACACACCAGTTGGGGACGCCTGGGGCACTACCAAAGGCCACAATCACCGTGTCGGCTTTCTTTCTCAAGTCCCATTGTTGAAGCTGACACCCATTCCCATACAACTCATCAGTTGAGTCTATACCTATATTCCTATCAATAATGGTTAGAAACGGAGCACAGTAATAATGACTTTCATGCATTGGATATCAGTCACACTGAAATGTTAAGTGAATCATTTGTAAAGGATATTCGTTCGATAAAATACCATTATTAGACACGAATTACTTTGCTTCGATATTTCTGATATTTACCATGATTTTTCTGATATTTAATGGAAGATCTATTAAACATGGAATTCATGCCAACATCTCATCATATCATAAGAAACGTTGCAATTTTATCCTGATGTACCTTGAAGTAACCTCCATGCCCTAATGCCTCACCGGAACCACTGATTTCTGAATGGGACAAAACCTTAGCCATTGATTCTGGCACTAAGTTTGGAGAGACCTGCAATGAAGATTTCATGAAAACATAATGGATTGCGCAAGGAATGAAACAAAAGTTATCCACTCATTCTCTTGTAGTAAAAAAAGCGTCAGGAACACTGTGAGGCCATTAACATCCCACATACTTTACTCACAACCAAGTTGCCACTAAAACTAATGCCAAGCCACAATATCACAATTTCTAGGTATTCAGTAAAGAAGTGCATCAGAGTTTATTTCCAACATCCGGAGAAGGTTGCATAATTACCACATTGGAGCTGATACCCAGAATCTTTAAACTAGAAAATGATGTCAACGCTTCCAAAAGAGGTTGGCTCTCCAGAGGATTTCCCTGTGATTGCGACAATAAGCTTCGTACGACTGAATAATTAACACGCAAATCGGTAAACGATTGGGTCTTAAGGCTACAAAATTTCCATAAATTGCAGACCACAGGCTCCTTGAAATGAACAATATATGGCTCCAACTTCCAACATTCATGCATGATGAGAAAATCTAAACGAACCCAACTTCTTGTCATCAGTTGTGAAGTGTCCACTGTATTCTACCATAGAGAGATGGGTTCCTTGCGCAATAACTGCCTACCTCTGACCATATGTATTGAAGCTTTTCTATTGTTGCAAGGCTTCTGGGTATATTCTTGAGCTTGTTGCAGTATCTGAAGGTTAGCACAGAACCAAACATGAGTTAGCACATATCCTCATTGAACTGAATAAAAATAACAGCAAACGGTCAGAATCCTGTATGACTCTCCACTAGAAAATCGAACCAGAACTAAGTCATGAATAATTTAAGAAATAAGTTTTAGCTCAACTTAGGCACCTCAATCTCAACCTTATACGAACATTAGTAGTGCGCATTTCCGTGTCAAACTTCTTAGTATTTGCTATACTTCAAGCACTTGTATGTCGCTTCGAGATGATGCACGATTTTCGGATTTCTAAGGTCCACACAAATGATGTTTTCGGTTCAATTTCTTACGAGAAAATATTACCAATTATCATGAGATCAATTAAAACAGGCATATGTCTACCCTTGCTTTGGTTTACATGCCAAAATCGTACCTCCAGGAACCAAAATGAATTGAGTACATTCTGCATAATTAATGGCAGGCAAAATGAGAAGATAGTACTCACATCCAAAGTGTCTCCAACGATTGAAGCTCTGCAATAGAGTCAGGCAAAACTTCAAGTCGGTTGTCAGCTAGAGAAAACTGCTTCAAAGAGCACATATCCCTCCATGATTTAGGAAGAACTTCAAGTTTGTTCCCCTGCATAGAGCACGTGCCAATCACCTGTTAAAAGGCTAGAACGTAATTGAAACATATCCGTGTTAATACTGAAAACCTCAATTGAAATACGTCACGGTGCAAGATTGGCAGGATAAGAAAAACGGGCACGACACAACGAGTGCGATAACACTCATCAGCCTTTTTACAGTATAGCCTTCAAGTGAGCATTTGTAGAAAGTAATGGAATAAGCAAATAACGTGAGAAATTCTCTCCAAACCTGAAGCCAAAGGTCGCGCAAGGATGCAAGCTTCGTCAAGCTGGTGGGAAGACAACACAAAGCGTTCCCATAAGCTGCTAGAACATTCAGCGCCTTCAGGTTACCAATACCTATCACAAACAGGATTGATCTTTGAGATTCCTACAAGAAGATTATGACAGTAGAAGACGTACAAGATTACAAATTACACTCGAGAGCAAGTAGTCAGACAATGAAGAGGAAAAGCCATCTCCTATAATCTGAAACTGGTAGACTTGTTCACTTCAAACAATTAAAGCGGAGACTGGCACATCTTTGAACTCCACAAGACAAAACAGGAAGTTGGGCGACATTGCCTTATTTCTTCATCTACTGGTGCCTGCATATAATTAGGAAGACTGAATCTTCTGAGGCAAGGAGGTACCAATTAACGATTGGTGAAATGGAGACAAGGAAACTACCAGAGGGTAGCTCGCATAATTTGTTGCCTGCAACTGAGAGGACCTAGTGAGCAACAACCAAGTGATCATAAGTTACGAACAAATCACAACCCAACAAATTTGTTACCAAAAATGGAATACCTTAATGTCTAATGCACACAAATCAAAATTTCAAAACTTATAAAAAAAAAAATATTGACAGAGAGGCGACGTTCCAAGAATATACTTGGAGATTTGTTAAGCCAGAAATAGACTCTGGGAGCTCAGTTAGCTTGTTGCCCGCAAGTGCAAGCATACGCAGCTGTCGTAGGTCACCAATCTGTGATGATGCACCATTAAATTACATCAGTTTACCGCCAGGAACAGTAGGCCCTTTAAACTTCTTTTTTCAAACAAATTTACAAGAATAGATATTGAAATATGCATATATTGTCTTTAAAGTCCTACCTAATGAGAAGCGGGTGGAAGTAAACATGATTTCCAGAAGAGTAATCATGATTTCTAACCTGAGGTGGCAAGGAATGAAGGACATTTCCGTGAACCCAAAGCCCCTCTAGCTGTTGTAAATTGCCGATTCCTTCCGGCAGTTCCGGCAGCAAATTGCCGGCTAAACCCAGCCTGCGCAGCTGCTCTCAATTACAGATAGATGATTCAAGAAATGCACAAGGCAGATAAGAATCACTCATATATTAGTATTTATATGAACGATGTGGGTATGCTACTAATAAGAAATGAGAGCTGACATCTTTCCCTTAAAATGGTAATGCACACTTAGCTATTATGATCTGGCAAAAAGGTACCAGTCACTTAGTGAAATCTCAAATGACCATTGTTACGACATGATACATGTAACGTATGCGGCTTGCCAAATCGCTAAGCACCTGCCTGCCTCAGTGCAAAGTCTATTACTACTGACACGGGGCTTTAACGAGAAAATTTGGAATCAGAAGTCAATTGACAAGTGATACAGTCGTGCATGTGGAGAGGAGAAGAATCATACAGCTCGCAGGTTTTTGATGTCTTCTGGCAAAGAGGTAATTCTATTTCCAGCGAGGGAGAGATCAACAAGGTCAGTTATCTCAAATATCCGGGAAGGCACTTCCACAAGTCCTGCGGGGAATAGATTAACGATAGTAAAAAATTAAGATGAGTAGAATAATATTTTATTTGAGATCTTAGTCTTGGCACTAAGCAATAAAGTATGTTGTATTTCTCAACATACTATGGCATATTTGAGGCATTATCTTTGAATGTTCCGTATTAAGCATAGATCATCAAGGTATCTGTCACTGACAGAGAGGAAATACAAATGCAAGGAAAAATGAAAGCCAGTATTTGGACAACAGGCCTAAACCCTAAAACCCTAAACCACTTTTGGGGTTCTTGAAACTGGTAGCATGCAAGATGAAGTATATTAAGTCAAACGTCAAAATGAAAAGCGAAAGAAAATGAGGACATACCACAGTCACTGAGATCTAGTCGACCAGTGCTGACTGCCAATGATATGCGGGCCTCTATTTCTGCATTCAGACCTGCAAGACATGTTTCCACAATAAAGTTTGTGCTTCACATTCTCTGTAGAGCATTCCAGTAAGTGCATGAGAGAACTATGAAGGACACTATAAACAAAGACAAGGGCATCGTGAAGCTACTTTTAACTGTGCTTAATTGGCTTCAGTCTTTTAAATGAGGAAAAGTGAAATACAACACCAAGGAGCTGCTTCTCAAACGCATACATCCAGCAGAACTTCTAGTAAAAGGCTATTGCAAATATAACTTATCAGTATAGAAAGAAAGAAAGTGAAGTCTCTGAATTCCATACAAGCAATCTCTATGCCATTTAGATCACTCTACAAAACTACAGACGAATCACTAGGGCTGTGACATTATCTTGGAGAGCGATGAAGAATTCTAAGTTATCATCTTGCGAGGAAATCCTGATCTGACAATAGTAGCGGGGTGACACTTTCAGGAAAACTGAAGTACAATGAGAAAAAATAGATAGAAGATAGAGATGACAACAAAATCACCAGAAAGATTACGATCTACTGCTCATGGTATCCTCTCCCTGGTAAAGCAGAGGTGAACGAGAGTGCTATGTATCCTCAGCACATGAGGTCTCAATTGAGTAAATTTAAACCTTGACAAAAATTTCCGGATCAAATAGGTCAAGCCTTGAAGAGAATACTCGGAAGGAATGAAGATTGAGTTTGACTACTGGAACAGAGAAATGAGAGTCTCAGGACAGCGCAAACGAGAAAATGAAAAAAATCCAAAATTCGGCTATGGCACATACCAGTCACTGAAGTTGTAGAGGCATTCACCCTCAACGAACTCCCCAGTCGCTCCCTAGCTTCGAAAGGACGCGGCCATAGCTTAGAGGGCACTGCAAGCGCCTTCCTGTGTAGGCCAGTAACGTGTGCATTGGACCGCGAAGTATAGCGCCCTCGCCGTCTAAGAAAAAAACTAGAAGAGGAAGAGGTCCACGGCGTGAGGGGGAAGTGACTCGACAAGCACGCCGAGTGAGCAACCATGATGCCGACTAGTGTTACGGGAATTACTGAAACATCAATAGACGATTGCCAAATCGCATTTCACTCGATGAAAGCCAAGAAACAGAGAGGCTACCGATTAATACAAACCACAGCTGCGCCAAACTACACCTCTCGCTCTACAGTGCCTCATAATCGCTTATCTCCGAAAGAATTCGACAAGTATGAGCACAGCTTCCGAGTAGGAGAATCACATCGTAAGAACATTGCTCTTAAATTGACAACATCAATAGCTATTTATCCAGATTAGTAAGGGAGAACACTCAAATAAATCAGCGACAATACAGTTTAGAATTGAACTCAAATTCTTCATGCCCGCACCCTGTGAACAAACTATCCCTTCAAAGAGGTCCAATGGTTCCTGCCACCCCAATCCTTACGGTTTCTTCACCAATTTGACTCAAAAACCCTGCGAAAAGCATTGCATTGCACCGATGTAGCTACGACAATGGAATGAAATCCGCGACTGCGGCATTCAAGCTGCCGCAAGATTTGAAGCGTGCAGACCGCATGTTTGGAGGGGCGAGACGACGTCCAGTTTTCGTTGGACGAAAGAACGACGAAAATGGACAGAAGAGGACGACGGGTTTGTAGATAGGGCAGGCATGGACGATATCTTAGGAGCCATCTCTGTTTTCGTCCCACACCTAACGAACGAGACCTGGAGCTATTGCAGCTTATTTGAGCTGCTGGTGCGGGTTAGCGATTTCAATTTGCAGCATTCAACGATGGTGGACATTCTGCGGCCTGCGCCCGCCAGTCCTTGCGGAATTCGTTCCCTTCACAGTCATGAAATTGGATCGAGATATAGGAATTTAAAGCCATCTACAATATGCAAACGAAGATCAAACGTGGCTCACGAGAGGGTGCAGGCTCCACCTGGATCGGTTGCAGCCGGAATTGTTTGTTGTAGCGGGCACGATGAGTCTCATTTGAGATTAGGTTCTTTGAATCGAATGGATTGCAAGGTCTTGTCTCGGGGTGAAATTGGCCGAAAGCAAGGTCGGAGCCTGCGTGTTGTCTGTGGAAGTGAAGGCGAGGGGGAGAAACAGAGTAGCAGGCTAGGGAGTATAATAAGAAATAAGCAGAGGATTCTAGAGTCGCAATTGAGGTCAATGGCGGAAGGGGAGCTTGAGTCGAGGTTGGCATTGACGAAAGCAGTGACGAAACCATATAGTCTTCTGGATACTATTGCGCAGCAGATTTTTGAAGGGCGCACTGCGGTTGTTGTCGAAGTTGCTCGGTTATCGCCAGCGGAAACGCCTGAGATGCTTGCAGAGCGTTGTGTGAAATACGTGGAATGGGGTACGACATGCTCATATATGAGTCTTTTCAGAGTCAGTATATCTGTGCATCTCTGCCGAGTTACATATTCCACGTTACAGAATGTCCTCTGCGTTTGTAGGATCAGGCTTTCTATGCTCATCTGCTCGCTCCGATTCTCTAAAATCTAGTCGTGCATTTTGTGTCCGCTTGTTGGCAGTGTTTTCATATTTTATGTCAAGGAAGACGACGTTGGACTGAATTGAAATGGAATACAGAATGAAGAGTATTGATTGTGAGCGCTTGTATTTTAATGAAGTGCAAACACTGATAGAGGACCTAGTCTTACTATGTAGAGGGAAATGTAATTGTCTAGTCACATAATACGACCGTGATTCCTATGACGTAGATGACGACTGGACTGCACTAAAATGCGTAGGTAATTTTTCGCTTGGTCTCTCGTGGCCACGAGTAAACAAACTACTTCGTTGCAGCGCTGTTAGCATCCTTTTTAATTCCAATAAAGGAGTACGACATTGAGAACCATTCTGTTGCTGTGAACAGGAGCCTCTGCTATAGCAATTTGTACAGACGAGGAGAATTCCCCGGATGGTTTGGCGGACTTGAGTGCGGTTTGTCAAGGTGTGGCCTCTTTCCAAACTAATATGGCTCTTTCAGAAACTGCTGCGGCAGCTTGGCTTCAATTGTGCCTCAAATTAGAGAAGCCCTGGTTTTCTGAATCTTCCGAGCCTGACATAAGAATGTCTTCACCTTATATAGAAATTGATCTGGGGATACCGAATTCTGTTTTTGCAGCTGTCAAAGTACCTATTCTTCGGAGGGATTGGATCATCCATCCATTGCAGGTAAGAAACTGAGCATCTTTGGGGGTGCATTACCTATTCAGTGCCTTTCTTACATGACATCTAGATCCATTAGAATCCATTAGGGTAAGGTATCTATTCTCTTTTTAAGTATTTGATGGATTTGATATCAAGCATGCAGGTTGTCTGATTGATATGCCACTTTACTCGGAGCTTGGTATCCATAGTCGATACATAGGAATCGAGATCTTAGGTCAATTTGAATTCATTGTGGTCAAGCAGTTTCTACAGAGTATGATGTGAGCAACACCCGAGAGGCATAGCACCATAACTTTATGAAGACAATTGAACTGACAATCGACCTTGTATTTTAAAGATTGCAGATACTTGCGAGACAGGTGCTTCTGCCTTGACAGCAGTCTATTCTGTCCTTAGCAAAGGTGACAATCGAGACTTTCCAGTACAAACTATATGAATGTTTCGGGAATCTCCAGTCAATGGGGTAATGGCCAGAGTCAGCAGGTTGAATTAAGAAATCATGAGTGAGTCCGAATCGTTTCACTAAGAATATAATAGTTCTTTGAAAAAGGGATTATGCATTATCGCTCTCTTGTTTACAACTTCGTGTTGATGATGAGTGACAGGAACGCAGTAATGGGCCTGTGATCTTTCATATTTTCTCCAGTGTGAACGTATTAGTTTGACGAGATGACGAAAACAACAGGAGTTGACATGTGAACGAATTCTTCTCTGACATGTAGGTTTGCCAGCCATCTTGAACTACGCAGTCTCACTAGGACTTGATGCTGTCGTTGAGGTCAGTGCACTCATCATTCTTCCTATTCCTTACATCAAATTGGTGAAAGATTGTAGTGCAGATTCCGCTGACTCATGCACGTTTGCAAGGCACTCAAAGAAATTTGTGTACACTGCTTAGTGCTTTTCTCACCGATGCAGCAAAGGAGTGCTATAATTTCTACTTTAAGAGCATTTGACCAAGTGATTACGGTCAAGTCAGAACAAGTTGTTCGTATTGTGCAATATGATTGAAGAGTGAAGTCTTTTGGTGGCCTCTACATAACGAGGTTTTGAACCGTCCAAAATAATTTACATTATCGTCCAAATTTTTTATAATTGTATTGTATTTTAAAGTTCTCTGGAAAAGTCATGTAGAAATGGTGGACAATGCCAGGTAATCAACATGAAGGAGCTGCAGGAAGTTGCCACCCTTGGTGTACCCATCTATGGTTTCAACCTCTCTGTCGGTCTTGCGGTATGTGTGCTCTTGTATACCTTCCTATGTCAGTTGTATTTCCTTTTCCATGATTTTTTCAATTTTCTTCAAATGCCTCCAGCATATCTGTAGTAGGGTACTTTTTTTTGCCGACATTGAACTTCATCTGTATTTTGTCTTGCAGATATCCATGCCATCAATACGAAAAGACATCTCCAAGTCGCTCATTGAGGAAATCCCTTTCGGAGCTTCATCGATGGTGGTAAGTTTTGCTATCAAGCTGTGTAATTTACAATCATCAATATTAGTGTGGATCGTTTGCGTGAGACTTTTTCACAAGATGCTCTCCTTTCTAAGGATAACAACTCCCATTTACCTTGACCTCTTTGTTTGGTTCGTCAATTTGAAATTCTTTTGCACTAATTCTTGCACTACCTCAGGGCGTTTACTCCATCGAAGAAGCAAGGTCAATGAAGTTAGCAGGTGCTGATGCTCTGTATATTAGACATGAAGTTTTCCAGGGTCCCCAAGCCAGAGAGCAGAACCCTCAAGTTTTTCTAGAAGACCTGCGGGATGCCATGTCCGGTGACGATTAGTAGGTCACTTCTTCGATTGGTCAACCACTAGTCTCATGTACACTTCTGCTTGTGTCTACTGACTGACGAAATGAGTATCAATTCAAACGTTATATAATTCATATCCTTACATTTTTGGACTCTTCAGCAGACTTAGCATTGTGTCGGTTAGTGGAAATCTTGATGGATCTTCGTGAGCCGAACACTGCCAAGAGTCATTGAGAGAATAGCGCAACATTGTCATGCGAGATGAACTTGACTTATCATTGATGAACAATCTGCTTCGTGAATACTGCTGCACGGAGTCTTGGTTCATAATCGTGATCATTAAGGTGGTCTTGGCCAACTTTTGCGAGAGTTTTCTCCCCTTCTTGTTATCGAATTTGCTATATAAATTTCGTGTGGTTGGTGTTTCCATCACGGCGTTCTAAACCTGCGATTATGACCAGGTCAGTCTTTGAAATTTGAATTTTTTTCAAACATTTCCTGAAAGGCGTTGAAATAAAAACTTCATTCTGATAGAAATGTATGCAAGACCTCAGCACTGCATTCAAGTATCCTTGAATTTAACCTAGTTTAGGTCTTATCTTGGAGCAAGGATAGCAGCTTGAGTCTCGTCTACTGGATCAATTAGCTTGCGAATTTTAGGAGTTTGTTTTCAATGCTTGGTGGACACCAGCACGTTAGTCTTTCTTATGTTAACAACTAAACTCTCAAATCACTCCAATCTATAAGCATATTTAAGAACGTAGTAGTTTCAAGGCTTTCTTCACTAACCTGGAGTTTGAATCCGGAAGGTCTGCTCTGCTCAGGTATTTCAAGCACATTCAGCTTTCAAGAACTAATCCAAGTGGCGTTAAGTTGACGAACGGATTTCACAAGATAACATTCCACACCGGATCGAGGGTGCATTCACTGAGGTAGAGCAAGGACCAGTTGTAATTGTAGGCCATCGGCAGGGTGGTGAAAGAACCATCGTGAAAGCTGTACACAACTCCTGCGTCCTTTGTTACGAAACATATGAAATCGTCATGCAGAAAGCACTTGTAAATGTAGGGGGCGCCATCGAGCTCCTTGCAGTGCTCTTGTGGTATGCAAATTGTCTCATTCCAATCGTTTGTTTGCAAGTCTAGGGTATGGACGATAATTCGGCGAGATGACGTATCGCCATAGACGTCTTGCGCTCCGACTAGGCAGAGGCGACCTCGGTGCTCCAGGAGGCAGGGAGGAAACCATGTGCTGCGAAAGCTTCGAGGGAGTCGGATAGGCTCTCCGATCCAAACACTAAGCTCTACATTGTACGCTATCACATGTCGCCATTCATTGTCGAGGCAGTAGAGACTGTCGCCCAGAATCTGAGAGGTTGTGCCATGGCCGCTTAACGATTGGGAGTTAATTCCAACGCTACCTCGGAGAGATACCTCCAGTGGTGGTGGTGGGCTCGGTTCCGCCCTCCAACTGCTCGACCTCGAGTCAAATACCTTGATCCTGAAGTTGCTGGGCTGGTGCTCGAGATGCGAGTACTCATAGCGGCCCAGAATGATCTTGTATCCCAGTCTGTCAGAGTCCAACACGAGATGTGCGAAAGTCCAGGGGTTGAGAGCTGGTTTGAAGCCTTGCAAAGGAGGAAGCTTTCGCCACTTCCTTGTCAGAAAATTACAGATGACCAAGGACTCCGTGCAAGCAAAGCAGAAGAGGCCGCCAGAGCCGGCAATGGGAGGCACGCACATCAGGAATGGTACAAAGGAAATCGTGAACGTCGCCTGCCACTTCCTCTCAACGGCGTTGTACACCGACACTTGGCCATTTTCCCGTTCCCAGTACAGAAAGAGGTACGATTCCGGACTCCAGTGATATTCTCGTCTCATTCGGAGGAAGTGGCATGAGTGCACCATGCTGTACCACTTTTTGCAGACTATCCGAAATCGAGCTACGCATGCCAAAGGCAATCTGGCCAACACCTTCTTCACCAGATCTGGAGGCAAGTTGCTCCACCTCGTGTCCATTTCCATGTCGCCCATCTCACATCGCAGCTTCAATTAAGTAGCTCGTCTGACTCGTCCAAATGACCGATTTCGAAAGTCCGACATCATGCTCTCGCGAAACCATTCACAAATTCTTTTGTCCGAATTGCCCTCATGAAATTCCACAAGTCAATCCCAAGTCCTGCCAGATTTCATCATCTTCACGGTTGCCCCAGTTTGCAGGCTCATGACACATCATGCGTCATGCTTTTATAATCGGTTAATCCGTCATTCATATAGATCCCACATCCTGGGTGATGAAAGGCTGAAAGCCTCCTGATACGGTTGTGTAATGACACAACTATTGAGAAACTGGAGGTGAAGTGTTAAAGAACGCGTCTGTACAGAACAGATCTACAACGAATAAATAGGAGAGAGGACGAATTGTTTCATTTTGGCGCTGTTGGAGCATTCCATCCATGAGGAGCACATGAATACTCCTTGCTCTTTAAATTGTGGACTTAAATGTAGGCTCAGCAACTGGGCCTCGATAATGGCTTGATAGTGTACTTCAAAGACTTTTTTCCTTGAAACACATGGACAATTTCCATTGACTTCAAATACTTTTCAAACATAGCACACTTTTTGAGTAGAGAATCTGAATGTGCCCAGCCACAGTCTGTATACTTGAATGATTTGAGGGTCTAAGCTAGTTTAGCTACATATTTCAAATGCTTGCACATTCAATGCAAAATGATGATATTTTATAAGTAAATACAAAAAAATTGTGGACTATTTTTGTGCATGGATGAATAAAGTTCTTTTAGAATTATTTTCTATCAATCTACAAGTGTTTTTTGGCCATTATTTTTGGAATAGACCTCCAAAAGATCATGAATTTGTACTTCATGTACACAAGACCATTCTAAACCTTACAACTTTGTTTTGGCATACATTTATTAAAATCCTCCTATTGGATGTTTGATTTTGCTATTTCAAAGGAATTTCTATTATTTAGCTTCTTATAATGAAATCAGAACTAATTGAAATTTGAAGTTTTCTATGAAGATAATGTAGAATGACTCCAAAAAATATTAAAGTAGAATTTTAAATCTTCATTTTGCACCTATGTTCAAAGAGATTATCTATTATGTCAAGACAATGGGTATATCAACAATTCTTAAAAGGTAATGATTGACCAAGAGTCCTTTTAAAGATTGAAAAATCGACCAATCCTATTCTTTCTTAACCTTCTTTTATTTTTTAATAGTCATCAAATATCCGTATGGATTTGATAAAATGGTGACTCAAATTTGAAACCAACAACTAATAAAATGGAATATACCATAAGCTACTTAGGAGAAAATAATTTATAAATTAAAAATAATCAAAATCTAAAGTTCTAAGAGTCCCTTTATAAGACTCTTTGGAAGTTTAGATGCGTAATTATGATCTCAAATTTTGACAAAACTAGTTTTTGAAGCTTATTTTTAAGATAGGAAAATTCATTAGCTTTTATAGAATATTTTTTTTCCAACTCATTGGAGGTATAAGAAAATTATGTCACAATAAGCCCAAACTAGGCAAGGGTGAGTAACAAATAAAAACAAAAAAATTTGAAATAATAGTTTTAGGTTATTTCTTATAGATTGTATTTTCCAAAAGCAATGAAGTTTTTTCTTTTGCAAGCAATCTTAGTCATTTTTTTAGAAAATCATGGATTGTCCAAACCACTATAGAATTACCTATGAATCTTCCAAGTGAAGCACAATTTTTTATCTTTTTTTCAGTATTCTTTTTGATACATTTTTTGGTACTCTTTTTGGCACTTTTTTTGACTTTACTATAATTATTGACATTGAATTGTTTTGAATTTTTAGACATCTTTCTTTTTTGATGCTTTATTGTCAAAAAGAAATGTCAAAAAGAATTTGAGAACAACACACTTTTAGGTATTAATCTTTTCTACTCATCTTTTGAATTGGTTTTCAAAATATAAGTGTCTTTCATCTTCCAATACATGTCCACAAGCAAGCCCATTTTTGTGACCTAGAAGTTTTGTCAAATTTTGCAAAAAAGACAATGCCGTAGTTTTTAAGGGCCTAAGAGGACGTAATTGATGAAAAGCTATAACATCTAGGGATAATTTGGTTCTATTTTTGATGAATGTATGATACAATAGCAATAGTTTATATCATTCATATAAATCCATTGATGTAAATAACATTGATATTCTATTGGATATATGTTTTTCCATTGAACTATCCAAAACATGGTTAGTATACTTAATTTTGACATAACTAAAATAGACTAATCTAAATTCTTACAAAATATGCACTTCTTTAGGACATAAGAGCCTACATTTGATTTTTATGCATCTTTCATCATTATATTAACACATAGTTTATACATAAGGTGACAAAAAATACATATATAGTAAGAGAACTTTGAATTCCATGTCTATTCTCAATAATGTCCAACAAAGTAGTAAAGAGTACACCTTGTGAATGAACTAAGAAGTACTAATATATGTAATGATGAAAGGTGTATAAAAATAACATTGATATTCCATTAGAATAAACAAAATAGTAAAGAATACACCCTGTTAATAAATAGGGGTGGATGAAAGAAGTTGGGGACATTAATCCATTGACGGGTTTTATTATAGGAAAGGTTAAGGTTTGACATTGACTCTTCCAATTCTTTTAACTTTTGGATGAGAATTCGTTTTGTAAGCAATTTTTGTAATTGTATATTTTAAAGTAGAGTTAATTAGAATTTAGAAAAGAAAACCATGTAGGAATGAGAACCATGAAAAAATCATTTACTTAGGTGAGATGGAAAATTTGATTGAAGAATATAAGGGAACTAAGGTTCTTTGAAATTGGAAAGAAACTACCAACTTTAGCTAGCCATATTTGGGGAACCAGGGAAAGCAAATGGAAATTAAAATATAAAGGACCAAATTGCATTTTCTGCTTGGCATAGAAATTTTGGCTAGGTACTTATAACTAGATATTATATTACTTTTCTTTCAAATTTTGGTACAATATATTCTAGAAAATTAGTTTTGAGTTCCAACAATTTTTATAACTTTTAACTACATAATTAAAAAGTTATTGTATGATATGTAATTTTCAATAAACTCAAGCACTCCAAAAAAAACATTTGAAAAAATCACATTTTTGAATGTTAAAAAATTTGAAATTGATTCTCAAAATTTGTACAAGGATGGAAAGCTTTGAATCATTCCATTTTGATTAATTAAACAAAAATAATAAGGAGTTTTAGTTTGGAAGCAATTATAGATTCACTACTCTAAAATAAACTTTGAACTTATTTATTGAGCTCAATTTTTAATATTTTTGGAAAAAAATAGTAGTTGTAGATTGTTTATAACAATGTTAAAAGCATTGGGATTAGCATTTTTCAATTTCATAAATAAATTATTAATAATTTAGTATTTTGAATCATTCTCTACTTCTTTCTACTTCTTATTTTTTTGTATATGTTGAGCAATTCTAGATGATTTGAAAATCTTCAAATATGCCCACAAATATGTAGCCAATTTTCCATGAAAAAATGAGTCCAAAGAATTGCAACCATTTCTACACTTTTTCATACAAATGTGAGCTTGTAAAGTACAGCATTCTGGTTTTTTGTAGGGCCAAGAAAAAGAATTTTATCAATTCAAATGCTAATATCTTGCAATCTAAACAATGGAAATTTCTGAATTTTTTTCCACATCTTTTCAAAATAGCTTACTACAAGATCTTATGGTTTGATGTATCAAAAAATGCTTTTTTTCTAAAATTTTGTATTTGTGAAAAAAAAAAAGATGGTTTTAGAGTTTTTTTAGTAAAAACATATTCAAAACCTATAGAGGTTAATATTTGGAAGGATTTACATTCTCACTTGTACTTTCTATAGAGACCTAGATTGTCCACTTCAAAGTAAGGACAAGGCAATGGTGGATGTTTTTGTGGAGGAAGGTTTGTAACAGCCTTCAAATAGATGAACTACTAACTTTAGCAAGCAAAATTGGAATAATGACAAGTTAACTCCTAAAGCCCTTTAAACTTCATTTATTTTGGTACTACATATGACAATTTTGAACAATTCACTATAGATTGAGTTTTTGTTTTGTTTTTTTGCAATTTTCACACAACGTGTGCCCAAGGAGTAAATTTAACTCTTAACAATTTATTTATTTTTTGACTTTATGGTTAAAAAATGATTTTATGACAAGTGCTTTTCATTGCTTAATGAGTAGCTTCTGGAGCTAAAAAACTCTTCAAAAAACATTTCTTTGAAAAATGAAAATTTGAAATTGTTTTATTGAATTAATATGTACATGTAAGTATTTGAATCATTTCATTTTGATTAAGGGTGATTGCAAGATACATGCTTGTCTTTTTTTTTGTCTCCTTGACCTTTAATAGGTAGTTTTTTGCTCATAACTTTTTCATATTTTTTCTTTTGGGCTTGAAATCTGGAATACAGGTATATGCAAAAGTTTTAGATGTTGAAATTTTTTTAAGTTTAAAAAAAATTAGTTTACTATTTTAACTTGCCCATGATTGGGCGTCTACGTTAGCCGTTCAAGGTGGGATGGAGGTGGAGGTAGTCCTATTTTTTATCCAAAAATTTGAATTTGAAGCCACAAATTCGACAAGTTGGAGGTCTACTAACATTACAAGGATTGAAAATGAGTTTTTATGAAAATAGTAACATGTTTGTTGTGCACATGCCACATGGGGTCAAAGTAACCTTTTTTTGCACAAAGTCTATGAACACAGAAACTTTTCCTAGAAGTATTCTTTATCGTAATGTGAAGGCAATCTTGTCTATAAAAATGGATTTCTTTTAAATAATTTTTTTTAATTTCTAAAAATTAAAATTTTCTTAGACAACTTTTTTGTTATTTTATACTCCCAAGGATTCTTGTAGTATTTTGTAGTAGTCTTTAATAATGCATAGTATTAAATTTACAATCTAGATCTATAGGTGTTGTGAATCAACGACTTAGATTTACAGGCGCGCTATTGACACATGGTACTACTAATATTGTGTAGTACAACCAATCTTGGTGCCAAAAACTACGTTTCTGGACCAAAACATGAAGTGTTTCTTGCAATCACCCTTAATGAAATGAAAATTATGAGTTTTGGTTTGTAGATAGTTTGCAGTTAATTATAAAATTTCTAGTTCAAAATAAACTTTTAAGTTCTTTATTTTATTTTATTTTTAATATTTAAAATAATATAAAATAAAATAAGGTGTAGGTGGTTTCTTATAGCATTACTACCATTGGGATTAGCATTTTTCAATTCTATAAATAAATTGTTTACAATTTAGTATTTTGAATGATTTTCTACTTCTTTTTACTTACTATTTTATCCTATATGAACATTATGCAAATTCAAAATGATTTGAAAGTTTTCAAGGATATATTCAACTTGATTTTAAGAACAAATCCAAAGAATAACCACCATTTTAGACATTTTTTCACATAAATATGACCATTTCAAGTATAATTGCCTAGTTTTTTTAAGGTGTATATATATAATTTTTGTCAATTCAAATTCTAATATTAGATCTACACACATTAGAAGAGATTTGAGGGGGTTTAAAAGAGTGCAAGTTCCCAAAATTTGGGAACGCAGTGAAGTACATAATTGCAAGAATTTGATGTAGCTAGGGCAATGCCATGTCATTTTATTTTATTTTTGAAATTTTTTTGGACTTCTATTTTCATTTCACGACCCCATAAATTTTTTTTAAATGCTAGCCCAACAACAATTGACCGTTTTGGGATCAATCCCAAAACGGCCCTTTCGAGGCCTTAGATTTCATCTAATGATAGGAATGTCTAAGAAAATTTCTACATCTATTTGGACTAACTTCAACAAAATTCTATAGTTGCATGTGTCTAAAATTATTATTTTTTCTAAGAGTTGGTATTTGTACTAAAGATGGCATTTTTAGAATGCATTTGGTGAAAACATAGTCAAAACCTTTGGAGGTTAAATTGAGCTAATTTTTGAGGAGAGGTTGTATTCTCAAGCTCAATTTCTATATAGACTAGACTCAATCCATTTGGAGCACGGACAAGGCAATGACAATTGTTTTTATGGTAAAGGATTTTGTTGCCTCAAAGAATTTAGATATGTGCCTTTGAAGGGTTATGATTTAATGCAATAAAATTGAAATGTGGTGAGATGGTGGACGTCAAACTTAGCTTTCCCAAAAATTTAGTCTTATCCCATTTGGAGCAAAATTGAGGCAACAATGACCTTTTTAGTGACAAGTGGTCTACTATAAAATCCAAGATTCTACTTTTTTTTAGCTCCCTACTTGTTTCAAATTGCAACCTTCATTGCACCTTTTATAAGATTCTTGATTTGGGGGACGCTATATGATTTCATTTATAATGGTTTGTAGATGGAAATTCATAGATTGGTGAATGTTGTCTACCGAATGAGAGGTACCATGGGTGTTTTGGATTGTATCTAGGAATGCATGAATCTTGAGTTTCTTTTAGGGTGTTAGAATAAAGGTGGAAGCATTGCCCAAATTGGATAAAGATTAATGTTGAAAAGTATCAATGATGAAAAAGAACTAATAAATTAATTACTTGAAGTGAGGTGGTATATGCCTTATCATTAAATTTATAGACTCAAGGGAATTCAATCAAAAGGTACGTATGAGTTTTATTCATAGGTGTAGATGATTTATGTGCTATAATTAGTTTTTAGGACTCCATTTGGGCAATTTTGGTTCCAAATTGGAGTTTATTTTATGGGCATTAGGGTCTAGGAGGTTGAATCAAATTTCCTTGAACATCTATACTTAGGCAATTTAAGACTTTTCAAACAAACATTTGGGCAATTTAGGGGTACTACCTATATTTCACTTAGAGTTGTTTAATTAAAATATTATCAAAATTATTGGAATAAATTTCTTGGAAGGCGAATTTAGGGTGTTCCATATACTCCCTAGTGGCCTAACTAAGGATTTTCTTTGCCTTGTAGTAGAAAAGTCTCGTATTCAAATATTCATATTTCAATTTAAAAAATGAAAATAAAAAAAGGGAAATAAAGAAGGCACAACTTTAAAATCTCTTATTAGTTGAAGATTCAACAAATATAATATCCAATCAATTTACTTTTTCCCAATTGTCAAGCAACTTGCATTTTTTCATTCATACATAAATACATAAATACATTTTTATTTTGTTTTTTCTGCCCCTTCTTCACTTTTTCTCTTTTCTTTTTAGAAAACATCAAATGGTAGGGAGATTGCCTTATTGCATGCCTTGTTGCTTCAAATATGGAAAGATGTAACAATCTATATTGTATTTTGTATTAGATGGGACATACTTTCTAAATTGAGGGGGTCATGAGTTAAAACTTGTGCACCATAGTCTAGGATAGGAAGTCAAATCACCTTGCTATTATATAGAGAACTAAGAATTTTTTATGAAATAGATTATGTTGGTTCTTTACAAAGGTTACTTCCTATATAAGATAGAAATGATGGAATTTGTTGTTTAAGTCCATAAGACTTAAGGTAGAACAACCCATTGTTGTCAAATGACCCATGACAAACACTTAATGATTCCATAATATTTTTTTAGGCCACAAGCAATGTCTTATTGTATACTAGTAAAGAAATTAAAGACCTCATTAAAAACACCTAACTATTTTAGTGTAAATCATTGTAAAAAGTGACTTTTGAAGTTTTTTTCACATTTATGATTACTTTAGAAGACTAAGGTGAGCATTTATCGATGCTATTGCATGTTGGTTTTGAGGTGGTCTACAAATTCTTGTGGATTGAACACTTGAATAATTCAAAGTAAATTTATATTTTGTCAAAAAAATATAATATCAATTGTTTTTGTAGTATTCAACACTTGTCTTTATTTTCAGTTGTGGCATAAGGGTAGACTCCTAATTCTAACAAATTTTTTTTGGTAAAAAGACAAAATTAATGTTTTTAAATTTTTTTCTTGAAAGAATATATATTTTTTCTAAATTTTAAGCTTTGAATGACTCTATTAGGATTAGTAATGAGAAAGGTATAAACAATATTGTTTCTTAGGTAGTTTTAGCATCTTCTTCAAAAAATAACTTTGGTTGCTCATATCTTTCAATCTATATAGTCAAACTTTATAAAATTTTTACCACATAATCTCTAACAAGTTAAGTACAAGATCCTATAATTAGATTTTTTTTAATGATTTTTTTCATTTTCATGAACGAACATAGCCAATTGTCAGTTATAAGTGGTTTTGACATAAAAATGGCCTTTTCCTTTAATCCCTAAAGGACTAACACAATTTTGACAATGGAGGTTTTCAATCAATTCTACCACTTTGATATTTTTTGGCACATAGATATAATTAAAATATTTTAATTTTAACCATAAAAAAGTAAAGATTACTATATCTAGTATGCATGGAATTAATGGTAGAAAATTTTAATTGTTAGATCTTTAGATTATAACAATTTTTAATGATCATCTTCATAGGCAAAAAACGCATTTTTTGGAGAAGTTTTTTTATAAGAAGATGAATAAAGATTTTTTACCCCCCTAGAAAAATTTATTTGTAGTCCAAAGCAAATGTAGTATTTTTATATTAAAAAATCTGAAAAATAAAAAACTCCCTCAAATTTGTACACATTTTCAAACATGAAGACTAGAAAGTCAAATTTAAGCAAATTGGATCCTACAAAATTCTTAAAATTTTATATATGGATAAATTTTTGAAATTCAACAACCAATGTTATTATCATATTGTTTGGAATATCTCAAAAGAATTTGGAATCATTTTAATCATTTTGTATTATTAATTACACTAAATTGAAACTTTTATTTTTAAAATTGTTAAAAACAAAAAATCGATTTTTTGTTTTTCAAATTTTGTTTGTTTGTGTGGATTATGGAATAGAAATGTATAAGAAAATGTTTTTTTTTCCATATGTACTACTCTTTTCATGAATTTTTTAAAATTTTTGCTCCCTTTTCCTACTAGACTACATTCTTGACTACATTCTCGACTACATTTCCTAAATGAATCTTTAACTACTTCTCACATTCAAAATGAGAAAATCGGAAAATGCAAAAGTATGTAAACTTCTTTTTCTACAAGATCTTAGTTTACAAAATATGAAGATTTGTTTCACCCTTCCGAAAAATTGCCATTGAAAACTTTGAAGAAGACACACTGTGTCCTCTTAGGGCCACCTTCCATGTGAGCCGGGCCGGTAAGAAAGCAGGAAGAGGACAAGAAGCTCCTACTGATTCTCTTGCCGGCCTCAGTGAATGGAGAAGCAGGAGTTCCAACTTCACCAATATCAGTGGACGAGGGGATTGGTGGAGATTGATTGAACTTCAAGGGAATCGTTACATGTGCTATTCTTACTCGACATCTCCCCACCCACCGGGTTCACATAGAAGTGTCATCACTCACTTGTCACTGTAGCTCTCCCTTGCAAGTTCTACCGGCCCGGCTCACATGGAAGCTGGTCCTTAGTCCTTTAGGGGTTAAGGGTTAATCACTGGTGGGATAGAATTAGTTTCTTATCCACTAGATTTTTCAGAATCCGAGTTAGTTTCGCATCTCATTTTTTCTTTTAGGATCCGTGTGACCACATGCAGCGGGCCAGGACGCCAAGCAGTCAGCTTTACAGACAGGATCCCTTGGCATTACATGCTCCGCCCAGTTCGGGCCATCCCGCCCGCTTGCTAATATAATTTCGACCTCCCTCATCAGTCGATCACCAGCTTCGGTCTTCTCATCCAAGTTGCAGACTTGCAGCAGGTGCGTTTCCAAATACAAACTTCTCCAAAGGAGATCATTTCTTGGTCACTTCAGCGAATACAGTTTCAAAGTGTGCCAACGACAACAACAGCGAAATCTTTCCCCCTAGCTTCGCTTCTCCGAAAGCCCAGACATCAAAAGCAGAGTTTTTTTTTTCATGCTTAAATGTAGCCAATCTTCATAGTAGCTACAATAGCCAGTGTGCTTCATGATCAGGATGATATGATCGAGGAAACAAACGTGAGAGAGTGAGTTTCTGGAGTGGTGGAGCCAGTGTTTGAGAAATTCAAAAGCCTTGGACTTTGGGGGAGATGAGTGTGTACTACCCGTTGTACTTTCTCGTTTTTCTATTCTTTTGTACTGTACAGTACGGTGCCCTCACCGAAGTTTTTGCGGCTACTCTGCCACCCACCTTGAACCACGCCCGCAAAAATTTCTGGGAGACACTGTGCAGCACAGTAGAGGACATGCAATTGGAGGTGCGGAATTTCCAGAATATTTGACTGGAGGAAGTGAGCTCAAGGAACGGAGGAGAAGCAAGTACCGACTATCGACTAACTCATGCGCTAGTTGTTTCATGATTTCCCCAGTTGAATATGTACTGGTTCAATTGGCGCCCACAACAGAAAGAAAAATGAAATCGTGCTCATTGTCCGAAATTCAGAGAAGCGAATTATACCTGGAGTACATAATAATAACCGATGAAACTCATGGAATTTAACCACAATCCATAATTGGAAATGCTTAAACTTTGAGGCGAAGTGCTCTCCCGTAAGATAGCTACTAGACCATTTTCTTTTAACAAATGGACAATTTTTCCATTGAAAAAGGAAACAGACAAGTCCCCTGCGGAAATTTTTACATTGACCGACAGCAAGCGAGGCCCACCCCGGAAAAGCTAGAGAGATGACTTTTCGAAGTTTCTAAGACAAATTTGAAACTCCAACATATCTGCATCATACCGTACGGAGTATTGTACTGGAGTGCCATTCTTTCTTCTTACCATTTTCTTTGTTGATATATTCCATGACTTTCCTTGAAGCTTCCTTGAGTGATAAGTTGGCGTGAGCTGCGCGCTTTGGGTTTACCCAAAACCACGATCCGAAGAACATGGCAAGAACAACCACCACTGTGAAACGCTGGTGGGATATGGGCTGTCCACGAGCATTGGCGTCAAGAAGAAAAAGAAAAGAAAAACGCTGGTGAGAAAGATTCGTTGACTTTAGATAGTCTAGTGGAACGATAATCGCGGCAAAGTACACGGTGTAGATATGTGGTAATTTTGTTTGTAGCCGAATATAGATTCTCTGCACTTAATGGGGGGGATCAGGTTTAGCAAAGGAAGGATCGTCGGAGGGAGCAGATCAGGCGCGCTTGACTTTTGTTTTTTGGAACGCAAGTGGACTTTGCTGGTGAACTCTGAACACCACCACCCGATCCAACATTTGGGTCGGTTTTGCCCGCGCCGTGTCTCGAACGCCATGTCAACGCGGCCTTCGGTTGATCTCGAGCAATTGTCGGTACCAGGTTGGGATGGCTAGCTTGGACCCGGGAGCTTGCTAGCAGATAGAGAGTTTGCAGCTGAGTGCGCGAGCTTCGTGGCGAGTGGAGCGCACAATCTATATTCAAAATTTTTTGGCCATTTTTTGCGACGTTGAGTTCTGAGGATTCGGAGTGGGCAATCGAGCTCAGTCGGGCTTTGCTGTTCTCAAGTAGTGTCCTCAAGCGGGCTTCGCTGTTAGACTCATCTCGCAAGTTCGTAGTGACAGTCTCATGGTTTTGCGCACTTTTTGCGACCGGTTCCGAGTCCTTATCGGAATTGCGCAATAATCGTTTTGAAGAAGTTCGGAATTCAGTTCAAGCAGTTTGTGGGCAGTGAATGGGAGTAGCTGCAACTCGTGAGGGATCATGGAACTGAGAAGTAGTGTTTCGTTGTTGATTCCATTCGTGTTTTCGTTGTTAATTTTTGGCAATGGTGTCGCAAATGGGGAGGATTCCAGCAAGAACTACATCATTCACATGTGCCGCAACGCCTCCCACACGAACATGGTTGAGAGGGCCGCTCACTACAACGCCCTCCTCGACGGCGCCAAGGCCTTGATCGGGCAACACGTGATGCAGAACATTCTGCACCACGTGTATGAGCACGCGCTCGACGGATTCTCCGCGCGCTTGACAACTGCGCAAGCGGAGTATGTGAAACGTCTGCCTGGCGTGATGGCGCTCTACCCAGACAAGGTCCGCCAGCCCGCCACCACGCGCTCCGCTGATTTTCTAGGCCTGACGCAGAACGCCTCACAGTTGTGGCCGAAGAGTAAAGGCGGCGAGGATGTGATCATTGGGGTGTTGGATTCGGGAATTTGGCCGGAGCGTCTCAGTTTCAGTGGCGTGGATGTGGCACCCATCCCGGCCCGCTGGAATGGGAGCTGCGTGAATGGGACGGCGTTTGATCCGCTGCTGCAATGCAACAACAAGCTGATCGGTGCGAAGTACTTCGTCGCGGGGAACGTGGCTGATTTGGGGCCGATCAATGAGACGTTGGAGTATTTGTCTCCAAGAGATTTCGATGGTCATGGCACCCACTGCGCGGGTACCGCCGGGGGGCGCGCCGTGCGGAACGCGAGCTCCACGGCCGGATTGGCTGCCGGAACGGCCTACGGAATGGCGCCCAACGCGCGGATTGCGGTGTACAAAGTTTGTTGGGACGGTCGCGGCTGCTTGGATAGTGATATCCTCGCGGGATACGACTCCGCGTTAGCCGATGGAGTGGACGTGATCTCCTTCAGCATTGGTGCGCGAGCAACTCCAGGATCCGAGGTGACGGAATTCTCTGACGACGTGATGGCGATCAGTGCGTACAACGCGGTGAAACGCGGTGTGTTCGTTTCGGCGTCGGCGGGGAATGATGGGCCGAGTCTGTTCACAGTGGAGAATGTGGCGCCGTGGTTTATGACAGTCGCGGCGGCGACGCAGGATCGGGAGAATCAGGGGAATGTGTCGCTGGGGGATGGGCAGGTGGTGATTGGAAGGTCGAATTTTGATGGCACGGGGATGGCGAACGGGCCCAAGCCGCTGCTGGCTGCCGGTGCTGCGCCGCTGTACTCGAATTACATCTGGAACGCGAGTGTGTGTCAAAGGGGCGCGCTCGACCAGTCTCTTGTGCTGGGGAAGATCATTCTCTGTGAATTCAACCCCGACTATTCAGACTTGGGGTACGTTTTCGAATCCGGCGCGGCGGGTGTGATCTTCGCGAATTCGGAAGCGAGGGGCGAGGGTTTGTCCATGTTGGACGTGCCTTCTTCTTATCCGTTCACGCAAGTGGGCTATCGCGCCCGCGCGGTCATCGAGGCGTACTTGCAAGCGAATCCGGGCACCGGCGTGGCGGCTCTGTTGCCCACTAAGTCGGTTTTGGGCGTGGTGCCCGCTCCTGAGGTGGCGATTTTTTCCTCCCGCGGGCCGTTACGGTACCATGCGCAATGGCTGAAGCCTGATATCCTTGCACCAGGAGTGGACATCCTCGCGGCGGGGATTCGCGACGCGGAGTTCGCATTCAAGTCGGGGACGTCCATGTCGTGCCCTCACATCACGGGGATCGCAGCCGCAGTGAAGGCGATTTACCCGACGTGGAGCCCGGCGATGATCAAATCCGCGCTCATGACGACCGCCACGACGGCTGATAACAGCGCAACTATGGCGATCACCACCGAGGAAAATGGATCGAAAGCGTTCCCCACGCATTTCGGGGCGGGATTCGTGCAACCCGAGCGCGCGATCAACCCTGGGCTAGTGTATGACATGGGCGCCCCGGACTACTTGAATTTCCTGTGCGCAGTGGGGTATTCGCTTGACATGTTACTGAGGGTGGATCCCCTGGCGCCGCCGTGCCCGCTCACGCCGCTGCGCGTGGAAGATACCAACTTGCCCTCGTTCTACGCGCTCTACTACGTCACGGGCGGGGTGGTGACCACACCCAATGTGACGTTCGCGAGGACGCTGACGAATGTGGAGAGCACGGGTGGCACGTACACCGCAGCGCTGGTCGAGCCGTCCCCCGGGATTACGGTGGCGGTGGCGCCCTCCACGCTCGCATTCACCGCGGCCGGGGAGCAGCTCAGCTTCACGGTTACCGTCACAACGACCGTGACGGGCGTGGCGGTGGACACGCTCTCGTTCGCCACGCTGGTGTGGAGCGATGGCGTACACATCGTGCAGACGCCCATTGTCGCGCATTTCGTCGTCTTGTCCTAACAAATCGGCACAAATCGGCACTTTCGCCAGCTCGCCCGAAATTCATGGCAGTAGCACTTTGCATTGCAAAGGCGGGGGCTAAACCCTCAAATCGATTCCATGCTGGTTTTTATAGCAGCTTTCCAATTTTATGTCACAATTTTGGTGCTCTGAGTCTCACCAAGCAAAACACAAAATTGACGTCGATATCTTGGCCTCGCAAGCATATTCGACGGTGTCAGGGTTTAAGAATTGTGCTTCGAGAGGGGAGGCGATGTGGGCAATGTGTAGAGTCTACTACTTGGGGTTTAGGTCGTTTGAGCCCAGAATCGGTCGCTCGGGTGGATTGCTCATGCCTTGTAATGGAAAGAGAGTCTTGTAGATGGGCTTCAGGAACATGTAAATTTTCTCAGCATCTTTGATTATACACTGAATTGTATCACATTCGATTACTCGATAAACGGCAATTTTTCCTCTTGAATGCTTCCGGGACAATCAATCTGATTCCCAATCTTGGTTTCACTCGTGTGGCTTCAAGGCCTATTTTTCCTGGCAAATTTTGAATGAAATCCTACTTGATTTTGGAGCTGGCCACTCAACCTTCACACGAGGAACAGAAGATAGTGGATGCAAGTATGAAGTTTTCCACTTTTGGAATAAAATTATTGATGGAAACTGAACTTTTGAGAGATGGATGGGTGAACAAACGTGGACGAAATCTTTCTCTGCCCTGGTTGCAATTCTGGGGTTGCATTCTACGGAATGTGTCGCGCTACCAACACCTGAAAAAAAAAGACTTAGAAAATCAGCGACCGTGATTTCGTGACTGTTTGCACGCCATTGCTGTGCTTGAAAACCAATCCTGCTTGCTCGACTGGCGGCGTACCTTCCCTCATCGTCATAGTGTACGACGCCCAATTCCTGGCTTGCCGGTTTCCTCGAATTCAACACGGCACGACCCGTACGTCCGTAACGTGCAGGAAAAAAAAAATTCTTCAAAAAGTGCAGTACCATATTATCAGTCGGCGCACCGATAAAAAAAGAAACCAAGTTGCTCACAATAATGCTCGCTACAGCAGTTCCAAGTAACACGCGTCGTCACAAACATGATTCTTTTTTAACATTGTTTTCAATGTCTAGTTTAACCCTTAAGCGTCTCAATCCTTTTTTGAATTTTTGCACATTTTTGCTTATAGCTTTGTACAGATATATCATTCTCCAGAATTTAATGAATTTGATCATTAAAGAAGATTGTTTTTTCTAGATTCAAGTATTACATTTGACAAATCAGAGGTTAATTGGATGAAATAGGGCCTTGAAGCCCTCTGTTCATCGTCCAGAATATGGACGCCGGCGCGCTTCAAGGTTAATGTCTTCAAACGGTAGAAAGGAATTATATCAAAGATCACCTAATGATCGATCTGTAGCTAGACTACAAGATATACTACGGTAGGAGGCTTAGTAATCACCCATCTAAGGACTGAAACTGAATTTTGGGAAGGTGAAGCATCTTGAAATATTTTTCAGTATATTTTCCTTGAAAGATAAGTGGAATTGACATTTAACTTAAGCTGTTTCATTTTTTTGGAGCTTTGTAGAATTAGTTATCAAATTTTGAAGTTGAAAGGGTATAGGGCTCTAAAATGGTGTCCTAGCTAAAATGTACACTCTTAGTACACTGCTGAAAGCTATGAAAAAGCAACATGTACAAATACCATACATTTAAGGTAGGACACCATTTTAGAACCCACTCCATTTAAGAGCCTTCTACCTAAGAGTCATCCGCTTGCAAAATTCTTCCTCCCATCGTTGAACTTTAGCAATCTTCTCGTCCCAGTTGCAGGCTAGGAATCGAATAGGTAGTGAGTTTTTCAACATTGCTTCTGAAAGGTCACTTCACTTAAAACCCTCCATTTGGGGTCATGGAAAATTTGTACTGTCATTCCCCACCAGAGCTTCCAAAGTCGATCACAATTGTTCCTTCTAATCGGCTAATGTGGGTATATAAAAAGATGTTGTTCTCTTACGCATTATTTGATGAATTTGTGCATGCTCTTGTAGTCATGCAAATCCAGAATTCCAGTACGTAGAAGGAGTAGAACCACCTATTCCCAACCAAGGATCCATACCCACTTTTTAGGATGCTGCCATTTCCAACCAAGGTTAGAAGAGATTTTCAATCAAAGTTTGGAATGTGCTTTTTTCCATTTTTAAGGTTGGGACTAATAAAGCCATGACACATGTTCCAAAGTGTCATACAGTGTGTGGGAAGTACTAAGTATAAAAGTAGTCTCGGCTATGATCCGTATTAGAAGATTCTAGACATTGGCTATGGATTCAAAGTCATTTTGGACTTCCAAAATCATAGTAATTTTAGCTTTGGAATTAAAATTATGAAAAAATTGCAATCCTCATATTTCCTATCTTTCTACATGGGAAATATTTACATAGCCTCACACTCATCATGATTTGTCCCAGAATTGCTTAAGTGATCAGGTATAGGTGGTTCTACCTCATAGAGAATAAGGGAGTAACAACAAATCATTCATGAATTTTTAAATCAAAATCACACGTTGGAGGTTGATCCTTTGAAATTCACAAAATACAATCATAAGCAAAGACAGGTGGAAGTTTGTGCATGTATTAGCTCTACAATTAATATAATTATTTGAGTAGCAAGGTACCATCAAACCGTCAATCAGTTTTCCAAGCTTCCCTGTGAGTGAGAGACAGAGCTGCCGCTAGGGTAAGTAGATGCCAATCAACACGGAATTCGTTATTTTTGCACTTGGCTAAGTGCAATCATACGACACTAACAAACATGGGTTTTTAAGACCTTTGTAAATGTGGTATACCATTTTCATAAGAATTTTATGGACTTCTTTTTGCAATGTTGCTATACAAACATTTCATTTCAAAAGCAAATAATACAATAATGGCTTGCCAAATAGAACAAATGTACATGTCAATTCCGTACTATTTACATCTTGTTTTATTATGAAACCATTCAAAAAGTACATTGTTTTTGTACAAAAGACACATGGTGTGTCTTTGGTTGATCGAGTTCTTGAAACCTTGTTGTCTTTTGTACTTCAAAACTATCCATCTTTTAGAACATTGCACACCATAAACTTACTATCACTCACTCATGAAACTGAAATATATTGCTTGCTAAAATAAACTCACTTAATCAAATTATATTTTAATAAATAAAACTAAATATATTACTATATACTACTATAACTTTCCATACAAAACTAGCAACTGTCTCCCTGTTTTAATCCATTGCCTCTGGTGTCTCTGCTATAATCCCTGACGATTGAGTGCCAATCTCTTGCCTCTCTTCAGTACTTGCCAATTCTGTATTCAATGTTGCTGGAATTTGAAGGGGGTATACAAATTCCGCATCTTCCCTACTTCCCTCGATTTCAACTTCTAGGGAAGGTATCGCATCCATGAGTGCTGTGTCGTTTAGAACTGATGTCACTGGTTCAAATGTATATGCCCCTTCTATTCCAGTGCGACGATAGGGTCGTTGCAAGAAACACTGACCACTTTTGTAGCGCTTTGTAAAATTTGTTCTTGTCTAATGCTATAACTTTTGATTGATAAATCCAATGCCCAAACCAAAAAAACTATTTCTAGAATTCTTGATTGCAATCATATTCTGTATTTTTCAAAATTAAAAAAAAATCATTTTATATTTAAAAGTTATTTTTGTTAATTTGTCGTACTTTCAATATTAGGGATTTTTTATACTATTGATTGGTTGAAATTAATGATTTTTGGTTGAAATTTTGTGGTATGTTTTTATAGTAGGTAGACATGTCCCTACCAAAGGGAATCTAAAAAAACATTATTTTCTGACCTCTACATTAGTGCAAACAGGCCTCCCTTGCGCGCACACTTCAAAACATTAGAAATGGTTTTTAACTCATTTTTTTAGTCAAACCTCATCACCAAAAAGTCTTCTCAAATGGACAATTTTTAATTTTGTTCAAAAATGTTTTTCCTATTTTTTACAAATTAAAATATCAATATATGTATTTTCTTTACTCTATTTTTTTTTATTAATCTGAAACATTTAGATAAAACCATGTCTACAAACCCATGATGAAGACATTGAACATTTACATTGCAGAACAATTAGATGTCTTTATAGTTCTTTGGAATATCTTCATTTATACGGGTCATTACAAGAAAAAACTATACTACTTTGTATGACACGTTGCATGCTGATCTGTTTTTTGGCCATGAATTTAGTGTGTTGGCTCCACAAAGCTCAAGATTTATAGGATAGGTACTCATACCTATTATAAACCTTCCTTGATTTTTTCATAATTTTCAAAAATATTTTACTATCCAAAAATAGAACCCAATTGAATGTCACACTTTGCAGTTCAGGGGGTTCTAGTACTATGGAATACCTTTTTTTTTAATGATTTTGAGATGAAATTTGGATGAAATGGTCTTCTAGTAGGCTGCTACCTTTCCAGGGAAATTTTTTCAAAAACAATTAATTTTCTGTGATGTAGAGGTCCACAAAGTGAGCTTCTTTCTCCTTGTATTTTGAAACATATAAAATATGATTTCAGTGGGTTTTTTGGTGAATGACCATCTCTATAAAAATTTTACTAACATTCACTTTATATTTTTTGAAAATTCTTATTTTTACTATTTTTCCCTAATTTTTGAATTAAAGTGCCTATTTTCCTAAGTTTTGGCACTTTTCAGGTTCTCCTACTTAGAGAATTTTTCTATCAATTTCCTTTGGTGAATACCTTCATTTTGGAGGTACATAATGTTTTCAAATTTTTTTAATTTTTTTGAAATTATTTTTCTAATTTTATAGTAGTCTTGAAAAAGTCATGAGCATTGTTGCAAAACGCAACAAAATTGATAGGTGTTTCTTGCAATAACCTATACTTCAAAACACATCACATATATCCAACCAAATTAATAGTGCCTGAAGACTTATTTTCACTCCAATTTGAACCATGATGTCAAATTCAAAAATTTATGGAACACTATGTGCAATTAATTGGAATTGTATGTTTTGGGGCTCGTACATGTTCTGAGATTTCTTTCTATTTGAAATTGCATCATGTGAATCTTTAAGTAAATTGAATCCTTCATTACCTTTAATTTCTTCTTGTTTTGCTTTTCAACTTCTTATTCTTATATAAAATAGGTGTGCTCTAGTAATTTACATCTATACAAACAATGTTTCCACACAAAAATATGTACCTACATAAAATTAAAAAACAAAAGCATCAACATATGGAGTTTCAAAATTTAAAAGTAATAACATACTTCTCATTCCTTTCTTTCATACTTCTTTCTCTTTTTGGACATTAAATATAGGGTATATTTACTCATGTTTGCATAGTTAGTATTGGACTCTAGAGGACATCTCTTTTAGTGAACACTATAGCTTCTATTGACCTTGAATGACTTAAGATTTGTGAAGAAGGTAGTCCAAACTATTAAAAATGCTATAAATTTTTTTGGACATTTTTTTACTCTTCAAATTGTATTGTACAGTGGAAAGAGATGTAATGCTCTAGAATTCAACTTCTTTCCAACATAGTTATGTAGTTTAGGAATATAGTTTTAAAATCTTACATCGCTTAAATCAAACTCTACTTCTTGTCCATAATATAGTTCAAATGTAGCATGACTTCAAATTGAGTGGACTTCAAATCAACTATATAAGCGTATTGGGACATTGTTATTGTGCATAAGCATTGAAGACCATAACTTTTCACAACCCAATGCATATATATCATGTGAATGCAAATGGATCATGATTTATAGTAGTCATATATACTTAAGACACTTGAAGTTCCACATTATTAAAGATGTTGTTGGAAAAATAAGTTTTGAAATTCATTTACAAATATTACAAATTACTTTAGAAGAGTCATAGATTGATTGGAGTTATGTAGTCTAAGCCCTTCAATTTAATATTTTTTTAGGAACTATAATTTCAAGTTACACATGCGTAATCAGGATTGAAAGGTTTGAAGTCACTTTCACATTTTCAACACCTCCATGATCAAAGTTTTCTATATTTCAATGCATAAGTAACATTGTATTTCCTTCTCCTAAGTGATTTATAACACGTTCTTTACCCAAAACCTTATCAAAATGCTTAATTCTTTCTAAAGATAAAGCAAATTTCTAAATCATTAGAAAAGGCTTTAGACTTTGAGTGGTTGATTTTGGATTTCTCAATTTCTTTGAGGAAGTACCATTGCATTTTATGTAGAGTAATTGAATAACCTTCTAAATTCACTACACATACCGTTCTAACTTCTGCTTCCACCTCCGAATTCTCTTGTGCTTTTCACTAAGTACACGCTCCTCTTCCTTTCAATTTTGAATAGTACATGCTCTACATTCCAATGACATAAGAGAAATTGTCAGTGGTTATTGGAAACTGAGAATTCTTTTAAATGTAACAAATGACAAGTTATATTTAAAACCATAAAAAAGGAAAAGTGACTATAAAATAAATTCAAATATCACTAAGACTAGTATGTTGACATGTTCCAAATTACAAACAATATAAATCTTCTTTCCATTGTATACCTACTTGTACTTAAGAAAATTTCAGAGAATGAAAATCAAGTTCTTTTGTACTCTTTTCTTTCCCTTACACTCTCAACTAATTTTTTCCACAGTAAATATTTTGATCTCATATCTACAAAGTGTAAGGAATTAGATTCAAATAGATTCACTAATTCAAATCACTAGTAACTTTCAATGTTTTTTAAATTACCATTATCGTTAGTACTATGAATAAGTACTCCGTCTAAATTGGCATTCTTGATAGTATATAGTCCTAAAGGAATTGCACATCATCTTACAATCTTCTAGTAGATTCTAGAGGGAACTGTCACTATCATTGCATTCTTTCACTATAATTTTGTTTGATATGTCCAGAGATTTAATTCGAATGAAGAATAAGACACTTTCAAAACTGCAAGCTTTAACATCTTCGAATTCCAACTTCAAAGTATTGAATTATTGCTGAAAAGTGAAAACATAGTCAGAAAGTGTTTTTTTGAGGTTTCCCAGGAAATTTTCAAATTGTCATACTTTTACCAGCATTAATTTAAGTAATTCTTAAATATTAAATTATGTCCCTTCTTTTCTTGAAGGTGGGAATCTTTGGGGAGGAGTATGAAATGTGGATGTAATTTTGTTCATATCCCATCTCGTAAGGTTAGAGGTCCTTAACCCTTAAATGACCCTGTGATTTCTGGGTGAAGCACGCGTCCTCAGAGAAGCTTATAGATCCGGAATTTCTGGAATTATTTGCTGCATGTTTTGGTGTACGTCACCGTACTGATTGAAACTAGGGTCTTCACACGACATACAGAAAATTTTAGTCACAAATTTGGGTCCAAAACGACATCAAATTCAGGGGTGATTCGGGGGGTTTCTGGAGTCGTTGCAAGTAGTTTTCAGACCTCCGTTGCACTTCGAGAGCTCCTGCTAACTTATGAAGGCAAATATCAAGATGAAACTTGTTGCTTTTGGTAGGGCTCAAGATACTCTTTGCTTATGCCAAAAAAAATTTTGGGATGAGACATCGTACATTGCCTGCGGAAAGGCTAAACTTACAGGTGTCAAACAAAGCCGATGCATGGAAAGCAGCTTCCGAAATTTATTGAAAAAAATTGGGGATGATGAAGGGTGATCCGAACGGTGTGCATAAAGTCTGTGAATATACCCCATGCCCCAAAAAATTTCATACCAATCTAACCGTGCATTTCACTGAAAATCAATTAGCAAAACAACGAAGCAGACAACCCGGAGAAGCGAAGGGTGGCTACGGCGGGAAGCTGCCGTGGCAGTTCACGATCGAACGAGAGACCCGCGCATAAGGTGTCCTGTCAATGGAACTTGGCGGGGTGGGTTTGCCAGATAAGCGCTCGTACTAACTGCTTCCCGCGCCCCCACTGCGCTAAACGCACGACAGTTACAAAGTCGCAACAAGATGGGCGGGCGTAGACACAGAGGACTAAATTCTCTCTGAAAATCAACATGGCTTCACAGTAAAAAAACATGTGTATACACTTGCTCCAAAATTGAAGTAACCCACAACATCATTATGCAGAAAATTTCATCGCATTCATGACTGTTTCAAAAACATCGTTTATCTCTTCCAAAATCACGACTACTGATCATTCATGCCAATTCTAAATAGTTCTTCGACAAAATCATCTGAAAATGCTGAAGGTTGCTACCCTGAAATTCCTGCAAAAAAAACAAAAGGACACCTATCCAAACCTAACAGATGTCCTAACCAAACTCCGATAAAGACTCCGAACAACAAGGCTACCATGCTAGCGTGAAGGGAAACACACTCTACATCAAAATTGCAATCGCTGCAACCAAGCGTCCAACCCGCCTGTCCAACCCGCCTAAAAGTATCGATACTTGCCGCTGCACTCTCCGAAGCGTCCACTGGAAGAATTCATGACGGCCAGATTGCCAGCGACACTTCTCTTCACCGTCACACCTGAATTCGACCTGCAAGAAATTTTCATTTGAGAACTTTTGCAACATATTTGGGGATTGTATGAACCCTTATGAAACACTCTCCTTCGCACATATATGCGCCCCTACATCCTGGACAGATTCGTATCTGCTTTCTTCTGCATATTACACATTTGGCACGAAGTCGTGAGTGCCTTGCGGAGTAGTGCAGTCCATGGTCAATCCGATTGAAGGAGGCAGCAGTTCGTCCAGGCACCACTTGAGGGTCACACAAATACGTTGCCACTTCATAATGGAATTCAACTCGAGAAACAACATGCTTCTGCCCGGTTGCGATTGCATGAGCCTTGTAGAGTATGTAGGCATTTCCCAAGCTAGAATCCAAGATAAATAGTAGCAAACGATGCCACCACTTGTGGCTGCGCAATTGAGCTGTATACTCCATACGGCATTGGTCTACTAGGTCAACCCCACGCATCATTTTCTGATACTCCACAGCTATTGGAGAAGTGTGGTACTGCCTTCTCCCCTCAAACTTCGTCCATCTATAGCACAATGTGCCTTTCTGAACTGGATCAGTGGATGTACTCAGAAGACATACGGGAATGCGATCATACCAAACTACCGCTGCCATGCGGCGAGAGCGGTGCATAAACACTATCAAGCCACCGCGGTCAGCAGATGCATGCGCAAAGGTTCCCAAATTGGGTGGCATCCCAGTTCTCTTTGGTAGAACCGTCCCAGTTGCATGGAAACCTTGCTGTAAGAGGTCATCGAAAAGATGCGGTGAAGTAAAGAATCTATCCGTAATTATAATGTGACCTAGTCCCTTGAGGTCTGATACCAAGTCTAGCACTACCTTACGGCCAAGATCTTTTTCAGCCTTACTACCCTTCCGTCCAGTGTATACTTGCAAATTGTATACATATCTGGTCTCACTATCTGCACAGCACCATACTTTGATACCATATTTAATCGGTTTATTCTTCATGTATTGCTTTATATTGCACCTGTGGCCACTATAAGGGATCATTACTTCATCAACGCTAAGATAGCACTTACAGTTATACAATTGCTTAGAAATCAACACGAAGGACTCTACTAACCAACGAACCTTAGCTATCTTATCGTAATTTGGGTCAGCTTTATCTGTCACTAACGTGGAATTATCGACCAAATGGATGTTCCTACTAATCGCTTCAAAGCGAGCTCTTCGCATAGCAGCTTTGACCAAAGGACACCCAAAAAAGTTTCTTTGATCCCAGTACAAACGGTTGTTTGGAAGTTTCTTTAGTCCTAGCATTATACATACCCCAAACCAACACTTCAGTTCCTTCGGAGATAGGTCCTTCCAATTCAACCCTCCATTCGATTTCAATGGATTACGATACCTTAGTTGTCGAGCGTAGAGATTAGTTTGGTCACAAATTTTCGTCAATGTCTCTACTGACCAGAACTGATTGAAGAATTCATGCATGCTTATAGGGCGGCGGCTCATTCGACGAACAGGCCCGGGAGTTGGGCCTGTAAACGGATAGCGATCTGGTAAAAGAGTGGTATTGAGGTCCTCCCAATGAATAGGTGCGTAGCGGTCCTCAAACTCTAATGACTCAAAATCTATATCAGGTTGCGAAAGGATAGTATCATCTACGACTTCAGGATCACTTCCCGCATCAGACACCATCCAGTCAGAATTACCTGAGTCCGAATTACCTTGCCAGTCCACAAAATCCGCCTCCCAGTCTGGATCGCTGCCTTCCTCGTCAATTCGGTGCACTCCATCATCGAAATAAGTGGGCAGGTTCAAAGTGAATGTGCAATCCGCAATTGCCTCTTCACTGCTAGTCATGAGTCCTTCTTGCCCTCTCGTCCGAGCAATAGATCCTTCGGCAACAACATATGGACCTTCTTCTGCAGTAGCAGATACACCTCCTTCGCCAGTTGTAGGAACATCCCCTTCCGCAGCAAGTACACAACTTTCCTTTGCAACGGCATGAGCCCCTAACACTCCGCCAAAATCCACTTTGTACATTTCAAAACCTGTAATGGTATGCACAAATTCACGTAATACCTCCCCTAGAAGGAAGTTCTCTGATTCAGCAGTAGGACTCAAGCCCAAGACATGACACGGCACCCAGACATGAGTGGCAACCGTTGCGCTGGATTGAAGTAGAGCCGCTTGAAGACCTCCAACATGCATACAAGCTCCTTCATCGCCGCAGGAATCGTACCAACCGAGGCTATCTCGCACTCTTCCAGAACTGCTTCGATCAGAGCTGACGGACATAGGCCGCTTCCCTTCACGGATCATGCGAAGACGCTGGGCACTCTCACATCCCGATCCAGGGGCTTCCTTACAATCTACAAGCGGAGTCGTTACTTCAGCAGTGTTCATGTCGCCAAGTGAAACAACGTCTTCCTCTTCAGTGTCAGTGAGCCCCAAGGTATGCAACCCATGTCGCTCATCAGCCATTCGGAAAATCAAATTCCGACGCACATTCGTCCTTATGGGTCGAGGTGTCTGGTGATTCTCCACCTGAATTTGAGGCCGAATCCAACCCTCTGGCGTCCGAATGCCTTGGGGTGGAGCAACAGTTGCAGTCTTCCGAATCTTCTTGCCACGTCCCCGACCGCGTCCTCGACCTTGATCCCTCCCTCTCGGAATCGCACTATCAAAATTGTGACCTTCAGTTGAAGGTGCAGGTAGTCCTTTACCTCTTCCGCGCCCTCCTCGTCCCTTCCGAATTACCTCCTCGCCCTCCGCAGATTGTCCCCCCCCCTTCACATGCCCCATCCGCCCACCAAAATCATCATCCACAGAATTTTCATAGGGCAAGTGATTTACCCCTCTGCCCTCTTCCACCTGGACTTGTTCGTCTACCATGTTTGCATTGCCCCTCTGCCGCCTGAATTGATTGCTTGTCTTCGGCTTGTTTCCAGCAAAACTCCCTTTTTCGACAAGGTCTGAATTTTGAGTGCCCAGTTGATTCATCGCTATCGGAAGACTTTGAATTGATGCGACATCCACCAATGCTTGCTGCCCGATTGCGAACAAGTCCAGCCTCCTTCGGTTGGGGTGGTGGCGCAATTGGGGGGACGAAGGGCTCGTTGGATTTTCGCACGGTCTCCCCTGCGACATGGGTGACTCTGCCGAATTCGGTCCTCCGAAGCTTGCCCCCTCCTGCGTCAGCTTCTTCAATCGCTCTCTCTCCTTCCGCTTCACCCGCCTTCTGCAAGTTGGAGAGCGGATGAGCAGCCTCCCCTGCGCTGCTACGCGGGCCGCCTCCTTGGCCGATAATTGGCCGCTCATCTTCGTCCGGCCAGACTTCTCTCGCAACGTGGAATACCTCGTCAAGAAAGTCACGCCTCTTCTTCCAACCAAGGATGAAGGCGATATTGCTATAAAATAGAATTCGGAAATTCCTGGCCCTCACTACCTCAGGTAGACGATGAATTCTTTTGCAGCGGGGAAGCGACAACAAGTGCCTATCGTCTAACAAATTGAGGATCCGCTTCACCTGATTCTCTGTTGCCTCTATGCCTACAAGCCAAGCGTGAAGCACAAGCGCTTGCTCAAGTCGAGAGGGAGGGAATTGACATTCAAAGGCGCTGCATAAATTCTCCATGGCGCAGAGTGCTCAATTCTATTGGCAGTACGCATGAAAGCAAAACTTCGAGGATGAGAAGTAGTGCGGAGTGAGAAAAAAATCGCAGACAATCCTTCAAAACCCGAACCCACTACCTGGATTGATGAGCCGCAAGCAATCCCCGCCTGACGGATTGTGACCTCGCCGCTTTCGCTTCCTCACGCGGTCGATTGTCGCCATCGCTACGGCACAGCCTTCTCCTCCCTCCCAATTTCCACTCCTCCCTCTCATATGTCCTACCTTGGATCCAAAGCTTGAGAACAACGACTTGCTGCAATTTGGACACAGTACGAAACCCTTGTCCTGCATTTCCGTTTTGAAAATTGTTTCCAAAGTGTCTCTGCAGCGCTCAAGCTCAAGCTGTGCAATAAAAAACAATATTTGCGTGGCGGGAACGCAATGTCATTGTCGACGGAACGCAACGGCCTTTCCCCGGGTCGTGCCACCTCGTACCCGAGTAAACATCTGAGCTGGCAAGGTCCCGCCAACCCTAACCAGGGACCCTCCCTACACATTTTGCCCTACCCTAAATGAAATACACATCAGTTGTAAAATCTGATTGCACCTGTGGATTCCTCACTGTAAGCGCTTCAATTCTTATGTTTTCAACTTGGTCTAAAAAATTCCAGATTTTGCACTATTTAGCTTACAAAAAAGCTCGAGGACGTTTTCTGTCCCCAGGGTCATTTAAGGGTTAAGGGAGGAGGTCCTAAAAATGGAGCCCTATCTTAGATGTAGACAGTTTGTACGTGTTTCTTTTTCATAGCCTTCAGTGGTGTAAAAACTGTGTACATTTTAGGCAATGCTCCATTTTAGAGCCCTATGCCACTTCAACTTCAAAATTTGATAACTAATTCCACAAAGCTCCAAAAAATATGAAACAAATTGGGTTAGATGTCAATTCTACTTGTCTTTCAAGGAAAATTTGCTGAAGAATATTTCTAGAAGTTTTACTTCCCTGGAATTCTGTTTCAGCCCTTAGATGATCCATTGTAGGACCTCCTCCCTTAACCCTTAAATGACCCTGGGGACAGAAAACGTCCTCGAGCTTTTTTGTAAGCTAAATAGTGCAAAATCTGGAATTTTTTAGACCAAGTTGAAAACATAAGAATTGAAGCGCTTACAGTGAGGAATCCACAGGTGCAATCAGATTTTACAACTGATGTGTATTTCATTTAGGGTAGGGCAAAATGTGTAGGGAGGGTCCCTGGTTAGGGTTGGCGGGACCTTGCCAGCTCAGATGTTTACTCGGGTACGAGGTGGCACGACCCGGGGAAAGGCCGTTGCGTTCCGTCGACAATGACATTGCGTTCCCGCCACGCAAATATTGTTTTTTATTGCACAGCTTGAGCTTGAGCGCTGCAGAGACACTTTGGAAACAATTTTCAAAACGGAAATGCAGGACAAGGGTTTCGTACTGTGTCCAAATTGCAGCAAGTCGTTGTTCTCAAGCTTTGGATCCAAGGTAGGACATATGAGAGGGAGGAGTGGAAATTGGGAGGGAGGAGAAGGCTGTGCCGTAGCGATGGCGACAATCGACCGCGTGAGGAAGCGAAAGCGGCGAGGTCACAATCCGTCAGGCGGGGATTGCTTGCGGCTCATCAATCCAGGTAGTGGGTTCGGGTTTTGAAGGATTGTCTGCGATTTTTTTCTCACTCCGCACTACTTCTCATCCTCGAAGTTTTGCTTTCATGCGTACTGCCAATAGAATTGAGCACTCTGCGCCATGGAGAATTTATGCAGCGCCTTTGAATGTCAATTCCCTCCCTCTCGACTTGAGCAAGCGCTTGTGCTTCACGCTTGGCTTGTAGGCATAGAGGCAACAGAGAATCAGGTGAAGCGGATCCTCAATTTGTTAGACGATAGGCACTTGTTGTCGCTTCCCCGCTGCAAAAGAATTCATCGTCTACCTGAGGTAGTGAGGGCCAGGAATTTCCGAATTCTATTTTATAGCAATATCGCCTTCATCCTTGGTTGGAAGAAGAGGCGTGACTTTCTTGACGAGGTATTCCACGTTGCGAGAGAAGTCTGGCCGGACGAAGATGAGCGGCCAATTATCGGCCAAGGAGGCGGCCCGCGTAGCAGCGCAGGGGAGGCTGCTCATCCGCTCTCCAACTTGCAGAAGGCGGGTGAAGCGGAAGGAGAGAGAGCGATTGAAGAAGCTGACGCAGGAGGGGGCAAGCTTCGGAGGACCGAATTCGGCAGAGTCACCCATGTCGCAGGGGAGACCGTGCGAAAATCCAACGAGCCCTTCGTCCCCCCAATTGCGCCACCACCCCAACCGAAGGAGGCTGGACTTGTTCGCAATCGGGCAGCAAGCATTGGTGGATGTCGCATCAATTCAAAGTCTTCCGATAGCGATGAATCAACTGGGCACTCAAAATTCAGACCTTGTCGAAAAAGGGAGTTTTGCTGGAAACAAGCCGAAGACAAGCAATCAATTCAGGCGGCAGAGGGGCAATGCAAACATGGTAGACGAACAAGTCCAGGTGGAAGAGGGCAGAGGGGTAAATCACTTGCCCTATGAAAATTCCGTGGATGATGATTTTGGTGGGCGGATGGGGCATGTGAAGGGGGGGGGGACAATCTGCGGAGGGCGAGGAGGTAATTCGGAAGGGACGAGGAGGGCGCGGAAGAGGTAAAGGACTACCTGCACCTTCAACTGAAGGTCACAATTTTGATAGTGCGATTCCGAGAGGGAGGGATCAAGGTCGAGGACGCGGTCGGGGACGTGGCAAGAAGATTCGGAAGACTGCAACTGTTGCTCCACCCCAAGGCATTCGGACGCCAGAGGGTTGGATTCGGCCTCAAATTCAGGTGGAGAATCACCAGACACCTCGACCCATAAGGACGAATGTGCGTCGGAATTTGATTTTCCGAATGGCTGATGAGCGACATGGGTTGCATACCTTGGGGCTCACTGACACTGAAGAGGAAGACGTTGTTTCACTTGGCGACATGAACACTGCTGAAGTAACGACTCCGCTTGCAGATTGTAAGGAAGCCCCTGGATCGGGATGTGAGAGTGCCCAGCGTCTTCGCATGATCCGTGAAGGGAAGCGGCCTATGTCCGTCAGCTCTGATCGAAGCAGTTCTGGAAGAGTGCGAGATAGCCTCGGTTGGTACGATTCCTGCGGCGATGAAGGAGCTTGTATGCATGTTGGAGGTCTTCAAGCGGCTCTACTTCAATCCAGCGCAACGGTTGCCACTCATGTCTGGGTGCCGTGTCATGTCTTGGGCTTGAGTCCTACTGCTGAATCAGAGAACTTCCTTCTAGGGGAGGTATTACGTGAATTTGTGCATACCATTACAGGTTTTGAAATGTACAAAGTGGATTTTGGCGGAGTGTTAGGGGCTCATGCCGTTGCAAAGGAAAGTTGTGTACTTGCTGCGGAAGGGGATGTTCCTACAACTGGCGAAGGAGGTGTATCTGCTACTGCAGAAGAAGGTCCATATGTTGTTGCCGAAGGATCTATTGCTCGGACGAGAGGGCAAGAAGGACTCATGACTAGCAGTGAAGAGGCAATTGCGGATTGCACATTCACTTTGAACCTGCCCACTTATTTCGATGATGGAGTGCACCGAATTGACGAGGAAGGCAGCGATCCAGACTGGGAGGCGGATTTTGTGGACTGGCAAGGTAATTCGGACTCAGGTAATTCTGACTGGATGGTGTCTGATGCGGGAAGTGATCCTGAAGTCGTAGATGATACTATCCTTTCGCAACCTGATATAGATTTTGAGTCATTAGAGTTTGAGGACCGCTACGCACCTATTCATTGGGAGGACCTCAATACCACTCTTTTACCAGATCGCTATCCGTTTACAGGCCCAACTCCCGGGCCTGTTCGTCGAATGAGCCGCCGCCCTATAAGCATGCATGAATTCTTCAATCAGTTCTGGTCAGTAGAGACATTGACGAAAATTTGTGACCAAACTAATCTCTACGCTCGACAACTAAGGTATCGTAATCCATTGAAATCGAATGGAGGGTTGAATTGGAAGGACCTATCTCCGAAGGAACTGAAGTGTTGGTTTGGGGTATGTATAATGCTAGGACTAAAGAAACTTCCAAACAACCGTTTGTACTGGGATCAAAGAAACTTTTTTGGGTGTCCTTTGGTCAAAGCTGCTATGCGAAGAGCTCGCTTTGAAGCGATTAGTAGGAACATCCATTTGGTCGATAATTCCACGTTAGTGACAGATAAAGCTGACCCAAATTACGATAAGATAGCTAAGGTTCGTTGGTTAGTAGAGTCCTTCGTGTTGATTTCTAAGCAATTGTATAACTGTAAGTGCTATCTTAGCGTTGATGAAGTAATGATCCCTTATAGTGGCCACAGGTGCAATATAAAGCAATACATGAAGAATAAACCGATTAAATATGGTATCAAAGTATGGTGTTGTGCAGATAGTGAGACCAGATATGTATACAATTTGCAAGTATACACTGGACGGAAGGGTAGTAAGGCTGAAAAAGATCTTGGCCGTAAGGTAGTGCTAGACTTGGTATCAGACCTCAAGGGACTAGGTCACATTATAATTACGGATAGATTCTTTACTTCACCGCATCTTTTCGATGACCTCTTACAGCAAGGTTTCCATGCAACTGGGACGGTTCTACCAAAGAGAACTGGGATGCCACCCAATTTGGGAACCTTTGCGCATGCATCTGCTGACCGCGGTGGCTTGATAGTGTTTATGCACCGCTCTCGCCGCATGGCAGCGGTAGTTTGGTATGATCGCATTCCCGTATGTCTTCTGAGTACATCCACTGATCCAGTTCAGAAAGGCACATTGTGCTATAGATGGACGAAGTTTGAGGGGAGAAGGCAGTACCACACTTCTCCAATAGCTGTGGAGTATCAGAAAATGATGCGTGGGGTTGACCTAGTAGACCAATGCCGTATGGAGTATACAGCTCAATTGCGCAGCCACAAGTGGTGGCATCGTTTGCTACTATTTATCTTGGATTCTAGCTTGGGAAATGCCTACATACTCTACAAGGCTCATGCAATCGCAACCGGGCAGAAGCATGTTGTTTCTCGAGTTGAATTCCATTATGAAGTGGCAACGTATTTGTGTGACCCTCAAGTGGTGCCTGGACGAACTGCTGCCTCCTTCAATCGGATTGACCATGGACTGCACTACTCCGCAAGGCACTCACGACTTCGTGCCAAATGTGTAATATGCAGAAGAAAGCAGATACGAATCTGTCCAGGATGTAGGGGCGCATATATGTGCGAAGGAGAGTGTTTCATAAGGGTTCATACAATCCCCAAATATGTTGCAAAAGTTCTCAAATGAAAATTTCTTGCAGGTCGAATTCAGGTGTGACGGTGAAGAGAAGTGTCGCTGGCAATCTGGCCGTCATGAATTCTTCCAGTGGACGCTTCGGAGAGTGCAGCGGCAAGTATCGATACTTTTAGGCGGGTTGGACAGGCGGGTTGGACGCTTGGTTGCAGCGATTGCAATTTTGATGTAGAGTGTGTTTCCCTTCACGCTAGCATGGTAGCCTTGTTGTTCGGAGTCTTTATCGGAGTTTGGTTAGGACATCTGTTAGGTTTGGATAGGTGTCCTTTTGTTTTTTTTGCAGGAATTTCAGGGTAGCAACCTTCAGCATTTTCAGATGATTTTGTCGAAGAACTATTTAGAATTGGCATGAATGATCAGTAGTCGTGATTTTGGAAGAGATAAACGATGTTTTTGAAACAGTCATGAATGCGATGAAATTTTCTGCATAATGATGTTGTGGGTTACTTCAATTTTGGAGCAAGTGTATACACATGTTTTTTTACTGTGAAGCCATGTTGATTTTCAGAGAGAATTTAGTCCTCTGTGTCTACGCCCGCCCATCTTGTTGCGACTTTGTAACTGTCGTGCGTTTAGCGCAGTGGGGGCGCGGGAAGCAGTTAGTACGAGCGCTTATCTGGCAAACCCACCCCGCCAAGTTCCATTGACAGGACACCTTATGCGCGGGTCTCTCGTTCGATCGTGAACTGCCACGGCAGCTTCCCGCCGTAGCCACCCTTCGCTTCTCCGGGTTGTCTGCTTCGTTGTTTTGCTAATTGATTTTCAGTGAAATGCACGGTTAGATTGGTATGAAATTTTTTGGGGCATGGGGTATATTCACAGACTTTATGCACACCGTTCGGATCACCCTTCATCATCCCCAATTTTTTTCAATAAATTTCGGAAGCTGCTTTCCATGCATCGGCTTTGTTTGACACCTGTAAGTTTAGCCTTTCCGCAGGCAATGTACGATGTCTCATCCCAAAATTTTTTTTGGCATAAGCAAAGAGTATCTTGAGCCCTACCAAAAGCAACAAGTTTCATCTTGATATTTGCCTTCATAAGTTAGCAGGAGCTCTCGAAGTGCAACGGAGGTCTGAAAACTACTTGCAACGACTCCAGAAACCCCCCGAATCACCCCTGAATTTGATGTCGTTTTGGACCCAAATTTGTGACTAAAATTTTCTGTATGTCGTGTGAAGACCCTAGTTTCAATCAGTACGGTGACGTACACCAAAACATGCAGCAAATAATTCCAGAAATTCCGGATCTATAAGCTTCTCTGAGGACGCGTGCTTCACCCAGAAATCACAGGGTCATTTAAGGGTTAATCTGTTTTGGATTGAATTAAAGAATGGCCTGAACGTCTCATCGAGTTGGTAGTATCTCATCGAGTTGGCTGTCAGGCAAACATAAGCTTCACAAAGAGATACTAGTAGACATGGATAAAGCAAGCAAAGGATTTATTTCCAAACAACATCAGACTAAAAGAGCAGAGACCAGTCTCCCCCTCCGCTCCGCCATTTCCAGGGCCGCACTCCTCCATCCCCGATTTCCGTGATCAGACCACTAGTGTTACATTGACATTAAATTACCAATGTCCATGGCCAGGTGTGTTTCGAAAGCACTATCTTTCTTGAAGTGCAAACCTCAATGTGACACTCTCAAAATTTGCTGGAGAAGCATAAACTGATTTTGAGAATGTATATCAACTTCACTTCAGGATTTGTGTTGGTTTTAGGTGAACTTGACTATTGGGCAATATCTAAGTAAGGCAAACCTTAAGTAATCTCAAACTACAGACGCATTCGCACTGACAATATTTGTTGCAAACGATATTTTCGGACTTGGTGATGAGGAAGAAGAAGTCGAGGACATCTGGTGCCTTGCATGTTCTTGGAAGTAAGGTTTTGGCTACAGGCAGGACTACAATATGTGAGTGTAATGCCTGTTAAAAAAAAGCTAAAAACTTTTCCGATCTAGCGGGAGGTCTTCTGTGATTGTGAACCTTTTCAAACCTTCGGATGCTCCAAGCATGAGGCTGCGATACCGCGTGGGCGCCTACTTGCCATTTTTGGAAAACCTGTGAAGACACGGAAAAGCAAGGGTGAGGAGACGCACTGGAGCGGTGGTCTCTGGAAAAGGAGACTTTAGGGCGTACTGAGGTTGGGTCGGGGTGCACGGAGGCAGCTTACGGCACCGAGGTTGGGTGGCGGCGCATGGAGCCAGCTTCGGGGACTGAGTTTCGGTCGCGGCGCACAGAGCCAGCTTGTGGGACTGAGGTTGCGTCGGAACGCACCCCGGGAATCAACGACGGATCAGAAAGGACAAGAATCGCAGTCAGTAACGCAGAGCAAGTTCGAGATTCCCTTGTAAACGGGCTTGTGAACCAAAAACTCTGTGAAGGTCGTGTGTATATGGGCAACAGTGCAGCATCTAGTTAAACATCAGTTATTGAGATCTCCACAGGATTCCATGGATTCTGAAATGGTTTCCAGTAACGGAGCCAGCTTGCGGGACTGGAGTTGGGTCGCTACGCACTGAGCCAAAGCATCCGAGGAAAAATGTTTTCGAAACCAGGCTAAACCCACTCTAATTTTCAGTTGCAATCTCCGACACCAAAGCCTAAACCGCAACTACGGTACTCCACTTACAACGACTACTTGAACAGCCGTGCGATCCAGACTTAACACGGAACCCTAATTGCAAATCTCACTTCCATACAAAGGTGATGTTTGAAAGATCAAAGACCACAATCTTATCCTAACTCTCAAAACTATGTAAACAACAACTTCAGTCACATTTAGATTAGACGATGTAATTACCTTGGAGCATCAGCTTGTGAGCGCACCAAGAGCGAAGCAGGGTGAGGGAGATTCCTGTGGCGCAGCAACGGAGTGCGAGGCGTCTTGAGCCGGGAAGGTACGGCCGTGACCAGGCAGGCAGGTAGCGCGGCCGAAGACTGACGAGGAACAAAGGAGAGGATGGGCACGACCGGAGAAGAAGACCAGCCGCGTGGGAGAGGAGGAGCCCAAGACCGCAGCGACAGAGGGGACGGGAATCCTTGTCCGACCCCGCGCAGCTGCGCGGGGTCGAAGAGGTGAGTCTTGGGGACAATTTTTATTTTTTATTTTTTCTTCTTTATTATCTTATTCCAGTCTATTAAATCAAGAGCATCTGGAATCAGTGTTTCTTTTTTTCATTTCATGAAAAATGTCGAAGTGGAAATATTTCATTGTATTGTGAAGCTCCAAATCTCAACATTCATCCATGTATTGAATGTAAAATATCATATTAGCATGTAATATATATCTATCATTTTATTTTCATCCATTATTTTGTGATTTCATCATATTTTAAGAAAATGTAAAATTCATTCGCAATTTCATCCAAAGTTTTATTTATTTCTTCCTATAGGCTTGGTGCCAAGTCCAAAAATTTGGTGCAATTTTGCCTAGCATCACAAGAAAAAAAAGCATTGTCTCGAATCATGTCCAGAATTGATGATTTCGAAAGAATTATTATAAAGTCTTATTTGAAAGTATATTTTGACATTGTGATATAAAAGAAAATTATAAATTTTGAACTTTATTGTCATTCTACAAAGTTAGATTAGGGCTCCCAAATGCTTTCAAAAATATTTCTTTACAAATTCTAAAAAGAAAATTTCATAGTTCCTTCAAAATTCAATTATGTGTATAATATTGTCATTTTTGAAGTGAAACATGTGTGAGTTTGTTTTGAAATGAGGTTATCTTCATGAGGTGATTTTTTGAATTTTTTTGTTCTTCAATTTTAGTTTTTCAATTGTTCAAATTAGGTTTTGAACTACTATCAATGGAAGTTAAGCACTCGATATACTTACACATTTGTAAATTTGGAAAGTTGTATACTTTAGGTATACCAAATCCAACCCTTGGATAGAATAGACACGTGATAAAAAAATTCTGAAAATGAAGATGACTTCCATCCAAGCATTAAGAAGACAGAAAAGTGAATTTAGAATGTATTTATTGTCCAAAAATGGGACGTGGGTGCGTCCCACGGTTGACCCTTCAAAGGAATAATCTTGAAACACTCATTTCAAGCATATTTGTAGAGAACTCAATTTTTTGTCATTTTGGATGTAGATATGTAGCCTAAAAAATTAAAAATAATAAACAAAGATGGAAGTACATGTCATGGACTTCATAGAGAATGTAGATATTTTAAAGGGAAATTTTTTTTATGCGAGTTTTTGAAGAAGAATGGAAGGAAAATTCTATGAAAAGTTAGTTGAAAGAGTATGTCATAAAATGTAAGAAATTAATTGTGGAATTGAGTTGAGTGTGTGCAAACATAAGGATGAAGAACAATGAAAAAAAATAGTAGTTCGATGTCCAATGAACATTTCTGAATATTTTAACCCCTAAAGCCTAAACAACATTTTCTGAGATTATAAATTTTTTGGGCAGCTCACTACGGATGGAATTTTTATTTTTTTCCTTTGAAATTTTAATACAATGTGTGTTCAAAAAGTAGCTTTAAGGCCCAACAATTTTCATAACTTTTGACTTCATGGTTAAAAAGCTATGATAGGATATGTTGTTTTCTTTACTTGGTAGGCAGCCCGGGCAGATGGAAAAACTTATTCAAAAAAACTTTTTCTTAAAAAGTGAAATTTGAAATTGGTTCTTTAGGTTTATACAGACATGGAAAGCTTTGAATTGACTCATTGCGATCAATGAGTCAAAAGTTATGAAGATTTTGAGTTTGCGGTAGTTTGCGGTCAGTTAAAGAATCTCTACAATACAAAAAAAGTTTGAAATTCTTCATTTAATTCAATTTTACATATTTTTGAAAAAAAATAAAAACAGAAGGTGTAGATTGTTTATTACAACATTTTAACCATTGGGATTGAAAATTTTCAATTCCATGAATAAAATGTTCACAATTTAGTATTTTGGCTCATTTTTTACTTCTTTCTACTTACTTATTTTTTCCTATATGTCGTACAATTCCAAATGGTGTGAAATTTTTTGAGAATGTAGCCAACTTGCATTGAAGTATGAATTCAAAGAGTAACCACCATTTTGAAATTTTTTCCACACAAATATGACCTTGTGAAGTGCAGCTGCCCAGATTGTCGCAGGGATAAAAAAACAATTTTTGTCAATTCAAACGCTTATATCTTGCAATCTACACGGTGAAAATTTCTGAAATTTTTTCCACATGTTTACAAACTACCTTACTACAAGATCCTACGGTTAGATGAGTCGAAAATGTGTTTTAAAAAAATTGCACTTGTATTAGAAATGGTAGTTTCGGAGCATTTTTGGTGAAAATATCGTGAAAAAACTTCAAGGGTCAAAGTACATGATTGCCACGGTTACAGAAATCATGATTTCTGGAAATACTTAATAGGATTTCTCGGATGAGTAATTGAAATCTTCTAGAACATGTAAAAATTCAATGGAATTCATAAAACACTTAGTGCCCACAAGAACTTCGTCGGGTTTACGCAATTTAGATGTTTTTAAAGCCTATAAGTCCTTAAATGCGAACTTGTAACTAACTAGAAGAGTTTGTTGTTTTTATGGAAGTTAATGAAGTGAAAGTGAAGAGAATATTATATTGAAAACAAAATCATCTCAAAAAGTAAAAAGAATTCTTTAGGTCAACACAGTACAATACACTTTTAAAACACGATCTAAAGAGAACTATATTTCTTTCTTAATTAGAGCGCAATTGACATTGAAAATAGATCAAAATTTCAAAAAAATCATATAGCTCATTTAACATTTTCAAAAACGGAACACTTTGATTATCTTGAAAGTTGAAAGCGAAAGCGACCAAAATTTGGTATTTGCATAGTTTTGAAGTAAAAGGAAGTTCTTCTTTTAATGAATTTTTATTTTATATAAAATTCTTTTGAAAGTCTAAGTTTGGCTTTGTGAAAATAATCTTGAAATGTATTGACTATACTTCTTCTATTGAAGATTCTGTATAAGAAGATACTTTGCGTTTTTTTAATGTTGTGGGCTTCGAATCTCTGTGGTACATTGTACTTTGGAAAAAAAGTAGGAGAAGAAAAGGATAGAAGAACTTATTTATTAAGCTTGAATCCCGAGAGGACTAAGGCATTCTCTGCCTTCTAAACCTCTTGGAACTGCGATGTCTGCTGCTTCCACCCGAAGAAACCATAAAAATAATTTCCTTAAAATGTAACCAAAAGATCTTATAAATTACTTGTTGGAGATCATGTCTTCAAAATTTCATGAAGTTTGATTGCACAGATTGAAACAAATTAGCATTCAAAGTTAGAAAAAAAAGTTTTTTTGAACTCTGACTTGCAATTTCAAATGACTTCGACTGCCATTTGTTTAATTTTTTTGCACTATAGACCATGAAGTTAAAATATTTTATGTTGAATATTTGAGTTGAGAATTAGGGAAAGAAATTCTAATGAAACAAAATTTGATTTCCATTCATTAAAAAATTGTTAAGTAGAAGTAGATCCAAAATTGAACAAAAAACTAAGTTCTCAGGAAGTTTAAGATGTCATTGAAAAACCATGATCCAATTCGTGAGCTTGTTCTTGCAAACATCCTGAACCCTATAAAAAAGAAAATCTGAGTAATTTGTAAAATTGCATTGAAAAATTAATTGTATGTGTTATTTTTTGAAGAAGGTGCTTACATTGCCCAAATTACAAGATTGTCCATAAGTTTTTCATTGTTAATCCAAATGAAATGAACCAAAGCTTCAAATGTGGAACAGAACATAATGTTTGAGAAAAGAAATTAAAAATTAAAAAAAATGTATACATATATATTTTTGGCCCAGTTAACTATTTTTTGCACTTAGAATGGCATAACTTTTGCTTCCACGTACCCATTGGAATAAAAATTATGTTTTTGGGAAGCTAATCTGATTCCCTATCTTCAAAAAAGTTTTCAGAAAATCATAGCAAAAATCTAGGTCACACTAGCATGCTGAAAATTCCAACTGTCCTTCGAGTGGACTTCAGTCCTTCACGGGTTAAAAGATTGTTACAGAGAAGGAGGTATAATGTAGAATGAATAGTTAAATAACTATTATGTCTTATATGTTACGTAGAATGCACTAAGTAACCCCAATGGTGAAATATTTATAACAAGAAAAGTAAACAATGCGGCATGTTTTTAAAAAGGTTTAGGAAAATTTGTAGTGAAAATTCAATCTTTGAGGTCATTTTGTGAAGAAAATGATGACATTTACCAATAAACAAGACTTTAACCCCTAAAGGACCGCAACTATGTTTCCACAAAAACTGCTCCAAAACTGTAATTTCTAGGACAGCTACCAAATTTCAGAAAAAAAACATTTTTTGACATATGTAACCGTAGGATCTTTTAGTGAACTAGTTTGGGAAGATGTAGAAAAAATTTCAGAAAGTTCCACCATGTAGATTGCAAGATATTAGTGTTTGAAGTTACAAAAATCATTTTTTTTCCACTGCGAAAATCCGGGCAGCTGCACTTCAGAAGGCCACATTTGTATGAAAAATTGTCCAAAATGATTGCAACTCTTTGGATTAATTCTCCAATTCAAGTTGGCTACATGCTTGAAAATTTTCATATCATTTGGAATTGTACAACATGTACAAAAAAAATAGTAAATAGAAAGAAGTAGAGAGTGATTCAAAATACAAAAATGGTAACAATTTATTTATTGAATTGAAAAATGCCAATCCCAATGGTTCAAATGTTTTAATAAACAACCTAAACCCAATGTTTTTATTTTTTTTCAAAAATATTGAAAATTGAGTAAAATAAAGGACTTCAAAGTTTATTTTAGAGAAGAGAATCCATAACTACCCGCAAACTAAAATTCTTCATAACTTTTGACTCATTAATCCAAATGGAATGATTCAAAGATTTCCATGTATATATAAATCTATAAAACAAATTTCAAATTTTTATTTTCAAAAAAAGTGATTTTTTTTTATCTGCCCAAACTGCCCGAGTTGAGAAACAAACAACATTTTATGCAATAACTTTTCAAGTATGTAGTCAAAAGTCACGAAAATTGTTGGGCTTTGAAGATACTCCTCGTCCACACCTTCTATTAAAGTTTGGTTCCAAAACATGGAAATCTCTAGCCACACGTACCTGCCCAAAATCGGTATGTTGCCAAAAAAGGCATGTTGGTCCTTTAGGGGTTAAATAACAAAGACAATATACACTGAAATCCTCACATATAGCGTGGATGGAAGCGTGGATGGAAGCGTGGATGGAAGCGTGGATGGAAGCCAAGATCCGTTTCCTATGTTTGACCCCGAAGAAGACCTAGACATTGGACAATTTGTGGCCTTGCATGTGGAATCCACTGAAGTAAGAGCAGGAGTGCCATTCTATATTGAGAAAGTGTTAATATTTGGTCAACGCAAGCGAGCAAGAGAGATGAAGGTTGTATGGTATTGGCCAATGATAAGGATGAGAGATGGAAGAGAAGGGAGATCTCAGTATAGAAGAACGATACACAAATTGTATGGAAAAATTGTGGGAACCTTCTAGTGAGAAGCACGGTTGGGTGTACAAAGAAGCAGCTATATTTTCTTGGAATGACATGCCAAGAAGAACAAGAAGTGGGTCATTGCAAGAGAATAATGTACGAGTGCGCGGAGTTATAACAGAGAAAGAAATAAACATTCTAGCTTTTGCAAAACCTCATATGTTGGAGTATATAGCATTGCATCTAGAGTGCTTGGACAATGAACAATTGGAGAATGATGTAGGCGCATTTTTAGTTTGTAGCAGCGTACAATAGTATAGTGAAGCCTAGTATATTTGGTATATAGAGGTTGTGGTAGGGGTATTTAGTGAAATGGTTTCCAATATATGGAAATGTAAAGTGATATGTATTTTCAACTTAAAGCATTGGTGAAAACTATTTCATGCATCTTTAAAATGTATTATTGAAGCTATGAAGTTCAATGTTTTTCCAAAAATCATCCAATGCATTTCTTCCCAAATTGTAGGCTCCAAAGAAATATAAGAACAATAGTACTACACAAATTCTTAAGAAAACATTCTTTTGTTTTGTACAAACCAAAAGAAAAAATGGGGGGAATAGGCCCCCCCTTTTGGCAATGAGGTCAATTTGGCTCGTACAAGTCATAAGTGCAATTTTATATGGTCGAGTGCAAAAATAACGAATTTAGTGTTAATCGTGCCAGCATTCATTAATGAGGCTGGATCTTATCCATTTTCTTGTCGAAATCTGATTCAGGACATTAACCCTTTAGGGCCTAGCAAACCAATTTGGTTCTTTTAAATTGAATTTTGGGAATTGGAACACTCTCTTGGCCTTAGTTCATTTTGGGGTATGAACAAGATGTGAGGGCACGAGTATTCCGCTTCCAATGAGCCATTGGCCATCAAATTTGGAGCAATGATGATTTGTCTATTGCAATTTGAAGTTGGGAATTTTAGAGTTTCATAATGCACTGTGGAACATGTTTCTCTATTGAATTTATTTGTGTATAACTAAAGAGAGCATGCCAACTTCACCATAGTGTTCAATATAATGAACTCTATTTTCAATAAAAATTTCATGGGAAATTGAGCTTTTTTGTAATTACTATGATTTTTCAAAGGCATAAACTTTAAAAAATCATATAAATTTCATTTTTTCTCCAAAAATAAATTAAAAATCACATTAGATAGAAGATACAAATTATTATTTGTAGAAAAATAATAATTTAAATTAAATTATAAAATTTTAATATGAAAATTTGATTCTAAAAGAATTCAAGAGGTTGCTTGGGGCTCCTTAGGCCCTAAAGGGTTAATGCGGTCATTAAGAGCATATTTGTGTCGGAATTGAGTACAAAGAGAGGACAGATACCGGATATTAGGGTTTTGGCAGTCGGCGGCTTTAGTGGCGCAAGTCACGGAAATTGATTCGCGCATGAATTTAGGTGGTCTCAGCAGGATCTTCTTACGGATTCAAGTTGAGAGAGATCTGTAGTCTAGCAGACAGTGAGCGGACCCGGGGAGATCACTCCTTGTAATTTTAAGCATACACTTGAGTTGAGAGGGTATTTAACATAGGGCTATTTACCTTCATTTTAGTAATTAAATTGACCTTATTTTTACATATAAATTTAATCATTTGGTTTTTATAGTTAGGCTATCTTATATATAAAATTTATATGTCTAATTTTTTCATATCCATTTACAACACACTATAAAAGTAGTGTCTTATATATACACTATTTTTTTAATATATGCACTACTTGTATTGTAGTACAATTTCAAATGACAAATAAAGATGTAAAATGCAACAATAGTTTTAAATATTCTAAATTCTATGCCATGTATTCTAAACAACCTAATATGGTGAATAATAAACATCTTAAAAATATTAAATATAGTTATAATATTAAAACTAAGAAAAACACCAATACTAGTAATATAACATGAACAATATGAGAAATCAACACTCTAAAAACATTGTAGATTAACCCAAGAATATAACCTCTATTTTAACCCCTAAAGGACCATTGTCCCTTCGGAGGACAAATGCAATTTTGGGCAGGTACCTACGGGCTGAATTTTTGTCCTAATTTTTTGAAACTTTTTACAGAGATAGAAAAATTGAATATCTTCATGGGAATATAATATTTTTTTTCAATCGGTGACCGGGAACAAAAGTTATGCCCAAATAACCTCAAAATAGGGGACGGTGGGCAATTTGGGCAGCGAAGAAAAATTTTGAATTTTTTTTTTTGAATTTTCTTTCTTATATATTATATTTTTGTCTATCTAGGAAGCTTTGATTCATTTTATTTGGATTTGTTATGAGAAAATTATAGACATTCTTGTTTTTCGGACAATTAGAGCATTTTCTTGAAAAAAATAACTTGTAGGATTCATTTCTGGATGCAATTTTTGCAATTTTTCAAAAAATCTAATTTTCATGGTTAAGTTTACTTGCTAGAACAAACTCACCATTAGGATTAGTGCATTTTAATTCCATCTAAAAGATATTAATATTTTAAATTTTCCTTCTATCTTGTACCTACTTCTTCTTAACAATTTTTTTAAGAATGAAAATTAAGCTTTTTTGAATTTCTTTTTTTTCCCTAGATTTTGAACTCAATTTTGCACTAGAAATAATTAAAGCTCAAAACTCTTTAGTGCAAAATTTTTAAGTTAAAAATGTTCAAAGTCAAAAAATCCAGTCCCGTAATGTTCTGAAAAACTTGTGTTTCCCACTTTAAATGCAAGTATCTTGCAATCTACGTGGTCAAAAATTCTGAAATTTTTTTCACACTATCTTAGACTAGTGAGGTATAAGATCATATGGTTATTTGTGAAAAGAAATTAATTAATTTTTTACACTTTGCTATAGAATTGGCAGTTTTTAATGTTTTTGGGTAGAAAACAGGGCTTGGTCCTTTAGGGGTTAATATGGAGACTATATATTTTATTTTTCAATATGCATTTACAATGGTTTTGAATTTAGAATCAAAAAATAAAAGAATTTTTATTAAACACTAGTAAAAAGAAGATGATTCTAAACATTTACAAGTGTATGTTCAAGTAGTTGAGGCAAATCTAAAGTTTGTAGTGTCAAAGTATAGAAAAGATTGCATGCAAATGTTGCACACTCTACATCAATTTCTTAATGAGTACTTTGTATGAACACAAATCTCCATAGTACAACCTCATTGTAAATTTACAGCTCAATTATTTTGTCTTGAAACAATAGATTCTTACATGTTGTTATATAATTGGTATACTCAAGGAAAGATTTGTATGTACAGGCTAGAATTATTTGATGATAACAACAAATCTCCTGAAAAACATCTCTAAATTGTGTAAGTTTTATCATTCAATTAAAAAATTTTGTTTACATCTATACTCATTGTACTACAAACTTTTTATATGAATCCTATTTGTAAAGGCAAATTTATTAATAAAAATTCCTACTAAATGATGTTTATACATAGCCTAATTTATATATAATAGGATATGTGACATTTCAAGAACTCTATAGTAGTTCTACATATATATAAAATTTATCCCCTTTGAATTAAATAGACCCTATATTTTAACTCACGTAGTTTTCTAAAAATCACGAGTAATCTCCCCGGGTGAGCAGAAAGGCGATTTGAGTCAGAGAAGGTCCGAAATTCATGAGCTTCAGTTAGGGTTTGACCCGACAGTTTCAATCTTGCAGGAGAAGTTTTTTGTGTCTGTAGGAGGTTTGAGAGGGAGTGGATAGGCTCTTTGGAGACGGAGAGAGTCTGCAAACTTGATGCAATACTTACAGTTACGATAGGAGGTCAATTTCGTGTCGAGGTAGGAGACACCGATCTCCGACTGAAACCCTAGGTCCGTTGTCACAACGAGACCGCTGTTACCTACAAGAGATTGTACTTTCAGTAGTAAGCTCGTAGTGAGGCGCAATGGAGAACGATACGGAGATGGCGTGCATGACGGTAGTCCTGGCTAAACTTTTCGGAGTATCGTGTGGATTCGAAGCTTTAACAATATACTTGTTGGACATGCTTAAGGTCGGTTACAAGACAATCCAACTGCTGCCAAAGAGATTCTTCAGGCTGGAATTCGACACACCGGAGAAGGTAGCGGTCTATCTGCAAAAAGGAACTAAGGATTGCGAAGATCGAACGATCAAGCTTTTTGCTTGGATAGAGGGATTTACACCAGATACACCCGGGAAGAACTGGCAGATAGGCACGGCGATTAGGGTTCAGTTTCCCGAGCTGGATCCAGTACTGCAGACAACGGAGTGGCTGAAGACTCTAGGGGCTTCAATTGGAGAAGTACAGGAGGTGGAACTTCCCCGAATATCAAGCAAAAGGATAGAGGGACCGATTGTCAACATGAGGGTGGTCGATCTGACTTCACTACCGAGTGGAATCATGATCCCAGACCTCAGACCAGAGGCAGAAGCAGGATCCCTCATCGAACGAAGGGTTAGCTATTTGGGGCTACCTAACCAGTGCAACAGATGCCGAAAGTTCAGACACTCCACATCAGAGTGCCCCCTAAATAAACAAAAGCAAACGAGACCCAAGAGCCCAGGATTGAAGGAAATGGATAAAGAATCATCCTACTTAACGCAGGACGGATTCAAGCTAGTGAAAAACAAAAAGCAGAGCAGGGCAAAGGGTCCGGAAGGCAGAGCCAAACCGATAATACAACAGTGGTAGCCGAAAGCGACAATTAGTGTAGACAAAGGCCCAAGGTCTGAGGTCAGAGGAGCACAAACAGTAGTAGAAGGATTGAGATCTCAACTAGAGCAGCGAGAGAGCACGATCTCGACACACATAGTACCGAGACAAATAGACCCGAGAACGATCAGTAAAGCCCCTCAGGAGATAGCAACCTATCCCATACAGGAATACTCGGAGATCGAACAGGGCCCGGAGTAGCTAGTGTTCGTACAGACAGACAGCTTGGCAATGGAATAGGCGGAGAGGAATAACATCCATCCGTGGAGGAAACTCATAGAATCAAAATCAATATAGACAACCCCGGAGATGGTTCAGGGGCCAGATTCAGGAGACCTTGAGATGGAAGAAGCAGCGGAACAAGCAGAGACCGGGGAAGGCTTCACCGGAGCATTAATAACAAAAGAATTTTCGGCTCTAGAAAGAGCACAGAAGCTGAAACGGCAGGGAGGTCTCAGCAAGACAGAGAAGAAAACGGACTGGGAGCAGGAGCAAGAACCGGTGGAGATGCAAGGGCCGGCATGCATCCTGCATGGAATCAGTCGAGACAAAGAACTGCCGTTAGAGGAACCAGCTAGGTTCATGGAAGCAAACCCTCTCAAAGGCAAAATTTTGGGGCAGAAAACAAAGAGACTATCAACACACCTACCACAAGAATGGAGGAACATGTGGGGAAATGCCACATTATCAGAAATCTTCAAAACAAATGGTCTACAGATTCCCAGCACGGGGAAGAAATACCTGTCCATCTAGCCAGTTTTATATAAGGATTACGAGGAAGGCCATGTGTTATTATTAGACCAAATACTAAACACAGTGGGGATTATCAAGCCACTGCAGATAGTATTCGGTGGAGCAGATCTGGACGTGGAAACAATCAAGAACAAGATCTTTGAAAATATCCAGACATACCTTCGTGCCACAATCTGAAAACCACCCAATCTTCACAGATGGGAGTCGGTTCAATGGTCGGCCAAATGGGACGAACAGGATGGAGTATATGAACTAACGGTCCTTGCGGCAGTCAAAGTCACTAAGAAGGCGAAATGCCCGACCAACCTGAGGTACACTTAGCACGCAACAGATACGATCCAAAGGCTAGCACACTGGAGAGGGAGATCTAAGGCGAACATACTACTGGCTGAAAGGGCAGGAATCGAGGTTGAAGAAACTCAAGCTGGATGGAGACTGAGCCAACAGGCCTCTCCGATCCAATCGTCAAAAAAGGCCAAGGGATCTTCGAGAGGATCCTTGAAGACAAGACAGCCGGAGCAGACACATACTGAGCAGGAGCCAGAGTCAAAACAAACCACATCCACAATAGAATGACTGAGACATGGATTTCAATCGTTACTCTAAATATTAGGGCCCGTGTTGGGATCAGCTCGAAGGGATCCACAAAGCAGGTGCATATTTGGAGGTATTTCAAGAGAATGCTAGAGTCCCTACAAGTTATATTAATACAGGAACATTGGATGGATGCTGCCAAATGCCAATCCAGAGCCAGAATTTTCCCATATCTAAACGGGTACAGATCGTGGAACGAGGCGCTGCAGGGCACAGTAGAAAAATCGTGTGCTGGTACTGGAATCTTAATTTCCAAGAACATCAGCCACTTGGTAATGACGGAGGGGATGATAGTACCCGGAAGAGCCTAATATGTAACGATTAGATCATACTTAAAACGAATAGTATCCATTATCAACGTCTATGCACCAGGTACTATCCATTATCAACGTCTATGCACATTCTAGGCAGTGAGTTTTTCAACATTATTTCCGAAAGGTCACTTCACTCAAAACCCTCTGTTTGGGGTCATGGAAAACTTGTACTCTGTAACTTAATTCCCCACTGGAGCGTCCAAAGTTGATCACAATTGTTCCTTCTAATCGGCTAATGTGGATATATAGAAAGATGTTGTTCTCTTACGTATTATTTGATGAATTTGTGCATGCTCTTGTAGCCATGCAAATCCAGAATTCCAGTTCGTGGAAGGAGTAGAACCGCCTATTCCCAATCAAGGACCTATACCCAATTTTTAGAATGCTGCCATTTCCAACCAAGGCTAGAAGAGATTTCCAATCACAGTTTGGAATGTACTTTTTCCCATTTTTAAGGTTGGGACTAATAAAGCTATGACAATCAATTCTTCATTTTTCTGCATTTTCACTGTATTTACAAGACAGTTTTCAACATAACCCACTTGAGACAGTTATGTTGAAAAAAATGCAGTTTTGGCCAATTTTCTTCTAGTGAATACATGCGGCAAGAAATATGGTAGAGAGAGTATTAGTGTATTAAGATTCTTACATTAGCTTGGATTGATACTCTACATACTTGTATGGCATTTTGGCAATATGATCACGCCATCATTAAATATAGAAATATAGTCATTAGTCTCAAAAACATTTTCAATGCGGAATGGACCTTGCTTTTCTATTCTTCCGAAGGTAGAACCTAACACTTCACTTCTCCAGGCATGCTGTTGTAATCCAATTTTTATTTTTATTTGAAGGACGGACCAAGGCTCCTTCCACTTTGCCCCTGGGCATTCAAAACAAGGTACCATCATCAATCACTTTTTTTCATGTAAGCCTGAGAGACAGAGCTTTTGCTGGGTTGTGAGAGTGTCGTTAGACTGGATTTGGCTTGGTTTTTGGTCGGATTTGAGTGTTCTCTTTAGCCCACTCTTATTTACAAGACTACAATATTGTTGCAATGAGATTGAGACAAGAGTGGGGTGATTCCAAATCTCAAGGAGTCCAAATTCATAATAGCTAAAATTAAATCAAGTGCCACAAAAGGCGGCGTAGTGGTTGGGGCCGACAACTGATGATTTCTAGCAATTTGAATGTGTTTTCTTCTTAGATCTGAGTGTGCCTTATTCCCTAGTCTAAGGGGTGAGGTGTTTTAGCTCTTGCATGAATTGGAAGCTTACAAATTATTGAGAAATAAGTAGTTTACGTCACACACAATTTTATGGCAGCAACAAATACAAGCATCAAATTTCTTAAGAATAAGGCAAATTAGGATGCCATAACTTGACGGATTAGAGGTTGTAGAGTTCTTTAGTCTAGGGTTCAACTTGTAGAGATACATAAGAGTCTAATGTAGCTAGAAATTTCATGAGATCTCAAGGCATTTTTAGGATTTAAAATCAGTTAAGGTGGTAGATAGGAAGAACTTGAATACCTTTTGAATAGTAGTTCAAGGATTTCGGGGGCTCAATTCCTAAGTAATTAGAGATCAACAAAGGTTGGAGTACTACTAGATCCAAAACTGAGGTAAAATTTTCTCAACTACAACATGTGAAAAGTGTGCTAGCCTCTAGATGTGGTTTCAAAGAACTTGAGGTGCAGTTACTAGTTACCATCATGGAGAGAGGATAGCTTGGTTAAAATAGTCGTAAGACAGGTCCAAGATGAGCTACACAAACGTTTTAAAGTTACTTGTATTAAAAGGGAATGGGTGGACTTTGTTAGAAGGATCGGGGAAATCTCAAGACTGTTGCAATCAGGTCATCAACAATAGAGTTAGTGAAGAGCTGAAGTCAGAAAAGGCCTCGATAGTTCTTGCGGAATTAAAGTTGACAGTAGAGCTCACATAAGAGAAAATGCTCAAGCTCAAGACTACAAGAGACGAACTGTTTAAAAGAATAGTATAGGGGAAGTTATACCAAACTTCTCCGGACTTCCTAAGAATTCAAATGTTAAGAGTTGGTAGATAAAAGTGTGAGCATGGGGTTACAAGAGTGGGATGAAAGAACTGTAAAAACCTTCCCATCGAAGAAGGGGTTCTCGATAGAGAGCCTCGAGGTGAAAAAGATAACGGAAAGAACTCTAATTCGTGTGCAATTCCGAGCAATAGATCCTATCATGCAAAAGATGGCATGGCTATGTCAATCAACAGATTTGATAGGAGAGGTTTCCTTAGTAGAATAGCCCTATACAATGTGCCAAAGACCAGGAGGTCCAATGGTACAAGTTAGGATTAAAGATCTGACACAACTACTAGGAGCAATCCAAATTCCCATCCTAGTAGAAGATTTATTGATGGTTACTTACCAAGAATAAGTAGTTAGCTATTCAAGGTTTCCTAATCAATATAATAGGTGTCACAAATTTGGCCATGAGGTCATGAACTGTCATCTCAACAAAAGTAAATTAGAACTGGAGACTAAGGGCACACCTCTGGTTGAAGGGACAGGGAAGACAATCAAACAAGGACAAACAAGAACCTCTGAGGATGGATTTGTACTAGCCAAATAGAAGAAAAACATGAAAAAGAAAGACAGAAGCAATGTACAGGGAGAAAAGGTATCATGTCAAAATTTGATCCAAAAGAAGGCAAGGTTGCAAAACACTACATTGAATATTAAGGAACCAATGAGGAAAAGACAAGTGGATCCAGGAGATATAATTAGTTCCACATAGGACAAGGTATAGTTCCCGAGGTGCAATTATCTAGAACGCGGGCCTGTAGACATTAGACAAGGAAATCTTCTTGTTAGGTCAAAATACCAACCAAGATTCTCCACATTCAAGTGATGCACAAAGGAAGAAGATTCTACCACCAAAAAAACATCATTAAATGCGGATAAGGTTCATAATACCTTGCCCTAGAAGTAAATAAGGCCTATGATATCCCTGCTACAAATGCAGATAAGGATAATAATAACCTTAATTTAGATAGGACTAATGTACGAAGACTAGTGTTACCATGCAAGGAAGGTGAATCAATGCAAGGATCGATACAAAGACTAATCTCAGAGGACCAAGATCTAGAACCGGAGCTATTATGCTAACACTTCAAAAAAAGCAAAGGTGTAAATGATTTGTCTCCAATAACTATAGTAGTCATTCCTTGTTCATAATGGCTAAAAAACAATCATTTTGCACATTGTTAGATGAAAGTCATTGTAAATACTTGTTTTTTTGTAGTGTAAGTAATCAAGAAATTTGGATAAAAGCAATGCCAAAGTGCCACATCAAAATTCAACTCGATTGTTAGATAAATAAGCTTCATTGAAGTTGACATATTATGCCCCTCAAAGGATCTAGGAGGGAGATGTGGGTGGAAATCTTGACTTAGAGGTGCATTATATTGTGTTGAAATACAATTTGCATATGTATTTGCATTATATGATCATGCATTGTTGTAGATTAATCTTAAATTGGTGCTTCAAATACCACCAATTTAAAATATTGATCTTTTATAGATTTGAATAGGTTATAGTCAATGATTATGAAGCATTGCAACTTCACAAAGAATCACGCAACTAAAATGTGTTTTGTTGTTGGATCCTTTCTTGTTTAGATTGTTGATTTTAGGACATATATTTTTGTTGACCAAAGGACTTACATTTGAGTAAAATGTTTGTTGTTCATTTTCTTTGATTGATTAGTTGTGAGTGACAAATTTGTCTTGAAACTTGGATTTGGTCATGTGTAGTTAGATGCTATTGAGTGGTATTTTGAATGGTTGACAATGGCTATAGGTGAGTTTATTCAATAGTATTTAGGCTTGTAAAATTTTTAAAGCAATCTTGGTTACGCTTACTAACACTTGTTGAAGTGGCTTAATTCAAAGTGCAAATTTAGCTTGAGTGCACATAACTCTAATTTCAAGAATTGATTTTGATTTACACCTTATTCCAGGCTTTGGACCAATACCAATTGAATCCTTACTCATGTTTTCATGTTTCATAGACTTGGATGGCTTTCTCTACAATTCTTATATGTAATGTGATGCACTCCAGATGGAAGAAAGGAGACTATAATTGTACTCCACCCAGTTGTAGATGAGACTCAAAGATCGGCCACTTGCCAAGTCTCTTGCCAATCAGCTGAGAGAAAAAGCTGGGGCGAAGAACAATTTGGTTGCTCATTACCCACAAAAAATAATTCTATGAATAGAAAATTTGTAGGCAATTGTTTTTTAAATAAAAAATTTGGAAAATAAAATAATTGGCATAAATAAATAAGGAAAAATTGCAAAACAACTGTTAGCATCTGCTGAACTTAACTTTTCAGAAAAAAATAAATATTCGACAGAGATATCAACCCTGCCCTACACTTCCGTCAAGCAGAAATTTCACTCGCATTCCGCCATTGTCACAAAATGAGGTTTTAGTATCTGTTTCCGAGCTTTGGGTTTTCTGTGCTCAATCCCTCGCAACGGCTTCGTTCAACCTGTGACTTGTCCCAGCTGTGAATTCACTACAGCAATTGTTCTGGGGCACTTTGGTGGTGTGAAATTCCTAATTTCCAGTGCAGCATTATGTTATGAATGTTCGTTGCTCTTTGAAGAGAAAAGACCTGATAGTCTCTGGAGGCGCAGTCGACTAATGGACGTATTTCTAGGAACACGGTGGACGGAGACACCATCCACTGGTCAGACTTCCTGGAGTCGAAACTGCAAAACCGTTGAATTCCTTGCATTCATCTCTGTAGCCAGTGACGGCAGGTCATGGCCCTCGCGAGATCTGGAGATTGTATCAGCTTTCGATGCGCCGCTCAATCCGCGCGCTCCTTGACGACGGAGATGGAGATCTGATCAGCTTTCGGTCGCGGAACACCATCAATTGACCGCGCAGCTCCCAGATTTAATGCTTTTACTGGTAAGTTTCATCGCTCGAAACCGGAGATTCCTGCACGCAGTTACAAGCTTCCAGCACCGACATTGATTTGATAAATCACAGATAATGAAACTACCTAACGGGTTTGTGTAGGATTATAATTAACAGAGAAGTATCAGTTGCAAGCAATCGACGTGAATGACAGTCTACGACGCGGGCATGCAAACACCGATGAACATTTCGGGATTGCCAGCACTAATGGTTCCAGACAGCGATGCCCTACAGGAAAGCAAGAAATTCGACACAGCAGATGGACAACACCACCCAAATGCCCTTCATGGCCAAACTGAAGCAACTGCGAAAGCTTCTGAAGCTGACAGTGAAGAAAACAACGTCGATTCTGTTGAAGAAGACCAAAACGGCCAACAAAACCAGCAGCAAAGTGCTGAGAGTCCGAGAAAGCAAAGCGGACTGAAACCACCTCGCAGCGGCGAATCAAAGAAGTCCTCCGGTGGCAGCACCGATTCCGAACGCGCCCAAGGCTTCCGTGAGAATTTGGAGAGAGGCGTCCCCGTCGACAGTGGCAAGCGCACTTTGTTCGGGTTCGGTCTCTCTGACGACCAAGAAGACGCCTTGTACCAATACATCACCAACAAATCAAGCAAGCGGCCTCCCGCCTATGAGCCCGATCGGGAAGCGTTAGCGGATTGCTGGGGCTCCCCTGAACCAGAGCGCAACAAGGCTTCTCAAGGGCCCGAAGAGACGATTCCAGTCGTTTTGGGGCTAACTGCTTCCGAAGAAAAGGATGCGGTCAGTGGTGAGGAAAACGAGGTGGATGTTGCAAGCACAGAGTCGTTGTATGAAGGGGAGGGAGGGGTGGACCTAGGCTCCAGATCACCAGGAGGTGTGGACGCTAACATTGGCAACCGTTGCGAAGATGAGAGCGAGGCCGATGCTTCGGATCCGACCCTCATCGATGACAACCTCACGGACAGGGCACTCATCATGCAGAAGGTGAAAGAGTGCTACGGTTCGGGCGTCCGAACGTCGCTGGAGCGAGTCATGCGTACAGATCAGGAACCGGCGCAAAGCTCGCGTAACTTTAACCCAATCATGACGAAGATTGTGGGTAGTCCCACGGCATCTGAGGTTTCTGACGAAGACGGAATCTCCAATCTCTGGGAGGACGAGTGCATGCAGTACCTGGAGCGCGCGCCGGAGTTTCGTGCGCGCCTCCAGTACGAGGTCCGCGTGATCCTGATCTCGCCCGCGTTCCACCTCGCGGGGCGCACCGTCACGGCGTTCTCGCGTCTCTATGAGAAGAAGTTCGGGCGCACGGTGGACACCGCAGGGTTCAGCACGGCTGCCCGCCTCTGCCGATCCATGCCGCATGTGGTGCAGCGGACGCTACTCATCGACGAAGGGAAGCTGCGACTGGTGGACACACCGAAGAATCACCGCATCGTGGCTGGGATCCGATCGGGCCTACGGCGCATTATCTATGACATTCTGCGAACTCACACCGGGATCGCCTTGGACGAGGTTGAATCCCTCTGTGAACGTGTAATCCGGCTACCCCTGCACGATGTTCTGATAGATCACGGCTATCAGACGACGAGCGCATCAGTCGAGTGCCTCCTCCGAGACATGCCGGACATCGTTTTCCTTGACGAGCGGGCGGCACAGACACGCGTCTACCTTTGTAATGGAGCACAGGATCCTGCTCTCACAGACGGCATTCTCATCCCCTTGTCACCAATCTCCTATGATACCCGAGATACAAACAAGCTGAAAACTCCAAGCAGTTACAATCCCGACGTCCAGAACTTGGACAGCGACTTTGCGGACCCCCATTTGCCCAAAAGTCCTCCAGGACCCCGAACTGGACCGAGTGGCATGGCTCCAGAGGAGCTCTCTGATCTCCGTGTCCTCTGTGCAGCAGAAAGCTCAAGTCCGTATAGAGATGCTTCCCTGTATTCCATAGAAGACATGTCCCCTCATGTGCGTTTACGTTTCAGGCTCCTCCTGGCATTGCATGACGACGGCCACGGGATTAAAGTCCAAGACATCCCAGTTGTGTATGAAAAAATGTTCGGTGTGTCACTTGATTTAATTTCACTTGGATTGAGTTCCCTCCAAGAGCTCATTTCTGCATGGCAAGGAGATGTTTTACTTGTGAAAAGCTCAGCTCCAGGGTGGGTATTTCCTATCAACACACTCGAAAATAACCGCGTTTTGAACACCATAACCTCGGGTTTACGCTCCGCGGTCTTCGCCATCCTGTTGGCACGCTACCCTGAGGGTCTGCAACCGCTGGAGCTCGTGGAGTGTCTAGAGGAGACGCTCTCCGGGAAGCTCTGGGAGATTCTGAGCTCCAATGGGTACATTTTCAAGGACATGAGTAAAACGGGAGCGGCTTTGTCGAAAGGCGGAACCGAGTTTCAGCTGGCGGAGTGCCCTGAGCTTCGGCTGGTATTGAAGGACATGGAAGACTTTGTCCGTCTGGGCAGTCAAGAGGATGGGGTCTTGATAGTGAAGCTCCGAGATGGAGAGTTTCCGTTACTTGATCTTCTGGATTGTGAAGTGTCGGAAGACACGACTGCTGGAAAAGAGGATCCAGACGACATCCCAGTTCCTGGCGTCAAAAGCCCTCAGGCTGGAACAGCTTCCAAACCGGTAACAGAGGCACTCAATGATGAAGAGGAGTTTGCATCGCCGTCTAAACCGCCAGTGCCTGAGTCGGAGTTCACAGTTGCCACTCCCTATGGATCACCAACATCTCTGAAGCTGCAGCAGGAAACAAGGATGATATTTGGAAGTCCAGAGTACATGGAAAATGGGTTAACAGTGGATGAGTTTTACACCATTTACCGCGAACGGACTGGAAAGTCGCTCGAGTTGGGTGAAATCAAATCCACGGAGGCCTTGTTACGCACCATGCCTGACGTCGTCAACTTCGAAGTGGGCACTGATACGAATGACCAAATGATCACCCTTGTGCAAAGCAGACGAAACATGCGTATTTTGTCAGTGGCCAAGGCGGGGATAAGGCAGGTGCTCTTCTGGGCCTTGTTGAAGAACTCTGGCGGTGTATGGGCGGAGTTGCTGGAGGGCTGGTACTTGGACTTCGCGGGGTGGCCATTGTCCAGTGCTCTTGCCAGCCATGGGTATGAGAAACCCCGTCGAGCACCTCTTCAGCCCGTTTGTGACTTTCTGCAGGATATGGCGGATCTCCTGGAGGTGAACGTCGAGGACTCCAAACTCTATGTGTGGGGCGGATTGTATGAAGATCCTACCAACGCAGATGCGTCACTACTGGGTATGTCCATAGATAGCATTCAGTATGATCCCATAAATGAGGAGATGAAAAACTCAAAATGGCATGCCCAAAGCATGATTGCAAAAGCAGCTAGTCAATTGCGAAATAAAGTAGACCTTGGAAGAGCAAGTAATGACGGAAAGACAAGTGCAGTATCATCGGGTGAGAAGGTTAGTACCGTTTCTGCAATTAAAATTAGCAATGTAGAAGATTCAGATGCTGCAGGCATTCGAGGAGAATCTGGTTGTCCAGTATTGAAGTGTCTTGCAACCCTCGATGCCAACGAGGCGAACTGCCCCAAGAAGAACCTCGTTGAGTCTATGTTGAATACCCCTCCAACCCTCTGCCAAAGTTGAAATGATCACTTCGTTGTACAATGAATTCATACCAGACTGGAGATTTAATCCATTTTTACATTCGTAAGATGAAAATTAAAAATTGGAGTCAGGGACTTACATACTTAGAATAGGCAATTACTGGCTGCTAGGAGCAGCTCAACAGATCAGGATTAACACCCGTACTGACAATTCTATCGATAATATGAAATCGAACTCAGATTTGTCAAATCTGTTGAATATCAATTATTCATGAGAAGAAAGACTTCCACAAGAATGAAACGATGAAGACACCACAAAGTGCAAACATCCAATGGAAAGTCGATGAGAAAATATAATGAATAAATACAATTTCCGACCCGTGTGCGTTGAATAAAAAGGTTTTTACATTTCAAAACTATTCAGTTGGTGTACATAATCATGCAATTCCTTGCAAGCCTTGAGCAAGATGTGCCAAACAAGGATCACTTTGTGACCCATTGCTCAGCAACACCACTAGAAGTTTGAGCTCCTTAAAAAACTCTTCATCGATTTTCCTGCAAAATTTCAGCTGTAGTTATTGTTTATATCACATAGACAAAATTAAATTATCTCGAATTTCACATTCCTCATAGCTAACTCTCATATGCAGCTCCATCAACTATTCAAAAGAAAAGAAAAAGAATATGTGACATACCCTATTGTCAGTTTGAAGTTGCTGTCTTCAGCAGCTTGCCTAGCCTGCAGAGGATACTCTAGTCTTCCTCGCCTCTCTTTGTAACCCTTTTTTGATCTCTTGTCTGTAGGACCAGATTGTTGAAAATGGTCATTCTGTCGAAATATCGCTGGAATCAACCACTGGGTTGCAGTCGCATATTTCAGGCAAATGAACTTCAGTTTGTCCACTTTCTGCAAAATAGAAAAAAGCTCAAACCCAGCAAATCAGACAGCAGTTGCATGATGGAAAGTCTCCTTCGTGAGAACCCAATTCATTCCGAACAAAAGCTTGATGTCAGCTGCACACAAAGTGATAACAACAATACAAATACATACCTTCAAAATCTGAGGCCATAGAAGTGTGCACTGTCTCAGACATTTCTCCAAGAATGCATCATGGTGCTGCATAACCTGCAGCCAGAATGTACAGATAGAACAACAAATAAGAAGTCGGTTTTTGAATTTAGGCATTGCAAAACATATTGAGAGTTTCCAAAGCGGATTCGTGAACATGTGATACAGATATACAGCACAAAGAAACTAACACTGAACACAACATCAGCTAATAAATGAATTTACGTCTCGTCACATTTTTCAAGTGCTCGTAACAAGATCAAAAAGCACCGTGGGAACTCACCTCATCAATACTTTTGGCATTTAGAAGCTGACCATGCATTAAATGCCAGTTTGGTTCCAAAACCTGCAGCCAGATTCCAAATTCTGAGTTCACCTCATAATCAGGATGTGAGAGCAGAAACTGTACATAAATTCAGACTCGGCCATGTATATCACAAGTGTAACCGAAAGTCCTTCCTCAGTCATACACGTGATCGCTTTGACCTTTAATTTATCAACTAGTTAATTTTAGTTGAGTTTCACACACCTCAAATGTCATGTAGTGCTGGAAAGTCTGCAAAAAGTGAAGCATACGTTGGCAAACGACGTAGGATCGGGATATCGCAGTCCCCAAGGTGTTGACTGTGCGCACTGTGGACTGGTATATCAGAAGCACAAGGAAATTACATTAGTTGATACTCGCCTCACTTAACAGCTAATCGAAGAGCTCATCAATCTTATAAATCGAACCACCCCATATACACATTCATATTGAATGCCGGTCACCGTCGACCAAACATGGTTCTAAGTTCAAAAGTGCAACAAATTGATTTAACACTATAAAGTACGGAATACCTGGTGCATTTGCCAAGTCGCGCATAACTGACGTTCCACATGCTTGCAATGAAAAATATGTCGAAATATGAGCTGATACTTAGTCAGCGCTTTCCTGGAGATGACGAGTGATAACGGCCACCTGACCTACCATCCCACTGCAAAGTCAGGCTACTGCCTAAGCCTGTCAATAATGAATCATGCACCAAAATTTCTACAAAAATGGATCCCACGCATCTCCTCAACTCCTCCACCAATAAATCCCTATAAAGTTGATCTAGCATGAAATCCAGATACTTGATACACTACACTGTGGTCCAGTATGTGCAGTGCAGTACTACTCAAAATATTATCATTGCTTCTGATTAACCAAATATCCTCTTTGAAATGAGATTGTAAAGAACCTTGTATTCTAAAGTGAAGGTCTCTAATCCTGTCGTGATACCACTGGCAAGCATTGATGGGTTGGCACTCTCTGCAGAGCCAATCGGCTGGGAGGTGACAGTTCCATTCCGTACGATGTTATGCAGCTGTGCCATGAGACTCAACTCTTCCTGCAGGCTCAAACACATACAAAATTATGAATGACTCAAAAACAGTATATAGCGAAGCTCCATGCCAAACTTCTGGCAGCTAAGAATGCAGTTCACCGATATCCTGATGGGTAACCCGTCACTTGATCTCTGTAATCACTGACGTGTTAGCAATCAAGACACTAGTGCCATTCTGTAACTCAGAATTGAATTGCAGTCGAGGCAACATACGCAGAGACAATAGAATTTCCAACGATAATTTTGCACAATTAGTTCAATAGAAAGAGATCATCTCACTATGCTGCATGCGAGGTCTTCATGATATGGGTCTGAAGCTGCAACTGATGTTCGTAGAGCCAACTCCAACAAAGACTGCCTCCACAATAGCACAAAGTTAAATTGAGAACTAGAACACCAAATTCAAGGGCTAATACAGACAGTCAAGAAAATAATCAAGCATTATTCACTTTTCTACTGAAGACGCAAAAATGATTAAGCTTGGAAAAAACATGAAGCTCACCTGCAGTTTCTCTACAGACATTGCCGATGGCTTCCTAGTAAGTTCGTCTTTTGCTGTGTCCATAAAATGGACAAGAAAGTCACCCTGCTCAACCACAATTGACAGAAGGTTGAGATTCATTCAGTTTGTTCACGAAAAAATTAGGAGTTTGAAAGCATCAACTCACGTAGCCCAGTCCCAGCTTAAACAAAGGCCAGTCTCCGAGGAAATCAGTACAAGAAATGATTAATTAAATATTGGACTAAAATTTTAAAATTTTCATAAATCTCGTAAAGATCAATCTTCGAAGAAATCGTTTTTTCATAGGCTCTAGGTTATACGCAGCCCCAACTACCCACCTGATCAACAAAGAAGTAGTGCTTCACCGATCGAAGCCTCCCAATTAAGTCGAACTGCATTACGAAAACCTTGCAAATGTCAGCTTCACCGATACAAAATAGAATAACAAAATCACACTCATATTACAGTCTGGAAAAACTTAACGAAATAATTCAAAGTTAAGGTGAACACGGAAATCACTAAAACAATTGATCCTGCAGAAAACAGCGTAGCTCTTCACCTATTCAGAAAGTCTGGATAATGATTATTCAAATATCAACTTCAACCACCTGAAGCTACCAACTTTAGGATTACCTCAGAAAGTTCTTAGAGTACAACATCAACGATTGATTTGAAGAGTACAACCTTATGAATAATCAAGTTGAGAAGCTCTGCACTAGCGAAGTCATGTGCAACATTAATGCGTTCCAAAACTGGCTGTTGCACGCGCCCTTTCACTAGTGTGCCATTCTCCGCAGAGGGGACCTGCAACATCGATTATTTCAATACCCAGCTATAAAATATCATTTTACATGATAGCAATATTACAACCTTATAAAAACTAGACACATAAGAAGCCAAGCACACCCTACGACGAGACTCGAGCAAAACTTATCCAAGTCGGGTCCCACAGATTGCATGCACATGCCTCAATCAACTACAAGAAGACGTTATCTGTTCGAATGGAGAAGAGCATTCTAATAATATTTTGTGCCAAATGATGAGTGAGAACCTCCATTGTCTCATAGGAACTAGGAATCAAATCGATATGATGATTTATAATGTTAGCGAATAAACCGAGATTAGAGAGAGGGCATCAAGGATGCCATGGAATCTAAAGGACAAACCTGAACAATGTGGCCACACTCGCGGATAGCATTCAAATATTTCCCAGTGGTAAGGATAGTTTCAGCATAGCTCGCTAGAAACCCGGGAATTTCTTGCCGAAGACTATAACGCTGCTGCCAATAAGTGGCGTAGTAGTCTTGACTTAGACTCTCCTGAAGGAAGCAGCATTCAATATATCAAATTTTCAAATTAATTTTGCAAGGTACCTAGACATATAACCTGCTAAAGACATGTGAGGCAATTGAGAGGGAATACAAAATTCTTTAACGGTTACAAAGTCTACAGCACTGTTGCCACAAACAAGCATACCTTCTGCAGAGATTTGTTTTCATTGATCAGGAATTCACCATAAGGATCATCAATAACGCCCTCATAAACCCATCTTTTATGCACAAGCCACATAAAGTTAGAACACACATGCGCTGCAAGGATGGTCTTTTATTTAGATGAGTATTGCATATGGAACAAGGAGGTTGTCCACATCAGCTGAAGAGAATATGACTAAAGATTACAACAGTAATTCCACATCGAATACCATATAGCGCAAGGTTCTTACGAGGAGGACAATAAGTCCAGAAATATGCGAAGCTGTAGGCAAAAGATCAATACCTCTCCAAAATCCCAAAGTAAGGAGTACTTGCTGCATGAATCAATTTCTGAAGCAGAGACCTAGCTGAGTTATCTCCAGCCATGGCAATAGCCTGCCTCATCTCAAACATGTAAGTCGTAGACAGTAGAAAACAACCACGCAAGCACTACTAGTCTAGGGGAAGTTCGTCAAAGCATTACTTAAAAATCGCAGCGCCGTTGAAAATAGTAAAGAGTTTAAATTCTAAAACTCATTCCAAATAATTCTGACAAACTCGACCAGAGCTGTCAGAACAACAGAATCACTTGACATGGGAGATGAAGGATAATAAATAAACAAAAAACTGACGGTCTGGAAGGACTAGGATGTAAGCAAGGGGAAAGATTCACCTGCTTCTGCAGCAAGTTGAGCATTGCTGCACCAGATGCATGCTGTACGATAGCTCTCTGAACCGCAGTGGAAAGGACTTGCATAGCCGCAACCATAGGCTGCAAAAGTCGAATAACTGACTAAACATCCATTGATATCTATTTGAGTTCCTCAATAGTACACCTCTATCAAATGGTGGCAACACAATAGATTCAGGGATCACATCGGAATTTTGACCCAAAAAGACATGCGCGATATCCTAAGAACCAACATAGAGAAAAGCAAAGGCATATCGATCGGAAATGGTCTATGCATTAACTATGAACATTAGCGAGCGTTCACCTGGCAGAAGAACCACAAGCCTTGAAGAGAAAGACGACCTAATCGATACTGATGCTCAAGTTGTGCTGTCATAGCATGATAATCCTACACACAAGTCAATGATTACTTTATCGTCCATGAAACCCTCCGCAACAGTTGTACACGTATAATAGAGCATTATCTAAAACTGTCAGACAATTAGGAATCAAGCAGGTACTTTGACTAGATATTGATCACGAACTTATCGACAATGAAATATGCTTTTGAAAAGTAGCGAAAATTCTCTGAGACTTCAACAGGAACACTACTAAAAATGGGAATTAGAAATCATTAAAAAAAATCAAAGCTTTTCAAACATATCCAAAAGCAAGAGTGATCACGATAACAACCTGCAAGATAGCCCTCAGTGCAGAAGCAAATGCATGATTGACCAACCCGTGCTTAAAATGCGATCGAGCTTCCGCAAATTGACTCACAACTACATAATTCTCACACAAAGGTAGAATCCTTTTGGCCAGATCCTGCATGCCCCAAGGTATGCATTCATTACAAGGTGCACATATAATTTATGACAAATTGGGTAAATTTGGGGAAATCCTCCAGCACAAACCTCTTAATTTCACAGATTTATAATGAACTTTCCACCTTGAAATTCAACACAAAATATCAAAGCAATGCTTCTCAAATGGAGATTCTATATTTAACTGTACCTTCAAAAGCTCAGTAAAATATTCAAAAACCCTCAACTCTCGTAACTGTAGGATAGTTGCGAAGAGAAGGTTCCAGAACTAAAAAATCCCAGAAAATCTTACACTTAGTGAAGCATCCAAAGATGGCTCCAACTGATAGTAGAAAGAGTTTCCTTCTTTATGCCGACCTCTTCGAACACATACGTATTTACCCTCAATGCCAACCATTGCAGAAAGTAAATCTTCTATCACCAGTAGTTCCTGTCATTCGCAGACGATCAGTTCTTTCAGTAAAGATTTTATACCCGTATCCACTAAAACGCTAATTAATCCGCACATACAAGTGCTGGATATCAAATTTAAATTCTAGCTCAAGTGCATCTTCCTCCATCATCACACCCCTCACATACACTAACCTGGACAGAGGGTGAAAAACTGGAAAGAGCTTTGAGCATTTCTCCATGGCTGCAACAAAGAAGTAATGTATAAGAAGATCGCCCTTGATGTTCCGTCCATATTCAACAAACAGATGAAGTAACAGTGTTAAAGATTTGATAGACTGAACTCGTCTGTATTGTGAGTACTAGGACGATAGAAGTTACTTGTTTGACTCTTTCTCAAGCTGGCTGGTTTTGGAAGCTGGGCTTCGCCGTGGTATTCCACTCTGTGGAATTCAGATTAAATGAAGTCATTAGCACAAAGCTCTAGAAACGAAAGCATCGTCACAAACTCGGATTAACATATCATTCAATAAAAACCTTGCAATAGCTACTGCCTGTGAAATAAGATGTAATCCAGAAACATTGAGCAGTAGAGTACCTGAGGAAACAATTGACCAGTGAGGTAAGGTCTATCAAGGTTCCACCTCGGAGTTGCTGGGTATGATACACCTTCTATAAGCGACTTTGGCACATCCATAATTTCTGCAAAGAGAAACCGACTCAACCGACTTCATGCTTGGCACTTTCCTCCTGGACTCGAGTATCTTCATGATTCGCAAATGTTGGGAAAAAAGACAAGAACACTACCAAACAAAAACGAAATGCATTCACTTCTTGAATCTTCGCTATTAAGGAAATATCAGTCGTCAATATGATAAGCAACATACTTTCAGACCGTAAAGAAATCCAGCTGGCAGATCCCGGCTGACCACCATCGTCAACGCTCATGCCCCGCTGCTTAGAGCCAGGAACGGACTTAAGCATATTCTCGGACTCCCTCATTTTCTTTGACGGCAAACTCTCGTCGAGATGGAAATTGGGTGTAGGTAGCTGAAAAAGAATCAACCTGGAAGAGTTACAAACAAAGTGTGCATCGAAGGAAAGTGCACAAAGTTTTGAAAAATTTCATGCCGTCCATTTCTAAGCACCTAAACGAACAGCGGAGTTCACAATGTCTGCCTACGTTAATCTATTTCTCGTGGTGATCAGGACAAGAATGTGATGAAAATCTTGGCAGTATCACCTCAGACGATCCATATCCAGAAAAATCCGGCGTCCGAGGTTCAGCAAACTCTTGGTCAGCAGACGGTTGGAAGCCTCGTTCTTTGGACAATAGCTGCTTCACTGAAGGTTCTGTAATGATCTGGCCAACCAGCCAAATATACCTATCAATACCCTGCACCCTGCAGATAAAAACGAACAAACGAAACCGTTAAAACGATCATTCAAAAGATGATCCTTAACTTTCTTTAGCTGTGATCTCAGACTTTCAGAATAGTGGGACACCCTCAAACCCTTGAAGGAATAAACCTTTCTGCAAGTCGCTAACTCAAACCTCTACGAGCTCCAATTACTGCAAAGGTCTAGCGCATGAAAATCCCTGAAACTTCACCCTCGCTATCAATTTCTAAATGAATTGTTCTCAGTACCCGGCATCCTTCAGTTCCTCGATCTTCTGAATCAACCTCTGCGGATGCTGAGATGAAGCGAGAAGTATTCTTTGCTCCTGCAAAAGCTGGAGCTGCAGCACATAATGAACCAAGGTTAACAAGCAATAAGTGTTTATTTTCAAAACAACCTAACCGGTTGTGTTCTGTATTACAAGTAACTAGCGCAGCTACAGCTGAAGTCGAGTAATAATATCATTTTCACTGCCTCCACGCATACATTCGCGATCCAGCTGGTATTTCTTCTTCTACATTGCTTTCATACCACTGACTTTATCCGCCTTTGAGCATTACTACAAGCTAAAGTCCGGCATTCTACATCTAGGTCATGCAAATGTATTTAGGTTTAACGAAAGAGAACCTTAGGCAATGTATGCGACGATGCACCCTCCACTGAAGGCCAAAGCTCCGCCAGATTTTCATGGAATAACGCCGCCGACTGTGAGCTATCCTTACACACTAGAATAAGCTCCTGCAAGAGCTCACTCACTTTCTTCGCCTCCGCTTGATCCATACTGATAAGGTACCAAACTCTTCCCCGTGCCGCGTCCTCCTCACCCCGCCCCCCTAGATTTCACTCTCACTACTCCGCCTCCAATCAACATCAACCTCCTCCATACCTTCCAAATGCACTAACCACAATTCAACCAAATTTATCGACACAACACCACGCGCTCATTCCACTCCCGCACATTCTTGACCTCCATAAGCTCCTCCATTACTCCCAACCCGCGCGAATGATAGCACCTGCTGCGTTCAAAAAGCTCCCACACTGTTTAATCGACTAGATATGGAATGCACCTCCGCTCGCAGCTCGCCGCAGCTCATAGAGTAGCCATGACTAGCCGTGAATAGCCGTGAAATCCACCGCAGTGCACCTTTGGCAGCATAAAATACTACACCGACACTGGTACTAAACATTCACAACGATAGCGAACATCGAATGAAATCAGCACGGCCAGGGCGGAATGCAAAGTCTGCGACCTAGAACGAAGGATGAGCGGGAAGTTGCGCAACCTTGACTGAAATTTGGCGCTGTAAAATACAGTAGTAAAAGAGATCGGCGAGGTTTACTGAAAGTGGTACAGTTCCCAAGGGTACGCACCGAGGAGGGCACTTAAGTGCGGGCGATGGCGATGGCAATGGTGTGACGGGGATTGTTTCGCTGCAAGTTCTGGCCATTGCAGAGGATCGAGCAGGAGGAGCAGCAGGAGCACTAGAGGGCTTCGAGGAGAAGGGTTCCCGCGTTCAGGTCATTTTGGATGAAGCCCGTTTCTCATACATCGCACTCCATTCTTTCTTAAGCGCTCCGACGTTCAATTTCTGGACGGTGTACAGATTGAACTGAAACTCTTGTTACTTTTTCATTACATCTTGGATGAAAGTCATCCTACTGTACTTCATGAAGTTGTCCTATTCAAGGGTTGGATTTGGTGTTATAAGAGTACATATTTTTCTAAAATTACAAATGTGGAAGTTTGTCAAGTGGTTGACCAAGCCAAAATTATTGACTTTAGTTTAAATGTGGAAATGCAAAATAAGGTCACAAATTTTTAAACCACAAAAATTTTTAAAAATCATCATGTAAAGAGAACCTCATTTCAAATTCATTTCAATAAAATTTACCCCAAAAAAGACCATATTTTGCTTGTAATTGAAATTCGAGGGAATTTTGAATTTTTCATTTCAAAATTTATAGAAAAATATTGGTTTTAGCATTGGTGAATCTAATTGTTTGGATAGAATATAAAATTCAAATTCTACAACTTTTATTTGCATTTTAATTTCAAAATATTCTTCTTAGTAATACTTTATAATTATTTTTCCAAAATTGTCAATTATGGAGATGAGTTTCAATGCTTAAGGATTAACCCCTATCTTAAAAGTATAGATAATTGGAATTCCTCTAACATATCTATATCAATTATGGAAATTTCAATAGTAAGTAGTAAGGGAGGCTTATACAAAAATCAATAAGAGCAATACCACCCATCATGCAAAAGACAATGGTGATTTGGCTAGGAGTATTTGGGCCATCACCTCTTTGTAAGGTACATGGTGACAAAGCACTTCACCTATAGCTTGTTAAACAGACACTAGTAAGGCAATTTCTAGTAATTTTTGGTTGTAATTTTTATAATCTTCAAAGAATTTCTCTAACTTCTTTCCAACTAAATTTTTGTGACTTCTTCTCACCTAAATTTTTATAATTTGTTTCCAACAAGAATTATTGTATTTTCTTCCTAAGAAGATTTGGATTGAGTTTGAATTACTTTTGATGAATCACACTTACAACTGTAAGTCATTCACAATAAATATGGGCTTTAAAAAGTTGATTCTAAATGAGAACCTTTCATTGAAAAAATTTACAAGAAAAATTTTGTGCATTAGATTTTGAAGTTGGTAAGAATCAATCTATTTATAGTAGGACCACTACAACAATCAAGAGCTCAAAAGGTTGTATTCTTAATATACTTTTACATCAATTAATTTGTGCTTGTTGGGAAAGTGCATCAATGTTTGATGTATGTGGTTTTTAAGCTAGTTGGTAATCTAGACTCTAGCCAAAAGAACACCTCCATTTTGCAAGCACCCTCTGTATTTGTAAGTTGGCTAGTGAACAAGCCACCCATTGTGCTAAATGAATGGAGGTATAAGAAGATTTTTAGTTGGTTTAGAAGATTGCAAGTTCCCAAACACTATAAACATTGACACATCAACTCATGTGATTGGATGCCTATCACAATAGAAAATCCTAATTAATTATTAATTTTTTGAAAAATATTTTTGAAAAAAAAATTATTTTTATAAACCATTTTCTTTCTTTTTAATACATTTCAATGGACTATAAACTCATCTAAATGCATCAGTAGAGTTCCCTTAATGTGTTTGTTACATACTTGATTCTAATAGGTTCAAGGATACATTTAAATATTTGATTGGCTCATTGCTAATTTCAATAGAGTTCAATTTGGGTACACCTATAGGACGATTCTAGTGGTCTAGGGAGCCAACACTTTAAAAATTTATAGAAATTACATACTGTATCCAAAAAATCTAATTTTTTTTGTAATATTTATGATTTTTACTTTCTAATACTAGAAAAATATCATTTAAAAAAAAGTTGCCTCCAACTATGGTAAATTCTTTATTTGGATGGTTTTGAGTGCTTCCACCATAGTGGATTCAATGAATTCAATGAATGCTAAACTTCAATAACATCAAGAATTTAGTAAGTTTAGTAAATTCATTTTTATTCAACCTAACAAGAGTAGTTATACTAGTTATAGTTTGGTCAAGGCTAGCCATGAAAAACTTTAATAAGACTAAATACTTGCCTTCTATAAATTCATAAAATAATTTATGCTTATCTCAATAAACAAACCATCCTTTTCCCAAACTTGCTAGAGCATTTGTGTTATTGGATACTAAATTTTTAAGGCAAGGACAAAAAAGATAATTATTTTTTTAAAAGTCAAAAGAAAATAAATAAATAAAATTGTCAAAATCAATAAGAATTAAATGACCGAGTTGTTGAAATAAAACCCACTTAATGTTAGTTGGAAAGTACAACCTAAGTAATTGAGTCTAAAGTCTAGTGCAATCACAAGTATTCAATATTGATATTCAATTATTACTACAATTACAATAGTCTCAATCAAGCCCGGATACGCAACTTCTATATTATATGGACATGATTATAATCACTTTTAATACATTTTAATTTATTCTCAAAGTATATAATTTGATTTAATGTAGGAAATTCTTGTAGTCTTTTTAACAAGGAATCCAAAAATGTAATTATATATATAATGAATATTCTTTGAAGATAATAATAGCATTAAAAATCTAATTATATGAATTTTTTAATACATATACCATAGGCGGAGATACTCAACTTTGGGGGCTTTTAATAAAAATTTAATTTTAATTGGAAGGAACTTCTTGTATGGATTTTTAAAAGCAATGTATAGGTGTTTCAATTTTCCATATGTATTGTGAATTTTTTTAGAATGTATATAATGCAACATTTTCTACAAATAATTTTCTTTTGATTTGGCCTTCACCTACCTTTTTGGTCTTTTTAATTTGATATAATTTTAACAAAAGCCATCTTCTAAGTTGTTTTAATGTTGATGATCCCTACATATAATATAAGAGTTGCATACTTGGGCAATTAAGAAGTGTACAACATTATTACTATACTTCAATCGTTTAAGACATCATGTATTTATAAATATTTGGCACATTGGCATTGTGTAATATTACAATATATCTAAACCCTACAAAAGGCTATTTTATTTTCGATCATAATACAACTCTACATACTATAAATACAAAAAAGAATTCAAAATGTTCTTTTCAGAATAATTAATTAATTAATTAATTTTTTAAAATCTCCAATTTGATGTGGCACTAGTAGTTCCCCATCAAATTCAAAAATAGTAATTATTATTTTTATATCTATAATTGCATTGCTACCATGCAAACTCATGGCTCTCTATTGGTCCAATTTTTTTTCTTAATGCACCATACTAAAATACTTGTATGATTCTTTATATAGTACATAGTGTTGACAATCAATCAAGAACAATGCAAATAGAATCATGTTCTAGAAAAGGAATCCCTATCTTCGCTGTTATAGCCACATTTAATTCAAACAATTAGAGTCTTGCCAAAGACAATGGATTTGGGTTTCTACTTATATTTGTGTTTTGTTTATATTGTATTCTTTTGTTTTTAATTGATCTACTTTTTTGTAGTCATGATTAGAAGTTAGAAAGATTTGGATACATTTTGATAAGATTAAAAGAGAAAGATAGATCTCAAAATCTATAGGAGAGAACCAAGGGAAGAGATGGTTGGAAATATTAACTATATATTGATATGAGATAGACTAGGAGATAGATTGAATTTGAGATTAATACAACTTGGGGGCTTTCTCCAATCAACATAAGGGGACAATACATGGGGCAAAGGTAGATGAGTCAATACCAAACAAAAGTACGATCATTGTTAATTATTACTTGAAAGGACAACATTCAAGCAAGATATACAAAGGTGAGGCCATTAGCAAGCCACTATAGCAAGATATACAAAGGTGAGCTCTACATATTCTAGTGAGTCTTTTTTGGAACAAAATTTAATCACTTGTGATTGTATTTCCTTCATAATTTGTTTGTCATAGTTGTCAAAGCTTTATTCATAATAATGACAGTGTTTAGGAAAGAAATGGAGTTCCATTGAATTACTTCAAATAAAAAGACTACTATCAAACTTTATAAAGTACAAAGAGTAGGTTTTGGTAGCTTGTCAAAAAACATTATAGAAGATAGGTTGTCTAGTGCTCACTTCAATAATTATGTCTTCATTTGTTTTGCAATGAAAGAAGTTTGTTGTATCTTCTAAAATTGTTAAAGATGAAAAAAAAGAAAAAGATACTCTAGGACTACAACAATTTCATTTTAATTAAAAGCATTCATTGCATTGTAAAGGTAGTGGTTAGCATGTATTTCAATTCTTCTGTTCCAAAATGATCTTACTTATTGTTTTAATTTTTTTGTTTCTAATGATTTTCTAATTTGTACATTGTAATATAAAAGGAATTAATATAAGAGCAATGAGAATGAATGAAGCATGCAAAGATTCAAGCATGGTCAAAGATTCAAGTTCACAATTATCATTGGAAGACAAAGGAATTACTATTTTTTTACAATATAAACATTAAAAAATTAAAAATGATGACTTTTGGTATATTGGAATGAAGTAAGTATATGCACATATGTTAACCACATTGATTGAAAACAAATAAGTTTATAGTGCAAAAAAACAATTACTCTAAAGTATAAATCAGTTGCATATATTTTGGTTGGAGTAAATAGTTGTAGGGTGTTACAAAGTAAATAGTAGTGATGTAAAGTGAGGAAGGTTTAGAGTTATTATTGTAGAAAGGATTGTACAAAACAAAAAATACAAGCCCTTCACCTTTTTCTATGAACAAAATTTCTATAGTTGTTTCATTTGTTTTTTCTTGCAATTTTGAAAAGAGACCTTGAAAATGAAAATTCTTAGCAATTGTTAATATTATTGAATGCTAAAGTTGTCCAAAAAAGAAATAAGCAATATGATTGACTATAATATTATCTTCTTGACAAAATAATGCAAAATTAGGAATTCCAATTCTAAAATACTAAATTTTTTGCTAAAAACTTTAACATTTGAGATTTTTTTCCTTGATACATAAATTTTCTTATGGTTAAATGGGAGAGTGCAAGCTTGATTAGCAATGTTATGCTATTAGTACTCAATCATTTTAAAATTCTAAAAAAAGATGCCAATATTTTTGGGAATCATTCTTTTAGTAGTAAGTTATTTATTACAAAATACACAAGGTAATTTAACCCGTCTATCTTTGTTGGATATCAACATTATCTGATTTTTTCGAACTCTGGCCAGAGGGCCTCTACTCAGCCACGAGGAGCGTGAGTGCCATCGCCATCGCCATCAGCGTCGTCGTCGCCTTCAATTCGTGTCCATGTTGTAAAGATTCTCTGAGAGGTTTGTGGATCCTCAGCTTCCCTTCTCGTACTCGAATTCGCCGTGTTGGGGTTCGGATGATTGCTTGGGTGGTGATGTTTCATTCTTGCACTACAATTTCCGGTTGGTTTCTTGGTGACGCACTCTGAGGTGAAGTTGTCTGTTTTAGTCGTGACGGAGTCGGAGTGGTGTGTTTGTGTGTGCGAGCGGCGTTGCAGTCGCATCTGCTGCTTCTCGAGGGACATTGGAAGGGAGCAGCTCGTCGTGGAGACTTCTCTGGCGATGTCGACCAATTGCGCTAGCCTTTGGCTGGTGCGGATGCCGAAGCCACCTTCCGTTCTCGGTCGCGCTTCTCGCACAGGATTCCTCAGCAGGGCCAAGCTTCCGAGTGCGGGCCTTGGGTTTCGTGGGGGTCCTTTGGAGAAGTTGCGAGGCTTGAATTTGATAGCGAGCGTGAAGCCGGAGGCGGAAACTGCGGCGGAGGAAGCTGAAAAACCCGTGATGAAGGTGGACCTCGAGAAAGACATCAGCAAGGTATAAAATCTCACAGGGCCAAAATTCGCGAAAGTGCATTTAGGGTTTGTGTTTTTCAGGATTCTTTGGGGCGGCTTCAGGAATTTGGTTGAGGGTTGTCTGCTACCAACTCTGACGAATTTTGAATAATAGTATTGTTGTTTTGATTGCTTCAATATAGTCTCTGACGACTTACAGTTTTTATTATAATAACATCTGTTTAACTAATCAAACTTTCTGTCTTAAATCCCCTCGAGCCTCGTAGCTTGACGAATAAATGTGTCCAAATCTGACGATATTTAGCCCAGAGAAGAATGATGGATCCAAGGTCCTGTGAATTTCGCAGGTGGTGCGGAAAACTGCAGCGACATTTGCACCTCGATCTTCTACTGCTAAGAACAAAAACCCCGCCCAGCCTGGCACTACGCTCTACTCGATCTTCGAATCCCAAGCTTACATTAGTATGCTTGTAGGCGGAATCCTGTCCTTCAACTTGCTCTTCCCTTCTGACCATCCGGACATTTGGCGCCTCATGGGCATGTGGTCTGTGTGGATGTTCAGTAAGTGCTGAAACCTCTCTACATTGGTTCCTGAGAATTTGCGGGAGTTCTGATGACAAAAGGAGCAACCTAATGTGCAGTTGATGGAGTGTGTAGCTAACGGAGCTTTTGTCGATGCAGCAATTCCGTCTCTGCGGGCTCGTGACTGTCCAGCCAAGGAGAAGGAGGCTCTGAACTACCTGTTTCTGGTCGTTCCTTTGATTAATGTTACTCTACCCTTGTTATGGAAGTCCTTTGCCGCAGTCTGGTCGGCGGACGTCATCGCCTTCTTCGCCATGTATGCCTGGAAGGTACAGATTTTCACCAAGGGGATCAACTTGGGCTTTCCTGTTTTTTTTAGAACTTTTGAGTAGGTCATAGAAGACTGCCTTTTGTTTATTCCAATTTTTGATCAACACAGGTGACGTTCTTCATTGATTCTGGTGATACAAAAGCTGTTATAATTGGAATTATATTTTCACTGTTTGATCAATTGAATTGGTCACTTTCGAACCGTTAATCATTGGTCCTTTTCGGATTAATGTGGGCTGACTGAAGATGTGGGTTGAAACACCATGTGGAAGACTTGACAATTAAAGGGCTCATCACATAATGTACACCCATTTGATTTGTTTTGTCATTTTTTTCTTATTCATTACGTTTCGGCTTTGGTATTTCCAGCTGGAATGGCTTGGAGGCAGTGACAACAAGGTGAACGACTCTGAACAATAGAGATAATGATCAATTTATTTGGAAACGATTTGATTTCGTGCTGAACGCCGCCAGTTTCAAACTACGATGTAAGTTATTTTTCTTTCATAAGGTTTCTTAGTGTTTCCATTTGTTCCAAGTACCAGGGTCTTTTAAGTGGGTGCCAATCTATGTTCTGATCGAGCACATTGTGTTTGATCGTGATCACCCATGTCGATTGCTCCTCAATGTTGCACTGTCGCTGTGTTGCAGACGGGAGAACGCAATAGACATCTCACTTGGAACATACCAGAAGGATACAGCGACTTGGCTGTACAAAATTTGCGTGGTCTATGCCATGGTATGCCAAAGGAAAATTTAATGTGTGTATAGCTACAATCACCAAAAATGGATTTCTCAACGCTGCGGTGCTGTGGTCTTGTCGTCAGTAACTATGCATTCATTTGAGACTTCTTGAAGGTGCACTTGTACGTTTATCAAACTTGTAAATGGTGCTATCAGTTCTGGACTTGGAAGTAAGGCCTCAGTTTGACTTGGGAAGTTAAATGTGTCCTGTATGCTCAACCGCCTCCATATATGAGAACTGAAAGCTTCAAGCATTCAGAGATGCCCGAATTTGCCCGAAACGCTGTGGCGTATCCAGTAGATCGCATCTGTCACTCTCTGCTGCAGAACTATTTTTGTTTTCCTAGATTGTCTTCTCGAATACTAATAGTTGTACGAAGACATTTGAGTGACACACCCATATGCAAACTCGCCACCGATAGTGCATTCTTTTGTTGAGTCCGTGCATCGTGCAGGACTGAAATATAGTGTCCTGTCTACCTCCTAAAGGAGGAATGTTGTTCCTGTGTCCCATTGTTCGGTGTGGAACCCTGAATTGATTGGCCTCGAGTAGAGACTCGATTTCTTCTTCTAGGTTGGCAGGGAATCATGAGCTGGGCTCTTGTTCTTTTTCATAGACGGTGCCAAGGGCTGTTGAAAATTCTGGGAAGATGTGCCAAGAAATTAGGACCGAGCGATTGCGGCACACTGACTTTTGGAAGTGACCCCAAGTAAGTGAACACCATTCCTCGTATTATTTTTCCACAACTTTGTCTGCGTAAGACAATGCCAACCTCCCTGTTGGACCCCAATTGTCAATTTGGCTCTCAGAAGTAGTTAAATCTGGAATCCCTCGCTCTCATCTTACTCCTAAACATCATTATTTTTTCCAGAATCAGTCACGCCCATCATTCTCTTCCTCACTAACGGCTTTCCAATGCTTCTACTGTACACCAATTACCACTAATCAGCTAGGTTATCACTAATCCCTCCAAGCATCAGTGGAGCAAATAAGCGGTGCCTATCGAACCATGTAGGAGGCGGAAATCCACTTATTACACTCGATCTGCTCCCGACTTCGGCAGAACGGTAGATACCTCCACCTTCTATTTTTGAGTTTTTGATTTAAAAATTCAACGTTCAAATCATGCGGACATTCAAACCTGATCCAAACGGTGCTAAGTTAGCTCAGTCAATGGTCTCATTATTACTCGTGGGTTACCAACGGCGTGGAGAAGGACAAGGAGCTGATACCGTAGCTTCCTGTAGCATTGAATGACGCCGAAATTTATTACCCAGAAACCTGTGAAGGCGGAAGCGGCAAGCCCAGCGGTGGTCCTGCGTGGATAAGGTCCGTAGCACATAGGTTGAAGAAATCCTATGTGGCAGGAAAATGAAGGTGCAGCCATTGGTTGTTGGCTGTTAGTAACTTAGTGCAGGGCGATAGGGGGAACAAGTACGTTAAGTTATGAGTCCAGAAAGGTTTGTTTGCACTTGGTGTTTGGAGTAAAGGAAATGTACTATACAGTGGAAACACCCAAAACCGTGCAAATAAGGAATTCAGCATAGTTGGAGGCAATGTTTTCTAAAAATGATATTTTTCTAGTATTAGCGAGTGAAAATCATGAATATTCAAAAAATAAAATAAAATTCCGATACAGTATGTAATTTCTACAAATTTTCAAAGTGTTGGCTCTCTAGACCTGTGAAACCATCCGGTAGGTGCTCCAAAACTGAACCCTGCGAAAATCAACACTCAGCCAACCACATTTTCCTATGTGTCCTTCAACTGTATTAGCTAATTATAATTACGCATGTGGCGAACACATTAAGGAAAGTCTACTGACACAATTGGGTGAATCTATGGTCCATTCCAAGGAACAGGTGCGAGAATGGGTGTTTTGCCCTTAGTTGTAGGACAAGGTTGACATAAAATAATTCTAAGAATGCACAATAAATTTTTAGAGAATTTAAATATTTGATTTATTAAATAAAATATTGGTAAAAAATGTCAATTCTAGGATTTGTTGAAACTTATTCTTTGAAATCAAGTAAATATTCAATATAGAGGCATTGGTGTGTACTACACTCGTAGTAGTGCAAAGGTATTTGTTACATTAGATGTTTTTTTAGGATTTTAGGAGACTATTTTAGACTTGTTCCTTGAAATTGTTCCCTATGCAGTCAACCAACTACTAATGGTTTGATTTTTTGAATTAAAAAAATTATTATTATTTTAAAATTATTTTCATAAAATTTCAGAGTATAAAAGAATTGAAAATCAATTTTTAAAAACTCCAAATTTAAAAATATATATTTATCAATTGATTTTGAATAATAATTGATTAATATTATCTATTGTGGCAGTCTTTCAATGACATTGGAGTTCTTACATGGCAAAGTTCTGAGCATCCTCAATGCATTCCCACAATCTTAGAACCTACAATCTTCTAAAGGCCTAAAAAACACCTAATGGATTTTTCATATTCGTCATAGTTTTTTACACTATGTTCAAAATGTATCCAAAGGGTAAGAAGAAGAAAAAGAATAATGGTTATTCTTGAGGCTTGAGATTGAATTCAAGAAATTAATTTGACATAAAAATGTTGATACTTTTACATGAGAATCAGGATACTTTTCATAGGGGGCTTTAGACGATTGTGAAAATTTGAGAAGTATTTTATATATACAACTTGAGAAAATTTAGTCATTATTGCTACTTACATCTCAAATTAGGAAGGCCATAAAAAATAACCTTTTTCCACTTCTTTTGCACATAAGATAAAGCAAATTGTATTGTGTAGGAATCAAAATAATAAATTGAATTAATATAAGTTGAAAACTTGGTCCATTTTGGATTTGATTTTGAATATGAAAGAAATTATATACTTAATTATTGTTTCATGTATTTGGTGCCTATTTTATACCATTTTAGTATGTTTTCATGAAAAATCAACACAAATCCTTTTATCCATACAAAATATGGAGAATCACATAATTAGTCTACAAAGACAATCATATGGTTGAAAATCCTCAAATTTTATTATTCCATAGAAAAGGTTACCTCATAAGATTTAGAAATTTTAGAATATAGATTATAAAAACAAAATTATATTTTTGATGATATTATTTCTATAATAGGATATATTGATAAGATTTAAGAAATCAATGAATGGAATTAATGTGAATCCAATTTTATTCTTTTCCTTTAATTTGTATATATGATATAAAATATTTAAAAATCTAAAAATTTAAATTAAGAAAATTGACCAACAAAATCATTTGCCCAAACAAATAGATATTTGGTTCATATATTTTGGCAAATAAATCATCAATGTCTACATGAGCCTTTATAAAAGAATTATTTAACAATAAATCACTCTTCATTAAAATTAAAGAGACATACAGTCAATTTTCTATTTTACCATTTAAAAATTATTGAAACATACATATGCGCTAAAAGTCAACTTCATTGGCCTATTTATTCTCAAAAATCAATTTGATAAATTTTTATTGATGAAATATTTTGAAACTATAACCTCAATCAAATAATGGTATAGGAGACAATGTATAACCATTAAATTTTTTTTTTGAAGATTCAGATAATCATTTGAATATAATTGTACCTAAAACTAAAGTAATGCTACAAAAATATCTAAGAATCACCATTAGTGACTATTTAGTTTGATGAGTAGATAAATCAATTGTTTTAGCTAGCAAAGGTTGTTTATTTTTTGAAACAAGTGTGTTGAAGAGACTCACTACAAGGATTTCCATCAAGTGCAAATACTTTGATTTTATACAACGAATGAACTTATCACCACTAAGTATTGAGCCTATAACCACACCATTAGGATGAGACTTCTCCACCATCATCTGATAGCTTAGGATCATCTTAGGCCAAAGCTAACAAAATTTCGTACTTTTTGATATCAACTGTATCCTAGTCAATGTGTACTCTAGAAGCATAGTCAACAAAATAGTACTATCCTTGTGGCTTCCTTTATAGGATAACAATTATCTATTAGAATTACAATAGAGTCGTCTAGTAGCAAAACAAATTAAAACTTTTTTTTTCTAATATTCTATATTAAAAAAGGAGTCCTAGTATATCCATATTGACTCAAATCTATAAAATATACATTCAATGAGAGATTGATTTTTTATATACATGTCCCTAGTGATTTTGGCTCCATGAGACAATATGTATTGACACATTAAATCAAACTACATATTGAAGGTTGTGATGGCGAGTGTTGTCAAGATAACAACAATTAAAACTTATTAATATTCATGACTAGGTCAATGGTCAAGTTTCACTTTTAAGTGGCATGTTCTTAATGTGATTGTAATCAAAGACACCCATCAAAGTTTATGACTAATTCAAAAATTAAGTTTCACTTTAAAATTTATAACTTGTTCCAAAGTTAGATTCTTTAACTATCCACTAGAAGAAAACTACGTTGTATTTGACAAAAATTGTGTTAAAATTGTGTTGCATTCTACATAACGCGTGGAGTGGGTTGTATTGAAGTCTTGCTATGTCATGCGGAATTTTTCATTCTAATACAAAATTCTCCGTTTTCCTTGTTGAATTTTGCATTTTCCTTGTTCAATTTTATGTTGACATGTTGGAATGCAGAATTTTGCGTTATAAAGGGAGAACTCAATACAATCCACTCCACACGTTACGTTGAACGCAATGCAGTCCCAACGTAATCTTTGTTCAGTAAAACGCAGGTTTGGCAAGTTTAACGCAATTTTTGGCATGAATAGTGTAGTTTTCTTCTATTGTATCATAGGTGATTTGGAAGGATCTTTTCAAGGATCCAAAATTGTCTTAATGTATGAGTTATCTAGAGACTACTTTCTAAAGAATATGAAGTATCTGAATAGCCTTTTAACTTCTAAGAGGTACATTTTTCTACTATCCAAAAGTTTCCATGGTTTTTGTACTAGTTGGAAACACTTTAACTATTTGAATCACCAAAAATACATTTTACTAGTATTCTAAGCATATATTGAAAATACATCAAGTAAAAAAATACAAATTTTGTAGGTCAACAAGTGAGATTAAAAAATGAGTTGTTCTAATTAAAATTTGAATTTATTGAAGTATTTTAGTTTAGATGTTTGCAATCCAAATCCAATGCAAGTTTTTTTGTATGAAATTGTCATCCAACATTTAGTGTGTAATCAATTACAGAAGGCCTTTTGAATTGTATATTTAAAACTATATCTATATTTATAAATATTAGAAAATCCAAAACCTAATTATACCACATATATAATTTATAGTTCAAAATCTACAATTTTTTTTTATCAATGAATATAAAATTCATTCTCTCATTGTTGTTTGCAAAAGAATTTATAAAACCAAAAGACAAAAAAGCCAACAAATTGAGAGTTATGACACTTGCACTTGATTAGTTTTTTACTATCAATATACACAAAATTTCCATGATTGTAGCTTTATCGATTATAACAACATTATTGAGCAAACGTAATTTTTACATTTTTTAGTTAATTAGGCCTGAGTTCTCCAATTTGTACAAATCATTTAACAATGATTGCAACTCCAATAATAATTCTCATTAAGATTTTCTTAATTACAATACATTTTCTTTATACCTAGTTTTATTTTAGTTGGCATAGAGTTTTCCTTGTAACAAAGGCAAAATGCCTTAGTGTCAATCAAATTTGACTCTTTCTAGGGCCTTGGCATGGGTTTTTTGGTAAAAAAGACTCTACGCCAACTTTAAAAATGAAATCTGGAGTTAGTTCTCTTACGGGCACAATATCTTTGAACTCCTATTTATCAAATTTTGAGCCTTGAAATTATTTTGTCTTTCCTCTTCTTTTATTTTGAAAAATAAATAAACCCTATTTTTTCTAATAATGTGTGACACTAATGTATCAATTTTACACTAATTAGAATTATGCCCGGGGAGGACACTTCTTGTGTATTTGGGGGACCCACGTGCGGCGGTGGGATATTTTTAGGGGGGCTATCAATTACTTGTAATCATTACTTGGCAACATTAAAAGAGCCCCTATTTTACCATAAAGCGGAAAAATCAGCCATATTATCATCCCTATTTTATTTTTAAAACACTTTGCCTTTTTAATGTCCCCTAATTTATATGTAAATGTTTTATAAATTTTACCTGAGATTATTTAAATGTACCCTATATTCCGCCGCACGTAGGTTATTAAAAAACGGGAAGTGTCCTCCCCTAGGAATTATGGTAGAGGCATCTATTTCCAATTGCTACACCATCAACAATCTTTTGGGTGTCTAAAATTCAAGAGAGCTTGGGATTTGTTTCTATGATTCTTTATATATAGAAAAATCGGTTGTGGTAGTAATTTAGGTACCAAACTTTCATGACACATGTCCCTCATTTATACTACTCTATAATGTGTCTAGAATTACTTGAGCCCTAAACTGCATTTTTTACAACATAGCAATTTTTGGCAACTCACTACAAATAGAGATTTTTTTTCTTTAATAATTCACACATGTGCTCAAGGACTAGCTTTAAGGCCCAACAATTTTCATAACTTTTGACTACATGGTTGAAAACTTATTGTATGATATCTTGTTTTCATTGCTTAGAGGGCAATTTGGGCATCTAAAATTTTCTTTTTAAGTTATTTTTTTCAAAAAATACAAATTTGAATTTTTTTTTTAATCTTTACATACTTGGAAAGCTTTGAATCATTCTATTTTGATTAATGAGATGAAAACTATGGGAGTTTTAGTTTGTGGGTAGTTTGCACATAGTTGTAGAATCTCTACTTTAAGATGAATTTTGGAGTCCTATATTAAATTCCATTTTTAATATTTTTGAAAAACTAAAGATAAGGTGTATAATTTTTATTATCAAATTTCAACCATTTGAGCTGGAATTTTCAATTCTTTAAATAAATTGTTAAAATTTTGTATTTTGAATCATTATCTACTTCAATTTCTACTTACAATTTTTTCCAATATGTTGTACAATTCCAAATGATTTGAAATTTTTCAAGCATGTATATAACTTGCCTTGAAGAACAAATCCAAAGAGTAACCACCATTTGGGAACATTTTTTTATACTAATGTAACCCTCTAAAGTGTAATTTTCAGTTTTTTGTAGGTTCTGATAAAGGATTTTTTACCATTCAAATGCTAATATTTTGCAATCAACATTGTAGAAATTTCTGAATTTTTTTTCTACATCTTTTCAAACCAACATACTATAAGATCCTATGGTTATATGTGTCAATTTTAATTTTTTTTTATAAATATATTACTTGTTCTAAAAATGGTAGGTTTAGAGCATTTTTGGTGAAAACATAGTCAAAAACCTTTAGAGGTGAAGTGATTGGCTATAGGTGCCTCTATCTTCATGCAATTTGAAATATGATTGAATTCTATCAATTTCCACAAAAATAAAATTTAGGGTTTAGGTGAGATAAATTTTGTAGTTGACATGAATCATTTACATCCCTCTTTCACTATCAAGACAAATAAATGCCTTTAAGTAATATATTTGATTTTGGGATAAAATTGTTTATCACTTACAAGATTATAGAAAATGGAAAAAAAGGTGCCATGTCTTACTTCCATAACATGAAAATATGTCCAAAAAATTACAAGGTATATACCATTAGCTAACAAAATAATCAACAACTTTCACATAAATTTCATATTTGCAATCTATGCTTTATCATATTCAAATACTACACATTTCAACTATAGTACATGGTCATTATAAAATGGCACATATTGACACATGACTCAATTAGAGTCTCTTATTTTAGTAACAATTACAGATTGTGTACATACTTTAAACTTGGAAGGACACCAAAGCCAAAAAGTAATAGATGACTTATAAGGTTAATATAGAAATTTAAAAAATGCACTTATTGATATACGAATCCACCTATTGATACCAAAATCAAATCATTTGGACAAAGTACCTTGGTAATAAATCTTCTCTTTTCAAGATTAATAGTTGCACTACCAAAGTTTTCTTAACCATATAAAGATGATGGAGACCTAGAAGGTTCAATAGATAATTTTACTAAAAAACAAAGAATGTACCTATTGATCAAATAATTAGATAAAGAAGATGCATTATAATCTTGTGCTTGGTCCCTCCATCATCAAAATTTAAAATTGATTTGAAAAAGAAAAGTCCAAAAAACCTCCATCAAAAATCCTAAGGGGTTGATTAGATTTTTTTGGAATACTTTTGGCGACTATGAACTTGAGCCATCAATCTCAAAGGGAAAAAAAATTTGAATCTCCTTCCCTTGTTGTTGATCTTCAAAAACAAAACCAAAACATTGATATTGATATTGTTAATAATACAATTAACTAATATTGATATGGAATACAACATATAGAATACATAAGAATATTGTATATAGAATATCAATATAATACAATGTTTGGACTTGGGTATGAATGTGGGATACCAAATATATGCACTATGTCAAACTACACATATGAAATACATGTACATTGTCAATAACCCATATTGATTGTTGTAAGACCAATCTTTCAAAAAATATCAATATGTAGAAAGATGGATTATCAATTATTTCATAAGTGATTCCATTCTAAAAATGAAGGAATTTATTGCAACAATGTATTCCAAAGATGCACTTCCTTTTAATAATATGAAAAATTAAATAAAATACAATAAAAAGAAAGTTAAGTCTTAAATGTCAAGGCCAGCGTTTTGTGTTCAATGAATGCCAAAGAATCTTCCCTTATAGGATAGTAGTGCAACCATTCATCATTTGTAATAGAAGTGGAAAGGCCAAATCTTCTATAGTATTTTGACTTCCAATGAATATATTTGGCTTATTCAAAGTAGATGATGCTACACAGTATTGAAATCCATAATTTTTGCACCCACCAGTCCATCATTCAAGGATTCACCCTTCAATGCCAAGGCAAATGTTTTGCATCTAATGGATGACAAAGAATCTTCCCTTCCAAAATAGAAATGCAACTATTCATCCTCGATATTAGAGGTGGAGTTCTACAATATTTTGACTTCCAATCACTATATTTGCTTATTCAAAGTAGCTGATGTCACACGGTATCAAAATGCATGATTTCCACGGCCACCAGTCCGTCATTCAAGGGTCCGATTGAAGGTTTGTTAGGGGTAACCCCGGACCGCTAGGCCTACGCCTAACTTTCGTCACACTCTACTGCCATCAGTTGGCAGAACAAAGGAGCAACACTATTTTCTGCAGCAAGGGCAGGCAGAAGCCGAAGGAGAGGAGAAAAGCCAGACAGAGGGGGAGAGAAGAGAGAAACAGGGGTGGTCTACAAGGGAGGCTGAAGCGCAGGATATCCTTTTCTGCAGAGAGCCCAAGTTGTACGCCATCGCCAGAGTGCGCGCACATCTTGCTACTTGCTGCTGAGCTTCCCACTGCCGCCATCGCCATCGCCATCGCCATCGGCAGCAGCGTCGTCATCTCTCATGTTGTAAATATTCACCGGAGAGGTTCGTAGATCCACATCTTCCCTGCTCGTACGCGAATTCGCCGTGTTGGGGTTCGGATGATTGCTTGGGTGGTGATGTTTCGTTCTTGCCCAATAATTTCTGGCTGGGTTCTTGGTGACGCACTCTGAGGTGAAGCTTTCTGTTTTATTCTTTGTGACGGACTCGGAGGGTGTTTTGTGTGTGTTGGTTTCGAGTTTTTGTTTTCGAATGACGTGAAGGTTTGGCGTTGGGATGGAACCCTTCGGAGTGTGTCTGTGTTTTTGGAGCTTGAGATTCTTTTGGAGCTACTGGAGGCGATTTGGGTGGGCGGGGTCTTGTGTGGTGTAGATCTTCTGGGGGTTGGTTGCAGGTGTTTGCGAGATTGCATTTTGTTTTCTTTGATGAGCGTGGTTTTTGAGTTTGGTGGAGTGTGTGAGCTTTGTTGCGAAATTGCGCATCTGAAGAGAGTGGTGTTTTTTTGCACTTTACTGGTTTCGTGGTTGTGGTGTCTTTGGTGGGACGCTTCGATGGCTCAGTGGTTCGGAAGTTGGAGTTGATCGTTCTTTTCGAGGGTCCTTTTGTTCGCGAAGTGCATGTGAAGTGTGAGTGAGGAGCTATTTTCGCTGCGGTTGTGGTTGTGTGTTCAGTAAGACTTGTGACCTAACCCTCTGGAATTCGTATGGTCTCTGTTTCGATCCTGTTTTGATTGTTTGATACTTGGTTGATGTCGTGCGTTTTTCTGTTTTCGTGTTTTGGGCTTCCTCAGTTCTGGGCTGTTTTTTTGTTTTTTTCCCAATTTTTTACTTTATTTTAGGTCTATTTTGGGAACAAGGCATCGTACCGCCTTACCTTTTTAAAATCTGAATGCTGGGGTTTCTAAAGGAGTTTTTATGTCGTAGTTTGAAGTTGTGACACAGTGTGCTATAGTCGATGATAGTTTGATTTGTGTGCAGGATGTTCGAGAATGTCATTTTGGATGAGGTCATGTGAAATAGGTCTGATCAAATACTGCTTTCGTATGGTATGGCTTAGTCCTATCGCTTGCAAGTTCACGCGTCAAATGCTGAGATGCTCTCTCCCGTGTGCAGGTTGAGCAAGCGGCTGGCTGCCTGTATATTTGTGGAAGCCGTGGAGTGAGCATTTGTTACCGAATCCGATCAAGATGGCCACTCTAATGCAAACTGCAGCCCTCTCCGTGCTCCACTCCCGTTGCTCCGCATCGCTGCACCAAATCTCTGCACCTTCCCTGGTGTCATTGCGAGGTGGAGCTTCAAAGGGCAACAAGCTGAGCCACTCAAGCCTCCTCATCCCCGCCTCGATCGGATTCGGAAACAACTTGGAACGAACCCCGTCTGGGAGATGCAACTCCAGTATGTCCTTCAATAATGGGCTTCCAGTGGACCAGCCCTTCAGCGAAAATGATGAAGATTATGTGGACTCCACTGTGTTGGAAGCTCTGGAGGTCAAGAGCGGACCCGAGGGCTTCATAATCAAGATGCGAGATGGCAGGTTTCTTAAATGTGAGCACAACCGCCCCGAGACTGGCCATCTCCCGGAGTACGGACCCCAGCCTGCGATTGTACTCCAGATGAACAATGGTAGCAAGCTGCTGCTGCCTATCATTGTTTTGGAACTTCCGTGCACGATGCTCATCGAGGCAGTTCGCAACGTTCCTGCCATTCGACCCACAGTCTACCACGTGATGAAGGACATGATTGAAGTGATGGGGTACCAGCCGAAGATGGTGCGCATCACGCGGCGTGTGCACGAAGCTTATTACGCGCGTGTGTACCTGAGCAAGGCTGGAGAGGACTCCGGGGAAGTTGTGAGCTTGGATCTTCGCCCTTCGGACGCCATCAACCTGGCAGTGCGCTGCAAGGTGCCCATTCAAGTGAACAAGTGGCTGGCGGAAGGAGATGGCGTGCACGTGGTGGCGGAGCCCGCGAAGCTGCCTTCCACGCGGAGCCTGCGTGGCTCCCTGACCATGACCAACCTTGACAGACCGGATTCTGCGCCGTGCACGGCAGCGGAGGAGTTTGTACTGGTTCGCAATATGATGATTGCTGCAGTGGAGGAGCGCTACAGTGATGCTGCGAAGCTGCGCGATGAGCTTCGGCAGCTCCGTGACAAGAAGAAACGGTCACGTCAGTTTAAGCAGTTGTGAATCTTTTGTGTAATGGGCAAGGTGGAGGAGTGGTGCGGATGCTGGAGCTGATGTTGTACAGGCGTTGCGCTGGTGCTGGTGATACTTTGAGAATTCTCAGAGCCGTGGTGAATAGTTTTGTTTATATCTTGTACATAGTGTAATGGCAAAAGTGTGTGTAGGACCTGCTCTTCATGGCAGGTTTGAAGTTTTTGTCTAGTGCACAGGCAGGTACTTCTTGGGTAGGTAAATACCGGGGTGTCTAATAAGAAGGGTCTCTAAGAGTAGAAGAGCTAGTGTTTTTTGTAGAAAGTATAGCGCTCTACTTCTTAGACTTTTGTATATCTACTGGATGGGAATAGTAGTATTAGTAGTCCTAGTACTACAGAGCTTCGCTTGTCGAGCTCCAATCTGTCGAAATCAATGGCATAGCACTTTGCTTATGCCTCCGTCATGAATATGAAGTCACCTGGTTCATGGTGGACCCTCAGGTTCTCCGATCAGGTGGTGCCAACTCCACATTCTCTCTGATGCTGTTTGCTTGCTCAGATTGTGCACATGCTGACTTGATTCTTTAGACCACATGGTTTTCCTTCCAGCTTTTGCATGCTACAAGTTTCACAAGCTCTATGAATATATATGCATTCGTGCTGTGTTTCTGAGCTCGGCATACTCACAGGGCTAATCTTTGAACTGTTTGTTCTGAGTAGTCAGAACGCAGCAAAATCACGTGAACAAGGCGCAGATGGTTAGTTCCAAGTTCTGGAAATTAGGTCAGTTATGAACGTTTCTTCTGTTTCGTCTTCTCTTCCGCTTGTGGCTGTTACTTCTGTTCCGGGAGTCGTGCTTGGAAACAGATTGAAGATCCTTGTCGTTATGGCATCCCATCAGTGCAAATCTCTTGTCCTCCTGTGCCTCCTGGTGGTTTGGAATTCGGGCCCAACTGGTGCAGAGGTGAGGGAGAATGCGGACCTTGAGGATGTGGAAGACGCGGCTGAGCAAGAAGATCCGGATGAGTATGTGTACGAAGAAGGTGTGGAAGATGGGAGTGACGGCGATGAGGAACACGAGGACGACGAGAACGAAAGATTTGATGAAACGGACGTCGTTGTGCTGGGCTCCAACAACTTCACCACCTTCGTGGCGAACCAGCGAGCCGTCTTGGTGCAGTTCCACGCTCCCTGGTGCTTGCATTGTGCGCAGCTGGCTCCCCACTGGGCTGCAGCGGCCACTGCTCTCAAGGGGCAAGTGGTTGTGGCCAAGGTTGACGCTACTTCTCATGAGGCCGTTAGTGAGGAGCTGCGTGTGGACAGATACCCCGCTTTGCTCTTCTTCCTGGATGGCGTCCATTCTGTTTACAACGGCGATCGCTCCAAGTGAGTTTAAATGCTACAAACTTTTTGGGTATTGTGTCATTGAAATTGAATATGGTGATGCATATTTCCTAATGCAGAATGACACTCATTCAGTTATGACGCTTTTTCAGTTGTTTTGGTATGCTTCAGAGAACGAAGAGGTCATTAAGTTGCTAACGCTCTTTGATTATGTCTTGGGTGACTTGATTTACGTGGGGTTAATACAATTCTATGATGCAGGGACGCTATTGTGAACTATGTAACTAAGAAGATAATTCGGTCTGTGAGAGCAATCATGTCGGTATCTGATGTTGAGTCTGTTTTGGAGGTCCAGTCACCGATTGGTGTTGCCTACCTTAAAAAGTTGAAGGTGCGTTTAACACCATATCTGGATTGGTAGTTGCTTTCATTCTGTCCATGTCATGTTGACAAAGTTGTTGTGATGATACGGGTGTAGGTTTAGGAAGATGAAATTTTTTGGGCTCCTCAGAAATGCGGGTAAAAGGTATCACTGATGGTGATTGATTATAACGTGGGATGCGCTGTCGTGCATTGGTTTTGTGTGTGTGACAGGGTCCTGAAGTGTTTGAATTGACAGTTGTAGCAAGGCAGCAAGAGGATGTTGCATTCTTCATGACCAGCAATGACGACGTGGCATCCAGATTAGGGTTTGCGAAAACGGCTAAACCGGTGTTGGGTATCATGAAGAAGGTGCCAGAGGAACGCTCGTTTTTCAGTAAGTATCGTTGCGCTTGAAATATTGCTGATTTGTATGATTTTAATTGTAACATCGATTTGCAGTTAACCCTCTTGTACCTTCGGTGTAGAACTGTCTTTTGAATCCAGCACGAGTGCCATATTTTCCCTTAAACGAGGAGCCTATTTGGGTTGGTTACAGAGGGCACTTTCAAGAGGAAAGCCCTTCATGATTTCGTGTCTGCAAACAAGCTGCCGCTTGTGATCCTCTACAAGAGAGAAACAGCCTCGCTCTTCTTTGACAATGCCATCCAAAAACAAGTACGAAGGCTTTTCTGCTTTCCAGAGGTTCTAGGTAAGTGCTTGGGAACATGTTCTTGTGGAGCTGTTTATGAAGACATGATTTATCGTCCTAATTTTGTGACCTAGCTTTTGTGTTGGGTCGTGTTATTCAGGTCCTCTGCTTTGTCAGGGATGATGAGTACTGGGGTTATGCTCAATCCCTTTTCGAAGAAGTTGCGAGCGCTTTCAGAGGCCAGGTGTGGGAGTCTCACCAACTGGTTTGCTCAAGTTTGCAATTCAATTCTCCCATTCATTTCTTTCCCATTGTCTCCACCCACCCCAAGGAGGGCGAGAGACTAAGCAGTAATTAGAAAATGTAGAAGCAAAAGCTGTCCAATGAGAATGAGATGCAGTAGCATGTGGGACTCATCATTTAAAAGACTGAATTTCTTATCTCTGGTGTAATTGTGACGTTAGGTTTTGAGGGTCTAAGATCTCAAATATTATAATCCTTATTTCAATCCATGTGTTGGATTCTGACTGCCAAGTGGAGCAGGCATTGTTGTTTGTACGTGTGAGTTTGAGTGATCAAATTGGCGGACAAGTTGCTGAGTTCTATGGCGTCACGGGGGAGAATCCAATTGTGGTAATACACAGTCCCTGTAAGATAGCATGGGACTTCCGCAGAGCTTGTCAATTAGGATCTAACTACACGAAAAGACATCATTGCTACATTTGAAGTGTTCCAAGTGCAGTAGGTGAAAATTAGAGTGGTCTGCAACAATTATGGTCAGGAACTCGATGCCAGTGCTCTATGCTGGCATATATTTATTGGTACATTACCAAGATGTCGGAGAGGTCTCGATGAATTTTATGCAAGTTCACAGTTTGCTAGTGCTGGTGCTTAAAATTCCACCTTTGTATTGTGGTGAATATCTAGTAATACACTGGGGTTATAGGCCAATGTATGGCAGTGAATTCCTCACCTTACCTCTCAATACTACGTAGGTTCTAAGCTTCACTAGTATTACAGCTTCCAAGGTGGTCAAAAGCGCAACACTAAATTTTATAAATATTTTCAATTATTTTATTTCTGTGACCTCTTGTAATTGCAATGGTCCTCAGAGTAGAGTGTATATAATGTGTTAAGATTTGCTGCAAGAGGAGAGTCCTTCCACTTCTGTTGAATTATATCCACTTCCTGGTTTGTTCATTTTTAATTTTTTTTTTAAATCCTCAAACGGAGGGGTTGGAAGCCCTCCTACAAGGAGAAACAAAAGAGTGATCTGTTTTTTCGAATCAGTGTAGTTCTGTTCTCCTTTTTTCCTTAAGGTAGCTGTGTTAGCTGGTGTGACACCACGAAATGGTTTGGAGATGTTCCAGATTATGGCAGTTGTTGCTGGAGAGGATGGTCCCAAGTACTTTTATGAAGGCGAATTCACCGTTGAAGGAATCAAGGTCAGTATTTTTTCAGAAAGTTTTTCATCCTGCAGCTGATTTTGGATGCAACGAGACCTTGGATTCTGAAACTTGGTAACCTAGCTTGGAAGAACTAATCCATGCAGGGTTTATTTTTCAAGTTTCTTTGCAGGGCTTTGTAGAAGGATTTATCAGGAACAAGTTGCGACCTTACTACAAGTCACAAGCTATTCCTGAACCGGTAATGCTTATACCCTTTTTATGGTTGGCAATATTGAAGGTACTCTCGTGCGTATGTACAGTTCCATTAAGTGTGGTAATCCCTGTGTGGTAGTGCAGGTTCTGTTACATTTTATTGTATGTTAATTTGTGTGAATGAGCCAGTGTTGTGTCGGAAAGAGTACAAAGGTATCTTAAATTTAGCCCTCAGTAAGATTTGAAATATCCTTACCCCATCTTTGGGTATATATGTGTACAACTTATCCTCGTCTATTCCCGGCACAATACTGGAATGACCTCTACTCCTTGCATCAATGAGTCTTGTTAATGACGTGTTAGGCTTTTTGATTGCTATTTGGGAATGCTTCGTTTTTTGCAACTGCGTGCAGAGTACTGAAGACGTGCAGACAGCAGTTGGCCAAAACTTTGAGGAAGTGGTCCTTGACGAGGCCAAAGATACCCTTCTTCAGGTAAAGATCGACATGCAACCAACCAACACACAGTAAACACCTTTTAGCATTTCTGCTTCGTACACCCCTTCTTTAAAAGTTTATTTTTACTGGAAATCGAGTGTCGAGTACTGAATAAGGTCAGAAATCATTCCGTTGTGAAGAAGGTTGTTTGTAATTTTGATTCTCTTCAGAGTCGGATTGAGTAAATTTCTGGTGAATTTTGATTGTTGGTGCTGTAATCTTGGCAGGTGTATTCACCGTGGTGCCACCATTGCCAAGATCTGGAACCAATGTATGAGAAACTCGCCAAGGATTTGAAAACCATTTCCTCGATTTCAATCGTCAAGATGGATGGAGTAGCTAACGAGCATCCTCGAGCAAAGGTGAGCCTCTCCTGAGCAGCAATTACATTCATGAGTATGTCAAACTTGAGATGCTTTCTCTCTCTTAGTCTGCAATCAGCTGAGTTTCTTTTGTGTGGATTTCTTTTTCTCGTCTTCTCAGGTCGATGGATTTCCGACTATTCTTTTGTACCCAGCCAACAAGAAGAGGTTTGAGCCAGTAAGTCCTTTTGTGCCTTTTCTCCTTAATTAAGAAACCCATGCACAAGGCTTCAGCGTCACCACTTGGGTACTCTACCAATCACTGCTTTGATACTTCAAGAGGGTCCTCGGTCCGGTCCTGGTGTAAACCGGCACTTGGCCTGATTGAGTTTGTCAAAATTTATTACAAGGGATGCATATTTAAAAGTGTCCAAACAAGCATATGAAGATGGCTCTTATTTCTTATTACTTACTTCCGATGTTCCGAAATAATTACTCCGCAGTGTTATTAAAAACATTTGATAGCAATTTCATTGATCATGTTGAGAAAAGCATAAATTTAGTAGGGTCCAATTCTGTATCACCAAAATCAGGGGAGAACATTGCATGTCTTCATTGCAATTGAAATAAAACTAGACCCTCCATATGATCTACTCAAAACAACCTTAAAAAAATATGAGGTTCAATTTGAACACTTGTTTCGGGACATAGGGAGTAATGCCTAAGCTTGGATTTGCATTGTTCAAATGGCCCCAAGTGACCAATTATTCCATTTCTACAAGAAATGGAATCATTCAATAAGTAAAATACTACATTCCCCCTTGATGAAAATTTTGGAGTTGTATTCAAATCTACAAGAGTATTTGTATTATAAACCAATTGGGCTAATTTTGAGTAATGGTTGCAATGAGGTGTAGTTAGAGCGTCCTCAATGGATTGGTGTATTGGCCCTCCAAATACATTCTTAACTTCTTTTGGTTTATAATTGAAACTTGAACTTGCTATCGTTAGAAGTATATGCACTTCCAATGATATTGATTTTCAAGTTCTAATATAGACCAATGAAAAGAAAGCATTATATTAGGAGGACTAGTATTTTGGTTGCCCTTACATTAGAACATTCTCGATGCACTTTGTTAAGTTCCCTTCCAAATCAACTTCTATTTTTCACTAGTTTTTAAGTAAATTTTATCATCAACATTTTGAATTACTTTATAGAAGTACAAGAAAATTTAAAATTAAATATATGACAATGAAATCAATTCACTTCAATAGACTGAGAGACAAAAAGTATAGAGGTGTTGGCTAATTGCATTTGCCAAAGCCAAATTTGGCTAATTGTACTCTATTTTTGAATGCACTTGCAATGATAGAAATTTCAAGTTCAAATTACAAATTAGTAAAAAAAAAGAGGTTTATTTGGAAGGGTAGCATGTTCATTTCATTGTAGATGCATCTTCAATCCAATAGATGTATTGGCCTTCCAAATCTATTTCTAATTTTTGATGAATTCATAGTTAGAATTTGAAATTTTTATCAATGAGAGTGTATACCAAAATACTATGAATAGTTATAAGAAAATTCACATTTTAACATTGGACAATGAAAATAAACCCCTTAAAAAACTACATAAAAGTTACCAAAAAATTTATAGTAGTCTTCACAAATCCAACATAGTTATAAAAGCACATTGTACAAATTTGCCATGATTTGGATTGCAATGTACTTTGGTAACCGTGATTTGCCAAGAACACTGTAAAATTGTCTTTTTGAAGTAGTTTTTTTTCATTATATAATGTCTAAATTTGAATTTTTTTTTTATACAATTGTATCTTGGAAAAGTACTTTTGATTGCATTTCTAATGGTAAAAATTTCAAGCTCTAATTATAAACTAGTCAAAAGTTAGAATTTGATTTTGAAAGGAAAATTTTAAAGTATACCAAAGATGCTCTAAATATAAACTAAAAAAAATTTAGAAATTTACTTCATAGGGCAAATTCTAAGGTGCATTGAGGATATCTTTACTTTAGTGTTCTTCAATAGTAGGGGTCATTGAAGCTATGTGACTCAAGTTTTGAATTTGAGATCCAACAAGTTTTTAACTTTAAATTTCACAAGTGAATGTATTGTTCACTTAGTTAATGAATGAATAAACTCTATTACTATAGTTGTAGGACAAGGTTGTTGAAAAATAAATATTTTAAAGAAAGTAAAAAATATACTAAAATGAAGAATAAAAATTGTTGAAGTCAAGAAGAATTAAATGACCAAGTTGTTGAAAAAAAATTATCATTTAATATTGATTGGAAAGTCCAAAATAGCCAAAGTAAAGTCCAAATTCTAGTGCAATCACAAGTATTCATTACTACTAATACCAATCTATCATTTGACCATCTACTAATGACCATAAAAAAGAAACTGAAAGGATTTACTTCATTGGCATTTAGTGAGAATGATAGGTAGATAGATCATTTTATAATGCAATCCATTGTCCATCAAGAATCTTCAAAAAAATGGAATAATTCAAAGAGATGTTTGTAAATGTCAAAGAAAATGTCCCTTGTGCCCCTTCACTAAACTTTGTCTATAACTTTTGATTGATAGCTTAAAATCTCAAAAGGATTTTTGGAGATGAAATCTAGCTTGATTTTCTACGTTTATTTAGTCCAAATTTTTTTGAAGTTTTTTATTTTACACTACCTAAATGAGGTCTATAATTTTTCTTTGATCACAATTCTTGCTTTTCATTTAACTATGAGCAATTCAGCTCTTACTAATCCTAATTTATATATTGTACATCAATGTTTTTTTTCTAGCAATTTGGAGCAAAATTGCACCAAATTTTTTTTGCCTAACACTACGCCTATAGAAAATAAACAATAAAATTTTGGATGAAATCGTCAATAAATTTCAAATTTTTAAAACCTATTGGGTGGAACTGCCAGATAATGGATGCAAATAGGATGATAGATATGTATTATATACTAATATGATATTTTATATCGAATATATGGATGAATGTTGAAATTTGGAGGACCACAATAAAATGAAGTATCGCTACTTTGACACTTCACAAGAAACGGAAAAAAAAACATTGTTGCTCATGGATTGTTTTACTTCTTGCCACCTTACTTGCTTAAAGAGCTTGTCTTCTCATCTTTATATACACCAATGACCTTTGAAACTATGTGAGGTAGTTGCCTAATATATTGATTGTATTTTGAATTTAATATTGAATCCTTATAGTCTAAATTTTAAAGTGTTGAATCTTCTTTTTGAACTTTAATTAATAATTTGGTATCATTGTGTACCAACCTTATCCTTTAGTTACAACTATATTAATCCCACTCCATACTTTGAGCTCCATATTTTGGACTTGACCTTTGATGCAAATTAGAGTTGAAACCAAGGATGGTTGAGGATGCAGGTCAAGTTTGATGGTGAACAAAGTGTGAAGGGCTTGTATCGATTCCTAAAAAAGCATGCGGCCATTCCATTTGAATTGCCCAATCAAGATCCCACTTCCAAACATTCCAAGTTTAAGGATGAACTATAAATAATGAGCAACATATAAACCTTGGAAGGATGCAATCCCCATGTCGAGAAAGGTAGTCATCAAAATACTCTTGTTGTTGGATCAATAGGTGTATTTGTGGTTTTCTTCAATTAATACCAAAGTCATCCATTGAACCTTTTACGTCCATAGTGTCTTTACTAGGTTAATTGTAACATGCATGTCAATAGTTGTGAAAAGATAGCAACACCTTTTATGACATTCACATTCAAAGTCCAAAGGATCAACGTAAATTGAGAAGGTAAGGAAACTACAAGTTGGCATGTTTTGAGATACATTACAATAAAAAACTTGAGTATGAATTCTTCAAGATAATTTTTGAATTGTTTCAAAGGCAAGGTGTTCAATTTTGAGGTGATTTGAGGTCCTAAATTGCTTCAAATTTTTTTCTTCTAAAAATAGGCTAAAGTCTTCAATCACAAGAATTCAACTACAACAATTTTTAGTAAAGCTACAAGAAAAAGGGGTGTTTTAAGTGAGTTTTTGAATATAGTCCTAGACATCAAATTATGAGTAATGACTTTTAAGGCAATTTTCAGCAAAAATTTATTAGAAATACATGTATTTCTAATAAATTTTTGCTGAAAATTGTCTTAAAGGTCATTACTTATAATTTGATGTCTAGGACTATATTCAAAAACTCACTTAAAACATCCCTTCTCTTGTAGAGTAAATACATGTATATTCAACTATTTAAACTTCAATAATAGTTTTTTTGAGGTGAAGTTTTGTCTTTCAAATTTTTTTGTAGAATATAGATACATCCTAGTATGGATTCTATAAACTATACATTTTAGTTATGGGTTGAAAAAAGAATTTAAGGAAATTTAATAGAGGAAAAAAATTTATTCATTTGAAGAAAATTTATTGAGTGGGAGGTGGTATATAATAGATTTTAAGAGTTTAGGAATTAGGAATTAGGATTTAAAGTGGCACTTAATGGATTTATTCACTACAAATATATTTTACTTAAATAATGGAATAAAAAATCCAACTATATTTCACCTCAAAAACATAGCATGGTAAATATTGCAAAAGTTGAATGGATTTAAAAAAAATCTATGTTAAAACCTAATAGTTAATCTTTAATTAGTTTTGGAGAATAATTTTACTTAATAAATTTTTATAAAATGCCAACGAATTTGAGAATTGACAATCATCAATTTCGAAGGTAAAAATGTTGTAGGAAGTAGTTTATATCCCCTCATAGGTTTGACTTTACTAATTCAACACGATGATTTGATTTTCACTATACAAGTGTCAACCTTTGCATTTGAGTGAAATTATTCTTATCAAAGACTTTAAAATTAGTCATTAGGTTTAACATAAATTATTTTTGAAACCTTACAACTTTTTGCAATATTTAGCATGCTACATTTTTGAAGTGAAATGTAGTTTTGTTCTTTATTTGATTTTTTAAATAAAAAAATATTGATCGTAAATAAATTAAAAATCTATATTAACAAATTTTAGTAGGCAAATATTGAGTCTTTACTAGATTGAGTCTTGTAGTCATATATATATGGATGAATAAATCATGTTTCTAAGTTTTTGGATTTCCAATCCACTATTAATATATAGAATAGTAGATTGAAAATACTTCAAGTCCAAAAATGATCTTTAGAGTTTACTTTTTTCATTTAATTTGTATTTGAGATTATACAATTACAAAATTATTACAACAAATTATAGTCTAGAATTTTTAGTATTTTACAATCTAATGAATCATATAAGGAATATATTTTATTTTGATTTTAAATTGTATTTTAAAATATTGATGAAAGAACTTGGATCAAATCACATTCAAATGGACCAACAGGCCAGTTCCTTCCAAGCAATGGATGAGTCCTTTTGGCAATTCCTTTAGCCTTTTAATTTATTAATTACATTGATGTTGTCATATTTATAATAAATTTATAGAAGGATGATATAATTGCATCCATTTGGTAACTTGAAGACAAAAATCCATTGAAAGATCCTTTGAAGGACATAAACCATTTGCTGCAAGTCTAAATCATTAAATGAAATTTGAAGGCATTACAAGGTTGTTTTGGATTTGTTCCCAAAACAGTTCCCAATGTCACTGGCTATTGTCAGGCTAGCATTAATCCAAATAAATAAATTAAAAAAAAATTGGGGGCTTGAAATATAAAAAAAGTCCAAAAAAAAATGCAATTTTTTTTAATTACGTGGCAGTGTCTTGACCACATATATAGGATTCTTGTTCTTGTGGCAGAAACTACATTCCCATAGTCCAAGAACCCGTAGTCTCCCAATGCCCTCAAATTTAATCTAATGTTAATGTCTACATTACAATTTAAACAATTTGAGAGATTAGTTTGATCCAATTTTTCATACTTTTTAAGGTTAAACTTGATTACAAGGATTTGTAATGATTAAATCTTGCACAAAAAATAGGATGATATTTTGGATAATTAATTGATTAATTGTTAAAAAACTATTGACGTATTCAAGTAACAAATTTAACCCCTAAAGCCTTGAGCTACGTTTTTTGGCAACATAGCGATTTTTGGCTAAATTTTGCAAAATTTTTAGTTCAATTTTAGTTGTACTAGTACTATACTATGAAATAAAGGAGGAAAATAAAATAAGTAGACAAAATCTCAAGATGGCTAGGTGCCATTTAGATGAGGTGCTATGTTTGGTACTACTCTATTGCTAATGGGACCTCATTTGGAAACCAATTGAATAGCTACAAACCACATCTACCGCCCCCCTACTTCACATTCAAGCTAGGTTTAGGTTTGATGTTTATGATCTATGTGCCCTCCTTGAAGCAGCTAGATGTTGACAATGTGCCATAGTAGGGTTTGGTGCTTGTAGTTAATTATTTCTTATTGCAGGCTTATAGTAGTTTGGTGAAGTAAGGAATCACAGAGAGCATCACAATACGGAGCCAAGAATTTTGGTAGACAATTCTTTAGGGCAATAGTGATATTAAAGGTAAGGGAAAGTGCTTCCATTTTAGTTTCTGGAACTCTATAGTTTGTGCTCTTTTTGAGATTAATTTAAGACACCAGAAATTCACATAGCCAAAGAGTATAATTCACTACAAGAAAATGGAGGTATAAATGACTTGTCCACAATGACTACACTGACAACAATGACTGCCAAATGACTACAAAATGACTACTTTGCAGTCATTGTTGTTGGTGAAGTCATTGTGAACAAGTCATTTATACCTTCATTTTCTTGTAGTGATTATAAAAAAAATTTGGAAGTTGTCATTCATATATCAATAAGTAGTTGCACGTTTCTAGCAAAAAAAAAATGTATGACTCAAATTACTAAACTAAAAGAGAAAATATTGCAACCTGTCCACTACAAAATACAAGCTCGGTTGCAAAATTTTTGACTTGCAATCTACATGAGTGCCGGCCTGGCAAGTGGAGATAAAAATCAAAAATAAATTTGAGAAGGCTGGTGAAGACTTGGCAAGCTTGAGAGAATCTAATACCTGTACTTTTCTAATTATATCCCTCCCACGCACTGAGTCCACTTAAAAGTACAAAGATTATTTTCCCCTGTGAAGTTTCCTTGTCCACCCAGACATGTAAGGAGGCCCTAAGCTCTAAGGCTGTCAGTGAGGTACGATTATCTCTTATGAAACGTCAGCGCATTGCAGAGCGTGTTTACCAATTCAATGAAGCAGTGTGAGCTGCTTCTACTGGTCATTCCCCTTGTTTGAAGTTTCGACATGTTTGATCTTCCTGTGCATCCTCTGCTTCTTCAGAGGTTTCTTTCTTTCCTTCTTTTTTTCTTCCTCTTCAGAGGTTTCGTTCCACCTGCATCCGGGTTCTCAGTTTAGTTTCATCCCGGTGGTCAGCCCATGCTCGTGTGCTTTCATGAAATGTTGGGAGAGAACGGACCCATTTGGAGGTGACGCTGGGACTGGAGGTGCTGTCGATGTACGTGCCGCACTTGCGCTCCTTGAAGAAACACTTGCATCGGAGAATCGAGCGATTGATCGACACCCGCGGCGAGACTGTACGTATACTGCATCCATGATATATCGTTTGGTTTCTTTGAACTAGTAGATCGGTCGAGTTTCTGCCATGAGGTCGGCATTCTGAACCGGTGAACGTTACGTTGTCTTTCGCAGGTTCTTCGTGTTCAATCTTCTGGTCGTTTGAGCCTTGCTAACTTGAGCACAGACTTGCTAGCGGGAGCGTCTTGGTTTCTAATTTACATAGTCGCTGTGCCATTTACAAGAACTCTTGGGATCCGGCGACGACACTTGCGTCACCGATTCGATGCTACCGGTGCAGGTAAGAATGACTGCCCGCTACTTTGAACTTTCCCATCCCGCAACTCTGCTGCAACTGTGCGTAATCCGGGCTGAAGTGTCCAGGAACCATGAGAGTAGTGAACGTGTCCCGATAGCAGTGGTAAGGTAGGAGCGCCCTACTTTGTAACATTACTCGTTCTCTGCCATCCAAAAAAGAACCTAATTTCAAGCGCAAGTGGACCCAAGACTTGCGGTTTTAAAGTAGACAAGTGAGGTTTCAAGAAGTTGTCACTCATCCAAAAAATGGCCAATCACTCACTCCGGTAGGATCCAAGGTTAAAGTGTGTCGCTTTGTGTGCCAAGTTTGAAGTTAGTCTAGTGTGCACAATAGGTGCATCTATGTAGTTGTTTTCAAAAAATTACATTATATTGAATTATTGATACAAGCTTGGGAAAATATGAAACCAATTTTGTTAGTTTCTTGAACCATTTCCTTACAAACATACATCATTTTATTTTGTAGCTACCCTCAAGATTTGTCAATTTGAAACAAGTGTCGTTTTTAGGTGCTTCTACCTTATACATGAAACTGTACAGATGTTACAGTATGTTGGGGGATAGTCGCGGTGACCTCCCTTGCAGAAAACCGAGATGTCGACACTCACAACAATGATACACTTGCTAGTAGTACATATTTAGATCGTGTAGACCTGTTGGAACACTGAGTGAAGCTCTGACGACTTCCGCTTCGTTGCCCAGGATCCCGAGGGCGCATCAGCTGCGAAGACAGCGTCCTCAGACCGTAGCGGCGGAGCTGACGAGAGTGGAGCCTCTCATCCGTCGTCACGCAGGCACCAGGAACAAGTGCAGAATTTGGAGGATCGATGTGAAGTCGTGGAAGGGCCCATGGGACCCGACGATAATCTCATCGACGAGATGAAAGTCCCAGATAGGGTAAGCATCAGTACAAGCACTGCCAGCAACTCTGAAATTTCCCGTCCCACTACTCTGCGCAAATGTGCAATTCATTGCCAGGCTTGTCCCACTAATCATGAGATTATGTATTGAGTATGTCCCGACATGTGTGGTATACGTGATAATATTCAGATGATGTGTGCTGGGATTTCGTCGTGGTGACCCCCTTTGCAGGAAACTGAGATTGATCACAGTAGAGTATTTCACCCATTTCCAATCACTTGAGCAATTACGCATATGTAGAGTGTAGCTTTTTTGAATGCAAATTTTTTTTCATGTATAGAAATAGAATTCGCAAGGATGCCATATTTTTCCAGAATTTTACCACACAAATGATAATTACAATGAATTTTTTAGTAGAAGATCTCTTCACATCTATAATGATGATATAGACTGATTGCAAAATCAACCAAGGGTCAGTTGCATTTATGAGAGCCTTGCAACCAATCATAATGTGCCACTATTGCTCAGGGAAGTGGGAACTACACCAAACCACGGAAAGAAAATAGCGTAATGATTGGAAATGGGGGGCGGTCACAAATGGATGAAATACTCTAGTCACATATATTTGTTGATAGTGCATGCGTATTTGGATCGTGTTGGCTGCGATTGGCATGATTGCTGAGTGAATCACGGTTCACGCCTGCCCTCACTTTGCAGAAGGCTGAGAACACTTCAGTCGCGTCGATGTGGTCCGGCCACGGTGCAGCTCCGACGCCCTCAGACTGTAGCGGCGGAGGAGATGGGAGTGCCAGAGCACCTTGTCCATGGTCACTCACGCAGGAGGAACATTTGCGAAATTTGAAGAATAATTGCAGGCGAGCTTTTTAGAGCTTTCTGAATTTTGGAGCATATATCGGGGACGACCATCCCTGGTTTGTGGGAGTTGTGGCGAAACTAAGAGCTGATTCCTTTCTGGAAAATTCCGAAGTACCATTCGAGGAAATCCCTTTTACAGTGAGGAGGGCGCGTCTCTTGCACTTGGCAGTCCTGATGGGGGATCTTGAGATGGTGCAGAAGATCTTGGAAACCCGCTCAGTACCGAACGAAGTCCATATCGACTCCCTCATCGTTGCGCACTTCTGCATTCACTCGGCTCGCGACCCCTACCCATTTCCGACCTTGGCCTATCATTCGGCTCTCGACTTGGCCATTGTGGGTGGGGAGAGCGAGATCGTGGATGCCCTTCTAGAAAAGAACGCAAAGGTCAATACCGGTCATAGGGGTTCACTTCAGTTGGCAGTGGTTCACGCACGTGCCGAGGAACCGGGGAAGACTTCCCAAATCATTCAATTGCTTTACGGCAAGGGCATCGATGTAAAAGCCAAGGATGATTGTGGATATTCCGCCTTCTATCTCGCAGTTGCCCTAGGCAAGACCAACGCTGTCATGCAGCTTTTGGAGTGGCAAGACAAGATCCCACTCAATGAGGCATGTGAAGAAGGCCGGCCACCAATCCAAATTGCGCATGAAGAGGGCTTCAAAGACATTGAAACTGCACTGATGAGATGTGACGATGTGAAGTGGTACATTGACTCAACAATTAGAGAGCGGCAAGGTTATGTCGACACTTCCAGTGCCATTCTTGTGGGGGCAGCTTTCATTGCCAGTGCCACATTTACCTCGTGGCTGCAACCGCCATTGAACTACACCACGCCATATCGTGGTAGTTCTGTGGAGTATGTTGATATTGAGCACAACGTTGCCTTGGGATGGTTTTGGGTGTTTAACTCCCTTTCCTTCTATTTTGCAGTCGGAACAGTTGTCCTTGGGGCTAGTAGTGTATTACCAAGGAAGCAATTGTTCATCATTGAAAATGTGAAGAAGCTATCCCAAAATCTAATACTAATGGCTGTCTTCTTAGCATTTTCAATGATTTTTGTAGTCGTAGCATTTGGAATTGCAGGTTTTATTGTATTGATACCTATTTTGAGGTATCAATGGTACATGATAGTTCCTACAATGGTAGGGGGAACAGTGTGTGTTGGTAGTGTAGGATATTTATTCAAAAGTCTATGGGAGCAAAGGCCACGGAACATTCAAATTAGAAAAAGGATTCATGAAAGTGAAATAGCTCGCATGAGATACTGGTATGATGTGTGAGAGTGAAAGTTAACATCATTCAGATGATGTAAGAGAAAGATGATGGTTCATGGAGTGTTAGAGTATTAGTGAACACCATTTAGATGATGTAGGAAAAAGATGATGGTTCATAGAATATGCTAGTGAAAGCAATGGTAGGAATGATAGCTTGTGAAGCATGAAGCTCTACTATATTGTAGATTTAATTCATTGGATGAGTGATTGAGTATTTGATGTCCTTGATTGTTCAATTGACATTCAATTTTGCATTTAATTTTATAACATTTAAATTTTAAAGATAAACAATTCTAGAGCATGGTATTAATTGATTGAAAATAATGTAATTATATACAACACTCTCAAACAACCTAAGGTATATAATGAAATTATAGATGGAATGTTGTAATAATTTAGATATTGTAGTTAATTTTATTTTTGTGTTAATTAAAAAAATTCAGTAGTTTTGCTTCTACTCTTATCAATTTGATACATATTAATTTTGTTGAATTCTTGGGATTGCATAGGATTGTCACTTACCTTAATTACAATATGAACTCTATTCTTTAGCAATTTTTGTTTGCAAAATGGTATAGATGAATGTATAAGATGTTTTTGTAGGATTTGGGAGTTGTTCCTTGAAACTATTCTTTATGCAGTCAACAAATGAGCCACTGTTTGGTTGAAATTCAAAAAATTCAAAAATTTTAGGAAATATAGAAGGATTGAAAGTTGATTTAAATATTTTTCAAATTCAAAAATACTTTGTTAATATTATTTGATGTGGCCAAAAGATGGCCACATCAAATTGCTTACATGCTAGAGTTCCAAGCCAACTCCCATAGTCCATGAACCCACATTCTTCCAAAGATTGCCCAAAACATCCAATGAATCTTTAAAGCTTGAAAGCATGTAAATTGTAGGAAAATAGAGATTACAAAAACAACAAGTGCTATTAATATATAACAAATTAGCCAATGAAATATATACCAATGCCATTGTTTTTCTTTCCACACGTGTACAATTTTGGGATTTTAAAATTGGGTTTCCATTCATCAAATACAACACCACTATATTTGTAGTTGGATTAGCACATGTTTGATCTTTAAAGGACCACACATCCCTAAAGGACCATAATTGTCTCCTTAAAAAATATAATGTTTTAATTTTCAACAATTTCCTATGGCCTCTATTTCTATTGAAACTTCTTGAAACTTTCTCCTAATATAGAAAAAAAAACTAGCTCTGTGGAAATATAATTTTGTTTCAATTGGTGTCTAGAAACAAAAGTTATTCCAAAATAAGCCTAAATTTTAATTGAGCAAGGTGAATAATATATCCACAAAAAATTCTTACAAAGTTTAAAAGAAAATCTTTATAGATATAGTGTTGTCTATATGTAAAACTTTGATTTATTGCATTTTGATAAGTGTCTTGTTTTGGGGACAATCTTAGCATCTTCTTGAAAAAATACCTAGTAAAGAATTCATTTCCAAATGCAATTTTTACAATTTAAAAAAAAATTGTTTGACAAGGTTGCGTTTGCTTGCAAGAACTAGCTCACTATTGGAATTGTTATGTTTCAAATCCATCTTAGAGCTATTAACAATTAGTTGCTTTCTTAATAATAGACCTAAATTTATTTCATAAATTTAAAAAGAAAATCAAGTGATGTTTTCTTTGAATTTTTTTAGACTTTGAACTTAATTCTTAAACATAAACTTCATATGAAAAGTACATATTCATTATTTATTTACACAAAAAATGATTGTTAAATATTTTGAATAGGAATCGAACAAAAAATTGAAACTTGTGAAATAAGTTTATGATACTACAAATACAACATTAGTTATATAGAATTAATAGAGTAGTATTCAATCCCCTATTTGCTAGGTCTTAACTTTCTTTATTTTAAAAATGAATTTGATGTCAAATAATGTAGGAAACAATTTTTACATATCTTTTGTTTATTTGGCAGATTTGAAATAAAATGGTATATTTGCAACTTATACTTAGCATGAATAATTTTCTTCTATCCCTTCTATTCAAAAAATAATGACATATTGAATATGAAACTCTCAATTTTATTTTATAGAAACTGCCACTTGGAGATTAAAGAGCTTGTTTTTTGCACCTAGAAATTAATTTCTTCTAGCAATCAAAGACGTCTCTTGTGGACTTAGTCTTGGAGCAATAAAAGTTCAACCTTGACCATCTTTGAGAATATCACCTCAAAACAAGTCTAATTATGCATACTAAGAATAATGATCAATTATTGAAAGTTTGTTTTCTGAAAATTATTTATAAATGAGAAAAACAATCAAGCTCCAAAGTTGTATTTTATTATACAACATATTACTTTGTACAAGAACTAATAGAAGTTTTTCTATGTAAGATTTGATGACTTAGGTTAAAGTCCACAAAAGAAGGTTATATATGTAAATGTTTGTGTGCCATCTCCATTGGATATATGCCACACTAGAATCAATGGCTACAATAGGCTAAAAATTAAGGTCAAACTTCTTGAACCCATAATATTAGGAGTAGTCATGATTGTACTTTCTTTGTCATCCCTACACCTCCATGCATAGTGAGGATATAGCCTTCTTGTGAGTCTAACAATTATTGTTTCAATTAACTATTGAAAACATGGTTAAAAAGTTATTGCATGATATGTGATTTTAAAAAATCTTTGGGCAGCATAGGCACCTCAGAAAGCTTCTCTTAAAATGTTTTTCTTAATAAATAAAAAATTTAAGTTGATTCTTTGGATTTATTGTGAAATAGGAAGCTTTGAATCATTCTATTTGAATCGATGAGGTGAAAGTTATGAGGAGTTTTAGCTTGCAAGTAGGTACCGAGTCTCTTCCCGTGTCACTGTTAATCTAAAGAATCAATTTCAATTATTTTATTTCTTTTTGAAAAAAAATTTAAGAAGTTTTTTTTTTTGCCCAAATTGCCCAAAGATCAATGAAAATTTCATATCTTACAATAACTTTTAAACTACGTAGTCAAAAGCTATGAAAATTGTTGGGCCTTGAAGGTACTCCTTGGGAAAATGTTGTGTGAAAATTTTTAAGAAAAAAATTAAAAACTCCATTTGTAGTGAGCTACCCAAAATTGCTATGTTGCCAAAAAACACAGTTTGGGCATTTGGGGGTTAACCCCTAAAGGCCCAAGTCCTTTGGGGGGTTAAGAATATCATTTGCTTTTGAAGTGTAATAGGTCTAAATATCATTAGGGTATGGAAATTTCAACTATAGAATCTTGTAGTGTATGTGTTGTAGATGACATAAATCAAATTTGGAGTCATTTGGCTACATAGATTGAGAGATTATAATTTTTTGGTGTTGAAAAAGGATGTTGAAATTTTCAAAAAAACACATTTGGAGGTGAAATTTAATTTCTAAACCTATTCAAATGAAAAAACTTTAGATTAAAAAGTGCTTCAAAACCAACATACAAACACACTGGTGTAAGAAAATATCATTCAATTGACTCATTGTGTCTACAAAATAATTTTGAAATGTCAAAAAATAGTTGCAACTTCAAGGAGGTTCAACCTCCTACTAATATGCTTCTTTGTCACTCATAACTTTTTGGATTCATATAAAACTTTATCCATACAAACAAGATTACAACGCACAACTTTTTTTTAAATTTACTAGAAATAGACATTGTATGATGAAGAAGAAACAAGCTACCGAAGTTCACTATTAATGATCCAAAAATGTTTGTTTTTGAACTTTGAATTGCTCCTAAATATTCAAAACAATTTGGATTGCCAAGAATATTTGACCACAATAACTATATTTTTTGAAGAACATAACCCAACAAATTTTATTAAAATCAAACATTGGATTAAAGAGATACAAGCTTCTAAAGTAGCAGCAACTACAGTTTGGTGAATTCAAATTGAACTTGTAAACTTTAATTGGCTTCCAATAAACTTGTACATCTTGGATTGATCTAAAAATTTTAACACTTCAACTAGAATAAAGAATGAAGATTATCTTTACAATAAGTTTTATTGAATTTGGACATTGAATACAAACTTACAACACTTTGACTTTTAAACTATGAGGACACTTTTGGTCTTCTCCGGCATTTAGGGGTTATACAAATCCATTTTGATGAACTAAGAATTGATTTTATGAATGATATGTAGTTGATATGTATACATAATTTATTACATCTTGCACTTTTTTAATGCACATGTGTAAAATATTTAATTAAAACTAGTGTTAAGGGTGATTTCAAGAAAGACCGAAAGGTTTTTCGGTACACTTTAGCTATAGTACTCCTGATTTTTCGGGAGTACTTTAAAAATAGAAAAACAACTTTTAAAAAATAGAAAAAATATGCTTAATATATATTTCTTGAAGAAAAAGATATCCTATGAAGGAAAAGTGTAGGAAAATTTTCTAAGTAGGTGAACTAGAAAAGTGCAAAATCTCATGAAAATAGGCACTTTTACATTTTAATTTGTAAAAAATAGGAAAAGAATTTTTTTGAGAAACTAAAAATTGGAAATTAGGAAATAGTTAAAGATGATTAGATTTCACCAATGAAAAGAATTATCTAAAAACCATCTTCAATGTTAAAAAATTGCGTGCGATAGAAGTGTTGTTTATATTCATGTGGAGGGGATAAAATAATATATTTTCAAATTTCCTTTGGTAGATACATGATTCCCTACTATGAAAATAGACCATGAAATTTTGAGCTCTAAATCATTAAATTTGGGTACTCCTAACGTAGTAAAAACCCTAAAACTCCTAATTGTGACAAATTAGCTAAATTAAAAATTAATTATAAAATTATTTTTAAAAAATTTCAAAAAATAAGGTATCTGATTAACATCAAGTTAGGCATCTCCAATAAAAATTTCAAAATTATAGGATTCATGCATCAAAAGTTATTGCCAAAAACAACATTGGCACTTTGATCGTGACGTGAAATAGGACTGGTCTTTCTTGAACTCATCTTTAACGAAATTCACAATAGAGTTAATACCTTGAAAATCTTGAAAGTCATTCTTTGTTCTTTTGATCCTAGCTTGCTTTTAATTCTAAAGTTCAATTATAAAATGTGTCATTTGAGAAGGTTGAATGAATGACCATTCATTCTAAAGTAGGGATACTCAAAATTAATTATAATTTGTATTCCAGTATCGATCAAAAGACTATATATTGAAGTATTCTTACTACCTTCCTTCTCAGTCGTTGAATCTTAAATTTCTTGAATTTATGGAAATTGTACTAAAAAATTATGATAGATTATAATTGTATTGATAGATGCCCTATATAAAATCATGTCTTTTGACTCTAAATGATGATTATGAAGTCCAAACCAGCTCAAGTGTCTCTTACTTATCTTGAAAGATTGCCAAGAGTTGTCAAGTTGTGTACATTAGACCCCTTCATCACCACTAGGTTGTTTTGTCCCTTAGCACTATATGCTTCTGTTTCATGCATCTATCTTTCCTACCAATCTTCATCCATTTGTACACATCACTTGCTTTGGTTCTTCCTTTTTGAATATAGCATGCACTATTTTACTTCATAAACTTTCCATCTATCAAAACTTCAAGTAATACTCTCTTGAGAGAAATTCATTCAAGGATTACTCTACACTTTATCTCTCCAACTCTTGTGTGATGCCTTCTTTGTTCCTATTATCCTAATTTCTAGACCTTCATCAATTCTCATATTCACAATCATGGTAAGTATCTCAACATACCCCTCCAAGAAAATTTGCACATGTTTCTTCTCATATGATTAATTATCAATAGAATCATCAATGATCAGTGATGGAAATGCACAATAATTTGATTACACAATTGTAGAATGATTGTCAAATTTGATTGGAGGTTTCTAACATGCTACCATAGCATTTTATCATATCTCATTTTCATTCAATTGCATAACATTTGATCATTTGAACACTACTCACCATTGTTGTGCCCTCTTTCTATTTGATAAAGACATTAAATACAAGACATTCAAATTCCAAGGTACCCATCTTAAAGATTTAGGGTTGCAAAACTTTATCAACTGATAAAAATGGCAATCTCCAAATATGTAATGAAAGTGGTGATGCATTGTGTGCCTCCAATTTAAATTGGGCAAATTAAATGCAAACTAGGACATGCAAAATCCTACTATGAGTAACTTACAATCCTTCTATGGCTCAATCATCCTTCATTCATTAATCTTGCACATCTTATTTGTTTACTTGCTTTAAAAATTGAATGATGAAGTCACCTGTGGTAATGGCAAGAGTCATAGAACAAAACCACACATTCAAGGCCGATTGAATGAGGCGATTGTCTTGGATATACTTTTGAAGAAATTGATGTGAATTGAATGGCATAAATTGGGGTCCTAAATTGTAATTTTCTTGACTCTTTTGAATTCCTTCTTGAGTTGTTGGCATGCAAAATGATTTCCACTTGTGTAGATGTGAGGTAGAAAATGTTCTTGCTTAGAAGTTTTAAGTTTATGCCGGTGTTGTTCTTTTTTTTAGTACAATTGGAAGGTTACTATTCATGAGGCTTTGGAGGTAAGGATGGTCATATTTGATGCATTCTTTTGAGGTTTAGGGCATTAATAAACTTGGTAATGTGTTCACCAACCAGCTACTTGTCACCCAAGGAAGGACTGTTGGAGATGGCAAACCTCAAACTCAGAGTACAGGAAGTTTTATGTTTCCATTCAAAGAGAGATAAGCTTATGTTCTTGTTTCTTGTCTTTGCAACAAAAAGTGAGGAAGAAGTTGAAAATGTTAAATTGTGAGATAAGGTAAGAGGCTCATAAACCGCTCATTTAAGAGCTGGTCTGCCTTTTTTTTAATGTCTTTTCTTATATGGGAATATTTTTACTGTATTTTTGAGTCAAGGAAAAATAGTTGAGGAATCTAATACAAGTCATTTCATATTTTTTGAAGCACTTTTGAATTAGTTATGAATTTTTAAACATAGTCTAGCATAGGGCCCTATTTGTGATTAGTAGGCCTTGCAAACCCATACATACGTAGTTTGAGAAAAAATATGGCTTGGTTCAAAAACTAGCACTGCAACATGTAAAAAGTAATAGAATTTGTTTCTAAATGGCTCCTTTTCTAAAACTAAAATGAATGCTTGAATAAGTCATTATTTCAAAAAAATTAACACTTGAAGGAAGGTAGTTCAATAACCAATTCTTATTTTGAATATAATCAATAGACACCTATTCACTTAGTTAAGAATTAACCCATTGGGACTTTGAAACCATCCATTCGATTTGTAAAAAACAAATCTTAGCATACTTCAATGTAATCCATAATTCATTTTCTCACAACCAACTATCCATTTTAGAGCCTCCTAGTGGATAGGTGCAAAAGCCTCAGCGGTTTATGATACCTCTGCTATAATTGTTGCTATCAATAGTCATTGTTGTTGATTTCTTGTTCAAGATTTTTGAAATCTTACCCAATTGAACTTGAATGATGAGGGATAAATAGGTCATGAAAAGTCGGGAGGTTCACAAGGATTGCTCAAAGAAATGTGAAAATTTGAGTGGCAAGTTGCAACTCGCAAAAGCTCAGCTAGCTGGAAAAGTTAAAAATTTCATGTGGTCAAACGTTTTGTAATTCTGGTACCAATGAGTACTAACTCACCCTCTTAAATCCTCTTCACCCACCAATATTCAAAAGCCACTACATGTTTTAATGAGAAGAAATAGAATGATGTCAATACCCCTTATGTGCTCATTGGTGGATTGATTGTGCAAAAATGATTGTTGTGTCTCAAAAAAATTAGCACCATTTGTAAAATTTAGCATATTTCTTACAAACTGACCATTGCACAGAGGAATTATACATGTATTTTATTGTATTATTGTAATAGTGTGGACAAAATCCAACAAGAATCACAAAAAACATTACAAAAAAACAAATGTCTACAATGATTGTAATTTAACCCCTAAAGGACCAAACTGCGTTTTTTGGCAATATAGCGATTTTGGGCAGCTCACTACGAGTGGAGTTTTTATTTTTTTTCTTTGAAATTCTCACATAACATGTGTCCGAGGAGTATCTTGAAGGCCCAACAATTTTCATAACTTTTGACTACATGGTCAAAAAATTATTGCATGATATGTAGTTTTCATTGGTCAGCGGGCGGCCCAAAAATTTCTTGTAAAAACATTTTTTTTTAAATTAAAAATTTGAAATTGGTTTTCTAGATGTATATATATGCAGAAATCTACAAATCATTCCATTTTGATTTATGAGATGAAAGTTATGAAGAGATTTAATTTGCGGGCAGTTATGGATTCTTTACTTTAAAATAAACTTTGGAAGCCTTTACTTTTCTCAATTTTAAATATTTTTGAAAAAAAATTAAAATTTTGGATGTTGATTGTTTGTCACAACATTACAACCATTGGGATTGGCCTTTTTTTGATTCTATAATAAAATTTTAACAATTTAGTACTTTATATCACTCTCTATTTCTTTCTACTCATTAATTTTTTCCTATATGTTGTACAATTCCAAATGAGGCGAATTTTTTTGGGCATGTAGCCAACTTGCCATGAAGAATGAATCCAAAGAAGCACCACCATTTTGGGCACTTTTTCATAGAAATGTGACCTTGTGAAGTGCAGTTGCCTGGTTTTTTGCAGGAACAAAAAAAGGGTTTTTGTCAATTCAAATGCTAATATCTTGCAATCTACACAGTGGAAATTTCTGAAATTTTTTCCACATCTTTTGACACTAGTGTACTAGAAGATCCTACGATTACATATGTCAAAAAATGTTTAAAAAAAAAAAATTGGTGCTTGTAATAGAAATGGCAGTTTTAGTGTGTTTTTGATGAAGACATAGTCTCTGACCTTTAGGGGTTAACAATGACTGTAACTTAACAATGACTATAAAGTAACTATTTTGTAGTCATTGTCGCAAAGAAATTATGACTTGTACAGTCATTGTGAACAAGTCATTCATACCCTTGTTTTTTAATAGTGGAAAAGGCATATTTATGATCATGAAACTATGAAGTATAATACTTATGTCCCTATGTGGCATCTTGAAAAAAATAGCATTTTGTCCCATGAGTGTCATAAGTTACAATATTCTCTTTCAAGAGTAATAAGGCTAATTGGTATAAATAGGTTATCCATTGTAGTAATTCTCCATTGTGTAGATGGAACACAAGGTTTATTATGTTCCCAATTGCCCACATCACCCAAGCTGGGAAACTGCGATTGCCCAAACAAGTCTGGTCCACCGAGTACAGACATGTACTTGACCGAGATGATGAACCAATTCAACGGCGCTCAAAGACATGACCCTCAAATGTTGAAGGACCACATCAAGGAAGAGCACCCGCACTTTGTGAAGAGGGTGCACTCCAAGCTGCCATTGTCTTCCCTAAATATCGGCTCCAATTACTAGTAAGATTGCCTTCACTACAAGCTTCATTCACTATGGAAGTATACTCTCCATCTTTCGCAACCATTTTGCATCCAAACAATTACCAAAACCGAAGCAATCTATAAGGAATATCGAGAGAGGGCTATCGTATTCTTTAAAGTATTTTGTAGGAAGCAATTACAAAGAGTCAAATCTTTGAACAAGAGTGAGGTTTAACTAAGGTAAATTAGCCTATGACAAGGAAAAGAACGAGCACAAATACTTTGGAAATTAACAACCCATTATAGTCTTGCATGGTGATGGAGTAATAAGTGACTCCAGTAGGAACTTCTACCTATAGAGTGTAAATTTATCACATTAGTGACTTTTGTAGACCTTCACGTTGTAGTGATATGTTAAGGAAATATCACTTTGGATGAATAAGATGACTATTTAGATACACTTTTGTTGTTTGGAGGATAGTTTAGATTTTATTGAGTCAATTGGTAGAATACTTAAAAAATTCATATAAAATTTGTACTTTGTCAAAAAATTAATAAATTGCTCTCTTGATTTCTTATATTTGTTTTTGTGTGGAAGAAAACTTTAAAAATCTCAACGATACCAACACAGCAAACCAATCATTTAATCTATCATAGACTAGTTTACTTTATGTTATGTTGCCACTATTAGTTTTAAAACATGTAGAAAACAAAAAGATTCTTTTCCACAAAGACAAATAGGACTTTATAGCACTTTGATCAATATTCAATTTCAATTAATTACATACAACATTGATAAGCACATAAAACATTACTTTTTTACTTTGGTCATAATTATTCAATTTTGAGCCCTAAAACCTTGTTTTTGAATTACAATCCCCTTCCCAAAGTTTCAGGATCACATTTGAGAATTGCCCTCTTGTTGCAAACAAAGAAGTTCACCCTTCAAAAATCCATATGTAGTTTGTTGATCAATCCAATTACAATTTGAAAAACTTCAATTTTCTGGTATAATTTGAACTTGTACATTTTACATTACTTTTGTCCTATGAAGAGTCAATGAATTGCTGTAAGGCATGCTTTTGAAAAGATAGTCAAACTTGTTAAGTTAGAGTATTCAAGAGCACCAAAATTATGACATCAAAATTCACAAAACTCTAGGAAAAAATGTGATTGAAATGGATATGAGAGATGCCAATCCTTTTACAATTTTTCATTTGAACCAAAACATGACAACAAACATTCTGTGACAGGGAAGATAATGACCAAGAAGCCAATGCGGGATCTTGCATTGGAAAAATGGGATGTGGATTGGGATCAAGCTCTGGGTTAGGATCAAAGTCTCCAAGCTCTACAAAACGCCCACAACAATCCTACAATGGTAAGCGGAAAATGGTGCACAAATCAACAAGTTCTTCTAAGAAGCAAAAAGGAGGACTTGTATATGAGGCTACATCAAACTTAAAGAATACTACAGCTAGTAGAACAAATCTCACACCAACACAACGTTACAACTTCTACCGCTATTTTGGTGAGTTTTTATACCATTCTTGGAAAGAATACAATTCATCTTTTAGACATATTCCTAATGTACATAAAGACATCTTATTTCAATAACAAAATAATTCTTGTAAATGTATTTTTTGAACTCCTATGAGTTTCTATTATTCTACCTTTGTCATTTGACTCATCCATCATCTTCTCTACCATTTATTCCACCAAAAGGATACATCAACAATTTGGTTCAAGGGTGTTATATTGTATGCATAGAAAGCAATACATGCTTTGAAACAACTAAAATTGTGAATGTTAATCTACCCTCCAACAACTCATGGCATTCTTAAATGGCATTGCAACGCTACTTTGTATATTTTTTGGATTTTCTTTAGTTATTTCTTGAGATTTTAGTGATTCAAATTTCAATGGTGAAAAAAATGGTCAAGAGTCAATGACTTAAATACAAATTTGTTTTGTGATGAATCAAGAGAGCATTTTTAACTTGGGTACTCAAGCAAGTTGGAAGCAAATTGGAAGCAATTTATGTAATGGTGTTTAACCCTTTAAGGTCCAACAACTATAAATTAGGTGGTTTTCAACAAGAAATGTCACAATATGAACCTTGAGAGATTACTAGTGTTATATTTGCATTAAACTTCCAATTTTAAAGTGTGTATATGTGCACTAAGCTTAGGTTTTCTACTTTTGAAGAATTTGTATAAAATGCACTGATCAAATTAAAGGAAAAATTGTCATGATTATGCTTGTGAAGGTTATGCAAGACAAGGTGCCAAAACAAGTAAAGATTGGTACTCTGTGAAGACAACAAAGATTCCAACTCTAGTGTCTCCATGAACAACATGATGCATATTCCATTTAGAAGAAGTTGGGCTCAATATCATGTTGGTCATTAGAAAGAAACTACCATTTCAAAATATATTGCACTATCACTACAAAAAAGGAGGGGTATAAATGACTGCGATCTATGATTCAAAACTAGTCATTCCGGACAAAAATGACTGCGTCGCGACTCGAGGCTCTGGAGTCATTGTGGACAAGTCATTCTTTAAATGACTGCAATCTTATTATCACCATCCATTTTAGACTTGGATGGAAAATGGATGAGGGGGTCTACATGGACGATGAGGTGGACAAGCAAATTTTTAGAAAAGATTGGGCAGCTGCCCATTTTTAAAGAAATTTTGCTAACATAGATGTCCACGTCATCCAATTATGCAGTCATTTTGCAGTCGTGATATAGTCCAAGCATTGTTGACGTGGACATCCATGTCAGAGTCACATGTAAGTCATTGTGAAGTCATTATGTAGTCATTTTGCAGTTGTGATATTGTATGTAGGTTGCTGACGTCAGAGTCATGTGTAAGTCATTATGAAGTCATCATGCAGTCATTTTGTAGTTATAATATAGTCCAAGTACTGCTAACGTGGACAACCACGTCAAAGTCACATGTAAGTCACTGTGAAGTCATTTTATAGTCATTCAGAAGTTGTGATGAATTTTAAGATGGACTGCCACGTAGCAAATCATTTCATAGTCATTTTTGAGTAATGTAGAGTTAGGGTTTAAATTACTCTTTAAGGATGTTGAAAGTTATTTTTTATTTGTAGCAATGTGTGTAAGAAAAATGTATTAACAATTATATGAGCAATAGTCATTCTACAATCATATATGAATATACTCAAAATTTCACAATTATACACCGTACACAATAAATATGCAATACACAATGCACCATATACAATATACCATATGCCAAACACAATTCACCAAATGCCACACACCATACACCATACACCAAGGCTTATTTATTGCCACTTAGTGTGTGAGTATGAATAGAAGAAATGACAAGCCTTTTATAGAAGTAGGATAGTAGTTGGCAAGACAAAACTTGTGGGATATATAGAAAACGCAGAAATTGTATTACAAATAATATTTCAAACCTCATTGAAGCATAGTACATTAACTTTTTTCAAAAAAATTTGAACTAATGAAAGTTGAAAGATCATTTTCATTTTCATCTCCGAAAATCCATTTCAGATTTTGAGCTTCAAATCAAAAGTTATAGACAAATTTGCTAAACAATTTGGAAAGGGTTTAGGGTTAAGGCTCTAGAGTAGTAATAGAGTAGGTATGTAGTAGTAGAGTAGTTGTGCATTAGTCCAAATCAAACTTCTAAGTAGTCGTTTGGCAGTCATAGGAAGTTGTTTGGTAGTCACACAAAGTCATTCTATAGTAGAATCAGAGTGGTGATGTTGTCATTTGCATTAAGGGAAAATGGGACTTAACAATTGCTCTTGATTTCTTCCTAAATACTTTAGTGTATATTTATTGAAACCCCTAAAGTGTTCAAAACTAGTGCAACAACAAAAGCACACATTTTTAGAAGAATTGGTGGCATGTCAATAGGAATTAAGCAAATCATACAATTGGACTTTAAGGAAGAAAATATTATACAACATCAAAGACAAAGGCCACTAACAATGCATCATTTCAAGAAAAAAAAGAAAAAAGAAAAATATTCTATTAAGAAAATTATTTTAAAAAGAAATGAAAAAGATAAACCTCAAGGGGGAGAGGCACTCTATGTATTTATATTGTGAGCCAAATCTCTATAAAGATTTTGGACCCCTCATTTCTTAAATATTGATGCCATGGTTATGAAATTGTATTTTCTATAATTGTTTGAATTAAAACACACATCATAATGACTCATTTCAATTCATTTTTCAATCTATCTTAAAAGTCATATTATATATTATTTGAAGTGAAATTTTTGACAATAGAAATCTATAGTCATTATCAATCAAAGATCAAAATTATTGGTTGAATTTTTATAGTTTATTAAAAAATTAATAAGGGATCAAAAATCACTTGCATATGATATAAAAAATTTCTATAGAGTGATCCTCCTAAGAAATAAACTAGGACTAAAAAATTGAAAAGAATAAAAGATAACCCTAGGTACAGAATTCTTGTATTATACATAAGGGGCATTGGCAATAAAACAACTTAGATTCTCAAAAGATGGATTTTGTAAATATATCAAATTATACAAAGACTTTGAAAAATAAAAAATTATAAAAAATTAAGTATAGAAAATTTTAGGTTGTGTTCAATTTTAAAAAAAAATCACAATATATATGAAGAATTGAAACATTTATGCATAGTTTTAAAATTTTCATATATTTAATTTCTTCTAATTAAAATTAACTAATTTTTAAAATGTAAAATATTGGGTATCTTGTTCTATAATATGTGTATTAAAAAAATTCATATAATTAATTTTTTTAATGCTATTATTGTCTTCAAAGAATATTAGTTTCATATATGTAATTACAATTTTGGATTCTTTGTTAAAAGGGCTTCAAGAATTTTCTACATTTAAACAAATTATGTTCCTTGAGATTAGACTAAAATGTATTATAAATAATTCTAGTTAGGACCATATAATATGGGAGTTACTTATCCGGTAAGATAATTTATTAGCTTTAAAAGGATATTAGCGTATGAGTGTTGAAAAATCCCAAAGGGTCATTGCAAGAATCATTGTACTTTTTTAGTGCATTTTAGCATTAAGCACATTTTAAAAGTATTTAAGTCAATTTAAAGTCACGTAGTAGTCATGTGTAGTTGCATTGCACTAACACAAGGGCGACTAAAGTCCATATCAACAAATTGTCTTATCCATCTTTTCTACATAAAAATCTTGACTAAGCTATAAAAGGAATATTTAAGTCATTTTGGAATCACGTAGCAATGATGTGCAATTGCATTATAGTCACACAAGAATGACTAAAGTTCACATTAGCAAATTGTCCTATCCATCTTTATATAAAAAAATCTTCACTTAGCTTTACAAAGGACACTTAAGTCATTTGGGAGTCACGTAGAAGAAATGTGCAGTCGCATTGTAGTCACACAAAAATGACTAAAATCCACGTCATCAAATTGCCCTATCCATTTTTTATATAGAAAATATTCACTTAGCTTTAAAAGGGACACTTAAGTCATTTTCGAGTCACGTAGTAGTGATGTGCAGTCACATTGTAGTTGTACAAAAATGACTCAAGTCCATGTCATCAAATTGACCTATCCATTTTTTATATAGAAAATATTCACTTAGCTTTAAAAGGGACACTTAAGTCATTTTGGAGTCATGTAGTAGTGATGTGCACTTGCATTGTAGTCACATAAGAATGACTAAAGTCCACGTCAGCAAATTGCCCTATCCATTTTATATATAGAAAATCTTTACTTGGCTTTAAAAGAGACACTTAAGTCATTTTCAAGTCATACAATAGTGATGTGCAGTTGCATTATAGTCACGCAAGAATGACTAAAGCCCATGTCAAGAAACTGCCCTGCCCGTCCTTTGTATAAAAAAAATCTGAATTTGGCTTTTTGGAGTCATTTAAGTCATTTTGAAGTCGCTTAAGTCATTTTGGAGTTGTGCAATAGTGATGCGCAGTCACAGTTAATAACACCAAGTAGTTGTTAATGACTTTAGCATCCATATTAGATACCCCCTATTCCCCCTTGTATTGTCAATGTCATTTTTCAATGAATAGTTGTAGTGAATGTTGCACTTCATCATTACTTCATCTGCGAGTCGTGCAAAATGACAGAAAAATGACTTTAACCATTGGACAGTGCAAATTTGGTGCAATTATAGAATCTGCAGTCATTTTCTAGTAAAACCGGACAAGCAGTCATTCTTTGGAGTCATTTTTACCCCTCTTTTTTTGTAGTGTATGTGCTTGTATGTGTTGGTATAAACAATTTTGGTGAAAAGGAAATTGTAGTGTAATGCAATTATCTTTGAACCAAAAAGAAATTTGAAGTTGAAATGAAGGACCAACATTTGGGCTAATTCACTTCTTAGAGGATCTTTAATCTTTGAATGTTGTCGTAGATGTTTGGTGTGCTTTGAATGACAAAGAATCTCTCCTTGTAGGATAGAAGTGCAACTTTTCATCCTCAATATTAGGGGTGGAAAGGAAAGATCTTCTATAGTACTTTGACTTCCAATGATTATATTTGGCTTATTTAAAGTAGATGATGTCACATGGTATCAGAATGCATGATTTTCACGGCCACCAGTTCGTCCTTCAAGGATTAAGCTATGGAAAACAACACAAATGTAATTGACCATGGATGGTGAAATTTTGAAACCTGATTTGGAATCATAATCTCCAAATTAGTCTTTGGAGGTTAGAAAATACTATAATCAATTCCTAAATGCCTAAATCTTTTTCTAAGCTTCTCAAAACTTGTTCTAGATGGAACAAAAAGTCAACTTTTTGAAAAGTTTTTTTGAAATTGTAACCTTACAAATTTTAACAAGATGTGCTAGAGATCACAAAGGAAAAGAAAATATATTAGTATCACTTATTGATTGAAACTTTACGATGTTTGGTCATGGATTTAATATTATGAAAATGACTTGAAGTCCTTCAATTCTCTTTAGAAATGTGAAACCTATAATTGAAGTTACCAAAAAAATGAGATTAAAGGACGTGACATGGGAGAACCTATTCATTTTACAATTTAAAAAAATCTATTCTACAATTTTCATAACCCTTAAGCACCACCATGGACATTTGGCATCCTTTGAATGACAAAGAATCTTTCTATGTAGGATAAAATTGCAACTTTTCATCCTCAATATTAGGAGTGGGAAGGGAAGATCTTCTTTAGTGCTTGGACCTCTAATGAGTATTTGTGGCTTTTTCAAAGTAGATGATGTCACACAATATCAAAATGCATGATTTCCACAGCCAGTCCATCCTTCAAGGGTTAAATGCATTTTAAATTTGATTTTTATTAAAAGATCAAGTGTATTTGAGGTTCATTTCCAAAAGTCCTCAATACTAGAATATGAAGATTTGCAATGGATACCCTTGCACAAAATCATTTGATTTTAGACAATTAACCCTTGAATGACAAACTAGTGGTTGTAGAAATCATGCATTTTGATACCGTATGACGTCATCTATACCTTAAGACAAGCTAATTAATTAACTAATTAATTTTATCCTTTTGGCACAAATTGGGTGAATAAGGATTCAGTACATTCCTAGTAATCAAAAAAAATGTTTTTGAGTTGATATTTTGGTGGTGTGTTCTTCCACTTAGTAGACTTATGAATTTGGTTTGTAATCCAATTTTTAATTATTTTTGTATGATATACATGCTACATAATATAGCTCAGTGGAGCGCACATTTACAAATTCTAAAAATACTTTGGCTTTAATTTTTTGGATGAAAGTGACTACAAGGAGCTTTGAAAAAATGTCCACAATTAAAAATAAATAAATAAAATTACTTTTGATTTTTTATGATTTAAAATCGGATCCCTATAATTTCTTAAGAAAATTGTAATCTTCTATTCCTAAGTACTGTTGCGTAGACATAGTAGTGCATAACACTCCCACATCTAAGTTTAATCCCATATTTGTCTACCTGTCAAACTTTTTTAACCCCTAAAGGTTTTTGACTATGTTTTTGACTATGTTTTTATCAAAACTACTCTAAAACTGTCATTTCTAAAACAACTACCAAATTTTAGAAAAAAATCATTTTCCAAATAATGTAACCATAGATCTTTTAGTGCACTAGTTTGAAAAGATGTAGAAAAAAATTCAAAAAGTTTCACCATGTAGATTGCAAGATATTAGTGTTTGAAGTTATAAAAATTCTTTTCTTACCACTACGAAAATCCAGGCAGCTGTACTTCAAAAGGCCACATTTGTATGAAAAAAATGTTCAAGATGGTTGTTACTCTTCAGATTCATTTTTCAATTCAAGTTGGTTACATGCTTGAAAATTTTCAAATCATTTGGAATTGTAAAACATGTACAAAAAAAATAGTAAGTAGAAAGAAGTAGAGAATGATTCAAAATACTAAATGGAATACAATTTATTTGTTGAATTGAAAAATGCCAATCCCAATAGTTCAAATGTTGTAATAAACAATCTACAACCAATGTTTGTTTGTTTTCTAAAATATTGAAAATTGGGTAAAATAAAGGACTTCAAAGTTTATTTTAGAGTAGAGAATCCATAACTACCTACAAACTAAAATTCTTTATAACTTTTGACTCATTAATCCAAATGGAATGATTCAAAGCTTTATATGTATATATAAATCTATAAAATCAATTTCAAATTTTGGTTTCTAGAAAAGAGGCTTTTTTTTATCTACCTGAACTACTCAAGTTGAGAAACAAACGACATATTATGCAATAACTTTTCAACCATGTAGTCAAAAGTCACAAAAATTGTTGGGCTTTAAAGATACTCCTCGTTCCCACCTTCTATTGAAGTTTTGTTCCAAAATATGGAAATCTCTAGTTACACGTACCTACCCAAAATTGCTATGTTGCCAAAAAGGCACTTTGGTCCTTTAGGGGTTAATGATGTAATATGTAAGATAATGTCATGTTCAATGACCACATTAACTCCTAACTCCAATACACGTGTTATAGCATGGTTGTCATAGTGGGCGGACGTCCGGTTTGCCCGTTCGTTAGAGGTCTCGCCCGTTCGATAGAGTCAACATATAATTGACTTTCTGATAATAGAAAAATAGGCCACGTGGTTACCATGTGGATTCCGGAACATGCAGGGTGCGGACGGGATTTAGGCAGGGACGCGGACCAGGGTTGCTATTTTGTGAGCCTGTGAGCGTGAGCTTATGAGTCTCTGAGCCTGCGAGCCTACACAATTTTTTGAAGATTCCATTTAAACTTTTGGCCAAATTTGATTAACTTTGGTAAATTTTAGTGCCTATTACCGTGGAACTATTATTGTAGACCTATTACTTTAGTCCCTTGAATAACTTTGTTTTATCGTTTATTGTACTTTGCCTGATTTTATGAAGAAAAAAAATTAGTAACTAATTATAATTTTTTTGAAATCAAATGAGTTTATTTCACAAATTTAGATTTTTGTGAACACTCTCCTTAGTCTTGCTTCTTGATACCCCTTAGCACCCAAAGGAGTCCCACAGCTCTAATTTTAAAAAAAAAAAAATTCTCCCGCAATTGTAGGACCCCCCTCGGCATCGAGGAGAGTCACTCGGCCCAACAAAAAAAAAAAAAAAAATCACTTTTTTTTTTTTTTTTTTTTTACAATAATAATTTTATCGGAGCTGTGGGACTCCTTTCAGTGCCAAGGGGTACTAGGAAGCAAGACCAAGGAAAGTGTTCACAAAAATTTAGCAAAGCTTGACAAATATTGTTTCAAGATGATAAATAAACAACCATTGGATCAAGAAAGAAGAAATGAATCCCTTCATTGGATGAACAAGAGGATAATGAATCAATTAATCAGTCATCTTGTGTAACAAAGTTCATTCTTTACAAAAGTAATCCCTATCAATCAAATATATTTTTTAAAATCTTAACAAGTTCCATTATTGATATATTAAGACAAAACTGTAGGTGCCTACATTGGCCTTTGAGAAGACCTACTCTACTATAAGATACTCATAAACAAAATGAAATTTGGTGCAACTAAGTTCTTTCCATATATAATGAAATCATACAAACAAATTTTTTTCTAAAATTTAAACAAGTCCATTGACTTAAAAATGAAGAGGGAATAATTGATGCCCTCCTATTGGCCTTGAGAAGACTTATAATGCTACAAGACATGATCAACCAAAATAAAATTTAGTGTAGCAAAGATTTTTATCAACAAATTTTCTTTCTAAAATCTAAACAACTGTAATAATAATACATCAATAAAAATCATTAGTACCTTTCCCTAGGCCTCAAAAAGATCTACATTATTATAGGATAATGATCAATTAATACTCTATATTAACTTAATTCCATCTTTATTTATTTTTCATATCAATTGAGTTCTTCATTTTTGTAATGTATACTTTTAAGTAAGATTGAAAATTAGAATCTTCATCCAATTTCAACATAACCACGGTAATAGGTCTACACTAATAGGTCTATAAAAATAGGTACTAAAATTTATTAGAAATAAAAATTTTGATTGAAATTTTAAGATGGAAGCAATTTTAATGAATAAAATTAAGTTTTATAATGCTTCTTCAAATTTTTGAGCTCTGTGCTCACACAATCCCTACTCTACGCTCACAGGCTCACGCTCACAAGCTCACAGAATAGCACCGCTGGGATGCGGATCACCTTAAAATTAATTAATATGCTTCTACATATTTCCATTTCATATTCCATATTCCAAGTTACTCCAACACTCCATATTTTTTTTTAATGTTAGATCATATCACTCTAATTAGTCTAATACCTAAACCATTTCCATATCCAAATCACTCCACCATTCTATATTTTTAGGGGGTGTTAAATTACATCACTGTAACATCTAAATCATTTCCATTTCCAAATCACTCCACCATTCCATATTTTTTTGGGTATTAGATCATATCACTCTAACACCCAAGCCATTTCTATATTCCAAAGCACTCCACCATTCCATATTTCTTTTAATGTTAGATCATATTACTCCTTAAAAATAATTGGCCACCCTAAAATAAATTGGTACGCTTTTCAAAAGCTTGGGTCACTCCACCTCCCCTTTTGGACATTGACTTTTAAAGCACACTTCCATTTCAAGTCACTGCCATTATTTTTATTGGCGGAATCATTCCCTTTCCTATTTTTTTTTGCATCATTACCAAAACTCTTCCGTTTTAATTCAATGCCATTTGTCTAGTGTGGATTGTGGAATGACTTCTTTTTCCTATTTTATTTCATGTGATTAGCAAAATTGTTCCATTCCAACCGAAGGCCATTTATTTTTGGTTGATCATTCCTTTCCCTTTCATTTTTTGATTCATTAGCAAAACTCTTTCATCCCAACTCAATTCCATTTATTTTTTGTGGCATCCCAACTTTGTTCCAACTCAATGGTAATTTTTGTTGGGTGTTAGATGAAATCACTTTGACACCCTATTTTTTGTGGACTTATCCCTCTCACATTTTGTTTGCTTTTATTAGCAACATTTTTTTAACATTAAGCTTAAACGGATTTTCAAAACCCAACGACATTTTATTTCCTTCCTTATTTTTGTTTATCATTCATATCACTTTAACATCCAAACCATTCCAATTTTTTTTAATGTTAGATCACATCACTGTAGCATCCAAACCATTTCCATATCCCAAGTCACTCCACCATTCCAAGTTTTTTTTAAGTGTTACATCATTTCACTCTAACACCCAAACAACTTTAATTTATTATTCCATCATTTCCTTCCAATTTTTTTTGCATCATAAGCAAAACTCTCCCATCCCAACTCAATGCCATTTGTTTTTTGGTTAAATCATTCCCTTTTCTATTTTTCTCGCTTCATTAATTAACAAAGCTTTTCTATTTTTTTCCTTGAATCCTAAAACTCTTTCATTCCAAATCATTGTCATTTTTTTGGATGAATCATTCCCTTTCCTTTTTTTTTGGCTTCATTCCTAAAACTCTCCCATCCAAACTGAATGCCATTTTGTATTTGTTCCATCATTTTGTTTCCTATGTTTTCCATTAATTAGCAAAGCTCTTCCCATCCCAATTCTATGCCATTCTTTTTGGTTTGGATCATTCTCTCTCTTATTTTTTTTGCTTCATTCCTAAACTCTCCCATCCCAACTCATAGTTATTCTTTTATTTTTTCTTGAATAATTCCTTTTTCTATTTTGTTTTGCTTCATTAATTAGCAAGACTTTCCCATCCTAATTCAAAGCCATTTTTTATAAATTCCATCATTCTCTTTCCTTTTGGGGGGCTTCCTTTCTAAAACCCTTCCATCCCAATTGAAAGCCAAATGTTCATTTTTTGTTCCATCATTTCTTTCCCTATTTTTTTGGCTTCATTCCTAAAATTCTCCTATCCCAACTCATAGTTCTTCTTCTCTTTTTTGTTGAATCATTCCTTTTTCTTTTTTGTTTAGCGTCATTAATTAGCAAGACTATTTTATTCCAACTCATAGTTTCTCTTTATTTGTTGAATCATTCCCTTCCCTATTTTATTTTTTTAATATTTCCTAAAGTTCTTCCATCCCAACTCAAAGCCATTATTTTTATTTTTTTGTTCCATCCTTCCCTTTCCTTTTTTGTTTTTTTCTTCATTCCTAAAATTCTTCCATTCTACTTCAATGTCATTCATTTTTTTGTTAGATCATTCATTTTCCCTTTTTTGGGGGGCTTCATTAACTCCTAAAACATAGGCATAGTGAAAAAAATTAAGTGTATGTATTTTTATACCAAACTATTGCATCCATAGTTTTCATTTAAGTTTTATCATCAATTCATAGAAGTCATAAAAAATGCCATGAGGAAAGAACAATGAAATGGCATATTAATATATTATGGGATTTTGAGTATGGTATACAATTACATATCCGATTTAATATATATTCAAGGTGTTTGGCAATTGCCAAGTAGGTACATAGGCTCCTCTATGAGGATGATTTTCTTCTATGCCTGAACTATATGCTAAACTACAAAAAGTATTAAAAACAAAATACTATGTACGATAACAACAATCTGGCATCATCCAACAGTGTGGGGCCTTCTTCAATTTGTCTACAACATTTGGCACTAATGCCCTTTTACGCACATCTTCTTTTACGAGGCTTCCCAATTTGATCCTGAAATTTTGATACTGCTTTGGATTCTTTGTTGTAAAGTATTTAAGGTCCCACTCTTCATTCCAAATTGTAGAAGCTATCCATCCCACCGCATACGCATTAGCAGCCATGGAGTACAAATGCGTTTTTTGCATGGCCTCAATGGAGTTTACTGAACCCTGCTCTCCGTATACATAAAACAATTCTGGGGCCGCAAACCTTTGCATTTTTTTCTCCTTCGCAAGGATCTCCAAGTTGGGATAGCCATACCTTGATGACTCCTTTTCTACAACTCGGCTAGAAAGTCCCCAATCACATATCCCTATGTACCCTATTTTCTTTCCAGTAATCAAAATGGAACAAAACATTGGATGGAGATATGTCGTTGTGCATGTATTGCGCATCGTGGCATTTTCCCACAATGACAAGTAATGACAGTGCCAATTTCACTCGGTTTCTTTGATACGTTGCAACCCATGCAAGTTCCTCTTTCGTCAGCGCCAACGAATGTTCACGCTCAATCTCATCTACATCCAGTGCTTCGCTCACTTTGGAATTGTATTTGGACAAGAAAGAAATTAGAGATCCTCCATGATTCTACCATAGCGTGTAGCCTTCTAATATTTTAGGGTGGAGGTACGCAATTCGAATGATGCCAGTATGCTTCACTGGACACCTTCCTGCCTCATTGATGATTGCTTGGCACTTCTCCTTTTCATTTGTAGTCCTCAAGCTCTTCCTAGCAAAAAATATCCAACTAGGAATGCTCTCAAGTTTCGTAAGCATCACCTTCTTCACGGTCCCATACGATCCAATCGCAGTCTATTCCGGCATGGGGATGACTTTCACGGAACTTTCAAGCCACTTGAATGTTCCATTCACACAATGAGTTGTTATCGTGTCTTCAATTGTCACTCTCCACGGTGCTTGTTTTTTCTTACACGAAGAAGGATATTGTTGACTAAAGTCTCGAATGAAGCTCAATTTTGAAACCATCTCTCTGTCCTCCATGTCCCAGTTGCTACCATCCTCTTTCTTACCCCCGTGGTAACACCAATTCTACACTATATTGGTGGTGAAGGCAACCACTTGTTTATCCAGCTACTCTTGGTGCAACCAATAATCTGAGAAATTGTTGAATTCTTCAAATGCTTCAAACTTTGACTCCAGCTCCCTTCACAGGTCCCTCGTCAGTTTGTGATATCCTTCTTCGTTGAACGCCACATACTCCCTCGTCAACATTTTTGTACTTCTACGAGTGTAGAATACCACAGCTATTGCTCTCCCTTCAACTATGAATTCATGTGGAGGCATATGGAGATTTTGTACTTTCTTGCGTTTCTTTTGGCCTGATGAGGAAGGGTTTGATGAACCTAAGGCCATCAACGTGTTTGTAGATGGAATTACCATCTCACTGACATCATCCAAATCTACAAACATAGGACGTTTCTCTACCGATCCACTCCCTTTCCCTGCCATAATGGAAAAAAAAAATTTCGATGGGCCTCCGTATCAATCCTGAAGCATGAAAGCTTTAAAAAGTTTCAAAAAAACCGGGTCACATATGCGGGCCAAGCCCAGCACCCACCAAACTCACTCGCACAAGTCGTGGAGACGAACTAGCGTGTAAGGCATAGGGCGCAGACTTGGCAAAGGAATGAGGGTGGGGAATGCTTTATATAGTCCCCCCCCCCACGCACGTCCACGCCTCGTCCTCCTTGTGTTCCCGCCCCGGCACATGGCATGACTAGCGTCCCCGCCCTGCTTCCACACATCCCTGCCCTGACGTCACTACCTCCCTGACCGCGATGGAGTCCACGCCCCGACAAATGTGGAGTCCGCACCCCAACTCGATGGCATCCCCGCCCTAATTTCAAGTCCGCGCCCTGTGAGTCCCCGATTTGTCACCGGGGACTCACGGGTTCTTTTTTCGAATTCCTTCATAAACTAAGGCATAATTAAGCTTATAAAACCCACAAAAGGGCATTAAACCGATATTGGCATTACACATACCAATGTGCCATTTGGTCATTAGGTGGGATTTAGGATAGTTTACATCCAAAATGGGCCTTGTCTTAGCTAAATAGACGCCAAATTGATAGAGATGTGCAGGATTAGGGTAAAAAGCCTAAAAAGGCCCTGTCTAGGCTAGGAAGTCCTCATAGGGGGATCTAGGAGGAATCCCCCACTCCCCATAGCATCGAAGAGAATACGGGCGAAATACTAACCTTGAAATGCAGGTATCGGGCGATTTCCTAATTCTAGGAGCACGCAGTGGGGATGCAGATTTGCATCCAAGTGGGGGGATCCCATGGGTGGTCCCCTCTAAAGTTTGGGAATTTTCCGACGTTGTTTGGATACTTTCCCAGACGGTCAACCGTGATGGACTTTGGGTGGGAATTCGGAAGAATACCCCAAAGTGTGGTAAAATCCCACTAAAAATCCGGCAAGGCGGTCTCACACCAACGGAGCGCTTCCCCAAGTTTCAAGACAAATCGATAGTTAGAAGATCCCGAATCGGCGACATTCCTCCCCAACTGACAAATTAAATGATGGAAGCTGCAGTTGACCGGCATACCAGGGTCATACGACATCGGAACGAAGCCTATCTTGGGTCTATTCTTACCCCCTTCCATCTATTTAGAAGATTGGTGAAGGTTTGGGGTCCAAAATTGCCAAACTCCAAAAGTTGGGAATTTATCCCAACTTTGACCCCAGCTTACATTAAGATTCCTTGAGAATTTGGACATAGTTTAAGGGATAAGGGATATTTCTTAGGCTAATTATGGCCTTCCGGACCCAATGGCGCAATCCGTTTGTCATTCAGAGCTAAACTCCAAAAGTTAGGCTTTTGGGGACAATACATGGAGGAGAAATGGGGGTTTAAGGCCCCCCAATGCTTTTTTGGGGAGTTTGGGCCCCAATGGCCGTGGGGAACGTGTAGGGAACGCGTGGGGAACTTCGGGCACATATGGGAGCAAGTACCACCTCAAAAAGTTAGTGGAGTTGGCTCCAAGTGCTTGGTGTAAGTAATTTCAAATTAAGTAGGTGGGAACACATGGGAACTTCTTCCATGTGAGAACTTGTAGATTTTGGGGAAGGTAAATTAGGTGGTTTTGCAAGCTCTTGTAAGGTTAGGTAAGATTTAAATTTCTCAATTCAAATTGTGTAGATTTTAGGTGGATAGTTAGATTTGGGGTTGGTAAACATGTACGGACCTCCTAAATTCCCTCATCTAGTTATTCTTAGTAGATTAAGGGGGGGGGTTGCTCCCTTTTGAGTATAAAAGGGGCGGCATTCTCCTCTCATTCTCTCTCTTTTCTCACTCCTACCCATTTAAGGGAGGAGGACTATTGGGCTCGGATTATGCCGGATTTCCTTTGGCTTTTGATGCCAAGGGAGCCTTTGATGGTTTTTGGGGGTTATTACACCTTTGGTAAGTGTGGTTTGTACTTGGGGACTTGAACCCCCCCAAGTTGGTGGAACTTTATGCAATTTAATCTTGGTTCACTCTTGTATTGTGCCACTATTGAGAGGTGTTGTGGGAGAGAACTTGGGAGGAACCGAGGGGTTACTAGAGAGGTGACTTCGAGAGTATGCTGCATTGTGTGTTCACCCTCTTCTCCCTCTTCTCTTAGTCACGGAGTTAATCTAGTCCCATAGGGGACGGCGAAGCTTTAGCTATTAATACTTAGGAAGTTGTATACTCACGTCTTCTCCCTCTTCTCTTGTTCACAGGGTTAATCTAGTCCCATAGGGGACGGCGAAGCTTTGGCTATTAGTACTTAGGAAGTTGTGTGCTCACCTCTTTTCCCTCTTCTCTTGTTCACGGTATTGAGTTAAGTCCCATAGGGATGGCGAAGCTTTGAACCCCCTAAGAGTCAAAGCAACTAATCTTTTCCCTCTCCCTCTTTTCTTGTTCACGATATTGAATTAAGTCCCGTAGGGACGGCAAAACTTTGAACCCCTCAAGGATTAAAAGCTTTGTAGTGTGAGTAAAACATCAAAAATTAGAGAGTTATTGATAGTTAAAGTCTAGTAAAAAAGCAATAACAAGGAAGAAACCCTCCCGGCCCAAACCAGCCAGCCGCAGTCCCTGGCCAGCCCCCCAGTCCGCGGAGCCCGGCCGGGGTCAGCCCACCCGAAGGGCGCCACGTGGCAGTCTCAGACTACTGGCTTATTTGTACTCGATTTGACCGGCGCGCTGCCCTTGACACCGAATCCGGCCTCCGTTCTTCATTCCGACATACGGTTTAGGACTGAGAGCCTATTTTGTGCACTGGAGTCGTCCCCGCGTCCGCCACGTCACCTCGCCACGTCGCCTGCGCAGTCAGCAGCTGCAGGGGTCGGACGAACCGAGAAGCGCCACGTGGGTATCTCAGAACATGGTCTTATTTGTACTCATTTCAGTTGGCACAGCGCCTTTGAGCCTAAATATAGACTTTGTTTTCTGTTTGGACGCATAGTATAGGACTGACTCAATGCTTTGATTGGCTGGCCGGTTGCAAATCTTAGAATAGGGGATAGTGTAGAGGTAGAAAATAGGATAGGAGATAGTTAGAGGTAGAAACTAGTTTAAGGGATAGTTTAGAAGTAGAAGGTAATTAGAGGAATAGTGTAGAGATAGTTTAGGAGATTAGTATAGAAATAGTTTAGGAGTGAGACCCAAGTCAAGAACAATCATAAAAAGTAGTCTAGGAGCATGACTTGAAGTGGAAGGAAACAAGTTGAAGATTGAAGCCAAACACTTCAACCATGGCGGAAGCTATGGAAGCGGCATAGATGGAGAAGGCCCGACATGAGGCACACACGGAAAGGAGGTGGGTCTCTAAAACTCTCTCTTTGATCTAATTTGTTGATGCAATTAGGAGTTAATTAGTAGAAAGAGATTAGCACCCCCGGTGAGGTTAAGGTCCGGTAATTAGCGAACACAAATAGGGAGACAACCATAACTAGAATAGAAGTAGAAGAATGAATGCACAAACGAAGAATACAAGATGAAGAAATAAGATAAAAGAATACAAACACATAGAGTAGATTAAGGAAATACAAATACATAGCGTAGGCCAAGACAAATACCAAGACGTAGAGTAGATTAAAAGAATACCAATATGTAGAGTAGATCAAGACAAATACCAAGACGTAGAGTAGATTAAAAGAATACCAATACATAGAGTAGACTAAATCCAAGACGAATACGTAGAGTAGATTAAAACAAAGATAAATACGTAGAGTAGGATAAAAGAATACGAATACGTAGAAGTAGATTAAGATAAATACAAATACGTAGAGATGGGGTAGGAAATACCATACGTAAAGTGGGCTAAAACAAATCCAAACATGTAGAAGTAGGATAAACAAGAACAAGACATAGAAGTAGAATAGGAGAACCAGACACATAAATCAAGACAGGAAGAACATAGAAATAGGACAAGAGAACGAAACGAACACACAGTAGGATAGGTAAGTTAGCAAAGAAGATCCATTGCTTGAAAGGCACAATGGATTGACGCTTAGACACCCGTAGGTAATAGAATCGTTAGGACTAAAGCCTGGTTGTGATCGCTTAATTCCAAGGGTGGGAATGAAGCGCCCACACCCTTCCACCAACATCTTAAACAAATATACTTTTTCTTTTCCTTGTCTATGAAAAACACTATCATAAATGTACTCAAACTTTAAATTTTGTTTCATATTCATAATATTGTCTATGATCCCACCTTTGCCTATGATGTGGAAGAAGAGATAGTATTTCGGATATTAGGAGAACTTAAGTACTGGAACCTATCCATTACATCCTCTAGCGATTTCCCTTGCAACATCTCTTTTGGTCCATCCCCGTTATGTATGAGATGGTTCTCTAGAAATTGCTTACTAGCTACTAAGGCGATGGACGAGTTTGTGGCAGCTGGAGTTCTCGCAACCTCGCCAGCAATCAGCTCTGTACTAGTGTCTAACGACTCTCTACATGTTCCAGAAGCTACAGGATGCATGTGGTTTCCTAAATGGATGCATGCTCTAGTCATGATGGTAGTGCTGCTAAAAACATAATATACTCTAGCATCACAGACACTAAGACAATCAGGTGGAATCTTACAAATCTTACAAAGTAGAGTCGAATCCTTTGGAGGGTGAGCACCAATATTGAAAAGGACAGAAGTAGAACCACACCATTCACTTTCATTGTGTTCTGATGATCTTTTGAAGTAGTCACAATCAGAGTTGTTACATGCCAAATGGCCAATGCAAGAAGATTTCCTGAACTTCAAACCATCTTCATTATGAATATTGGATGTCATGGTTCGACACCATGCATGGCCATCGTAACACTTGTCCATTCCTTGAAGATTTCCAGCAGCAGATGTTGAAGATGAAGCACGAAGAGAAGGCAACTCAAACACCACGTCTCCATCAAAGTCTGGAGGAAGGTATTGGACTTTCCGATGTTTTATAGAATCATAGTCTAGTGTAGCAACTTCGTTCCTGGATCCACGAATAGATGATAACTTGCAAAGGCATCCAATGATATTAACTGGTACAGTACTATTTGGACAAATTGGTGGGCGAGAGTGAGTAGATAAAGCAGGACTAGTAGAAGGTGTACTATACTGATAGGAAGTTGGCTTCAAATCACCACTGTCTACAACCCTTTGAGGAAGAGTGGCTTGTAAATTTGGTTGGCTAGGCAACTCTCCTTCAGATTCACTGGATAGATCTATGATAGGAGCTACAAATTCATCTTTCACACGGACAACTGAAACAACTGTTCTAGTAAGCACTATGTGCTCACACTCCTTTGAATTCAGAACATCACGTCGAACAAGTGGCATGTCGACTGTAGAATAGTTTGATTGGCGAGGAACGACATCATTGGAGGCACCTGTCAAAAGAGAAGGCAAGCCATAAGCTCTATAGCGCCCTACAGGAAGGTGCCAAACATGACCATCGTCGACAACTAACTTGAGGACGTGAAATCCCAGAGTCAGACATGACCTCTTCTTCAACATAGATACTAGATTGGACAAAGCCAAACCTAACGTGAAGTAGATGCGAAGAAATGACGGCGAACCCTCCTCCTCCAAGAGGAAGGATTAAAGGTATTTCATGGCCATCCGCCCGAATAGAAGCCATGGACGATCAAATTAGAGATAAGTTGAAAGCAAACATAGATGAAGCACACTAGGTAACATATGAATAAGAAATGATTGAAGGAGGTATCGAAGTAAAGAATATAAGGGTGTGAAATTGTCCTAGATATGCACTTATGAAAGATAGAGAGTAGAGCGGTTAGGATGTAAGTAGTTGTCAGGAAAAAGCATCGTCAATAATGGCAAATCCAGTATATTTAAAAAATCCGCCTAAAATAATCTCAATGATTTCATTCTTTATAAAAATAATCTGGTAACCAAATGACAGGGTATTTTGAAAATCAACGACCATGTCTTAAATAAATAAAATCACAGTACATTCTATTAGGTTGAATCTTGTAAATTAACTAAATCCAATCTTCTTTTCAAAAGATGAAAATTATCTTCTTAGTTGGCAATTAAAGGGAACGGGCAATTACATTCATTATGTCCAAGAATGGATGGATATGAATGTATTATGAAATTGGATCCTACAAATCCATAGAATCCACATTCAAATTTGGTGTCCGTTAATTCTTGTCATAGTACTTATATTGAGTAGATTAGTGACTTCCCTAACGTTTAAACTTCTGGTACCAACATCCTTTTAGACATGTTATAAGTATTCCATAAGTGATATTCGAACTCTGCTTCTATTAGAGTCAGATTGATATATGTAGTATTAGACTCATGCTTGCAACAGAGGAGATATGTGAGGATAGTTCTCGGATCACAACAAAGAGGAGTAGGAGGAAGAAGCTCTATTTTTCTTCGTGGAAAGAGTTGCAGCGCTCTCGAAAGAGATCACTCATTGTTTCATTGAATAGAAGTGCCAGTTTAGTAGGGTAAGCTAGAAACTTGGAGGAAGTCAGAGGTAACCAAGGAGAGGATATCATCAAGGGGACTCTAGAGACTTTGTACTTCCGTGAGAAGGAGATAGCAAGCCTATGCAGTCCAAGAGATTCATTGTATATATCTGTAAGTTAATCACTTCAGAAGACATATCCTTCATTATGTTCCCTGAACTTCAAATTTGTTTCATCATACTATGATTAGGGCATAGGAAATGGACTTTCTTTCAGGATTCAAGTCTATATACTAATAGCAGTTGATTGCTGTGATTTTGAACACTTCACTACATACTTTTAGACACTGGATACTTCTATTAGAGACATAAAGAAGGTTGATAGTCATCAATCATGTAGGCTACTTCACTAAGATTCAGAACCAGATGCCATTGCAAAAACTCTTTTATAGAAGTGTATTACTCAATCTATATTGAAGTAGTGTAATTTACTAATAGTCCTAACCTAAAGTATTAATAGGTCATCTTGAATGAACTATTGATGTAAAGAAGGATTGAAACAAATTGCTATCCATATTCAATGAATAGCATACATTGCAGGAGCTTTTGTTTCTCAACATGTAGTATAACATACAAAATCTATACAAGTTAGAAAATATAAGAGAAAATAGTGAGAATGCCATTGTCTTGTACTATCTTTGACCAAAGATTTAAGTATGTATACTGTAAGAGTATAGGGTCTAGAATGAACTAATTTATATTGAAAAAACATACCATAGAGAAGTAGTCTAAAGATGAGAGGATAGTCTTTTACAATGTAAAATGCTCTAAAATTGCTTAGGCCTTAAAAAACACACTATTTTAACCTTACACTATTTGCACATGATTCTTTTTTCTACTCGTCAGCAGTTCTACAAAAAACATATAATAAAGAATGAGTTTTACAATGTCTAAAATAATATGATCCCATTCTCTAGCTCTTGGCTTAATTGTTTCATCTTAATTTCAATGCATAGGTGTACATTTGATCATAAGAAGGAAAAAAGTATAGAATGAACCCTAAAGCCAATATCTAGGAATTATCAATTCCAAATATTTAAGATAAAAACTAAAAATTCGTTAGTAAATGTTCCTTCCTAATGATGCAAAGTTACCATTTAGAAGTCTAGAGTAGAGACTATCAGGTTATACAAAATCCTTACCAACACCATTTGAAAACCCATCTTAAAAAGAAAGCCTATTCAATGTCAAATATCCCAAATCCTAACAATAATCTTTCTAAGCTTATCACATGGAGGTCGCGGCTGTCGGGTGGTTTTCCTGACTGACGTTCCTTTTCGTCTTTGAAAGCTCTCTTAGCTTACTTGTGGACAGTCGAGGACGGAGACTTCACGAGTAGGTATGTTGCGCAGTACCCCAGCAACTCGAGATTTCTCTGAAAAAAACAGTGAATCTCAAGCTGACTTACTTTCTCGTCATTGTTCCAAGAAGGCACAGCCATGGGGAAGCGTCGGGTCCAGACCAGGAGTTCTATACAAGCAGAACAGGGCAGCGAGGGCAATGGGAGCGGGAGTGAGGAGAGAGGTGCGGAACCAAAAGTGCCGGCCGTGGTTGGCAGCACCGATGAAAGAGATCCAGACCTTGAAATGCGGGACATAGTCGCAACGGGTGAAGTCGTAGCGACACCTCCGAGCATGCTGGTAAAACTTTTTCAAACTCGATATATGGTTTCTCTTACTCCACTGTGGTATTGTTGTCAAGAGATTTCCCACTCGCATAGCCTACAGATTCCTGTCCATATAGCAGTAAGGAAAAATATTGGAAATCGATTTAGGGTTTGAAGAAAAGCGCCCAGTGGTCGCTCCGAAGGAAGTTTGCCACGGTTTAGGGTCGTCGGATGTTCTTTGCGCCTTTAGTATCGTGTTTTGTTGATTGCAGCTCGTGTTTGGCAAAATCATGCCAACTGTAATGGTGTTAGAGCAAATTTAGGGTGGATATTATCTCTGTAATATCTTCCCTCGACTTGTTGCTAGACACTGAAAACCAACGTTCCGAGTGTAAGTTCAGTACTTTCAGTCGGCCGGATACTCGAACTGGAATCCCAGTTTCTAGGCCGGATACTCAAACTTGAATCCCAGTTTCTGGGCCGGATACTCAAACTTGAATCCCACTTTCACTAGGCCGGGTACTCAGACTTGAATCCATGTTTCTGGGCCGGATACTCGAACTTGAACTCCAGTTGGGAATTCCTTGGTGCCAGACAGGACTCACGTTGCGGTACCCTCGGCGCCGAAGGGAGCTCCTCGAGCGGCATCGCCTGGAAGGGTACCCTCGGTGCCGATGGTTGTCCTTCGAGTGGCATCGACTGAGAGATTATTGATTACCCAATCGATAGGCAGCATGATCGATACGGGAGAAACACTGAAAGGAGAGAACATCGCAAATTCTGACTGCGAATGGCAGTATGGCATTGCTCCAATAATTTTGAAAAATTAGAAATTTTGTGAAATTGCAGCGGCGAGGATAATTGCTAAGTAGACTAGAAGTACAAAGTTGAGATGATATGAATTAATTAAGAAATTTTAAAATAGGTGAAAATAATGTATCTAAAGTTGACTACAAGCTCTGTTGAATACCGTTGTGCATATCAAGTAATAACGTATAAATAAAGAAATTCGGCGTTTTTCTGAGGGGCCGACGGAGAGAGGGGATCATTTCACACCGGCCTCGTTCTGCAGTGGTCACTCAAAATTATTCTCTTGAAACCGTCCTGTTAAACCCTAATTTTCACGAAGCAGGGCCTGCTGCTGGTGACGAGCTCCGACTCTCTAAATTAAGTCAACAGGTTCTAGCTGGGGCAGCAAGCATCAGGTTGTCCAAATCAATCTACAACGTTCAGATTTGTACGTGTTCTTGATCGAGTGATTCACGTAGAGGAGAGGACACTTCTGGGTTTTATTATTATGCCCACGTTTCTATCTGACAAGAAAGTGAGAGACACGCACAATTGCCCTGAAAGACTTGTGGATAATCCGACAAGAATTTTACTTCGGCAAGGTCGTAAGGAATCCAGTCTGATACCTAACGCGTCAGTCTCGCTATTCAAACCAGTTCAACAGCAACGACCGCAGCAGCGTGTTCAATGAAACCTGTGTAATTAGCTTGGTGTCACCTCTCGGAGTACGAGCTCGCCTAGATCAGATCTGTACGAGAGGATCAATTTGCAAATGGAGTGAATTACTCAGAATGAGTCCCGGATATTTTGAGGTCGGTTGGTCTTTCTATATCAGTATTTTTGATTTTGATAATCTGATCGATCCCAACTTTGACGGGGCCACATCCACTCATAGCTGTTCTTGGATCCAAGAACATGCATCTTGAACTCGCCAATGCAAGAAGGGCAACTGGTTTGCAAACCACGAACTGCTTAAAACGTAATCACAGAGGCTTGCTCTCTGGTCGATTGAACTTCGAGGAGCCTTCTGCTATCGGAACTTGCTTCCTGTGATGACTGTCTTTGATAGCCGTCAGATTGGGCTCCCGTCAATTTGTTATGTTTTCGTATCCTGAAATTATCTCTTTTATCCGATTACAAGTTAATGCATGGGATTCGGCATCCGTAGGAATGGGACCATTCGGTCACGTGTGACACCGTAATCCTTCCATCGGCACCGAGGGTACTCAAACAGATCAGACCTGGTGACTCTCAAGGTCAGTGTGTATTGTCTGTGTGACCTACGCCTTGATACTTCTCTTCGTTTGGTTCACCGCAGACACTCCAGGAGCCCCCTCTCGGTGCCGATGGTAAGCAAGTGAAAATGGAAAGGTGACTTTCATAATTAAATTTCATATACGGTGATGATTCAAATATCAATGGTCAGGTTCACAGGCACGATAATGTAGTGAGATTCGTAATCTTGGATCACCCTGTCCTGCTTTGGTGACTTCGAACTTCAAAGTTCTTCAGTGACTTCGAACTTTGTTTCTGGATTATGTTTTTGAGTGTAGACTTAGTCCTTCAATCCAGAGCAAAAGAAAGTTCAAAATTACCTAATTAGAGTAGGTAGAATGCATGCCATTGATCACTAAAATGTAGATCCTAGCCTAGTCTCGGCGCCGAGGGCTCTAGATCAGTCCATGAGTTTTGAGATAATAATCTCCATGGCTCGATACATCCACGACGGTATTTCCATAGTCTTAGTAGATTGAGTAAATGACTGACAATGATTTAGTGTTAAAATTATAAATACAATATTTATATTTTATATTTTAGTACACTTTTGATATGTTTGATAATGTCATGAATATGAAGTAGGTTTACGGATAAATTTTAGCCATTTAGTCAATTATGCTCCTTAGATGATATAGGGTGAGGTCATTAATATTTAGGGTTTAATTACCTTGACATCTGCCAGATTGTGCCCTCGGCGCCGAGGGTAGAAATATAACTTGTGATCCTCAAAGGTATTCTTGGCCGACGTTACAACCTGTCTCATTCAATTGTTCTTCTAGGCTCTCAGTAGTTGATTTAAATTAGTGATATTTCAATTCTTTCGTGGTAATAATAAATAATGACTAATGTTTTTGTTATACTATTATTTCTTGATTAGGTAGATGGTGATGACAATGCCAAGTGTAGAGTCAATCCATTTATGTTTTGATTTCTAAGTTATAATATTGGTGTCTTTAAAAAATTTATTTATTCATTAGTTGTTCGGTAGATTTTCCACTCGGTGCAGAGGCCATGTGCACACCCAATTAGTCCTGATATGTCTTCCATAGAGTAGTGTCCATCTATGATTTCTTTGTCAGTTGGTGAGCAAGTAAATGTTGGCTTCGGTGCCGAGGGCAAACAATACGCTTTGAAGTCTTGAGATCTAGCTAACAGGATCGGTGTTCTTATAAGATAGTTTCTCACCTTTCGAAGTAATAGATCTTGCCCTCGGTGCCGAGGGCAAGCACCAACATCTTCAGTCATGATTTTTCGCTAATATGAATTATTAAAATATGTGGTTATAGTCATGGTCTGTTGATTTGTTTTACATTAATTGATTGTTAGTATTAAGCTATGTGAATCATTCATTGAAGATTAATACTTATCTTTTGGGGCTAAGAGGTTCTTTATATGGAATGTTATTTGATAAATATTAAAATATTTGTTGTGATTCAATCTCATGTTAAGTACAATTTCTTATGATTGGAATGTAGATCCCAGATGTAATCACAAATCCTTTGGAGACTCATACAACTGATTCCACTCATGATTCTATTCAAGAAGATATGGAGGGTGGCCATATTGAAGCGGTATTGGAGGCCCTTGACATGAACATGATTGAGGATGCTTTTAGGAAATCTCAGAAAGTCAACTCCGTTGCAACTATTACTGATTTGCGAATGAAGCCTCATTCCATTTTACGCTTTAGGATTCCCTTGTGTAGGATGGTCTCCATGCCAATGGTCAGGCCAGCATTGCAATGTGATCTCACTAAATTGGAGAATGACTTTGTAAATGGATACATAGATGGTTCAGTTGTTTTTTATATGTCCATTACTAATAAGCAGGGTGTAGAAGAGAAATTTTCGGATGCAGAGAAGCAATCTTGGGGCCCACATTGGAATTCTCATAATGACATCTTCAATGTCTATTTGAGTAGAACCCCTGGTTTGGAGCATCTCCAAAATTCAAAGTTTTTTGTGTGCGATGGGAACCATCGGTTGCTAGCTTGGACCGCATACATTAAGAAACACCACAATGATGAGAAGGAAAAGCATGTGATGGTGGATTCCATAATTCTTGAAACCAAAGGCAAAATTGGTGTTGCGATGCATGATATCAACAAGTATGTTCATTTACTTTTGCAATTACTCTCTATAGTTTAATTTGGTTGGTTAATTTCTTAAATTGAATGAATTTTCTAATGGTGCATTCTTCTTTGGTTCAGGCAAACCGAGAATTCCTTTATCAAGACAAATTTGGTCCATACACTATATCGTGTTCGTAAATATGGAGTTCTACTGTTGGAGAAGTTCTCTGAACACCTAAGTCCTTCCGAGATGACACAATGTAGACAGAACTTGAGGAAGAGTTGGTACTCTATGTCCATTGAGGTTTTTACTTCTTTCATCTTTCGGGTAAGGCTTCTAAATAACATTTTGCTTATGATTTCTATCATTTACTATTAGACAAAAATTGTAATTGACTTGGGCATTTTGAATTCTTGTACAGTACGAAATCACAGCAGCAGCTGATGTTGCAGCACGAGTATACAAGGAGGATACACCAGAAGATGAACAAACACATGAAGATATTTGCGAGGCTATGAGGATTGGGAGCAAGGACAAAGCATCAAGATTGACACAAAAAATGGGGAAGCTTGTGGCTGTTGCAAATCCAATCTTAGGACATGAATGGCTACATGAGGTATATACATTGTAGAAAAGAAATTTGAAGTTTTTTTCCTCTCTCTCAACCACCATTAATTTATTTCTCTTTTGTAGGTTGAACAACATTGGAGCTCCAACATCATTTTTGAGATGACTCTTGAGAAGCTCTAGTTAATTGCAACATGCAATGTTAAACCAGAGCACAAAGTCAAATGGCTTCGTTGGTGGAACTTGTCCGTTCAAACTCGAGAAGCACAACGGTTTCCAATGAAGCCGGTGGGCGAAAACGAGTTAAAATCCTTTCTCACAAAGGCGTGCTGGTATACAGGGGTATGTAATTTTATTATATTGAATTGCATTGATTTTTTGGTTCTATGACTACTGATTTGTTGATGCTATGCATGTCTTATACTTTGTGTAATGTTTGATAATGTTCCTTGATATTTTTTTCGAGTTATACAGATCGAAGACGTGGGTAGTGAAATGTTTGATATCTTTGTCAAAAAGGATCAGTTGAATTTGAATATGGATTCTCCCCAAGAGCCAGAGTCGTTTTCAGAGTACTTGGAGGGATGGAGAATCCGGGTTTGGAATCATGCTTTCCTGACATATTTTAGAGGACACGATGTGTTCAAAAAGTCCGATGACTTTAGGAAGCACAAGGGCACTGACCTTATTGTCAAACGGGTCATTTATCGGTGAGAGTCTTCTTTTTCAATGGGCTTTTCGATTTCAGTGATTTTAATTTCATTATTGTCATGTGATATAGTACTTCTTGCAATTGACTCATTTTTTTAAACAGATATTTCAAGTTTGAGCTCCTAGCTAAGGGAGCCATATCGAAGTGTGATCTTCCTCTATTCCTTGGATTTTGGGTGGATGTATCATCGGAGCGTTGTATGTTCTCAACTGCTCAATTGAAGTGGTGGACAAGTACTCATCTAAAATCTGGTGTTTGGTACTTAGAATGTACACTAGAACACACGCCACTTCCTAAGGAGCACCTGAAGCGTTCTATTAACTCACTTGGAGTTCAATCGGATTTGCCTGAATTTGCTGGCTTAGATGAAGATGCCAAAGCAAAAGCCATGAAGAAGCGGGAGGAATTGGACAAGAAGATAGCTCTCAAGAATTCTGAGGCGGTAGACAAGGCCAAAGAGAGAGTGATGAACAAGGCAAAGAAAGTTGATGACTCTGAACAAGCACCTACAACTGGGAAGTCCAAAGGGAAGAAATCAAAGGTACCAGCTCCAGCTCCAGCGCCATCAACCAAAGATGAGAGTTCTCAGCACCAACGTTCTCATTCTTGAGGTACCAAGCGAGACGTGGAGTACATATCTTTGAGTGAAGATGGCATGGTACATGGCCCTTTAGTTGTTGAGTTCCTCACTGATTCGGAGATTTCAATCCATGAGTTAATTATAAACTCCTCCCTTACTAAAGTACTTGAAGATCCTTTACCTCAAATGTACCATGATATTCTACACTTCATTGATCAGGTTTGTATTACATTCACTCTCAAAATATTGTATGGTTGTATTTGCGTGTTCTCTTTCTATCTTGATCAAATTTATATTACATCAATTTTCAAAGTATTGTATGGTTTTATTTCTTTTTGGTAATTGAAACTATTACTAATTGTGTGAATTATTTTTTAGCACAAGGGGTCCAAAATGAGGTTCTTCAAGGGAGTTCAGAGTGACAAACCTCGCATGAATTTAATGATTGCCGACATGCCTGAAGGTTTACCAATTCCAGAGTTGTCTATACTTGCTACTGCTATTCCACAGTGGAATATGGTTTCTCCTACTTGGCTTCAAGAGGTTTTTGAGTATGCAGATGGACACCTTCATGATGATGGGGCTCTCATCATCATTCATCCTTTGATAAACACGACTAGAGCTAACATTCTAGGATATGCAACATCATATTCATTTCAGAAGAAGAAAGATTGGTGGGGAATGAATCGACTTCATCTTGCTTCACCCATTTCTCCTTCTTCCACGGTACACTCATTTCATTAGGTTTTGATGCTTCATGAAATTTTTATCAATGTTTTCCATGTAGGATCCATTTTGTGATTTGTAGGTTTTTTTCTATGTCCTTTATAAATAATTTCTTTGGATTGTCTTGTTTTAGTTGTACTATGATTACATCTTATTGTTTTTTTCTATCTACTTTATTTTAAATACTGTAATTTTTTTGGTACATGAAATTGATGGCTCTAGTCCAATTTGTTTTGCAGACACAACGGTTTGGAATCTTGTTGTTGGTTAGGAGTTTTGTAGATGGGAGACTTCCTTAGTTCGAATTTCAAGCGTGCTCGAAGTTGAAGGAGTTAGGTGTGGATGTTGCCGTTGATGACATTCTTCAAAACTATATCAAGAAGGAGACTCTAGCGATGGACACCAATTCCAAGCCTTGGAGAGGAGCACGAGAGAAGGATCCTTGATTTCTACAAATGTTGATTGAGGCTTCATCTCGTTTAGGAGATATTGTCTTAGATTGTACCGCAGCAGCAGGTAATTTACATGTCATTTTTTGATTTCTTATTTATCCCACTAAATCATGAAATTTGGTGCATTATTTCTTCAATTTCTAATACTTTTTTTGTTGTTGATCTACTGCTAGGGGCCTCTATTCATGCTTGCAGAATTTTGAATAGACATATTATTGCACTTGAAGAAGACAAAGCCATCTTTGATGCGGTTTTGGCACCAATGATTCGTAGAGTACCTACCGGTCCATCTTCAACTCCGGCGGTTACAGTGGTTTCAGACGGTCCAGATGCAGAGGTTGTTGAAGTTCCACACATCGTGAAGAAATCTCGCTTTAGTAAGTAAGTCTATCCATATGTTTTACTTCTATTTAAAATGTGAATACAAATCTTCAACATTTTATTTGCAATCGCTTTACAATGTTTTTCTAATATAATTAAAATACTTAGTTTGTTTCTAATATTTTACTTTCTACTTGCAGCATGATTCCTAGGCAAAGTAGTCATTGACCTTTTTTCACTTTACCTGGATTTTTTCCAAGCCCAGAGAAGTCCTATGTATTCCCTTCGTATGCAGAGGCATTAGCTTCATCATTTGCTTCTAACAAAGGTATTTGTGTTGGGAGCAAGTCTAGAACTTTAGATCCTACAGTTTTACAATATATGGACGTGGCAGCCGTAGAGTCAGAAGAGGCATCATCGACTGACAGTAGTGGATACTCTGATTCTATGTCCATATTCTCTACGTGACTCTATTTTTTCTTATATTACAGCATTAGCTGGTTTTGGTTTATATGATATTGTTTGTTCTTTGGTATATTTGTAAAGTAATCACCCTAAACCAAAAATTGTTTAATTTTGTGTAGCTTCTTCCTTTTCAATTTTAGCAATTCTACATGTCATCCTATTCATTAGATTATGCTATTGTGCAAAAATGATTAACATTTTAGTATTCCAGTCCTAATCTACCATTATTCAAGAGTTCACAAACTTATGTCCTTCATCAAATTTTTGCTAAATATCTCACCTCCACAACTAGTATTCAAAGATAACCACTGACATTTCTGTCTTCAAAATTGCTTGATATCATATTTGTGGAGCTTTTCTAAATGTTTGTGTTCACTCACTTCTCTTTGCTTTTAGTACCCCTTGGCTCCGAGGGTAACCCCATGGTTCCGATAAATAAATTATAAAATAAATTTTTTGGTTGTAAGTGTTGAACTCAAGTTGGTGCCGTGGGATACTATCAAATGATTGATCATTAACATTTAAATTTAAATGGGATAATATCATTTGATCAAAAAATTCTGATTTGTCATCTTTTTTTTATCTTTTAATATCTAGCAGAATACAATTCAGTTCTGCTAATTCAAAAATTAGAATGAATAATAATGGGGTCAAAAATAATATCATGTTCTCACTTCACAAAGAAGTTTTGACTAAAGAAAACAGATTGTAGAATATATATATTTTACTAGCACCACAGTCTCCAAGGAAGAAAATGGGGTATGAAAGTGATCATTGTTTTTTTATAAAACAATGGCCTTCTCCTTAGAAAAAATAAAAATGGATTACAAATTTTAATATAACTTCACATCTACTTATAGGTGTGAAGTCATATAAGTTTGGTGTTATTAATTAAATCTTATACACACCAATCAAAAGTCTCACAAAATAAAGAAATAGGGTGTCAAATGAACATTTCACTAGCATGACAATCTCGAAGGAAAAAAATGGGGGATGAAATGGGTACATCTATTTATACAAAATTAATGTCTCCCCTCTAAATAAGTTTAAATGGAATATGAGATAAAAATATTACTTCAAATCCATCTATGGATGTGAAGCTACAAAATAAATAGTCCACATAAGGACTCTTATTTACTTCATGGAAAACGAATGTCTATATATATATATACACATGAACCTAAGAGTATTCACAAAATTAATTAGGGTGTTCCTAAAAAAAGACATTTGAATATCAAATTTTTTTTTCTGTATATAAGAAAGTCAACTACTAAGTTATTTACGGGACCATGGTGATAGGTCCGCGGTAATAGGTCCGCACTAATAGGCACTAAAATTTATTAAAATTATTTATATTTGGTCAAAAAATTTATATGGAAACTTAAAAAAATTAAGTAGGCTCATAGGCTCACAGGCTCACAGAATAGCAACCTTGGTGTTAGGAATGAAACAAAAACAAAAAAAGGTAAGGGAATGATGGAACACAAAAATAGTGGTTTTGACTTGGGATTTACTAAACTTTAGGAAATAAGCCAAAATTAAATAATGGCTTTGAGTGTGTATTGGAGAACTATAGGAAATAAGCCAAATGAAAGGGGAAGGGAATGATTCAACAAATAAAGATCAACATGGAGTTGGACTAAAAGAGTCTTGGTAAATAACAGGGTTGTTCTGCCGGACATTGCGACATCGCGACAGACAGACGTCACGCAACGTCTAGTAGAGTCCTCGTGATGTCTCAAAGACTAAAAATTAAGTTGACTTAAAAATAAATCATTAGAAATTTAAAATTTTGACATATTTAAGTTGGGTTTCAATTAAGCGTTTCAATTTTATGAATACATATTACATTCTTCATTTAGGTTCATAGTAATAGTAAGATTTTCATTTTTTTGAGCTGCTGAAAATGGACTTTCGCGAAGAGGTGTGACGCCCTTTGTAACAAGTTGCCACCGTGACACGCGACGTTGGACGTCCTACACGACACCCAAACCCAAAAATATGTCTGACAAGACAACCCTGGTAAATAATGATCCATAAAAAATAGGAAAAGGAAAGCTGGAACAAAAAAAGGACATTTGGCTATGACTTCACATGAAAGAGCTCTAGAAATGAAAGCCAAACAAAAAAGAAAGGGAATGACGGAATTACAAAAAGAATGGCTTTCAAATGGGTTCAGGGTAGTATTACTAATTACTGAAACAAACAAAAATAGAAGAAGAAAATGAATCAACCAAAAAAAAGAATAACTATAAGCTGGGATGGGAGAGTTTTAGGAATGAAGCAAAATAAAATAAGAGAGAGAATGATGCAACAAAAAAAATATGGCATAGAGTTGGGGAAGGAGAGCTTTGCTAATTAATGGGAAAAAAATAGGAAAGGGAATGACGTAAAAAAAATTGGCATTCAATTTGAATGCAAGAGTTTTAGGAATGAAGTCCAAAAAAAAAGGAGATAAAATGATTCAACAAAAAAGGAATGAAGCCAAAAAAAAGGAGACTAAATAATTCAATGAAAAAGGAATGACAATGACTTGGCATAAAAGAATTTTAGCATTGGAGGCAAAAAATATAAGAGTTCTGCTAATTAATGAAGCAAGAAAAATGGAAAAGGAACTGAATTAAGAAATAAATAGATGGCATTGACTTCAGATAAGATGGTTTTGCTTATGATGCAAAAATAAATTGGAAAGGGAATGATGGAATGAAAAATTCAAGTGGCGTATTGGAGGCCTAGAATTTTTTTTTAAATCTCTACTATTTCTTTCATTTTAAACAAATTAAGTTTTACCCTTTTATCTAGTACACTACATTTCCTATATATTTCCTAAATATTTTCTCAAAATGTCCGGAACATTTCCTAAATAGAAGAATTTAGACTTATCTTTTTAAATTATAGAATATTTTTTGGTTCAAAGTAGTGTTTTTTTTGGGACACAAATAAGGTTCAAAGAAGTTTGAAGTGTTAGAAGAAGTAAGGAACGACATGTTCCACCACAACAAAGAGGACGTGCTCTTCCATGAAGTTTCTTCCAAATCTTAGTCCATTGAGCTCTTTTATTTGGCATCTTGTTTTCACGGTCTTGTCGGAATGTAGAACAAGTTGTTCTTGCTAAAATTAATGGTTCCCCCGCTCCAAGAAAAAGAAGGATTGAAGGATCTCATGCCCAAGTGCATTTCAGAGTCCTGCCTCTTGTGCTATACAACCACGTCCGCGCCTTGACTTCAAGTCCACGCCCTAGCGTCCGCGCCCTGACTTCAAGTCCGTGCCATGGAGTCTGTGATTTAGATGCACACTCATAAGTTCCTCAGCCTCTGTGAATTGTCTGCCCTAGAGTCCGCGCCCTGCATCCATGCCTTGACACAACCGATTTAACGAAAACATTGGTGAGAGAAAGCTTTCTTGTCTCTCCATGAATACGAGGAATCTAAAAGAAAGTGTGACTGAATTTAATGCACTAGAAGAAAACTGGGTTAGAAATCACCAAAACACGTGGGCTGAAATTTGTTGAGTTGGTTCCCTATTTCCATGAAAAGGAGGGACACCATCTTCCAAGACCAATAAATAGGAAGAAGGAGGGATCCCATGTGGAAGGTCAACCTATTTTTTAGTGCATGCACGTCTGCGCACCAAGATTCAGTATGCTCCCTGGAGTCCGTGCCTTGGAGTCCACGCCCTTCGCTGGAGTCCACGCCCTGGAGTTTGCGCCCTCACCTGACATCCACGCCCTAAGTAGCGCCAGCGCAGTGAAATTCAAGCCTTCAATTCCTTGGCTTCTCGGGTTTAAGGGTTTTAGGAGTGTAGGGTTTAGGGTTTAGGGTTTGAGTTTGGGTTGTTTGGCTTTCTTTCAGATGGGTTTAGGGTTGAATTAAAAAACAAATCGATGTACTCTAAACCTTCAGAAAAGAACCCGTGTCATGCATCAAAAAAATATAACTTGTAAGTTCATGTGAAACAGATTTTGTTGTAGCAATTATTTCTAATCGTGAATTCCATTCACAATTATTCTACTTTAATTTAACTTGTATGTTTCATTAAGGAAGAGTCCCTTGTAACAAGTATTTATAAAAATGGATCCCTTCACATTTAGAACAAAATATAACTTGTAATTTTTCATTTCCCAAAGAAATTCCTTATAGTTATTATGCAAAAAAATGAATCCTTGCTTATAAATAATGGATTTGAAGAAATAAAACTCATTTGTTCATTTAAAAAATGCATTCTATCAATTATTCAAGAAAATGAATCTTTTCATGTGAATCCAAAATAATGTAAAGTTCTCATTCAAAAGAATGATCTCTTGTAGCTTTTATTTAGAAATGACTCCCTTCCACGTGAATCTAAAAAAAAAACACTTGGAAGTTCTTAAAAAAACCCTTGTAACAAGCATCGACAGAAAATGAATTCTTCATGTGAATCCGGAAGAATGTAAGCTACAAATTCTCATTCCAAAAACTTTTTTTATAGTTAGAATGGTCAAAAATGAATCCCTTTATAGGAATAATGAATTCAAAAAAATAAAACTCATAGGTTAGGCTAAAAAAATTCCTTGTAACAAGCATCCACAAAAACAAATCCCTTCATGTGAATCCAAAAGAATGGAAGATCTAAGTTCTCATTCAAAAAGAATCCCTTGTAGTTAGAATGGTCAAAAATGAATCCCTTTATAGGAATAATGAATTCAAAAAAATGGAATTTATAGGTTAGGCTAAAAAAATTCCTTGTAACAAGCATCCACAAAAACAAATCCCTTCATGTGAATCCAAAAGAATGGAAGATCTAAGTTCTCATTCAAAAAGAATCCCTTGTAGTTAGAATGGTAAAAAATGAATCCCTTCATAGGAATAGTGAATTCAAAAAAATGGAATTCATAGGGTAAGCTAAAAAAATTCCTTGTAACAAGCATCCACAAAAACAAATCCCTTCACGTGAATCCAAAAGAATGGAAGATCTAAGTTCTCATTCAAAAAGAATCCCTTGTAGTTAGAATGGTCAAAAATGAATCCCTTTATAGGAATAGTGAATTCAAAAAAATGGAACTCATAGGTTAGGCTAAAAAAATTCCTTGTAACAAGCATCCACAAAAACAAATCCCTTCACGTGAATCCAAAAGAATGGAAGATCTAAGTTCTCATTCAAAAAAAATCCCTTGTAGTTATTTCTGTAGAAATGGATTTTCTTCCACGTGATTGAAATAAAAAAAAATAGTATTCTTTTAATGCAATGGTTCACTATTTGTTATAAAAACAAAAAACAAAAAACAAAATAGTAATTCATTAAAAAAAATCCCTTATACGAAATATAAACCAAAAATGAATTTGTTCACATGAATCCAAAATAATGTAAGATTTAGTAAATCCTAAACCAGAATTGATCCCCTATAGCAATTGTTTAAAGAATTGAATGTCGTGAACATCAGTCTACAAGAATTTAACAAGTTTCATTTCATAAATAATTCCTTTTAGCCAAACAATAATACTTTAAACATTCAGCAAAATTGAGCATAATTTATGAAACGTAGCCTTTACGCAAAAAAAATTCACTTGAGGTAATGTTTAAAATGAACAACAAATTATTTTGAGTTGTTTGTTTTCATCAATAAATATATTTTCCTTCAAAGTTGTTCTCAAGTGGTAGACAAAGTAAACAATGACATCTTCCAAATCAAATAAGGGGACATGCTCTTCCAAGAAGTTTCTTTGCAATCTTTTTTTGTTGATCTCTTTATTTTGGCATCTTCCTTTTTTTAAAGAAAACAACATGGAAAAACCATTGCATTTATTAAACAACGAGGCCAAAGGTTTTGTATAAATGCTATGGTTTAAGTATTTCCTATACATTTCCTAAGTATTTCCTAAACATTCCTAAATCAAAGAATTTGGATTTTCTTTTTGAAAATAAAATATTTTTTGGTTCAAAGTGGTAGAATGGTTAGAAGAACTAAAGAATGACATCTTGCATCACAAGAAAGGGGACATGCACTTCCATAAAGTCCCTTCCAAATCTTAGTCCGTTGAGCTCTTTATTTTGGCATCTTGCTTTCATGGTCTTGTCTGAATTTAAAACAAGTTGTAATTGGGTGCATTAATGGTTCTTCCGCTCCAAGAAAATGATGAATTCAAAGATCTCATGCCCAAGTGCATTGCAAAGACCCTCCTCAGGTGTTGGACGATGACGTCCGCGCCCTGAAGTCGCATCCGCGCCCTCATCTCAATCCGCACCTTGAAGTCCCCGCCTACAAGTCCCCACCCTAACATGAAGTCCGCGCCCTTCAGTCCTTCATTCTGAAGTTCCTCAGCCTTTGGCAATTGTCAAACCATGCGCCCGCTTCTTGCATCCGCGCCTTGCCCCCCCCCCCCCCCCCCCCCAATTCAGCCAAAGCATTAATAGAACAAAGCGTTCGTGTCTTTCGAGACATATGAGGAATGTAAAAGAAGGTGGTCATTGCAATTAATGGTTCCCTCTTTCCATGAAAAGAAGGGATACCATCTTCCAAGAGCGGAAAAGAGGAAAAAAGTGGGATACCATGTTCAAGAAAATTAAGAAGGCCATGCGCTTCAACCACTTCTTGGCCCTCTAGTCCACTCTGTGGAGTCTGTGCCCTGACTTCCCATCCCCGCCCTGACGCCAAGGATTCAGGTGTGCATTTTGAAAGTCGTCAAAATTCACAAATTCTTCACCTTGAAGTCTGCGCCCTGACTTTCGGTCCCCGCCCTGACACTAGGGATTCAGGTGTGCATTTTGAACGTCATCAAAATTTACAAATTCTCAAACAGTGTGTCCACGCCCTATACTTTGGGACTGAAGACGTCCGCGCCCTGTTGCCAAGGACAACGGTGAAGTTTGCGCCCCTACCTTCTCTAATTATATAAGGAAAACCCTAAACCTTACATTCCCCACATTTGTCACCTTGGCCTCTATCTCTTGGACTTCAATTCATTTTGAGCTCCTTGTGAGTACTTGGGTGGCAAATTGCCTTGGTTTGCTGCTGAGGTGATGTCAAAATCAGTTCAAGCAGTGGATTAGCGCTAACTGATATTACTGATATTTTGTCCATTAGATCTTCTATCTTCTTAAATTCAGCACAAAGAAGGAGGAAGGCATTTCAAATTATCTGTGAACACAATGGCAAGTCAAAGGAAGCAGACCAAGGAATGGGAATCGTGGCTGAACTTTACGGAGAATGGAACTAAAGTAACTTGTGTTTTCTGTATTGGACCATTAGTTACAAACATGAGTGTGCTTTTGTACATTTCGGATATGGCTCAAAATCGGAGAGGTCAATTTGTCGAAGTATGCCTCGTCAAATGTGACATAGATTTGCCAATTGTACAAGTTTTGTCCCACTACGAATGGATGTCGGGGACATGTATGAAGGAGAACCAATTCAAAGTGGGCCATCTAGAACAACTCCACTTGCAAGTTCAAGTGAAGCCACTGAAAATGAGGTGATGGGTGGGGTTACTAGTAGGAGAGCGGAAGAAAGGGCAAACATTTCTGAAGGAAATGAAATTCTACACACGTCCAATAGTCTTGCAGCATCAAATTCTACAAGATTGGGATCATTACGTCAGCAGTGCATGGCGGATGCATTCAACATTGCAAAGAGGAAGGAGTTGGATGAGAAGTGGGTAAGTTTTTTCTATGAAGCAAATGTGCCATTTAATGTGGCAAGGCATCTAGCCTTCATTGAGGCTGTGAGGGCAACCTTAGTGGCGAGGTTTGAATATAGTCCACCTTCTTACCATCAATTCAGGACTAATTTAATTGAACCAAGGAGGTTGCAAATCGAGAAGAAGATTGAAGATAAGGTTGGTTTTGCTGTCAAGCACTACAGGGTGACGATATGCACCGATGGTTGGGATGATGTCAATCGGAGGCCCCTCATGAATGTGATGATGTCATGCCCCGCAAGTGATATATTTTTGAGGTCAATTGACACTACCTCACAAAAGAAAACCATGTGCTACATAATGGACCAAATGAAAGTTTACATTGACAAGGTGGGTTCCAAATATGTGACACAAGTTTGCACAGATAATGCAACAAACATGCTTGGGGCATTGAGAGACATTACTCGAACATATCTGCACATTTTTGTGCAAGGCTGCATGGCACATGCATTGGATCTCATGTTGGAAGATTGGGCCAAAATCCAAGAATTTTCCGATTTAATTGACAGGGCAAAAAGATTGTGCCAATACATTCGTAACCATCATGTGACCATGTCGATTTTTCGTGAGTTGAGTCCAAACCTACAACTCGTAGTGCCTAGCGAAACTCACTTTGCTTGTAATTTCCTCATGTTGCAACAACTGGTGAAACCCAGAGGAGTCTTGGAGTGGTTGAATAACCACCCGCATGTTCTAAATTACTATGATACCCTACAAAACGAACAAAATGGACCACAGGCAGCTACCGCTTCACGTAATGTTAGAAGAACCATTGAAGATGTGGCCTTTTGGCAACGATGTGTGAATTATGTGTACATGACTGAAGACGTATTGAAGGCTTTGCGTGTGTTTGATGGACGAGAACGCGCCATGGGTCAGGCGTGGCTCGTAATGCACAACATGCGAGCACACGTGTATTCTTTGAGAGAACCACCTTTCAGCTTACGAGATGACATAGTAGTCACTTTGGAAAAGTCTTTCAATGAAAGATGGGACATGGTTTTTGAAGATACCCACTACGCCATGGCCCTTTTGAATCCATACCTCTTGGATAACGTGGCGCTCAGGGTAGGCGGAACTGTACTACGTGCATTGTACAGAGTCATCCGCAATATGGCAGATGTAGTGGGTGTGACTTTTGATGATGTGTTGGCGGAATTAACAGAATTTGAGGAGGGTAGTGGACCGTACAATGCAGCTGAGACACCCAACATCCATGTGACACAAATGCTTCCCCACCAATGGTGGCATAGGGTTGGAGATCGGGCTCTTTCAAAAATTGTCGTGCGTATTCTATCCCTCATATGTTCCGCCAGCTTTTGTGAAAGGAATTGGAGTATGTATTCCTTTGTTCATAATAAGGTCCGAAATCAATTAGCTCCCGCGAAGGCAAAGTCATTGGTATATATTTATACCAATAGTCGTGTACTTCAGTAAAGACCAGGAGCCGATCCAGTTCGTTGGTATGATGCAAATATCTACTCGGAGGATTCCGATCCAGATGCCCTTGGTCCAATCCCTGTGAATGAATGCAATCGGGAATTTGAGGCAATGCAAGCAGAGGAAGAAGAAGAGGTTGATGTGGAAGCCAATCAAGCACCTCAAGAGTATCCGGCAAACCCAGATCTTTGGAGGCGAGGTGCCGATCACCTCGAGGAAGCGAGAAACTACTATGGAGATGTTGACAATGGAGAGGAGGAACCCCTTGATGGTCGTTGGGGTCCTTGGGTACCTAATCCTCGTCACAATCCTTCACCTCCTCTTCCTCAAAATAAAGGGGTCGCAGAAGTCCAAGCTTTGTTGTCTTCTTTAGAGACCACCAATCCAAATGACGATAACGTGGATGATAGTATCTCCCATAACAACAACAACGATGATGACGACCTCCCTCCAGGAAATGGCAGCGGAAATGGAAATGGCAGCGGTAATAGAAGTGGTGGTGAAAATGAAAATGGCGACGGAAATGGAAATGGTGGCGAGAACATGGGGAGGACTGCAAATCCAAATTGTGGAGGATCTTCTCACAATCAAGATGACAATACAGGGCCTACGGGAATAGGGGCATCAGTTTGTAGCAATAGAGCTGTCGAACGACACAATGACAGAAACGTTAGAAATGCAAGAATGGCATGCCCTATTGCAAGAAATCAATTGGCAAGTAATGTGAGAAGGCGTTTTGACCCAAAGCATGTAGACTACAATGATGTTTTTGCATTTATTGACCCACTAGAAGACCTTGCCCGTGTACCCGCTCCAGTTGCGAGCCGTCCTGCTGGTTCTGACCGAACTACACAAGCGCCACATTCCCTAGACCCATCTTCACCAGTAACTTCCAATGCCATCCAAAGACCTTTTCAAGAAGGGTTAGGCTCAGTGAGAAATGTTGATATGACTCCTCAAAGCGTTTCCCGTGGTACTGTTGGTGGTAGACCACCTACGGCCCCTCGGGCCCCCATTCATCATAAAGTGGGTCAATATCAACAAGGTGGTGGAAGGACGGGAGGCCGTGGAAGGGCTGGAGGCCGAGGAGGGACTGGAGGTTGTAGAGGGACTAGAGGCCGTGGAGGGACTAGAGACCGTGGAGGAACAGAAGGTCCACATATTGGAGAAGCATCATCGTCAAGGCCTACTAACCGTCCACTCATTGGAATAGGGGCAAGAGACCCAAATAGGGTGGTAGAACCGTTCTTGAATACATATGTACTAGGACCTAGTAGGTCAACCCTAGCATTTGTTGTTCCTCGAGTTTCAAGTGGGCCCACTATAAATTCTAATGCAGAAGACCCCAACGCACTGCGATATAAGAGGTTCAAGCGCAAATGTAGTCAAGGTCAAACTATTGTAGAGCTTCGAAATGAAAACTCAGAGATTGAAGGACGTTGGACCACGGATAGTAGTGAAGTAGAAGATGAATATGACAGCAATGAAGATGCCAATGACGAGGATGATCCAAACTATGATGAGGCACCACAGGATGATGATGTTGTTGTTTGAGATGCTAATGTAGTAGATCCAAGTGCCCAAGAAGTTTGTAGGTCGAGTCGTTTCAATAACTGAGTTGCACCAATGGTAGATCTCGTATCTTTAAGAGTTGAAGAGAATTGTAGCAATTGGAAGAAAGATGGACAAGAAGCCAAAGGAATGTCATAGATAACCGATGAGAAAGTGGGCGTATTTTGGAAGTATAGATTCATTGTATTGTTATTGTACTTTGCAATGCATGAATTTTATAAACACTTTTGGTTATCACAAAGATTGAAGCCTACTAATATGTCTATAATGTTTTTGTATTTGACGTGCATGTTGGAAACATTGGTGAATGCAATCATGTAAAATATTTTGTATACTAATTCTATTTAATATGAGAGGCACTTTGACTTCAATGACGAATTGGGTTTGATAGTTGAATTTCATTTCAAGGTCTTTGATGTGGCTATTTTGGGTGTAGAGTGGGGTACTAATGAAAAAGTCGTTTTCAAATTCGTAGTATTTTTAGTATTGCCAACTTTAAAAGCCTCTCGAGAGCTCAAAAATTGGTATTTAACCACGAAATTATTACCACAGCATCATCTTTAAGTTAATTATATGTTTGCTTAATTTCAAGGCCAAAAGATTCACGGAAAAAAAGTTATTCAAAATCTACCAACATGGATAGTGGTGAGAAACATTTCACTACTTTCAACTTTGACACCTTCCTAAGGATTGAGTTTTGGTTCTTTTGCCATGAAATTTTTGTCATGAAACAATCTCTATGTTTTTAAAATGTATAAAAAATTTCAAGGTAAAAAAGTTTTTTTTAGAAGATATTTGAAATCTCCCAACAGGTGTAGTTTTGAGAAAATTTTGACAATTACCTATTTTGACACCCTACCAAGGGCTAAAAAATTGGTTTCTTACCATGAATTTTTTTTTGTGAAGTCATCTCTATGTTGATAATATATGCTACAAATTTCAAGTTAAAATGAATTACCAAAAAAAAGATATACAAAATCTCCCAATATGTGTAGTTATAAGAAAATTTTCACTACTGCCAACTTTGACACCCTTCCAAGGGCTGAAAATTTGTCTATTTAACATGAAATTTTTTGAATAAAATCAACTTTATGTTGATGTTCCAAATTTCAAGTTCAAAACACTTACCCAAAAAAAGATATTCAAAATCTCTCAACATGTGTAGTTGTGAGGTTGAGTTTTTACATTCGTGTCAAACTTGGCTCCACAAAATAACACTATACTAAGGACTCAAAAACTCCTCCTTACAACAACACATGTTGGCAGATTTTGCATATCTTTTTTTTGGTAATTCATTTGAATTTGGAATTTGTAGTACATATTATCAACATAGAGATGACTTCACAAAAAAGAATTCATGGTAAGAAACCAATTTTTCAGCCCTTGGTAGGGTGTCAAAGTTGGTAATTGTCAAAATTTTCTCAAAACTACACCTGTTGGGAGATTTCAAATATCTTCTTAAAAAAAATTTTTTTACCTTGAAATTTTTTATATATATTCAAAACGTAGAGATTGTTTCATGACAAAAATTTCATGGCAAAAGAACCAAAACTCAATCCTTAGGAAGGTGTCAAAGTTGAAAGTAGTGAAATGTTTCTCACCACTACCCATGTTGACCGTTGGTAGATTTTGAATAACTTTTTTTCCGTGAATCTTTTGGCCTTGAAATTTGGCATACATATAATTAACTTAAAGATAATGCTGTGGTAAAAATTTTGTGGTTAAATACCAATTTTTGAGCTCTCGGGAGGCTTTCAAAGTTGGCAATACTAAAAAATTTCTCACTACGAATTTGAAAACGACATTTTCATTGGTACCCCACTATACAAAATAAAATAACCAATTGAAAATTTTGCATGCTAAGCCCCATTACTACTTTTACTTCCCAAGAAAATTTCAAATAATTTGGATTGATTTTTCTATGTATACTCATTTATATTCATTTTTTGCAACAAAAAATATAACAATTAGAAATTGGTACAAAACAAATTGTAATTTCTCATGGTGATATAGAATTAAGAGTTTGAATTAGAATAAATTTCAAATTGTTGTTTGAGCACTATTCAAAAGGCTAAAATTAGTTCACATAAGAAGTTTGACCACTTCACAGTGGACAAAGTCCTTAAGGGGTTACGGACCTTCTACCCTATAGAACCTATAAATAAAATCCGTGCACTACCCGTCCACGCCCTGACCCTGATGTTGAGGTCCGCGCCCTAACATTGACAGTAAAGTCCGCACCCCACCTGTACGAGTCTGCGCCCTGACGTTGATGGTGAAGTCCGCGCAATACCTGTACGTGTTCACGCCTTGACGCATACGCTGAAGTCCGCGCCCTACATGTACGAGTCCGCGCCCTGGCACTGACGGTGAAGTTCGCGCCCTACCTATACGTGTCTGCGCCTGACTTAGACGTCTGCGCCCTGGATCTTGCGTTCTGAGGTGACGTGTCAATCCTAAAAAATTCCACTACTTTGAAAACTAAAGCCATCCGAACCATCCGTCTGTCCGGTTTGGTTTGCCCGTCCGTTCGGGACGTCCGGTGACCCTAACTCACCCGTTATGACAACCATGGTCAAAAGTACTATACATTGGAAATTTGCTCATGTTACCTATAATAATAGCAGTACTATGCGGCAAAAATGTAGTCCCCAGTAAAACACTACAAAAAGTGAATAGTGTTTCTTGCACCCACCTTATCTTGCCAGTGTGGACAAACACGAAAGGAGGAAGAGAAATTACACTAATTCTGGTGGACAATTTCATTATTTGGTGACGACTAATGCTGATATTTCTAGCTAAATTTCGCAAAATTTTTAGTTCAATTTTGGTTGTACTAGTACTATACTGTGAAATAAAAGAAGAAAATAAAATAAATAGACAAAATCTCAAGATGGCCAGGTGCCATTTAGATGAGGTGCTATGTTTGGTACTACTATGTTGCTAATGGGACCTCATTTGGAAACCAATTGAATACCCACAAACCACATCTACCATCCCCCTACTTCACATTCAAGCTAGGTTTAGGCACTACAAAAAAACAAGGGAATAAATGACTTGTCCATAGAGTCATTGTGGACAACAATAGTTACAAAAAAGTCATTTTGTAGTCATTTTGCAGTCACTGCAGTCCACAATGACTCTATGGACAAGTCATTTATTCCTTTGTTTTTTTGTAGTGAGGTTTGATGTTTCTCTATGTGCCCACCTTGAAGCATCTAGATATTGATAGTGTGCCATAGTAGGGTTTGGTGCTTGTAGTTAATTATTTCTTGTTGCAGGCTTATAGTAGGTTGGTGAAGTATGGCATCACGGAGAGCATCACAATAGGGAGCCAAGAATTTTGGTAGACAATTTTTTAGGGCAATAGTGATATTGAAGGTAAGGGAAAGTGCTCCCATTTTAGTTTCTGGAACTCTATAGTCTGTGCTCTTTTAGAGATTAATTTAAGACACCAGAAATTCATATAGCCAAAGAGTATAATTCACTATAAGAAAATGGGGATATAAATGACTTGTCCACAATGACTACACCGACAACAATGATTGCAAAATGACTACAAAATGACTATTTTGCAATCATTGTTGTTGATGAAGTCATTGTGGACAAGTCATTTATACCCCCATTTTCTTGTAGTGATTATTAAAAAAAATTTGGAAGTTGCCATTCATATATCAATAAGTAGTTGGAAGTTTCTAGCCAAAAAAAATGTATACTCAAAATACTAAACTAAAAGAGAAAGTATTGCAACCTGTCCACTACAAAATACAAGCTCGGTTGAAAAAATTTTGACTTGCAATCCACATGCGGGCAAGTGGAGATAAAAATTAAAAATAAATTTGAGAGGGCTGGTGAAGACTTGGCAAGCTTGAGAGAATCTAATACCTGTACTTTTCTAATTATATCCCTCCCACGCACTGAGTCCACTTAAAAGTACAAAGATTATTTTCCCCTGTGAAGTTTCCTTGTGCACCCAGACATGTAAGGAGGCCCTAAGCTCTAAGGCTGTCAGTGAGGTACGATTATCTCTTATGAAACGTGCTCTCAGTGCATTGCAGAGCGTGTTTACCAATTCAATGAAGCAGTGTGAGCTGCTTCTACTGGTCATTCCCCTTGTTTGAAGTTTCGACATGTTTGATCTTCCTGTGCATCCTCTGCTTCTTCAGAGGTTTCTTTTTTTTCTTCCTCTTCAGAGGTTTCGTTCCACCTGTATCCGGGTTCTCAGTTTAGTTTCATCCCGGTGGTCAGCCCATGCTCGTGTGCTTTCATGAAATGTTGGGAGAGAACGGACCCATTTGGAGGTGACGCTGGGACTGGAGGTGCTGCCGATGTATGTGCCGTACTTCCGCTCCTTGAAGAAACACTTGCATCGGAGAATCGAGCGATTGATCGACGCCCGCGGTGAGACTGTACGTGTACTGCATCCATGATATATCGTTTGGTTTCTTTGAACTAGTAGATCGGTCGAGTTTCCGCCATGAGGTCGGCATTCTGAACCGGTGAACGAACGTTACGTTGTCTTCCGCAGGTTCTTCGTGTTCAATCTTCTGGTCGTTTGAGGCTAGCTCGCTAACTTGAGCACAGACTTGCTAGCGTGAGCGTCTTGGTTTCTGTTTTACGCACCTTAGTTGGTGTGCCATTTACAAGAACTAGCTCTTGGGATCCGGCGACGACACTTGCGTCACCGATCCGATGCTACCGGTGCAGGTAAGAATGACTGCCCGCTACTTTGAACTTTCCCATCCCGCAACTCTGCTGCGACTGTGCGTAATCCGGGCTGAAGTGTCTAGGAACCACGAGAGTAGTGAACGTGTCCCGATAGCAGTGGCAAGGTAGGGGGGCCCTACTTTGTAACATTACTCGTTCTCTGCCATCCAGAAAAGAACCTAATTTCAAGCGCAAGTGGATCCAAGACTTGGGGTTTACAGTAGACAAGTGAGGTTTCAAGAAGTTGTCACTCATCCAAGAAATGGCCAATCACTCAGATAGGATCCAAAGTTAAGAGTGTATCGTTTTGTGTGCCAAGTTTGAAGTCAGTCTAGTGTGCACAATAGGTGCATCTATGTAGTTGTTTATTGGTACAAGCTTGGGAAAATATAAAACCAATTTTGTCAGTTTCTTGAACCATTTCCTTACAAACACACATCATTTTATTTTGTAGCTACCCTCAAGATTTGTCAATTTGAAACAAGTGTCGTTTTTAGGTGCTTCTACCTTATACATGAAACTGTACAGATGTTACAGTATGTTGGGGGATAGTCGCGGTGACCTCCCTTGCAGAAAACCGAGATGTCGACACTCACAACAATGATACACTTGTTAGTAGTACATATTTAGATCGTGTAGACCTGTTGGAACACTGAGTGAAGCTCTGACGACTTCCGCTTCGTTGCCCAGGATCCCGAGGGCGCATCAGCTGCGAAGACAACGTCCTCGGACCGTAGCGGCGGAGCTGACGAGAGTGGAGCCTCTCATCCGTCGTCACGCAGGCACCAGGAACAAGTGCAGAATTTGGAGGATCGAGGTGAAGTCGTGGAAGGGCCCATGGGACCCGACGATAATCTCATCGACGAGATGAAAGTCCCAGATAAGGTAAGCATCAGTACATGCACTGCCAGCAACTCTGAAATTTCCCGTCCCACTGCTCTGCGCAAATGTGCAATTCATTGCCAGGCGTGTCCCAGTAATCACGAGATTATGTATTGAGTATGTCCCGACACGTGTGGTATACGTGATACTATTCAGATGATGTGTGCTGGGATTTCGTCGCGGTGACCCCTTTGCAGGAAACTGAGATTGATCGCAGTAGAGTATTTCACCCATTTCCAATCACTTGAGCAATTACACATATGTAGAGTGTAGCTTTTTTGAATGCAAATTCTTTTTCATGTATAGAAATAGAATTTGCAAGGATGCCATATTTTTCTAGAATTTTACCACACAAATGATAATTACAATGAATTTTTTTAGTAGAAGATTCTCTTCACACCTATAATGATGATATAGACTGAATGCAAAATCAACCGAGGGTTAGTTGCATTTATGAGAGTCTTGCAACCAATCATAATGTGCCACTATTGCTCTGGGAACTACACCACAACTTCACGGAAAGAAAACAGCTTAATGATTGGAAATGGGGGGCGATCACAAATTGGTGAAATACTCTAGTCACATATTTGCATGCGTGTTGAGATCGTGTTTGCTGCGATTGGCATGATTGCTGAGTGAATCACGGTTCACGACTGCCTTCACTTTGCAGAAGGCTGAGATCACTTCAGTCCCGTCGATGTGGTCCGGCCACGGTGCGGATCCGACGCCCTCAGACTGTAGCGGCGGAGGAGATGGGAGTGCCAGAGCACCTTGTTCATGGTCACTCACGCAGGAGGAACACTTGCGAAATTTGAAGAATAATTGCAGACGCGTTCATCCTGGAGCAGATTGGGCAGATATCGAGGACCATCCCAGGTTTGTGGGAGTTGTGGCGAAACTAAGAGCTGATCCCTTTCTGGAAAATTCCGAAGTAGAGTTCAAGGCGACCCCTTTTTATCTGGAGAGGACGCGTCTCTTGCACTTGGCAGTCCTGATGGGGGACCTTGAGATGGTGCAGAAGATCTTGGAAACCCGCTCAGTACCGAACGATGTCCATATCGACTTCCGCACCTATGCGGGCTGCACCTTTTATTCGGCTCTCGACTTGGCCATTGCGGTTGGGGAGAGCGAGATCGTGGATGCCCTTCTAGAAAAGAACGCAAGGTTTAATACCTGCCTTTATCCTGGTTCACTTCAGTTGGCAGCGGTTCACGCACGTGCCGAGGAACCGGAGAAGACTTCCAAAATCATTGGATCGCTTGTCCGCAAGGGCATCGATGTACAAGCCAAGGATGGTCGTGGATATTCCGCCTTCTATCTCGCAGTTGCCCTGGGCAAGACCAACGCTGTCTTGCAGCTTTTGGAGTGGCGAGACAAGATCAAACTCAATGAGGCATGTAGAGAAGGCCGACCACCAATCCAAATTGCGCATGAAGAGGGCTTCAAAGACATTGAAGCTGCACTGATGGAATGTGATGATGTGATAAGGTACATTGACTCAGCATTTCGAGATCGGCAAGCCTATATAGATGCTGCCAATGCCATTCTCGTGGGTGCAACACTCATTGCTAGTGTCACATTTGCCTCGTGGTTACAACCGCCATTGAACTACACCACATCATATCATGGTAGTTCTGTGCAGTATGTTGATATTGAGCACAACGTTGCCTTGGGATGCTTTTGGGTGTTTAACTCCCTTTCTTTCTACTTTGCAATCGGAACAGTTATCCTTGGGGCTAGTAGTGTGTTACCAAGGAAGCAATTGTTCATCATTGAAAATGTGAAGAAGCTATCCCAAAATCTGTTACTAATGACTCTCTTCTTAGCATTTTCAATGATTTTTGTAGTCCTAGCATTTGGAATTGCAGGTTTTATTGTATTGATACCTATTTTGAGGTATCAATGGTACATGATAGTTCCTACAATGGTAGGGGGAATAGTGTGTGTTGGTAGTGTAGGATATTTATTCAAAAATCTCTGGGAACAAAGGCCACGAGACATTCAAATTAGAAAAAGGATTCATCAAAGTGAGATAGCTTCCATAAGATTGTGGTACAGGTAATTGCACGAAACACTTGTAGTACTATGTGACACCCTACTTTTTGATTTTTGTTTTTGCCATAACTTCTGTGTTTTAACTCCAAATGACTCAAAATTTGTAGGGAAGATACTGATGACCATTATACACCTTTTCCTATTTTTCAATATTTTTCAAAAATAATTTACTATTTTTAAACAGCCTCAAAAATTTCTCACAATGGCTGATTTAGGGGTTTTTTGCCATGTTACAAAGGGAAAAAACGAATTTTGAGCTGAAATTTGGAGAGAATGATTTTCTAGTAGACTTAGAGCTACCCTCCAAAGGATTTTGAAAAATACTTATTTTTATGTGGTGTACAAGTCTACAAAGAGAGCTCTATTCTGCATTTTTTTCTAGAGGTATGAAAACTTTTTTTGGAATTTTTTTTGTCAAAACCCATCATCAAAAAGTTTACTCAAGTTATGGATTTTTAAATTTTTTTTATAAAAGAAATAATATTTTCTACAAATTAAAATGTAAGAAGTGGTATTTTCTTCACCGGTTTTAGGATATCTTAAAACCGGTGAAGAAAATACCACTTTTTACATTTTAATTTGCAAAAAATAGCGTTTATTTTTTTTTTTAAATTTAAAAATCCATAACTTGAGTAAACTTTTTGATGATGGATTTTGACCAAAAAAAGTACCAAAAAAAGTTTTCATACCTCTAGAAAAAAATGCAGAATAGAGCTCTCTTTGTGGACTTGTACACCACATAAAAATAAGTATTTTTCAAAATCCTTTGGAGGGTAGCTCTAAGTCTACTAGAAAATCATTCTCTCTAAATTTCAGCTCAAAATTCGACTTTTTCCTTTGTAACATAGTGCAAAAAAACCTCTAAATCAGCCATTGTGAGAAATTTTCGAGGCTATTTAAAAATAATAAATTATTTTTGAAAAATCTTTAAAAATAGGAAAAGGTGTATAATAGTCATCAGTATCTTCCCTATAAATTTTGAGTCATTTGGAGTTAAAACACAGATGTTATGGCAAAAACAAAAATCAGAAAGTAGAGTGTGACAAAAACACAACAAATAGTACAGGTGTTTTGTGCAATTACCCGTACCATGTACGAGAGTGACAGTTATCATCATTCGAATGATGTAGGAGAAAGAGGATGGTTCATGGAGTGTCATAGTATTAGTGAACACCATTTAGATGATGTAGGAAAAAGATGATGGTTCATAGAATATGCTAATGAAAGCAATGGTAGGAATGATAGCTTGTGAAGCATGAAGGTCTACTATATTGTAGATTTAATTCATTGGATGAGTAATTGAGCATTTGATGTCCTTGATTGTTCAATTGACATTCAATTTTGCATTTAATTCTATAACATTTAAATTTTAAAGATAAACAATTCTAGAGCATGGTATTAATTGATTGAAAAGAATATAATTATATACAATACTCTCAAAGAACCTAAAGTATATAATGAAATTTTAGATGGAATGTTGTAATAACTTAGATATTGTAGTTAATTTTATTTTTGTGTTAATTAAAAAAATTCCATAGTTTTGCTTCTGCTCTTGCCAATTTGATACATATTAATTTTGTTGAATTCTTGGGATTGTATAGGATTGTCAATTACCTTGATTACAATATGAACTCTATTCTTTAGCAATTTAAAAAAAAATGGTATAGATGAATGTATAAGACTTTTTTGTAGGATTTGGGAGTTGTTCCTTGAAACTATTCCTTATGTAGTCAACAAACGATTCACTATTTGATTCAAATTCAAAAAATTCAGAAATTTTAGGAAGTATAGAAGGATTGAAAGTTGATTTAAATATTTTTCAAATTCAAAAATACTTTGTTAATATTATTTGATGTAGCCAAAAGATAGCTACATCAAATTGCTTACATGGTAGAGCTCCAATCCGACTCCCATAGTCCATGAACCCACATTCTTCCAAAGATTGCCAAAAACATCCAATGAATCTTTAAAGCTTGAAAGCATGTAAATTGTAGGAAAATAGACATTACAAAAACAACAAGTGCTATTAATATATAACAAACTAGCCATTGAAATATATACCAATGCCATTGTTTTTCTTTCCACATGTGTACAATTTTGGGATTTTAAAATTGGATTTCCATTCATCAAATACAACACCACAATATTTGTAGTTGGATAAGTACATATTTGATCTTTAAAGGACCATAAGTGTCTCCTTAAAAAATATAATGTTTTAATTTTTAACAATTTCCTATGGCCTCTATTTCTATTAAAACTTCTTGAAACATAGCGAATTTTGTTAAAATGGCAATATTCCTCATGCCATTTTTCAGACCGCATGGTCTGAACAAAAAAATGACATTTAGGAATAGTATAGATTTCAAACATCTAGGACATTTATAGATTTTCAAAATCTATGACAAGTTTAGATTTCCAACCGCACAGTCTAAAACATCTTGTATGGGTGTAGATTTCATACATCTACAATACATGTAGATTTCAAAAATCTATGAATGTTGTAGATTTCAGACCACGGCACCACGCAGTCTGAACTGTCAAAAATGTCAAACTAATAGAATACCGCCATTTTAACGAAATTCGCCATAAACTTTCTCATAATATAGAAAAATATTAGCTTTGTAAAAATATAATTTTGTTTCAATTGGTGTCTAGAAACAAAACTTATTTCAAAATAAGCCTAAATTTTAATTGAGGAAGGTGAATAAAATATCCATAAAAAATCCTTACAAATTTTAAAAGAAAATATTTATATATATAGTTTCGTCTATACGTGAAACTTTGATTTATTGCATTTTGATAAATGTCTTGTTTTGGAGACAATCTTAGCATCCTCTTGAAAAAATACGTAGTAAAGAATTCATTTCCAAATGCAATTTTCACAATTTAAAAAAGATTGTTTGACAAGGTTACGTTTGCTTGAGAGAACTGGCTCACTATTGGAATTGTTATGTTTCAATCCCATTTTAGAGCTATTAACAATTAGTTGCTTTCTTAATCATATACCTAAATTTATTTCATAAATTTAAAAAAAAATAAAGTGTTGTTTTCCTTGAATTTTTTTAGACTTTGAACTTAATTCTTTAATATAAATTTCATATGAAAAGTACATATTCATTATTTCTTTACACAAAAAATGATTGATAAATATTTTGAATAGGAATCCAATAAAAAAATTGAAACTTGTGAAATAAGTTTATGATACTGCAAATACAACATTAGTTATATGGAATTAATAGTGTAGTATTCAATCCCCTATTTTCTAGGTCTTAACTTTCTTTACTTTAAAAATGAATTTGATGTCAAATAATGTAAGAAACAATTTTTACATATCTTTTGTTTATTTGGCAGATTTGAAATAAAAGTATATTTGTGACTTATACTTAGCATGAATCATTTTCTTCTATCCCTTACATCCAATTAATAATGACATATTGAACATGAACCTCTCAATTTTATTTTATGGAAGCTGCCACTTGGAGATTAAAGAGCTTGTTTTTGGCACTTAACAATTAATTTCTTCTAGCAATCAAAGATGTCTCTTGTAGACTTAGTCTTGGAGCAATAAAAATTCAACCTTGACCATCTTTGAGAATATCACCTCGAAACAAGTCTAATTATGTATACTAAAGAATAATGATCAATTATTGAAAGTTTGTTTTTTGAGAATTATTTATATATTAGAAAAGCAATCAAGCTCCAAACTTGTATTTTATTATACAACATATTACTTTGTACAAGAACTAATAGAGGTTTTCCTATGTAAGATTTGATGACTTAGGTTAAAGTCCACAAAACAAGGTTATATATGTAGATGTTTGTGTGCCATATCCATTGGATATATGCCACACTAGAATCAATGGCAACAATAGGCTAAGAATTAAGGTCAATCTTGTTGAACCTATAATATTAGGAGTAGTCATGATTGTACTTTCTTTGTCAACCTTACACCTCCATCCATAGTGAGGATATAGCCTTCTTGTGAGTCTAACAATTATTGTTTCAATTACTTGGTTAAAATCTCATGCAATTATATTCATAAACAAATAATAGAAGACAATGACACTTTTATGGAGATTGAAGCCCATAGGTTGAAATCAATGCCTGGTATCTTTCATTAAATCTTAATGCATTGTAAGAATTAATTTGAGATTTTCAAAGAATCATGAGTAATTATAAAAAGGTGGATATTATGGTTAAATTAGTATTTTTTGTGTTTGGAATGTTGATATTATGTTATCATCAGTAAAATAATTTTAAAATTGAAATTGTGTTTAATTTATTACATTCTTTAAAGACATTGCATGCAACAAAGCATATTATATGTTCTCCAAATTTCATAATAATGAAGCTTGCAGTCTTGGAGGTAGAATTTGGAGGTAAAAACATTTTATTTTTATATTTAAGTAAATAGAAATAAATTTTTTTCATCAATCTGATATTTTTATGTTTTATTGTAAACTATTATCCACTACTCAACAATTTTGTTGTGTATCTTTTTTATTCAAAAAGTTTTATACAAATTCTTTTTTGAATGTTCCTGAAACTAATCATTTTCATGTGAGAATATTACTGAATTCTCCAATTTAGAAATGTTTCATATGAATATTAGAATAGGAATTGTGAAGTCTAAATAATTAACCCCTAAATGCAAACACTTTTTTTTGCAATATAACCATTTTGGGTAACTCACTACAAATGGAGTTTGTTTGTTTTTTCTTTGAAAATTTCATAAAACATGTGCCCAAGGAGTAGCTTAGAGGTCCAAAATTTTTAATAACTATTGAATACTTGGTTGAAAAGTTATTGCATGATATGTGATTTAAAAAAATCTTTGGGCACATTGATAGGCACCTCAAAAAGCTTCTTTTAAGATGTTTTTCTTAAGAAATAAAACATTTAAGTTGATTCTTTAGATTTATAGTGAAATCGGAAGCTTTGAATCATTCTATTTGAATCGATGAGTTGAAAGTTATGAGGAGTTTTAGCTTACAAGTAGGTATTGAGTCTCTTCTTGTATCAATATTAATCTAAAGAATCAATTTCAATTCTTTTATTTCTTTTTAAGAAAAAAATTTAAGAAGTTTTTTTTGGTTGCCCAAATTGCCCAAAGATCAATGAAAATTGCATATCTTACAATAACTTTCAAACTATATTGTCAAAAGCTATGAAAATTGTTGGGCCTTGAAGATACTCCGTGAGAAAATGTTGAGAGAAAATTTTAAAGAAAAAAAAACAAAAACTCCACTGTAGTGAGCTACCCAAAATTGCTATGTTGCCAAAAAACACAGTTTGGGCATTTTGGGGTTAACCCCTAAAGGCCCAAGTCCTTTGGAGGGTTAAGAATATCATTTGCTTTTGAAGTGTTGTAGGTCTAAATATCATTAGGGTATAAAAATTTCAACTATTGAATGTTGTAGTGTATATATTTTAGATGAAATAAATGAAATTTGGAGTCATTTGGCCATATAGATTGAGAGATTATAATTTTTTGGTGTTGAAAAAGGATGCTGAAATTTTCCAAAAAACACATTTGGAGGTGAAATTTAATTTCTAAACCTATTCAAATGAAAAAACTTTGGACTTAAAAGTACTTCAAAACCAACATATAAACACATTGGTGTAAGACAATATCATTCAATTGACTCATTGTGTCTATAAAAAAAACTTTGAAATGTCAAAAAATAGTTGCAACTGCAAGGAGGTTCAACCTCCTTCTACTAATATGCTTCTTTGTCACTCATAACTTTTTGGATTCATATAAAACTTTAGCCATACAAACAAGACTATAGCACACAACTTTTCCAAAAGAAATTACTAGGATTAGACATTGTATGATGAAGACAAAACAAGCTATTGAAGTTCACTATTAATAATCCAAAATTTTTTGGTTTTTGAACTTTGAATTGCTCCTAAATATTCAAAACAATTTGGATTTCCATGAATATTTGACCACAATAACTATATTTTTTTGAAGAACATAACCCAATAAATTTTATTGAAATCAAACATTGGATTAAAGAAATACAAGCTTCTAAAGTTGCAGCAACTACAGGTTGGTGAACTCAAATTGAACTTGTAAACTTTAATTGGCTTCCAATAAACTTGTACATCTTGGATTGATCTAAAAATTTGAACATTTCAATTAGAATAAAGAATGAAGATTATCTTTACAATAAGTTTGATTGAATTTGGACATTGATTACAAAGTTACAACACTTTGACTTCTAAACTATGAGAACACTTTTGGTCTTCTTGGGCATTTAGGGGTTATACAAATCCATTTTGATGAACTTAGAATTGATTTTATAAATGATATGTATTTGATATGTATACATAATTTATGACATTTTGCACTTTTTTAATGCGCATGTGTAAAATATTTAATTAAAACTAGTGTTAACAAAATTCACAATAGAGTTACCTTGAAAGTCTTGAAAGTCATTCTTTGTTGTTTTTTATCCTAGATTGCTTTTAATTCCAAAGTTCATTTACAAAATGTATCATTTAAGAAGGTTGAATGAATGACCATTCATTCTAAAGTAGGAATATTCAAAATTAATTATAATTTGTATTCCAGTATTGATCAAAAGACTATATATTGTAGTATTTTTACTACCTTCCTTCTCAATAGTTGAATCTTAAATTTCTTGAATTTATGGAAATTGTACTAAGAAATCATGATAGGTTATAATTGTATTGATAGATGCCCTATATAAAATCATGTCACTTTTGACTCTAAATGATGATTATGAAGTCCAAACAAGCTCAAGTGCCTCTTTATTTTTTTTGAAAGGTTGCCAAGAGTAGTCAAATTGTGTACATTGGACCCCTTCATCACTACTAGGTTATTTTGTCTCTTAGCCCTAAGTATATGCTTCTATTCATGCATTTATCTTTCCTACCAATCTTCATCCATTTGCACACATTACTTACTTTGGTTCTTCCTTTTTGAATATAGCATGCACTACCTTACTTTGAAAACTTCACATCCATCAAAACTTCAAGTTATACTCTCATGAGAGAAATTCATTCAAGGATTACTCTACACTTTATCTCTCCAACTCTTGACTGATGCCTTTTTAAAAAAAATCTCTTTTGCCCTAATTTCTAGACCTTCATCAATTCTCATGTTCACAATCATGGTAAATATCTCAACGTACCCCTTCAAGAAAATTTACACATATTTCTTCTCATATGAATAATTATCAATAGAATCATCAATGATCAATGATGGAAATGTGCAATAATTTGATTACGTAATTTTAAAATGATTGTCAAATTTGCTTGGAGGTTTCTAACATGCCATTATAGCATTTTATCATATCTCATTTTCATTCAATTGCATAACTTTTGATCATTTGAACATTGCTCACCATTGTTGCACCCTCTTTCTATTTGATAAAGACATTAAATACAACACATTCAAATTCCAAGGTGCCCATCTTAAAGATTTAGGGTTGCAAAAGATTATCAAGTGATAAAAATGGCAATCTCCAAACATATAATGAAAGTGGTGATGCATTGTGTGCCTCCAATTTAAATTGGCCAAATTAAATGCAAACTAGGGCATGCAAAATCCTACCATGAGTAACTTACCACTCCTTCTATGGCTCAATCATCCTTCATTCATTAATCTTGCACATCTTATTTGTTTGCTTGCTTTAAAAATTGAGTGATGAAGTCACTTGTGGTAATGGCAAGAGTCACAGAACAAACTACACAAGGCCAATTGAATGAGGCGATTGTCTTGGATATTTATTGAAGAAATTGATGTGAATTGAATGGTATAAATTGGGGTCCTAAATTGTAATTTTCTTGACTCTTTTGAATTCCTTCTTGAGTTGTTGACATGCAAAATGATTTCCAATTGTGTACATGTGAGTTAAAAAATGTTCTTGCTTAGAAGTTTTAAGTTTATACCGGTGTCATTGTTTTTTTTAAGTGCAATTGGAAGGTTACTATCCATGAGGCTTTGGAGGTAAGGATGGTTGTATTTGATGCATTCTTTTGGGGTTTAGCGCATTAATAAACTTGGTAATGTGTGCACCAACCAGCTACTTGTCACCCAAGGAAGGATTGTTGGAGATGGCAAACCTCAAACTCAGAGTACGGGAAGTTTTATGTTTCCATTCAAAGAGAGGTAAGCTTATGTTCTTGTTTCTTGTCTCTGCAACAAAAAGTGAGGAAGAAGTTAAAAATGTTAAATTGGGAGATAAGGTAAGCGGCTCATAAACCGCTCATTTAAGAGTGGTCTGTCTTTTTTATGTCTTTTCTGATATGGGAATATTTTTAGCATATTTTTCAATCAAGAAAAAATAGATGAGGAATCTAAGACAAGTCATTTCATATTTTTTGAAGCATTTTTTAATTAGTTATGAATTTTAAAACTTAGTTTAGCATAGGACCCTATTTGTGATTAGTAGGCTTGTTTCAAAATCTAGCACTACGACATAATCAAATTATTTAACACTTGAAGGAAGGTAGTTCAATAACAAATTCTTATTTTGAATATAATCAGTAGACACCTATCCTCTTAGTTAAGAATGAACCCATTGGGACTCTGAAACCATCCATTTGAATAGTAAAAACCAAATCTTAGCATACTTCAATGCAATCCACAATTCATTTTCTCACAATCAATTGTCCATTTCAAAGCCTCCTAATGGATAGGTGTAAAAGCCTGAACAATTTATGAGCCCTTTCTTATAATCGTTGCTATCAATAATCATTGTTGTTGATTTTTTGTTCAAGATTTTTGAAATCTTATCCAATTGAACTTGAATGATGCGGGATAAATAGGTCATGAAAAGTCAAGAGGTTCACAAGTATTGCTCAAAGAAATGTGAAAATTTGAGCGGCAAGTTGCAACTCGCAAAAGCTCACAGGCTGGAAAAGTTAAAAATTTCATGTGGTCAAACATTTTGTAATTCTAGTAACAATGAGTACTAACTCACCGTCTTAAATCCTCTTCATCCACCACTATTCAAAAGTGGCTACATGTTTTAATGAGAAGAAATAGAATGATGTCAATACCCCTTATGTGCTCATTGGTGGATTGATTGTGCAAAAATGACTAATGTGTCTCGAAAAAATTAGCACCATTTGTAAAATTTAGCATATTTCTTACAAATTGACCATTGCATAGAGGAATTATACATATATTTTATTGTATTATTGTAATAGTGTAGACAAAATCCAACACGAACAACAAAAAAACATTACAAGAAAACAAATGTCTACAATGATTGTGCCTTAACAAAGACTATAACTTAACAATGACTATGAAGTAACTATTTTGTAGTCATTGTGGCAAAGAAATGACCTGTAGAGTCATTGTGAACAAGTCATTCATACCCTTATTTTTTAATAGTGAAAAAGGCATATTTATGATCATGAAACTATGAAGTGTAATACTTATGTCCCTATGTGGCATCTTGAAAAAAATAGCAATTTGTCACATGAGTGTCATAAGTTACAATATTCTCTTTCAAAAGTAATAAGGCTAATTGGTATAAATAGGTTAATCTATTGTGATAATTCTTCGTTGTGCAGATGGAACACAAGGTTTATTGTGTTCCCAATTGCCCACATCACCCAAGCTAGAAACTATGATTGCCCAAACAGGTCTGGTCCACCGAGTACAGACATGTATGTGACGAAGATGATGAACCAATTCAACGAGGCTCAAAGACATGACCCTCAAATGTTGATGGACCGCATCAAGGAAGAGCACCCGCACCTTGTGAAGAGGGTGCACCCCAAGCTGCCATTGTCTTCTCTAAAGATTGGCTCCAATTATCAGTAAGATTGCCTTCACCACAAGCTTCATTCACTACGGAAGTACACTCTCCATCTTTTTCAACCACTTTGCATCCAAGCAATTACCAAAACCGAAGCAATCTATAAGGAATATTGAGAGAGGGCTATTGTATTCTTGAGAGTGTTTTGTAGGAAGCAATTACAAAGAGTCAAATCTTTGAATAAGATTGGGGTTTAATTAAGGTAAATTAGCCTATGATAAGGAAAAGAACGAGCACAAATACTCTGGAAACAACCCATTGTAGTCTTGCATCAACCCATGACAAAAAAAAATTCAAGAAATAAGATGTGGGGTCCCAATTAGGTTGAGTTAGCAGCTACAATCATGTCTCGGATGATGGTAATAGAGTGATGATTGACTCCAATAGGAACTTCCACCTATAAAGTGTAAATTTATCACATTAAAGACTTTTGTCCTATGAAGAGTCAATGAGTTGCTATAAGGCATGTTTTTGAAAAGATGGTCATACTTGTTAAGCTAGAGTATTTAAGAGCACCAAGATTGTGACACCAAAGTTCACAAAATTCTAGGAAAAAAATTTGATTGAGGTGGATATGGAAAATGCCAATCTTTTGAAATTTTGTCATTTGAACCCAAACATTAATCTATGATAGGGAAGACAATGACCAAGAAGCCAATGTAGGATCTTGCATTGGAAAAATGGGATGTGGATTGGGATCAAGCTCTGGGTCAGGATCAAACTCTCCAAGCTCTACAAGGAGCCCACAACAATCCTACAATGGTAAGCGGAAAATGGTGCACAAATCAACAAGCTCTTTTAAGAAGCAAAAATGAGGAGTTGTATATGAGGCCACATCAAACTTAAAGAATACTACAACTAGTAGAGCAAATCCCACACCAACACAACGTTACAACTTCTACCGCTATTTTGGTGAGTTTTTATAACATTCTTCGAAAGAGTACAATTCATCTTTTAGATGTATTTCTAATGGACATAAAGACATCTTATTTCAATAACAAAATAATTCTTGTAAATGTATTTTTTTGGGCTCCTATGAGTCTCTATTATTCTTTCCTTGTCATTTGATTCATCCATCATCTTCTCTACCATTTTTTCCACCAAAAGGATACGTCAACGATTTAGTTCAAGGATGTGATGTTGTATGTATAGAAAGCAATACATGCTTTGAAGCAACTAAAATTGTGAATGTTAATCTACCCTCCAACAACTCATGGCATTCTTAAATGGCATTGCAACGCTACTTTGTATATTTTTTGGATTTTCTTTAGTTATTTCTTGAGATTTTAGGGATTCAAATTTCAATGGTAAAAAAAATGGTGAAGAGTCAATGACTTAAATACAAATTTGTTTTGTGATGAATCAAGAGAGCATTTTTAACTTGGGTACTCAAGCAAGTTGGATGGAAGCAATTTATGTAATGGTGTTTAACCCTTTAAGGTCCAACAGCTATAAATTAGGTGGTTTTCAACAAGAAATGTCACACTATAAACCTTAAAAGATTACTCGTGTTATGTTTGCATTAAACTTCTAATTTTAAAGTGTGTATATGTGCACTAAGTTTAGGTTTTCTATTTTTGAAGAATTTGTATAAAATGCACTGATCAAATTAAAAGAAAAAATGGTCATGATTATCCTTGTGAAGGTTATGCAGGACAAGGTGCCAAAACAAGTAAAGATTGGTACTCCGTGAAGACAGCATGGATTCCAACTCTAGTGTTTCCATGAATAACATGATGCATATTCCATTTAGAAGAAATTGGGCTCAATATCATGTTGTTCATTAGAAAGAAACTACCATTTCAAAATATATTGGACTATGTGCTTGTATGTATTGGTATAGACAATTTTGGTGAAAAGGAAAATTGTAGTTTAATGCAATTATCTTTGAACCAAAAAGAAATTTGAAGTTGAAATGAATGACCAACACAAGGACTAATTCACTTCTTAGAGAATCTTTGATCCTTGTCATCGTAGATGTTTGGTGTGCTTTGAATGACAAAGAATCTCTCCTTGTAGGATAGAAATGCAACTTCTTATTTAAAGTAGATGATGTCACACGATATCAGAATGCATGATTTTCATAGCCACTAGTTTGTCCTTCAAGGATTAAGCTATGGAAACAACACAAACGTAATTGACCATGGATGGTGAAATTTTGAAACCTGATTTGGAATCATAATCTCCAAATTAGTCTTTGGAGGTTACAAAATACTATAATTAATTCCTAAATGCCTAAATCTTTTTCTAAGCTTATCAAAACTTGTTCTAGATGGAACAAAAAGTCAACTTTTTGAAAAGTTTTTTGAAATTGTAACTACAAATTTTAAGAAGATTTGCTAGAGATCACAAAGGAAAAGAAAATATTTTAGTATCACTTATTGATTGAAACTTCATCATGTTTAATCATAGATTTAATATTGTGAAAGTGACTTGAAGTTTTTCAATTCTCTTTAATTACAAATGGCAAACCTATAATTGAAGTTACCAAAAAATATGAGGTTAAAGGACGTAACATGGGAGAGCCCATTCATTTTACAATTAAAAAATTTTTATTCTACAATTTTCATAACCCTTAAGCACCACCACGAATGTTTGACATCTTTGAATGACAAAGAATCTTTCCATGTAGGACAAAATTGCAACTTTTCATCCTCAATATTAGGAGTGGAAAGGGAAGATCTTCTAGAGTGCTTAGACCTCTAATGAATATTTGTGGCTTTTTCAAAGTAGATGATGTCACACAATATCAAAATGCATGATTTCCACATCCACCAATCCATACTTCAAGGGTTAAATGCATTTTAAATGTGATTTTTATTTAAAGATCATGTATTTGAGATTTATTTCCAAAAGTCCTCAATACCAGAATATGAAGATTTGCAATGAATACCCTTTCACAAAATCATTTGATTTTAGACAAATAACCCTTGAACAACAAATTAGTGGTTGTAGAAATCAAACATTTTGATACCGTATGACGTCATGTATACCTTAAGGTAAGCTAATTAATTAATTAATTTTATCCTTTTGGCATAAATTGGATGAACAAAGATTCGGTACATTCCTAGTAATCAAACCAAATGTTTTTGAGTTGATATTTTGATGGTGTGCTCTTCCACTTAGTAGACTTATGAATTTGGGTTGTAATCCAATTTTTAATTATTTTTGTATGATATACATGCTACATAATATAGCTCAATGGAGCGCACATTTACAAATTCTAAAAATACTTTGGCTTTAATTTTTTGGATGAAAGTGACTACAAGGAGCTTTGAAAAAATTTCCACAATTAAAAATAAATAAATAAATATTTCACTTTTGATTTTTTATGATTTAAAATTGGATCCCTATACTTTCTGAAGGAAATTGTAATCCTCTATTCCTAAGTATTGCTGCATGGATGTAGTAGTGCATAATACTCCTACATTTGACTTTAATCCCACGTTCGTCCACATGTCAAACTTTTTTAACCCCTAAAGGTTTCTTACTATGTTTTTACCAAAATTGCTCTAAAACTATCATTTCTAAGACAACTATCAAATTTTAGAAAAAAATCACTTTTGGAATAATGTAACCATAGATCTTTTAGTGCACTAGTTTGACAAGATGTAGAAAAAAATTCAAAAAGTTTTACTATGTATTGGAAGATATTAGTGTTTGAAGTTATAAAAATTCTTTTTTTACTACTACAAAAATCGAGGTAGCTGTACTTCAAAAGGCCACATTTGTATGAAAAAATGTTCAAGATGGTTGTTACTCTTTAGATTCATTTTTCAATTCAAGTTGGTTACATGCTTGAAAATTTTCAAATCATTTGGAATTGTAAAACATGTACAAAAAAAAAGTAAGTAGAAAGAAGTAGAGAATGATTCAAAATACTAAATCGAATACAATTTATTTGTTGAATTGAAAAATACCAATCTCAATGGTTCAAAAGTTGTAATAAATAATCTACAACCAATGTTTTGTTTTGTTTTTAAATATTGAAAATTGGGTAAAATAAAGGACTTCAAAGTTTATTTTAGAGTAGAGAATCCATAACTACCTACAAACTAAAATTCTTTATTACTTTTGACTCATTAAACTTAAATGGAATGATTCACAGCTTTATATGTACATATAAATCTATAAAACCAATTTCAAATTTTGGGATCTAAAAGAAGAGGCTTTTTCTATCTCCCCAAACTGCTCAAGTTTCGAAAACAAACGACATATTATGCAATAACTTTTCAACCATGTAGTCAAAAGTCACAAAAACTTTTGGGCTTTAAAGATACTCTTTGTTTCCACCGTCTACTGAAATTTTGCTCCAAAACATGGAAATCTCTAGTTACATGTACCTACCCAAAATTGCTATGTTGCCAAAAAGGCACTTTGGTCCTTTAGGTATTAATGATGTAATATGTAAGATAATGTCATTCAATGGCCACATAAACTCCTGACTCCAATACAAATGTCAAAAGTACAATACATTGGCAATTTGCTCATAGTAACTATAATATTGGCAGTAGCAATTAGCAGTACTATACGGCAAAAATGCAATCCCTAGTAAAATGCCACAAAAAGTGAATAGTATTTCTTGGACCCACCTTGTCTTGCCAATGTGGACAAACACAAAAGGAGGAGGAGAAATTACACTGATTGTGGTGAACAATTTCATTATTTGGTGACAATTGATGGTGATATTTCTGGCTAAATTTCGCAAAAATTTTAGTTCAATTTTGGTTGTATTAGTACTATACTGTGAAATAAAGGAAGAAAATAAAATAAGTAGCGAAAATCTCAAGATGGCTAGGTGCCATTTAGATGAGGCGCTATGTTTGGTGCTTCTATGTTGCTAGTGAGACCTCATTTAGAAACCAATTGAATAGCCACAAACCACATTAATCTCCCCCTACTTCACATTCAAGCTAGGTTTAGGTTTTGATGTTTCTCTATGTGCCCTCCTTGAAGTAGCTAGATGTTGACAGTGTGCCATAGTAGGTTTGGTGCTTGTAGTTAATTATTTCTTGTTGCAAGCTTATAATAGGTTGGTGAAGTAAGGAGTCACGGAGAGCATCACAATAGGGAGCCAAGAATTTTGGTATACAATTTTTTAAGGCAATAGTGATATTGAAGGTAAGGGAAAGTGCTCCCATTTTAGTTTCTGGAACTCTGTAGTCTGTGCTCTTTTAGAGATTAATTTAAGACACCAGAAATTCATATAGCCAATTGAAAGAGTATAATTATAAAAAAAAATTGGAAGTTGCCATTCATGTCTCAATAAGTAGCTGCAAGTTTCTAGCCAAAAAAAAATGTACACTCAAAATACTAAACTAAAAGAGAAAGTATTGCAACCTATCCACTACAAAATACAAGCTCGGTTGCAAAAAATTTGACTTGCAATCTACATGAGTGCCGGCCTGGCAAGTGGAGATAAAAATCAAAAATAAATTTGAGAAGGCTGGTGAAGACTTGGCAAGCTTGAGAGAATCTAGTACCTGTACTTTCTAATTATATCCCTCCCACGCACTGAGTCCACTTAAAAGTACAAAGATTATTTTCCCCTGTGAAGTTTCCTTCTCCACCCAGACATGTAAGGAGGCCCTAAGCTCTAAGGCTGTCAGTGAGGTACGATTATCTCTTCTGAAACGTCAGCGCATTGCAGAGCGTGTTTACCAATTCAATGAAGCAGTGTGAGCTGCTTCTACTGGTCATTCCCCTTGTTTGAAGTCTCGACATGTTTGATCTTCCTGTGCTTCTCACCTCTGCTTCTTCAGAGGTTTCTTTCTTTCCTTCTTTATTTCTTCCTCTTCAGAGGTTTCGTTCCACCTGCATCCGGGTTCTCAGTTTAGTTTCATCCCTGTGGTCAGCCCATGCTCGTGTGCTTTCATGAAATGTTGGGAGAGAACGGATCCATTTGGAGGTGACGCTGGGACTGGAGGTGCTGCCGATGTATGTGCCGCACTTGCGCTCCTTGAAGAAACACTTGCATCGATCGGAGAATCGAGCGAGTGATCGACACCCGCGGCGAGACTGTACGTATACTGCATCCATGATATATCGTTTGGTTTCTTTGAACTAGTAGATCGGTCAAGTTTCTGCCATGAGGTCGGCATTCTGAACCGGTGAACGTTACGTTGTCTTTCGCAGGTTCTTCGTGTTCAATCCTCTGGTCGTTTGAGGCTTGCTAACTTGAGCACAGACTTGCTAGCGTGAGCGTCTTGGTTTCTGTTTTACATAGTTGCTGTGCCAAGAACTCTTGGGATCCGGCGACGACACGTGCGTCACCGATCCGATGCTACCGGTGCAGGTAAGCATGACTGCCCGCTACTTTGAACTTTCCCATCCCGCAACTCTGCTGCAACTGTGCGTAATCCGGGCTGAAGTGTCCAGGAACCACGAGAGTAGTGAACGTGTCCCGATAGCAGTGGTAAGGTAGGAGTGCCCTACTTTGTAGCATTAGTCGTTCTCTGCCATCCAGAAAAGAACCTAATTTCAAGCGCAAGTGGACCCAAGACTTGGGGTTTTAAAGTGGACAAGTGAGGTTTGAAGAAGTTCTCATTCATCCAAGAAATGGCCAATCACTCACATAGGATCCAAGGTTATGAGTATGTCGCTTTGTGTGTCAACTTTGATGTTAGTCTAGTGTGCACGATAGGTGCATCTATGTAACTGTTTTCAAAAAGTTATATTATATTAAAACAAGCTTGAAAAAATACAAAATCAATTTTGTTAGTTTCTTGAACCATTTCCTTACAAACACACATCATTTGATTTTGTAGCTACCCTCAAGATTTGTCAATTTGAAACAAGTGTCGTTTTGAGGTGCCTCTACCTTATACATGAAACTGTACAGATGTTACAGTATGTTGGGGGATAGTCGCGGTGACCTCCCTTGCATAAAACCGAGATGTCGACACTCACAACAATGATACACTTGTTAGTAGTGCAGATTTAGATCGTGTAGACCTGTTGGAACATGCATCGTTGCTGAGCGAAGCTCTGACGACTTCCGCTTCGTTGCCCAGGATCCCGAGGGACCTTCAGCTGCGAAGACAACGTCCTCAGACCGTAGCGGCGGAGCTGACGAGAGTGGAGCCTCTCATCCGTCGTCACGCAGGCACCAGGAACAAGTGCAGAATTTGGAGGATCGAGGTGAAGTCGTGGAAGGGCCCATGGGACCCGACGATAATCTCATCGACGAGATGAAAGTCCCAGACAAGGTAAGCATCAGTACATGCACTGCCAGCAACTCTGAAATTTCCCGTCCCACTACTCTGCGCAAATGTGCAATTCATTGCCAGGCTTGTCCCATTAATCACGAGATTATGTATTGAGTATGTCCCGACATGTGTGGTATACGTGATACTATTCAGATGATGTGTGCTGGGATTTCGTCGCGGTGACCCCCTTTTGCAGGAAACTGAGATTGATCGCAGTAGAGTATTTCACCCATTTCCAATCACTTGAGCAATTACACATATGTAGAGTGTAGCTTTTTTGAATTCAAATTTTTTTTCATGTATAGAAAATAGAATTCGCAAGGATGCCATATTTTTCCAGAATTTCATTAAACAAATGATAATTACAATGAATTTTTTAGTTGAAGATTCTCTTTGCACCTAAAATGATGATATAGGCTGATTGCAAAATCAATCAAAGGTTAGTTGCATTTATGAGAGCCTTGCAACCAATCATAATGTGCCGATAGTTGTAGGAACTACACCACAACTTCACGGAAAGAAAACAGCTTAATGATTGGAAATGGGGGGCGATCACAAATTGGTGAAATACTCTAGTCACATATTTGCATGCGTGTTGAGATCGTGTTTGCTGCGATTGGCATGATTGCTGAGTGAATCACGGTTCACGACTGCCTTCACTTTGCAGAAGGCTGAGATCACTTCAGTCCCGTCGATGTGGTCCGGCCACGGTGCGGATCCGACGCCCTCAGACTGTAGCGGCGGAGGAGATGGGAGTGCCAGAGCACCTTGTTCATGGTCACTCACGCAGGAGGAACACTTGCGAAATTTAAAGAATAATTGGAGACGCGCTTTTGGCTCACCCAATTCTGGAGCAGATTGGGCAGATATCGAGGACCATCCCTGCTTTGTGGGAGTTGTGGCGAAACTAAGAGCTGATCCCTTTCTGAAAAATTCCAAAGTAGAAATCAAGGAAACCCGTGTTCATCTGGAGGACGCGCGTCTCTTGCACTTGGCAGTCCTGATGGGGGACCTTGAGATGGTGCAGAAGATATTGGAAACCCGCTCAGTACCGAACGAAGTCCATATCGACTCCCCCATCGTTGCTGTCTTCTTCTCTCACTCGGCTTTCAGCTTCCCCCCATTTCCGTCCTGGGCCTCTTATTCGGCCCTCGACTTGGCCATTGTGGGTGGGGAGAGCGAGATCGTGGATGCCCTTCTAGAAAAGAACGCAGAGGTTAATACCGGCAGAAAGGGTTCACTTCAGTTGGCAGTGGTTCACACACGTGCCGAGGAACCGGAGAAGACTTCCCAAATCATTCAATCGCTTGTCCGCAAGGGCATCGATGTAAAAGCCAAGGATGGTTATAAGTATTCAGCCTTCTATCTCGCAGTTGCCCTGGGCAAGACCAACGTTGTCTTGCAGCTTTTGGAGTGGCAAGACAAGATCCAACTCAATGAGGCATGTCACGAAGGCCGACCACCAATCCAAATTGCGCATGAAGACGGCTTCAAAGACATTGAAACTGCTCTGATGAGATGTGATGATGTGAAGTGGTACATCGACTCAACAATTAGAGAGCGGCAAGGTTATGTCGACACTTCCAGTGCCATTCTTGTGGGGGCAGCTTTCATTGCCAGTGCCACATTTACCTCGTGGCTGCAACCGCCATTGAACTACACCACGCCATATCATGGTAGTTCTGCGAAGTATGTTGATATTGAGCACAACGTTGCCTTGGGATGGTTTTGGGTGTTTAACTCCCTTTCCTTCTATTTTGCAGTCGGAACAGTTGTCCTTGGGGCTAGTAGTGTGTTACCAAGGAAGCAATTGTTCATCATTGGAAATGTGAAGAAGCTATCCCAAAATCTAATACTAATGGCTGTCTTCTTAGCATTTTCAATGATTTTTGTAGTGATGGCATTTGGAATTGCAGGTTTTATTGTATTGATACCTATTGTGAGGTATCAATGGTATATGATAGTTCCTACAATGGTAGGGGGAACAGTGTGTGTTGGTAGTGTAGCATATTTATTCAAAAGTCTATGGGAGCAAAGGCCATGGCCACGGAACATTTGTGAAAGGATTCTTAGAAGTCTATTGGAGGAGATGGCACAAAGCATTGAAAGTAGAAAAAGGAGTCATAAAAGTGAGGTAGATTACATAAGATCATTCTATGATTTATAATCATATGATGTAGAAGAAAGATGGTGGTTCATAGAGTTTGCTAATGAAAGCAATGGTAGGAGTAATAGCTTGTGAAGCTTTAATGTCTACTACATTGTAGATTTAATTCATTGGATGAGTGATTTAGCATTTGATGTCCTTGATTGTTCAATTGACATTGGATTTTGTATTTAATTTTATAACATTTAAAGATAAACAAGCTCTAAAATATGGTATTAATTGATTAAAAAGAATAAAATTTTATAAAATATTCTCAAACAACCTAAGATATATATTGAAATTATAGATGAAATGTTGTAACAATTTAGATATTGTACTTAATTTTATTTTTGTGTTAATTAAAAAGACTTAGTAATATTGCTTCTACTATCTCCAATTTGATACATATTAATTTTGTTAGACTTTTGGGATTGTATATAGGATGGTCAATTACCTTGATTACAATATGAACTCTATTCTTTAGCAATTTTTGTTTGCAAAATGGTATAGATGAATGTATAAGATGTTTTTGTAGGGTTTTGGGGTTGTTCCTTGAAACTATTCCTTATACAATCAATGAATAAGTCACGGTTGGTTCAAATTCAAAAAAATAAAAAAATTTAGGAAGTATAGAAGGATTGAAAATTGATTAAATTTTTTTTTTTCAAATTCAAAAATACTTTATTGATATTATTAAATGTGGCCAAGATATGGCCACATCAAATTACTTACATGGTAGAGTCCCAACATTTCTGTAGTCCATAAACCTACAATCTTCTAAAGATCGCTAAAAACATCTAATGAATCTTTAAAGATTGAAAGCATGTAAATTGTAGGAAAATAGAGATTATGAAAGCAACAAGTACTATATATAAAAACTAGCCATTGAAATATATACCCATAAGAGGTTTTCTAGCTGTGTTGGGTGACTACAAGTTCCTGGACTGTGGGAACTTGCTGAAACCTGTTCCAACAGGTGATTTGATGTGGCATAGAGACTACCACATCAAATAATAATATTTTATTAAATGTTTAATTCTTTTCAGAAAAAAAGTTTTATATTATTATTTTTTAAATTGTTATTATTATTAATTTTTTAAAATTAAAATTAAATTTTTTTTAATCTAACCAGTAGTGGCTAGTTCACAGAATGGAGAACAAGGCTGAAATAGTCTCTTAGTACCTTGAAAAAACCTCTTATCAATGCCACATTACTGTTTTTCTTTCCACTTGTATACAATTTTGGGATTTTAAAATTAGATTTCCATTCATCAAATACAACACCACAATGTTTGTAGTTGGATTAGCACATGTTTGATCTTTAAAGGACCATAAATCCCTAAAGGACCATAATTGTCTCTTTAAAAAACATAATGTTTTAATTTTCAACAATTTCCTATGGCCTCGATTTCTATTGAAAATTCTTGAAACCTTCTCATAATATAGAAAAAAATACTACTTTTATAGAAATATAATTTTGTTCCAATTGGTGTCTAAAAACAAAATTTATTCCAAAATAAGCCTAAATTTTAATTGAGCGGGGCAAATAAAATATCCACAAAAACTTCTTACAAATTTCTAAAAAAAAATCTTTAAAGATACACTTTGATTTATTGCATTTGGATAAGTGATGTAATTATTATAAAAAATCTTGATTTGGAGATAATCTTAGCATCCTCTTGAAAAAATAACTTAGTATAGAATTCATTTCCAAATGCAATTTTTACAATTTAAAAAAAATTGTTTGACAAGGTTATGTTTGCTTGCTAGAACTAGCTCCCCATTGGAATTGTTATGTTTCAATCCCATCTTAGAGCTATTAAAAATTATTTTTTTTTAATCATACACCTAATTTTATTTAATAAATTTCATAAAAATGAAAATCAAGTGTTGTTTTCTTTGAGTTTTTTTTGAGACTTTGAACTTAATTCTTTAATATAAATTTCATATGAAAAGTACATATTCATTATTTCACTATACAAAAAATGATTGATAAATAATTTGAATATAAATCCAATAAAAATTTGAAACTTCTGAAAAAAGTTTATGATACTAATAATACAACATTAATTATATATTTATATAGAATTAATAGTGTAGTATTTAATCCCCTATTTGCTAGGTCTTAACTTTTTTTACTTTAAAAATGAATTTTTTTTTGAATAAATGGCGGAGCGAACCCATTGATTAAAAAATGAATTTGATGTTGCATAATATAAGAAACAATTTTTATATGTCTTTTATTTATTTGTCAGATTTCAAATAAAATAGTATATTTGTGACTTATACTCAGCATGAAATATTTTCTTTTGTCCCTTATATCCAATTAATAATGACATATTGAACATGAAACTCTCAATTTTATTTTATGGAAATTACCACTTGGAGATTAAAGAGCTTACTTTTGGCACCTAGAAATTAACTTGTTCTAGCAATACAAGACATCACTTGTAGACTCGTACAACAATAAAATTCAACCTTGACCATCTTTGAGAATACCACCTCAAAACAAGTTCAATTATGTATACTAAAGAATTATGATTAATTATTGAAAGTTTATTTTTTGAAAATTATTTATGTATTACAAAAACAATCAAGCTACAAAGTTGTATTTTATTATACAACATATTACTTTGTACAAGAACTAATAGAAGTTTTCTTATGTAAGATTTGATTACTCTAAGGTTAAAGTCCATAAAAGAAGGTTATGTATGTAAATGCTTGTATGCCATATCCATTGGATATATGCCACATTAGAATCAATGGAAACAATAGGCCAAGAATTAAGGTCAATCTTGTTGAACCTATAATATTAGGAGTAGTCATGATTGTACAATCTTTGTCATCCCTACACCTCCATGCATAGTGAGGATGTAGCCTTCTTGTGAGTCTAGTAGTTATTGTTTCAACTACTTGGTTAAAATCTCATGCAATTATATTCATAAGCAAATATTAGAAGACAAAGAGACTTTTATAGAAATTGAAGCCCATAGGTTGAAATCAATGCATGGTATCTTTCATTGGATCTTAATTAATGCATTGTAAGAATTAGTTTGAGGTTTTCAAAGAATCATGGACAAATATAAAAACATGACAATTATGGTTAAATCAGTATTTTTTTTTGTTTGGGATATTGGTATCATGTTATCATTACTAAAAAAATTTAAAAATTGAGATTGTGATAAATGTATTAGATTCTTTAAAGACATTGCATGCAACAAAGCATATTAAATGTTCTACAAATTTCATGATAATGAAGCTTGCAGTCTTGGAGGTAGAATTTGAAGCTATGAACATTTGATTTGTATATTTAAATAAATAGAATAAATTCTTTTACATCAATCTGATATTTTTATGTTTTATTATAAATTATTATCCACTAGTCAATAATTTTGTTGTTTATCCTTTTTATTCAAAAAGTTTTATGAAAATTCTTTTTTGAATGTTCATTTTCATGTGAGCATATTACTGAATATTACTGAATTTTCCAGTTTAGAAATGTTTCATAGGAATATTAGAATAGAAATTTTGAAGTCTAAGTATTTCACCCTTAAATGCTAACACTTTTATTTTTTCGCAATATAGCCATTTTGGATAACTCAGTACAATTGGAGTTTGCTTGTTATTTCTTTGAAAATTTCACAAAACAAGTGCCCAAGGAGTAGCTTTAAGGTCCAAATTTTTTCATAACTATTGAATACATGGTTAAAAAGTTATTGCATGATGTGTGATTTTCTTTGATCTTTAGGCAACACAGGCACCTCAAAAAGTTTCTCTTAAACTGTTTTTTTTCATAAATAAAAATTAAAGTTGATTATTTAGATTTATATTGAAATGGGAAGCTTTGAATCATTCCATTTGAATCAATGAGATGAAAGTTATGACGAGTTTTATTTTGCAAGTAGGTCTGGAGTCTCTTCCCATGTCAATGTAATTCTAAAGAATCAATTTTAATTTTTTACATCTTTTAAAAGAAATTCTAAGAAGTTTTTTTTTGTTGCCCAAATTGCCCAAAGATCGGGGTTGCTATATTGCGAGCTCAGGAGCGTGAGCCCAAGAGCCCAAGAGCCTACGAGCCTAGGAATTTCTCAACTTTTTTTGGAATTTTTGAAAGTGGGGCCTAAGACCGTGGAAAAAGTTTTAGGGCGGTTTAGAAATAGGGAACAAATGAAGTTAGAACACCAAAGTCCAGCAGAGGGCATAGAAAGGATTGAAAGTAACAAAATAGCGGTTATACATTCAGTACAGTGATGGCATATAGAACCAAATAGATAGCAACACAAAATATCAAATACGAGTAAAGTGGGTTCAAAATCAGAGAGTTTAGGTGGGTCTAGGTACTACTAGAAGACCTTGATGTAGAGCTCTCACCACTCATCGATAGCTCACTGTCTGACTCTATAGCAGACTCATCTACAAACAATGATACTCGTGGATCCGTTCTACGAGATCTAAAAGATGGTTGAGTATCTATGGTCTGAGAATGCGTGGCTACTGCCTCAGCATACACGGGTAACAAAAAAGGTTTAGGAGGGCTAGGGAAAAACGTCGGTTTAGCAAAGAATGGTCAGGATCTCTGCATCTTCATTTTGGCTTCCTGCCTACAAAATCATGACACCAAATGTCAGATACTAAACAATGGGAACTCACATTGTCAAAGTATTGAAAAAAAAATGACTTACTTACTAAAGCGCGAAGTCTTCTGCAATTGCCGGATTGGTACCACCTCCTCATCGTCAGCAATCGGGACAGGTGTAGAGCTTTGTGGAGTTGGCTCTGGAGCTGAAATGGGACGTGTGAGCGGAGCTAGAAGTGCATCAAAAATGCTCTTGTCAGCCTCCAACGCTACAATGTGGCGGCCAGTAGCCCGACAAGCGTAGATGCTTGCTCCTGCAGAATCCCAATCACATTAAAAGAAATAAGATATGAAGTTCAAAGTTCAAATGCAAAAGACATGTGTTAAAACACTAAATAAGGTGATATACAGTAAAGAATAGAACCTGTAGAGGCTGTGCAATCCATGATGATGTCACCAGGCGAGGTAGTTCCCTCAATGATCATTTGCATGAAAGATCGTGCCTTTTCACGAGAACCACGCCATGGAATGGTACCATTCATTGCCAAATCCTCCTTCTCACAACAATTTAGGACAAGATCATCTCTGCCAATGTCAAGGTCGATAGCCTGGTGCGCTGGAACATGACGAAATGTAAAGCGGGACTTCTCAGACTTTACATACAAGTTCATTTTGAAGCGCACAGTCTGCAAATCCACTCCAATACATTAGAATCAATGTAACATTTTCAAAAGGAAAAGAAAATAGTCTATTTTCTTAGACCAGAAGAACATACCGTGGAAGAACGGTCTAGTGGATTGGTAAGACGTAGTCTGTTCCACACCATCCACTCCATTTTCGATGTAAATCCATACTTCCGAGAGAAATCCAAAACATAAGATCGAATCTCACGACTCAGAGAGTACATGAGAACAAGGCCACCACCATCATGAAGATAGTTCTCTGCGAAATCAAAAATCGTCTGTAGCCACTCTTCTGAAAAGTTGTTCTAATTTGGAACAGAGGATGGCGGAATAGAGATGTTAGGGACAGGTAAGCCCTCAAGAACATCCACTATAATGAGATCAACTAAGGCCTGCTTAGTAACATCACCATCGAAGAAACGATCCTTGTCCAAAGCATGCTGCAGATAAGAGAAAACAAGGGACACTTTTATTAATAATTTCATAGAAGTTCAAGATCAAACACAAAGAATTTTACCACACTCACCCTTATACTATAAAGACAAAACATGTTCATAGTTCAAAGCATTGACTATAGAGGTAATTACCTTTTCTAGAAGGGAGAGAACCTTCGTGAATGAAGCGGGGATAGGGCCATCATCTGAACCAAGCAAATTGGTGAGAGACTCATTCAGAATGCATTCATCCACATTGGCATCCACAACCGCAACCGGAGCCAAAGTGAGATTTCCCTGTTGCATCTGAGATTTCGTAAGTGAGAAACCCGAGGAAGTGGGGTTGGCGGCCAAATCACTTGTTGCATGCTCCACTGGGGCAGCCTCCGCCTTGCGCTTCTTCCCCTTCTTCTTCTCTTTGCCGTCATTCTTCGCCGTCTCAGCCAACTTGTCTCTCTTTCTCACCGCGGTGTCCTCAAGCTTCTTCTTGGCTAACTCCAACTTCTCCTCCTTCTTCTTATTCTCCAACTCCCGCTTCTTGATGGCCTTGTCACGAGCCTCACCTTCCAATCCGGAGAACTCGTCAACCTCTGACTGCACAACAACACAGTCCTTGATGCTCTGGAATAGGGCCACTTCTTCCGGTGCCGTAAATCCCTTGGTACAATCCAAGTACCACGCACCAAGTTGAAGATGGCCGATTGGCCAAAACTTCAGTTGAGTGGGTGAAAACATACAATCCGATGATGTAGAGTCACGCCACGAACGTAAGAATGGCGGTAAATCGGACTTGGAGATAGCTTGCTTTCCATATAATTCGAATGTGAAGTACCTAAAGAAGTAACCCAAATCATAAGTCAAGATCATATCCAAATAAAAACCATAACATTAAACATCATACTATGCCCATACTAGACAGTGAAGAAGGCCAAAAAGAATTAGACATTAATTAGAACTTGTGATGGAATCAATGAACAATGATGCTTTGGTTATCTTCGATTTAGTCAATAAGTATATTAGATTGCAAAGACACGGCCTACATATCAAATTCCAAATAGAAACTAGGGAAAATAACTGACTTTGTAGATCAAAATGAAGTAAAAGAAGTACCTGTATAGGACCCGTCTCACGGCGAGAAGGGAGCCCTTATAGTCCTTAAAGGACTCAGATTTCTTGAATGACTCAACTCCTTTGAAGACTCCAGGATACGAGTGTTCCCACAACTTCATCCTCCAAGTCTCGATGTATTCAGAAAGAGACATTGGCTCAGCGGGCACGTCCATGTTAACTTGGATGTTGTCAGACTTCAGTATGCTGTCATACAACTCAAGAGCTACATCCTCCAACTGAACACAAATTTGAATCAGATCAGGTCCTCCAGGTAAATCAAGGTTACTAGGCCAATTATTTAAGAAACAAAAGCAATGAATCAAATATGCTTACTTACCCCTGCAAATCAAACCGCCTTGTATAAGAAGGAACCAATCTTGTCGTCATTAGCTGGTCTGGGTGGAACACGACGAGCTTCACGAGTAGGGGCGGATGAATTTATCCACTTCAACCACTTCACCTTGTGTTGTGGGCTCGCATTGGCAGTAGCAATAAGTTGAAGTTTGTCTAGCGTCAACTCCTGGACACTGTACAAACTCCAGTGCCTCTCAATCTGCAAGCACAAACCAACACATAAGAGAACGAAAATGAATACAAAGTATCCTAAAAGGTTACAAGAATTGTAAAGCTAAAAGAAACGAACCTCCTTCAGCCAATCATCTCCCAATGCAGGATTAGCAACGGACACAATCTTCGAAAGCTTCTTGTAAAGCTTGTCCGTGGCATCCTTCGTTGCATTTCTCATTGCATTTCCAATACCAGTATTGGTAACATCTTCCGGGGCCGTGTCCTCACGATACTTGCGAACTCCAGCATCTGAGGCAATAGATATCTCTTGCTGCACAACATAGAAGTCATGGGTCAAATTGAATGCCATATAAAGATGCAAATTCAAGACCAATGACTGTAAAAACAAGATTACAAACCCAGAAAACGAAGTTTATTATGTCGAACCTGAAAGATAAATGTGGTGAATACTTCCAACGGCATCGTGTACCAAGTCTTCTTTTGGGCGTAGCCGCTGCAAAGTCAAACGTCCTCTGAGCTCAAAATCTCGGAAAACTTCTCAATGGACATTGTTCCATACTTACGAACACGATAGAGTGTGTGGACAAGATTCGTCTTCACGAAGGAATTCTCTGTGTGCCTTCAAAAACAAACACACTGTAAGTATTCCAAATGGATAAAAGATATCTCAATACAAAAGAGTGATAATAAGATATGAGAACTCACTTGTTCACATCATGCATGACTTGCATTGCTGCCCCAAGCCTATCCTTTGTGTCCAAGATGATGGAGTCCACACGCACGTGCCACTTAGCTTCTCCACTGTGAAGCCTTTTGATATGCCGCATCCATGCAGCATGTCTGTGATTGCCATCGCAAATGTAGAACTTGGCATCAACCAAGTGCTGCAACTCAATATGACTACTGAGCTCCTTGTTAAACTCAGCATTCACGTCATTCCAAATCGGACCCCATCCGAGCTTCTCCTCTTCAGAGAACACACCTACCTCGCCCTCTTCGTTTGAGACAGAAACATAGAATACTCTTGCTCCGTCTTCATACCCATGAACGAATTTTGTCTCCAACTCGTCCACATTACAATCCAAGGTGGGTCTCACCATCGGCATGGGGACCATACGACACAATGGGATCGCCATTCGGGAGAGGCGATTGGGGGAGATTCGCATACTAGCTATTGTTGAAATTGAATCAACGTTTTGGGACCTGCGAATGTGGTCTTCATCTTCATTGGCGGGGGCCGGCACTGGGGGCAATTGAACGCTACGTTCTATAGAATCGTGCGCTCCAGCAACGGTGGAGGAAGGAACTGAGGACGACTTGCAAGTACTGTCCACCTGACAATTCAAATGGATGGAAAATTCCAAGATCAGCAGCGTGTAAAAGATTACAAGGCCGTGGCTCCGAATGGGGCTCTCGGTGGCGAGAGGGCTCCCCCGCGGCGCGGCAGGCAACGGGGTGGGGTGTGATTGCCCACCCCGGGTCAACACAATAGGGATCACAGAGAAAAAAAAACAATGAGGTGCGACCCCGAATGGGGGCTCTCGGTGGCGAGAGGGATCCCCCGGGGCGCGGCAGGCAACGGGGTGGGGTGTGATTGCCCACCCCAGGTGAACACAAACAAGGATCACAGAGAAAAAACAACAATGAGGTGCAACCCCGAATGGGGGCTCTCGGTGGCGAGAGGGCTCCCCCGGGGCGCGGCAGGCAACGGGGTGGGGTGTGATTGCCCACCTCGGGTGAACACAGACAAGGATCACAGAGAAAAAAAAACAATGAGGTGCGACCCCATTCGGGGGCTCTCGGTGGCGAGAGGGCTCCCTGGGGTGCGGCAGGTAACGGGGTGGGGATTGATTGCCCACCCCGGGTGAGTGAAAACAGGGATCACAGAAAGAAATTCAACGAGACTTGACCCGAATGGGGGCTCTCGGTGGCGAGAGGGCTCCCTGGGGCGCAGCAGGCAACGGGGTGGGGTGTGATTGCCCACCCCTGGTCAAACAGACAGGGATCACAGACAAAAAAACAACAATGAGGTGTGACCCCATTCGGGGGCTCTCGGTGGCGAGAGGGCTCCCTGGGGCACAGCAAGCAACGGGGTGGGGTGTAATTGCCCACCCCGGGTGAAACAGACAGGGATCACAGAGAAAAAAAAACAATGAGGTGCGACCCCGAATGGGGGCTCTCGGTGGCGAGAGGGCTCCCTTGGGGCGCGGCAAACAACGGGGTGGGGTGTGATTGCCCACCCCCGGTGAATCCCGACAGGGATCACAGATAAAAAAATCAATGAGGTGCGACCCCGATGGGGGCTCTCGGTGGCGAGAGGGCTCCCTGGGGTGCGGCAGGTAACGGGGTGGGGTGTGATTGCCCACCCCGGGTGAACACAAACAAGGATCACAGAAAGAAATTCAACGGGACTTGACCCGAATGGGGGCTCTCGGTGGCGAGAGGGCTCCCTGGGACGCGGCAGGCAATGGGGTGGGGTGTGATTGCCCACCCCGGGTGAACACAGACAAGGATCACAGAGAAAAAAAAACAATGAGGTGCGACCCCATTCGGGGGCTCTCGGTGGCGAGAGGGCTCCCCCGGGGCGCAGCAGGCAACGGGGTGGGGTGTGATTGCCCACCCCGGGTGAAACAGACAGGGGTCACAGAGAAAAAAACAACGATGAGGTGCGACCCCGAATGGGGGCTCTCGGTGGCGAGAGGGCTCCCCCGAGGCGCGGCAGGCAACGGGGTGGGGTGTGATTGCCCACCCCTGGTCAAACAGACAGGGATCACAAACAAAAAAAAACAATGAGGTGCGACCCCATTCGGGGGCTCTCGGTGGCGAGAGGGCTCCCTGGGGCGTAGCAGGCAATGGGGTGGGGTGTAATTGCCCACCCCGGGTGAAACAGACAAGGATCACAGAGAAAAAAAAACGATGAGGTGCGACCCCGAATGGGGGCTCTCGGTGGCGAGAAGGCTTCCTTGGGGCGCGGCAGACAACGGGGTGGGGTGTGATTGCCCACCCCCGGTGAATCCCGACAGGGATCACAGATAAAAAAATCAATGAAGTGCGACCCCGATGGGGGCTCTCGGTGGCGAGAGGGCTCCCTGGGGCACGGCAGGTAACGGGGTGGGGTGTGATTGCCCACCCTGATTGAACGCAAACAGGGATCTCAGAAAAACAAATTCAAGGGTTTGAGCTTCAATTGTCATACCTCGAGATCTGGAGGCTCTTTCTCAATGGGGGGCGCAACCGTGGCCTCCGTCCTCGCAATAGCTCCGCTCCTTGTCTCCATTGTAGATACTCCGACAATCTGCAAGATGTGATTGTCTCGTTAGAAAAACGCATGAGAACATCAATCGGGGAGAATGATTTCGGGAGTTTGAGTTTCATAATGACACAAACATTTTGAATGTGGGAGTTACACAAGTATAGAATCAATATCCACACCAAGAGGAGGATGGACGACGTGAAGGTGAGTTGAAATTTCAATGACCGGAGCGATAGCCTTCCTGAGGAGGAGCTGGTGGCACCGCGGCTCGGAGGGTCGGAGGCAAGGAGGGGGCCTGCGATCGAAAGGCTCTGTCTACGGAACCCTAATCGGGGTCCCATCTGGATCGGGCCGATCGGGGCCCGTTTTTTTTTTATTTTTTTTTATTTTAATTAAAAAAGGAAAAATAGTCATTTGTTTTTAAATAAAATTATCACGCCAGTTAAAGATAAGTTCACACTGTCGAGACCTACTTAAATCTAAATTTGCAATGTGGATTGAATTTAGAACATGTTGAATAGTATGAGGCGGTGCTTGCGTATTTGGAATACAGTAAAGTAGAATTGTTGAGAAAGGAAACTTACATTACATGGTCCAATTCTGATGCCGTTGTCATCCTGGATAAGTGAAAGGAATTCGGGGAGACTACTCAATCCAGGGTGTAGATCATTTTCATTGCTTCCATCAATAGAAGTAGCCTCCGGATTCCCAATGACATCTTGTTCCAAATTCGGTGATGTCTGAGCAAGTATGAGGTGTCTGCGCCTATTTTCAAGAGACATTTTCAAGGACTTCAAACTATTGAAGCAGCGGCTCATCCCCCTCTTCTTTTTCTTACCTACACACTTTCTACTGCATTCGGCATTGGATTCAACTATCATCTGGCCTGTCAATAAGAACTACACTCCCCCAGGTAGTGAATGGCTCGTAACATAGTGTTGGATACATGTCTACTGTAGCGTGTCTCCTGGATCTTGAAAATGAATCATTCCAATGTTTGTAGCCATGATTTATATGTGTGCAGATTAATTTTGTCCGTTAGTGCTCCAATTATTAATTATAGAGCTCCGAATTTCATTTGATCTTATAATTACGATACGAGTCGTTTGTTGTGTAGATTCAAAAATCACCATTGTTATAGTATTAAACAAACGCATTTATCGATCTTTCTTTTCAAAAGACAATCTTGTTTATGATTTTTGGTTTCTTAATTCCTAAGAAGTTCCCAACGGATTGGTTGATCTATTATGATATTACTATATATATTACAGTTACTTATATGTTGATTTTCTATTGCTCTAGGAGGAGAAATATTATCAGATTCTTCTCTGGATTTGTATGTATTTCGGATCCACTCGATGTGATTTTATTCTAGGTAACTCTGACAGTCTATGCAGGTACCTGTGTTCATTATGGTAAGTTAGGTGACCTACTTGGAGATAAAACTCAACAAGCTTAACTCGCCTATTAGCACAACCATGTCTGACAAGCGCAATATAACTTGATTTTATTGCATGATATTCATTTATTCTTTAATGCTCGTCAATACTACATACATGGGAGTTTGATCCATTTCATGTCACCTTTCCCAGATTATCTTATGAGAGTTTCATGATTGAATATTTTGGAGACATTCTAGAATTTCATGAGCTTAAAACCAGACCGTCTCAACTTCAAGTCATGCTGCATCACATAGAAGACTTCATTTAGTTTTTATTCTCCAACACTGTGTTGATGCGATGGCTTCTATCAGAGCAAATGGACACGAGGTCCCACTTTTTCTTTGTCTTGATTCCTCTGGCATAGCTGATGTTCCAAGCCACTTGCTTCACGTGCGCTATGGTTTTGTTGAGTCTTCAATCTATGTAGAGAAAGAAGTACAGTCGGAATCTGGGACGCTTCTCCACTCCATTCTTATCCGTAGAATTAGAAATGAGGAAGGCTCTTTCTGGAGCTTAGGTGCTGGCCGTTATAGGGCTTATGGATTAGCATCAGAAGTCATGGATGCTTCAACAGAGGTTTTGATGCCAGTGGCTGTGGCCGACGCAGCTTCTATTCCTACGTTGCGAGCCGTCAAGCTGGAGCCTGATGGACTCTCCCCCTCTTCTCTTCATTACGGTCTTCCTTCATCAAAGGATGATGAAGGAAGCTTCTCTTGTCCTATTGTTGTGTTGTCTAGTGATTCAGAGGAAGACCCAGTGAAGTACAATTGTCTCGGATCCGAATCACAAACTGCTGGCACTTATGTGCACCTTGGAACACCTGAATCCGTTGGTATGCGAGATAGTAGTGCTGGTAGTTCAGTGTTCTCTCGACCGCCGTTGTATCCACAAGAACAAGGCAGTTCGAGTGTTATAGACTCTCTGAAGAAGCTACGAACTATTCGAGGATGCAGAAACGAGCTCGCCCAGATTGATTTTGATTCGATTGAGCACAAGACAGTTCCATTTCTTCCAACATCATTTGACGGTGATATTGTCCTAGAATTGCCACCTTGCCATTCATTACCTTCGTTGAGCTCTTCGAAGAGTATGGCTGGTATGGACAAACGCTACGATGGTCATACGTGGTGTCGCACGATGACCTCAAACATTCACAACAATCTTGGCCTCAAATTCAGGAAGTCTTCATGCGTTGGCCACCTTATCTGTACCAACAGATCTTGCGATTACATATCTAGGTGCTCTAAGAGAAACGAGACTGAGTGGTTGGATAATACTAGTACTCCGTTCCTCGTAGGGTCAATTCCACCACGAGATTCCACTTTAGCTTGTAGAGTTTGTAAAACTTCACCTACTTGTGTCAGTTTCTGTGATGCTAGGATCTACTATGTTGTAGGATCATCTCATATGACCTGGGCTTGCATTCATCTAGGCAATCATAACCACCCAGTTCCAGATGGTCTTTGTCGAGATTCAGTGGACACCGTTTCTAGCCTTCTAGCAAAAGAGGTTGCAAAAACACCTACAGCTAAAGCCTCCGCCACAGCTTTAGCTGCTAGCAAGGAATTCTTGGATACTTTTATGGTTCATTCAGGTGATTCTCCGAAAGAAATGTTGAAAGGCCCTGCTTTGGATGCAGTGATGGACAAGTTCCAAGTCTTAAGTTCTCCAAACGTTCGGAACATCATTGCCTCTTTCTGAAGCAATGGAAGCGGGGGAGGTGAAATCGACCGCTTACTTGCAATGAAGAGGCAGGCCAAGATTGAGTTCATTCACGACAGTGTATTTCCGGGACAAGGACAAGAAAAGGTGTACCTCTTCAAGATGCTAGTAGACGGCCCTGGAAGTGGAGTCGATCTAGTGAAGCGCATGCAACCAGGTGGGGATCTAGAGAATTGTTGGCTTATGTTTGACCATGTGAAGCGTGTCAAAGGGTGGACTACAATCGCTTGCCATGTTTATGATTCAATTTATTGCAAGGTGATGACTATAGCGGTTTGCGACATGCAATCGGAGGACACGGAGGGCCAAACCGTCATGTGGAGATGCTTGAATCGAGTTATGGAGAAAAATGGATTGGACAATCCCAACTTCAAAGGCTTCATGGCAGATAGTGCTCAAGCAAATTGGAATGCCATTAGGATCGTTTATGGTTCCGGTGATGCATCCATCAAAATGGTTGATAGAGAACGCACGTGTCTTTTCCACTGGGCAACTTCTTTGAAGCAGCACACGGAACGACTCATCAAGAGAGATATGCAAGCTCAACACGTGAGGTTGTGTAGAGATTACAAAGATGCAAAAACTCTAGACGAAGCGGAGAGCAGGTATCTGCAAATCAAGGCATGGTGGTATTCGTCTGGTGCAGCCTCTGAAGAGTCGCTGAGAGAGCTAGAGCTTTGGTTAGCTTTTTGGCACTTCCGTTATCGCCAATGGGGTGGATTCATGGAGACAGTAAGTCTTTTCTTTTATTTATTTCTTCTTTTACATAGTCCATGTTGTCTTCATCACAACCTTAGTTTCAAGATTTTCACACATTAACTATTCCTACTTAGTGAAATTGTCCCTCAGTTGCAACTGGGATCGTCATCTGATTCCTGTCTCGCCACCGAGAGGCCTTCGCTATAGGATTGTGGTTGCCCATTTTGTAGCCCGTATACAACTCTCGTCTTTTGAGAAGGGTCCTTAAGCCCTTTTTTGATTGATTGACGTCGGGGCCTGGGCCCCCCCCCTCAACCACATCTCTAAACTAAAATACTTATATGTACTAGGCGGATTTGGTTTTTCTTGTATCTATAGTCAAAAGTATCTAGGATGTCTCGGTACAGTCCTTTCATGGTATTGGCTTAATGATCATCCCTACTTTAAAATGGATATTTTGGTTGTGTTATATTATTCTCATTTGCCACTTTTATTAACATGTCCTATTTCTGTACTTCCAGAGTTTGTCTGCAGACGAAGAAGCAGATATTCCATCCTACAACCTATCGGAAACGATTCACAACAAGTGGCTTCAAGCATCTGGGAAACATGGTACCGACTTATATGTTGCCACTTGTGACGACTGGATTCGAGTATTTATGCAGATGACTAATTATCGCGTGTATCTAAATGGTGGACCTTCTGGAACTGGACCGTCCCGACATGATCTGAAGTTAAAGCGAGCAGTAGCATCTATGGACGGGAAGAAGATTATTGATGCATTGTGCAGCATGCCTGGTGCGAAGGAACTGTGCACACGTGTACCCCATTTAGAAGGGGAGGAAGTCTTCGGCTCCACAAAGCGCAAGCATGATGAGCCTATTGGGGCTGAAGGTGATTCTCACCGCCCAGATAAGGTCAATTTCTCTCACCCTAGAGTACAATTGAAATCTGGCACTGCTCTGAATGCATCCACAGATGAAGGAGCTCTAGTGTTTCCTCATGCCATGCACATATTGGAGACGGATTGTGACCCTTCACAGTGGCACATTGCTCGCATTTCCGTGAAATCCAAGAGGAAGTGCCATGCCATTCAAGCACAGACGGAGGTGAAGTGCAAGATGTCCATAGTTCGAGGTGCTAAAGCTGTTGCAGCACCGATGTATAAAGGCCAGAAACGTGAGTACAAAGGTACGAATGTTGAAACAGATGACTTCTGGTTTTGTCTAGATGACATTCAACGTTGCGTTATGGGACCTAGGAGGTCTCATGTCCTTAGTCGCCCTCAACTCCCTGAAATCTGGCCTGTGATGCTGGGTACAAGTCTTACTTCTCATGAGATTATACTTTTTGAAGAGGCTGGGTTTCGCCTTCAAGAGTGCCCATCACTGTCTCCGCGTCGCTTGTTCACATCTTCGAGACTTTTCGAGGTTTTGGAATGGAACTATTCAAAGGCAGCTCACTCCGATAAGCCTCCTTGCATTCGAAATGGAAAAAACATTCGGAGGAATGATAAGGCGCCCACTAATGATCATCAAAATCATTGGGAGAGTGCAAGAAATGTCACGGGCAATATCCTTGGAGTGAACATCCTCCCTTATCCAGGACTTGGAGCTGTTATCACTTTACAGTCTGGTGTAGAACCTCATCACATGGTATATCGTGTCACTATTTCAAGTTTCCCAACTTGCACTTACTTGTACTTCATTGGTATGTTGTCTGCATCCATTGGCAAGAGAGGAAAATATGTTAACTGCAAACATTTATATTATATTTTTCATTATTTGTGCAAGGTTCACCAAAAGACGGACAAGTTCATTCACGCCCCTAGCTTTAGCATGGATGAGATTATGACACTACTAGAGAAAGCAGGAATGATAAAAATAAAGGTCTGATTTAGCAGTACTAGCATTCAGCACATCTATACCAGATTATTAGAAAACTCTACACCATCCATGATTGTATGTAGCACCGGTACAACTATAGAGGATGAGTATCTGTCCCTCATGAAGTCGTTGTAGGCCTTCATTTGTACTCGGTCTTCAAGAAATATATCTTTTTCTGCATTGAATACCCTTTTTTTTTCTAAAACTCTTATGCCTTTTCGTTGTAACCTCCTAACCCTAACCCTTGACCTTAGATTGTATGATAGATTTATGATGAATTGTTTTGAACCACTGATTACTCTATCAATTGCGTGCTTGCTTTCAAGTTGCTCAAGAACCCTAAGCCAATAAATGTCATTCTCCTATTATCTGTATTTTATGCTACATGGATTCCAAAATTTATGATTGGTTATTGAAGCCCTAAACCTGAAATTGAGGGTCATTCTTTCATAGCAGCAAAAACAGTGCTTGGAAAGTTGGGAGCTCTTTTAAATTTAGTCCAATATTGAATCAACGGATTGTTTGACATTACAATCATCTCACATTCTTTGCCTTCAATTCTATATCATAGGAAAAAGTCTTCAATAAAAGGTGTACATGAAGTAGTATATGTTAATAGGTTTTAGACCCTTAACCCATGGTTCAAAGTCCACGGTTTTAGGTCCACGGTTATAGGGTCTCTATCACATCCAAAACCAATGAACTGGGGGTAGATGTATACTACTCGGGTCACCTTAAATCAAAAGTCCATTGAATTTTTTTGGGAATATTGAAAAAAATTACAATTTACTTCAACTAAATATCTAGGCTCGCATAATGTACGCTCACAGCTCTCAGGCTCACGCTTTTAGGCTCACAATTTAGCGTCGTTGCCCAAAGATCAATGAAAATTGCATATCTTACAATAACTTTTAAACTATATAGTCAAAAGCTATGAAAATTGTTGGGCCTTGAAGGTACTCCTTGGGAAAATGTTGTATGGAAATTTCAAAGAAAAAAAATTAAAAACTCCATTTGTAGTGAACTACACAAAATTGCTATCTTGCCAAAAAACACAGTTTGGGTGTTTTGGGGTTAATCCCTAATGGCCCAAGTCCTTTAAGGGGTTAAAAACATCATTTGCTTTTGAAGTGTTATAGGTCTAAATGTCATTAGGATACGTAAATCTCAACTATAGAATCTAGTAGTGTATATATTTCACATAACATAAATCAAATTTGGAGTCATTTGGCCACATAGATTGAGAGATTATAATTTTTTGGTGTTGAAAAAGGATGCTGAAATTTTCAAAAAAACACATTTGGAGGTGAAATTTAATTTCCAAACCTATTCAAATGAAAAAAAATTGGACTATAAAGTGCTTCAAAACCAACATACAAACACATTGGTATAAGACAATATCATTCAATTGACTCCTTGTGTCTACAAAATGACTTTGAAATGTGAGAAAGTAGTTGCAACTTCAAGGAGGTTCAACCTCCTACTAATATGCTTCTTTGTCGCTCATAACTCTTTGGATTGATATAATACTTTAGCTATACAAACAAGACTATAGCACACAACTTTTCCAAAAGAATTTACTAGAATTAGACATTGTATGGTGAAGACAAAACAAGCTACCGAAGTTCACTATTAATAATCCAAAAATGTTTGGTTTTTGAACTTTGAATTGCTCCCAAATATTCAAAACAATTTGGATTTTCATGAATATTTGACCACAATAACTATACTTTTGAAGAACATAACTCAACAAATTTTATTGAAATCAAACATTGGATTAAGGAGATACAAGCTTCCAAAGTTGCAACCATCAACAAATTGAACTTATAAACTTTGATTGGCTTCCAATAAACTTGTGCGTCTTGGACTAATTTGAAAATTTTTAACACTCAAACTAGAATAAAAAATGTAGATAATCTTGACAATAAGTTTGATTGAATTTGGACATTGAATACAAAGTTACAACACTTCAACTTCTAAACTATGAGAACACTTTTGGTCTTCTTGGGCATTTAGGGGTTATAGAAATCCATTTTGATAAACTAAGAATTGATTTTATGAATGATATGTATTTGACATGTATACATAATTTATTTCATTTTGCACTTTTTTTATGCACATGTGTATAATGTTTAATTAAAACTAGTGTTAACAAAATTCACAATAGAGTTACCTTGAAAGTCTTGAAAGTCACTCTTTGTCTCTTTGATCCTAGCTTACATTTAATTCTAAAGTTCAATTATAGAATGTGTCATTCGAGAAGGTTGAATGAATGACCATTTATTCTAAAGTGGGGATACTCAAAATTAGTTGTAATTTGTATTCTAGTATTGATCAAAAGATTATATATTAAAGTGTTTTTACCACCTTCCTTCTCAGTCATTGAATCTTAAATTTCTTGAATTTATAAAAATTATGCTAAAAACTTATGATAGCTTATAATTTTATTGATAGATACCCCACATAAAATCATGTCACTTTTGACATTAAATGATGATTATGAAGTCCAAACAAGTTCAAGTGTCTCTTAATTATTTTGAAAGGTTGCCAAAAGTAGTCAAGTTGTGTACATTGGACCCCTTCATCACTACTAGGTTGTTTTGTTTCTTAGCCCTAAGTATATACTTCTATTCATGCATCTCTCTTTCTTACCAATCTTCATCCATTTGCACACATCACTTGCTTTCGTTCTTCCTTTTTGAATATAGCACACTACCTTACTTCAAAAACTTCATATCTATCAAAACTTCAAATAATACTCTCCTAAGAGAAATTCATTCAAGGATTACTCTACACTTCAAGTCTCCAACTCTTATAAGTTGCCTTCTTTGTTCCTCTTGCCCTAATTTCTAAACCTTCATCAATTCTCATGTTCACAATTATGGTAAGTATCTCAATCCCTCCAAGAATATTTGCACATGTTTCTTCTCATATAGATATCAATAGAACCATCAATCATCATTGATAGAAATGTGCAATAATTTGATTACACAATTTTGGAATGATTGTCAAATTTGATTGGAGGTTTCTAACATGCCATTATAGCATTTTATCATATCTCATTTTCATTCAATTGCATAACTTTTGATCATTTGAACATTGATCACCATTGTTGCACCCTCTTTCTATTTGATAAAGACATTAAATACAACACATTCAAATTTCAAGGTGCCCATCTTAAAGATTTAGGGTTGTAAAAGATTAGCAGATGATAAAAATGGCAATCCCCAAATGTATAATGAATTGGGCAATTTAAAAACAAACTAGGGCATGCAAAATCCTACCATGAGTAACTTACAATCCTTCTTTGGCTCAATCATCCTTCATTCATTAATCTGGTACATCTTGCTTGCTTAAGTTTACTTGCTTCAAAAATTGAATGATGAAGTTACTTGTGGTAATGGCAAGAGTCACAGAACAAAACCACACATTCAAGGCCAATTGAATGAGGCGATTGTCTTGGATATTCATTTGAAGAAATTGATGTGAATTGCATGGTATAAATTGGGGTCCTAAATTGTAATTTTCTTGACTCTTTTGAATTCCTTCTTGAGTTGTTGACATGCAAAATGATTTCTAGTTGGGTAGATGTGAGTTAGAAAATGTTCTTGCTTAGAAGTTTTAAGTTTATGCCGGTGTTGTTCTTTTTTTTAGTACAATTGGAAGGTTACTATTCATGAGGCTTTGAAGGTAAGGATGCTCATATTTGATACATTCTTTTGGGGTTTAGGGTATTAATAAACTTGGTAATGTGTGCACCAACCAGTTACTTGTCACCCAAGCAAGGACTGTTGGAGATGGCAAACCTCAAACTCAGAGTACGGGAAGTTTTATGTTTCCATTCAAAGAGAGGTAAGCTTATGTTCATGTTCCTTGTCTCTGCAACAAAAAGTGAGGAAGAAGTTAAAAATGTTAAATTTGAGATAAGGTAAGAGGCTCATAAACCACTCATTCAAGAGTTGGTCTGCCTTTTTCATGTCTTTCCTGATATGGGAATATTTTTACCATGTTTTTCACTCAAGGAAAAATAGATGAGGAATGTAACACAAGTCATTTCATATTTTTTGAAGCATTTTTGAATTAGTTATGAATTTTAAAACTTAGTCTAGTATAGGCCCCTATTTGTGATGAATAGGCCTTGCAAACCTATACATGCGTAGTTTGAAAAATAATTTGGCTTGGTTCAAAAACTAGTACTGCAACATGTAAAAAGTAAAAGAATTTGTTTCTAAATGCCTCATTTTCTAAAACTGAAATGAATGCTTGAATAAGTCATTAGTTCAAAAAATTTAACACTTGAAGGAAGGTAGTTCAACAACCAATTCATCTTTTGAATATAATCAATAGACACCTATCCACTTAGTTAAGAATGAACCCATTAGGACTCTCAAACCATCCATTCAATGAGTAAAAAACAAATCTTAGCATACTTCAATGTAATCCACAATTCATTTTCTCACAATCAACTATCCATTTCAAAGCCTCCTAATGGAGAGGTGCAAAAGCCTAAGTGATTTATGAGCCTTCTCCTATAATTGTTGCTACCAATAGTCATTGTTGTTGATTTCTTGTTCAAGATTTTTGAAATCTTACACAATTGAACTTGAATGATGAGGGATAAATAGGTCATGAAAAGTCGGGAGGTTCACAAGGATTGTTCAAAGAAATGTGAAAATTTAAGCGGAAAGTTGCAACTCGCAAAAGCTCAGCTTGAAAAGTTAAAAATTTCATGTGGTCAAATGCTTTGTTATTCTGGTAACAATGAATACTAACTCACCCTGTTAAATCCTCTTCATCCACCACTATTCAGAAGTAGCTTCATGTTTTAATGAGAAGAAATAGAATGATATTAATAGCCCTTATGTGCTCATTGGTGGATTGATTGTGCAAAAATGACTAATGTGTCTCAAAAAAATTAGCACCACTATTTGTAAAATTTAGCATATTTCTTACAAAGTGACCATTGCACAGAGGAATTATACATGTGTTTTATTGTATTATTGCTATAGTATGGACAAAATCCAACAAGAACAACAAAAAACATTACAAAAAAACTAATGTCCACAATGATTGTAACTTAACGATGACTGTAATTTAACAATGACTGTAACTTAACAATGACTATAAAAAATAACTATTTTGTCGCCATTGTGGCAAAGAAATGACCTGTAGAGTCATTGTAAAGAAGTCATTCATACCCTTGTTTTTTTATAGTGAAAAAGGCATATTTATGATCATGAAACTATGAAGTATAATACTTATATCCCTATGTGGCATCTTGAAAAAAATAGTATTTTGTCACATGAGTGTCATAAGTTACAATATTCTCTTTCAAGAGTAATAAGGCTAATTGGTATAAATAGGTTATCCAGTGTCGTAATTCTTCATTGTGCAGATGGAACACAAGGTTTATCGTGTTCCCAATTGCCCACATCATCCAAGCTGGGAAATTGCGACTGCCCAAACAAGTCCGGCACTATAAGAAACCCCTATTTTGGTGACGAGCCCTAATTTTTTATGACGGATTTTAGGTGATGTCAACGTTGACAATCCAAAAATTTTATGTCAATAAAAATGTCCAATTTAACATCAACATTGATAGTCTAGTGTTTTTATGTTAATATTGATATTACATTGGACATTTTTGTTGACATAAAATTTTTGGATTGTCAACATTGACATCACCTAAAATCCGTCATAAAAAATTAGGGCTCATCACCTAAAACACGGATTTCTTATAGTGCAGTCTACTGAGTACAAACATGTACGTGACCGAGATGATGAACCAATTCAATTGGGCTCAAAGACATGACCCTCAAATGTTGATGGACCACATCAAGGAAGAGCACCCGCACCTTGTGAGAGGGTGCACCCCAAGCTGCCATTGTCTTCCCTAAAGATTGGCTCCAATTACCAATAAGATTGCCTTCACCACAAGCTTCATTTACTACAGAATTGTATTCTCCATCTTTTTCAACCAATTTGCATCCAAACAATTACCAAAACCAAAGCAATCTATAAGGAAGGGCTATCGTATTCTTGAGAGTGTTTAGTAGTAAGCAATTACAAAGAGTCAAATCTTTGAACAAGAGTGAGGTTTAATTAAGGTAAATTAGCCTATAACAAGGAAAAGAACGAGCACAAATACTCTCGAAACAACCCATTGTAGTCTTGCATCAACCCATGACAAAACAAAATTCAAGAAATGAGATGTGGGGTCCCAATTAGGTTGAGTTAGCAGCTACAATCATGTCTTGGGTGATGGTGATGTAGTGATGAGTGACTCCAATAGAAACTTCCACCTATAAAGTGTAAATTTATCACATTAAAGACTTTTGTGGACCTTCATGTTGTACTTAGGATATATTAGGATATATCACTTTGAGTGAGTAAGATGACTATTATAGATGCCCTTTTGTTGTTTGGCAAATAGTTTAGATTCTATTGGGTTAATTGGCACAACACTCAAAAAATTCATTAAAAGATTTTATTTTGTCAAAAAAAATTCAATTGCACTCCTAATTTCTTTGCATGGAAGAAAACTTTGAAAATCTCAATAATGCAACAAGGCTAACCAATCATTTTATCTATCATAGACTAGTATACTTTTATGGTACGTTGCCACTATTAGTTTTAAAACATGTAGAAAATAAAAAGATTCTTTCCACAAAAACAAATAGGACTTTATAGCACTTTCATCAATATTCTATTTCAATTAATTATATACAAAATTGATAAGCACATAGAACATTTTTTTTTACTTTGGTCATAATTATGTGATTTTGAGCCTTGAAATCTTGTTTTTGAATAACGATCCCCTTTCCAAAGTTTCAAGATCACATTTGAGAATTGCCCTCTTATTGCAAATAAAGAAGTTTCATCCTTCAAAAATCCATGTATAGTTTGTTGATCAATCCAATTACAATTTGAAAAACTTCAATTTTCTGGTATAATTTGGACTTGTATATTTTACATTACTTTTGTCCTATGAAGAGTCAATGAGTTGCTATAAGGCATGTTTTTGAAAAAATGGTCATACTTGTTAAGTTGGAGTATTTAAGAGCACAAAGATTGTGACACCAAAGTTCACAAAATTCTAAGAAAAAAATGTGATTGACATGGATATGGAAAATGCCAATCTTTTGAAATTCTGTAGTTTGAACCAAAACATAACCCAAACATTAATCTATAATAGGGAAGACAATGACCAAGAAGCCAACGTGGAATCTTGCATTGGGAAAATGGGATGTGGATTGGGATCAAGCTCTGGGTCAGGATCAAAGTCTCTAAGCTCTACAAAAAGCCCACAACAATCCTACAATGGTAAGCGTAAAATGGTACACAAATCAGTAAGTTCTTCTAAGAAGAAAAAAGGAGTTGTATATGAGGGCACATCAAACTTAAAGAATACTACAGCTAGTAGAACAAATCTCACACCAACACAACGTTACAACTTCTACCACTATTTTGGTGAGTTTTTATAACATTCTTGGAAAGAGTACAATTCATCTTTTAGATGTATTTCTAATGCACATAAAGACATCTTATTTCAATAACAAAATAATTCTTGTAAATGTATTTTTTTGGGCTCCTATGAGTTTGTATTGTTTTTTCCTTGTCATTTGACTCATCTATCATCTCATAAGAGGATTTTTGGGCCCCCAGAAGACCGTTTCAGGGGTGTTCCCCGAAATTGTTCCCATTGCTGCAGACCAGCCCCCTGCTGGTCTGAATTTTTGAATTTTGAAAAAAAAAAAATTAAAATTTTTTTTTCAAAAAACTTCAGAATGTATTAAAGAGAAAAAAAATGATTTAAAAGAAAATGATTTAAAAATATTTAATAATTAATTATAATTAATAAAAAAATTATTATTTTCTAATGTGGCAATCGGTCGACCACATTAGCATCGAGTTCTCAACGTTCCCAGCGTTTGGGAACTCGCAGTCTTGTAAACCAGCTAGAAATCCTCTTATGTCTACCATTTTTTCCACCAAAAGGATACATCAACAATTTGGTTCAAGGGTGTGATGTTGTATGTATAGAAAGCAATACATGCTTTGAAGCAACTAAAATTGTGAATGTTAATCTACCATTCTACCCTCCAACAACTCATGGCATTCTTAAATGGCATTGCAACGCTACTTTGTATATTTTTTGGATTTTCTTTAGTTATTTCTTGAGATTTTAGTGATTCAAATTTCAATGGTGAAAAAAATGGTCAAGAGTTAATGACTTAAATACAATTTATTTGATGATGAATCAAGAGATACTTTTAACTTCGGTACTCAAGTAAGTTGGAAGCAATTAATGTATGTAATGTTGTTTAACCCTTTAAGGTCCAACAACTATAAATTAATTGTTTTAAAAAAAATATGTCACATTATGAACCTTAAGAGATTACTAGTGTTATGTTTGCATTAAACCTCCAATTTTAAAGTGTGTATGGGTGCACCAAGCTTAGGTTTTCTTCTCTTGAAGAATTTTCATAAAATGCACTGATCAAATAAAAAGAAAAAATGGTCATCATTATGCTTGTAAAGGTTATGTGGGACAAGGTGCCAAAACAAGTAAAGATTGGTACTCTGTGAAGACAGTATGGATTCCAACTCCAGTGTCTCCATAAACAACATGATGCACATTCCATTTAGAAGAAGTTGGGCTCAATATTATATTGGTCATTAGAAAGAAACTACCATTTCAAAATATATTGCACTATGTGCTTGTATGTGTTGGTATAGACAATTTTGGTAAAAAGGAAAATTGTAGTTTAATGCAATTATCTTTGAACTAAAAAGAAATTTGAAGTTGAATTGAATGACCAACACTAGGGCTAATTCGCTTCTTAGAGAATCTTTAATCCTTGAATGTCATCGTAGATGTTTGGTGTACTTTGAATGACAAAGAATCTCTCCTTGTAGGATAGAAGTGCAACTTTTCATCCTCAATATTAGGGGTGGAAATAAAAGATCTTCTATAGTATTTTGACTTCCAATGATTATATTTGGCTTATTTAAAGTAGATGATGTCCCATGGTATTAGAATGCATGATTTTCATAGCCACTAGTTCAGGACTAAGCTATTGATTGAGAGGTTCAGCCACTTTTCATCCTCAATATTAGGAGTGGAAAGGGAAGATCTTCTTTAGTGCTTAGACCTCTAATGAATATTTGTGGCTTTTTCAAAGTAGATGATGTCACACAATATCAAAATGCATGATTTCCACAGCCACCAATCCATACTTCAAGGGTCAAATGCATTTTAAATGTGATTTTTATTTAAAGATCGTGTAATTGAGGTTCATTTCCAAAAGTCCTCAATACTAGACTATGAAGATTTGCAATGAATATCCTTGCACAAAATCATTTGATTTTAGACAAATAACCCTTGAACAACAAACTAGTGGTTGTAGAAATCATGCAATTTGATACTGTATGACGTCATGTATACCTTAAGACAAGATAATTAATTAATTAATTTTATTCTTTGGGCACATATTGGATGAACAAGGATTCAGTACATTCCTAATAATCAAAAAGAATGTTTTTGAGTTGATATTTTGATGGTGCATTCTTCCACTTAGTAGACTTATGAATTTGGGTTGTAATCCAATTTTTAATTATTTTTGTACGATATACATGCTACATAATATAGCTCAATGGAGCACACATTTATAAATTCTAAAAATACTTTGGCTTTAATTTTTTGGATGAAAGTGACTACAAGGAGCTTTGAAAAAATTTCCACAATTAAAAATAAATAAATAAATCACTTTTGATTTTTTGTGATTTAAAATTGGATCCCTATACTTTCTGAAGGAAATTGTAATCCTCTACTCCTAAGTAATGATGCGTGGACATAGTAGTGCATAATACTCCCACATCTAACTTTAATCCCACATTCGTCCACCTCTCAAACTTTTTTAACCCCTAAAGGTTTTTGACTATATAGGGAATTTCGTTAAAATGGCGGTATTCCACATGCCATTTTCACACCTTGACATCTAGGACAAGTATACATTGCTAATATCTAGGACACTTTTAGATTTCTGAAATCTATGACAAGCATAGATATTAGACCAAACAATCTAAAAAATCTAGGATTGGTATAGATTTCAGAAATCTAGGAGAGTTGTAGATTTCCAAAATCTAGTACAGGTGTAGATCCTAGGATAGAAAAAACGGTTCAGACCGCGCAGTCTAAACTGCTCAAAAGCGCCAATTTAACGAAATGGTGCCATTTTAACGAAATTCCCTATCTATGTTTTTACCAAAACTATTCTAAAACTGTCATTTCTAAGTCAACTACCAAATTTTAGAAAAAAATCACTTTTGGAATAATGTAACCATAGATCTTTTAGTGCACTAGTTTGAGAAGGTGTAGAAAAAAATTCAAAAAGTTTCACCATGTAGATTGCAAGATATTAGTGTTTGAAGTTATAAAAATTCTTTTTTTTACCACTACGAGAATCCGGGCAGCTGTACTTCAAAAGGCCACATTTGTATGAAAAAATGTTCAAGATGGTTGTTACTCTTCAGATTCATTTTTCAATTCAAGTTGGTTACATGCTTGAAAATTTTCAAATCATTTGGAATTGTAAAACATGTACAAAAAAAATAGTAAGTAGAAAGAAGTAGAGAATGATTCAAAATACTAAATTGAATACAATTTATTTGTTGAATTGAAAAATGCCAATCCCAATGGTTCAAATGTTGTAATAAACAATCTACAACCAATTTATTTTTTTTAAATATTGAAAATTGGGTCAAATAAAGGACTTCAAAGTTTATTTTAGAGTAGAGAATCCATAACTACCTACAAACTAAAATTCTTTATAACTTTTGATTCATTAATCCAAATGGAATGATTCAAAGCTTTATATGTATATATAAATCTATAAAATCAATTTCAAATTTTGGTTTGTAGAAAAAGAGGCTTTTTTTAATCTCCCCGAACTGCTCAAGTTGAGAAACAAACGACATATTACATATGCAATAACTTTTCAACTATGTAGTCAAAAGTCATAAAAATTGTTGGGCTTTAAAGATACTCCTCGTTCCCACCTTCTATTGAAGTTTTGTTCCAAAACATAGAAATCTCTAGTTACACGTACCTACCCAAAATCGCTATGTTGCCAGAAAGGCACTTTGGTCCTTTAGGGGTTAATGATGTAATATGTAATGTCATTCAATGGCCACATTAACTTCTGACTCCAATATAAATGTCAAAAGTACAGTACATTGGCAATTTGCTCATATTTACTGTAATATTGGCTCATAGTACCTATGTGGCAAAAATGCAGTCCCCAGTAAAACGCTACGAAAAGTGAATAGTGTTTTTTGCACCCACCTTGTCTTGCCAGTGTTGACAAATACGAAAGGAGGAGGAGAAATTACACCGATTCTGGTGGACAATTTCATTATTTGGTGACGACTAATGCTGATATTTTTGGCTAAATTTTGCAAAATTTTTAGTTCAATTTTGATTGTACTAGTACTATACTATGAAATAAAGGAGGAAAATAAAATAAGTAGACAAAATCTCAAGATGGCTAGGTGCCATTTAGATGAGGCGCTATGTTTGGTGCTACTATGTTGCTAATGGGACCTCATTTGGAAATCAATTGAATAGCCACAAACCACATCTACCGTCCCCCTACTTCACATTCAAGCTAGGTTTAAGTTTGATGTTTTTCTATGTGCCCTCCCTGAAGCGGTTAGATGTTGACAGTGTGCCATAGTAAGGTTTGGTGCAGCTTGTAGTTAATTATTTCTTGTTGTAGGCTTATAGTAGTTCGGTGAAGTAAATAGTCAAGGAGAGCATCACAATAGAGAGCCAAGAATTTTGGTAGACAATTTTTTAGGGCAATAGTGATATTGAAGGTAAGGGAAAGTGTTCCCATATTAGTTTCCGAAACTCTATAGTCTGTGCTCTTTTAGAGATTAATTTAAGACACCAAAAATTCACATAGCCAAAGAATATAATTATAAGAAAAATTTGGAAGTTGCCATTCATATATCAATAAAGGTCTATTCCCACCTGTTGCTAAAAAAGATATAGGTGCATTTACAGGGGGCATGGTTAGACAAAATGTCCCTATTGAGCCTCTTTCGGGGGCAGGGATGAAATGCGGGCAGATTAAAGGCTGCTCCCCATCTCTTTGAGGACCCATCAATCTAATTCTGATTTCAGTTTAAATTTGATTTTTTCAACAAAGTAGGTGAGAATGCTATAGAACACAAGATTTTCAATAAGAAAATCAAAGCAATGATGTGGGTTTTGTGCAACATGTTCACTTGAGCCTCATAGCCTATCTTGTGTCAAAATAGGAGAGGAGAGAAACTCTTTATACTAGTGGAGTAGTGGTGGGTGAAACAAACCATGTGGGATATGTGATTTAGGAGGAAAAAGAGCTCCTCCATTCATGGTTGTGGAAATGCAGGAATTGTGATAAAAGTTAAATTTCAGGCCTCATTTAAACATAGTAGAATATATTTTTTTCAAAAAACTCCAAACTAAAAAAAGTTGGGGAATCAAGTACACTTTTACCTCCAAAAATCCGTTTGAGATTTCAATACTCCACCTAAAAGTTATGGACAAATTTCAGAGGAGGTGTTCAAAAATGTCCCCAAAAAATGTCCTTTCTACACACACTCCTCTAGAATTTGTCAAGAGAACATGAGGCTTCAAAACCTCAAGTGCATTTTTAGAGATAAATGTTAGCTTGCTTCTCCTACTTTTTTTAGTTCTATTTTTTGGGGGGAAGAAGCTATTATACGATGCCCAAATAAAGTCTAAAATTCAACTTCAAACACAATTCTTGTGTTTTTGCTTAACCATTAGCAACTTCATTCCTATGAACAAAATTGGAAAGTGTTGAAAAGTGTACAATCTTAGAGGTGTAGAATTTTCTATTTGAGTAATTGAATCCAATTGTGATACTTTTCTTAAGGTGATGGTCTTTACAAATTCCTATCAAATTTGTATAGTATTGTTGTAGGAACACTAAGTTTTTAGCATTGTGAAAATTCATAATTTATTCATATCTTATGTAAAAAGAAATGCGTTTTTGGAGATTTTAGAGTACTCGACTAACTTCCACTAAAATCATACAAGAATTTGGTAGTTTTTTTATACAAACAATGTGCAATTGCATATTCAATCATATATTTGCATAGTTGCTTAATGAGAATCTAAATAGTGATGGTTTTATCCTCACCTCTCCATTGTAAATATTTCTTTTATATATATATATATATATATATATATATATATGAAATATGTCTGTATGTAATGCATAAGTTTTGTCAGTGACAACAAACTTTCATTCAAGCAATGAAATAAAATTGTACTTTTCAAGTACTTGAAAGTTATGTGTTTTTTACTTTATTTGACAAATACTAATCATTAAAGATATTAGAAGCTTGATATGAATATTTTCTAATCATAAATTTGAACATCAAACAAAGAAAGAATGTCAAAAAAGTTGAACAATGTTACTTATTATTAATAGCACATGTAGGTGTGGTCTAAATTGATAATACTCCACCACTAACATTGTACCATATTCAACACTTCTCAATTTTGTTTATAGAAAATGAAGCCATTCATAGTTACATCTCAAATTTTGCTTCCCCCTTGTTTCAACATTTGGTGCATTATTACACTTTTTCAAAGATGTTTTCACAACTAAAAATTAGTCCAATGTTATTTGAAACAACAATGGAATATTTTACCATGTTTACCTAATGATTAAGTGTATAACAAAAGTAAAATTGTTTTAACATCATGTCATCAATAGACAATTAAATTTGAAATTAATACATATTTCATACCTTCTCATAAGAAGTTCCATTTCCTGTAAGATACCCTCTATGTCTATGTGATAAGAGCTTCGACATGCTTTGACATCCTACTAAACAAAAAGGGTTATCATAAGAGGATTTTTCAGGGCTTCAGGAGACCGTTTCAGCCCTATTCCCCAGGCTGCGAACGCGTCAGATAAAATAATAATAATAAAAAAATATTTTTTTAACATTAAAATTTTTTTTTTAAATTTTAAAAATAATAAAAAAATATTTTTTTTTCAAAAAAATAAAATAAAATATTAATTAAATATGATTATCTGATGTGGCAGTCTCTTGGCCACATCAGATCGCCTCAGTGGCAGCGTTCAGAGAGTTCCCACGGCCTGAGAACTCACGGTCTTCCAGAGTAGCTAAAAATCCTCTTATGTGTATATACAATACCTTCCTTATACAAACCTAGTATATAAATAAATAAATACTTGCATCACAATACAATATTCTAATCCAATTTAATTAGCTTGAAAGAGGAAATAGTCTCCTTTTGCATTCTCAAGTAATTGGAATTTTGGACACTAACAAGTTTCTTTCATCATCATTAATTTATCATAAAGTGCTTGCAATAAATAAGGGATGAACAATTGGCAAAAAATATCCACCAACATTTCAAAATTTTTAATGTTGTGTTGATGTAGACTATGAACATCAATTGAAAGGTATGAATTATAAAAGGGTATTATTCCCTCATTAAAACTCCGAAGCACTCTCTGTCACAATTTTGAGAGCAATTTTATTGCAAAAGAATTAAAATTTGATAGTATTTTGGAATTAAAATTTAAACATTTAAACTTGAAAGTATGAATTGATTAAAATAGAGCAGGGTCGTTGCAAGAAACACTTACTGGTTTTGGCTCAAAATGGCTCAAAATCAATGAGTCATGTGATTCCTATGACCCTTTGAAATAAAAAAATTTTAAATTGAAAAAAATATGTATAATTTGAAGAGCAATGAGAATATCATGTCTCTTGAAATTCAGACCTAAGAAAGTTTTTCTCTAAATGTTATAGACAATGGAAAATACAATGAAAATAGCTCTTTTTTCACTAATTTGGTAAAAATAGTAAAAAAATTCAAAAAATGAAAATGAAAAATGCTTTTTTTCTTCAAAAAAAAGGTCTTTCTTTTCCAACAAATTTCATCTTTGGAAAATAAATTCTATTCTCTACACTTGCGCAAAGTCAACCACTTTGATGACATGTGGAGGTTGAATAGTATAGTATTTTCAAAAAATCTCTTCGTGGTCTTGTGTAACTTTAGGTGAGGTCTTTGCATGCCAATTTTCAGGTCAAAATTTTTATTTTTGGGTCAAAAATAGGACTAAAACCCCCCAAATGGCCAAGGTAGACAGCCAATTGGGGGCAGTTTAAAAATAGTAAACTAATTTTTTTTAAATTGAAAAAACTACACAACATATAAAACTTTTGTGTGCACCTTCATTCCAAATTTGAAGTTGATAGGAAAAACGATGTAAAAGTTATGAGCAAAAAACTACTTGTTGGAGGTCAAGGGTACAAAAAATAGGACAAGTGTTTCTTGCAATCACCCAGCAATTCCTCACAAGCATAGAATGAGGTGACCACTTTTTTTTATAAGTCTTGAGAAATCCTTGTAAAAGATGATTTCCCAGAATTCAACCATGAATAATTGTTGATCCAATATTCTACACTACCATATTGAAAAAGTGAAACAATTCCTTCGAGTAATTGTTCATTCAATATTCTACAACACCATATCAAAAATTGTACCTACAATACCTTTGAATAATTGTGGATTCAGTATTCCTACATCACCATATTCAAATTAATGGCACAATGCTTTTGATTCACAACATTGATTCAATATAACTTGTGACATTGTTAAGACAACCTTAAGTGTCTACTTAGTGTTTGTCATGTTGTTTCAATAATGGTGAAATATTAGTTTAAAGTACTTAAGAATTTGAGATGTAACTAGAAATGCAAGAATTATGTTTGAAGTTGAATTTTAGACTTTATTTGGGCATCGTATAATAGCTTCGTCCAAAAAAAAAATAGAACAAATAAAAGTGGGAGAAGCAAGCTAACATTTATCTCTAAAAATGCACTTGAGGTTTTGAAGCCTCATGTAAGAGTTCTTGACAAATTCTAGAGGAGTGTGTGTAGAAAGGACATTTTTTGGGGACATTTTTGAACACCTCCTCTGAAATTTGTCCATAACTTTTAGGTGGAGTATTGAAATCTCAAACAGATTTTTGGAAGTAAAAGTGTACTTGATTCCCCAACTTTTTTTAGTTTGGAGTTTTTTGAAAAAAATATATTCTACTATGTTTAAATGAGGCCTGAAATTTAACTTTTATCACAATTCCTGCATTTCCACAACCATGAATGGAGGAGCTCTTTTTCCTCCTAAATCACATATCCCACATGGTTTGTTTCACCCACCACTACTCCACTAGTATAAAGAGTTTCTCTCCTCTCCCATTTTGACACAAGATAGGCTATGAGGCTCAAGTGAACATGTTGCACAAAACCCACATCATTGCTTTGATTTTCTTATTGAAAATCTTGTGTTCAATAGCATTCTCATCTACTTTGTTGAAAAAATCAAATTTAAACCGAAATCAGAATTAGATTGATGGGTCCTCAAAGAGATGGGGAGCAGCCTTTAATCTGCCCGCATTTCATCCCTGCCCCCGAAAGAGGCCCAATAGGGACATTTTGTCTAACCATGCCCCCTGTAAATGCACCTGTATCTTTTTTAGCAACAGGTGGGAATAGGCCTTAACTCCTAAGCGCTCAAGCGACCATTTTCTGGTCGCTGCCTGACTTCGGGCAGAATTTTCGAGCAAAAAAAAAACTTTTATCAAAATTTTTTTTTTCAGTTTTGAAAAAATTGGGTTTTCTTTCAACATTGATATTCAAAACTAAGACCAGTACGGTCAAGCAAAAGTTATAGCAAAAAAAAGGAGAAATAGTACAAAGTGTCTAAAATTGCTTAGTGTTGAAAAACTTACTATTTGGGGGAAGTACTGATGCTCTCATTAGTAAATACTTTTTATTTTTTTACAAGTCAATAAAAAACATAATTTTGACCAATCAAAAAAAATTTCAAATCATAAAAATAGAAATTGTATTTTTGGTGAATTTTTGAAGTTATATCTTCAAAATTCATTTGAAGAGAATCTATAAATATTTTTATAATTTTGATCATATGTATACTTTCTACTTTTTGTGCTTTACATTATCTTCTTTGATGCTAACTTCAAAAAAGTTGTAAAGCTTATATTTTATAACACATTTGTATTTTGTCTTAATCCCTTGGGCTTTTAGAGGTTGAATATTTTGCATTTTTCTATAAATCAATAAAAAACACAATTTTGACCAATCAAAAAAAATTTCAAATCCTAAAAATAGAAATTGTATTTTTGGTGAATTTTTGAAGTTATATCTTCAAAATTCATTTAAAAATAATCTAAAAACATTTTTTTACTTTGACTGTATGGATACTTTCTACTTGTTATGCTTTACATTATCTTCTTTGATACTAACTTCAGAAAAGTTGTAATTCTTATATTTTATAGCACATTTGTGTTTTGTCCTAACCCCTTGGGCTTTTAGGGGTTAAGTAGCTGGAAGTTTCTAGCCAAAAAGAAATGTATAATCAAAATACTAAAGTAAAAGAGAAAGTATTGTAACCTGTCCAGTACAAATTACAGGCTCAGTTTCAAAAAATTTGACTTGCAATCCACATGCGTGCCTGCCTGGCAAGTGGAGATAAAAATCAAAAATAAATTTGAGAGGGCAGGTGAAGACCTAGCAAGCTTGAGAGAATCTAACTTAATACCTGTACTTTTCTAATTATATCCCTCCGACACACTGAGTCCACATAAAAGTCAATGGAGCAGTGTGAGCTGCTTTTCCCCTTGTTTGAAGTCTCGACATGTTTGATCCTCCTGTGCATCCTCTGCTTCTTCAGAGGTTTCTTTCTTTCCTTCTTTTTTTCTTCCTCTTCAGAGGTTTCGTTCCACCTGCATCCGGGTTCTCAGTTTAGTTTCGTCCCTGTGTTCAGCCCATGCTCGTGTGCTTTCATGAAATGTTGGGAGAGAACGGAACCATTTGGAGGTGACGCCGGGACTGGAGGTGCTGCCGATGTACGTGCCGCACTTGCGCTCCTTAAAGAAACACTTGCATCGGAGAATCGAGCGATTGATCGACACCCGCGGTGAGACTGTACGTATATATACTGCATCCTTGAGATATCGTTTGGTTTCTTTGAACTAGTAGATCGGTCGAGTTTCCGCCATGAGGTCGGCATTCTGAACCGGTGAACGAACGTTACGTTGTCTTTCGCAGGTTCGATCTTCGTGTTCAATCTTCTGGTCGTTTGAGGCTTGCTAACTCGAGCACAGACTTGCTAGCGGGAGCGTCTTGGTTTCTGTTTAACATAGTTGCTGTGCCATTTACATGGGATCCGGCGACGACACTTGCGTCACCGATCCGATGCTACCGGTGCAGGTAAGAACGACTGCCCGCTACTTTGAACTTTCCCATCCCGCAACTCTGCTGCAACTGTGCGTAATCCGGGCTGAAGTGTCCAGGAACCACGAGAGTAGTGAACGTGTCCCGATAGCAGTGGTGGTAAGGTAGGAGCGCCCTACTTTGTAACATTAGTCGTTCTATGACATCCAGAAAAGAACCTAATTTCAAGCACAAGTGGACCCAAAACTTGGGGTTTTAAAGTAGACTAGTGAGGTTCTAAGTAGTTGTCACTCTTTCAAAAAATGGTCAATCACCTGTGCAGGATCCAAGGTTAGAGTGTGTCGCTTTGTGTGCCAAGTTTAAAGTTAGTCTAGTGTGCGCAGTAGGTGCATCTATGTAGTTGTTTTCAAAAAGTTACATTACATTGAATTACTGATACAAGCTTGGGAAAATATGAAACCAATTTTGATAGTTTCTTGAACCATTTCCTTACAAACACACATCATTTTACTTTGAAGCTACCCTCAAGATTTGTCAATTTGAAACAAGTGTCGTTTTTAGGTGCCTCTACCTTATACATGAAACTGTACAGATGTTACAGTATGTTGGGGGATAGTGGCGGTGACCTCCCTTGCAGAAAACCGAGATGTCGACACTCACAACAATGACTCACTTGTTAGTAGTGCAGATTTCGATCGTGTAGACCTGTTGGAACATGCACAGTTGCTGAGTGAAGCTCTGACGACTTCCGCTTCGTTGCCCAGGATCCCGAGGGCGCATCAGCTGCGAAGACAACGTCCTCAGACCGTAGCGGCGGAGCTGACGAGAGTGGAGCTTCTCATCCGTCGTCACGCAGACACCAGGAACAAGTGCAGAATTTGGAGGATCGAGGTGAAGTCGTGGAAAGGCCCATGGGACCCGACGATAATCTCCTCGACGAGATGAAAGTTCCAGATAAGGTAAGCATCAGTACATGCACTGCCAGCAACTCTGAAATTTCCCGTCCCACTGCTTTGTGCAAATGTGCAATTCATTGCCAGGCTTGTCCCATTAATCACGAGATTATGTATTGAGTATGTCCCGACACGTGTGGTATAAGTGATACTATTCAGATGATGTGTGCTGGGATTTTGTCGCGGTGACCCCCTTTGCAGGAAACTGAGATTGATCACAGTAGAGTATTTCATCCATTTCCAATCACTTGAGCAATTACACATATGTAGAGTGTAGCTTTTTTGAATGCAAATTCTTTTTCATGTATAGAAATAGAATTCGCAAGGATGCCATATTTTTCCAGAATTTTACCACACAAATGATAATTACAATGAATTTTTTTAGTAGAAGATTCTCTTCACACCTATAATGATAATATAGACTGAATGCAAAATCAACCAAGGGTTAGTTGCATTTATGAGAGCCTTGCAACCAATCATAATGTGCCACTATTGCTCTGGGAACTACACCACAACTTCATGGAAAGAAAACAGCTTAATGGGTGAAATACTCTAGTCACATATTTGTTGATAGTGCATGCGTATTTAGATCGAGTTTGCTGCGATTGGCATGATTGCTGAGTGAATCACGGTTCACGACTGCCCTCACTTTGCAGAAGGCTGAGATCACTTCAGTCCCGTCGATGTGGTCCGGCCACGGTGCGGATCCGACGCCCTCAGACTGTAGCGGCGGAGGAGATGGGAGTGCCAGAGCACCTTGTCCATGGTCACTCACGCAGGAGGAACACTTGCGAAATTTAAAGAATAATTGCAGGCGAGCTTTTGGGGGCATCCTGTATTCTAGAGCAGATTGGGCAGATATCGAGGACCGTCCCTGGTTTGTGGGAGTTGTGGCGGAACAAAGAGCTGATCCCTTTCTGGAAAATTCCAGAGTAAAGTTCAAGGAAAATGTCCCTTTTGATCTGACGGACGCGCGTCTCTTGCACTTTGCAGTCGTGATGGGGGATCTTGAGATGGTGCAGAAGATCTTGGAAACCCGCTCAATACCGAACGAAGTCCATATCGACTCCCGCATCGTTGCGGCCTGGGCCTCTTACTCGGCTCTCGACTTGGCCATTGCGGTTGGGGAGAGCGAGATCGTGGATGCCCTTCTAGAAAAGAACGCAAGGTTTAATACCTGCCTTTATCCTGGTTCACTTCAGTTGGCAGTGGTTCACGCACGTGCCGAGGAACCGGAGAAGACTTCCAAAATCATTCGATCGCTTGTCCGCAAGGGCATCGATGTAAAAGCCAAGGATGGTCGTGGATATTCCGCCTTCTATCTCGCAGTTGCCCTGGGCAAGACCAACGCTGTCTTGCAGCTTTTGGAGTGGCCAGACAAGATCCAACTCAACGAGGCATGTAGAGATGGCCGACCACCAATCCAAATTGCGCATGAAGAGGGCTTCAAAGACATTGAAACTGCACTGATGAGATGTGACGATGTGCAATGGTACATTGACTCAACAATTCGAGAGCGGCAAGGCTATGTCGACACTTCCAGTGCCATTCTTGTGGGGGCAGCTTTCATTGCCAGTGCCACATTTACCTCGTGGCTGCAACCGCCATTGAACTACACCACATCATATCATGGTAGTTCTGTGGAGTATGTTGATATTGAGCACAACGTTGCCTTGGGATGCTTTTGGGTGTTTAACTCCCTTTCCTTCTATTTTGCAGTCGGAACAGTTGTCCTTGGGGCTAGTAGTGTATTACCAAGGAGGCAATTGTTCATCACTGGAAATGTGAAGAAGCTATCCCAAAATCTAATACTAATGTCTGTCTTCTTAGCATTTTCAATGATTTTTGTAGTCCTAGCATTCGGAATTGCAGGTTTTCTTGTATTGATACCTATTTTGAGGTATCAATGGTACATGATAGTTCCTACAATGGTAGGGGGAATAGTGTGTGTTGGTAGTGTAGCATATTTATGCAAAAATCTCTGGGAGCAGAGGCCACGGAACATTCAAATTAGAAAAAGGATTCATCAAAGTGAGGTAGCTCAGATAAGATTCTGGTATAGAGTATTAGAGGATGAAAGAGGAGAAAGATGATGGTTCATGGAGTGTTAGAGTATTAGTTAACATCATTTAGATGATGTAGGAAAAAGATGATGGTTCATAGAATATGCTAGTGAAAGCAATGGTAGGAATGATAGTTTGTGAAGCATGAAGGTCTACTATATTGTAGATTTAATTCATTGGATGAGTGATTAAGCATTTGATGTCTTTGATTGTTCAATTGACATTCAATTTTGCATTTAATTCTATAACATTTAAATTTTAAAGATAAACAATTCTAGAACATGGTATTAATTGATTGAAAAGAATATAATTATATACAATACTCTCAAACAACCTAAGGTATATAATGAAATTATAGATGGAATGTTGTAATAACTTAGATATTGTAGTTAATTTTATTTTTGTGTAAATTAAAAAAATTCCATACTTTTGCTTCTACTCTTGCCAATTTGATACATGTTAATTTTGTTGAATTCTTGGGATTGTATAGGATTGTCAATTACCTTGATTACAGTATGAACTCTATCCTTTAGCAATTTTTGTTTTCAAAATAGTATAGTTGATTTAAGTTTTTTTCAAATTCAAAAATACTTTGTTAATATTATTTGATGTAGCCAAAAGATGGCCACATCAAATTGCTTACATGCTAGAGTTCCAAGCCGACTCCCATAGTCCATGAACCCACATTCTTCCAAAAATTGCCAAAAACATCCAATGAATCTTTAAAGCTTGAAAGCATGTAAATTATAGGAAAATAAACAACAAGTGCTATTAATATATAACAAACTAGCCGTTGAAATATATACCAATGCCATTGTTTTTCTTTCCACACAAGTATAGTTTTGAGATTTTAAAATTGGATTTCCATTCATCAAATACAACACCACGATGTTTGTAATCAGATTAGCACATGTTTGATCTTTAAAGGACCACACATCCCTAAAAGACCATAATTTTCTCTTTAAAAAAATATAATGTTTTAATTTTCAACAATTTCCTATGGCCTCTATTTCTATTGAAACTTCTTGAAACTTTCTCATAATATAGAAAAAATACTAGCTTTGTAAAAATATAATTTTTTTTTCAATTGGTGTCGAAAAACAAAAATTATTCTAAAATAAGCCTAAATTTTAATTGAGCAAGGTGAGTAAAATACCCACAAATGCTTTTTACAAAGTTTAAGAAAAAATCTTAATAGATATAGTGTTGTCTATAAGTGAAACTTTGATTTATTGCATTCGAATAAGTGTCTTGTTTTGGGGACAATCTTAGCATCCTCTTGAAAAAAAATACTTAGTAAAGAATTCATTTCCAAATGCAATTTTCACAATTTACAAAAAAATTGTTTGACAAGGTTATGTTTGCTTGCTAGAACTAGCTGACTATTGGAATTGTTATATTTCAATCCCATCTTAGAGCTATTAACAATTAGTTGCTTTCTTAATCATATACCTAAATTTAATTTATAAATTCAAAAAATAAATAAAGTGTTGTTTTCTTTGAATTTTTTTAGACTTTGAACTTAATTCTTAAATATAAACTTCATATGGAAAGTACATATTCATTATTTCTTTACACAAAAATGATTGATAAATATTTTGAATAGGAATCCAATAAAAAATTGAAACTTGTGAAATAAATTTATGATACTACAAATAAAACATTAGTTTTATAGAATTAATAGTGTAGTATTCAATCCCCTATTTGCTAGGTCTTAACTTTCTTTACTTTAAAATTGAATTTGATGTCAAATAATGTAGGAAACAATTTTTACATATCTTCTATTTATTTGGCAGATTTTAAATAAAATAGTATATTTGCGACTTATACTTAGCATGAATCATTTTCTTCTATCCCTTATATTCAATTAATAATGACATATTGATTATGAACCTTTCAATTTTATTTTATAGAAACTGCCACTTGGAGATTAAAGAGCTTGTTTTTGACACCAAGAAATTAATTTCTTCTAGCAATTAAAGATGTCTCTTGTAGACTTAGTCTTGGAGCAATAACAATTCAACCTTGACCATCTTTGAGAATATCACCTCAAAACAAGTCTAATTATGCATACTAAGAATAATGATCAATTATTGAAAGTTTGTTTTCTTAAAATTATTTATATATTAGAAACAAAATCAAGCTCCAAAGTTGTATTCTATTATACAACATATTACTTTGTACAAGAACTAATAGAAGTTTTTCTATGTAAGATTTGATGACTTAGGTTAAAGTCCACAAAAGAAGGTTATATATGTGAATGCTTGTGTGCGATATCCATTGGATATATGCCACACTAGAATCAATGGTGACAATAGGCCAAGAATTAAGGTCAATCTTGTTGGACCTATAATATTAGGAGTAGTCATGATTGTACATTCTTTGTCATCCCTCCACCTCCATGCATAGTGAGGATATAGGGTTCTCGTGAGTGTAATAGTTATTGTTTCAACTACTTGGTTAAAATCTCATGCAATTATATTCATAAACAAATAATAGAAGACAAAGACACTTTTATAGAAATTGAAGCCCATAAGTTGAAATCAATTCATGGTATCTTTCATTGGATCCTAGTGCATTGTAAGAATTAATTTGAGATTTTCCAGAGAATCATGGACAAATATAAAAATGTGACAATTATGGTTAAATCAATATTTTTTTGTTTGGTGTATTGATATTATGTTATCATTACTAAAAAAATTAAAAATTGAGATTGTGTTTAATGTATTAGATTCTTTAAAGACATTGCATGCAACAAAGTATACTATATGTTCTACAAATTTCATAATAATGAAGCTTGCAGTCTTGGAGGTAGAATTTGAAGTTATGAACATTTGATTTGTATATTTAAATAAATAGAATAAATTCTTTTACATCAATCTGATATTTTTATGTTTTATTATAAATTATTATCCACTAGTCAATAATTTTGTTGTTTATCCTTTTTATTCAAAAAGTTTTATGAAAATTCTTTTTTGAATGTTCATTTTCATGTGAGCATATTACTGAATATTACTGAATTTTCCAGTTTAGAAATGTTTCATAGGAATATTAGAATAGAAATTTTGAAGTCTAAGTATTTCACCCCTAAATGCGAACACTTTTTTTTTTTGCAATATAGCCATTTTGGATAACTCACTACAAATGGAGTTTGCTTGTTATTTCTTTGAAAATTTCACACAACATGTGCCCAAGGAGTAGCTTTAAGGTCCAAAAATTTTCATAGCTATTGAATATGTGGTTAAAAAGTTATTGCATGATATGTGATTTTTTTTAATCTTTACACATAGGCACCTCAAAAAGCTTCTTTTAAAATGTTCTTTTAAGAAACAAAAAATTAAAGTTGATTATTTAGATTTATATTGAAATGGGAAGCTTTGAATCAATGAGGTGAAAGTTATGAGGAGTTTTAGCTTGCGGGTAGGTTTGGAGTCTCTTCCCATGTCAATGTAAATCTAAAGAATCAATTTCAATTTTTTACATCTCTTAAGAAAAATTCTAAGAAGTTTTTTTTTGTTGCCCAAATTGCCCAAAGATCAATGAAAATTGCATATCTTACAATAACTTTTAAACTATATAGTCAAAAGCTATGAAAATTGTTGGGCCTTGAAGGTACTCCTTGGGAAAATGTTGTATGGAAATTTCAAAGAAAAAAAATTAAAAACTCCATTTGTAGTGAACTACACAAAATTGCTATCTTGCCAAAAAAACACAGTTTGGGAGTTTTGGGGTTAATCCCTAACATTTGGCCCAAGTCCTTTAAGGGGTTAGAAATATCATTTGCTTTTGAAGTGTTATAGGTCTAAATGTCATTAGGGTACAAAAATCTCAACTATAAAATCTTGTAGTGTATATATTTCACATAACATAAATCAAATTTGGAGTCATTTGGCCACATAGATTGAGAGATTGTAATTTTTTGGTGTTGAAAAAAGATGATGAAATGTTCCAAAAAACACATTTGGAGGTGAAATTTAATTTCTTAACCTATTCAAATGAAAAAAATTTGGACTGTAAAGTGCTTCAAAACCAACATACCAACACATTGGTATAAGACAATATCCTTCAATTGAATCATTGTGTTTACAAAATGACTTTGAAATGAGAGAAAGTAGTTGCAACTTCAAGGAGGTTCAACGTCCTACTAATATGCTTCTTTGTCACTCATAACTCTTTGGATTGATATAAAACTTTAGCCATACAAACAAGACTATAGCACACAACTTTTCCAAAAGAAATTACTAGAATTAGACATTGTATGATGAAGACAAAACAAGCTATCGAAGCTCACTATTAATAATCCAAAAATATTTGGTTTTTGGACTTTGAATTGCTCCCAAATATTCAAAACAATTTGGATTTTCATGAATATTTTACCACAATAACTATACTTTTTGAAGAACATAACTCCACAAATATTATTGAAATCAAACATTGGATTAAGGAGATACAAGCCTCCAAAGTTCCAACCATCAACTATAGTTTGGTGAATTAAATTGAACTTATAAACTTTGATTGGCTTCCAATAAACTTGTGCATCTTGGATTGATTTGAAAATTTTAACACTCAAACTAGAATACAAAATACAGATAATTTTTACAATAAGTTTGATTGAATTTGGACATTGAATACAAAATTACAACACTTCAACTTCTAAACTATAAAGACACTTTTCGTCTTCCTGGGCATTTAGGGGTTATACAAATCCATTTTGATGAACTAAGAATTGATTTTATGAATGATATGTAGTTGATATGTATACATAATTTATTACATCTTCCATTTTTTTAATGCGCATGTGTAAAATATTTAGTTAAAACTAGTGTTAACAAAATTCACAATAGAATTACCTTGAAAGTCTTGAAAGTCATTCTTTGTCTCTTTGATCCTAGCTTGATTTTAATTCTAAAGTTCAATTATAAAATGTGTCATTCAAGAAGGTTGAATGAATGATCATTTATTCTAAAGTAGGGATACTCAAAATTAGTTGTAATTTGTATTCTGGTATTGATCAAAAGATTATATATTGAATTATTTTTATCACCTTCCTTCTCAGTCCTTGAATCATGAATTTCTTGAATATATGGAAATTGTACAAAAAAATTATGATAGATTATAATTGTATTGATAGATGCCCCACATAAAATCATGTCACTTTTGACATTAAATGATGATTATGAAGTCCAAACAAGCTCAAGTGTCTCTTAATTATTTTGAAAGGTTGCCAAAAGTAGTCAAGCTGTGTACATTGGACCCCTTCATCACCACTAGGTTATTTTGTCTCTTAGCCCTAAGTATATACTTCTATTCATGCATCTATCTTTCTTACCAATCTTCATCCATTTGCACACATCACTTGCTTTGGTCCTTCCTTTTGAATATAGCACACTACTTTACTTCAAAAACTTCACATCTATCAAAACTTCAAATAATACTCTCCTAAGAGAAATTCATTCAATGATTACTCTACACTTTAACTCTCCAACTCTTATAAGATGCCTTCTTTGTTCCTCTTGCCCTAATTTCTAGACCTTCATCAATTCTCATGTTCACAATTATAGTAAGTATCTCAATCCCTCCAAGAATATTTGCATATGTTTCTTCTCATATAGTTATCAATAGAATCATCAATCATCATTGATAGAAATGTACAATAATTTGATTACACAATTTTAGAATGATTGTCAAATTAGATTGGAGGTTTCTAACATGCCACTATAGTATTTTATCTGTGATTTTATCTTATCTCATTTTCATTCAATTGCATAACTTTTGATCATTTGAACATTGCTCACCATTGTTGTGCCCTCTTTTTATTTGATAAAGACATTAAATACAATACATTCAAATTCCAAGGTGCCCATCTTAAAGATTTAGGGTTGCAAAAGAATATCAGTTGATAAAAATGGCAATCTCCAAACATATAATGAAAGTGGTGATGCATTGTGTGCCTCCAATTTAAATTGGCCAAATTAAATGCAAACTAGGGCATGCAAAATCCTACCATGAGTAACTTACAATCCTTCTATGGCTCAAGCATCCTTCATTCATTAATCTTGCACATCTTATTTGTTTGCTTGCTTCAAAAATTGAATGATGATTTCACTTGTGGTAATGGCAAGAGTTACTAAACAAAACCACACAAGGCCAATTGAATGAGGCGATTGTCTTGGATATTTATTGAAGAAATTGATGTGAATTGAATGGCATAAATTGGGGTCCTAAATTGTAATTTTCTTGACTCTTTTGAATTCCTTCTTGAGTTATTGACATGCAAAATGATTTCCAGTTGTGTAGATGTGAGTTAGAAAATGTTCTTGCTTAGAAGTTTTAAGTTTATGCTGGTGTCGTTGTTTTTTAGTGCAATTGGAAGGTTACTAAGTTATTCATGAGGCTTTGGAGGTAAGGATGGTCGTATTTGATGCATTCTTTTGGGGTTTAGGGCATTAATAAACTTAGTAATGTGTGCACCAACCAGCTACTTGTCATCCAAGGAAGGACTGTTGGAGATGGCAAACCTCAAACTCAGAGTACGGGAAGTTTTATGTTTCCATTCAAAGAGAGGTAAGCTTATGTTCTTGTTTCTTGTCTCTACAACAAAAAGTGAGGAAGAAGTTTAAAATGTTAAATTGGGAGATAAGGTAAGAGGCTCATAAACCACTCATTTAAGAGCTAGTCTGCCTTTTTTTTAATGTCTTTTCTTATATGGGAATATTTTTAGTATATTTTTTAAATAAGGAAAAATAGAAGAGGAATCTAACACAAGTCATTTCATTTATTTTTTGAAGCATTTTTGAATTAGTTGTGAATTTTTAAACACCGTCTAGCATAGGACCCTATTTGTGATCTATAGGCCTTGCAAACCTATATATGCGTAGTTTGAAAAAAAATATGGCTTGGTTCAAAAACTAGCACTGCAACATGTAAAAAGTAATAGAATTTGTTTCTAAATGCCTCCATTTCTAAAACTAAAACGAATGCTTGAATAAATCATTATTTCAAAAATTTAACACTTGAAGGAAGGTAGTTCAACAACCAACTCTTGAATATAATCAATAGACACCTATCCTCTTAGTTAAGAATGAATCCATTGGGACTATGAAACCATCCATTCAATTAGTAAAAAACAAATCTTAGCATACTTCAATGTAATCCACAATTCATTTTCTCACAATCAACTATCCATTTCAGAGCCTCCTAGTGGAGAGGTGCAAAAGCCTAAGCGATTTATCAGCCTTCTCCTATAATCGTTGCTATCAATAGTCATTGTTGTTGATTCCTTGTTCAAGATTTTTAAAATCTTACCCAATTGAACTTGAATGATGAGGGATAAATAGGTCATGAAAAGTCGGGAGGTTCACAAGGATTGCTCAAAGAAATGTGAAAATTTAAGCGGCAAGTTGCAACTCGCAAAAGCTCAGCTAGAAAAGTTAAAAATTTCATGTGGTCAAACATTTTGTAATTCTGGTAACAATGAGTACTAACTCACCGTCTTAAATCCTCTTCACCCACCACTATTTAGAAGTGGCTACATGTTTTAATGAGAAGAAATAGAATGATATCAATACCCTTTATGTGCTCATTGGTGGATTGATTGTGCAAAAATGACTGATGTGTCTCAAAAAAAAATAGCACCATTTGTAAAATTTAGCATATTTCTTACAAATTGACCATTACACAGAGGAATTATACATGTATTTTATTGTATTATTGTAATAATATGGACAAAATTCAACAAGAATAGCAAAAAAACATTACAAAAAAACAAATGATTGTCCACAATGATTGTAACTTAACAATGACTACAAAGTGATTGTTTTGTAATCATTGTGGACAAGAAATGACTTCTACAATCATTGCAAGCTAGTCATTTATACCCTTGTTTTTTTGTAGTGAAAAAGCCATATTTATGATCATGAAACTATGAAGCGTGACACTTATATCCTTATGTGGCATCTTAAAAAAAATAGTATTTTGTCACATGAGTGTCATAAGTTACAATATTATCTTCCAGGAGTAATAAAGTTGATTGGTATAAATAGGTCATTCCATAAATAGATTATCCATTGTGGTAATTCTTTGTTGTGTAGATGGAATACAAAATTTATCGTGTTCCAAATTGCCTACATCACCCAAGCTGGGAAATTGTAATTGCCCAAACAAGTCTGGTCCACCAAGTACGGATATGTACGTGACCGAGATGATGAACCAATTCAACGGGGCTCAAAGACATGACCCTCAAATGTTGATGGACCACATCAAGGAAGAGCACCCGCACCTTGTGAAGAAGGTGCACCCCAAGCTGCCATTGTCTTCCCTAAAGATTGGCTCCAACTATCAGTAAGATCGCCTTCACCACAAGCTTCATTCCAGATGGAAGTACACTCTCCATCTTTTTCAACCACTTTGCATCCAAACAATTACCAAAACCGAAGCAATCTATAAGGAATATCAAGAGAGGGCTATCGTATTCTTGAGAGTGTTTTGTAGGAAGCAATTACAAAGAGTCAAATCTTTGAACAAGAGTGAGGTTTAACTAAGGTAAATGAACCTATGACAAGGAAAAGAAGAAGCACAAATACTCTCGAAACAACCCATTGTAGTCTTGCATCAACCCATGACAAAAAAAATTCAAGAAATGAGATGTGGGGTCCCAATTAGGTTGAGTTAGCAGCTACAATCATATCTTGGGTGATGGTGATGGAATGATGACTGACTCTAATAGGAACTTCCACCTATAAAGTATAAATTTATCACATTAAAGACTTTTGTGGACCTTCATGTTGTACCTAGGATATATTAGGAAATATCACTTTGAGTGAGTAAGATGACTATTATAGATGCACTCTTATTGTTTGGCAAATAGTTTAGATTCTATTGGGTTAATTGGCACAACATTCAAAAAATACATTAAAAAAATTTATTTTGTCAAAAAAAAGTTCAATTGCACTCCTGATTTCTTTGCATGGAAGAAAACTTTAAAAATCTCAATAATGCAACAAGGCTAACCAATCATTTTATCTATCATAGACTAGTTTACTTTTATGGTATATTTCCACTATTAGTTTTAAAACATGTAGAAAATAAAAAGATTCTTTCCACAAAGACAAATAGGACTTTATAACACTTTGATCAATATTTGATTTCACTTAATTATATAAAAAATTGATGAGCACATAGAACATTTCTTTTTTACTTTGGTCATAATTATGTGATTTTGAGCCCTAAAATCTTGTTTTTGAATTGCAATTCCCTTCCCAAAGTTTCAAGATCACATTTGAAAATTGCCCTTTTATTGCAAACAAAGAAGTTCACCTTTCAAAAATCCATGTATAGTTTGTTGATCAATCCAATTACAATTTGAAAAACTTCAATTTTCTAGTATAATTTGGACTTGTATATTTTACATTACTTTTGTCCTATGAAGAGTCAATGAGTTGCTATAAGGCATGTTTTTGAAAAAATGGTCATACTTGTTAAGCTGGAGTATTTAAGAGCATGAAGATTGTGACACCAAAGTTCACAAAATTCTAAGAAAAAAATGTGATTGACATGGATATGGAAAATGCCAATCTTTTGAAATTCTGTAGTTTGAACCAAAACATAACCCAAACATTAATCTATGATAGGGAAGACAATGACCAAGAAGCCAACGTGGGATCTTGCATTGGGAAAATGGGATGTGGATTGGGATCAAGCTCTGGGTCAAGATCAAAGTCTCTAAGCTCTACAAAAAGCCCACAACAATCCTACAATGGTAAGCGAAAAATGGTGCACAAATCAGCAAGTTCTTCTAAGAAGCAAAAAAGAGGAGTTGTATATGAGGGCACATCAAACTTAAAGAATACTACAGCTAGTAGAACAAATCTCACACCAACACAACGTTACAACTTCTACCGCTATTTTGGTGAGTTTTTATAACATTCTTGGAAAGAGTACAATTCATCTTTTAGACGTATTCCTAATGCACTTAAAGACATCTTATTTCAATAACAAAATAATTCTTGTAAATGTATTTTTTTGGGCTCCTATGAGTTTCTATTATTCTTTCCTTGTCATTTGAGTCATCCATCATCTTCTCTACCATTTTTTCCACCAAAAGGATATGTCAACAATTTGGTTCAAGGATGTGATGTTGTATGTATAGAAAGCAATACATGCTTTGAAGCAACTAAAATTGTGAATGTTAATCTACCCTCCAACAACTCATGGCATTCTTAAATGGCATTGCAACGCTACTTTGTATATTTTTTGGATTTTCTTTAGTTATTTCTTGAGATTTTAGGGATTCAAATTTCAATGGTGAAAAAAATGGTCAAGGGTCAATGACTTAAATACAAATTTGTTTTGTGATGAATCAAGAGAGCATTTTTAACTTGGATAGTCAAGCAAGTTGGAAGCAATATATGTAATGGTGTTTAACCCTTTAAGGTCCAACAACTATAAATTAGGTGGTTTTCAACAAGAAATGTCACACTATGAACCTTAAAAGATTACTAGTGTTATGTTTGCATTAAACCTCCAATTTGAAATGTGTATGTTTACACCAAGCTTAGGTTTTCTACTTTGGAAGAATTTGTATAAAATGCACTAATCAAATTAAAAGAAAAAAATGGTCATGATTATGCTTGTGAAGGTTATGCGGGACAAGGGGCCAAAACAAGTAAAGATTGGTGTTCCGTAAAGACAGCATGGATTCCAACTCCAGTGTCTCCATAATCAATATAATGATGCATATTCCATTTAGAAGAAGTTGGGCTCAATATCATGTAGGCCATTAGAAATTGCCATTTCTAACTATATTGCACTATGTGCTTGTATGTGTTGGTATAGACAATTTTGGTGAAAAGAAAAATTGTAGTTTAATGCAATTATCTTTGAATCACAAAGAAATTTGAAGTTGAAATGAGTGACCAAGGTTAGGGCTAATTCACTTCTTATGGAATTTTAACTCTTGAATGCTACCATGGACTTTTGGTGTGCTTTGAATGGCAAAGAATCTTTCCTTATAGGATAGAAGTGCAACTTTTTATCCTTAGTATTAGGGGTGGAAAGAGAAGGTCTTCTAAAGTACTTTTAGTTTCAATGAGTATATTTGGCTTATTTAAAGTAGATGATGTCATAGAATATTAAAATGCATGATTTCGACAACCACCAATCTGTCCTAACCTTTAAATGATGTTGCGGATCATGTTTAGTGTCCTTTGAATGACAAAGAATCTTTCCTTGTAGGATAGAAGTGCAACTTTTCATCCTTGGTTTTAGGGGTGGAAAGGGAAGATCTTCTACCATTTTTTGACTTTCAATGAGTATTTTTGGCTTTTTCAAAGTAGATGATTTCACACGGTATCAAAATGTATGATTTCCATGGCCACAGTCTGTGTGGAAAATGCACAAATGTAATTGACTATGGATGGTGAAATTTTGAAACCTAATTTGGAATCATAAACTCCAAATTAGTCTTTGGAGGTTACAAAATACTAAAATTATTCCTAAATGCCTAAATTTTTTTTGAGCTTCTCAAAACTTGCTCTAGATTGAACAAAAAGTCAACTTTTTGAAAAGTTTCTGAAATTGTAACCTTACAAATTTTAACTAGATATCACAAAGGAAAAGAAAATATAATAGTATAATTTATTGATTGAAATGTTACAACGTTTCATTATGTTTGTGAAAGTGACTTGAAGTTTATCAATTCTCTTTACAAATGTCAAACCTTCGATTGAAGTTACCAAAAAATATGAGGTTAAAGGTCATAACATGGGTAACCTCATTCATTTTACAATTTTAAGAAATCTATTCTACAATTTTCTTAAATGTATTTTAAATGTGATTTTTACTCAAAGATCAATTGTATTTGAGATTCATTTCCAAAAGCCCTCAACACTAAAATATGAAGATTTGCAATGAACACCCTTGCACAAAATCTTTTGATTGTAGACAATTAACCCTCAAGTAACAGACTAGTAGTTGTGAAAATCATGCATTTTGATACCATGTGACATCTATACTTCAAAACATCTATATCTATTTTGTTTTCAATGTTTGTTTGTCACATTGAGATCTCTCAGACCATGTGTCCCCTAGTCGCATACTTAGTACCATCAGAAAGCTCTTAGCAAGGAAGGGTGCACGGGCTTGATTTCGTGGCATTTGCATTCACAACAAGAAAGTTATTGAATTTCAAAGTTTTTATGGATTAAAAAAAAAATTTAATGACTTTTACTTTGATTTTGATTGTGACAACGGCACAAGGCACACTAGTCTAAGGTGGGTACATCCAAAAGTCACTTATTCATATTGTACCTAATTATTGTTATTAACTTGTTCACATTTTCATGCAATCTTCTTGGCAAGTGAAAGCATGTTCTAATGCACCAAAGAATGCAAGATTTTAGGAACGTGGTGCTTATCATATCCCTATTTTACTTTGAATAAGCCAAATACACTCACTGAAAGTCCAAGTATTATAGAAGATCTCCCCTTTCCCCTCTAATAATAGGGGATGAGTAGTTGCACTTTTGTCCTACAAAGAAAGATTTTGTCATTTATCGGACACAAAACATCAGCCTACACGTTCAGGATTAAGTTACACCATACAGACGATCCAGAGAACGGTCTTCCAATCTACAATGTATTCATCCTTCAAGCATCCTCCCCTTGAGTTGCAATGACTTGAGAGCTAGTGCAGATGCATTCATGGTGTTCATGTGGCAATTGTCGTAACTTGTTCTGGTGCACAGAATAAAAAGAACTGAGCTAAATAGGTACGCATAAACTTGGCGAATTGGTTCATTGCATGCAAACGGTCTGATTCAAGAAAGAGACGGAACACTAACTTGGTAGAGAGAGAGACAATTGTAAACATGTTGTGCACGTGACAGATAATAACATTGGGCCACAAAGCATTTCTACAAATGCGCTGAAAATTCATCAGCACCACTACTCCAATTTCATTACCATAAATTCATATATACAAACCAATCAAACAAATAGGCATGCGCTCCACCGCTAGCTATACAACCGAGCACAAGCTAGTAACTACCTTCACCAATACTTAGCAAACCTAATACAGGAACTCCTCGTACAACATACGCTGGGAATTGCGGAACGCAAACGCAGATGACAGGTTCCCTCTACGATCTGAAGCTCAGAGTGTTTGCCTAAGGAAAGAAATTGCCGAAACCACTGACGTCCTCCCTCTGGACCGGCAGTACCAGAACCCTGAGCCCTCACGAACAGGTAAGTAGGTTACTTTAGAAAGAGGCCACGTCTTCAAGCTCCTCAGTCAACTTGGGCCAGTTAAAGTGGGCGCGAGTGCGCGTCAACATTGGCACACCGAATGGGTTGCTGCTGCTCTGGAACATCGAAAAACACGAATACAAGTCAGTACCCTGCTACTCAGTGTACTGGTCCAAAAACGTTACTGAATGTGACCTTTCCATGTAAGAAAACTAGTAAAATAGGAATAAAGCCGAAAGTACTAGAACGGCCTATACAGATGGACACAAGTACGGCAACCACCTCAGCAGAGGTGCCCAGAAGTCCAAATTGAGCTAAAAAAACAAGATTCCAGCACACTCCTTGACGAGCAGCGTTCCCAAAACTGGCTAAATTTCGCTTGGTTTCTACCCAAAAAATCCTTGCGCTACTACCGTACGTGTAGGTCTGTTTCGGTAAGTCAAGCCGAAATAATTTACTGTTCTCAGTTCGACAATTCGGCAAGCAGATTGGAATTTTTTCACTTTGGGCACTTTATGAGGACACTCCCAATTTTAAATTGATTCTTTCTATTCATGAGTAATTGTGTTCCTTTTTCATTTTTTCTCACAAACAATTTTTTCAGATTTTTAGAAATAGTTGTAAGTAATTTTTAAAATTTCGACATTTTCCAAATTTTCCCGAGTTACTTACGAAACTGACCTACACTCCGGTATTACATTGTAAAAAAGGGCCTTCAATGGAGCCATTTTAGTCAAAATTACAACAAACAATAAAATTTGATAGCCCATTTGGAACTTCTTCTAAAGTAGAATTAGTATATATTTAGTTAGTTTTGTCTTACAGTACTCCCAATAATCCTTCACAACTTGTAAAATCCTTTCATTTCTATTTTGTTCTGATACTACTCACTCTCAAGATAGCCAAAGTTGATGCCTGTTTCTCTTGAAAGGTAGCATATTGCACTAAATTTCAAAAACAATTCTGGGATCACTGTTGACGAGGGCCTTTCCAATAGTACCACATTCCCATAACAAGTGATATCTGGAATATGCAAAACAAATAAACTGAAATAATCCTATATGGAATTGATCGTACCTTGAGGCATTGTCCAGCACGCAAATTGCAAACTGGATAATCGGAAGGGCAGCAGTGGTAGTGGTCCTCGCAGCAAGTAGCAGACTCCATCGGGCAGCAGCCCCACTGGAGGCAGTACTTGCCAATGTTGAAGGCGCAGCAGCAAGTGCTGGACGCTGGGCATGAGTGGGAGTTGTCACACTGCGACGGCGGCTTGATGGGAGAGGGAGGGGAGGGCGGTGCAGGAGGAGGGTTGGGCCCCTTCTTGATGGGAAACGAGGGTTCGATGTTGATGCCGCACTTTCCGTCTGAGTCCCTGGTCCCCAAGCGCTCCATGCGGATGAAACCCTTCTCTCCCCAGCTAGGACCCCATGAGTTCTTCACAATCCAGTAGTCCTTGCCGTCATCATCAGTGCCGTAACCGACAGCCAGGACTCCATGGTCCAAGTTGGTGCCACAAGCGCCAGTGTACACACCCTGTCAACAATGGAAGGGAATCACAATTAGACACAGCAAGTACGATACGAGAGACTCTGGCACTTAATGGCGCACAAACGATTTTCAAGTAGCAAACTTCTTCACATTCAATACAGCCGAAGCATGTTGTCAATGCAAGGTCTCACTGGGGACCACCTTGTTCCAGAGCAACTAAAAAAAGCTCCAATAGAGCTCCAATTTTTACAAAACCCATCAAAACTAAAAATTATATTTCATTCTGTCCCTACATAAACGTCATAACCTTGGTATGTGATGTGATAGAAACCGGTGGTAAATATAACAGTGAAAACAATTCACCTACAACAAGTGCAAATACTGTGGGCCACGCTTGAATATTTTCGAACTCGGTGTAAATTAGTAATTGTAAAAAACATTAAAACCATGTCAAAGTCAATTCACCCCACAGACATTAGACATGTACGCAACCAAGCTCAATTGCTGAATAAAAACACAGACCAGGTCACAAAATACGCACCCCTTGGTAATGCTGAAAGTCACGACCTCCAGCCTCAATGGCAACGCTAACAGGATTCTTCGTGACGGCCTTGAGCAGCGAGCTCTCTGATTTCGTAGGCACGTCCTGGTAGTCGTCGATAACCACTACCTTCGAGTTTTGTCTCTGTAAACACAAAAGCTCACCGATCAGACCCACAGCCTCTCTAAACGTATGAAATCGACAGAGTTGAAACTAAAGGAGCAGCAAAGGTGATTTCTTTAGAAGAGCAAGAGTGCATTCACATCAAACCACTTTAGCACAAAAATGATCATCAAAAAACCCTCTAGCTTCTCTTTCCATGTTGAACTCAAAAGGAATATTATAGATTGAAGATTGTCCACGTGCAATAGGATAATATTATGGAAAAGAAAATTGTGCGTGGAATTTTAGAGTTCAAATGCAAGATTGGAGTTTACCCTGCCCTCGTCACAGCGGCCATCGGTACCCTTGTAGGGATAATCCTTCTCAGTGTCAATCCCGCCGTTCTTAATGATGAACTCAAAAGCGTAGTCCATGAGACCACCGTTGCAACCTTGATTCTGGCCTCTGTCGCAGTCCACCAGCTCCTGCTCCGAAAGAGAGATCATTTCCCCGGTCACGATTTGGTTCACTCCCTCCACTGAACCAACTGCTGAAAACGCCCAGCAGCTTCCTGCGCAATTGACAACGCCCACAGTAAGTATCCACATAGCCTCTACTGCAATTCCCAAGAGTAGGTGGCAATGCTAGGACTCTAACCCTAGGGCAGTAAAAAGAACGAAATAGAAAGAAGAAACCATGTCTTACAGATACTAACAAAAACAATGAGTTTCTAAAGTTACAATAATCGACAATTAGCTCATAAAGTAAATTATCTATTTTAGATAGAAAAAGTAAGAGATTCCCAATGGTCGGTGATTATACCGAGACCTGTGACTGAAAGCTTCAGAAAAAAGGTTTCAATATGCTTGCAAATGCATCAAACGTATCAATTCACGCACACAGAGACCGTGAAAACTAAACGAGGAACCTCATGATATATGGAAGGCACAATATTCCGGAGAAATTGGTCGGTGGCAAAGCCGAGGTCTTGTAACCCTAAAGCTTCAGTATGAAAAAGCCTTTAGCTCAGGCAATTCCAAATTCCAAATTCAAATATACATATTGATGCGGAGCATGATGTAACCAAAAGGGAAACTCCGGAATCCAAACAGGGTGCAAATTCCGAAGCTACTATTAGGGTATGAGTGCAGTACCGCAAGAGCCTTGATCTTTGACTTCGGACACGGCGCCCTTCTCCCGCCAGTCGACACTCTTGGCCGCCTCGACGTTGGCGAAGATGAAATCGGCATCCTTGCGAACACGAGGAGCCGGCCTGGTGCCCAGATACTGCGCCCGAAACTCCTCGTGCGTTAGGTCGCTGAACTTGTTCAGCCCCAACCAGTAACTCTTCTGCTGCTTGTTATGGTTGTGGATGTACAGCAGATTCTCCTTGAAGATCTGGAAGCGACGCTGCTTATCGCTGAGCGAACGGTAGACGCGCGAGTGGCGCTCGATCCACTGGTGAAACACATCCAGCACCGCATCGTCGTCACCTTGCACCACGTCGTAGTCCACTATCGCCCTGCCGCCCTGCGCTTGCTGCGCCGCGAAAGCCAGCAGCAAAAGGAGTGCTAACCCCACTGTTACCCTTCCTCCCCACCCCATCTCAAATGCAGCACAAATCCTCACTCAAGATTGAAAAACCTCGATGTGTTACGCTCTCGAAAACCAGGGTTCTGGCCCTAATCTCGACGGAATTCGACGCGGCAAAGCTCCCTAGACACGCAACCTCGCGACCCAATTCGCAGAGCCCAATTCAATGCTCCGCGAGGCAATCCTCACTAAAGGAAGCGATCCCAAATGCAGGGCTGTGATGATCAGAGCAGGCTCCGACTACCAAAATATGTACCAAAGTCGATGCGGTGAAGCTGCCTAGATACGCAACCGCGAGAGGAACCAGTAAGAGCAAAATTGAACACTCCGCGAGGCGATTCCGTCACGCTACGAGCTACGGATGCGTGAGGGAAGTGATGAGGGAAAGTGCTTGTGGGGGTCTCTTATTAGGTCGAGGGTGGACGAGGACGTATATATAAAGCAAAACCCAAGGTCCGGGCGGTCGAAACTTTTCGTTGCGTGCCCGTTCTGCCTGCCCTTCGTCCCGGTGCAGACTTTTGTTGGTACTTCAATCATTTCTAACTTTGCCGACCACGTGACTATTTACCGGGGAGGACGTTAAATCCTACCATCGAAGGTGGGCCCAGCAGGTGGATTCACCTTGCGAGAAAACGCAGGAATTTTTTATTTCTTGCCAAAAAAATTTCTTGCAAATTTTTATTTTTGCAAATGATGAATTCATATTTGCAATCGGAGACCCCAAATTTGCAAGGTGAAGTCTGGAACATACCTTAGATACAATTCAAAATAGGGGGCTTTTTTCACTTTTACCTAAAGAACCTAAAATTTATCCTATTGGGCCCACCTTCAATAGTAGGATTTAACATCCTATCCTTTGCCTTGGGGGAAGACACATGAATTTTTTGTTTTTTGCAAATTTTCAAATCATATTTGCAATCAAAGACCTCAAATTAGTTGGGAAATATCAAAAATATACACTAGACACAACACAAAAATAGGGGGCTTTTTATCACTTTTATCTCTAAGAATTCAGATTTTAACTTATTGGGCCCACCTTTGATGGTAGGATTTAACATCATGCATTTACCGTGTGAATGCAAAGTATTGTACCAGGGTAAGATTTAGATGGAAAAAAAAATTTGGCTTGAAATATTTTGTAAAACCAATGCCAAAATTTTAGGAATTTTTTTTTCCCTATAAAAATTTGTGGTATAAGAACAAAAATCTTTCACTTTACTTCTATATTTAGCATTCTCAAGAAAAATTAAATATTCATTATAAAAGTGCTAAAGTGATTTACCCAAGTATGAAACCCTTAGATGTGCAATTATTATTGCTATTTATTTGTCAATGATAGGAATAAATAAAATGTTGGTTTTAAAATCATTTAATCATACAAAATTCATTTAAATTTGTGGAATTTTTCTTTATATATAGAATTTGCAATTATAATAAGTGAATATATATATTCAAATGGAAGTACTTATAGTAATTGCAAGTTTGGGGGTATAACATGATCCCTTGTGTCCCATGACCTTGGTCAATTGAATCCACCCAAAAGGCAAAAAAAAACCTTTCAAAGCATTGTCTACTAGATTTCATCCAATACTACCTTAGAAGATGCTCAATTGTCATTTCCACCATCATTGATGACAATGAGAGCTATACCACAAGAGGCTAACTTAAGAATTTGAACTCAACCAAAATGAACATGCACTTGTTGGGAATTAACCCTTAAACAATGGCTTGGTAACTATAGCTCGGACTACATAAATCATCAATTTGGATATTATGAGAATAGAAAAATTCAAAAGCGCACTTAGAAGTCAAACTATTGTAGAAGATCTCCCTTTCACTCCTAAATTTGACAATGAATAGTTGCATTTCTCTCTTACATAGCAAGATGTTCTTTCATTCATCAACCCAAAAATGGCCTTGGTGTCATTTTATGAGATAAATGGGCTCTTTATTCTTATTTTTCAACTATAAGAAGCTATTGTTAATAAAAAAACATGTCTACTATTTTGTGGTTGGTTCCCCACTAAATTCCCAAGGCCTTTGGTTGAGCATTTTGGAGTTTGCTATAATAAAAAAATTTAAGTTTTAATAAGCCATATCATTGTTTAAAATTATAGCAATACAATTTTGAGACAAATCTTTTAAGATTTGCTTAGGAAAAGAAACCACAAATAATATAAAATATAAAATGAAAGATTATAATGTTTAATCATGAAGGGGATAAAAATTTGAAAGTGAATTCAAGTCTTTCAATGATTTTCTTTTATGCCAAAAATTTAATGTTGAATTTATGCCAAAAAAATGAGGTTTAAGGACAAAATATTTTTAATCATAATCAATTTGTAATTAATTAAAATCCAAGCTACAATTTTCTAATTTGAATTTTTAATGTGATTTTTTCACCAAAATCCTGTATTTTTGAGGCCCATTTCAAGAATTGTTTAATACAAAAAATCAAAATTTGTAAAGGTTTCCTTTGCAAAAAAGTTTAAATAGACTATTGTATGCAAATTTTATCAAATTAAAATTTTCGCCATGCTTAAAAGAGACTTTAAAGGATATTCAACCAAAAAATATTCAATTATTATTTAATAGTATTTTGATAAGAATTCATCTAAGTTCAAAGTTTAGTCAACACCAAAACATAGTGCTTTGGGCATTCAAGGGTTAATTTTGTACTTCATGCCATTTCTTTGCTAGTTTTGTATCTAATTGTAAATATGAATTTATATTTCTAAATTTTTTTTTAATTTTCTATAAAATGAAAATTGGAACAACCCAAATTCTTCTCCTTCATAGGGATACTCAAAGTAATATTTCAAAGAAATACTTTATTATTGATTCATTTTGCAAGGAAGAAAGCCTCATAGGTTGAAAATATATTAAATTCATGAGTGATTTAGAGATTGGAAACTATTCTATTTAGTGCAATTTAGATATTGTAAAAAAACCCTAATAGGACAAGATCCTCCCACATTCAATTAATGGATTTGAAATGAATGTAGTTTATTAGTGTAAGCATTTGGATGACAGTTGGATGAATGTGGATGAAATTTATATAACAACTATTCTAATTGAGTATGAAAATAGTACTAACTAAATTATATTGATTTTAATTTAACATACTATAAACAAGCATTGATATCAGTCCATACTAATGTTAGTAGTGTTAAAGTAATTTGAGGTTGAATCTTTGCAAACATATCTTCTTTCTATTTAATTCACTTTATTTTGTAAATTCATTGGTATACTACATTCTATTATCAAGAAATTTATTGATAAAATTTCTTCATTTGTATTGTCAACAATAGAATCAATTCAATTAGCAAAAGATTCATACACAATAATTGTAGGTGCATGCCATCTAATTAGCAATAAAACTTGGATGAAAATTCTAAGATGAAATTAGATGAATGTGGATGATAAATGAAAGATAATCATACAATTTTACATAGTTCAATACTAATGTAGACCACATTGTATTGATTTTTCTAAAAATGATGTGTTCTTTTATAATAATGTATCTTACATATTCACATTTATTTAAAATTGATTTCTATTAGTATTATTGTTGTCAATCACAACAAATGAAGTAACTCAAGTAGTATGAAACCAAAGATTTTCTTCCTGATAGACAACTTTGAATCTAGAGACTATGTAAAACAATACTCAATTAAAAATTGTATCATATTATTAAGTATATAGAAGAATGTAATGTGCAAGATTACATTCAATTGTCTCTAACCATACAACCTTAGAAGAATAGTATGGCCTCTAAATACATTATGACACATGTTCACACCTAAACACATCTTGTCATATAGAAGTTGTCCAATCATATTTGCATAATTATAAGATTAGAGATAGTCAAGATTTATATGGAATGTACAATAACAAAGTATTTTCAATAGAAAGAGTTGATCAAGTAGTTCACAACTTTACTTGAAGATGCACATTTCTAATTTCTAATTTCTCGAGGATGTGCATTTTGCATCATATTCATACAAATGTTTCATATGAAAATACGGGGTGAATACAATTAAGCTTACAAGGACAAGTTGGTCATGTAGAAATCATCTTTTTCCAGTATCACGTGAATCATTTGATTAAGAAAAAACTAGTTACAAGTCATTGGAGGTCAATCTAGTGTACAAGACCTTCCTTGTTCACACAAAATTCCTACAGATGAACATCTACATTAGATTAACATTTGGATAGTGCAAATTTTGTACAATTACAGAATTTGCAGTCATTTTGGGTCAAACCAAACAAGTAGTCATTCTTTAGTCATGCGCTATAGTGGATAGTGAGGCATAATGCCTTACTACCCACCCAAAAGAATTCTAAATTAAAAAATAAATCATTAACTCAACCCACCCACCTACCTCCCAAACAAACAAAAAATTATTTTAAAAATTTTTATAATTCATAATTTTTTAAATTTGTGTTCCCCCAAACCTCTTATAATTTCCAGAAGCCAATGTGATTGACAATCAATATGGAGTTTTACCTGTAACCTTATTCAATATATGTATGTGATATTGTATACATATTAAGTATTATATATGTATTCAATACTATGTACATATTCAATATTGTATGTACATTCAATATTGTATATGTATTCAATACTACATACATATTTAGTATTGCATATGTATCCATATTCAATATTTCAATACTATATTTGTATTCATTATTCATGTCCATATTTTGTATTTGTATTCATATATGTATTTGGAGGGCTAAGATTAAATTTTACAAGATCGACGACTTGTAATTTTTTGAGAAATCAACAATGATTTCGAAGGGCACCATTTAAAAAATATATATATATCAACAACCTACAAATTTTTGGAGAGGAGGAGGGGGAGATACAAACCACAAGGATGCATCTTTTGAAAGGATAGTCATTTATACCCTCCATTTCTAATAGTGACTTATGTTTTACATAAACTGAGAATTCTCTGTCATCCATTTGACACTTAGCATCTACAATATTACAAAATTTAGTAGTGTACTATTAATATATTTTGTACATTAGGTGTCATGTACGACCAAATACACAAGCTAATTGTCCCAAATTTGGCACTTATTCAAACAGACAAATACTTTTCTTACTAGATGGAGAATATCCTTATCTCTTGCTTACAAGGAAATTCTCCATGTAGCAAGACAAGTATTTGTCTGTTTCAATAAGTGCCAAATTTGAGACAATTAGTTTGTGCATTTGGTCGTACATGACACCTAATGCACTATATATATATATATATAAATAATACACTACTAAACTTTATCTCTTGCTTAATCTCTTGCTTACAAGCAAGAGACTTGGACCTTGAAGCGGTTGTTGATCAAGGGGTTGTAACTTAAACCATGACAATTTTGTTTCATTTGTTTAAAAAAAAAAAAAACCCATGATAAGGACAATGATGAGCATTAAGTACACACAACTTCCAAGCTCCGCAATCAAATTGCATTTGAGTTCAGATTGGTTTCAAACTGTGCATTACTAAAAGTTAAGTCATGATTCTACTGTGGAGTGAAGATCTAATTATTTTTTTTTTGAAACAAATGAAATGGACCGAAGATCTCAATTTGCATCCCTCAACCAAACTCTCACTTGCCCAAGCAATGTTCAACTGTTTTCTTCATGCCTTCATCCTTTAACTTAATGCATTGGCGTTCTTTTCATTTCAGAGTGAGGGTCGTTTTCTCTTGTTTGATTTCAATTTTACTTAAAGTATTTTCTTAAAATTATCATTTGTACCAAAGGTCCTGCCAATTCAATTCAATTACTTTGTTGTATTAATTGTTTGAATAATTGGATATTCTCATTGATCCAAACCAAGGGTGACTAGTAAGGTTGGTACATCCAAAAGTGCCACTTTATTAATATTGTGCCTAGTTACTATTATAAAGTTGTTCAGATTTTCATTTAGTCTTGTTGGCAAGTGAAAGCACAAGAGTGCGTTAAAGAGAACCATCGAAGCCCTCGGGGAAAAACGCTGAAATTTTTTATTTTTTTTATTTTTTATTTTTTTCAAATTCAGAATTCAGATTCAGAATCAGAGACCCCAAATTAGCTAGAGAGACCTTGAATGTACCAAAAAACCCAACACAAATATAAACCCCAAACCCTTGTCAACCCCTAGTAAAATGAGATTTGCCCCGTTGGACCCCCTTTCGATGGTTCTCTTTAACGTCCTGCGAAAGCACGTTCCTATGCATTAACCCTTTAGTGCCCATGGTTGATTTGGAGGGCGAGTGTAGTTCTTCAAGAAAGTGAATTTTGTGGCCACTCTAAGGATGTAATCTTAGATCAAATCGTATAAAGTATTTCCATAAGGGGGATTCTTCAACCTAACAAAAAATCAAACTCATCCAATGGTACAAATTGCTATAATAAGATAAAAGGTCCATAAATCAACCTTTTAAGGGCTAGAATTGAATTTTGGGGAGGTGGAACATCTTAAATATTTTTTAGTAATTTTTTATTGAGAGACAAGTAGAATATGCATCTAACCCAAGTCGTTTCATATTTTTTGAAGCTTTTTGAAATTAGTTACAAATTTTTGAAATTCACAAAAAATAGTCATCTGTGGTCATCAAAAGCAATACCCTTCTAAAATGTGCAGATTTGGTACATTGAAGAAAGCAAAATGTACCTCTAAATCATGTTTGCTTTTAGAGCCTTGTTGGAATTAAAAAATTGTTTTGTTTAGTACTCAAAAATCAATGACCTGAATGACCCTTTAGAATTTGTGCTACATAAATTTCAATGCATAAGTTTACTTTGGGAATTCATGAGAGTACAAAGCAACACTTATGCCTTGTCAAAACATCAAGATACAAAAAAATCTCACAAATTGGTTGATATTTTTTCATATTTTTGTTGAATACTTCTCATTTGAAGGTTTAGGCCATTTGAGTGTGCAATCTCATAGCTAATGCATTAGTGCTCCAATTTTCTTGAAATTGGTTTTGTTTGAAGCGCATGAAGACACTCTAATTGCGTTGTTCTTTGAGACTTTTGTGATCAAATGTACTTTGAACAATATTAGACCAAAAGTGCAAAAATCAACCCAAAAGTGGTCAACCGGGCACTAAAGGGTTAAAGAATACAATATTTGGATATGATATGAAAAAGTTATTAAGGGTCAAAGTTTGTTTCTGAAAGTGCCATTTAGAGCCTGTATACATAACTAATTTTGGAATTGTACATTGGATGTAGATGGCACTTTAACTTCAATTGTGCTTTTGGGTGTACCCACCTTACCACATATTGAAGTCATTTAATTTGGAACTAGTTCCACCCAAAACAACATTGAAAATGCATTGAAACTATGTGTCAATCATTGTTGTCAAACTTTGACCCACAAAACGACACTATACATAGGGTTTAACACTGATGTAAAAACTCATTCTCACAACTACATATGTTGGGAGATTTTGGATATCTTTTTTTTGGTTATTGATTTGAACTTGAAATTTAAAAAATATGTTATCAACATAGAAATGACTTCACATAAAAAATTTAGGGTAAAAAAACAATTTTTCAGCCCTTGGGAGGGTGTTGAAATTGGCAATCATGAAAATTTTCTCAAAACTATACATGTTGGGAGTTTTTGAATATCTTTTTTTAAATTTTATCTTTTGCCCTTGAAATTTTCACACACATTAAAAATATAAAGTTTATTACATACCAAAAATTTCATGGCAAAATAAATTCAATCCTTGGGAGGGTGTCAAAGTTGAAAGTAGTGAAATGTCTTTCATTGCTACACATGTTGGTAGATTTTGAATTTTTTTTTGTGTGCATTTTTTGGCCTTGAAATTTGTCATGCATGTTATTAACATACAAATGATTCTATTAAAAAAATTCATGGTAAAATATCAATTTTTGAGCTCTTGAGGGGTTGGCAAAGTTGGCAAAGCTGAAATGTTCTTCACTATCAATCCAAAAATGCCACCTTGATTGAGGTCCCACTGTATGTGCAAGCTAGGAATCTATGACTTTACTTTTAATAATCAATCAAGTTGTAAGCAAAGAAGAAATCTCAAAAAAATCAAAATAAATAATAGGTCTTTATTCTTTGATTTGAAGCCAAAAGCTAAAATGAGTGCACATGTAATCATTATATAAGGCAAAAGTAGAAACCTACATTTAAACTAGCTAATAACACTACAATTAAATATTGATTACACAAAAAGTATACAATCCAAACATAAAAGTCTACAAGAGCTTAGGATAAATTTTTGGTAGATGTAGAGACCATACACTAAAATCTATCATTTACAATTTGGTGTTTAACCAATGCATGCTAAAGTGTTTTGGACCCGTCTCTTGCATGATTGCCATTTAGTACTGATAATAATAAACTATGCTTAATTGCTATTAGTTAGTAATAATTATGAGTGCACTTACCTTATTTTATCCTATAGTTCTCAAATGTGCATTCCCTTTCCTACTTACATCCAAATAATGAATGAAAATGTCATCTTGTCAAGGTAGTTGAAGACCTCAAATAGACATTTTTAATTTTTTCAATGCCAAAAAAATGGATAAATGAGCACTTTCAAGACTCAAAAATACTACAACCATAACAACTTTTCAAGAAGCCACCAATGTAGGAGTAAAGAATTTTTTTGAAGTAACTTAAGAAAATTTGAGGCATTTGGTACTTCAAGGTGTCCATTGAAGTTGAGCCTAATATTAAGTATAAATTGCCAATGTTTTCAACTTTGTAAAAATCTGTAAAATAATACCTAGAGTGTTATAAAATTATAAAAGTACCCTTGCAAAACTCTTAAGCTTCATGATTATAGTTAATTATAAAGTGTGTGAAATGAAGGACTAAGATTCATAAGAGGATTTTCAGCTAGTTTACAAGACTGCGAGTTCCCAAACGTTGGGAATACATTGGGAACGCTGGGAATGCAGTGCTGATGTGGTCGAGTGACTGCCACGTCAGAAAATACTAATTAATTAATTATTTATTTAATATATTTTTTAAAAATCTTGAATTTAAAAAAAAATCATTTTCTTTCTTTTTTAAACATTTTGAATTTTTTTGAAAAAAAAGGTTTTAATTTTTTTTCTCAAAATTTAAAAATTCAGACCAGTAGGGGACTGGTCTGCAGCAGTGTGAACAGTTTCTGGGAACACCCTTGAAACAGTCTTCTTGGAGGCCAGAAATCCTCTTATGCAAAGTTTGAGAAACACCTACAACAAAACTCCTAAGCTTTATGATTATAGTTAATTGTAAAGTGTGTACAATGAAAGACTAAGACTCAAAGTTTGAGAAACACCTACAACAAAACTCTTACAAACACCTAAACTTCATGTAGCTTGGTGTTGTGTATCTTTAGTACTATTCTTAGTTAAACCTTCTTATGACCTTCCTTTTTCCAAACTAAAACTCACTATACAATGAACTTTATTAACCTCATATAATTTTTTTGGTTATTCAATATTTGAATGACTGGTACTAGAAAAAGTGTCTCTTATAAATGTTACCAAGGTCGGCACCTCAACATTGCCTTTGATCTAAAACCGTCATCTTCAGACATTGTGCACCTCTAAAATCAATTATGTACCTATGTAAAAGAAATGCTTTTAGAAACAAACTTTGACCCTTTGTAACTTTTGCATATTCTATCCAAATGTTGAGTTCTTCAATGCATTAGAACCTCCTTTCACTAGCCAACAAGACAATATGAAAATTTGAGTAGCCTTATAGTAACTTAGTAACTAGACACAATACCAATTTGTAGTGGTTTTTGGTATTCTCACCTTACCTTACATTAGACCTACATTACAATATCTATTGCTTGCCATGCCCTTTGTATGAATTAGGGCAAGTGAAAAAACTAATTACTTTTGACTCTTAAGTGCTGAGAGTCATTTGCAGAATTGATGATTTCATAAAAAAAATCATTATAAACTACTATTTGGAAGAATTTATTGAAATTGAGATGCAAATAAAAGTTGTAGAGATTGAGGTTTAGATCCTATATACATGGTTAGATTGACCAATGCTATCACCATATTCTTCTATACCTTTAAAATTCAACTTCAAGAAAAATATTATCATTTTTTGGGTAAATTTTGTTGGAATGGATTTGAAATGAAGTTCTCTTGATACGGTGATTTTTTGGAATTTTTGTACTCTTTGATTTTATAGCCTCATTTTTGCAATTTCAAGTTTGAACTAGAGTCAATGCAAGTCAACCACTTGACAAACTTCCACATTTGAAGTTTTAACCCTTAAAAGGTTTTTGACTATGTTTCATCAAAATTGCTCCAAAACTGTCATTTCTAGGACAATTACCAAATTTTAGAAAAAAAAAATTGGGGGGAATAATAAAATTGTAGGATCTTTTAGTGCAATAGTTTGAAAAGATGTAGAAAAAATTTCAGAAAGTTTCACCGTGTAGATTGCAAGATATTAGTGTTTGAAGTTACAAAAATTTATTTTTTACCATTGCAAAAATCTGAGCAGCTGCACTTCAGAAGGCCACATTTGTATGAAAAAATGTTTAAAATGGTTGTTACTCTTTGGATTCATCATTCAATTCAAGTTGGCTACATGCTTGAAAATTTTCAAATCATTTGGAATTGTACAACATGTACAAAAAAAAATAGTAAGTAGAAAGAAGTAGAGAATGATTCAAAATACTAAATTGTTAACAATTTATTTATTGAGTTGAAAAATGCCAATCCCAATGGTTCAAATGTTGTAATAAACAATATACACCCAATATTTTATTTTATTTTTTAAATATTGAAAATTGGATAAAATAAAGGACTTCAAAGTTTATTTTAGAGTAGAGAATCCATAACTACCTACAAACTAAAATTCCTCATAACTTTTGACTCATTAATCCAAATGGAATGATTCAAAGCTTTCCACATACATATAAATCTATAAAACCAATTTCAAAATTTTGGTTCCCCCCAAAGTGATTTTTTTTATTTGCCTGAACTACCCAAGTTGAGAAACAAACAACATATCATGCAATAACTTTTCAACTATGTAGTCAAAAGTCATGAAAATTGTTGGGCTTTAAAGATACTCCTTGTCCACACCTTATATTAAAGTTTGGTCCAAAAATATGGAAATCTCTAATCACACGTATGTGCCCAAAATTGCTATGTTGCCAAAAAAGGCACTCTGGTCCTTTAGGGGTTAAGAAAATATTGACTTTAGTTACATAAAATCTAGCCATTGGATAGGACAAAAAAATATCTACAAATTAGGATGACTTTCATCTAAGCTGTAATCTAAATTTTTTTTTGACACGAATGAATAGTGAAAACACCTAAAACCGTCCAAATAAGGAATTCAGCATAGTTGGAGGCAACATTTTCTAAAAATGATATTTTTCTAGTATTAGTGAGTAAAAATCATGAATATTAAAAAAATAGATTTTTTGGATACAGTATGTAATTTCTACAAATTTTCAAAGTGTTGGCTCCCTAGACCTATGGAACCGTCCTGTAGGTGCCCCTAAAATTGAACCCTACAAAAATCAGCACTCAACGAACCAAATTTCCCTATGTGTCCTTCAGTTGTGTCATCAAATTATAATCATATATGTGACAAACACATTAAGGGAAGTCTACTGACGCATTTGAGTGAATATAGAGTCCATTGCAAAGAACAAGTGTGGGAATGGGTGTTTTGTCCTAAATGGGATTTCAGAACTCTTTTTGTCCATAGTCCAGAAAGTGGACGTTAGTGCGCTCCAGGATTTACAGTGGAAACACCCAAAACTGTCCAAATAAGGAATTCAGCATAGTTGGAGGCAGTGTTTTCTAAAATTAATATTTTTCTAGTATTAGCGAGTGAAAGTAATGAATATTCAAAAATAATAATTCGGAATAAATATTTAATTTCTATAAATTTCCAAAGTGTTGGCTCCTTAGACCACTGGAACTGTCCTATAGGTAAACCGTTAACTAAACACCTACTGAAATCAATTGTCAGTGAATGAAAACTATACATGTGTCTTACAACTGTGTCAGCAAATTCAAATTAAACATTTTTCGGACACTTTAATGAATGCATTTAGTGGTACTCTAGGGTCCAAGAATAGGTATAGGGATGGAAATGGGTGTTTCTGGACTTAATCTGAATTTTTTTTGACACGAATGAAATGGGGTTTAGTCCAGAAAGTGGACATCAGCGCGCTCCAGGGTTTACCTTACCTTCAGGAAGAAGCAACGGCAATAATAACGGCCCTCAGGCACTCACCCCCTATTATTTGCACCTACGAACTCGTGACACGTCAGGCCTGGCCCCCATGCTCTGCGGCCGCGGATGAGGATGCCAAGCAAGACTGAAGAGTGCAGACCCACGCTTCGCCACCGCTGCACCGCATCTTCACGCTCCACGAGGTTCCCACCTGTCGGTACGGCGCTCCCAACAGTGCGCTCTCGTGTTCCCGTGCCGAAGTTCCCATGAGCCGGGCAGCCGGGTTCTGGGCAGATAAGACTTACTGACCTCCGTCCTTATGAGGCGGGCGGTTCCGAAGTTTCATCCAAGCCTAAACTTAATGCTCCAATGCCCTACCACAAAATTTAGACTACCACATTCCAACCGGTGCTTTTCTTCTTTTATCCACTATGATTTCGCTTTTTCTGTACAGTGGCAATAATTTTGGATGAACTTTCTATAAAGTAAGGTAGAACCACCTATACGCAATCACTTTAGCAATTGTGGACTAAATTGTGTGGGAAATGAGGCTATGCAAATTTTTTGTACGTAGAAAGATAGGAAATATGGGGGTTGCAAATTTTTCATAATTTTATTTCCAAAACTGAAATTACTATGATTTTTGGAAGTCAAAAAGTGCTTTGAACCTATAGCCAATGTCTACAGTCTTCCAATTCATATCATAGCCGAGACATTAGGAGGGATTTGAGGGCTCTATAGGGATGTTTTGGAACTGTTCCCAAAACTGGGTTGGGGTCAAAAAGTGCTTTGAACCTATAGCCAATGTCTACAGTCTTCCAATTCATATCATAGCCGAGACATTAGGAGGGATTTGAGGGCTCTACAGGGCTGTTTTGGGACTGTTCCCAAAATTGGTTTGGGGAATGGCTAGCTGCTGTCATGCCATCATTTCTCAAAAAAAAATTAAAATTTTTTTAGGTCCTGAAATATGGAAAAAAGTCCAATTTTTTTTTCAAAAAAAACAAAAGTTAATGACGTGACAGTCGCTCAACCATGTAGGATTCCCTGCTGAATTGCGTTCCCGCGGCAAATTACATGATTTTGGGCTGTGGGAACTTGCGGGCTCCTAGAGCCCTCAAATCTCTTCTAATGCTATTATTCTATTTCATACTTTCTACACACTTTATGACACTTTGGGACATGTGTAGTCATGACAAAGTTGGAACTAACAAGGTCATGACACATGTCCCAACTTTGAAAATGAGGCAAAAGTACATTCCAAACTTTGATTAGAAATCTCTTCTAACCATAGTTGGAAATAGTTGCATCCTACAAGTTGGGTATGGGTCCCTTGTTGGTAATAGGTGGTTCTACCTTAGCTACTTCTATCCATTCTAGAGACAAAAGAAGTTTACTAAGCACATGAACATTGATAAATTTCAGCTATACATATATTTTGATGAAAAAAATAATAATAATTGAGTTATTTGTAAAGTCCCCCCTACTTTGGGCACAACTTTTTTTGAAGCTGAGAAGGCAACTATAGTTAAAGTGTCAAACTTTTTTGCAAGATACTTATGTCACACAACTTCAAAAGTGGGGACCAAAATTTTTTAGGCACCATTTTGATGGAAAAATAAGTTTCATATCCACTTTTATTTTGACTTTTTAAACTCAACCGGCTTTTTCATAAAACTCATGGGTTTAAACCCCAGTTTAGTGTACTTTACGAATAACTCAAATATATCCATCTTTATTGTAAATGTATACCAACAAGAAATGAAGATGTGATTTGATGGTTAAGATTTGGCAACTTTGTTTGGAATGTTTGGCCATAATGAGAGTAGTATAGGGGATTACAAATTGGTGCTTATTGAGTTAAGTAGCAATGTGAGCTTTTGGCATGAGGTTAGATTATAAATATGATTAATAGATAGTGAAATTAGGCCCCAAAAATAGTATTTTCAATTCCTTTAATTCATGTAGTAAAATACATGGGGATGGTGGGTAAATTTTTATGATTCTTAGCTCCTGAAAAAAAAACATTGACTTTCAATAGTTCCAAGATTAATCTTACAATGATCTAGGCCCTAAGAACAAGGTAGTCACCAAAATACTTCATTTATTGAACCAATAGGTATATTCTTCATTGTTGCAATTATCTTGAAAATCATCAATAGGCCATTTTTAAATTTTTAAATTTTTGAAACACATAGATGGGTCAAATCACACTCTAATGTGCCACAAAAGGGGTCAGACACACCAAAATCTGCAATGTAGTTTCTCCCAATCTATTGTTTTCTAATCCTAATCTATTAATTAAATGTAATTTAGTCCTTTTTTTTTATCAGAGCTTCAAGTCATGTTAGGACTAATAGTATTTTTTTCATGAAAAAAACAAATTTTTTTTACTAAAAATCCAATTGAAGTTGAACAATCAATGTGTCAGATTTTTCAATGGACAAAAAGAGTCTAATTTCTAATGAATGATAATCTGATTAAATCCAATAAAAATCATGTAGGTATATATTCATATAATAGAGTAGAAAAAGACTCTTTTGACACAAATTGAATATATTTTTATTTTCTATAATATTCAGAAGTAAATATTTTTGAAAGTTTTTTTCAATACATAAAATAATCCAAATGATGATTGTGTAAGAATAAAAAATGTACACATTATTGACATCTAGATCCCTATATAATCTCTTTTTGAAATTAAATGTTTGAATTTGTTTTTAGAACAAATGAACACTTTGTCAATAGTCAACTAAATGATTAAAAAACTATACTATATTTAGTTTAAGAATCATTTTCATAAAATCCTTTTTTATGATTGTATACTTTATAATCGTAAATAATCTTGATAAAAAAATCCTATTAAAGTGCTTTATTGTAAAAATCCTAAATTTAGCTTGATTTACATCCATTTAAGGAATTTTTTGTAAGTTTTTTTTCAAAATCATCAAGAACATATATTGCAATACTGTCCATCTATAAACTTTTAAGATAAACAAAAATATCAAAGTAATTTAAAGCTTTGAAACTTCAAAAAAGGACTCTAATCTTGTCCTAGAAAAGTAATGCCAATGGTACCTTTGAGTGTGATTTGCCCTAGATAATTTCCATTAAAAGAAAAAATTGTATAGTGGATCGCAGGTTAAACCCTAGAATATTTATATTTTAAAAAGTTAACATAATAATCTAAACAACACTAAAATCTTATTGAGCAAGTAAAGATAATTGTAGCAAAATAAGGTCATTGGAATTGCTCCAACTGAGGTCAAACTATTTTCCAATACATCTCTAAGAGGAAGTCGGTGCCAAAGAAATCTCACTTAAGCCAAGTGTTGTTAACTTAAGCTAACGAAGTAAGCTAACAAAGGTACAGTTCATAATCTAGCTTGGATGTCTTAAGCTATGCTACTCAGTTATGGTCAATGATAGCCTCCCAAAATACATTCTCAAGTTTGTTTATGGACCAAGAAGAATTACTGAAACATGTGGTATTGTGTTCAAGTGAGGTTATTTAGAAAATTGAATTGTAAAAAAAAGACCATATGCAAGCCCAAATTTGCAACCGCCTCTATTGGCTATTTTTTAGCTTTTGAATTCTTATAGGATAAAATAAGAAACTTGTCCTAATTGAACGTGCATGGATAATGGTGTTGTAACTCCTTAGTCACTCGCTATTAAATCCAAATCAATCAACCTTAATGACTGCTTTATTTTAGTGATTTAATTTTCTTCACTTTTATATTTACTAACTTCAAAACATCGAACCCCATTTGAGTATCCATCCCATTTGGGGCAAGTAGACTTCTACTAAAAGTGTCCCAGAAAGTACAAGTAAATTATCTCCATACTTAATTGCAATTGGTGTGGGAATTGGTGAACTATTGATTTTCCGAATTTTAATTTTATGTCCAAACCATGTATTAGTTATAGTAGCCAAAAGAGCCTCCACTTTGAAAATTCACAATAATTGCATATCTTATGAAAAAAATTATATATATTTTAAATAAAAATCATGTTTGATAGTATTACAAAAATGCTAATAGTTTCTTGAAAAAGGTATCTCCAACTATGCTAAATTGCTTATTTTTGATGTTTTCACCTCAAAGCATTACCACCATAAGCTGGTCAAATTCCCATGGAGAAGCAATGACATAAAGCGCAATGAGTTTGGAAAGCCTAGTCAATTGGGCCCTTTTGAGCTAAGACCACAATTCCTCGCTCATAATGAAATCTCCAAGTTTAATGAGAGCATTAAATGCTCTTGATTCTAAGTGGCCTAAGCTCCCTTCAACTTCTCCAAATTCCAATTGGCCCATGCGCCTTCTAACTACTTCCAACTCTTTCCAACTCTCATTGGCCCTTGCATGTAAATTGGTCAATCGTAAGCATAGTCTCAAATCTCCTCGCCCACTCCAAGCTTCAATATCTTGTCCAAAATTGGTCATGTTTGGTACATTGGAAACAATGCCCTAAGTTATGTGGAGACAATTTAAACTACTAGACCCAACCTATGGCACCCCATTTGGACATACGGGGCCATGGTGGTGATACTCTTAGTTTATTTTCACCTTTGAAGGGCCAATAAAAAAGCAATCATGGAATATGATGAAGACTTGCTAATATGTATGTTAGAGCTCCATCCACAATAATTTACTAAATTGGTATTAGAAGAGGAATAGTAAATGATTTATGAGCCATAATTTAGCATGACATCAATGGCTTTTGCTTGAACGTCTAAACTATGGAAGGATGGGGCTCCCAATTAACTTTTTATGCTCTGAAGACTATGGACTCTATTAAATTTTGGAAATTTTATTTCCCAATTTTTCTATAAGAACAACGCAAGAACATATTTGATACTATGTATCATGTAATTTGGGAAATTTTCATTTATATTTGAAATTGAAGTTCCATAAATTTGTAGGTGAGTATGACAAAACAAATTAGTTACTATGAAAATAATGGGCAAGACTTTATATTGTCCCATTGCAATGGGGGGAATCTTTTCATCCACATATAAAAATATATTCAACTGCTATAATTTTTTTGAAAGGAGTGTGCAAAAATCTCACATAAATTTAGCCAAACTTATTGACTCACTTTTTGAGTTAAAATGTATGCAATATAATTCCAAAAACATTCTTGAATAGGGAGGTGAAGGATGAAGGTCCTTATACCACATCTCACAATCCATCAATAAATTTACTTTCAAGATTTTCTAAAGTGAAATAAGCCGAAATTCATTAGAAGAAAAAAATTTGAATTGTTAGAATGTTATCGACAATCAAAGACAATGTAATAATAACTATGATTGTACTTGTCAATCTCTAATTGACTGAAGAGCCTATTTAAAAAAATTTCATATATAGCCTCTATTCACTTCATAATTTGGAGTTTTTGTATGAGATGTTTTATATGGATGCTAATCATCTTGATCTACATGTGAAACTTTGTTTCATGTCATCCCAATAATATTCAAAAGTTGTAATTTTTTTTTTCAATTTCAAAGTCTAATTGAGCAACTAAGAATATATTCAATATAATATTAATAAATTATATTTGATTGTATACATTGATAACTATTCAAAAACATTTGAACCATTCAATTCTAAATAATGAGATAAAAAGTTACAAGGTTTCTTTTGCAAGCAATGAAGGTAGTGAAAGTATGTAAATTGTTTTTTGGAGTCAATTTTTAAAATTTCAAAATGAAAATAAAACAGAAAGATAAATGTCATTTACTTTTATCATCAAAATTAATAATTCAAAATTTTTGTAAAAGTTATTAGCTATTTTGATTTTTCTTTCATCCTACATCACCTTCTATTTTATAATGTTTTGAATGCAATTCTTTATAAAAATGATTTTTTTTTCATGTATTTTCAAAACATTTCCAACATATAGACTTAATGCACAAACTATAGGATAACCTTGCTTTTTCATTTTAGAAATATTGAAAGACACAACTTTACCTTTGGGAAGGGCTAAAAGTGCCTATTTTTTGAAGTTTAGACACCTTGTATTTGCAATGGATGGGGATTTTCATTTTGAAATTTTGGAAGGATGTACTTGAACAAGTTAATAGGAGGATTTAATGGTTGAATTTGTCAAAGAATGAATATATTTCAAAGATGAAGATTTTAGCCTTGATATTTGGATACAAGAATCTTAAAGCAATTATGGGCCTCATAATAATTCCATTAAAAATTTAGAGATCAAGAAATGCAAGATGTTGAAAGTGGTCATTTAATGTTTGTGTCTTACCTTTGTCTTCTTCCAACCTAAGATAGTGATGCTAGTATGTAGGCATGAAAATGCAAGTATGTGAGCCTTGAGCATATACCCAAGTAGATATTTCACAACCATTGAAAGTGCTTATAACTTAAACACCTATAATATAGTTACACTATAAGTATAGAAGGTTTCTATCATATAGACACCTAATTCATAGGTGTATAGTTTCTTAGACTCATAAGCTCAATCATGTTCCTAAGTTCAAATAATAACAACCCTCAAACCTAGGATGAATGTCAAAAATTACCTCTATTTTGTGATTTCTTGGTGTCTTGTCTTCATGACCTATCCTTGCTAATTGGGTACCTTTGATTCCAAATTTGAATTCCAAATTTTCAAATTTTATCATGGGTGTTAAAATAAAAATTGCATTGTTTTCAATAGATATAAAATTGTATACTTCAAATGACAACTTGAACATATTGCTTAAAAAAAGCTACAAATATCCAAAGCCTCACATAATGTATTGTACGCTCCAAAATTTGCGCATAACCATTGTAAATAAGAGATAAGAAATTTTGACAATTTTTTGGCATATTTTCAGTACAATTAGTGTACTATGCATCCCCCCTCTTTGAAAAAAAGTATTTGTATTAGAGTCAAATATTTTCTAATTCAATCTAATTCAAGGTAAAATGAATGAATGAATGACTAATTTCGAACTAATCTCTATAAAAAAAAACCCTATAAAGAAATAGTGTATAAAACATTTCTTATATGACAACATTCACAAAATTTTGTTGAAGGATAAAATGTTCTGATTTCTCAAATTTTATTTATGACAAGCATAACATTTAATAGCATTGGCTAGCATTGCATGTGCTCTATAGTAGAGAGTGTAGAATATTTTACATCCAACAGTGCTTCATTAGTAACTATTGAGTAGGTGGAAGATGGAGAGGCTATTAGGTGTAGAATATGCCACACCCTTCACTATAGAGAGAGGCAATGTTATAACATGCTACATATTATGGTATATAAGAACTATTGAAAGGTATTGAAAATTGTAATTTTTTTCTTTTGAAGTAGATTCTTTTCTTAATGTGTATGCACATTGGCAATACATGATGATTTACAAGAATATTTCACATCATGAAATGAATCTATAATATGGGTTGTCACACCTTCTTTGAAACTTCCATAAAGAATGAGAATGTTTGGAGTGAAAAGGAGAGCCAATAGGAGCCACCTTCTCCATAAAGGTGTGACTCACCTTTTCATTTTGTGAAGAATGAGAATGGACAGGGCTTGTTACTTCTCTCCACAGCTTCTCAATCTTCAAACCTACTCTCAACTCCCAAAGGAGAAGGAAAAAAAACTCCTCAAGCTTTGGAAAATATGTCCTCTAAAATTCAAGAAGAGAGTGCCATGTCTTCTTTCTTTGAAGATGTAGAATGGGGGAAGAAAGTGTGACAAACCCTATGAAAGAGTCTCCTGCTCATTTGTAGATTTGTAGGATAAGAGCATGGCCACAGCTGCACTGTGAAGTAACATTGTAAATGATTTATAACCATTGATCTTCCTTTGACATGGGAGATCAATGGTGCAAAACGTTTAGAGTGTTGCTTCACAGTGCAGCTGTGAGTCTGCTCTAAGGATTTGATTTGAACTGCTCATTTTGGCAAATACTGTAGATGAGAGCAGCTCTGAAATCAGCTGCAATGGCCTTAAATTATGCTGCACAACAGTTAACTTACTGGTTGAAAAACAGGAAGTCTTCATGGACTGTAATATACACTTGGGGGAGTTCACTTGGGGCTTGTCATTCTCACTTAATTTGTTAAGAAAAAAAAAGTGATGGCTTTGTAGAGTTAGTTGTTGCCAGGTCCAAACCTTTCACAAGATTTTGGGAGTGTTTAAGTATCCTGACTGCGTCTGAGGTTAACCAGTTAATCACCACATATTAGTCTGAGACTCTGAGGCTAATCATGTCATAACTTCTTTATATTTAGCTTCTCACTACACTAAATAATATATTTAGTGTTAGCAACACTATTTACGAACCATGACACTAAATATCATTAAACCTACTAAAGTAAGTAACATTAAATCTCATTTCTAACACTAAAAGTACTTTATGGTAAATCTGAAATTTGAAGAAGTTTACATTTAGTGTTAGAACAAAAGTTCCCAAATTCTAGGAACATCGGGAACGCTATGTTGATGTGGTCGAGCGATTGCCACGACAAAAAATACTAATTAATTAATTAAATTATTTATTAAATAGTTTTAAAATAATTTTTTGAAAAAAAAATTCTTCAATTTTTTTTTTGCTTTTTAATACATTCAAAAGTTTTTTGGAAAAAAAATTTTAATTTTAATTTTTCAAAATTCAAAAATTTAGACCAACAGGGGTCTAGTCTGCAGTAGTGAGAACAATTTTAGGGAATTGTCTGAAACTGGGCCCAAAAATCCTCTTATATTTAACACTACACTAATTCATCCAAAGTTGAGATTTAATCATAACATTCAGTAGCAGCCTGTCACACTGCCTCCCAGCGGATGAAATGGTGTGGAATATCCCACACCATTCCATCCAGCAGATGAAATGATGTGGAATATTCCACACCATTCAATAACTAAAGTTGCAAACTTCAAGAAATGTCAGATGAAATTAGGTGATGGGGACTTCACAAAGGGAAAGGCAGTCCTTTTATGGGCTACTGAATATTATGATGTTGTTTGGAGTAGGGGGGTAATTACCCTAAATGTAATCCACTAAATATATTATTTAGTGTACATTCTATATGATTCATTGAATTGGTCAAAGTCATGTCTGTGATGAAGTAGGTGCATTTGTCCATTGAATTGGTACTTTTTTTTTAACATGTTGATGTTCATTTTAACAACGAAATTAAAAGTACAAAGCAAACCACCAACCCTTTTTTTTTACTTTTTGAGAAAGTGCCAAGATGGCAATCACTTCAAATTTGGTGAAGTATTGTATTTTTACATTCATCCATCTTTTGGACTTAAAAACACTTTTTTGTCATATTCATACACTTTTTCATCCAAATTTGGCAACTTCATCCATATTTTAAAGAGAACTAGAAAATTTCTGGCGAAAAAAGATTACTTTTATCTGGCAAAAAAAAGACATTTATTTTGAAATGGTGCAATCTGGCCACACAGTGCCGGAAAAAATAAGGCTGCAAACCACTGCCTAGAGGTGAAGCTGGGGGGTGATTTGACAACACAACTACAGTTGGGGCATATGGTCACAAAGTTCAATTCAGGATATTTTTTGAGATTTACCAGCTACTTTGCTTTGAATTCCTATATTCTACTGTTTTTTAACCCGTAAATGTCCAAGACCTGTTATGAGCTTCTTGGAATTTGTTCTAAGTTGAACAAAATGCCAATAATTTGATAAGTTGTATCAATTTTTAAAAATTGTAACCGTTCAAATTCAAACTAAACATATTAGAGATTACATAGGAAAAGAAAACTCAACAATATCACTTATGAAGTGAAAGATTATAATGTTTGACCATGAAGGTGTTAAAATTGCAAAATGATGTGAAGTCTTTCTATCCTTTTTTCACAAGTCAAATTTGAAAAGTTGTTGACCAAAAAAATATGAGGTTAAAGGGACTAACATGCATAACTCCAATCAATTTATGGCTTCTCAAAATCTACTCTACAATTTTTGGAAATGAATTTCAAATGTGATGTTTTCTCCAAGATCTAGTGTATTTGAGGCTCATTTTCAAAAGCTCTCAACACTACAGAAAGTCAAGATTGCAATTGGTACCCTTGTACAAAATCTTGAATAGAAAAATCACTTTCATTCATTTTCCAAATCGGATTGTTGACACTCAAACTAGACTTCTAAAATAACTTCTCAAATATATAAACTACTAAAAATAGAAATTTAATTAGGTTTTATTTAACTTCAAAGTTTTGCAAACACCACATTCTAGTGCCTTGGGCATTTAGGGGTTAAGCACTAAGTCTAGTTTCTTCACTATTTTTAGTTTGAATAGAAATTATACAAATTTTTTCACTAATTTTTTCCAATGTCTTCAAATTACAACTTTTTTTTCCCCATTTCCATTGGCTAACAATGAACTAACTAGAAATTCTCACCAAACATTGGATGGTCATGCACTAACCCCGTTTAGAAGTAGTCATTGTTTGAAGCTGACCTATTTCATTCATTGTATGGTGAAGAAATTGATTTGAATTAGGAGAATTTGAATTAGTGGTGGGCAAAAGAAAGTTCAATATGAGATTTTTTTTGACACAATACAACAACCAAGGCAACATGGCATAATAGCTTGGGAATTACACATACACACCAATACAAAGAACCCCTATGCAAGTAATGTCAACATGGGGAGTTGAACCAAGAACCTCATGGATTTCAATGGAAATTCCTATCACTTACCCATCGCCTGGGGTAGTTTTAGATCATTGTGGGCTCCATACATTCAAGGTTTTGTTTCTTGTAGTCTCTTCATTTGGCACGAGTTGGAAAAAAGGTATTTCTCTTCAATTAATTGATGATAAGGAAAAAACCATGTTCACTAACTAAGACCGTGTGTCTCTTGAATTTGGAATTTTATCATAACCTCTTTTTTCTGTAACTGTTTGATGAAGTCTCTTACAAAAAGTTTTCCACAAATTAAATTATCTTCCATTTGTTGCAAACACCGCTTGTAAGCTTAACTCTCTTCAGGGAAAGTGGACAACTGAGACTGCTCAACGAGACTGAAACAGTTATTCTTACTTGATCAACCACTACCAGTGATGAAATTTTAGTAGCAGTTTAGGGCTCCAGACAGTACAAACTCCATGTGAAGTCCTTCCATTTGAACTCTTTTTTATGACAATTCTATCACGATTTCTCAAAACCTGGTGTACCAACATTTTCATGGTGATGTTTGTCACTCCATTTGCAACTTCTTTTTGAACAGTTTTTCAATGTCTTTAAAATGTTCCTTTCTTGCTTGTAAAATCACATGAACATCTTCCAATCTTTTTTTGAACAACCCTAAATTGATGCATAGAGCTATTTTCATAGAAAACATTTCAAAGCCAAAATTTCTAAGGATTTTTCAATTGTTTCTTCAGCATTCATGTACCTAACATATCTATTCCAATTTCCAAGGGACAGTATCTCAAACAGGACCTCAACAGCAGGCTATTGAACATCTGCCAGGACAGCAATTCCATATCCAGCTACAAGAGCCCCTGCTCATTGCAAACAGCCATCAAATGCACAAACAGCAGAAAGAGGAAGATGATGGTAGCTCTGGAGGTGCAAGATCATGAAGAAAAATAACGAATTGCGAGAAGGAGGTGCATGGAGAGATGCAATCCACAACTGCACCGTCATCATGACTTGCGCTTGCAACTGCCCATCACGTTGCTTGTATTCTTGTGGCTGACAAATGGGGTAAGCTAAGTTAAAGCCCTGAGCTCTTAACTCTTGCAGTACATTATTCAGAAAGATCATTGCATAGATGAGTGTTTGGAGTAGATTCTGCATTAAGAATATCACGCCAATTTTGATAAATTTGTACAATTCTGTAAGTTTAAATGGTCCATGAACCCTCAGGAAAAAGAAGCCAAAAATGAACAGGGAATCAGAAATGATGGGGTGGAAATCCTGTGCATCCAATCTCAAAATGCAATTGCATGCTAAATGTCAAAACTGCACATGGAATAAAACTAATATAACAAAAATTGCGGTTAAATGACACTGGAGAACTCCAATACAGAAATTGGATTGATATCCTTCTGTGTTTATGGAAATGCCCTTTCTGTGTCCAAGTTCCATAACTTTCTTCAGTAACCAAGTAGCTTATATTTTAGTTGAATCCTATTCTATCATCACAGGACATTGTTTGTATGTGAGGCAGTGTGAGGCAGAATGTATGTGAGGCAGTGACTGCCTCTTTTGAGCTCATTGTGACAAACTGTGTCACAATGAGCTCAAAAACTAAAAAAATTTAAAATTTAAAAAAAAAATTTGCACCTCCCCCTCAGCCCCTCCCAATCTGATTTAATGATTTAAACATTAAATTTTAAATATTAATATTTTCAAGCCCCCTCCCCTCCCAAATTGATATAAATGTTAAATTTTGAATTTTCAAATTTTTTTAATTTGTAAATCCCCCCTCCCCCCACCCCCTCTTATAATTCTAAGAGGGTGGGGTTGGAGACAAAGGATATGGGATAAAGGATTCAGTATACAATATTTTGTATTTGTATACCCGTATACCGTATTTGTATTCATCATATCTATATTCAATACTAGTATCCGTATTACATATTAGTACTCTGTATCCCTATACACTATCCCTATACTATATCAATATTCAATTTCCATATTCAGTATCCGTATTGGTATGCGGTATCAGTATCTGACGGTTGTTGATTTTTCGTGGAGGGGGGTTGGGATTTTTTTAATTCAAATCCAACGGCTACTGATTTTTCTGATGAGGGGGGGGGGTGGGAAAATTAATCACATCACAGTGACTGCCTCTTTTCGTCACATTGTTTATGGAATTTTCTGAAAGTTTCATGGACAGACATTTTGGATTTCTCCTCTGTGAAGTTGAAGTCGGGCTCATTAAATTTGTTCCCTCCACACGTCTGCATCCACGTTTACAGCTTCAAGTTCAGAATGGAATTGCCCCACAATAATGTGTAATGCAACATAAATGATCCAGTTATAACATAACAAACACTTACCAATCCATTCCAAAAGATGTACTGCAACAGATCATTGCAGATTAAAAAAATTCTTGTATCTTCCATTTTGTCAAACTGGTGGTCAATTCCCATATTTTGGCCCATAAATCCATAACTTATTTGTCCTAGAAGATTTTAGAACATCATGTGCATATATGTCACACAACTTGACTCTGAAACAGTGTCAATTTAATGAATATGACGTTCCAAGATTTTCCTACCTGTGGTGATTTGTTGTACTACATCTTATGTCATAAATTGGTATACACAGTATGTGGTGGTATGATATATTGAGCTTCAATTTTGTTAAATTGGTGGTATTCTGTTACTTTGACATGCGTCAAGCTGCATGGCTTGAAACCCAAATCTACACCTATCCTAGTTTTTATGAAGAAGTATATCACAATTTTTAGTTTGTGAAACTAAAAATGGTGCTTTCATAAACAAACTTTGACCACTAATAATTTTTGCATATAGTATTCAAATCTTACATTTATTGGTATGTTGGAACAAGCTTTCATTTGCCAACAAGATTGCATGAAAACTTAAACAAATTAATAACAATAACTAGGCACAATATGAAAAAGTGACACTTTTTGGTGTACCCACCTTAATGTCACATGTTCTTGTTTGATGGACTCCATTTGTTTTCCCACCCCATCTAGGACTCTCCCTTCCTTGGCGCCCATTCTGATCCCGCAAACCTATTGCGCGGCGGCTCCTTCTCCGCCAACCCAATCCAATTTGGCGTGTACCCCATCTTGGATGTGCTCGCGCACGGCCTCAACACCCAGCTGCCTTACTGGATGTGTGTCCACGGCGGTGCCCAACTCTGGGACTCCTCCGTCTACCTCCCTCCCCTTCGCAGTGACAATGCCACTTTTGTCCTCCACCTGAACTCGCGCGCCGGTGGCAGCCACCTTGTGAGCGTGCCCATGTACACTCCGCGCGAGAATGCGGAGTACGTGGTCTCTTTGAGCGTGGCGTGCAACCCCCATGGAGGCCCGCGGAACCAGTCGTTGATGGTGATTGTATTAGACGACGAGGGGAAAGAGGTGGAGCCGCGAGGGGAGGTGATGTTAGACCTATAACCTAGAGTTAGTGTTAGAGATGTACATGTACATATAATATTGTGAACCTTGTTGCTTTTCATTTCTTGTAATAGAGACACAGTGTGGGGTGAGTGAAAAAAAGTCACAAATGACAAAATGTGGGGCTGACTTGGCTACTACAATAGAACCTCCCTAACTCAATAAGATTGGGACTGGTTTAGCTAACACATATTAGGGAGGGACATGATCTTCGTATGTGGTTCATTTTGTTAAGTTGGAACTAGCAATCGATGTTCTCTAATTAACAACACTTTAATGAATTAAGAGAGGATGAATTAGGGAGGTTCTACTGTAATATTAGATCATTTCTAGCCTCTCTTGAATGAGAGGCAATAAAGGCTTGGGGGTCTAGATTAAAAAATGACATGGTTTGCCTTTATGATAGTATACATTTGATAGTTTTGTATTTAGTGCAATAAGGGTTGTGAATTCATTTTCCTATATCTAAGGGTTTAGTTCTTCATCATATACTTCAACCTCATCTACCTAAAGAAATGTAATTCAATGTGATTTTCACAGGTGATAGTCGTGGTGTCAAATGCAAATAGCACCATGGAGAATTTGAATTGGGAGAAGCGGCAATTTAAGATGTTGGGAATAGGAAGGTGTATGTATTTGTATCTAATGAGCTTGGTGAAGGGGTATTATGGGGCATTGGTGGCCAATGTGCAAGTGAATTTGGTGAATTTGGTGGAAAATGGAAGCTTTGAGACGTTGACGTTGGAGCCAAAAGAAGTATTTCATAACATAAGCAAGGAGGTTTTGTTGGCAGCACCAAGGCCAAAAGCCATACCTGGTGACTAGTGGTGCAGTTTTCTCTCCAAATCTTGTATGTTAAATTAGAACTCATAAGAAAAAGATCTCAGACTCAAGTAGAGTCTTTGAATTAATGGGCGAAAGTTTGACCCTAATCTAATGTAGCACATGACATGGCAAGTGGGTTGTTTGTTTTTAACTATAAATTTTCAATAAAAAAATCCAAAATATTCATACAACTAAATTTCCCACATAATGCAACTACAAAATTATAAGACTTCAGTATGTAGAATTTTGGACTTTATTTTCTATATTCAAGTTTTGAAATTTTATAGTTGCAATATGGACTTATTAATAGTCTTTTAGAATTTTTTTTGTGGATATAAAATTCCAAAAGTTAAGATTCCAAACTCAAAGAAGAAATTGCACCAATGGTGGAAATTTTCACCTTAATTCATAGTGGCATATAAGTTCATTGGTGAAATATATCTTCAATTCTTTAATTAAGGTCACATTTTGCTTCTAGAATGATTGCAAGAAATACCTGTCCTATTTTGTGTCACACATTGGATCGATGTGGAAGTTTTTTTATGCTATAAGTATTGTGAAAATGATTGAATGAATGTGAAATTTGAAATGAATCTTTCTCAAGTATGACAAATTTGTATAAAAAATTTCAAATTTTTCAAAAATGATAAAGTAGGGGGGATTGAATTTTGAACATATGTCACACATGCAGTTTTGATATATTAGATGAAATTTGAGGGCATTGGAAGATTGCGGGTTTCCAAATTGCGAAAACACAATTTCCACCATAGGAATAGGAATCCTACGTGGTCAAGACATTGCCACGTCACAAAAAAAAATTGAATTTTTTTTGGACTTCTTCTCATATTTCAAGCCCCCCCTCCTCCCATTTTATTTTACTTTTTTTTTCATTAATGCTAGCCTGACAGTAGCCAACGATATTGGGAACCATTTTAGGAACAAACCCAAAACAACCCTCTAGTGCCCTCAAATTTCATCTAATGGTTTTTAGAACTATTGAGTACCTTCTTTGAAGAATAACATTGTGAAATCTGGTAAGCTAGGTCTTCTAATAGAAATACACTTTTATAGGAGAGGGATATCCAAAATCATGTTTCAAGTGTGTTTTATATTGGCCTAAAGTGTGCATTATTTAGATTGAATTTATGTTGAATCAAAAAAAGTTTTTTTAGTTCTAGCTTTGATATTCTATATTTGCTCTTAATTGGCAACAATGGCCATTTTAAAATGAATTTTCTAGTTTTTAAAAATAGAAATGTAGAAGTCTCATTTTCTAGTGTAAATTGTAGGATGTTGCTCAAAATAGTATTTTAAGTTACACAAAAAGATTCAATAGTGTTACTAGGGACCTATAGTGCCTTCAATTTGTTCATGACATTTTTTTTAGTTCAAAATTAAGTATTGCCATTCGTCCTTGCCATTCACTAATGAATATTACAAGTTGTTTAAATAGTAGATTTAAAATCCAATCAACTATCTAAATGTTATATTCTATACACCAAATAAAACTGAAGGTGACTTATAGTACAAAAAGTACAAAAATATTGAAAATAAAAATGCAACATAAGTATTTCCTGCAATCACCTTCTATAAGATAGTAATCTTCAATTTAATTAGATTCTAGAAGGAAATAGTAACAATATTTGGAGAATGATTTGAGATAATTTTTTATGTGCTTGCTTAGGGCTCACATACATGTAGTTTTGGATATATTTTTGAGTGCAATGGACATTTTATGGTATCCTACAAGTAATGTCATTGAAAAAATAAATTATTTAAGAGTATTCCAATAATATTTCAAAAATATATTCTTGTATGATTTTTCAAATCCTATATTACTTTGAAATTTTTTATTAGCTACAAATTGAATTGCACCATATACTTAAGTTGGATTCACATGGGATTCTAGTTATTTGCAAGTGTCTTCTCCAAGCTTGCTTGTCCTTGTGAAGGTTATATTTTCCTCCTTTGAGTGTACAAATTCTCAATTATAGGAAGGATATTCATCTTTACATAAGTAATATTTCATCTTACTCCTTCCAAGTTCCAACTCCACAAGGTTAAAATTGTTCATACCTAAGTCATTATAAATATAACCCTAGTTGTAATGAAGTGAGTATCTTAAACTTTTGAAGGTCCATTTCAAATGGAATATAAGCTTTATAACTAATTGTTTTGAAGCAAATCAAATGTTCCTTTTTAGTAATATCCATAGGCAAAATATCCTAGAATTGTCATATTGTCATATTCTAAATCTTAAACAAGAAGAAATGAAGAATCTAAATAGAGATTAGCTACACTATCTACCAAAACTATCAAAAAATATCTTGAAATTTTGTACCAATTATATGCAATAATATTATGAGCTTACTGGCCATTTTAAGCTTATGAGATATATGTATTGCATGTGCCAAACCAAGCCATCTTTGCCTCTTTTTTTGTACATTTAACCAATTGAAGGATACTCAAGAATTTCATAAAATACATCTCATTGCAATAATAGACACAATCTTCACATGACATCATATCTCAATAAGAAGACTTTAAAAATATGCATAGGATATTTCCAAACATCTTGAAAATATTCAAAAATTTGTATACATATTGAATATTTAGTTAATAATATTACATCTAATCCAATCTTAAATTCATAGGTGTACCACTTATGTTTAATATAACAATCCTAATGGTAGGTTGGAATGTGGAGACTGGAAAGGTGAAGTTAATGATGACAGGACAAGGGATGATATTTCAATCGGCAACTGATAGAAGTCTATATGCAATAGAATTGAATGGAGTGCGCACCAATGGTGAGATTACCACCATATTTGTTGTCCCTTACAACTCATCCACCAGCAAAAACCATGAGTATGTATTGTTGTTTGATACTGCGGCAAATCCTCGACAACTAAGTGGATTATCACGTAGTGCCTCCCCTTATCCACTACTTGCTAAGCTTGGCATTAAGGTACCTTCATCCAATTAGAACTCCATCTATTTTGCATCTAGTTTAAATATAGAAGAATATTTGAAGTTACATGATAGTCTTTGAAGTATGAATTCAAGAGAAAACTTTCCAAAAAGTAACCAATTATTGAGGTTTAAGAGTTCTTTGAAACAACTTATGGCATTTGAAGCATTTTGTGATTTTAGCCAAGTGTCATATTAGGGTTAGTAGCATGTGTCAATAATTTAGGTTTCTTCATGCTCACAACTCTAGAGATTTGTAGTTTTTTCTTTCTACATAGTAGGTCACAAACTTCCTCATGTGAGAAATTTGGTTAAAATGAGAGTTTTTCATACAGCCAATTCTTCCATTCATTTCTAGAATAGATATAGGTTTTGAGATTACACAATCTAAACCTGAAAGTGGCAAGTTAATTTTGTGGAATATTGGCATTGTAACTTTAGAAGTGCCCAAAAGTTCATTGCGACCATATAGTATATTATGAATACAATGGTATTTGATTAGAAAAATATTGCTTGAATACTTTTCAACTCAAAATAAATTAATGATCACAATAGTATGTAAATAACAATGTATCACAATTCATATATTAACTCACAATTAAAGAGTTATGAGGCTAAATACAGGTTGTATAGAGAAACCCCACATAACATTTAGTAGCCCATGGAAGGACTGCCTTCTCCTTGGTGAAGTCCCCATCACCTAATTTTCGTCTAACATTTCTTGGAGTTGCAACTTTAGATACTGAATGGCGTGGAATACCATTGGTGCTGGATGGAATGGTGTGGGATATTCCACACCATTTCATCCGCTAGGAGGCAGTGTGACAGTCTGCTACTGAATGTAATGCATGGGCCTTTCTAGAGTTAACTAAGTATTGGTTTTTGGGATTTGCTAGTTTTCTTGAGATTTCTCTTCTTGCGCAAACCTCTCTTTCCGAGGTCTGCTCCTGAACGCGTTTCGTGGCGCTCCGCCTCCTTCAGATGGTGGGCATGCCGAGCAACAAGCAGCTGCTGGACGAAGAGCTGGACATGAACTCCACGGGCTTCACTCCTGCCAGTGTGGGCTGGACGACAGTCAAGTACTCCTTCAAGATGGAGGACGACCGCACTGCGAAGCTCTCCTTCCGGAACTTGGTGGACGGGGTGTTCGGCGGCCCATTTGTGGACAATGTGTGCGTGTATGAGGTGAAGAATAAAGCGGAGTGGATCAAAGCGAACACGCCCGGGGACGAACTGCCAGAAGAAAGCGATGCAGTTGCAAACAAAGAGAGGCTTCGCGTGGCGGAACCGCTGCTCGTGCTTGTTGCGGCTTCAATGTTTTTCGGGGTTTCTAGGCAATGAAAGTTGTCTAGATATTACATAAGGGAGAACCACCCATAACCAGTCACTGAAGGTATTCTAGACATGATCTGCTGTAGTGCAAGGTAAAGCAAATATTTTAATAGGTACAACAATAGAAATGATGGGGATTGTAAAAAGTTTTGTAATTTTATCATGTTATGGCATGAATTGAAATTACTATGAATTTTGAAAGGCCAAAAGTGATGCAAACCAATAGCCAATGTTTAGACTCTTACAATTACAATCATTGAAGAACTCCTTTCTAGTTGATTACTTCCTATTTTCATGCTCACTAGTTTGGAACATGTGTTATACACTTATTAGTGCCAACCTTGAAATAGAAAAAAACATGCATTCTAAGCTTTGGTTGGAAATCTGTTCCAACCTTATTGGGAATAAATGCAATCTATAGATTGAAAATGGGTGCTAATTGCATATGGGTGGTTCTACCTTAGAACCTCTCTAAACCAAAACATCTAGAACTAGCCTGACAACAATAAATCAGAAAGGTTTATTGGCTTATAGAAGGTAAGCTTTGTATTAATGTAATCCAATGCAAGATTAGTTTAACAATATTGGTTGATAGAGGACCAACTTAGAGAGGTTCTATTGTAATGTATATATCTCTTAAGTCTTAAATTGAGGAGTTCTCTTGTCACTTTTATGACACATGGTATACTACAGTTGGAAATTAGGAAGGCTTGTGATTTTGAGTCATGAACTTAACCACATCTTTTGCAAAATCATGAGAGTGTTGCAGATGTTGAGGATTTTATGTTCTTGATCTAATTTAAAGGAGGGTTTAGGTTTGATAACCAACTCTTCAGCTTAATGGCCCTCTTTGGTTTACACATAACCTTCAGGAGGCATCTCCCATTCATAATAAAGAGGTTTATTATGCCTTATATTACAAAATACTACAACTTAATCACTTATGACTGTGATGATACATACCTCAATGGAAAGAGGACGTTGAGAGCTTTCAGAAAATGTGTTTTTTGGGTTAAAAAAAGTTTATAATTAGTGAAAAAAAAAAGGCATTTCATTATGCAAGGTTGCGAGTTGGCCCCCCGGGATGTCACATTCTTAGGCTGTTCTCTGAACCCATCAATTTAATCATTTGACAACACAGAAAATAAACAAGAATGTGATTTGATAATTTTGATGAAATCCAAATGGCAGAGAATGGCAGAGCATGTTACTTCTGCTCGCTAGCAACTGTCAATTCAGGAGCTACTTGGGGAAAATTCATGATTTTTTTTTTCTCTTTTCAACTAAGCCGGTGCCCTGAAATGCAAATCTATACCGGTACAATTACTGAGAGCTTTGTTGTAGTTGAATGTCACAATTTTGGGGCTTTGAATCACACGGGCAGTATAAAGAAAACGGCATTCCAGCTATTTGATTAACACGATTGGCCCGACTGGCCTCCTTCGGCAAACTTTTTGAAGTCCAAGGAAAACGAGGAGATTGAAGGCACAGCCTAGCTTGAATACTTGATTCTTTTTTGAATTCAAACGGGTTCAAGATGTTAGGAACTCCTTTGAAGAATGTTTTAAAAGCTCGGTATTTACCCCAAGAAAATGGTAAGATGATCAATACTTTCTCTAAGATCTTTTAGAAAACTCCATGACAGATTTCTGGTTTGGCAACTCAGAATGTGCACAGGATAAGTAATTCGATCTTGTTACCATTAATATAATTCTATGCTACGTGAGACAGGAAGGAACCACTCGCTGAGCTTGACTTGGTTCTGTTGGGGCTGTCGAGCCTCACAAGCGCCGATATACTAAGTTATGCGAAGTACAGGCAACTTTAATTTGCCCCATGCCAGTGACAGTAAGATCTGTCGCATGATTCTGATGCAAAAAGTAAGATGTCTACAAGCAATAGTTCCAAGATTCTAATAAGCTATGAATCCCCTACTGATTAGTCAGATTAATAAGTATCGTATTCAAATATCAAATGTCAAAATCTTAAGAAACTGACACCTTTCCAGACGCGCAATGTAGAGTTATAGCAGTTCTACATAGTAGTCTAAGCGTTGTCACTCGGATGTCACAATTACTTTGGAGTTTGAAACACGCCATTTACTGTGGTTTTGCTTGTCCAAACCAATCATGAAATTCCACAAATGCATCGTGAGTGAGAGGCAAGACATGATTCCCAACATGAAACCGGCCAGCAGCTACAGTAGTCAATTAAACACATGACAAATCCAAATTAAACCCGAAATACTTGCTATGAAGTCCAGTGGTGAATACTGCCAAGAAACTTAATATCCGAGGATTTTTTTTATTGCTTAATCTGATTTTAGCCAAAAGTGCTTCATGTATTGAACATTTCCCAAATTTTTGGTCTTAACAAGCCGGAAAACATTGCGAAGCTCATGATTCTGCCTGGGTAAAAATAAGAATTGCGACGTCTCTACCCTTCTTTACGGAGGTGGACACCTTTGCCTTCTCTTCTCCTACTCATAATGTACATCTCTGCAGCTTTGCTACAAAATTGATGTTTCTACCAACCTAAATTGCTACTACCTAAGTTTGCATTTGAAGGACAGACAAAAATTTCCATCGCAAATCTGACTTTAATTACTCTAGATACGACGTCGAACATAATTCTACAGTCACGTCTTTGGAAAAGGGTAAATTGTCTTCAGCTATGGTCTTCCGAAATGGTACCGAGAGTGTTTCACAGATGACATGTGCATGATGAGATCGACTACCCGGTGACTGCAAACACACAGAACACATGGCCAGTTAGAGTCGAAAACAATGCAATAGCTCCCACTATGTCGGAAATCAGCTACGTATCAATCAGTTTTGTGTGGGTAAAGAGCGATTATATGACAAGAAACTCACGATCACCTTCGTGAGCAGGGTATAATTAAATGGAGAAATTCTTCTATTATGAGGTTGAGAGTCCCCACATGACTTCTTCAAAACTGCTAAGAAAACGATGTGTTTTTCGTTCCTACAGAGTTAAACTATAACCAACTCTAATCTGTTCACAGATTATGTGCATGCTTAGGAGGCTAGATGGGCCTTCCCATGTAGATCACATGCATGGAGATGGGTTGCCTTCCCATCTGGAGGAAGCCACTGCACTAGTAGGCAATTATAATTTCTTTTATGCCATCGATCTCCAATTCGGATTTCATCGTTTATTAACTTTTAATTCAGTGTTCGTTGAAACGATAAAGAATCTTATGAATCTGGAAAGGAAGTTTTGGATCGAGTTTGAGGGGGACGAAGGGAATCTGGAGGCCTTTGCGAGGTGTGAGTGGTGTACCTGTATCCCCACTCGTTGTCATACCACGCCACGATCTTCACAAAATCGTCTTGCATCGAAAACCCCGCTTTGGCATCAAAAATGCTGGACCTGCTGTCCCCAATAAACTCACTGGACACGAGATCCTCCTCGCAGTACCCCAGCACGCCCTTCATCTTGCCGTCGGCCTCCTCGCGAATGGCCTCGCAAACATCCTCGTAAGAAACGCGTCGGTCCAGCCGCACCGTCAGATCCACCAGCGAAGCGTCCGGAGTCGGAACGCGGAACGCCATGCTGCGGATCTTGCCGTGGAGAGACGGGATCAAGCGACCCACGGCCTGGGAGGCTGTCGTGGAACTCGGAATCAGGTTGAAACCAGCCGCGGCCCCGCTGCGCCAGGACTTCAGGGATGGACCTGCCACGCTCTTCTTCGTCGCTGCAATCGGACCAAGAATTTGCAATTGCGCTTGTTAGCTTCGACTGTTGTCAAACAGGATGGGTCGATCTATTTGTCAGATTTCCAAAAAGCCAATAGTGCAACCCTACGTGCAGCAGTGAAAACGAAGATTTCCAACGAAGCAAAATTATCATTAACGGCTTCTGAGAACGTTCATGCCTGTTTTCTATCTTGGAATGGATTCAATTTTAACGTTTTCACTTCAGAAGGGTTTTGATTACATCTGAGAAGTTGTTGCTGAAATATGTGTACAGAATCTCAAAAAGGTCTGAGAAAACGCAAAGCCGTGAAGCAAAAACACTCAGGAAAACCCTCGATCGTTCTCCTGAAACGAATGGTCAACTGACACTTTGGACGTCGAGCTTTCAAATGACAGGCTGGACTGGCACAAGATTTAAGTGAACTTCAATTTTCAGTTGAGATTCTGTGTTAAGGATCAGGAATTCTGCGAGGCGAAGCAAAAATTTCTGCCGCAGTGATTTCTAAAAACTTTGCCTTAACTATATCAGGTAGACCTATTCTATGAAGTTCGGCTGCTTTGTTGAATATGGTTTTCTTTACCTCAGTGCACAAACCAGAGAAATAAAGAAATCAGTGACGGATGGTCGACTGTACCAGTCAAGGAGTGCACGGTGGTCATGAAAGCCTCCGCCACGCCGAATCTGTCGTGAAGGACCTTGACGAGCGGCGTCATGCAGTTCGTGGTGCAGCTGGCCATGGCGACCACGTTGTGCTCCGGCCGGTAGTCGCGCTCGTTCACGCCCATCACGAACGTGGGCGCGTCTTTGCTGAACCCCGTGATGATCACTTTCTTCGCGCCGCCCTTCAGATGCGCCGCAGCTCGGTCCTTGTCCGTGTAGTTCCCCGTGCACTCCACCACATAGTCCGCGCGGTGCTTGCTCCACGGAATCTTCGCCAAGTCCCTGCAATGGGTCGCCCAAAAAATTCATTCATTCTCAACTCTTATTAATATTCAGAAAGTCAGGATATAATCCAAAGTTGACCAAACATAACCTCAATTGCGTGATACTTAATGTTATGTTGATCACTGGGAATCCGTAACTTCAAATGGCAAACACTCAGGAATCTGGCACCCTCTCTGGACACTTGGGTCGAAATCAGTTCAGTTCTTGAGCCTCATGTCCTAAGTTGCATGCATGTGCGCTTTGTCACATTTGTGGAGCTCAGAACCGCACCAATTTAACCAATAATTATATCCTCCATACAAGCACCGATCGAAAGTAAGTCGCAGCAGATCGGTAAGTTGAAACAATGGCAAGGGGTGGGGGTGGGTGGGGTGAGGGGGCTTACTTGTGTCCGTAGACGACCACCTTCTTCCCATCGAAGGAAAGCGTGTGCGAGTCCTGTGCGTAGATGTCGGCTCTGCTGCACTTGTGGCCGTGGACTGTGTCGTAAGTGAACATATACGCCATATAGTCGGTGCTGATGAAGGGGTCATTGACAGCGACGAGCTCAATGTCGTCGCGCTCGAGCGCTACGCGTGCCACCAGGCGACCGAAGCGTCCGAACCCGTTGATTCCAATCCGTATTTTGGCTGGAGGGGCAGTGACGACGCTCTTCGCAGCAGTAACGCCAGCTCCTACGCCTTTTCCCATGGTCGATCCACTAGCTCCTTGGTAAATCCACTTTGCTCAAACCTTTCACTTCGGAAGCTCAACCAGTGTCCCAACCGGCCTGCAGATTCAGTGGAACTACGGTTAGTCAGGACTGAGAGTATCGATCGGCTAAAGTTCACGTACTCAGTATCACTACGCTAGTCATCTGCCACTCGCCGGAACAGCTGCTCTAATGTCAAATTCGTGGAAATGGCGGATTTCAGTGCAGCTGCACTCGACCACCTGCAACCTCGAAAGTATCTAAAACTACACACTCGTAGTGTACGAAGCTCTCGGGACCATTGGACGTCAAATTTCTGGCGCTCTGAAAGAAGCTATAATTTGTAACAAAAGACGATCTTACAGTCAATCTCGTATTCCTCAAAATGGAGAATTCGATCGCAAGTGAAATTCATCGGAGCAGTTTCAGTCGCCAAATCGAATCCTCAATCTGACATAAATTTAAGCTCTACGGACAACGTGAAAGTCCCGTCTAGATATAAAAGCTGTGGGCAACTTGAACACCACAATATCAGCACTCTGATGCTGCTAGCTACTCTAACTGAGTTGATTGCATCTAAAGACCGGTCGAGCTCCGATATCGATCACCCCACGACATTACCATCCTCAATGAAGTCGTCACTATGTTGATAAAAATGAGTCGCGTATTCAGTACAGGACGACGAAGTTGTCTAGACATGGATCTCACCTTGACAGATTCTTTGAAACGTCAACAACAACTGTCACCCAGTTGATCGATCGATCACTACTCCGATCCGATCAGATAGACAATTCACAGGCGTTTAGAGTCACCACGACGACGAAGGAGACGAAGATGATGATAAAAGAAGCTCCTTGAAAGGCTGCTGCAGGAAAGCAGTTGCAATTAAGTGCGATGAGAAATTAGGAGATCGTAACAGGAGCGCTCGCGGTTATATTCTTACTGTACGATGACGATGAGATGGTGGGCGGCCGGCCAGCCGGCCACCTAGCCTTTCGATCGATCTAGCTTCGGTAGCTAGCTGGCCCGGTCTAGCTCGCTAGCTAGCTAGGCTTGCAGGAGGTGCAGAGACCGAGGTGATTGGCTAGACCACTACTGTGCCATGGAGGTTGCTGCGACAAATTCTGAGCAACAATGATCATCCTGTCTAACTTAACTTGGACCGAAATAGATGAGAACGCAGGTGACCCTTCCTTCCCGGGCCTGGCCTGCTGCTGCATGGGCGGCACTGCCCAGTCCCCACCTGGAACGTGGATCTGGTCAGACGGACTCGAGAGCTAAGACGACGGAGAGCAATTTCGTTGCTCCGACTGGCGAAGAACGACGAAGTCTGTCGATAGGGATTGACAGGTCTGGTGAACAGACAGGGAGTTCCTGGAGACCTGCAGTGGCTGGCTGGCCCCGTGAATTTTCAACAGCGTTGACAAGTCTTACAGTAGTTACTCCGACGTACACCCCCGCCCGCCTGACCTCTTGTAATCAGACTGCCTGGCTTCGCAAATATGAAGTACTCCCTCTGTCCCACTAACTTAAAAGCTTCCCAAATTGTTCCTGCAAAGACTGTAAATCGTTTGTGCTTCTGTCCACCAGGTCACTTGTGGTTGGTGTTTACGTACTCTATTTTTTGCAATGACATCCCATTTTATTTTATTTGTGTCAGAAAACAAAACAAAACTGTACATCAGTCTAATTAGGAATTAGCCATATATAGTTTGCATTTAAGACAAGTGGGAGTGCTACTGCAAGGGATGGTGGGTGTCTGAGCAGTTGGAGGATGTTCTAGATAGTCCATTTACGCTGAAGAAGGTCATGCAGATGACTGGAGGATACTGAATTCTGGATTCAAAGTGGCCCCAGCAGGGTGGATTTACCTCGGGGGGAAATACAGGAACTTTTATTTTTTGCATATAATATTTTTTGCGAATTCTAAATTCAGACTTGCAATCAGAGACCCCTAGTTAGCTAGGTGTGGCAAAGGACATACTCTAGAGAGATCTGTGTGGATTGGCCCCCTCACTTGGCCTAACCATGTTTTACCAGAGGTGCAATCGAAACAAAAGCCCCCTATTTTGGGCCATGATCACCCCTACTCTCTTCATCCCCTAGCTAATTTGCGGTCTCTGATCGCAAATATGAACTCAAAATTTGCAAAAAAAGATTAGTGTGAAAATAAAAAATTACAGCCTTTTACCCAAGTGGCCGAGCGAGGGGGTCAGTTCTCCCTGTCCCTCTAGAGACTACTCACAATGTACAACAGGGGACCTTTTTTTTATTTTTACCCTGGAAAATCCAAAACTTATCCTGCTTGAATGGAAGATTTAGAGATAACTTCTCTACATTTTGGTGACACTTTGTAATAGCAGTGCTCACTTAAAAGAGACACTTTTTCTAGTGGGTGATTGCAAGAAACACTTGTACTATTTGTTGCATTTTATAGTAGTACTCATGGTTTTTTTTGGAGTACTTTAAAACTAAAAAACTATTATTTTTTAATTTAAAAAATATAACTTATGTATACACCTTTAAGACAAAGGTACCTGGCACGGAAGGAATTGTATAGAAAAATTCTCTAAGTAGGAGAACTTGAAAAGTGCCAAATGTCAAGAAAATACATATTTTCATGTTTTAATTAGGTAAAAATAGTAAAAATAAGTAAATATAAAAAATAAAAAGTGGCCATTGCAACAACTCTATGGAGATGGTCATTCACCCAAAAAAAACCAAAAGTATATTTTATATATTTCAAAATACAAGTAGAAAGAAGCTCTCTTTGTAGACTTCTATACCATATGAAATTAACTATTTTTAAAAATACTTTTCAATAAAGTTAGAAGTCTACTAGAAGATCATCTCATCCAAATTTCATCTCAAAATCATTAAGAAAATGTACTCCTTTGTACTACAAACCCCTAAATTGCAAAGTGTGACATTCAATTGGGGTCTATTTTTGGATAATAAATTACTTTTGAAAATTATGAAAAAATTAGGGAACATGTATAATAGTCATGAGTACCATGCCTATAAATCTTGAGTCATTTGAAGCCAAGACACAAAAGTTATGGTCAAAACAAATCAACATACACCGTGTGATACAAAATAGGACAAGTGTTTCTTGCAATCATCTTAGTTTCATTCCTTCAAAGATTGAATGAACAAAGAAATTCAATAAGATTGTTAGAAAATTGAAGAAAAATGCAACCTAAGTGGTTTTCTAATATTTTAATGAATTTTCAAAGTTAGAAGCATAAGATAGCTGATAGTGGATTTTTAATGCTAAATTTACCTTGGATGAACCCCCTCAAAGGCTCAAAGGTCAAAGTGTCTTAACTTTGACCTATTGCTTCACAAAATTCCTCACCTTTCATTAGTTGCTTCCCAAAAATAATTGTGATTTTGAATCTTAGTACTCTTTATCAAGACCACTTTTTAGGTGTTTGAGACATTAGAGGAGATTTGAGGGCATTAGAATCTTGTGAGTCTTTTGAGCTCTCGAACTATAGAAACGTGCCACATCAGTAGTTTGATGTGGTTAAGACATTGTTCCATCAAAAAAATTATTTTAAAAAAATTTAAAAATTATTTTTTAAAATATGTATTTTTTAAATTTAAAAAAAAATCAAGTTTTTTAACACTTGAGAATTTTTTCAAAAAAACTAGTCAATTAATTTTTCCAAAAATTTGAAATTTTAGGGAATAGGGCCAATTCCTAGTTTCTAGACTGCACAAGGAACATGTAAGGAATAGTCCCATTTGAAATGCTCTTTTTTTGCCCTCGATTCTCTTGTAATGATATTTTATATATATAAACAATCATATATTACAACTCTAAATTCTAAAAAGGGAGATGGTCATTCATTTAGAAGCAAAAGAGCCACCAAAATAATTATTTGTATATTTCAAAATGCATGCAAAAAGAAGCTCAATTTATTAGCTTCTATTCAATATAGAATTATTTATTTTTAGGAATATTACACACAATAAGCCTTTACTAATGTAATAGAAGTCACCCAAGATCATTGCTTTCCAAATTTGAGCTCCAAACTCATTTAGGGGGATGGAGATAAGATTAAAAACCTCCCAACTTGCAAAGGTGACATTCAATTTTGGGTTCTTATAAGATAATTAAAAAATTTGTAAAAATGTATATATATAGTATAATAATATAAGGCTAGTTGTAACAGCCACTTCATGGTGCATAGTGAGAAACTATGTACCATGATTAATTTTAAATTTTTTTATTTTTAATTCACCCCTTCTCCCCCCTCGCAAAAGATTTTAAAATTTTAATTTTGAGGGGGAGGGGGGGGGTGAATTAAAAATTAAAAATTTTAAAATTATTATTTTTACCTACCCACCTCCCTTCTTGTAATTTTCAGGGGGTGTGGGGAGTTGCAAACATTATGGGATAAATGTGTATCTATAATCATGTACGTATTTGTATTTGTATTTTGTATTCTATATTTGTATCTATATACTTATTCTATATTTTGTATTTTGTATTAGTATCTATATATGTATTAGTATTTGTATTTGTATTTTGTATATATATACATGCACGTATCCCCATCCAACGGCTCCTGATTTTTCGTTGAGGGGGGGGGTTCCCCCTTCCAACGGCTCTTGATTTTTGGGGAGGGGGGGACCACACATTGAAAACCTGGGGGTGACAGGCAAGTCACCCCAGATAGTGTAGTGTAGTCATGAGTACACAATGCAATGTAGTGAATTAGAAGAAAAGTAAGTCCTATGCAACCACAAAAAAAGTCATTGTCATCTTGAATGAGTAAAATGTTTTATATACAACTCACGTGTAAAAAATGAACTCAAAATTTGACAAATACAAACTTGTAGTTGTAATTTAGTTATGAAGTAGGAGGCTTGAAAACTACTTGTCTAAGTATTGGATGGCCTTTTTCATGTATTTTCTTTGATGGAAATATTTTTAGCTTATATTTTAGACCAAAAATAATAGATGTAGAATATGACACAAGTGGTTTCATATTTTCTTAAAGCATTATTGAGTTACTTATGAATTTTCAAATGAGGTATGTTGTAGGTAGCTCTTTATGATCCTAATTCTTTCATAAAATTTTCACTTGCAACTTGTAAAGAGAAATGGGGAAAAGAAAGAGAATGATTGGCTCTTGTAATAAATAATATTTTCCTATTAATCCATTCCAAGACTATAGAGGTCAATTTCTATGTCATGCTGTCATGTCCATTTCAAAGCTAATTATTGAAGTGATTCTTTATGCCCATGCACATTTTGAACCTCCTATCTTATAGACTAGAAATGGATGTTGACTTGATAAGCAAACAATGAATTGAAAGACTACTTACACATATCAATGCATTATTGTTAAACTTTAAGAAAATAAATACATACTATGCTTAGAATTTTTTTTAAACTACCATATTTTTTCTCCTTAACTCTTAAAGTTTTCATTGACTATAATATGGTGGATTCATTTTATGAGCAACCATTTCAAGACTTAGGAATGTGAAAGTCACTTATTCTTGGGCTCATTCTCAAGTGAATAAAATTAACTATGAAATGGTATATTGAAATAAAGAAGAAGATTGACTATTGAATTTATAAAAAATTTCAAAGAGTGGGTGGTCTCAAGGTAAAAAGTTAAGAAAGTAATTGAATATGAAATTCTAGCCAATAAAGTTGAGGCATGTGTTTTTTTTAGCTCTTTATGGTTTGTATCTAGTGACAATCATTAGAATACAAATCTAGCACTTGAATTTGAGCTATTTTTCAATTTTTTTTCCTATAGTGCATCTTTTCTCATATTCATTCTCTCTACTACATTCAATCTATAATTTTAACTCCAAATTTGTGGCAAATCTTTCATTTCCTCATATTTAAAAAAAATTTAACAATGAAACAATCACTATTGGAAGACCATTTTTTCACTCATTTTTAATCCTAGAATTACAAGACTTGTTTACTTGCATGTAGAACTTAGTTACCTAGAAAATGAGTATAAGATTCCAACTTTCTAAAATGTTATGTGTCCAAAAGAGCTAGTCAAAGCACAATTTTAGTTACTCCAAAACATGGATTTCCTTAAAGTAACCTTCACATTTCTGATATAACCTTGCAATTTATTAATTGTATTGAAACCAAACTTTGCAAAGATAATGAGGACTTGGCTTTCTATAAGATCCTAAAGATAATTTTGCTTAAAAATGATTCATCACCCTTTGAGCTTTAACTCTTTGTAACTTACAAAATTGGGATCCAAAACACTTTGTAAGTTGTTGGAAATTCTAAGGATTAAAATTCATCATTTTCAATTTCCATTGAGTTAAAAATAGCCCAATGAATTGATTTCATCCGTACATAGTTCCGCAAAATTGGTTAAAGTGTGTAATTCTGCCTTCCACTGACACTGCAATCTACAACCTCATCAAAAGGCAGGTTTCTTTTTTGCAGGACACTACATCCTCCATTTGAACTGGGCCCCACAAGGTAATTTTTGGGTTCACTAGGGATAAAAGTGAAAAAGTCCCCTATTTTTGGGTTGTGTCTAGGGGTTTTCAAGGCCCCTCCATAGCTAATTTGGGATCCTTGATTGCAAATATGAGATTAAAATTTGAAAAAAAAATTATTTCTGAAAAATAAAAAATTCCTGCATTTTCCCCAGGGTAAATCTGCTTATGCGGGGCTCAGTTCAAATGAAGGATTTAGTGTCCTCCTTCTTTTTCCTTCCTTTCCGTAAACCGCTCCTAGAAAATATCTTGTTGAATTTCCGGGAAGGTTCTCCTATGCAATCAAGCCATAATGCTTGATTTTGTAGTTTTGCCCACATAATCAGGCATTACAACCATTTCATCTAACATCCGACTTCCATACCAAATCTTCATCTATTTTGTCAATTTCCTAGCAATTGTTTATTTTAGGCAATGCCCCCATCATCAAGGATTGTGGACAAAAAATATGCCTACTTGTCGGGCTCCGCCCTCCTCATTGATGCATTTTTTACCCACAATCCCTTGTTCCTTGAGCATTAATTCCATTCTTCAATTACTCCAAGCACTTTTGCCATTAGATGAAATTTGAAGCCTCCAAAGGGCTATTTTTAATTTGTTCCCAAAACAGCCCCTGAAATGGCTGGTTGTTGTCACGTTGGCATTTACCAAAAATAAAAATAAAAATGGGGGAGCTTGAAATACAAAAAGAAGTTTTAAAAAGATTAATTTTTTTTAATGACGTGGCATAATTGCGACCATGTCAGATTCCTACAATTCTATAGTTTCTTTGTTTCTAGACTGCAGGAACTCGCAGACTCTTAGAAGCCTCAAATCTCTTCCAATGCTGGACCCCTTATTTGGAGTTTGAGTTCGTTACTGCAAACTCAGCGAGAGTTGAAACAGACTGTCTGGAAAAACTTTCAGAAAAATAAACAGTCAGGCATGTGATAGTTGAGTGTGTTCCAATGGAATGCTGGGACTGTAGCTGGGAGGTGGCACACATTTGCATACCAGGACGCAAAATGGGCTTCAGTTGTTGATAAGCTGAGCCGATCCACGGGAGTGCCGTATCACCAAATAATTTAAGAGAGGGTGCTCTAAAAGCAACCCAGCTCTAAAAGGGACCCGGCTCACAAAGAGGTAGATATTGCTTTCTTCAATGCATCAACAACGGACATTTCAGGAGGGGGGCACTTTTAGAAACCACTGCATTTCAACTTCAGAAATTTGTAACTAATTCCACTAAGGTCCAAAAAATACAAAACAACTTGGATTGGATGCCAATTCCATTTTTCTTCCTATGAAAATTTACTGAAAATTATTTCATGGAGTTTAGCTCCCCCAAAATGCAATCAGCTTTTAAAAGGTCACTTTAACAACACCCTCCCTTAGGTCAACAAGTTGGACGTAGTTTTCGGGTTCGTAACGCAACGCATCTTGGGTTAGGTTGAGTTGCAAAAAATATTGATATTGGGATAAGGATACATACCGATGCTCTTAAGGTTGAAGTGGGGACGGAATGATGTCTCCTTGGTTGTGATGAAACTGTGGTTATCTTCAATGTGGAAATCGAGAGAATCACGGCAAGGAAGCCAGCTAGTGTGTACATTGGGGAATTCAGTCATTTGTTAAAAGACATCCAAGTCTTATTATGGGGCTTGAAAATGAAAGGAAATGGAATTAACTTTAAAAGTTCTCTACAAAGGGGGAATGGATATATTTGGTGGTGCCTCGGGGTGGGAGCTATGATAGCTTCTATGTAGCTCCCCCATGCCAAGGGGATATGATTTGAATCCCAACTCAAAATTGTACATATCCACATGCCAATTCAAAAAAAAAAAAAATTCACATATTGTAGTGGGGAAGATCTTGTACCATATTAGTATTCCTATTACACATCCATTTTCAGTATTTTGTACTTGTATACATTTCATATGTATTATATATAGCATACCCATGGCAAAGTTTTTTGGGCTTTGGTTTTAGCAAGTGGGTTGGCAAATTCAGTGTTTAACACTGAATAGGGGTATAAAAGGGAATAACAAAATTAAAGGGACTTATTCTAAAAGACAATAGATGTTTGAAATATGATGTACAATCCCCAATATCTTCAATATTTCATTAGCTATTGATGTATAACAAAAGCAAATATTTATATAGGGTGAAATACTAATTAATTAGTATCAGTCTCCTTAAAATCCCTCTTCAACCAATGTAATCAGTTAGTATTGATCTGCAAAGTTTGGATAATTAATTGAAAAGTCAACTTTAAATCTTCAATCACACCCTTGTAGCCACTACTTTGCCCATGGCTATTAGGATTTGTCATCATATCACCACCTATTTAGATGTTAATTCAACAACTTTACATCTGCAATTGCCTAAAATATACCAAAGTTGGAGATATAGGTATAGACTGTAGCCACATGTACAAGGGCACCTTTGTCCTATATAATTAAATTTTATCACGTCCTTTGTAGCTACAATTTTCTTGCTCTCGATTTTGCTCCACTTTTCCTACCAATTGCAATATTTGAGGTTGCATTTTTGTTGTAGAAACCATTTAAAACTTCATGCATATGAATTAGGAAGATACTAGACTTTGAAGCCCTAATAGATGAATGAGTTGCAGTTCATTTACTTGAACTTGTCAGTTGTAGTTTCATAATTCATGTGCATCCCATTTTGCACCACTCTTTGAAACCTACTTGCCCTATTTTGCACTAGAGCCGTAATTGGCAAAGATGTTTTAGGATTTTTTGTTCTCAAGTCATATAACTCGCACTAATTTTGAACTTAGAGCCAAATTTTGCACCAAAAGTAAATTTGAGTGTCACCTAACCTCAACCACTTAACCTTCTCATATGAAGCCCAAACCCAGATTCCCTTAAAATTGAAAAAACAAACACTGATATTTCAACCCATCTCCGCAATTAAAATTCAGTTGCACGACTTGCGACAAGAAGAACAAAATCAGCACAGTGGCTGCATCAAGTTTCAATACATGATGTTGAGCACAAGTACTACAAAAGCATGGGTGCAACATGTAGGAGGGTCGGAGATCCGAGGAGATTGTAGGAGATCATGGGCCCTAGTTTAGTTTAATTAATTGTAGGAGATGGAGGATTTTGGAATATGCTTCCAATGCATAGAGGTGCTATGTTGGTCTATATGTGCATGTGGAGATAGCTTTGGAGGAGACCACCTGTCCCCTTTGCAAAAAAAACGGTAACGAAAAGTGGATGTCTGTCTTTTGAAGGAAAAAAGATTAAAAAAAGAAAAAGTAAGCTTACATGTGGTGCCCACCCCAAATGAAACTCGTGGGGTGCTGCAGTCAGTTTATCAAAGGATAATTTCGGTGTGCGCATTTGGAGTTGCGAGGTGATAAGCAGGGCTCTTTGGGGGGCTTTTTGGGGGGTGGGGTAGGGCAGGGGGCTCGTTGTGTGAGATTGTAGATGATTTGGCTAAAAAATGATGACAAATTGTGAAGTTTTTTGCCAACTGAAACTTCAAATTTTAAAAAGAAAATCTTGGATGGAATTGTTAGATTGTAAATGAAAACAAAATTCTGGATATGTGATGTGTTCTCATGTGATATTTTTTGTCCAATGTATGGATGATTGTTGAAATTTGGAGAACCACTCATAATATTTTATGTGGCTACTTTCGCACTTTATAAAACATTCGAAACTTCCAATTAAAAAAAACCAAACTTGGATGGAATTGCCAAATTGCGGATGAAAACAAAATTCTAGACATGTGATGTATACTAATGTAATATTTTCTATCCAAAATATGGATGAATGTTGAAATTTGGACAACCACTATAACATTTTATATGGCCACTTTCGCACTTCATAAAAGAACGAAAAAAAAAGCCGTGGTGATAAGAGGCTTGATGGGCGTCCATTCTCATCCATGGGGACCAGCATAAATTCCTTTTGCACGATCAAACTCAACCTTTGTTTTCATTGGAGGGTTGAGAATTTGATGTTGATATGAATCACACATTCAAGAGCTTGGACCATGTCAAAGATATTCATTGGCCCTTTTGAATTAATGAAGAGTGCCCTGGCTGCTGATGGAACTGCAACCGCTGAGAAAAGGGTTTTAATCCGCCATGGGACTCAAAGGAACTGATTAATTTTGTTGCTATCTGGCCGTGGGAAAATTGGGCTTCCATCCATGTTTTTTTCACAATGTTGGTGTGATTTTTTGAATAAAAAAACAAGTCAATTGGAATGTGCGGTTGAAAAGCTACTTGAAGGTGCGTGCTTGCATTCTTAACAATCAACAATCAACGAAAAGATCAACCAAAAAAAATCAACAAGTATCAAGGAGTACTTGTGTTTCATGACAATCAACAATCAACAAAAAATCAACCAATTCAAGAACCAATGAGTACTTGATGGAAGGACTTCTATGGAGGTATCGAGCATGTGCATATGTACACATTGGATTTCACTTATTTTAGAAAGTCACGACCATGAAAAAGAAGAGGGAAAGGGGGCGTGGGAGGATTTGTGATGCATTGGGTGGGCAAGCTTGGGCACTAGGCATGATCATGGTTCATTGGGAAAATTGCCAAGAATCTAGATAATAAGAGGACTCTCAAGCTTCGTGGACCAATCTCAATTCAAGCCAAGGGTTGGTCACCTATAATTGAATGGAATCAGACTTGGAAGGTTGAAGTTTATGAGACTCGTTCAATGGAAGAGAATGACTATGTGCAATGTTTTTCTCAGTCACCTTTGAGGGTCACGGACAACATTCTGAATGTTGAAAGAAAAACTTCAGCATTCAATGGAAGAGAATGACTATGTGCAAGTTTTTCTTTCAACAACATTCTGAATTTTCTGGTGGTGGAAAAGGCTTTGGCAGAGAAAGTCAAGTGTGTTGTGCTCACTGCTTATTCTTTGTTGGAGGTAAAGGAAGGGTTGATTGGGACAAATGAAGAATTATATTATATGTTGGTGGTCATCAACCAATACAAAATCAAAGTGAAACTGCATATGATAAGGTAGGGGCTGTAAAAGCGACCCTTTATCAGCTGATTTGCATTTGGGGGAAGCTAAACTCCTTAAAACAATTTTTAGTAAATTTTCGTGATAAGAAAAATGGAATTGGCACCTAATCCAAGTCATTTGATATTTTTTGGACCTTCATGGAATTAGTTATGAATTTTTGAAGTTGAAAACACAGTGGTTTCTAAAGGCGACCCCTTCCTGAAATGTACACTTTTGGTTAAAGGCAAAATCTACCAGATTGCTTTTAGAGACAGGGTCACAATTACAGCCCCCTACCTTAGTGGTGAAATCACTTTTCAGGGGTCTCTTCAATTGGGGCCGGGGTGAACTAAGCCCCTTGCTCGGTCCCTTAGGAAAATGATGTAATTTTTAAAATTTTCCATGCATGATAAATTTTGCAAATTTTGAATTCATATTTGCAATCAAAGGCCCAAAATTAGCTAGGAAGGGTGGATAAGGTAAATTAATTGAGCACAATATATGCATGGGGCTTTTAAAAAAAATTTACTTGCACCCCTTGATTGATTTGGGGGCTAAGTAAAGAGGTCACTTGACCTCGGCCTTCACAATTGGTGGAATGATGTAAAATGCAAGGCTCATCAATTCTTATCCCTTAAATGCTCAAGCCTTTCTAAGTGTGTTTTGACTATGAAAAAAGAGCATTAGCTTGTAGTTATTCCTAGTGAAGCAAATTGATTTTTGTTTTTATTTTCAAGAGCACAAGTGCAAGACCTTTCTTTTCAATAGAAGATTTCATGGATGAACATTCACACTTTTGTCTTATAAGTAGAAGGATTGTCTATCATCTATCAGATAATAAATATTTATTGCATCTTTAAAGGGTTTAAATGATTGATATCAATAAAGTGAAAGACTATAAAAATCCCACGCTTCAGGTGACATGTCCAAATTTTTTGTAAATGGATTTTAGGTGATTTCAATATTTACAATCTAATGTTTTTATGTCAACAAAAACTTCCAACATGACATGTCCAAATTTTTTGTAAATGGATTTTAGGTGATTTCAATATTTACAATCTAATGTTTTTATGTCAACAAAAACTTCCAACATAACATTAAGGTAGGTACACCCAAAATGGCACTTGACCTTAAAGTGCCATCTACAATATGCATACATTTTCAAATTTAGTCATATACCCAAACATTAGGAGGGACTAGAGGCTTCTACAGGGCCGTTTTAGGATCTGTTCCCGAAACTGTCCAAGGAACTGCTCGTTGCTGTCAACCAACAATTATTTTAAAAAACTTTAAAAAACTTTAAAGAAATAAAAAAAGTTCTATCTTATTTTCCAAAAAAAATAAAATAATGATGTGGTAGTCGCTCGACCATATAGGATTCTTGCGATTCTACGTTCCCAGGGTAGTTCCTGCGTTTTCAGACTATGGGAACTTGTAGTCTTCTTTAGCCCTCAAATCCCCCCTAATGCTATAGATGGCGCTTTCAAAAACAGACTTTGACTACTAATAACTTTTGCATATAGTATTCAAATCCTTTGTTCTTTAATGCATTGGAATATGCTTTCACTTACCAACAAGGTTGTATAAAAATTTGAACAACTTAATAATAGGATCTAGGCATAGTAAGAATAAGTGGTGCTTTTAAGTGTACCCACTTTATAGAAAATCTGGACTTTGTAGAGGGTGTTTTAGTTTCAGTAAATGTACAATTTTCAAAATTAAAAACAACCAAACTATTTTTAAAAAAAATCTTTTTTTAATATTCATTTAATTATAAATCTAATTGGGTAGATGAATTGATTGTTCACCTTATAAATTCACTGACTGCCAATTTGGACTGATTTTTGTTGTAATTGCACATTCACATGCATCCTAGTAGCCCACATTTGGGCTAAAGTTTCTTTAATGCATAAGAATGTCCAACACAACATCAATGTTGACATAAAAACATTGGATTGTAAACATTAACATCACCTAAAATCCATTTAAAAAATTTGGGCTCATTACCTAAAATATAAGTTTCTTACAATGAAAGTAGAGGTGATAATTTTATTATTGTTTGAAATTTAGAGGTCAAAAGGTAAAATAGGATTGAGTTGCAATAAATTTGCAATAGTGGAAATTACCTATGTTATTTTTTTCCCATTGTTTGTAAAAAATAACCAATTGCATCTCACAATTGACGCAACATCTATGTTGTGTGACATACATGCAACTTTAATGTTTCCAAACCAAGCTCAAGGAAAGAATCACTAACTTAAGTCTTAGAAAGTTAAATGAGTTCAAACATACAATAGTATTATCAATTAATTAATTTTTCCATTATAAATAATACATGAGCTAATGAAAAGTCTATAATTATATTCCTTAAAATATACCTCTTAGACATATAAGATTCAAGAAATTAAGCTTGGTAGTATACTATGTGCATTATAAATAGATAATAACAAATAAAGACATTGGAGCTAGTACATTCTTGGTTCCCATCAATAAGAACCTCCTCTACTAATCAAAGACTTTGATAAATGTTGGCACTAGCAACTTAGGAATCTCAAGTCCTATATTCAATTGGGAAGAATTCATTGTCTTAATATTCAAATTTGGTGCACTCTACCACCCAATGATATAGTATTCACCTCCTTTATATCATACATAGTATGTGCCTAAGCAACGGTGCTAGTATGTGAGCATGAAAGTGTGAGCATGTGAGCCTTGAGCATATAGATAAGTATGTATATGCAACCATTTGAAGGTGTTTATAACATAAACACCTATAATATAGGTGCTTATAGCATATACACACTATTAACATAGAAGGTTACTATAGTATAGACACTTATATCATAGATGTATAGTCTTCTAGGCTTATAGGCTCACACTTTTATGCTCACATAATAGCAACCCTCTGTGCCTAAGGGTGATTGCAAGAAACACTTGTCTTTTTTTTTGGTCCCCTTGACCTCCAACAAGTAGTTTTTTGCTCATAAATTTTGCATCTTTTGTCTTTTTGGTTTGAAATTTAAAATTTAAATATACAAAAAAGTTTTATATATTGAATAATTTTTTTAAATTAAAAAAATAATTTTACTATTTTTAAACTGACCCTAATTGGGTGTCTACCTTAGCCATTTTGGGGCATTTAGTCCTATTTTTGACCCAAAAATCCGAATTTGAAGCCACAAATTGGACAAGTTGGAGGTCATTAACATTACAAGGATTGATGATGAGTTTTTATGAAAATAGCAATATGTTTGTTGCACACATGGGGGCAAAGTGACCTTCCTTTGTACAAAGGCTATGAAGAAGGAAAAAGTTTTCTAAAGGAATTTTTTATTGCAATGTGAGCACAATCTTGTTTAGAAAAATGGATTTAAAAAAATAACTTTTTGAAATTTTTTTGAATTACTAAAAATGAAAAGGTCCACGGCCTCCATTTCTGCTATATTCTACTACTAGTGGCCTCTGTAGCAGGTTTTTTTTTTCTGGCGATTTATCGCCAGCTTCCCGCTCTGGCTCACTAGTGTGTGTGGCTCCCTCCCAATATTGGCCTCTAGTGGGAGGCCACAGAGGGCTTTACTGTAGATGAACAGTACCAAAAAAAAAACCCTGCTCTGTAGTACTTTGTAGCAATCTACAGGACTGCATGGTACTGACTAACAATTCAGATTTGCAAGCATCCAAAATCAACGGTTAAGATTTACAAACGCAATGCTAACGCGTTGTACTACTAGTATCGCACAGTATTGCCAATCCTGTGACCAAAAATTGCATTTTTGAACCAAAAACCTCACCAAAAACATGAAGTGTTTCTCGCAATCACCCCTCACTCCCTACCATTAAGATTTGGAGATGCCCTTATCAAAAAAAGTAGGAGCCAAACTACCTGATTGTCCAACAAAAGGGTGCTCCCTCTACCACAAACCAATGGCATATCATTAGAGGATTTCTGAGGCCATTGGAAGACTACGGTTTCCCGAACTATGGGAACGTAGTTTTTGCCACGTAAATAGAAATCCTACGTGGTTAAGAGAGTGCCACGTCTTTAAAAAAATTTAATAAATTTTTTGAGATTTTTTTCATATTTTAGGACCCAAATTTAATTTAATTTAATTTTTTGGGTAAATGCTAGCCTGACAGCGGCAACAATTACGGGAATAGTTTCAGGGAACAACCCTGAAATGGCCCTTTGGAGGCCTCAAATCCCCTCTAATGGGAAAGTCCCCTTGTTGCCTCAAGCTTTTTTTGAAATGAGTTTGAATACAACGAGTTTAACAATGATATGAAAATGATTTTCGTTCCTCATCTGTGAGAGGAGAGGAGTGCCGATGATGCCAAGCGATGGAAAAGTCAAGCAAGAGACATGGAGAAAGACTCTTGATGGAATCTCAAGAAGAGAAAGCCCCCCAAAAAAACATGATCAACAAGAGATTAAGAAATTAGCAGCAGCAACCGTTTGTTGCTATCCACTGGAATAGCCTTTCCATGGTGGAGACACTAAGTGTCCAACGGATGAGAGAGAATTTTTCTATGTAAGACAAAAGTGCAGACGTTCTTGCAGAGTAATTTGACCTCCAATGAGTGCTCTTGGTTTGCTTTAATTGAACACTTCACATGGTGCCCCAAAGTACCTGAATTGGAGTCATCAACACGCTCTGCTCATCAGCTTCGATCTGCTGCGGCTTTGATTGCTGCTTCAGATGCATTGGAAACAGTCACAAGCCAGTTGATGAGGTTCATTATCAAAACAGGACTGATTAACAAGGACGAACTCATTCAATTCTTTCATGTGAAATGCTGTAGTTTGTAATTCCGCACACTGTTTATCTCAACCCAACTGCTTGAATTTTTACATGGCAAAAACAATCCCTCATCCAGGATTGGTGTGTAATGTCAAGTGCCTTAATTAATTGAGTCCAGTTTCAGAGATTGTCATTGAAGAAGTAATCGACCCAGGCAAGCTGTGGGCAACGTCCGACTTCGATGATTGCAATTGGGATTGCAATTGCTGAAAGTTTCCAGGGACAAGCGATTGAGGGGAATCATCCGCCATTTGAGCCGGATTCCATGGAGCCGACTAGCTAGGGTTCCCTGCATCTCTTCAACAGACAGGGCACCCAGAGATAAGTACAAACGGGAGCTAGAAAAAGGAAGATCCCCTGAAGCACCACCCCAGTCCAAGCGCTCCCACCACAGTCCTGAAGCCCAGCACGGACACAACTGAATGTGAGGCCCACTGCGTGTTTCATTTTTATTTCAAAGTACGACGGAGTATTATTTATAGACTACTACAAGAGCAGAGCAGAATTAAAATAAGTGCCAGAAAAGGTCGAACCCCAGTTTCATTGGTTTTCGGCATTGGAAGCTCAAGTGCGAGAGATGAGAGCTACCTTCACTTAATAAGGGTCATTTTCCTCCTCCGACAATGGTACAACAACAAAACGGAGCAAAGCAAGTGGCATTCCGCTTACACCAAACATATAGAATTGGCTCCTTATCAAAACTCCGCAGCAACAACTAATTTGTTCCTTTTCACAGCATGCATTTCATATAATAAAAGAAGAGCTATCTAGAGAATCGAAGGTGACTGCGTTGCCAACGGCAGCAACAGTGCAAGGAAGGTCCAGCTCCTTCGACTTCCAAGCCAAGATAACTTAACTTATTATGCTGCCTGGTGCTTGTTTTGAGCTCGCATCGATCGCCTCAATTGGCCGGGGGATCGTTTGGGGACAGTGGTGAGGTTTACATTCTCCCCTTCTGAATCAGCCAGGCGGCAACCGAGGTGACTCGAAAGACAGAATTAAAGATCCCGTGGGACCCAACTCAGTAGCTACAGTAGAGGCTCAATTCAAAAGCAGTGGTATGGGACCTCTTCCGAAGTCTCGGTGGGTGGAGTGGGATGCGCCTTCCAGGACGACGGACCATTTCACTTCATGGCTTGCCGTGGGAGTACTTCCACACTCCATCCAACATTGCCTTTCAATCGTCCATCACCTTCTCAAGTTGCCTCATAATCCCTATCCGAGGTCTCGGGGTTCGGAGCTACTTAATGCATGTGATGGCTTTAATTTAAAAAAAACAGTGTTGTGGGGGGATTTAACCAACGTTTTTTTTTTCTGTTTAGAGCGATAAGATAGGTACACCCAAAAGCGCCAGTTTTTCATACTGTGCCTAGTTCCTGTTATTATGTTGTTCAGTTTTTTTTTACAGTCTTGTTGGTGAGTGAAAGCATGTTCCAACACACCAAAGAACAATGGATTTGGATATCGTATGCAAAAGTTATTAACAGTCAAAGTGTGTTTCTGAAAGCACCATCTACAGGCTGGGTACATGACTGATTTTGAAAATGTATGCACGTTGTACAAGGCGCTTTAAGGTCAAGTGCCATTTTGGGTGTACCTACCTTAATTTGCTCAACCTAGCGGCCAAAAATTGGCTTCTCTCTTACTAGTGTTGTCCCTCCAAAGGCAGTGCCTAGTTGAACACATCTAGCAATACTTCTCCTCCGCACCCCAAAAAAATATCTTGGTATTTAACCCATAAATGATGCCAAGGCCGTATGAATGAGAAGCATCTTATTGTGTAGGACAAAAGTGCAACTGTTCATTCTTGGAATTAGGGGTGGAAAGGGAAGATCTCAGTGTACAGTAGTTGGACTTCCAATGCGGGCAATGGCACGATATGGGTATCATTTTTAGTACTCTCCGGACTTTTGAATAAATGTCCTTCCGGAAATGAATACAATATTGAAAAATTATAAAAATTACATAGTGTTATAGAAGACATGTTAGTACACTATAAATCATGTACTATATAGGTCTAATTCAACAATTGAATTTTTTCCTAATTTAACATATTCAGCATGTGATGACATTATAGTAGTGAAAGGACTATATATTTAAGGTTTTCTATTTTAAAAACTAGGCATGCACCTTATTAAGTTTGTATTTAAGTATATCATATGGTTTTTAGAGGAAAATGTTATGAAATCATAGTCTTTTTGAATTGTGTAAAAATTTGTGATTTTTGAAAGTTCTCATAAATAAGGATATATAGTAAGACATTAAATTAAGAGTTCAAATTAAACATGGATATAACTCAAACATTGTTTTATCTTATTATCATATTTATGAACAGTTTCTCTATGAATTGGTATTCTGGATTGTTCCTTTTACCTCAAATCTGAAACTGAGACAATTCTGGATTTTACAACAAAGGAATAAAAAGGAATAAAAAGGAATATCAAAATTCTTCAATTTTTCTTATTCAATAGTATTTTCAAAGGAATATTACAACTTTCACATGAATTTGCCATCAAATTCATTGAAATACTAAATGTGTAATTTCTAACACACATTGAATGAGTCAAAAAATGACATTGTTTTAGTGAGACACTCCTTTTTGGATCCATATCGTGCCATTGCCCATGCATGCTTTTGGATTTTCTTAAAACCCATTGATTCTTATGGTATCAAAATTGATGATTTTCACAATTGATAGCTCATTGTTTAAAGGTTAACAGTAAAGTACACCTAATTTTGCACAAATAAGCAATTCAACAGGGGTTCTATTGAAATATCAAAAAAAAAATTTGGAAGGTTTTTAGTTGGTAGTCAAAAGGGGATTTTGGATATTCTCAAAATGTACTTCTTAGACACTATATGAATAAACTACAACTTTTCAAAGTGTTGATGATAGACTCTTGTGAATAATGAGAATACATTTTTGGCAAGAATTTAGAGTGTGCAATTTTAGGAAGTAATTGAAATTAGGTTTATTTACCTTTGTGGAATGGTTAGTTGTGTTTGATTTTTAATATCAAATTAAGGATCATTGCATGTCAACAAGAACCACATGATTGTTGGATTTTTAATAAGATCTTTTCACTAGTACCTAGACAACACAAGTTTCAATTGCTAATAAAGGACGGCAAAGTGAATTCTAAGAATATAGTTTTAATCCAATTGATATCTATGAATAAAGGTTAAGCCACCGTAAAGCTTATTGGATGAATAGAAATTTCTAGATAGCACTACCCCCCATTAAGTCAATTTAAAAGAAAATGCTATTTCTAATATTAAATATTTTTGTTAATATTTGTAAATTAAAGTCATTTGATATGAATTAGTGATAAGAAAGTTTTGGAGAATCATATTTTGGAGGCATTCAAAGCATTTTTTTTAAAACAACAACTTGTAGGGTTCATATATGAACTTGATTCTAAGAATTTATCAAACCCTCAACACCGAAGGGGTTCAAAAGTGTCTATTTATAGTTTAGGAGTTCAATTTAGAGTGGTATAACTTTTACATCCAATTTCCAAATTTAATAAATCTTGTTGTGCATCCTAATTTACTTTGTGTGGTCAAATTTTCATATCAATCCAAGATGTACAAATGCTTTGAGAGCCAATCATAGTTCATAGGTTCAATTTGAGTTTTCCATATTGCAATTGATGGTTGCAACTTTGGAGGCTTGTATTTACTTCAACTAGTGTTTGTTTTCAATACAATTTGTTGTTTTATGTTTCTCTAGAAGTCTAGTTTATGTGGTCAAATTTTCATGGCAATTCAAGTTGTTTTAAATGTTTGGAAGCAATTCAAAGTTCAAAATCCAAACATTTTTGCATTACAATGAACTTTGGTGGCTTGTTTCTTCTTCATACGGTGTTTATTTCTAGAAGTTCTTTTTAGAAAAGTTACACATTCTAGTCTAGTTTGTATGACTAAAACTTCATATCAATCCAAGAAGATATGAATGACTAAAAATCATTTTGATAGAAGGAGGTTTAGTCATAGATGTGTTTTTAGCACCCTTTTTTTGCTATTTTTTGACGATTCGAAGTCATTTTGCAAACACAATGAGTCAATTGAATGGTAGTTTTTTTCACCAATGTCTTTGTATGTTGATTTCAAATCACTTTTTATTTTAAAGTATTTTCATTTGAGTAGGTTTAGAAATCAAATTTCACCTTCCAATGTGTTTTTAGGAAAATTTTAGCATCTTTTTTCAACATTAAAACATTATAATTTTGCAATCATTTTTACTAAACGACTTCAAATTTGATCCATGTCGTCTACAACATACACACTAGAAGATTTTACAGCTAAGATTTTCATACCTTAGGGACCCGTAGAATTATAATGCTTTAAAGCAATGATGTTTTTAAACCCCAAAAGGCCTTGGATCTTAAGGTATTAAATAAAAGAAGGTTTCAAAGGTTTCACCTTGCTAGGAAGATCAATCCCACCAATGTAATTCAATTCTTGCAATGGAAACTGTCCATGTGTTTCAAAATTTTTTTTTTTAATGTAATTCAATTCTATGTCAAAAGCTAGTGTGTAAGTTTTTCCTACTTCTTCTTAACAATTTTATAAGGCATGGAAATCAAGTCTTTCTTCTTTCTTTAATTTTATTTCTACAATTTCAATTCAATTCTTCAACATAATCTCTTTTTAAATAGAAATTTATAGTGAAAATTTCTTTAATGAAAAAGATTCAAAGTTGTAGAATCTCATCTCACAATGTACACCCCCAATTTATTTACTTATTTGTTTTAAATTTAAACACTTATATCTTACAATCTATATATTCAAAATTACAAAAATTTCTTCCACACAATCTTATATTAGTCTAATGCAAGATCCTATGGTTATATATGCAAAAAAAATCAAATTTTTAAGAATGTTGCACTCAACAATAGAAGTGACAGTTTTGAATGTTATTTGATGAAAGAAAGGCCTTGGGTCTTGTACTCTTGTGTAGGGGTTACAATGCACATTAGGGCTTTTTTTTTTAGCTTTTTGGTGCCAGATTGCACTAGAAAAAATAATCTAGCTAAAAAATGTCAAAAACCTTAGATGAGTCGTTAGAAAACTTTAAAATTAAAAAAATTAGATGAAATTGCCTAATTGTGAATGAAAACTATACTATACATCCAATAAGTGTATGAATGTTGCAATTTGGAGCAACACTAAGGTAGAAGGCTCTTAAATGGAGCCGGTTCTAAAATAGTGCTCTTAAATGGAGTGGGTTCTAAAATGGTGCCCTATCTTAAATGTATAGTACTTGTACATGTTGCTTTTTCATAGCCTTCAGCAGTGTACTGACAGTGATTCAGTGTAATGACAATGTACATTTTAGCTAGGGCACCATTTAGAGCCCTATGTCCTTTCAACTTCAAAATTTGATAACTAATTCAAAAAAGCTCAGAAAAATATGAAACGACTTGGGTTAAATGTCAATTCTACTTGTCTTTCAAGGAAAATTTACTGAAAAATATTTCTAGAAGTTTTACCTCCCTGAAATTCTGTTTCAGCCCTTAGATGGTCCATTATAGGACCTCTTACCTTAATTAACATTTTAAATCGCCACTATGCCACTTCTTCAAAAATGAAAAAAACAGAAGCCCTGATGCACATGCTTGCCTTCCTGATGCGTCCTTTGCTGCCATGTGGAAACTGGTGTACGGAGTGCAACGCAGCCAGTCGCTCAGAAATCAATGGCTGTTCATTCCAAGTTCCTTTCCGGATGTAAGTTATTGGCAGTTTATTATTATGGAAGCTTAGCCTAGTACCACAAGGGGATGATTTCGCTTAATGCCAACGCAATTGCCGGCAGTAGACCCTTTCATTGTAGCTCCAGAGCCCTGCTAGGGTGGGCAGGCAAATCGATGGCCTGATTCGTCGAGACTGTGGTGCCAAAGTTGCTTCCTGTCCAGTTCCACCATGACAAGAAAAATGTTAGTGAATGGTATCGATTTCCAATATCAATTCAACTGAGTTGCAAGAAATTATAAAAGAAAGAGATATGTAGCAAATAAACAGATCACTTATCCCTACTAAAACTATCTACATACCCTGGAAGGAAAGGAAGTTGCAGGATCCTTGAGTGGCAAGAAATTATAATAGGAAGAGATATGTAGCAAATAAACAGATCACTTATCCCTACTAAAACTGTCAGCATACCCTGAAAGGAAAGGAAGTTGCAGGATCCCTGAGTTGCAAGGAATTATAATAGGAAGAGATATGTAGCAAATAAACAGATCACTTATCCCTACTAAAACTGTCAGCATACCCCGAAAGGAAAGGAAGTTGCAGGATCCCTGAGTTGCAAGAAATTATAATAGGAAGAGATATGTAGCAAATAAACAGATCACTTATCCCTACTAAAACTGTCAGCATACCCCGAAAGGAAAGGAAGTTGCAGGATCCCTGAGTTGCAAGAAATTATAATAGGAAGAGATATGTAGCAAATAAACAGATCACTTATCCCTACTAAAACTGTCAGCATACCCTGAAAGGAAAGGAAGTTGCAGGATCCCTGGATTGCCTTGTACAACCACCAGTCACACACCAACAGCAACTGATGTATTCTTACAATTGGTTGGACTTATTAGGAAGAGGTGTAAGCATTGACTTGGCCAAATGTTCATGATCACTAATCTTTGAAAAGTTGGTTCTATCGCTTATAGTGGACTACTACCCCCCACTTTGAAATTGCACAAGAAACTTCATGTACGGTAGTGATAAAAACTTGATGTAGAACAGATCTTACTTTCGTACCCAAAGATCTCTCTAAAACTCTACAGATCTCCCAATAATCAATATGTTAAAAAACTGTTTAGACTGGCGTAAATAGAGTATTCAGCCTTAGCCTTAGTAGCTAGGTACGTACATGAGAAAACCGTTGCAGAGAGACTCTAGCGGGGACAATGAATGAATGGAAAGGGTGAGTGCAACGACGCTGCGTACCTACTGTAGTCGACGAAGTCGTATTGTAGAAGTATATTTCCCCGCAATCATGTAGAGTAGAGCTGGGGATACATTATAGGTCAAGAGTACGTTCCATTCCACCACGAAAAAGGAGACTATTTTTAAAAGGCCGCGCCCTTGAAAGTCCATGAAAGGCGCACATAAAGCAAAGGTAGAATCTACACACTGAATGAGATACAATGACTGTGAACATTCAGAATAAAAGCTCCAAATTCAACACCTTTACACTGGTCATTAGGACCACGAACATTAAGGAAACCTTCCAGAAAGAAAAATAGGTCCCTCAAAGGAGTTCATCAACTAGATGTCAGCAGGAAACTGAACGAGAAAATGCCTAGCGCTCACACCCGAGCTTTCCAAGCAAGTGGATGTGTACCAACATGTGCAATGTGATCTTCAGCTCTGTACGACACTTGAAATGGTCTCTGACTGTCTGCATACCGATATGTACTCAGTCTCCAGGTACGTTGCAGGTCTGTAAGACTGGATTCCTCATGAAAGCAGATCAAGCATCTGGAAAAAAGGAACATCACTCTGTTCTGCACCCGAGTTCCTGCCTTCATTCGCAGTTGCTGGTATGTCGATGTGATTAAAGAGATTCTTTGTGTACAAACCGCAATCCAAGCTATGAGTCTGAGGTTGATCCATCTTGACTGCCCTGATCATCCTCGAAAACGTCCGGGACAACCTCCTGGCGATCAACATCCGGATGCTCAAACCGAATATCGACCATGCGAAAGTTCCCCTCCTCTTCCTCATATTCAAACGATCTAAGCTCCGTATTCACAAGCTCCTGACGAAACTCCTGGTATTGAGGCCTAACCCTGCGAACAGGCACCGTGACAGAGTACACTGTTCCCAAATCAGGATCCGAGGAGACGTTGAGCTGCACTTTGTCCTCGGACTCGATTTCCACGAAATCAGAAAGAGCTCCAACGATGTTGGTCACGATCCTCCTCTTGGCGTCGTCGTTCACCGAGCACCTGTCTGAGATGAGGATCATTTTGAGACGCTGTTTTGCAATGGAAGCATTTGATGACGGGCTGGATTTAACAGGGAAAAGAATCGCCCATGCACGGGCTAACCGCTCCAGGAAGCTCTCCTCCTTGTCATCGTCTTCATTGTTCATGAAATTGAATCTCGATGGATCTCCCTCACCACCCTGTACCCGGCATGGCTGTAGTAGTTTTCCCTGGGAGCGATCACACCTGGTGTGAGCTATCCTTACCCTGCCTCCCACATAATGATTACCCAAAGTCGGAGAAAACTGGCAGGGCCTCTTCTCCACCTGTACATACAAAATCTCTTAAGGGTAAATAAAATGCAAATACAACAAGTAGGCGAAAACTGTGTAGGAAGGTCGTCGCTGTTAGATCCAAAGCATGGAAGTCTTAATAAGTCGATCACAATTGACAAGTTCGATACAGCAGTGCATCGTAGAGTCAGAAACCCATCACATGCGGTAAAAGGTATGTGCATATACTGCATCTTATTATGACACCACCCTAATTGTGACAGATGTGATTGAGGGATGTGGACAGACACTGGATATAAAATCACCATTTGCAGTGAAAACACTCATTTCACAGATGACAATATCCAATCGAATGAGAAGTGCATTAAGTGAAGTGCTACATTTTATTTGAATATTTTCAAAAGAATACAACCGGACATTTTGTGACGACTCCGAACAATTGTCTCGTCATGGTCAAATCCAAAGTAAATTTAGAACATGTGTTTGTTTCATTTCATGAATTCCCTTTGCTCTACTCATTTGAGCTCTTCTGCCGCTAATTTCTTTCTCTATTCAAAATCGACCCATGAGGACAAAGTCGGTGTCTGCAGCACACTCTTCACTCACTCAATTTCAATTCCCAAGGCTCTCTCTGCAGTTCCAAAAAATCTAGTACTTTCAAGCCAAATTGCTCACAGAGCTTAACCTGTCGCATTTAGGCAAGGTCACCTAAAACACATGGAGTTCAGCGTAGGGTGGATATTATTGTATGATAAATAAAATAAAATTCTACATAATTCGGTGTCGGGTTCACTGCAGCAAGGCATCGTAAGGAGATCTAGTCCAGGGTTACCCAAAAACTGAATCCCCCGTTCTATTCCATCCTATGATTCCGATTTGTAGTAGCCACAAACTGCGATTAATCAAACTCTGCTTTCAGAGACTCAGTTCTCAAGCTGTAAGTGCACATTGGACGATCGACAAAACGTTTTAAAACGTTCAAATTATTACTGAAATAGACCAGTATATAACGATTCACTCTGTTTCCTAGTAACCCTGCGTCCTATGCCCTGAAACCAGTTTCTGAACCCTAAAATGCATTCCATTGCAAGAAGAAAGCCTTTCGTCAGAAGCTGAAGGATCGCTCCCAAGACAGAGACAACAGCATAACAAACTTAACATTCACTCCTCAGCAGAAAAGCCCAACGCCGTACCTTCCAAGAAGCCAGAGGCACAGCGAGCGCAGAATACGATAAGTGCAACGTCGCCGATCTCACTGCAACAGCGCACATCCTGAATAGAAATTTCGCCTCCTCGGAATAGAATTTCGATCAAATCAGCAAATCCAATGCGCTTCTCAGTCGAATTCAAAATCGTCGTTGACAGCAGCACCCAAGCTAGCCCAAGAAGGGTCAGAACTTCCGCAGTGAAGCTCCAAAAGGAATTCGGTAAGGGTTTGCGAGTCACCGACGGTGTCAATGACAAGTGCAAACACGAATTGGTTGTTCGAAAACAATGTCCGAGCTCTCGGGATCGTGTCAACTGCTGGGGGATGGGGGATAAATTAGGGTTGGGCGTTCGAATGCAACAAGAGGCTTTCATTTCCGTCCACGTGGTTCCTTCATATGAACTTCTGTAAGGTAAGATGAAGGCTTGTATTGGACAGTCATGGAGATAGGGATTTCTAAATATTTTCTAGGTTCTCTAAAGTAGAACCACCCATAACAATCAGTTAAGGAATTTTAGACATGATTTGATGCAAGGCAAAGCTAATGTTTTCAAAGGTACAATGATAGAAATTTTGGGGATTGCAAAAAGTTTGATAATTTTAAAGCATGAATTGAAATTACTAAGAATTTTGAAAGGCCAACGTCTAAATTCTTTTAATTACAATAATTGAAGAAGTCCTTTCCTGTTCATTATTTCCTATTTTCTTTCTCACTAGTTTGGGACATGTGTTATAAACTTATTGGTCTCAACCTTGAAAAAGAACGATACACGCATTCCAAGCGTTGCTTGGAAATTTGTTTCAACCTTATTAGGAATAAATGAAGTCTGCAAGTTGGAGATGGGGTGCTGATTGGCTTATAGGTGGTTCAACTTTAGCCTTGACGTATTTGGATGATGTGCAGATTGAAAATCAAATTTCTTTCTCATTATATCTTGGATGAAAGTCATCCTAATTTTTAGATATACTTTATAAAGTTGTTGTCCTATCCAAAGGTTGAATTTGCTATCACTAGAGTACATATTTTTCTAAAATTGAAAATGTGGAAGTCAAGGTGGAAGTATATCAAGTGGTTGATCAAGCCAAAATTGCATTGACTCTAGTTCAAATCTAGAATTGCAAAAATGAGGTCATAGAAGCAAAGAACACAAAAATTCCAAAAAAACACTATGTCAATACAACCTCATTTCAAATCCATTCCAACAAAACTTACTCAAAAAATAACAATATTTTGCTTATAATTGAATTTCAAAGGAATTTTGAATTTTTCCTTTCAAAATTTATAGAAAAATATTGATGATAGTATTGGTGAATCTAACTATGTGAATAGAATTCAAAACTCAAACTCTTGCCAATTCTAGAGATGAATTTGGATGCTTAGGGTCTAGAAAAAAACTTCAACTCCCAAAAGAATTTGTCTATTCATTCAAGATCCCATAATTGACTCCAAAAGGTCTTTGAATGTATCCATTTATCCTATAAGTAACAATGTCAAGGACACTAAATGTTCAATGAATGTTTTTAGATAGCTCTGAAGATGACAAATTACTGATGTTCATTCATTTTTATTTTTTTGCAATAGATGAGGTAGTGAAGAATAAGGCATCATTAGATGAAATTTGAGGCCTCCAAGAGACTATGAGTTCTTACAGTCTGGAAATGTAGACATTGCAAAATCACAAGAATTTGACGTAGTTGCAATTGTGCCATGTCATTAAAAAAAATTTGAAAAAGAATTATTTTTTGGACTTCTTTTTGCATTTTAGGTCCCAAATTTTAAATTTTTTTAAATTTTTGGTAAATGCTAGCTTGACAATAGCTAATCCTTTCGGGGAATGTTTTAGGAACAAACATGAAATGGCCCTTTTAGAGGCCTCAAATTTCATCTAATGACATATTTATGACACATAGAAAATCCTTGTTTTTTCTCAAAGAAGAGATTCTAAAAAAATAGCAAAAAGAATCTATAAAAATAGCTTTTTCTATAAGGCTAAGGATCATCATTGTCCCTCCAAACACCCACTCTACCATCCTTGTTAGTGACTGCAATCAATCACTCATCCCAATCACTATTTCTACCTTTCGAATTCAAAAACATGGTAATAAGTTTCCTCTCTTCTTCCCACTTACAATAACCAATTGGTCATTACAAGGTTAACTTTGAAGTATTATAGAAGACAAAGGATATCTAGTGAATGAATCTTTAGATTATTAAAGAAATATGAAATTTCCTATTCATTCATGAAATTTGATCATTTCTAGCTAACTCTTGTAGTAATTTGTGTTTTCCTTTCAAAAGTTGAGTAACCTTCAAGACAATTTCTCAAGGATCACAACTTGTTTTCAAAAGAAAAGCCTTTCAAGGAAGTGTAAAGTGAAGGAGTATCATGAAGTATTCAATCTACAATTCTAATACATTTTCTAAATGGAAGGGTAGTTCATATGTGAATTCTTAAGAACTAATTGGTTAAGAGCCTTTTGGCCCAAGAATTCCAAAAATACATCAAGACTTCCTAATTTTACTTTAAGAAAATTCATGAGAACTCAAAATTTATGCACTTTGCCACTTTAAATGATTTTTTGAGAAATCAAAAAATCCTCTAATCACTCCAAAATCACTCCAAAATGTCTTTATCTTCTAATCACTCCAAAATCCTATTCCAAATGATAAGCAAAGTACTTCCAAGGTGGTGTTATGCCCAAATGACTTCTCATCCATCCAAGACAATGCTTGAATGTTTTAAAACAATCTTCTTTTTTGACCAATCTAATGAAATTGAAGTAAGTAATATACTTGTATACAAGTTTATGCAAAAAAGCACCAAATTTTAAATAGGAAATTTGAATATTGTTGGGTCACAAAAGATAATTAATTAAAAGGAAAATTGAAGAAAGAAAAAAGACAATACATGTTTACCTTTGAATCTAAGTACTACTTATATTGTAAATGTTGATAATATTAATAAAGACGTGATACATTCATTACAAAGATATCCATTAAGAAGAAATCACCCTTAATGTCACATCAAATGTCATTGCTAACATAAAAACATGGGTTGTTACCTAAGATGTTTAGCAAAATCCATCAAGTTTGACATAGGTTCCTTCTAGCAATATAAAAAAAACATGGGTTTCTTCTAATGGAAATGATAGGGTTTGCAAAAACTTTGGTAATTCTATCACTTAAAATTAAAATTCCTATGAATTTTGAAAGGCAAAAAGTACTCTAAACCCATAGCCAATCTCTAAATTCTTCCAATTCTAATCATTCAAGAACCACTTTCCCACTCAAGAACTACTTCCTACTTTCTTACTTTGGGACATGAACTTATTAGTCCCAACCTTGAAAAGGAGAAAAAAAAAAATCCAAGCTTTGATCGGAAATATGTTCCAGCCTTGATTGGAAAAAAATGAGTTTACAGGTTAGATATGGGGCATTGGTCAAGCATGGGTGGTCCAACCATAGTGCAAACACAGTAGGCCTAGAAGGATATGAGATTGAAAACTCTACCCAAACTCTGCACGGAGCTTGCTATTGGTGGAAATTCCGCATGAGCTCCACATGAAACTCACCGAATACTACACCACACGGCTACAATAAATCCAGAACAAATGCATGCATATCAAGAGCAGAAAAATTTATGCCCCACCACTGTAAATAAACGGCATGAAAGATTCACGGAATGCATTGACATGAACATACGAAAATTTTCTTCAAAGTTCAAATCAATATATGGACCAATACGGTACATTTCATGTATTGGTGACAGTGGACTTCAGAGAGAGCTGGCTCAGTTGTGCAGGATCGACAGATGCTGGGGCATTTGTTAGCAGACACCGAGCTGTGGTAGACTTTGGAAATGCAATTACATCTCGGATTGAGGTCTCACCAGCCAGCAACATGACCAATCGGTCCAATCCATATGCTATGCCTCCTGCGAATCAGCATTGCAAGTTAAAATGAGTTGTGTTTCATGGTCAAGGAGTGACCATGAAAAATAGCAAGCTGAAAGATCATTTTTTCACATGGGCCGCGCACTCTCAATAAAGAATTGAAAAACTTGGGGGTCAAAACATTATCCAAAAGCCTGGTGCGGGAGGAGGATGCAATACCATGTGGTGGAGCACCAAGATCTAGTGCTTCTAGAAGAAACCCGAACTTTTCCTCTGCCTGAAAAACGCAAACACCACATCTGTTTGTTAGATACATTGTTAAATCAATGAAGTATTTAGGTACACTAATCTCTTTCCTATGATTAACACGATGGACTCTAGATGCCACACTAAATCCAGTTACATATTCACCTGCCCAGCTATTTTCACACAGAAAGCTCCAGTTAGAGAGATAGGGAAAAGAAAATTCAGTTACGAACTTCTTCAGGTGTCAAGCCGATAGCACTCAGCACCTTTTCTTGAACAGCTCTCTTGTATATTCTCAAACTTCCACCTCCAACCTACATACACGAGCAACAACAGGAAATATGAGAACCAACCAATTACGATAATAACAACATAAAGCTATTCATGCGCAGGTCTAGGAGTGTTAAATCTGAGTCCTTTCGCACCACAAGCACAATTTCTGATGAGTCAACTGGCAAGGAGAGTAAAAACAAACCTCAACCCCGTTGTAAACTAGGTCATAAGCCAATGCTCGAGCAGTCCTAAGGTCTCCTATGTCATCTGGATGAGGAGCTGTAAAGGGATGGTGGAGTGTCTGCCTCGCAATAATCAACACAGCCATGAGACTTGAAAACAGAGATGAATTGAGATACTGGAGGTAACCCGAAACTTAAATCGTGCCAGCAAAGCTTCAAAATATGTTATTCCCAGAGAGCTTAAAAGGTGCTGCTTTAAGGTTTCTCATCCCATAGCAGAGACATTAAGTAGAGAAATTTTCGGAATATCTGTAGGGTAGAGTAGTGCATGACTCACCTCCAGTCTTTGCTCTCCTTCGTTCCATTCGAACATGGGAAAATCCGTGACCCAGAGCATAGCATGCCCAGTCTGATACACCCGCCACCAATTGTGCAAAGTGAGTGGTATACGCATTCAGTTGTCCAATACAAAAAGAAGTCGATTACAAGTATATGAACAAATGTCCCACACATGTAGGTTCAAAGAGATGATTCCAAATGGAGGAAAAGGAAAAACACCTTGTCAATGAGATCTAAACTTTCAGCAAGATAAGTCCGAAGAGCATCCAGAGTTCTATGCACAGAAGGAGCTGGACCAGCAGCAAACAGGATGAGATCCCCTCCGTTGGAAGCACAACGTGCTACAAGCTCTTGCTTTCTCTCCGGGCTTAAACTTCCAACAATAGCAGGAGGCCCCTCCAGCTCGCCTGTATGACAACCTCCTTGTCAGTACGAAAAGTTTCTGTATTCGCCTTGAAATCTGGAGGCCAAAGTATTTCTGGAAATCAGGAAATCAGGAAATCGTTTATTCATCATCGCTCTCAAACATCATGGGAATAGATGTGAACTATCGATGACCGGAAACCAGTATTTTGATGTGCAATAGTCGGATCGTTATCAACCAAACGAAAGAAATGGCACATGCACTGTAGTTCAAATGATTCACAAGCACGACTTCGTTAACTGCACGTGTAATACAATCACATCAAAAATAAGATCTCCGATAAAAACGCATACCGCCAGCCAACACTTTCAAGTAAGGTAAGCCTTTAGACCCCGACTTGATAGCCTGCTGATATACATCTCCTTTCTTTATCCTCGTAGCTGATATTTTTGAAGCACCCCCAGGAATATTGATTGCTTTAACTAAACCCCCTTCTTCTACAGCGGCTGAAAATGGTGCAAAACTTGATCCCGAAAAAAGCTCTGAAACCTTCAAAACAGAAAAATGAGAAAAAATATTTAGAGGTTACGAATGAAATCTCAAAATAACCTGGAAAGCGAAATGAGACGGATTCATGACGACGAAAATAACAACTCTAATTATAAGAAGAAGATACGATGCAATGCTATAACTGCACCTCAACAAGCTCCAGTCCATAGCGAAGATCGGGCTTGTCACTGCCAAAACGTGACATTGCCTCAGCGTAAGTGAGCCTTGGGAAAGGGTTAGGGAGGTCAACACCTATTATTTCCTTGAATACCTGCAATTTACGAAGAGAAGTAACAATTTCGGTCAATGCGTGTAAAACTCAGAAAAGAAAGGCCAAGCTTGCTAAAAGAATAGACTTAAGAGCGCCAGGACCCTCCTGAACACTTAAGAAAGAAAGTGAGGCAGATCAATAAGTCAACAGCGTATCAAGGTGCAGCAAAGATGAGCAAGCACACATGTCTCATGAGCCCCTCATTGAGCTCCAGCATATCCTCGAGAGGTGTGAAAGAAAGCTCCATATCCAGTTGTGTAAACTCTGGCTGTCTATCGGCCCTCAAGTCCTCGTCCCGAAAACACCTGAAGAATTAAGAAACAACTTATGATATTTTTTCTTACAGCCTCACCTGATCAATACGAATTGGGTAAAGAAGACGCTACATATTCTGAATCAAAATTAAAATAACATTATGTAAAAACCAGCTCCAGTTTTGCAAGATGGCAATAAAAATGTGCTTTCATATACACAGACCATACTAACCCAGAATGTGTGCTATCAGCATGTACATTACCTAGCCAATTGATAATATCTGTTAAATCCTGAAACCATGAGCATCTGCTTGAAGAGCTGTGGACTCTGTGGCAGCGCATAGAAATCTCCTGGCTGTCATTACAGCACCAACGCTCAACATTCTTCGGAAAAACGACATGTTTCAAATATATGTCCACATGCATCTACATACGCACCTGAAAAACAAGAACTCTAATATTGTTCGATTGGAAAGAGGAACCTAAAATTTGTTTTGTAAATAAGAAGATTAATTAAACTAAAAAAGGGAAGGGAAATGGCTAATTACCTGCACACGAGATGGAACAAGATAGTCACGTGCACCTTCTGGGGTTGACCTTGTAAGTATTGGGGTCTCTATCTGAAGACAAACCAGACAAAATGAGAATCTAGTTAATTGCAAGAAGATTTGTGCTATAGTACTTTAACTACACGATCCCATCGTATGCTGGCACCACATATCCTTAACTTTCATTTTGGTGCGAGAGAGTAACCTCAATAAAATCATGGACATCCTCCAAGTGTCTTCGCATAAGCTTGATGATGTTGTGACGCATTCGCAAATTCGTGTTCATTTGTGCCCTCCTCAGGTCTAGATGCCGGTACCTGGAATTAGACCAGCCATCTAACCCCCATTCATGTGTCTCCATCTTTCAAACAAGCTAGTACACAGAGTCTGATTTTGCTCAAATCAATCAGCCAAAAATTTCACGCGATCAAAGCCAGACCCGGAGCTCCCATTCCAACGACCAGTATTCGGGGAGAATTTGTGCTCAACCAGCTAATATTCTTAGTTTTCTTTTGGGTAACGTTGTTTCATTCATAATCTTCGGCTATTCCTTGTAGTTTTACTTAAATAGAAAATTTTCTGAAATAGTGACCGGTAATTTGCCTGAAATTTGATTTTCTGTCGGCAATTTGGGAAAATGAACAAGCTCAAAATATATTAAATGCCGTGTCTCCCCGTTCATTGCCAACGGCATAAACCCTCTACAACTAGCTGCAAACAACTGGCGGTACAAAGGAAGCCGCAAACCTGAGACGAACTTCTTCAGAAGGCATTTCTTTGTTGTCATCAGCAAGTGTCACCAAGAATGGCAACGCCAATCCCACCTTGTTCAGGATCTGAAGCCTCTCTGCAACAATCTAATCCCATGCCACACAACAACCGTGCGTCAGTTTCGAAGTTTCGTCACTAGTAGGGTTTGAACGACACACGCCAGACTCCAAGTAACTAACTCGAATTAACTCATTCTAGACTATTGCGCGTTTTCAAGAAGATTTCAGGGATTTATTCGTCTTTGTCTCCAAACATTTTTCTACATAATTAAGCATATATCATTTTTACACAATGGTTTGGTATTTCCGATTAAAAGAACCACAAACTAGTCCACATGGGGATTACATCACCTCAACCGAGCCGGTCGCCATGCGAGCATTCGCAACTTCCTTCGGTCGGAGACGAACAGTGCCTTCGACTGCCACCACGTACTCAATTCGCACATGCTGCGCGCCGTCATGACCCTCAGGAAAGTTGTCAGGGTCAGAAGTGATCTGCGCAGTGAAAATCGTAAAAGAATTGTGAGTGCTAGAGCAGTAAATTGTAAGATGATCAGGAATCTATTGTGATTCAGGAAGTGGCTGGATTGAATTCATTAAAAAGACGTAATTCGGAGAGAATTGAAAGAGTGTAATAGAAGTGACAGAATCGGGTCATTCTGGGAGTCAAATTGTAACAGAATTGTGAGTGCAAGAGAAAGGAATTGTAAACTGATCAGGAATCCAATGTGATTCAGGAAAGTGGCTGGATTGGATCCATAAAAGAGAAGCCATTGTGAGAGAATTGTAAGAGTTTGAGAGAAGTGACTGAATAAGGTTATTTGGGGAGTCAAACTGTAAGAGAATGGGATCATTCCAATGGTCATCATGAGTGTCGAAATCCCCTTCAACCAAGTGCTGTAGAAATTCCTACTCGCAGGCTATACCTGCACAATTCCGGTGTGGTCTCGCAAATTCACGAACGCAATAGCCCCGTGGCTCCGCTGCGATGCAACCCAACCGCAGACGCGCACCCTCGTGCCCGCGTCCTTCTCCGTCAGCTTCCCGCACTCGTGAGAGCGCTTCGTAAAGTCCAAGGCAAGATCTAACTTCGTCACAGGCTTCGTCACCGTTGCATCTTGCACGGCACTCACCACGGGCAATGGTTTGGAGTGTCGAGTAGGAGTGGAATGCATTGTTCTTTGCCATCTTGGCCTCGGAGAAGAGCAGGGCGGTTGCTTGCGGAAGGGAATGCCAGAGCGAAGGAGAGTGAAGGCGTGAGAACGCGGTGCGCCTAAACGCACAGCCATAGCCATGGCCGTGCGCAAGCTCTCGGCCATGGAATTGGCAAGGTTCAGGGTTTAGGGTTAACCAATCAAATCGGGTGGCTGCAAAACACCTTGGCCTCGCATAAAAAATCTCGGTGAAACGCAACTCAAATCAAAACCCTAGCTCTTCAATCCATTACACTCACACAAGCCTCGCATTGCAAACTTTCACTCTTCATTCCTTCTAAACTTCAAAGCTCCTCTCACAAATGGCAACTGAGTGGCGCTCCAATATTCGACAACGCAATATCGAGCAACAACTTGAATCATTGAATGGAAAATAAATTTCCTATCCACAGTAGGAGTTACTCGACGCCAATGTCCTAGTTCAATTCCCAGCAGACAGATTGCAATTCACGCTGATAGACAATTCTCTACACGAGGTGGGTGATCCACCTCCACTGGTGCCAAATTAACTTCAGCTCCAGGTCCTTGACATTATGAACTAATTCTGTTTAGAAAAACACAGGCAAAATTTATCTTGACAATGTTGATGGCGCAAGCGCTCCAGCATTTGTATTTTTCTAGTCCACAACGGATTGCATCGTTCAGAAATTGAGAGGTCAGTGAGGATTGTGAACGGGAAGGGACGACGATATAGGTTGCGTCATCGGAGAGTCGTCACGACAGTTCAGAAGATGAGAAGGCGGGGACGTTAAATCCGTCCTACGAAGTGCGTGGATTTACCCTAGGGGTAAACACTGAAATTTTGCACAAATTCTGAATTCATATTTGCAATCAGAAACCCCAAAATTAGTTAGGGGGACCTTGAACATACCAAAAACATGGCACAAAAATAGGGGGCTTTGTTACTTTTACCCCTAGGTAACATGAATTTTATCCTACTGAATCCATTTTGTGGTACACATTTAATGTCCTGCAATGAGAAGAGGCTGGATTTTGAGCATCTTCTATCTTACAATTGGGTAATCTGGTTTGGTGATGGAATCAGTGTTTGGAAAGTTTTTTGAGTTTTACCAGCCATTTTCTTCTAAGGTAAGAGGTTCAGAAATGGAGCATTTAAGAACAAAGGAGGTCTATACAAAAATGTAAGGAGTGGAAAAATATGAAAATCATTTTCAGAGGAAGGCAAATGACAAACTATAATACGATTTGTTTTTCTAGAATTTTATATTGTGGTTTCAATTACTTATGATTCTCTAAAGTGAGGGTGCAGTAGGGAGGCGAAGCTCCTCAATAATGGTACCTTAGAAGCCTAGAAATGTTTAACAATGATGTTGAAAATGTTGGAAGTTATCCAAAATGAGTATGCATGTGAATTAAAAACAACAACCATGCAACTATATGGCCAACAAAAAGCACCACTTTCCAAGAAGCAAATTGTACAAAAGTGCTCACTGAATTCTTTAAAATGAAGTACAGTATCCATTCATTGGCTATCGGTAACAAGAATTTATTATACTCTTTTTTGTGCAACCATTCTCTCTTATAATAATTCAAAAAAAATTTGAAGATAAAAGATGGCATTATATAATCTCATCTTTCACTTCCTAGGATTGAATTGTTAGACCATGCACATATAACCACCATTTACAAAATGTTCCATATTAAGAACGTAGTGCACCATTTTAGATGCTTCTATAGAGGTGATTCTTAATGCATGAATTGTTTTCAAGCCCTCTCCTATAATTCCCAAATTAAATATGTTCACCAAGTTCAAATTATACTTATTTCCTATGTTTTATACTCAAAATAAAAATTTTATAGATTTTTTCATTAGTTTTTCTTGATGTTTCCAAAGTACATTAGAAGAAATTTAGGGGTAGTGGAGGGCCATTTCATGTCTATTCCCAAAATGGTTCCCGATATTGCAAGCCACCATTAGCCAACATTAACCCAAAAAATAAAAATAAAAAAATAAATAGGAGGGTCCCGAAATATGAAAAAAAGCCCAAAATTTTTTCAAAAGAAATAAATTTAATAATGTGGCAGCTTCTTGACCACGTAAGATTCTTGTTCTCATGGTAGAAACTACATTCCTACAGTCCGAAAAACCGTAGTCTTCCAATGCCCTCAAATTTCATCTTATGGCAACTAGTTTTTTTTCCCATTTCCACCTACTAATTGTAAACTAATTGTCTATTATTTCCAAATATTAGAGATAGGCTTGGTTCTTCTTGAAAAAAAATTTCAAAACTTGGTTTTCAATTCCGCAACAACCTTTTAATTAGTAGTGATATATTTCCAACTTTGTCAAATTTTGTCTTATAAAGGCACACTCCAAATATTTTTTTATTGTTAGTTGAGAAAAAAGCCATATTTTTTCTGTAAAGTTTTTTTGTTGGATCCTTCTAAATCTAACTTTAATGTTTCCTATTGACTACAAAGAGACTTTCATTGGTCTAGAATTGACCAAACATTACATAAAAGACACAAAAAATCAAAATTCTATAAGAAAATATGCAATAGTTTAAAAAGAGAATCAAAATTGGTATCAAACAAAGTCTTAGAGGGAGGCTAAAAAGCAGAAGAAGTAAGTTTTTGACTTCTGGTAGACTAATTTTAACATTGGACTTTCAAGAACATTCTCGTTGCTTTCCATGTTACTTTTCTTTTGACAACAAGGCAAAATTATTCCTAGAATGTACTCCATTGACTTATTCATATAGAAGTGAATGCATGACAAAACTCAATGAAGGGAATTCCAATCTTAGACTACTCAAAAAATCAATTCTAATTCCAACTTCAACTAAGATTAGAAGTTTGCCTTAAGATGGCAATGAAAGTAGATGACCCCATTACAAGCAAAATAGTTGCCTTGCCCCTATGGGATGATTGAAAAGTATTGATTTCCTAACCACCCAACCAATCAAACCAACATAAGAAAAGCCAATAGCAATTGAATTTTTTATTATTTTTTTCCACAAAGTATCATAAGTTTTTTTTAGAATATTTGAAACACATCATTCAAATAACTCAAAGGATTCTTTAACACACACCTCCTCCCCCCCCCCAAAAAAAAGTGCATCTATAGTGGTGATATGACTTACTTAAATTTTTTGCAATATTTCTTATAATGGCTATAATTTTTTAAAATTAAAACAATCATGTTTTAATGATTCTATCTTTAAAAGATAATTAAATGATATTTTCACATACATGCATACATGCATACAAGTATATAATCTATACTATTGTCAATGCTATTATCAAATATGTATTATATTTTATATCTATAACCTACAATTATTACACTACAATATATCATAAATTTATTTCTTCATGAATATGAGTTTTTCAATATCTTGTTATAAAAATATTGATATTCTATAATATACAAACTATATACAATTATTAATTACATGAATTATAAAATATTGAGTTTCAATTAAATCAACTTATGCAAAATAATTCAAAATTTGGATATGAAGTTCTTTTATTTTTGCAATAATATATTCAGTCACCTACAATCCTAAGAAATGTACAATGTAAATGCCCTAACAAACAAACATCTAAATTCAAGAAGATTGTAGTAAATATATTAGTTTTGTCTTGTTGAAGCAAAATTACAATTATTTGTATGAATTGTGTAATAGGTCAAATCTCTTCAAATCTAGTCAAAGTGAATGCAATAACATTTCAAATTGCAACCTATAGATTATTCATGATTAGATAGTAAATGAAATTGCATCAAGTTTCTTTATTTGTAAAGAATCTTCAAATTCCATTCAAAGTGATATTATCTACAACATTTTTTTTTCTCTTTACATACTTTGATGCACAAGTTTGTCAACTTTTCACAATACAAATGGGGAGGGTCTTAAATGATGTACAACAAGCAATCTATCAGTATACCTTAAACTAATTAGGTTGTTTGTTTCTTTGTTGCAATGACAATGAGATCTTTGGACCATACATCCCTCAATCATGTTCATTTACTTTTATTTTGGTTGTGGCAATGGCATGGGCATATTAGTAAAATATTGCAGCCCCATAGTGGCTCAAAAATGAAGCATAGATGATTTTGAGAGTCATTATGTAAACCTATAAAACAATTGAGTCTACGTTGGTGGTTAGCTTTGATGGCAAATTTCACTAAAATGGTGACTTTCTATTACTTCAATGACACTTTTTATAGTTTAGACCACGTAATCTGAAATCTAAATAAATTCTAGATGACAGTTTTCATAGATTTTTGAGATATATATATATATATATATAAATAAATAAATCAGAGTGTGTGTGTGTGTCATAGATGTCTGAAATCTATCCCAATTCTAGATGTTAGTCTTCAATTCAGACCACATGGTCTGTAAAATGGCATATGGAATACGGCCATTTTAATAAAATTCGCCATTTTGGAATTTATTCACTTCTAAATGATAACCGTTTTTTGCACTTAAGTTTTTTTAGGGTTGTCCTACACAATGGCTATTACAACATTCATCTTTGCTCATTTGAATCTTGTCTAGCCTCATTTTCAACGGAGCAAAACTGAACATTGAAGTTCAAAAAAACAAAAAAAACGTACTTACTGATTTTTGAAGTCAGTCAAGAGTATGTAGAGTTCCAACTTGATTACAGCATTGAAACCATTTCTGGAAAGTGCTCCGTAAGGTCAAAGTTAGTGACATTGGAATCTTTTCAGTGCACATTGGCGTTTCAAGTGGTCGTTGTCTTATTACTAAATGCCACCCATATCTAGCACTTCATTGTCAAATGGAAAGCAGGTTGTTGACAGCAATTCATGCGATCGCTGTAGTTCACGACCGGCACTGTTACTCACACAGTCTTACATGCCGTTTGTGTGCGGCCGTGAAAGACAGAGTTACATGCTGTTTCTGAATTGCTGTATTAAAAAAACGGATTGTGTGGGCAACCGACCCGTGTATTTTTGTGCACGATTTTGAGCCAGTTGCCTCCAGCCAAAAGACGGTGGCTATTTTTCTCAAAGAAACTTTTCATTTGTTTGATCAAAATAGCCAAGATTACTACTGTATTTGGAGACCAATTGTCAAATTTCACTCGTTTGGATATAGACATCACCAAGTATCACATGAGTAATTACACATGAAGAAATAGAGGTCAACTTCTCCAAAATGATAATACACTGGCACACACGAGCACACTGTCAACCCTGGCCCGATTAAGCAACAAGTACATCACTATTAACATGAGATCTAGTTCCGTCATGAATTTTGTAGGCTAGCTCAAAATGAAGCTACTTTGCTTTCCTTTCATCCAGGCCGTATGCAGCATGAATGTTGAGGCTGGGATGTTGAGTTCGAGACTTGTATAAATGATCCAGTTTGTGGAGCAATGACCACCACTTCACCCTCATGTCACAACCTGCTGCATCGTATTCTGATTGCTCCAGTTGATAGTCTTTCTTGTTGGTCTCCAGTTGAAGCAGTTGTTCCACCGCACCACACTTTGGGTACCTGGCTTTCTAGCTATTGGCTGAAGCAGTAAATCGAGCTTTCTCGGTTCGTAGTTCTGGCGACTTTTGTGTATATGTGGCTGAATTCAAGTGTAATTATTGATTTACAAATCGGAGTGCTAGGCTGCTACTTCATGAGTATCATTCACCATATGTCGTCTTCATACTAGTCTTGTAGTACTTGCACGTATTCATGGATCAGACGCTAGGGCGGCGGATTGAAATTTGCGTCGCTTGACTTTCTCATACTTGTTGAGTCTGAATTGTGAGCGTTACTTATTGACTTGCAATAGTAACCACTTGTGTGTCCCTGTCTTGCAGATTTTCAGCTGAAACTGAAGTCCTGCACAGTCAGTGTATAGAATTTCCATCGTGACTCTTGTCCGATCCCACGGCACGCGCATACAATTCCGCACCGAGTTTCGTTGTGCATTTGCTGCGTCAAGGATGTCGAGGATGGCAGATTTTACGAATGTGCGGGTGCTGACAGCAAGCTCCAAGTACAGGGAGATTGACTTCCAGATGGACACGGGCTTCCCCCAGTCCGAGAATGCGTTCCAGTTTCTGATAGCCCGGGACGGCAGCAACGACCTGTTTGTAATCAAGAAGGCGCACACGGGCACCCAAAGTACCGAAGTCCACATTTACTCCTACGCGTCCTCGTACCAAACCCTCATCTTCCAAACGGCCACAGCCCTCCACGAGACTGACCACTCGTGGACCTTCGCTTTGGGGGTCAGCCGAGATCTATTTGCCATCCGGAGGTCCGACAATAGCTCGGAGCAATCGCAGTTGCATGTGCTCAGTCACGAATTCAACTACAGACGTCACCGGCACCACCACAACATCCTCCCTGACGACCATAAGCTGGGCCACGACTACGAGTTTCTGCTGGACATCAACGATGACCTCTGGGTGATCAAGAAGCAGCGGACGCCATCGATGACAGAGATTCATATTCTATCTGCTGCTAGCGGCTACCAGACCTTCGTACTTCGACTGGCAACTGGCCTGCCCTGGACAGATTTGACATGGAGTTTCCTGGGCGTAGATCCGAACAAAGATGTTTGGGTGGTGAACAAGAAGGAAAAGAGCTCCCATCTGTACCGCCTGACAGCGAAGTCCCTATACCAAGCGAAAGAACTTGTGCCTTTGGATTTTCCAAAGCTTGACCACAGGTACAGCTTTGCGTTGTCCCCGAACAGGACGGTTATACCTGCCACTTTCGACTTGTTTGCCATCAAGACGTCTCGCACCTCGTCTCCGTTTGTGACCTTCCAGGTCGTAGAGAAGCCCTTCCATAACCAAGGTCGACGACTGCTGGTGATTACGAGTGCCTTCCCCGTCCCAGACGATTTGCATACCTTCTCATGGATAACGCGCTCCACGACGCCAGTGATCACCAACAGTAGTGACAACGTTGAAAACCAGGGCTTCCAAGAGAGCTACCTGCGCATTGTGAGGAAGAATCACACTAGTTCCGTCTCGAAGACGGAAGTAAGCTTCTTTCGCGAGTCCTACCGCTTCCAGGGGCCCAGTGCCCCGATGATCACAGCTTGGCCGGTAACAGACGACACTTGTGAGTTTCTATTCGCAAAGAACATGGACATGTTCGTGATCAAGAAATCAAATTGTGATACCAAGAAAGTGGAGGTTCGTATCTTGTCGTGGGTGTCGAGGTACCAGAGCTACACACTTGAGGTGCCCACCGTTCTCGAAGAGGTCGACCACACATGGACGTTCCTTCTGGCCGAGAACTTGGACCTCATTTGCATCCACAGATCGACACCCCATTCCAAGAGCCCTAGGACCGAGTGTTTGCGGATGTTGTATGATGATGGAGTCGGAGGGCATTATACATCTTGGTCACCGAGGACTAAGGAAGGAGACAACAAAACAGCCCTTCTTGAGACGAATGACTCCTGGGAATTCCTTCTGGCGCCCAACGATGATTTGTACGCTATCCACAAGTACGGAACATCATCCGGGCTCACCGAGATCAAAGTCCTCTCCGCAGACAGCGACTGGAAGGAGATCACGAAGGAATTCCAGACTGCGCTACCACAGACGGACTACAACTACTCCTTCTGTCTCACCGCCGACCTCAATTTGGTGGCCGTGCAGAAATCCCGGTTCCCGTTCTCGGCGGACATGGCTTCAATCTAATTAATCTGGCCTCCTCCATCAGCAGCTCCGATGATGAATGTTGTCATTGCCCTCTGCCAACACACTCCACTTATGGAAAGTAATTGAGAATGTATGCTGGATGATCCTTGCTAGCTCATAGCCAAAAGTATATAGCTAGATAAGGTCCTGCGTATGATAAATATGTCTGTGTCGCGACTCCAATTGATGGATTCAGTTAGAACGTTGAGGTCTAGAATTCCTTCTGTATTGGCCAGTTCCAAGCCGTTTTCCACATTTTCAGTGAAACGCCAGAGTTGCAGCCGAACCTCCTACAATGTGGATCCTTTTGTCAAATGCATAGGCATCTTGTACTACATTAAAACTTTAACAGTGCAGGTCCAGCATGCCTCGAACGGAAAGAAAAACCTTGAGTTTCTTTTCTGAAATGAAAAATTCTCAGACAATGTCGGGTAAGTTTGAGAGAAAGAGAGAGATGTTGCACGAGGATAAATACAAGAAAAAAGCGTTTCAAAATTTGGACAAAGCTGACCTAAGAAACAGAGCAGCTGAAGTGACGAAAGGTAAAGGAAATGTTCAGCAAGCTGGACTAAATTCACAAGAGGAGCTGCTGCACAATACTTGATCTCAGTCTGCATTCCTGTCACCACCACTTCTTTGCTTCCACAGCACCAGTGATCTTCCCCTTGAGCACCTCAACTTGCACGAGCTCCTTGCGGCTGGTCTTGAAGAGCAGGTAGCTGTACACGATCCATCCCGTGTAGCTTAGCCCCACGAGCTCCATGAGCTTGGGCAGCAACGGCATGGCGATGCTGGTTCCCACTATGGTGGAGGGCTACCAGTGCACCTCCCGCGAACAGGCCCACTGTGCCCTTGTTCTCAGTTGCCTCCCACTGCCATTGCCAACAGCACAAATACAAGGTCAGTCTGGTCACTGGTAGCTGGTTGTGGCAACCAGCCTTATGTGCAAAACCAAAAGAAAATTAACATATCAATCATCAATTTGAGAATAAAGTTTGAGATTATATCAATATGGGACACTTCTTAAAGAAAAAGTGCCGACATCCCAAAACTAAGGTCAGTTCGTATTTAAAGGCATCATGGTTCGTGCAAACACGAGAAGCGTTTGAGAAGAAAAAACAACGCAGGACTATATACAAACTTACAAATACGCTTATGCGACATGGCTTTGTGAAAGGAAAAACGGCCAGCATCCCAAAACGAATGAGTCAGTTTATATTTAAAGCTTTGGATCAGACAAAAACGAGATGAGCTCGCCAACAAAAGAAGTGCACTGAGCTTGATCCAGTTCAGAAACCAATGGTAGTTGCTTGACCTCCAGTGTACAGACCCAAGATGGGAGTAAAAAATTGTTCAAAAAGCGAAGTAAAAGTAAAGAAGAAAGTCAAAACAATGATAGAGAGAAAACACCGCCCACTGAATTCCACAAATGTAAGGCTGAGGGGAGTAAGGAAATGACCTTGGCCTTGAGATCGTCGACGAATTGTTGGAGTTGGGCAGCGCTGTCCGAGGTGGTGTCATCAAACACAGCTCGGATGGGCGCAGGGTTCAGCCTCATGCTTTCTGCACGTTGCCACACAAATGCTCAGCAATTGCTACATTCCATTCAACACACTCGTCATCCCTAATTTGTGAATAGTAATCCAATTCAACCTCAGAACATGACATGCCAATCTTCCACCGTAAGCAAATCCCACACCGCCGAACACTATTCACATTTCAATGCGTGATCCACACCTTCCATCCCCACATCAGAATGACACTACATAGACTAAGCAACGGCATCATCACTGACAGAAACGCAATCGACACAAGGCACGGCTAAGATCGATTCCGACATCGGACGCAATCGCAATCATCCACAGCCATCGACTTCCGCTCTTGCAAGCAATGGCCACCCACATGCAACACCCATCCCGCCGCGAGACTTTCGAATACAAGGAGACCAGCCAGAGTAATGGATCCAATCCGACATCGAGAGTTCAAATTCTCGCTAAGTCGCTAAGTTGGCATTGCCACGCACCTGCTCTTCGCGAGCTGAGCACCACTTGGTTGCCATGCAGGAGACTGACGGAGCGCCAACGACGCCGACGCCGCGGTCGACGAGCGGGTGGACGAGGGCGAGGCGGAGGCGGCAAGCGCGGCCACGGAGGAGCTGGTCAAAGCGGCAACGCACGCTAGGGCGAGCTGCTGCGATGGTGAGATATAAGCGCTTGCAGCAAAGAGACGATGGCAGCAAGCTTGGACGAAGGCAATGGGGATTTGCAGCAGCAAACGCTTTGGAGTGTCGAGTAGGAGTGGAATGCAGCATTCTCTGCCATCTGGGCCTCGGAGAAGAGCAATGCGGCTACTTGCGGAAGGGAATGCCAGAGCAGAGGAGAGTGAAGGCGTGAGAACGCAGCACATCTGAACACACAGCCATGGCCATGGTCATGCGCAAGCTCTCGGCCATGGAATTGGCAAGGTTCAGGGTTTCGGGTTATCCAATCAACTCGGATGGCTTTAAAACACCTTCGCCCTCGCATCCAAAACCTCGGTGCCGCGCAACGAAAATCGAAACCCTAGCTCTTCATTCTGTTACACTCACACAAGCCTCGCGTTGCAAAATTCTACTCTTCATTCCTTCTGAACCTCAAAGCTTTATACTACTCCCAAATGGCAACTGAGTGCGCTCCAATATTCAACAACGCAATACTGAGAAACTCCTCGCTTCATATGACTTTCCTATCCACAGTACGAGTTCCTTGATGCCATAGTCCTAGCTCAATCCCAACAGACAGATTGCAACTCACGCTGATAGACATTTCCCTACACGAGGTGGGCGATCTACCTCCACAGGTGTCAAATTAGCTTCAGCTGCAGGTCTTTGACGTAGCGAACTCATTCTGTTCAGAAAATCACAGGCAAAATTTATCTTGACAATGTTGATGGCGCAAGCACTCTCTAGAGCATTTCCGTGATTCCTTTTTTTTTCTAGTCGACAACAGATTCATTTGGATTGTGCAGAATTCTGTCGTTGCAAATTCCAAATTTCATGCAGTTCAGGGAAGGGTATCGCCACACATGTAACTGATCTTTAATTATATGATGGCACTTCCTGTATAGCAGCATGAAGAACTATATATAAGACCTTGTTGTGCAGGTTCATTGGTTCAAGCGTGACTTTCCCATGTGATTTCGGTTTGGTTTTATTTATTCTTACTGAAGTTCTCTTTCGATGCAGCTTTCCAGAAACGAGGCGTCATTTCGGGCCAAAATGCTGTACGTGAACAAGTTATAACATCATCGTTGTTCATGTATGGTTGCACTTCGATGCAGTTGCAAGCAAGTACATGTTGCTTTGTTTAGTTTCTTGTATCTGGCATGGTGTTGATGTAGTTTAATGGAGGATTTCACGAGTTTTCATCTGTAGACTTAGTGGTCCTTCAACTGGTTACAGGTATACAGTATGTACATTTTGCAGATGCCCTTGAGCCCAACTTTGGGGGATGGATTTGCATTGTGATATTGCTGGTCTATTTATTTGATACGCTCTAAGATTCTCATATCTGTTACGTACCGGAGTGCTTAGGCTTGGCTCTCATCAATGCAGTTCTGGGATTCACAAGGGTATATTAAACGTGGATATGGTGCAGGTTTTAAAGCACGAATGGCCCAGCTAGCCTCATACCAGATCTCGTCTTAGCTGGAAAACATAGAGAAGCATGAAATTGTGGAATCTGCCTGGTCACATTGAAGGTAAGATTTAATCTTGTTTTGTATTTTTTCTTGGTCTTCTTGCTTTAGCTGAATTAATTAGTTGTTTTCATTCAGACGTGGGTGTAATTTCGATACATGGACGCCGCTGACTCGGAATGTCGTCATGCAGCTGCTCAGCGAGGAAGTTTTTGATTTCTCCCGAGGAGAGTTGACTGAAAGTAAAATCAAAACATTGAAAACTTCCTTAAAGGCAGGTCGTCTTTCTTTGCGGCTTCTCTGTGGGAAGAATCGGCTTCGTTTGTTGTGTATGTTTGAGGAGAGCACTTGGATTGGTTCGGCGTCGTGAAGTTGATTTGGAGATTTCCTCGAGACCACATACGTATGTTTCGACCTCATCGTTCCTGTTGCTTGAGAATGAACATTAAGCAGTCCTGTTTCTGGAATGGTGTAGTTGATTGAATGATCATCGATGATTTGGAGAAGGTTTACTATAGCAGATCAGGAAAATGCTAAGTCTGAATCCCCAAAAGGACTGAAAGGACCAATTTGACCAAATTTTAGCAGTTTTGAGTAAGGTCATATGGGGACTCCATATTGTTCAGTACTGTAGTTTTAACTAAGTAAAAAAACTGGATCGACACTTGCAACGTCGATTCGGGTGGATTGGGCCCCTCGCTCGGCCTTACCATGTTTTACCAGAAGGTGCAATCAAAACCAAAAGCCCCTAGTCAGTTGGGCCGTGATCACCCCTACTTTCTTCAACCCCTAGCTAATTTGGGGTCTTTGATCGCATATATGAATTCAAAATTTGCAAAAAAAATTTGTGTGAAAAATAAAAAATTACAGTATTTTACCTAAGTGGCCGAGTGAAGGGGTCAGTTCTCCCTGCCTTACAATGTTCTTCATTGATTCTTCATGTAAAATCTCACTCCAATTTTCACATTGTGATCAATTGAATTGGTCATTTTGAAAACCATGAATCTTTGGTCTTTTTGGAGTCGGTCGCAGTAGTGGACTTCTTTCCCACTGGATTAAGAAGCATTGTTATACTAGCTACACTTCTAAGTTCTGTGAATTTTGGGGTCACCAGATACAATGTGGAGATGCAACTATAGAAAACATTAGAAGAAAGAAGAGTGTTTTCAGTATAGTCTTAGAGATAAGATTTTAAGTAATGATTTCTTTAGGAGATTTTCAGTAAGAAATTACAAGAAATGCGTGTCTTTGTAGTAAGAATTTATTGAAAAGATATGTATTTTTAGTAATTGCTTACTAAAAATCTCCTACAAAGGTCATTACTTTAAATCTTATCTTTAGGACTATACTAAAACACCCCATTTTCTTGTAGTGAAACAAGTTGGAGGAGAGACTTGATCAATTCTTAATATGGATTGAAAATAATTCAAATAGAAAGTTTGAGGTTTGCCTCTCAAAGACCCCCTTCCCTTGTATGGCTTACTTGTTTCATATATATTCCATCCTTAACCCTCCACGTCAAATTCTGAAGCAAGTTTGGTCTTATAACCACTTTTATCATTCTATGTCGAAACACAAAACCAAAATGTGGCGTGGTTCATTAAGGTCAAACAACTATAGGATAGATGGCTCTAAAAGCGACACTTTAAGGGCTGATCCACCTTTTCATACGTTTGCATGAACATGAATATTTTTAGCTCATTTTTCAGAGAAAGAAAAATGGATGCTGAATGTAACACATGTGGTTTTATATTTTTTGAATCATTTTTGAATTAGTTATGAATTTTCAAAGATTTATGTAGTAGGTACCTATTTGTGACCATAGGTGTCTCATAATCTGTCCCCCTGCAACTACTAAAACGATTTCTGAACTATGAAGGAAATGATTGGTTTTCAGAATAAAATAGAATAAATTTTCTTGATTCATTCAATAGCGACAGTGGTCCATTTAAAAAGATCAGCTCCCATCCATTTTACAACCACCTATGGGGTGGTTGCAAGGAGAGGGGCGGTTTTAGAGCCATCTACCATATTGGATCAATGGCGTATTCAACTTCATATAGTCCCTTGCACTTCTTCAAGCCCAAAAATCCTTGCAATCAAGGGACACTGGAGATGGTTTTTTGTCACATCAGAAAAGTTGGGCTAGACTGTTTTCGTACTATTATGACACCAAAGGCTGCATTTTGACAATATAGGTGCCATTTTCTCCTTACTTAGTTGGTATGGGGATTAGCACCAAATTTACTTGATTGCATTTTAATGCACCATTATGGTACCTTATTCACATGCCGTAAAGTTCCTGATGCAGGCACCTTGTTTACATCCTTGAAATGTGTATTTGTTTTTTTGGCATTGTGCAGACATCCTATTCCAGGCTTTTGTAGGTAATTGAGGTCTACTTTAAACTATATAGGTCGAAGCAACAAGCTTAGAATTTGAACTAACATCATGTGCATCTAGGTTGAGAGAATAACCCTAAACAATCTGCTAGATTTATGAAAATTAACAATTAATTGTGACCCTTCAAGACACAGTTGATGCAATAAGTGTTCTTTCTAGCACATTAGCTTAAAGCTTTTGTCTAAATGTTTCCAGCATGCTCCATAGGAGCTATTGAAGCACCACCACTTTCATGCTCATTTTTATTCCTTGATTAGTGTAAGATGGAAGGATTTAACTGCTATGAAAAATGAGACATTATTAATAATGATTGTTTGCATTGATCAATGTGTAGGATTTCTTGTTGCTAAGGTAAGAGACTCAGAAACCGCTCACTTAAGGGTTGGTCCACCTTTTTCATGTATTTTTTTGGATGGTCATATTTTTCTCATTTTTCAATGAAAGAGAAATAAACAAGGAATCTAACACAAGTCGTTTCATAATTTTCGGACCTTTAATGAATTATTTATGAATTTTCAAACAAAATCTAGCATAAGTCCCTATTTGTTTTTCATAGGCCTTGGAAACCCACACATGCTTGGTTTGGAAAAGAGTATGGCTTTGTTCATAAACCAACATTGCAACATGTAAAACATAATCAAAATTCAACCCTTTCTAATTTGAAATAAATGCTTGAATCAATCATTATTTAGATTTTTTAACATTTGTAAGAAGGTAGTTGGACTACTAATTCTTAATTTGAATAAAATTAGTAGACACCTATCCACTTAGTTAGGAATGAATCCAACATGGCGCTTAAACCATTCATTGAAGAAGTAAAAAACAACTCTTATCATGCTTTGATGTAATCAAGAATCTATTTTCCCACAATTTGGTATCCATTTCAGAGCCTCCTACTAGACAATTCAAAAAGCATGTACCATTTTTGAACCCTCTCCTATATAACCTAGAAAACTGAAAGAGTTCTTGATTTTCATGTAATTTAGTGTGCGCTATTAAGTCCTTTTTTGCATTTTTGAGTGATACTACAATACAAGAGAAAGGGGTGTTTTAAGTATAGTCCTAGTAGTATAGTTTTTTAAGTAATGACTTTCAAGTAAAATTTTTACTAAAATTTTACTAAAAAGACAATGTATTCAATAAAATTTTATTAAATACCTTTAAAGGACATTACATGACAAATTTCATTAAAGTAGCAGTATTCCATATGCCATTTTTCAAATTGCACAGTCTAAACTAAAAATTGATAACTAAGAAAAGTATAGATTTTTAGACATCTAGGAATCATGCACATTTCCAAAATCTATGAGTGATTCAGATTTCAAACCACATGGTCTAAAACATATTGGACAAGTATAGATTTTAGACATCTTCAACCTATGTAGATTTCAAAAATCTATGACATCTTCAATCTATGTGTGTGAGTTGAAGTTCAACCTATCCTGGCTCCAATCAATTCACTGCTGGCTCCAATCAGGTCACTAAGGCTTTGTTCGCCCGGCCACTCTGGCTCTGGTCCACCAGCCACATGGCGGAACCCGGTTGGCCGGGATTCCGTCACCCCTTATTGGCCCTCCTTGGCCCTTCTCTGACCTAGCTTCAGTCCGACCATTGTTGGCTTTGGTCCGCCTCCACTAGTTTGCTTTGGACCAAAACTAGTTTGGATTTGGGTTTAAGTACCTTTTGAATTTTCGTTCTAACACAACTTAACCCCAAGACATGAATATGCGGCAATTTTTGGGGAAAAAAAACCCACTTTGTAATTGATCCTTTGAACCTCCAATTCAAGGTTTCTTAGGATTATAACTTTGGAGAATTATAAGTTCAAAGCTTTGCCATGAGAGTGTTGAATAGTATTTCAAGAATTTTATTCGCAAAAGGAGGTACGCATGACAGTGTTTAACCGAACTTTCCTAATATTTTGGGATTTTGCAACCAAAGGAGTTAAGGAGGTACACATGACAGTATTTAAACCAAACTTTGGCGCTCAATGCTCAAAATTTCCGTGAATTAGTGGCAAAGAAAGTGTTGAGGCCTTGCCTTTTGAGTATGTGTGACAAAGGAATAAAAATTGAAGGGGCCCTATGCCTTCAAAACTTGAAAAACTAAACACAAAACAAGATTTGGCCAAAAAATCTTTGGTCCAAGCGGTGCCCCGACCGTGTTGGTGGCACAAGTAACAGAAGAACAAAGTATTGGTGCGAGAAATGAGGGTACTGGCAACCTCGAGGGGGGCCCTTATATACTCGTGGTTGGACCCTTCTCGGTAATTGCAAGTGAAAATACTTTGTTACTTCTAATCTTAAACTACCCTAATGTAATTCCAAAATAATACTTGTTTAATGGTGGAAATTTCTAAAAACATCCCCATTTGGCTAATGAAATCTTGGCCAAATCAAATCCAAGATCTTAACCCAAGATATTTTGGAATTAATCCTAATTTATGTAGATATTTTACAAATTAACCAAAAGTCATTTTGAAAATTGTCTTTCTTTAGCCCAAAGATGGATTTTTATGCAAAAAAGAGATCTTGACCAAATCCAATCTTCGATTTTCCAAGAGATATTTTCAAATTCACTCTTAATTAACCGCAATTAACGATTAAAAAGTCAAATTAAGAGCTGACCCTCTCTATCTTTTAGGGAACAACTTGAAACGGAAAACTGTCTGCGCCATTGTCTTCAGAAGACCCCAATTAGCCTAAGGGACCCCTTACCCCTCACTCCTAGGCCATTTGCGCGCCCAAATTGGAATTACGGTAATTCCAATTAAAAGTCAAAAATCTAACTTTTAGGATTTGCGCATTTTGATGAGTCTGTCAGGCTAGGGTTGTTAGGAATGTCTGTGAGAGTAAGGAATGACTCCTTATTTGCGACAATCGAACATCATTCGCTCCGGATACGCCGGTCAACCCATCGCCAAATTGTAAATTCCATTGAAATTCAATGTTGATGCCGGTTCTGGTAGTTGGGAATGTTGGAATGTCTTCAAACTTGACTGGTCGCTTATTAAGCACACAAAAACCTATCCTAATTTTTAGTGAGATTTTACCGCATCATACGTAATTTCTAGGAATTTACGAACATTTCCATGTGCGGTTGACTTCCCATGGAGTCAACGTGGAATTTCGGAAAAATCCAAAATAAATTGGGTAACATCTAGGGCACTCCTAGATTCTTAGCGTAAGTTCCATGCGACCTTGCACAAGTCTAATTTTAGTAATTTGGAATTAAGTTGCCCAATTGGACAATTTAATTCTTGATACCCGAGAATCTTGGACAATTGGCTAATTCTTGTTCGCTCCTGGCATGCTCCTACCCCTAGAGCACCTCTTTGTAGTCTTCAATCTCTAATCCTCCATCTTTCATCTTGTAAAATTCCACTTCTCCAAGTTTATTGTAATTGTTTTACTTTTAAATTCAATTTGTCCCAAAATTGAATTCAAGCCTTAGTAAATCTTCTAGGCTTGTAGTAGACTCTTTAGGCTTAGTCAGTATGTCATGTGCATCCTTAAAAGGTTGATTTTGCACAAACAGACACTAGGACTGACTAACTTTCATTTCCTTATTTCTCTCGGAATTACTAAATCTTCACACAAACTTATTTTGGAGACTTAGAATGATACAAATTCCTAGAATTAGGAATTTTCCACCTTCTAAGTTGGTTTTCCACCATTTTGGTATAGACTGACACCAAAACTCCTTCAACACTCTTTTTATGTCTTTTTCTTGTATAATTTAGCTAGATTTCGCTATTTAATTGCGAAAAATGGACCCAGAGTCTTGAGTGCCATCTCGAGGGCTCACATGCACCTATTCAGTCAGATCCGGATTTTCAGGATTTGAGATCAACTTTTTTCGGGTCTAGTTAGGTGGATAGGAAAGTGACTTTGGTGGATAAGGAATGCCACCTAGCATTCTCTTGTCCTCTGATTTTGTTCCCTTGGGGCTTTTAGGGTTCCTTTGGATTGGTATTTAGGGGTGGCTGTTAGTTGGTTGCCCTGGAGGTTCCTACTTCTATTTTTCCTTTCATTTGCAATCTAATTTCTAGATTTCTACTTTCTTAGAGTTGGTCTGAACAAGTCTCGACTTTGGATTGGTATGCTGTGCAATGGTAGAACCATTGGATAGTGTGAGGTAGCTAGGTTTGCAGGTGCTTGGATGAGGTGGCTCCCCCAGACTTTGTCTAAATCCGGTTCCGGGAAATTGAAGTGATCTGGTTGAGGCTATTGGTGTACTAGGATTGAAGTCTAGCTGTTGTAGTCACTTGGAGGCTTATGTGTGGGAAAGCCGCTCTTAGATTGGGTGTGTTCTGCTAGGAGAGTGGGCGCATGCCAATTGATGTGTTGTTGAGGTCCTACTACAACCGGAAGTGACAGATGTGCATGTAGTTAGGATCCCCTAGTTATCTGGCTCCTAGATTAAGCCTTAGAAATTGAGTTTGGACGAGTTTGTCATTGTAGTAATGTGGGATTTGTAGGGGTTTCCTGAGTGACCTGCTAGTTGGGATTGCAATCTGGATTAGTTGTGAGGAGGAACTTGCAGCCTATTTCTTTTATGTCTTTTGTTATTTTTCTCTTTTAGTAGAACTCCATTCACTATAATCCTGAGGAGGGTAGGATTCAACGCATCCTTCCTGAATGCCAACCGCGGACCCCTCTAATACAGAGGCTAAACTTCTTTGGTTACTCGAGTGACAGGATCCGGAACCGGATCCGAAAGAGGTACAGAGTTTGGGCACTCCTTCCGGTTCCGAATCCGCCCAGTCGGATACTGTAAGTCCGGATAGGGAAAGGTACAGAGTTTAGGCACTCCTTCCGGTTCCAAATCTGCCCAGTCGGATACTATAAGTCCGGATAGGGAAATGTACAGAGTTTGGGCACTCCTCCCTGTTTGGAAGTTGTTGTGAGATTGATGAAGTATGTAAGAGTTGTGAAAAAGGTAATCTACGAGAGTGCGGATGTTGTGAGGAAGTTTCCGGTTGTGCACCCGGTTACTGTTGTCTTGGGGTTGTTTTCTGCACCCTGGTATTCCAGTTATCTTGAGGAAACTACGTAAAATCCTGTGGGAACAATACACAACTCATTTGAACGGTGTTAACATCAATTAGCACCTACAGACGGATTTGTGCTTCCTTGTGCTACGACAGAGCTCACCAAGAAAATACAAGAATGAGGTCTAAAACCCTAAGTGGCCAACCTAAAAGCCTCCACTCGGATTTCTCTCTCGTTCTTGACCGTTGGGTAACGGAGTTCCCGTTTGATCTGACCGTTAAATCCTACCGTTCCCGATTTCCCGTGAATTTGACCGTTGGGTGGCACTTTTCTTAAATTCCCAGTACGAACTCTACTAGTTCCCTGTGGGCCCTAGCATGTTTCTGATAGACTAGTTATAGTTTTTGATACCCCTGGCGTCAGGCTCTGACCTAGTTTTTGACTTTCCTAATCCAGATGGGTATTCCGGTTCCAATTTCGGTAAAAAGACAATCCTTCTCTTAGCACTTTTATCTCTTTACTATTTCCCGAACATCTGATTTTCCTTACTATACTATAACTCTAGATATAGACTAGAAAAATAAAAAATAAATATGACAAATCAAAAAAATAAAAGCTATTTTATACTAAATAGACTAAAGATGGGTTATAGGGTTGTGATAACATGACCAATTGACCACAATCATGAGAGGCAAATACCATTGGGGTTTGAACCTTGTACCTCGGGACCCATGGAAGTTGAAGAAGCCAAGTGATTGAATCACAACTTCCTTTCATGCCTTAACATGAATGCCTACTTGATGTCTTGAATTTTGCCTTGTAAAATGTAGTTGGTTTGTGAGTCCAGGCGCGTGGACGCCGTGTGGCGGACGAGTGGCACTCCACTCCATCTCGACCGTCCGATCATCCGCTCGTCCACTCCATCTTGGCTGTCAACAAGACACTTGCTTCGCCACAATTCGAGCGTCCGTCCGTTTGACCCATCTCGGCCGTCCAGATCCCGTCCGAAAGGCTGTCTGAAAGTCCGTCCAAACACGTATAAGAATGTCTTGCCCGCCGAAGCGACCAGTTTCAAATTTCTCTTACGTAGCATTAGATTCTTCAAAGAAACAATGGACTGGCATTCTCTCAATGACAGGTAGGAATTGTTACAAGTACTCAATGCACTATGAATGCAGGAAATGCAAAGACAAGTTAATCCTTCATACAATGGCAGTTACATTGTAACCCCTGAACCCTATACCCTCTAAACCCTAAACCCTAAACCCTCATTTATGAAGTTATAGTTTTTCATTAGGCCAAAATTCGAAGTTTGACACTACAATAAAACACCCTAAAATCTTTTATTTAAGTGTGTTATGAAATTGCACATGTTTTTCTTTGCAAGCTTGTACAATGTTTTCATTGGTATAAGCAAGTTTTAATCCCATGTTATTAATTTTTTTATTTTGAAACACATGGACAATTTCTATTGATCTAATCCCATCTTATAAATATTAGTGCATTTAGATTTGTCAATTACATTGAAGTGCTCATAACACTTCCATACTTGCATTTTACTATACTTGTATTAAATGACATTGTACAATTCACTTTTTTTCAGTATTGAATGTGTTTTGAAATATCGATCAAAATTTCATAAAGTTTGATCCAGGTGCTTCTTAAACTTTATTTTTTCAATTCTTATTCTATTCACTAGAGGTATACGCTTTTAGATTGTTTATTAACCTTGTTGTGGTGCAATATATCCTAGTTTTTTCATTTACAAATTGACATGTCCCTATGGAACTATGGATGAAAAGATTGTCAAATGGGATTGGATGCAGGTTTCAATGTGTGAGTGATTAGAATTGCTTTAATTCTTCCTTCACATGTCAATCATAATGAATTGTTAAGTTTAGTATATGGGCCACAACAAAAAATATAAATGTCAAATGAAGTGTTCTTGATAGGTTGATAGGAATGATCATGTCCTTATCAAAAATTTGATTATATTCCTAAAATGTTAGTTGGAGTGCCGAAGACTAGTGCAAACGATGTAATGAAATGTTTGTACTCAATGATTCTATGAATATCTCCGTGTTTGTGGTTCAATTGACCCACAAACATCTTCATACGATATTCACACTGGGCTCAACTAACACCCACGCAACATGACCACAATCATGAGAGGCAATTACCATTGGGGTTTAAATCCTGTACCTCGGGACCCATGGAAGTTGAAGAAGCCAAGTGATTGAATCACAACTTCCTTTCATGCCTCAACATGAATGCCCACTTGATGTCTTGAACTTTGCCTTATAAAATGTAGTTGGTTTGTGAGTCCAAGCGTGTAGACGCCGTGTGGCGGACGAGTGGCACTCCACTCCATCTCGATCGTCCGATCGTCCGCCCGTCCGCTCTCCCGTCTGCTCCATCTCGGCCGTCAACAGGACGCTTGCTTCGCCACAATTCGGGCGTCCGTCCGTCCGACCCATCTCAGCCGTCCGTCGCATCTCGGCCGTCCAGATCCCATCCAAAAGTCCGTCCAAACACGTATAAGAATGTCTTGCCCACCGAAGCGACCAGTTTCAAATTTCTCTTACGTAGCATTGGATTCTTCAAAGAAACAATGGGCTGGCATTCTCTCAATGATAGGTAGGAACTGTTGCAAGTACCCAATGCACTATGAATGCAGGAAATGCAAAGACAAGTTAATCCTTCACACAATGGCAATTACATTGGAACCCCTGAACCCTATATCCTCTAAACCCTAAACCCTAAACCCTAAACCCTCATTTCTGAAGTTATAGTTTTTCATTTGGCCAAAACTCGAAGTTTGACACAACAATACATTGCAACTTTAATTCTTTTTGGAAGTCTTTATGAAAATGTAATTATTTGTAAACCTTACTAAGTCACTAACTCATTCACTTATTTTTATAATACTGTACGTACTACGTAGTACTTATCAGTGAAGCTTAGAACATCAATTTATATTTGACAATTGATACATTACTTATGGGGTTGTAGAGTTCTATTGAAGCAAAGAATTCACATGTGCCTAAAAGATTGAATTGTTTTCTTCATTTTCATATTTATGTGCTTGAATTTATAGTTAGCTACAAAAACGAAGTTGAACAAATTACAAGCCCCAAAAAAATTATAGCAATTGCATTTTTTTCCCTTTTCTTAAGAAGTTGCAAGCAAGCATCTTCAATAACTAAAAGCATTGCTATGCAACTTTATTTGATTTTGAGAAGTTTTCTATAATCTACATTCTCTAGTATGTTCTCGTGATTTGTAGAAGGTCTTATTCAAAATTGAAGAATTCATATTGTAATTGGGAATATACATTTTTTAGCAATTGGTGTTTAGAAATAAGAGTGATGCCTAATTGCTTATAAATAAAAGTGATTCCTAAAATAGAAAGAAGAAGGCATTAATAATAAGAAGAAGAAATTGTCATTTCTTTCTTCATCAATTTTTTAGTTTTATCCATAAAAATAAAATGTTTGTTTAGTAGTTGCATTTAAAGTTTTGTATCATTTCATATTTGAATTTGAACTTCTATTATTAATTTTATGAATATGAAAGGTAAGGAATTACAACCTATTTTCATAACATGCATTGTATATATGTTTTAGTGAAAGAAACAAATAGGATTCATTTTCAAATGAAATTTCTTAATTTAAGTGCGTTATGAAATTGCACATGTTTTCCTTTGCAAGCTTGTACAATGTTTTCATTGGTATAAGCGAGTGTCGTAGCACAGGAAAGTCAAGTTGCTTCTCTAAGACCGAAAATGGTCCTAAAGTGACTCATTTATCATTCCCACAGAGATTTGGTTGCCAGATGACTAATATCCGGAAATCAGAACAAAGATTATTACAAAAAAATCCAAGCACACTTATCTAATCTTATCTTATCATACTCTAAAACTCTACAGACCTCACTTATTTACAAACTTACAGAATCCAAACCGGAATGGAGAGTGGGTATCAAGTCCAGCCCTCCTATATCCTAAGATACTTTCCAATTTTTTCTCAGTAACTAGTGTCCGGAATCGAGTTTAACCTCTGAACAAAGAGGGATTTGCGTATTGTGATTAAGGAAGGAAACTTACAACCTACCCTCTACGTTTTAGAGTGTCAAGAGTCGCCACTTAAATAAAGAAAACAACAAAACAACATCAATCCTACTTAACCTAGTCTCCCTCACAACTAAACCGGATAGCTATCTGGCCTAGCAGGTCACGCAAGGAAACATCAATCAAAACTAACTTACACTACAACGACGGCCTACTGGACTAGTCTAAACTCTGGGTAGAATCCGGGACGGGCGGATTGAGGAGAAGTCACCTTCCCTACACATTTCCGGTTACCAAAGAACTTGTCAACTGCTTGAACTGGAATTGTTCGGAATATCAACGGCTATAGCTCCAAGTGACTGGGACTATCTTCAGATACTGGAAAACCGGAACTGATCGCACTGAGGGATCAGGAATCCACCATCACACGTAGATTGCACTTACACTCCCAAGAATCCGGATAAACCCAATATCCGGGCACACCCTCTCCCTACCTATTCTTGCAACTCTATTGAACATACACAACAACATTCAATGCCATCAAAGTACACGCAGTCACCTCAATGTGAGCCAGAAATGCTGACTTGAATTGCACAATGCTAGGAAAACAAGGTATGAGAATGCACACTAACAAAGTGAAAACGAACACCTAAATACTTTACAACCCAAGGGAAACTACAGCCCTAGGGAAATCAAAGCTAACCACAAGGGAATGACACGTGTCATTTGCCTTATCCAACTCTGAGTTGACTTCCACTGAAAGCTAGAACTGTCCGTAAAAAGTGGATCTCAGATCCGAAAAATCCGGATCCAATGGAGTTCAAAATTACCTACTCACCTAAAAGCAACTTGGAAAGTACTTTCTACTAAAACTTAGGTTTTCAGTCGCCTACCTACTGTTCTACCTAACCCTAAACCTATTTCCTTGGCCGCTTCCCTGGAGTCTCTCCCATCTTAGCGGCGCCCTTCCTTGGTGGTTGTTTCTAAGCAGAACCAAAAGTGTTCTTGCGCTTCCTCACTTGGGAGGATTTGGCCTTCAGTTGGGCCTTGACCTTCCTTGTCATGGCCAACTTGGCATCCGGATCAGAATCCGGTTCTGACTCCTCACCTCTAGACCAAGAGGTGGACTCTTCAATCTCCTCCTCTGATTATTCTTCTTCCTCCTCTTCCTTGACTGGAATTGGCTTCTTCTTCTTCTGGTTGTCCGTCACCTTGCTCTTGACTGGGAAAGGATTGGAGGAGACTACAGGATTCTTGCTTTGTAGAGTTCCCACACTCTCTTCCCAATGTTGTGACTGACTCTGGGTCAATGAACCGAGTGTGGTCTCAGTTCCAAATTCAAGCACAATGCTTGCCTTAAGAGGTGTGGTCATAACCACATCCTCTGAAGGATCTCCGGTTTTCTCCTTCACCACAGGAGTTGTTGGTTTCCCCTTTGGCAAGGGTGGCTTAGAGAGAGTAGCCTCTATTGCTTTCCCTTCTTCCAGTTTAGATTCCGGTTGGAGGGGTGGACTAACCTCTCCCATAACTTCCCTCATCTACACCAACAACTTCTCCATCTTCACGTTGAAGGAAACTAGGACATTGATAACTTTATCTCCTAGCCTCCCTACTCCCTTGTGAGTCCCGTAATTGTCACTTAGGCCTCGGATTTTTCTTTTTTTCGCTTATTGCTCATATTTAGGGTCACTATGGTTAAAAACCAACTAAAAAGAGTGCTCAAAGTAGGATTGATACAATTCCCGCTAATGATGGAGAAATGGGTATAATTATTCTGGAGTACGTTAAAAGACTCCTTAGAGCCAATTTCTACAACTTATCAGGAGATTAGACATGATATTACGCAATTCACAGGAGATTGCACTAGCAAATACTCGAGATGCGACTTAGCGCAAAAGCATTAAGGCAGGCATTATCGGAATACTTGACAAGGGTTCCCGGAAGATTGGATTCCGATTGGCGACCACGGGAGTCCGACAGTCTCCTACGAGCGTCACGACGAAGCCAACTGGTGAGGATTCCCTTGTACGGGAATGATTCCTCCCCGGAGGAATTAATTCCACTATAGTGCAATTTCTACTTTAATTAGACAATGTACGTTTTTAGCGAAACTTTGCACTTGTCATTAGGGGGGTTCCTAAAAGATTCCCTAAAAGTTTTGTAATTTTCTGGATTACGGAAATGACTCCATGGGAAGTCAACCGCTTTTACCGGCAATTGGAAATTCATAGAAAATTCCACGGTGATGGTAAAATCCCACTAAAAATTAGGATAGTATGTTTTAGCATAAATAAGCGTCCCGCCAAATTTCAAGACATTCTAACATTGACAAGTACCAGAACCGGCAACGGAGACAAGTTTTGATGGTTTTACCAAAACTCTTGCGAGTTGACCGGCGCACGGGGAGCATACGAAGTCCGATTCGGGTCAACTTAGACTCTTTTCCAACATTCTTGGAACTTCCCGACAACCCTGGCTAGTCAAAACCTTTGTAAAAAATCAATTCCAAAAGATAGATTTTCCACCTTTTTTATCGATTCGTGAATGTTAGCTTTGGAGCGCATTTGGGCTCCGAGAGTAAGGGGTAGGGGTTCTTTTAGACTAATTTGGGTCTTCTGGAGCTAATGGCGCTGTCCGTTTGGCGATTGCACCATTTCTCCAAAAGTTAGAATAGTTACAGCAGTAGGATAGATTTATGGATCGTTAATTTGGTTTTTTCTTAGTTAGTTTAGTTCGTAACTTGTGGGGGGAGGAGGCCTTGGAAATGTATAAAAGGCCTCCCCCTCCCCTCATTCCACACCTCTTATCATTTTCATATCACACCTCTTATTTCAATTTCAAAAACTCTTTTCATTATGAAACCTCTTTTTAAAAACTCTCTCATACCACTTGCATCCATTCCATCATCTCTATCATTTTCTCAAGTCTATATGACAAGTGATTATCTTGCAAGTTTGGTATCCTCCACTCTTGTCCTTTGACACACTTGAATTTCCATTAGTATTTATTTTGAAGATTGATACCGAAACCATTCGATTTAAGTCTTTTGACAAGGGATTCACAGCTTGGATTGGCTTATCGAGGATCCCCCTAAGCTTAAACGGATGATTTGGGTCCTTATTGCACCGAGAAAGTTGGGTAGGATCCACACTTCTTTTTGGCTCTTAGAGTAAGCGGAGCCTTGGCGGAATCATCCTAGAATTTGAAGTCCACACCTCTAGGACGGCGAAGCTATTGCCGAAATTCTAGGGACTTGTGGTTTTTTCCATTAGATTTTTTCCAAAATTTTGGCTTGAAACACCCGGACGGCGAAGCTTTGAACTTACTTATACCGAAATTCCAATTTGTTTTTTTGTGGAAGGATCCCTTTAGGAGACCTCAAAATTTGTAATACCCGTGGCTAGCAACTGCCGGGTTTTAGAAAGATTAAAATTCCACCTCGGACCAGCAGCCAGGGAAGAGTAGCCAGACCGGCCCAGCCGCCCACCGGTCCCGGCCATTAGCCAGCCGGCACTATCCAAGCAGCCGGCACTGACAGCCAGTGAGTACAGATCGGTTGGTTAACAGCTATTAAGTATAGACTAGTTATGTTAACTTGATCCACATCAAACTGGTTTTGAACAAAACCAAACGGGTGATACCCCAAGGGGTCCCGGTTTTGAATTTTGTGGAAAATTGTACCACCTGGTGTGACTCTTAGAAGAATTTCTGAGGACTAAGTCTGAGCTTGAGTGTAGGAATTAATTTAGATTAAATTCTCAAACTAGAAGGAAGTCTGAGAGTGTGAGAATTAGCCAGAAAATACCAAAATTCCCAAACTGAGTGAGAATCCAAAGACCAGAACAGGCTGAGCAAGTCTAGAACCAGGTGAAGGAAGGGAGCAAGGTGAGGGCAGGTCTGATCTGGTCAACCAGAGTTGACTAGCCTCCCAAACACACCCCATCCAGATCAGAAGCCCTCCCAGCCTTTGGGAGGCATATTAGCCGCCCTGAAGTCAATCCAAAAGGGGTTCTGGCTCCCCAGAAACTTAATACACACATCCAGTTGATAAAACTCGAGTTGTTGAAGGTCCAGCACAAGCCATTCTTCCCAAATCTCCCCAAAATTTGCAAGTACAAGCTCCAAGATCAAGCGCACAAGTGTGTGTGTAGAAGTGTGAGTGAAGGTTTAAGCATTAGCAATAGGGGAGGAAGAAGAAGGGAGTTGGGTGGTGCGGAAAACCACGTAGAATAAGTTGACTTTCTTAACCACGAATGTTTTAGATTAGAGACAAATAGAGAAAAACAAATAAAAGAATAATTTGACTTTGAGAAGTTAGAGGTTTGCCAATTTGGAGAAAAGTTCGGAAACCTTAGTTGTAGTGGAATTATCTTTCAAAACCATTTAGTGATTAATTTCAAAAATAAGATTATATTAGGATATTTTATAGGTTGACTTTGGGGACTATTTAAAAGAGAAGGAAGAAGCTCAAAAGATAAAGAAAACTACAAAACAAAGGTAAAGGAAGGAGGGAGGTTTTGAAGGGAGATACCCCATTCAAAGGTATTTAAACCAAAATCCAAAATATCAAGTTGGAGGTGGATCGAGCACGAGGTGGAAACTTCATAGAATCACACAAAGACCTGGGAGCCATCATGATAGAGGTTAGTCTCTGAAAACCCTTTTTTCTCATCTTTTCGAATTTCCTTAACATAGACTTTAGCCATTATCCACCAAATTAGAAAGTAATATAAACCTATAATTATCCAAATTCAACATCATTACAAAGGATAGAATTACCAAAAACCTAGATTTTGGAAGGTTAGACATTTGATTAGAAGTAGAAGTTAAAAGCTGAAAACCGGAAGCAATTCCAAAGAAAAGTAATCGCGGGATAAGTTTCGGTAAACCGGTCAACGGTCAAGATTTACCATAGGAATTTGTCTTTACTCTAAGATTGAGTATTGAGGTTTTTTACGTTGAAAGGAATAAACTTATCCCCTTTTTTACTCCAATTACCTATTTCCGTGTTTAATCCAAGAAGTTAGACTTAGTGAAGTAAACCATTGTTGAAATTAAGAGAACAAATTAGAAACAAATTAGGATTAGATAAAAGATATCTTAGAACATAAAAAACCCACAACTACTTTGAATTCAAGTAAACAACAAAGAAGCTAGAATAGAACGTATACTTAGACAAAAACTACTCACTTGTATGAAGGTCAAAAAGGATTGACCAAATCAAGTGAAGTTTAAACTCCCTTCACCTTGAAGAATTCAAAAACAACCAAAAAGACTTAGCCAAATTCAATCAAAACCAAAAGCGAAGACATTTCACCCTAGCAATTGCAAAGAGATCGATTAGGAGTAGGAAATTAGAAAGATCCATTGGTTGGAAGGCGTAATTGGATTACACGTAGGTTAAACACCCACTAGGAATCATCCACAAAATAGTAGAACCTGGTTGTCTACACTTTATTCCAAGGGTGGGAATAAAGCGCCCACACCCCTCCAAAACCTTCTTATCAAAGAGTTGGGCCTTGTTCAAGACCTCTGTTGGAACGCGGATAAACTCTCTAATCCGGTCAAGGGTCTCTGCAGACTGAGACCTTCCGGTTACGCTTACTTTCCTGCTTATGCTCACTCAGCTTTGCCTTAAGGGAGAGCAGCTCATCCATCAACTCCTAATACTTGACCTTTCCGGCTTTCCCCTCAGCGTCTTGTATCAGATTCTGGATTTGCTCTACACACTCAGTCCCGGGAATATCTCCCAACAATTTGCAGACCTTTTTCAAGGTTCCTCTCTCTCGCTCATAATCCTCACGAACTTTCGTGAGTTCCCCAATGATTGACCCTAAAGGGTCACTATTCCAGACAAGGTCCTTCTCTTTTCCTTTCTCTATCTTTACCTCTGTCCTCTCTTGCTTTTCCGGTTCCGGTTTCCCTGTCAAACCGGAAGGCTCAGTCTTTCCCTCAACTTCCTCCATCTCATCATCTGAATCTGACTTCATCCCATGGGCTAACTTCACCTCTTTCACCGTGTACTCTTGCCTCTCTGATGCCCTCATGCAGTCTTGTGAATGATAAAAGTGGTAGAGAAAAGGAGAAATGCTGGAGGGTTTAGTCTTCCTACTCCTTTGCACAACTTCCCGAAGTAATCCCTCAAGACTATCCCCCAATCTACTTTCCGATCACCGCTCAGTGCTCCAAAGATTGTATTGCCCAGGGTGAGAGTCATCCGGGTTCCCCTATCCGGACTAAGAATTGGAACCAGGAACTCTTAAAACCCTTCTCTCTCTTGCATTCTTGCAGTCACTCACGGTGTACCCATCCTTGGAGTGAGGTGCAGACCGGAACTTACCAACCACGAACTTGTCAGTCCGTGATGCACCTCCTTCCCCGTCCTTGGCGAAGCCATACACTTCCCGCCAGACTCCAGCCGTCCACTTGTCCGGAAGCGCCCTCAAGGTCTTCCACTAGAAGAAAACCATGTTAAAATTGATGAAAACACGTCATGTAGTTTGTGTTGATCTCCTATTTCGAAACGAAGTCAAAATGCAGTCAAAACACAAAAAAACGCATAAAAGTGTTTTTTTTTGCGTTTTTTCATGTTTTGACTGCATTTCGACTGCGTTTCGAAATAGGAGCTCAACCCAAACTACATGACGTGTTTTCATCAATTTTAACATGGTTTTCTTCTAGTGTTCCTCCACTCGTTTGATTGGGGGTGCAGTAGCTCCCACACCATCACATCGTCCTTGAAGCTCTAAGGTCGCTCGATCAATCCGGCGTAGCCCATCTGACTGAGGTCCTCCAACAGGTCCCCTCTCTCCTCCGCATCCTCCGAAATAACTGGAACTACGTTCCTCAGCAACACCTTGGTGGCGACCTCCTCCTCAACCTCACTTCCGGACATGGCTCCCACTCGTGAAGCTCACTCACACTCTCCAGAAAATCCACACACAAAGCTCTCACAGAGTCCAACTCCTACACCCGGATACTCAAACTATTACGATAACCAGAAGACAGGAAACTTCCTCAAGCAGCAGTAGCGCGCACACACAACATCCCAAGCTCAGAGTTCACCAAGACAACGTAAGAATGAGGTTTGAAACTCAAAGTGACAAACTAAAAAGGCCTCCACTCGGTTTTCCCTCTCCCCCACTCTCAGCCATTGGGAATGGAGTTCCCGTCAATCTGACCGTTTAAATTCTGTGGTCCCTGGCTTCCCGTGAGTCTGACCGTTGGGTGGTACTTTCCCTAAATTCCCGGTACGAACCCTACTGGCTTTATGCGTGCCCTAGCCTATTCCCGATAAACTCATTACAGTTCTGGATACCCCTGGTGTCAAGCTCTGACCTAGTTTCTGACTTTCCTAATCCACATGGGTATTCCGATTCCGGTTCCAATAAAAAGACAATCCCTCTCTTAGCACTATTATCTCCTTACTGTTTCCCGATATTCCAGTTTTCCTTACTATACTATAACTCTGGATATAGACTAGGAAAATAAAAAATAAATATGACAAATCAAAAAAATAAAAGCTATTTTATACTATATAGACTAAAGATGGGTTTTAGGGTTGTGACAGCCACCCGTGCGGCACACGGCGTTAATGCGACTGAATTCACAAACCAACTACATTTTACAAGGCAAAGTTCAAGACATCAAGTGGGCATTCATGTTAAGGCATGAAAAGAAGTTGTCATTCAATCACCTGGCTTCTTCAACTTCCATTGGGTCCCAAGGTACAGGGTCAGGCAGATGCGCGGATGGGCGGTCAGGCAGATGCACAAATGGGTAGATTAGTGGACAATTGAGCAGTCAATCAAATGAGTGGCCACATAGATACATATAAGGATTAGAAGTAGTCGAGTAGAGTGGTGAATGAGTGATTAGGTAGACAAGCAGATGGATGGATGGTCGAGCAATCAATCAAACGAGCTGTCAAATACAAGCAAGTAGTCAAACTTCATGTGTATTTGAGGTGTGCTTGAGATAGATCTAAAGCACACCTTAAGCACATTTTGAATCTTCTCATTCAATTTGAAGCAAAATAAATATTCAAAATGATGTTTTAAAGAAGAAAGTAAAAGTGTGCTTTGAGTGTACTTGAAGTAGACCTCAAGCGCACCTCAAGCACATTTTTAATCTTCTCATTGAATGTAAAGAAAATTAAATTTTAAAAATAATGTGTTCAATGAAAAATATAAAAGTACCACACAAGCACACCTCAAGTACATTTTTAATCCTCTCATTGAATTAGAAGCAAAATAAATTTTAAAAATAGTATGTTCAATAAAGAAAGTAAAAGTGTGTGGATGTGTACTTGAAATAAACTTCAAGTAAACCTCAACACACTTTTACTTTTTTTAGTATTTATGACCGAAACTTAATGGGTTTCGGTTCCAAATTGGATTAGTGCAATTAGTGACAAAGGATCTTTTTTCATAATATGAACATGTCACTAACCATACTAACCTCAATTTGGAGGCTTAGTGTGTTTAGTGACAAAGGATTTTTTTTCCCAATGTGCCATGCATTAGTAATAGTACTAACCTCAATTTTTAGGATTAGTGTGGTTAGTCAGAAAGGATTTTTTTTCCACAATATGAATATGTTAGTAACCATACTAACCCCAATTTTGAGGCTTAGTGTGGTTAGTGACAAAGGATTTTTTTTCCCAATGTGCCATGCATTAGTAATAGTACTAACCTCAATTTTTAGGATTAGTGTGCTTAGTCACAAAGGATTGTTTTTTCACAATATGAATACGTTACTAACCGTACGAATCCCAATTTTGAGGCTTAGTGTGGTTAGTGACAAAAAAAAAAATTCCCAATGTGCCATGCATTAGTAATGATACTAACCTCAATTTTGGGGATTAGTGTGCTTAGTCACAAAGGATTTTTTTTTCACAATATGAATACATTACTAACCGTACGAATCCCAATTTTGAGGCTTAGTGTGGTTAGTGACAAAGGATTTTTTTTCCCAATGTGCCATGCATTAGTAATAGTACTAACCTCAATTTTTAGGATTAGTGTGGTTAGTCAGAAAGGATTTTTTTTCCACAATATGAATATGTTAGTAACCATACTAACCCCAATTTTGAGGCTTAGTGTGGTTAGTGACAAAGAATTTTTTTTCCCAATGTGCCATGCATTAGTAATGATACTAACCTCAATTTTTGGGATTAGTGTACTTAGTCACAAAGGATTGTTTTTTCACAATATGAATACGTTACTAACCGTACGAATCCCAATTTTGAGGCTGAGTGTGGTTAGTGACAAAGGAGTTTTTTTCCCAATGTGCCATGCATCAATAATGATACTAACCTCAATTTTAGAGATTAGTGTGGTTAGTCACAAAGGAAATTGGATCCCTTCTACTATTTATTTTAGATTACGTGATTCCCCTCCAAGTGCTACACTTGGGGCTTGAAATTAATCTTGAATTTGCTTCAAGATTAACAAATTCAATCAATATATCAATTTCTTTTGTAGTACACTTGATGAAATCCTTGTTTATTTGTACATCTATCCATCTTTTGAATTGAAAACATGTTTCAATCATATCTACACAATTTTTCATCTAAATCTCGTGCATTCATCTATATTTGGAAGGAAAATGAAAAATTTATGGCATAAGAAATTAAGAAGGTTCCTTTGATATGGTGAGTAATAGCCTATTTTTTAGAAATTGTGAACTCTAGCACCATCATTCCCAAAGAAAAGGTCAGGGTGAATTAGGCCCCTCACTTTGCTACTTGAAGTCTCCAACTCTCCCAATAAATATAGGGATGTATGTAAAACAAAAGCCCCCTCTTTCGTACTTATCAAATTACCGCACCGTAGTACCGCACCACCTATCTAATTTGGGGCCTCTCATTGCAAATCTGAATTCAAAATTTCTAAATTAAATTATTTACAATAATAAAAAAATTTGGTGTCTTCCTGAATGGCCAAGCAAGGGGTTAGTTCATCCCAACCAAATAAAAAGGACTTGTAATATAATTTAAAAATCCCACGAACACTCGAAGTCTTGGATAATATATTGTTATTCCGTCTGCCCATCCGCCCAACCAGCGGACGTACAAAATTGCGAATGTCAAATGATGTCCGGGGGCCCTGAACGTTGCCGCGGGACATCTGGACGTGATGTTGGACGTTCGGGCGTCTTGTCAACCTGGGTGCCTGGATGCAAAATTGCAAATGACTAACTACCGCACGTACCTTAGAGGTCATGCATCCGGTAGTAGTCTATCTAAAAGTGAGCTCAAGTTGAAAGCTGCAAGGTGCAGCAAAGACCCCCCAAAAGATTGCGGAGGCATTGAACACGCTGCTTAAGGCGGAGGGGCTCGAAACAAGGGTCTCGCATTTAGAGGGAGAAGAAATCTTTGGGAACACCAAGAGGAAGCTAGACGTACGAATAGGCGATGTTGGGGACTCACATAGACTGGACAAGATCAACTTCTCACAGCCAAGGGTAATGACTAATGACCAGATCCACCAATGCTTCTCTACTCTCTTTACAAGGACCAAGTCAACAGTCCAAGGATACCACTAGTCGACATGTTGCGGTCGCATGTAAAATTGACTGCGACACATCCAAGTGGCACATTGCAAGGATCTCCTACAAATCCAACGCAAGATGTCAAACTCAACAACAAAGGACGATTATCAAGTGCACTGCTAGAATTGCCAAAGGGAGCAAGGGGACACCAGCTCCCACCTATCGAGGGAGGAAGCAAAACTATGGAATTAAGAGAGAGGTTGTCGCTGAAGTCTGGTTTTGCTCAGACAACATTGAATGATGTGTCAAAGGAATGAAGCGAGCGTAGATCATTGATTGGCCCTAGGTCCCGCAGGTTTGGCCAATTTTAATAGGGACGAATTTGAATCGAGAGGAAACATTGTTGCTCCAACATGTAGGCTTCCGACTCAAAGATCAACCAACACTTTCACCACGTAGACTCTTTACCATGTTTAACGTTTTCAAGACTGTTCTGTACGACCAACCAATACCCCAAAATCCGGATGAATATCCAATGATTAGGAACAATAGACCCATCCGTAGGATTGCAAAAGCACCAACAACTGAATTTCAGAACAAGTAGGAGAGTGCACAAAATGTTATGGGCCAAATTCTCCAAGTGATCCTACTCCCCTTTCTAGGACTGGATGCAATAGTCACCCTAGAAATAGGGACAAATCCAAACAAAAATACTTATCGAGTGACAATGGATTTGTTCCCCAGCTACACTTGCCCGAATTTTGTCAATATGGCAATTTCTTCTATTAGGGGTCACTAGCAATATATGAATTGCAAGCACTTATACTACCTCCACAAGTATTTTTGCAAGATGGATGTCTATGAAGACAAGTTCATTCAAGCATCTAGTTATAGCTTCAATGAGCTAAAGCTACTTCTAGTCCAAGCAGAAATCATCACACTTCCGAAGTAGGCATCTAGGCATTTCAAAATGCTTCTCTACTATTTGGAATGTATTCATTTCTTATGTTATAATTGGAATGATTTCACACATATGGCATTTAAAACACTATAAGAAACACTTGTTTTAAAACATGTTTAAGAAAACACGAAACTACATTAGGCTTGACAACATAGGGATCAAACTTGATGTCTTCTAAAATCCGTTAGAAAAAAAAAAAGGCAAAAAACATGCCAAATTAACGTGTTGTTTTTTGAAATGTCAAATAAAATAGAGTTTTCCAAGCTTTGCAAAGGGCTACATGTGGAGGGGTCTTGAATGCCACATAAACTCTTTTGGAGACGAGCAGTGCCACATAGGATAATTTTTTATCCAAAATAATTTTGACCAAAGTTGTGATATGGACTTTGAAAAAAGTGATGTGGAATTCAAATTATGCTGATGTGAACCCTCTAAATTGTATTGACGTGGACCCCAAAATGTGTTGACGTGGATTCCAAGATGTATTGATATGGACCCAAAATGTGATGATGTGGCATGCTTTGTCAGCACACTTTTTGTCATTTGAAAATTTTAATGGTGTTCTCTCAAACATCAAATTAAATGTTTTCCAAAACGTCAAATTAAACATCACTAGGTACATACTCTACCTATAAGGCCAAGTCAGAAAAAGAATATTTAAAATTAAATTAAAATAAAATGAATTAAAAAAATTATTGAATTCAACAAAAATTGAAGGAAACTTATCATCTACCTTTTAGAGAACTTTTGAAGGAAAAATAAAGAAATTACTTCATTAAAAGTTAATGAAAATGAAGGGGGAGGGAGATTATACTTATATCCATTCTCAATCCATGGTGAGACAAAAAGTATGGGATAATTAAAATGTGGCAATTTGACCATTGAACATACCGACATTTTTTTAGACATGTCCATGTTTTCATGAACATGTTGACGTTCTTTCAGACATGTAAATGTTTTTTGAGACATTCTGATGTTTTTCTTGACTTTTTATTTTAAATCCAATTGTTCATTTGCATATCCCATATGGATTGTCTCTCTTCCTATTACTACACTTGTATAAAGACCATTTGTTTTCATCCATTTTATACAATAAAATTATCCATCCATTCCTTTCTTTTTTTGAAAAATATGCCATGTGGCTGACTTTTCCCTAATTGTTTACTTTAAGTCAAAATTTTACCACTGACCAAAGAAATTTTTACTAACTTATTCATAATCAAAATAAGTTTTTTGCTAATGTGGCAATCTATGTTTTTTTTGATGTTATGAAAAACATTAACTTGTTTTTTTAAACATCATTAAAGATATATCTGTCTATGGTGACATCTACTTATTTTTCAATTGTTTTTTGTGACATTACAAAAAACATCAACATTCTAAAGATGTTTTTGCAAAACACGTGACGTCTCAAAAAACATGGGTATGTTTTTATGAAAACAACACCAAAAATGCAGTTTTCGTATAGTGAAATGGCTTAGCATTCATTCAACTAGGAATTATGTTTTTATGTCTTATTAGCCACATGTAGCATGTGTCACTGTATTATTATAAACTAATGCACTCAAAAATTATTTTTTACTAGAATGATTAATTGTATGAAATAAAACAGTTGAAGATTTGAATAAACCCTAAACCTTTTTCATCATTAGCATCTATCTTACACTAACCTTTAAGTACTCTTATTGTCAAAACAGGTCCTCTTCTACTACAAAATGTTTAAAATTTCAATAGCTGAGAGATATTAGAATTTACAAAACTTAGCATTGAGTTGACCTGAATCTAAAAACACTAAACAATTTATCCAAAATGATTAGACTGTACTATGATTCAAGCATCTAATCTAGTTTATTCTACAACTTCGATCATAAATACTCAAACTTTTCTCAAAACATTAAAAATTCATAAGCATTTAGTTTTTAAAAAAATGAACACACAAATAAGTAAAATTTAACACCATCCATGGTTATAGGGCCACGGTCATAGGTCTACAAAACCAATACAAGTAGTGAGTTTTCTTAAAAAATTTATAAAAAAGGAGCCAAAATTTTTTCTTAGGTCAAAATATCCAAAAATAGTTCTGTTGGAGGCTCTAGGCTCACAACTTCATGCTCACAATTCACAGGCTCGCCGCTCCAAGCTTACATGCTAGCGTCATTGACACCCCCTTCACTAGTCATGATTGACAATTTGAATTTTTGAGCCCTCAGATAATTAGTCATAGTACGTGGTTGACGCGAGAAAAAAAAACTTGTGAACACAAAATAGTAATGCACACTGAAAGACCCCAACCCTCCACCCCATAGGAGCAATTGGTGCATAAAGCAACAGTAGCACATCCAACTTCGCTATGAAGGGGAGAAGAAGTGAATAATAATGAGGCTGCTCTAGGGCAATATATCCGTCTGGCTCAAATCCTAAAAAGCGTCCGCCCCAGACCTACAATCGAACGACACGGAGCGGCCACAGACCTCTAATCCACTGAGCGGATCTGCTTCGGCGGCGGATGTTGACCTGGCCGTCCATGCCCCACTAGTCCAACCATCTCTGTCTATCCAATTGCCCGTCCAATCATCGTCCCCCTGTCCAATCGCCCATATGACCGCTTGTCCCAAGGCCGTCTAAGCCATCAAAGCCGTCGAATCGTCCATTTGACCACCCGTCCCAAGGCCGTCTGATCCTCGTCCGCCCATCTGTTGTCCCCCTATCAACGCATGCATCTGTTGTATCTGAATGTTTGGATTTTGGATGTGATTTTGTTCCAGACGTAGCAATTTGTCAACTCTGCCACAAATCTAAAGTGATCAAGGAAGACAAGTTCCCCACTTCCTTTGGCAAGCACACCAAACTTGAACATTTAAACAAATTGAGAGTAGCCAAAGAAGACAAGTTCCCCACTTTGTTTGGCAAGGACACCAAACTTGAACACCACCTCAAATCTAAAGTGGTCAAGGAAGATAAGTTCCCCACTTTCTTTGGCAAGGACACCAAGCTTGAACATCACTTCAAATCTAAAGTGGCCAAGGAAGACAAGTTCCCTACTTCCTTTGGCAAGGACACCAAGCTTGAACATTTGTACAAATTGAGAGTGGTCAAGGAAAATAAGTTCCCCACTTCCTTTGGCAAGGACACCAAGCTTGAACATCCATTCAAATCTAAAGTGGTCAAAGCAGACAAGTTCCCCACTTCCTTTGGCAAGGACACCAAGCTTGAACATCCACTCAAATCTGCAGTGGTCAAGGAAGACCAATTCTCCACTTCTTTTGGCAAGCACACCAAACTTGAACATTTGAACAAATTGAGAGTGGTCAAAGAAGACAAGTACCCCACTTCCTTTGGCAAGGACACCAAGCTTGAACACCTCCTCAAATCTAAAGTGGTCAAGGAAGACAAATTCTCCACTTCGTTTGGCAAGGATACCAAATTTGAACATTTGTACAAATTGAGAGTGGTCAAAGAAGACAAGTTGCCCACGTCCTTTGGCAAAGACACCAAGCTTGAACATCCAGTCAAATCTAGAGTAGTTAAGGAAGATAAGTTCCCCACTTCCTTTGGCAAGGACATCAAGCTTGAACACCACCTCAAATCTAAAAAAGTCAAGGAAGACAAGTTCCCTACTTCCTTTGATAAGGACACCAAGCTTGAACATTCGTACAAATTGAGAGTAGTCAGGGAAGACAAGTTCCCCACTTCCTTTGGCAAGGACACCAAGCTTGAACACCACCTCAAATCTAAAGTAGTCAAAGAAGACAAGTTCCCCACTTCCTTTGGCAAGGACACCAAGCTTGAACATTCGTACAAATTGAGAGTAGTCAGGGAAGACAAGTTCCCCACTTCCTTTGGTAGGGACACCAAGCTTGAACATTCGTAGAAATTGAAAGTAGCCAAAGAAGACAAGTTCCCCACTTCGTTTGGCAAGGACACCAAGCTTGAACATCCACTCAAATCTAGAGTAGTCAAGGAAGACAAATTCCCCACTTCCTTTGGCAAGGACACCAAGCTTGAACATTTGTACAAATTGAGAGTAGCCAAAGAAGACAACTTCCCCATTTCCTTTGGCAAGGACACCAAGCTTGAACATCCACTCAAATCTAGAGTAGTCAAGGAAGAGAAGTTCCCTACTTCCTTTGGTAAGGACATCAAGCTTGAACATCCACTCAAATCTAGAGTAGTCAAGGAAGACAAGTTTCCTACTTCCTTTGGCAAAGACACCAAGCTTGAACACCACCTTAAATCTAAAGTGGTCAAGGAAGACAAGTTCCCCACTTCCTTTGGCAAGGATACCAAGCTTGAACTCCATTTTAAATCTAAAATAGTCAATGAAGACAAGTTCCCCACTTCCTTTGGCAAGGACACTAAGCTTGAACACCACCTCAAATCTAAAGTGGTCAAGGAAGACAAGTTCCCTACTTCGTTTGGCAAGCACAGCAAGCTTGAACATTCATACAAATTGAGAGTAGTCAAGGAAGACAAGTTTCCCACTTCCTTTGACAAGGACACCAAGCTTGAACATCCATTCAAATCTAAAGTGGTCAAAGAAGACAAGTTCCCCACTTCCTTTGGCAGGGACACCAAGCTTGAACATTTGTACAAATTGAGAGTAGCCAATGAAGACAAGTTCCCCACTTCTTTTGGCAAGGACACCAAGCTTGAACATCCACTCAAATCTAGAGTAGTCAAGGAAGAAAAGTTCTCCACTTTGTTTGGCAAGGACACCAAACTTGAACACCACCTCAAATCTAAAGTGGTCAAGGAAGACAAATTCCCCACTTCCTTTGGCAAGGACACCAAGTTTGAACATTTGTTCAAATTGAGAGTAATCAAGGAAGACAAGTTCCCCACTTCTTTTGGCAAGGACACCAAGCTTGAACACCACCTCAAATCTAAAGTGGTCAAGGAAGATAAGTTCCCCACTTCTTTTGGCAAGGATACCAAGCTTGAACATCCACTTAAATTCAATCTTAATAGGGTATTGCATGATGCAAATTTGTTTGGCAATTTCTTCAAGAAATCAAATCCTATTAGATCAAAAACCTTTAATGATGCAGATAAGCCACAAAGATCCAATATCTTAGTGCTTAGAAGACTTGCAGTACTTTCTGGAAGTGTAGACTGGAATCCATATGTCTTCCAATTTTCAGAGTTTTCTATTAGAATTGCCTCCAATTGTGAACAATGGGATGCTATTTCGAGAAATAAACTCAAATTGTGAGCATCCACTACAGAATTGCCCAAATCACTCATCCAAATCAATATGCGAAGTTTCTCAAAATCAAAACTTGAATCTTGTTTCAACAAACGCAAATGATACCTCATAGTTCCATGCATAGAAATGCCTTCAATAACCTCAACATCCTACATTGAGAAAAACATAAAATATCATACATTACACCTTTATGTTCTAACTTCGAATGAAAATTATTTCCTCTAAATGGTCAATTTCGTTAAAATGGCAGTATTCCAATAAAATGGCATGGCATTCCGTTAAATTGGCACAACATTCCATTAAAATGGCACATTTTCTTCCTCTATCTTTAGGCCTCTATGTCAAAATGGCACTTGAAATTTGTCAAAGTGGCATACAGAATATGTCAAAATGGCACTTGGAATACTGCCATTTTAACAAAATCGACCATCTAACTAATTCAAGTTCTAATGATGCTTGAGATAATAAAGGTTGTAAATGAGCTGATTGCATTCAAATAAATATATAAAAATGTGAAATTTGAACAAATAATGTGAATTGGACTAATGGAATAGTACCTTATTTGAGAAGCCAATTTCAGGAATCATAGTTGCTTTCCAAATTCTTGTATTCTTGGCAATCATTCGACCCATATCACGTAGTTGGTCATGCATCTCTAGAATGTCACCATCTCCATTGACCTTCAATAATGACATGTCAACCAATCTTTCCAATTTATCTACAAGAGGGATGCCATCTTTGGACCATATGGACAAAAATGTTGCTTTTGAAATGCCAGATGGATATACATCTCGACAAAAGAAAGATGCAACATCCAAAAACATATTCTTTTCATCACCATCATTCAATCCATCAAAGCTTGTTTGCAAGATGTTCCAAATTGCTTTATCACCATCCAAATTCCTTCCTCTTGCCATTCTTTGCAATGCTCGTTCCCAACTTCGCAACCTCTCTTTATTGCGTAGAAATGCACCCATCACTTTCAAACTCAAAGGTAAGCCATTGCAAGATGCTACAACATGTTTGCGCAAGGCCACAAAGCTTGGTAATATAGAAGCTACATCCCAACAAAGGTGAGAGGTGAAAAGTCTTGTTGCTGCCTTTTTATTCAACAATTCAACTTCCAACTTTCCTTCAATGCCCACAATTGATTTTATGGTATTCCATTGGCGTGTTGTGATAATTATTGTAGTACCCTTGCTAGCTTGAACAATGTCTGGAGGTGCAATATCATCCACTAGAGTTTCTTCATTGACATCATCTAGTATCAAAAGAACCTTCTTTGCAATGAAGAGTTTCTTCATCATCTTTTGGGCATCTCCCAAATTCTTGAGTTTTTCATCTTTCCCAAGTTTTGGTAATATCTCACTCAATATTTCATAGGAATTTTGATAGTTCTTACATTCAGCAACAAAGCATGATGCATCATATGAAGAAGTCATAATTGCATCATCAAGTATTGCCTTTGCTAAAGTAGTCTTGCCAATTCCACCCATGCCAACAATACCTATATAATTCATTTTCAAAAGCACTTTGGCTTTAGACAATTGATGATCTAAATCAACTTGAATCTCGTCTAAAGGAGTACTTTGTTCATCTACCTGTACAAAAGCAAAAAGTACATCTTATAAAAAAGAATGACATACTACACTCAAACAATGAATGTAAAGTACTAAAGATAATGACATAAATCAAACATGACTAAATGAATTTTTGAGTTAAGTAACTTCATACCCTTGGAACATGAATCACCATAGACTTGAAATCTCTTAAGGGATAACATCCTCCCTTCAAAAAAGACTTCTTCAAACAAGTGAGCCGATCACAAATCTTAGAAAATGTTGGTCGTTGAAGAGGGTCTTGTGACCAACATTCTTGGATTAAGATTGTGAGTTCTTCACAATCTTTTGGTAGGTCTGGTCGCAAGTTAAGGCCATCCTTGCCTTTGATTTGATTATAAAATTCTCTAGGCTTCAAATTAGAGTATGGAACCTTTCTTGATAGAATCTCTGAACATATCATGGCAAAAGACCATACGTCAGCTTGAAATTGATACGATGAAGTTTTACTGCCCTTGATCATTTCAGGGGACATATATCCTTGTGTTCCAATTGGTTGCTCTAATGGCTCCAAATCTTGCAAAGGTTTTGGATTGCTACAAACTTCAAATTTAGAAGTTCCATAATCAGTGACCTTGAATATGCAAGAAGGATCCAAATCCTCCAAAGATATTGAATTGGACAATATGTTAGCAGGTTTCAAATCAAGATGAGCAACTTGCATGTCATGAAGGTAATACACACCCTTTGCAATTTGATGCATGATGTCAATTGCAATAGAATAGGGTAAAGGTCTTTTTGCTTTCTCCAATAAAGTAGACAAGTTTGAACCCATCAATTCCATCACCAAATGCATCTCTCCGATTTCATCTTTTTTAGAAATCTCACCGATTTGTTTGTTAATCCAACAACCAAGAAATTGAACGAGATTTGGATGGTTCAAACTTGCCAAAATCCCAGCCTCTTTTCGAGAATTTGTAAGATTACCACGTTCAACTTTCAACACTTTTGTGGCACATGGTAGACCCGACCAATTTGATTTGAACACTTCTCCATAACCTCCTTCACCTATTTTTTCTATTAGTTGTGGTGTTTTGAAATCACTGGAAAACTCCAAAGCATTCAAGTCTCCACCATCAACTCGATCAAAATTTCTAAGTCGCAACAACAGATGTTGTGCTATTTCATAGTCCTCTGAGATTTCTCTTGGACGTACAAGTTCAAGTCTTGTCTTTAGTTCTTGTGCATCTTCAAGGACTTCTTCATAAGTAGTTGCATCAAATTGAATAGGTAATATATCATTTGATTGATTCATATAATGCAATAAGTATATATCTCTTGCTGAGTCATAACAACACTTGAGATCTAAAAGCAACTCACGAAAAGTCTCTTTGTTTTGGAGTTGAAATATAGCTGAATAATACCATTGCTCTTCTTCAATGCATTGCTTTCTTATAATTTCCACTTTCCTTTGAAGACAAAACAATTCTTCACATACAAACCGGAAATTGAGATTTGGAGTAGCAATTGACAACATTTTATCAATCTCCGTCATAGCTAGTACAAGTTTGCGAAAAAGATGTACACATTGATTTTTGTTCAAGACTTTCTCCTTTGAAGATTCTTCCATAGCCTTCAAGCATTTTTCAAGATTTGGTATAACATTGTGAAGTCTTTTGTAAAGCTCACTTTGTGCTTTTGAAAAATCCTTCTTTTTCCTGTAAAATATGTAATTTCTATAATCAATTAAATACTTTGAAAATACATAGTGAAACCAATTATCCTAGAAGAGAGATTCATAACGTTGATCAAATTAACACATTCAAGAATAAACTTTATTGAAGACTAAAAAATAATGGAGTTGGTTATTTAATGTACTAAAATAAGAACACATATTTATAAGTTTGATTATACACATGAGTGCATAAAAGAAAATGTGTTTGTAGAGTTTGATCAAAATCGAAACGAAAACTATTCAAAGGACTTTATAGTTTATGAACTATTTTAATCTAACATATACTTTTTAATCATTACCAATTACTAAAGAACATTTATGCTCACCATGTAAACCATGTGGAACCCATGTATCTCCAAAATATGAAGATGGCCAATGTGAAGAAACTTGCAATCCATATCAAGAAGTGCGCCATTTCGTATAACTAAATGGAGTAATATTAAAAAGACCTGTAGTGTCTTCAAAACAAATCCAAAAAAAACTAGTTATAATTCAACATTCAATCAAGTTAAAACTATTAAATTAGCAAGGTCCCTCCAAAAATTCAATGAATCAATACACTTAGATTCAACTCATATAAAGAATTTTATCAAATCAACTTACTAATACTACCTAATACAAATCTACTATCATGCAATAACTAAGAGTTACAATATTTACAACAATCTTATCCACATTCAATACAATACAAAATATTGCATTTAGAACTATAAATTGCAAATATTGCAAGAACATTTGCATTTTCTGCAATAATGTTTCAAGAATTTCATAAAAAATTGAATAATAATTTTGTAGTATACAACAATTGATGTCAAAGGTTGCATTCTAACCTATAACAAATATTATAATCTAAATACACAAGAATAATGTGCTATTTGAATAATACAAATTAGAGTTCAATATTTGAACATAATTGCACTCAAGGTCAACTAATTTGAACATAATTGAAAAAGATTTTTAGCTAACACATCTTAACATTCTATTGGATACATTTATGATATTCTACACACACATCACTCTCTTGATTTCTTTATAAATTTTTTCTTTGTGCTTTATAAATAGCTAGATTCCAATATATTATCAATACGACATACAAATGACAAAATTCCAAAAGAATCTATCTAAAACAAATGGAATACTATTAAGTCTATTCACATGAAGTCTATTCACATGAATTCTAAAGCATGTTGTATCTTGTACTCTTGTCTCCCTTCATGGGTGATTGCAAGAAACACTTGTCCTATTTTGTATCACATTACGTGTGCTGATCTGATTTTTGGCCATAACTTTTGTGTTTTGGCTCTGATTGACTCAAGATTTGTAGAGAAGGTACTCATAACTATCATAAACCTTCCCTAATTTTTTTATAATTTTCAAAAATAATTTAATATCCAAAAATAGACCCTGATTGGATGTCACACTTTGTAGTTTAGGGATTTTTAGTACTATGGAGTACCTTTTTTTAATGATTATAAGATGAAATTTGGATGAAATGGTCTTCTAATAGACTTCTAGCTTTCCAATAAAGGATTTTTAAAAATAGTTAATTTTATGTGGTGTGGAGGTCTACAAAGTGAGCTCCTTTCTGCTTGTATTTTGAAACATATAAAAGATTATTTTGGTGGATTTTTTGGTGAATGACAATCTCCATAAAGTTGTTGCAAATTTTCACTTTTTATTTTTTGAAAATACTTATTTTTACTATTTTTCCCTAATTAAAACATGAAGGCATGTATTTTCTTGAGGTTTGACACTTTTCAAGTTCTCCTACTTAGAGAATTTTTCTATCCATTTCCTTTGGTGAAAACCTTTGTCTTAGAGGTATATACATTATTCAAATTTTTCAAATTTTTTCCAAATTAATTTTCTAATTTTAAAGTACTCTTGAAAAAATCAGCCAAACGCAACAAAATTGGCAGGTGTTTCTTGCAATCACCCTCATGCTACTATACACTAGGGAGGGTTGCTTCAATTCTTTCAACAATGAGATTCTTCCCATTTGTAAAGTTACCAAATAATATTTAGATGTCAAGAATCTTCAAATATTGCTATATCTTGACAATTATTAGGCATTAGAGGTAGTTTATAGTCAAATACAAATGAATCAAGAAAACAATTTAAACCTCTCATTTTAATGGATGAATGATGATATCTCAATATCAAAATTGATTTGTTAATACTAGATAAGAATGACTTTATTAAAAGAATTTAAAGCAATCCAACTTGTAATTTTCCTTCCATTTCTTGAAGTACAAGAATAGGGATCAACTTAATAAATATATGGTCAATTTCATTAAAATGGCGGTATTCCAATAAAATGGTATGACATTCCATTAAAATGACATGATATTCCGTTAAAATGGCACATTTTCTTCCTCTACCTCCAAGCCTCTATGTCAAAATGGTACACGAAGTATGTCAAAATGGCACTTGAAATTTGTCAAAGTGGCACATGGAATATGTCAAAATGGCACTCGAAATACCGCAATTTTAATAAAATTGACCATGTATATAGTTATTACTTCTCGAATTCATTCACCCTACAAGACATAGGGTTGTTTCAAGGGAATTTTAAAATGTAGTCTTAAACATAAGATTCAATATAAGAATACATGTATTTTCAATAAAAAATTTACTGAAAATCTCTTTAAAAGGTCATTACTTGTACGTAATTTTATGTCTGGGATTGTATATATTTTAAACTTCACTTAAAACACCCTTTTTTTCTTGTAGTGTTAGATAGTGCAAGACATTAAAACTCAATGAACTAGAATGGAAGCAATTACAATGCAATTAACTCCACAATTGAATTCAAACAATAGTTCAAAATCAAAACTACTCCAACTCAGTTCCAACCAATCATTCTGCCATACTAATAGATAAGTTTCACAACTTCACAAAAGCATCATAATTCATAACATGTCTCTTGTTTGTGTCACAATTACAATCTCTTCTCCATCATTCAATGGTTGAAACAACATGCTCTTTTAATCCTTTGGCATATCAGTTTCACTTGCCATTGGTTAGACCTTACAAAAGCACAACATGACTTTGAAGTTTGAAATGACTTTAGAAATGGAGAATCAGTTAGTTTTTGAACAATCTGTCGGTCCATTCAAAATACACACCTGGCCACATGCGATGTGGATCTCGTAGCAAGACCGAGAGGCGCCCGCTTGACTCCCCCAAGAAACAGAGCTGGCACCAACTCCCACTCTCCGCAAGAAATAGGGAGATGCAAGTCCAGAGGATCTGCCATCTTGCGTCGTTAGTTGATCGACATTCCAACGATGAAATGTCGCAGTAGAGAAGATGTCGATCAACAGGCTACCGCAAAAGCTGCGTACCACACAAGCGACCTTATATAGTTTGGACGTGACTTAGAGCAAATTAAACGACGGAAACGAACACCAACAGAAACGTCGGTGTTACCAAAATATCGACATCCAGATCTGAAGCTCTCAAACCCACAATCCACCTTCGTGGTATCCTACAAAATCAAATTGGCGAGCCGAAGTGATCGAAGCTACTTCAATGAATTATAAGGATACAATCCCAGGACTGTGCAACTTACAGAGCTAGAGAAGTGATGTTTCCAGATACCGACTTTGGTAGCGACGTACGGTGCAGGGAAGTTTTCACGAACTATGAGATCGTGAACATGCACGAGAAGATGTTCAAACGACGTAGCTTAAAGGGTGCAAAACAGCTTCAATGATGGAAACCTTTTTAAGGCAAAAACGCCCCGAGTGGGAAGTGTAGCACAGTTGCTGAGAGCGAGTTCGACAAAGGGCAGAGCGCCATAGCCAGCGTAAACTGTTAAGGAGCCGGCCAGGAACGGAGGAGAGCTAAAGGTCCGTTCCCACTTGTGCTTAGTGTAGGAATTTAGAATTAGTAGTGGGACAGCAAGCTTCGGAAGACAAAGCCCTGAGCCTACAGTTCAGGTTCGGAACACGTGCGTCGTAGGTTCGGCTATCGTACAATGACGTAGCTCGCGGCGAAGACGTAGCTGGCAGCCAAGACGTTACGGGCGGCATCTTCTAGGTCTTTCAGTGGATGTCGGCTGGGCTGTGGAGGCAGACCGTCATGCGGTCGATGGGCTGTGTTGGGGGTGCTTCTACTATTTTGTTACCTTGTAGTCTTCAGGAAGGCTGGAGCTCGGTGAAACGTAACGCTGCTGTGGACATAGTTTGGGTGTGCGGAGTTATAGTCCCTTTGTTTAACGGACATCTTCATCAAACGAAGACGTCCTTCTATTGAGTACTACTGCAGTTTCTTCGGCAGAGACTGCTCACACAGGTACTCATTACCGTTGCCGTCGAAGTTGCTCAGTCACATGAGGTTCTGCTTCTTCGTTGTGATGCTGTCTACTTCATCTGTTCAGTTCTTCTCCTTAGCAGTTTCACGCGTTCACTGCCCACCGTCTTCTCCAGGCTTTACGACATTTTTGACAAAGTGGAGTTCCTATTCAGTTGTTACAAGGTTCATATGAAATGCTCATGATACTGTTGACCTAGCGCTATGCATGCGACAGAACTGCTCTCATTTTACCATGTCGCAGCTCATCCTCACAAACTATGAGCACAGTATTTCTCACAGCAACACCTAGAAGCATGGAAGTACGAGTCACACAAACCATAATCAGGACTTCCAAATTTGGCATTCAGTGGACTGTATTCATGGAATTAAAACCGGGCACATCATCTGCTTCAACAAGGCAATGACAAGTCGAAACATGAGGACGAGCTGGAGCTTTCAAAGTTACCTTGAATTCTGTCAACAGTGCAAAGTTTGTGTTGTGTTACGTGTAGAATATCGTTCTCTCAATTGCAGTCGATTCTCTACGGCGTGTAAGGAGCTCGGCAAGGAAGACTGAGTAAAGGGGGGTTTTCCGCTCTAAATTTGGCATATATCTCAGTGCTCAGTGAAACCTAGTCATGGGTCCCAGTGAGCTGTCTATGGCGGCTCATTAAGCAATGCGGTTTCTTCATTAATGAAATGTAGTACTGGCATGACGTGTTAGCAAGGCTGGGTGCCAGTTCCAGGAATACAGCATTAAAATATGAGTGACTGTCGTGTACATGCCGAACCTGCTACCTCAGCTGACCACTTATCCTTCCTTGCAAGCTCGGCACAGCCACGACTCCCCAACCTCGTCCTCCAAGCACTGTTCATTCCTTCACTAATTCCCACTAAGCACAAGTGGGAACATACCTTAAGCTAATGATAGCTGTGACCTAGTCGTAGCTGGTAGCGGTCCCTGTACTTAAAGGTCTTGCTTGCGTGCACAAGCACCTTTCCTCTTGTTTAAAAAAACAGTTTAATTTTTAACCCTTGAACGACGTTTGGCATCCACTAAATGACAAAGAATCTTTCCTTTTAGGATAGAAATACAACTTTTCATCCTCTGTATTGGAGGTAAAAAGGGAAGATCTTTTACAGTATTTTGACTTTCAATGCATGTATTTGGCTTTTTCAAGTAGGTGATGTCACGCGGTATCAAAATGCACGATTTCCGCGGCCACTGGCTCATCCTTCAAGGGTTAATTAAAACTATTGTAAGAAAAAATATTATACTACTAACTTACTCTATAAAGTGTTGTCAGGATGAGGACCGATGTTTTTTTTATTGGCTAAAAATCACCAAAATTTGTCCACCACCCGTGTACTTCGATTTTACTATAGGAATTTAAGGAGTAGAGATTGTATTTTTTCGCCTAATTTCACTCTCCACTAATTGTATTTAGCCATCTAGCTTCCAACCAAAAAGATAACATTGCCACTAAATTCAATTTGTACAAGTTTATAATCGCCTATACTTCTTTCATTATAGCCATACATTCCAAACAAAGTGCCCAAATCTTAGTCATTAGATTACATTTTCAATTCTCCCTAGTATACATCTACTATAAACTAAGATGGATATGTTGTCACTTTTGCTTTATCATCAAAATCTATGTATAGCCTAAATTCACTAACGTGCATTTGTTTAGTGAAATTATTTTCTTCCTACAATGAAGAGAAGTAGCCACTTCATTGAAAGTTCATCCAAAATTATTGCCAATACTTTGAAAAAACAAAATCACTAAAAAAACACTGATGAGGACCGCTTCCAAGGCTGGGGAATGAGGATCCGTGCTTTTGAAATGCTTGGTCAGATTTCAGGATTCCACAGGATTATCTGCACGTGTATTGGACAAAGGCGTCTTACCAGTTGGCCATGGCTGCATCACCCATCTGCTGTTGGGCAGGGAGAACTGACCCCCTCGCTCGGCCACTTGGGTAAAACGCTGTAATTTTTTATTTTTTGCACAAATTTTTTTTTGCAAATTTTGAATTCATATTTGCCATCAGAGACCGCAAATTAGCTAGGGGGTGATGAAAGTAGGGGTGCTCACGGCCCAAACTAGGGGGCTTTTTGTTTTGATTGCACCTCTGGTAAAACATGGTAAGGCCCAGCGAGGGGGCCAATCCACCCAAATCTTGCTATTGAGGATCGAGCTCAAAAAAACAACTGTGAGGATAGTGGGATATGCACGAACTTACTTTAATCCTTGAACGTTGGGCGGGTTTCCGTGGAAGTAGCTGTTGGGTCACCGCGAGGACATGGTCACTACTCGGAATAGCACTATGACGACGAGACGACCAAAAAAGAAATTCTCAGCTGATGCAAAAGTCAGTAGTACATGTTGCCCTTTAGAAAATTGTGGAGAGGGCAGCATGGCACCTAACACTGTGTGTGGTAATTCCGTTGTCATCTTCTCAATATACTGTCTGCCTAAAAAAAATAATGCATTTAATGTGGCTTATTTTAACCTTGCATGAACTAGCTTGACTATACCTTCACTTTTCCAAAAAAATTCGATGGAAAAAGTTTTTTTCACGCTTAGAAATAGGTAATTTAGATACCTAGCGGACGCGAAACGTCCGCCTCAACGTTCAAGGGACGGACTGGTGGTCGCGGAAACCATGCATTTTGATACCGTGTGACATCACCTACTTTGGAAAAGCCAAATATATGCATTGGAAGCCAAAGTATTGTAGAAGATCTTCCTTTTCTACCCCCAATACCGAAGATGAAAAGTTGCATTTCTGTCTTACAAGGAAAAATTCTTTGTCATTCAGCAGACACTAAACGTTCGCAGTGTCGTTCAAAGGTTAATAAACCCTTAAACAATTCCAAGTTCCACAAAAAGTCAAAGCTATACTAATATAAAACGCCTTCAACAATAAAAAGAGTCCAATGTGCTTGCAAGCCCAAACAGAACATTCGAAGTGCAGCCAGCGCTACGCTCATGTAGTAGGCCAAAACATTAGGTTTGCAGCTGTTGGAGGTTCACTAAAATTATTGTGTAAGGGAGAAACACCCATTCCCGTCCCTGTACCTTGCAGTGGAGTGTAGAGTCACTCAAATATGTCCCTAGAGTGTAGTTAATGTGTTTAACACATGTGTGAAAATAATTTGTTGACACAGGTGAAGGACACTTAAGAAAATCTGGTTGGCTTAGGGCTGATTTTCGCAGGGTTCAGTTTTGGGTGCACCTACTGGACACTTTCAGTGGTCTAGGCACCCATCACTTCAAAAAAACATAGAAATTACATACAATGCCCAAAAAATTTATTTCTTTTTTTGAATATTCATAATTTTCACTCGCTAATACTAGAAAAATATCAATTTCAAGAAAATCTCCCTCCAACTATGCTGAATTCCTTAAATGGACGGTTTTGGGTGTTTCCACTGTAGATTCTTTATTTTTACTGCCATGCTTGCAAGGCAAAGCTTTAATTACGACTTGCTATTGGCTCTCACGCAGACATCTACCGTATAATTTATTCTATATTTTGAGTCGAAGATATTGTTCCAGAGCTGAATTCATGAACTGAACTTTACTATCCCTCAAAAGATGTGTATAGGACAACTTCATTGATCTTGGAGGAGTGCGGTAGTTGATAAAACTGAGCTTGTTCAGGAACGCTCCATCTTTTCCGTTCTTTGTAATCTCTTCCAGAAATTTGCAACAGTGGTAAACTCCAGTGGGAGGCTATCTATGGAAGACACATTGAATACAGGGCTGCTGTAACTCATGAAGTACGTCAAGTACTCTCTCAACTTTCACGCATTATTATGTTCTCACTGTCACCTTTTTTTATGAGACCCATCCATTACAAATAGGGACTACCTTCAATTAACCCCTAAGCGCCGCCGGCGCCAATTTTTGGCGTTCGGCAGGCTTCACAGGGGCCACAAGGACATGAACAGTAGTTTTTTTTCCTTCTTTTTATTTTAGTGACCTTTCATGTTGAGTTGTAAAGAGTCTCCAATTGAGTTTTTAGTCTAACTAATGTTTGTTTTAATGTAGTTAAGAAGTAATTAGAGAAAACGGATGACAAAATTTGCCATTTCAGTGTATTTTGAGAAATTGACAAAATCTGAAATTTCTCCTAGAAAATGACATTTTCTGAGTTAGAGCCCAACTAATGAAATGAATGTCCTCTCCTCCAGTTTCTACTCCAATTGAAATTTTGTAAAAATTTGTAAAAATGAATATTTTATTGCAGTTTGCACTTTGGCTGTATTTTTAATGTCCATTACTTTCTAATTATAGATGTACACGATAAATTAGTTTACACCATGATGATTTTCATTGTAATGTTCGCACATGGTAAAAATTTTAGATTTTTTGAGGTTATTTTCTATTTTATATGATTTTTCCTTCATTTTTCCTTCATAAATTTTCAGAAAATACAATTTTCATCAAAAAAATTTGAAATTTCTATGAAGTACAGAGGACATGCAGTTTCATCTCTGAAAAATAAAAATAAAAATTTTCATATGCATCTGATTACAAAATGGAAACAAACTGAGTGGCAGAGAGTGCGGCCTGAAACCAGTGGTCATAGGCCCGGCGTTTCAGGGTTAAACGGGCTGTTCTATTAACCCCTAAACGACACTGGAGCCGTTTCTTGGTCAATGAACAGGTGAGCCTTTTGCTGTACAGGACAGAAATGCAAGCATTCATCCTCGGAATTAGGGGTGAAAAAGGAAGATCTTCTACAGTTCTTTGATTTCAAATGCGCACTTTTCAATTTTTTTATTCCAATGATTCCCACGATTTCGCAAAAGATGGTTTTCTGGATCACCCCCCGCGTTGTTTAAGGATTAATCCTTGAATGCCGGACTGGTTCCCGTGGAAACTGCCCGTCCATAAGTCCATGTTCACCATCAGAGAAGACCGTATGAGAAACTGTTGTGCAAGTGACCTTCCCATGCTGCCTTCTTCATAAATTGTGAGAGGGCAACATGGACCTGAAAACCGCGTGTATGCATCTGTCGATGTGAGTAGCAAACCTAAAAATATGAAAGAAGTTCATAGCACTATTTTTTGCTTGGTACAATGCAGCATGCCTCCACGATCGCGTTGGGAAAAAAATGGATGAAAAAATGTATTGAAATAAGCAGTAGATGAAATTTCTGTCATTCATTGGACACAAAACGTCCTCCGCGTCGTTCAAGGGTTAACCCCTAAATGTCCAAGCCTTTCCAAGTGTATTTTCACTACAAAAAAAAAGAGCATGGGCTTACAATTATTCCCTATGAAGCAATTTTTTTTTTCAAAATCTAACCGTATAGATGTTTCAAGAGCTTGCTTATTAGTATGCCTACCAATTTTGAGTGCAAAATTGTATAGGAGTTGTGAGATTATAGTAAGAGAAATATTTATTTATTTATTTTTAGTATGTTGCCCCTCCCAACAATGTTTCAAAAATTTGCATATAAAAGTCTTTTGGCTTTGGAGGTGATACAAACAACCACATATAGTGTTAGCACACTAAAATACATTTTCAAAAAACTTAATTTCAAATGAAAAGCTATCAAATTCATTACACAATCTACCTTGCAATTTTTGAAATGCAAATTTTTGGGGATTTACACTTGATGAATAAAAATTGCAAATAGCTCCAAATTAGCACTTGCATGTTGAAATTTTCAACGGTGAAAATCAAGAAAATGCTTTACTCTTTTTGATGGGACAATTTTCAAAGAAAATAGATATATACAACTTCTTAGATCTCAAAATGAGATAAAATTGCTCTAAGTCAGGAGGACTACCATACTTTCTCCCCACCCTTTTTCTAAATGATGGGAGCCATCCCACCATGGCACAAGGTACCTTCTAAATGAAGAAGGTAGGTTCCACTATTATCCCTCACGCTCTTGGCCCTCCCATTGAAGATGCTGCCATCAAAATCAACATTAGTCAAATGACCATAACTTTTACAATAATGAATATTTTTACATGAAAGTTGATGGGCTCATTAGATATACTCATGACACACCTTTTTTTAGTGGATAATAAAAAATTTAGAAAAATTCACTATTTCAAGGGATGAATTGAAATCACAGCAGTAATCTTCCAAATTCCAGGGACTCTCGAAACTTTAGGTGACCTTCAAGGTCTTATAACTTTTGCATACCAGCTTAGTTATTTGTAATGTTTTTGTTCCCTACTAGGTACTGAAGCATAGAAATTTTTGACTTTACAAATATTTGAATAAAAAATATAACTTTTATTCCACCTCCCACAAACACCACAATATTCCAAATAATTCATTTCCAACTTCAATACTTTATAACTTTTGCAAACATAGTTTGAAATGATTATTGTGATTACTTCTAGGTATTGAAGGGTAGAAAATATGACAATACAAAATGGTAGAAAAATACCTTCACTCTAAACTTGGAAGGTGCACCACCTTCCAACAATCTCCAACATGTATGTGGTGCCCAAGACAACATGGACAATACGTTTGGCACCGTATGTGGCATTGAACACAAACTTTGCGAAGATCACTCCACATCGGCATGTGGAAAAGTGCCTCATGTTGATTGTAACGTGAAGTACATCTACGTGATTGAAGATGGTGTGATGCTAAAACCTTTGCAAGGCCAATTTGAAAAGATTAGTGGGACAATCCTTTCATTTCCAAAATCAAAGATTATTGGGTGTGAAGTTTCTACATGTTCACCACGGTGGTGTCCAAGAAGAAGAAAAAAAATCCATGCCACCACTTGTGAGTGCGAATTCAATAAGAATATTCACCTCTCAATTGGTCCGCAACATCTACTCCTTGCATGAATGTAGTGTATTGGAATGCATAGGAGATGTTTCTATCGGCTTTTGCAAATGTCCCATCCGCTGATGAACCACCGGACATTCTTCACTAGCTTCATGGATAGGTGGTGCAACCGTAGACATGAGAAGTCTAACTGGTTTTTTGTCAACCCACACTAGGGCACTAAGTTGCTTAGATTGATGCATTCTCCATTCCAAATGCCCTTGAGTACATTTTGTGTAGAGGGACTTTGTAGCCAAAGCTTTTAGAAGGCCAATGCGATTTGCCCTCACCGTACCCGCTGCATATGTACCTTTGGTCAAAAGGTCCATGTATAAAGGCACCAAGTAAAAAAAATTATCCATGATCACTATCACTAGTAGAAAGGCCCGTTTAATGTGACAAGGCCTAATTTTTCTTGATGGATTTTGCTAGGCATCAAAAGTAACAACCCGTGTTTTTATGTCAGCATTGATGTTGTGTTGAACGTTTTTGTTGATATAAAAACATGGGTTGTAACTTTTGATGCCTAACAAAATCTGTCAAGAAAAATTAGGCCTTGTCACATGAAATGGGGGGTTCTACTAGTGTATATGTCCTCTATTCTCAAACCCGCGCAATAATCCATGTACTAGATTTGCCCCTTGCATCGCCTCACCCTTTTTGGTACCGGGAATCCCGGGAATCCCCTTGTTAGCTCCACAATAAACTTCAAATGTCTATACATACCTTCCTTTTGAATCGGTAAGGCACCAAACTTTAATCCCCCATTTTGTTGGTTTCTTGGGCATGTATTGACGGATGGCACAATACTTGCCCTTGTATTGTATCATCATCTCATCAATTGTCACCTTGTCCCCCAAATTCCACATATCTTTACATCAATCTCTAATCTCATCCAAAAGCCATCTCAATTTCACCAATTTGTCAAATTCTACATTTGACCGGTCTAAAGTAGCACCATGATCATTATGCACATGTAAACACCATATAATGTGCTCTACGGGGAGATCATTGTCTATTTTTAGAAAACCACATGAATTAAAAGATAGGGTCCATTTTATTCAAAGGAGAAAAAATTTATATAATATTTAGGGATACTATAGGGTGTATGAAATTCTACATATTCTATTATATATAAATTAGGCTATTTTAAAACATCATATAGTAAAATTTTGTATTAATAACTTAGCCTTGACAAATAGGAGTCATGCAAGTTTTTTTTAGTATAATGAGTATAGAATAGATGTGGACCAATAATTTTGTGTGAAATAATAAAATGTACACCATTCAATAACCATATCTAGGGAATTTTAGAGATTTTTCAATACTATCATATAATTCTAGCATCTTGAGATTAATCCTCCATAAGTGCCCCAATACTGTTCCAAGGAAAAAAAAGTTGAACTGTAAATCTACAATGAAGGCTTTAGGATGGAGATTTGTGTTTGCACTAAAGACCCGTTATAGAACAATAATAGGGTTTAAGATACATTTTCTCCCATGCGGCTAGGATTGTTGAAGGCTTTGGATTTATTGTCTCGTTCTTTCGTTGTATTTCATTGCAAGGTGGATAGGGTTTGATTACCACAATTTTTTCTTTGTTGTGTTTCAAGACAGTTAGGGTTTGTTGTGATTTCTTCAACTCTTTTTTGCAATTGCAATTGCAATTTAGAAGTTAGGGGTGCAAGGCAATTTCTTGGGGTTGGAGATCTGGAGTTGCATTTGTCTAGGGTTCAAGGATTTGCTTTGGTCTTTACATTGGTCTGGCTCAACCTCAACATATTGTGTAAAAGTCCTGAATTTTGAGCAGTCTTAACCAGCATTTGTAAGAGTCAAGCTTTTTAGTCTACAATGCCAACCTTCATTGCCCTAATCTTCAAGTGAGGATGGGTCGTTGCAAGAAACACCGTCCATTTTCCATAGCGTTTTGGAAATAGACATTGTTTTCTTTAGAAGTACTATTTAATTAGAAAATCAATTTAAAAAAAATGGGTGAATGCAAGAAACACTTGTACTATTGGTTGCGTTTGGCTGATTTTTTCGGGAGCACTTTAAAATTAGAAAAATATATTTTTAAATTTTTTAAAAATATGACTAATGTAAAGACCTTTAAGATGAAGAAAAACCACTGAAGGAAATTTGTTAAAAAAATCTCTAAGTAGGAGAACTTGAAAAGTGCCAAACCTCAAGAAAATACATACTTTGATGTTTTAATTAGTAAAAAATAGAAAACAAAATTAAAAAAAAATAAAAATTGTCCATTTGAAAAAACTTTATAGAGATGGTTATTAATCCAAAAAATCACCAAAATCTCTTTTTACATGGATCCAAAAAAATGTAGAAGAAGGCTCACTTTGTGGACTTGTACACCATGTAAAAATAACTTTTTTTGAAATCCCTTCGGATGAAAGCTACAAGTCTACTAGAAGACCATCAAATCCAAATTTGAGCTCAAAATCATTAAAAAAAAGGTACTCAATAGTACTAAAAACCTCCAAAATGGCATTTGTGACATTCAGTCACTAGTACAATTTAAATAGTAAATCATTTTTGAAAATTATGAAAAAATTATGTAAGATGTATAATAGTCACCAGTACCTTTTCTAGAAATTTCGAGTCATTTAAAGAAAAAAATGCAAAAGTTATGGCCAAAAAACAGATCAGCACATGCCATGTGACAGAAAATAGTACAAGTGTTTCTTGCATTCACCCAAATATGAAAAATATGTCTAATGTATAAACCTTAAAGAAGAAGGTATCCTATGAAGGAAAAGCTTAGGAAATTTCTCCAAGTAGGAGAACTAGAAAAGTGGGAAATCTCATGAAAATGGGTGTATATACATTTTAATTTGTAAAAAATAGGAAAATTTATTTTTCTTGAATCTAGAATTGGCCATTTGGGAAAAGTTGATGGTGATGACATTTCACCAAAAAAATAATCTCAGCTCTATTATCAATGGTCAAAAATTGCGTGCAATGGAAGTGTTGTTTGCATGCATGTGGAGGACATAAAATAATGTATTTTTAGATTCCCTATGACAGGAATATGATTTCCTACTATGCAAATGCACCATGAAAATTTCAACTTTAGATCATTAAATTTGGGTACTCCTAACGTAGTAAAAAACCCTAAACCTCAGTTTGTGACAAATTAACAAAAAATAATTTTAAATATAAAATGATTTTTTTTAATTTCTGAAAAATAAGGGATGTAAAAATCATCAAGTTAGAGAGGTCCAATAATTATTTCATATTCTTGAATATTTTAATTCAAAAGTTATAGCAGAAAAGGACAACGTCACTCCAATTGTGACGGGAAATAGGACCAATGTTTCTTGCAATCACCCGGATAAAGCTGATTAACTGAACGCCACGGTGATCATTGGGAGAGGATAAAACAAACTTGGGTGGAGAGCAAGGTAGCATTGTACTCTATGACTAGTGACATAAACTTAGGGTTTGGTGCCCCAGTCAACAAGATTTTGTATATTCCTGTAATGCTTGCCTACAGTGACAAGCTACTTGACAAATTAAGAACATAGGATTAGCGATGCACCAACTGATAGAGGTGAGTATTGTACACTCTTTTATTAAGAAGAATCAATTTCATTGTACTACCATGTGTCACTGTATTTGGTTGTGCTTTGGCATATTGCTAATGTTATTTTTAGTGTTAGACTCTTTCTTGTATTGATTTTCAAGACATTCATTGGGTTCTTTTTGTGAATCAGGGGATGTAGGCCTAACATTGTTTGCAAACTTATTTTGGTAGGTGGGCCTAATGACCTAATCTAACAAACATGCATCCAATTGTTGGAGGCATATTTGGCCATCAACAACAGCTTGCGGATGGAGTTATCCCAAGTAAATAATTAAATCATTCCTTAAAACAAGCTGGTCACTGGAACAAAGGTACAAGTTCAATTTTTGGAATCCTTTGTCTTACCTTGAGCTTTAAGAAATCATGAAGGTTTGCTACTATAGGTAAGTGCCTTTGCTATTTTTTTGCATTTGTACTTTTGTTCTTGTCCTATTAGAGATTCCATGGAGAGATGTCATTGGATGTTGTTTCATTTGCAAGGTCAAATATAATAGAATTGTATTCCTTATTGTAAAATTAATTTTGAATGTTTTAGGTCCAATGTTGGTTTGAGCACCCAACATAATTTTTTGTATCAAGCTTACACATCATCAGAGCTTCTTTTGAGAACGAAATTTCTTTTGAGTACTCATTACAAGCTAGTTCATTTTTTTGTAGGAGACTCAATTGGAAGCATTCATTACACTGCTTGTTGGTGTGAGCTTTGTTGGACTACTGCAGTCCTTGCGAAGGAGCTGTCAAAGGCCATTGACATTATATTTCCAGGTAAAATACCCAACCTATTGTTTTTTAGGGTATTGTTGCTTATTTTATTCAACTAAAATTGAGCTACTTTTCTTGTCAGTCCATGATGATATTGATAATTGCTTTTTGCATAGCACTAATAATAGAAAATATTGATTGCAATACAAGGTCCTACCCATAGTTTTTCATTTGAATTCATTCAATGCTTTTTAACCCCTAAAGGACCAACATGCCTTTTTTGGCAACATAGCCATTTTGGGCAAGTACGTGTGGCTAGAGATTTTCATATTTTGGAACCAAACTTTAATAAAAGGTGTGGAAAAGGAGTATCTTCAAAGCCCAACAATTTTCGTGACTTTTGACTACATGGTTGAAAAGTTATTGTATAAAGTGTTGTTTGTTTCTCAACTCGGGCAGTTTGGGCAGATAAAAAAAAATCACTTTTTTTGGAAATAAAAATTTAAAATTGGTTTTATTGATTTATATATACATGTAAAGCTCTGAATCATTCCATTTGGATTAATGAGTCAAAAGTTATGAAGGATCTTAGTTTGCGGGTAGTTATGGATTCTCTTCGCTAAAATAAACTTTGAAGTCCTTTATTTTACTCAATTTTCAATATTTTTGAAAAAAAATAAAAAAATAGGGTGTAGATTGTTTATTAAAACATTTGAACCATTGGGATTGGCATTTTTCAATTCAATAAATAAATTGTTATCATTTTTGTATTTTGAATCATTCTCTACTTCTTTCTTCTTACTATTTTTTTTGTACATGTTGTACAATTCCAAATGATATGAAAATTTTCAAGCATGTAGCCAACTTGAATTGGAGAATAAATACAAAGAGTTGAAATCATTTTGGACATTTTTGCATACAAATGTGACCTTCTGAAGTGCAGCTGCCGGGATTTTTGTAGTGAAAAAAAATGATTTTTGGAACTTCAAACACTAATATCTTGCAATCTACATGGCAGAAATTTCTGAAATTTTTTCTACATCTTCCCAAAATAGTGAACTAAAAGATCCTATGGTTACATATGTCAAAAAATGTTTTTTTTCTGAAATTTGGTAGGTGTCCTAGAAATGACAGTTTTGGAGCAATTTTGGTGAAAACATAGTTGCGGTCCTTTAAGGGTTAACTTATGCCTTTCTAGGTATATAGAATTACATATTGTGATACAAGAAATAGGAACCATAATATATTGTAGACAAAATGAAAAAATTCTATTCTTTTGGATTATACTTCTTCAACTCCGGTCCATTACCTTCTACAAGTTAATGGCATAACCACCAAACAATTTCATCATTTGTGGACCATGTTAGAAAGTTTGAAACAAATTCAAAACAACAACACTATAATAACATTGTGAAGGAACATTCAATTAAAGTAGATGAAGCAAATGGCATAGAGCATATATATTTTAGAAACAATTCTTGAGTATTAGGAACATTAAAGGGATGCATAAAACCAATCAATACTCAACACAATCAATCAATAGCAACCACATTTGTAATTCCCACAAATTGCACCTAAGCATATTTACTATTTAACAACAAGATTTGTTTATATAGGGTTGAATTTATAAATGATCGAAAAGGATTTTCAACACAATTTGCAATGCATGATTCCAATACAATGATTGATGTGGGAGTGAGTTATGAATTTTCTAGGTGCTACTAATAGGTGTACCAATAATCAACCAAATGTTCCAATTATTGTGAAACCAAATAAATCTTCAAAATCAAAATATCTTCATTCTAGGCAAGAATGTAGATGTGATGGTTTTCGGTTAATGATGATTTTGAATTTACTTTCTTTAGAAGTATAAGTAGAAAAGTTTATAATTATAGTGTGAAACTCTTGAAATTTTGGGACTGTTAGTAGCTTTAGAAGGTTGAATTTAAGCCTTTAAATAATAAAGATCCTTCTAAGATAAACAAGTTAAATCTTGCGGTACACATGTGATATTTTCAAACATGAGGCCAACAATGACCTTCATAAGCTTGTTCTTATTCATTCACTGGGCTCGCACATCTAGGATTCATGACAAATTGCAATGTGAAAACAAATTGATTTTTCTAAGTTCTACGACAATTTGGGATTCAATCAAATTGTTCATGTGTTTGTCAAGTCAATCCTAAAGTGTCTATTTTTACAATTTTGAACCACTTGCACTTCAATGGTTGTAACGTTTACAAGTGCAAAATCTATTGCATAACCAACACAGTATTTTCTTTCGAGAGCAAAATTAGATTTTGAACTCAGAAAAGCTTCTAGATTTGGATTTAAAGTAGAGGGATGAATGCTAGATCATTCAAATGGTTGAAATTGTGACAACATGCTACTTGCAACACTCTTCATTAAATGTAACAAATCTTCACCTAATTGAGAATAACTTATACTAATAAGAAAGATTACACAAATACATTTATACATCTCCTAAAAGAAATTCATTGTGAAAAAGTAGACCTCCCTCTAAATGAAGGAAAGTATTTGAGAAGGGGTATTCTCTAAGGGTGTATTAGTTTTTGTCCCCCTATAATTGTTTTATTTTCTAATTGATCCAATTTTTGTCTTGCTATGGGTAATCCTACATAGGAAAATTACCTCATTTTTCCTACCTTAAATTAGTTATAATTTTTAGTGTTACTATTTCTAATAATATGCCCCCAAAAATTCCATCAAAATTTGTAACAATACTAGAACTCTCTCCAACAAAGTAATATAACAACAAAAGAATTTTAGGATCAAGTCTTTATTAACCCCTAAAGAACCAACATGCTTTTTTTGGCATCATAGCGATTTTAGGCAGGTACATGTGGATAGAGATTTCCATATTTTAGAACCAAACTTTAATAGGAGGTGTGGAAAAGGAGTATCTTCAAAGCCCAACAATTTTCGTGACTTTTGACTACATGGTTGAAAAGTTATTGTATAAAGTGTTGTTTGTTTCTCAACTCTTGCAATTCGGGCAGATAAAAGAGATCATTTTTTTTGGAAATAAAAATTTGAAATTGGTTTTATAGATTTATATATACATGTAAAGCTTTGAATCATTCCATTTGGATTAATGAGTCAAAAGTTGTGAAGAATTTTAGTTTGCGGGTAGTTATGGATTCTCTTCTCTAAAATAAACTTTGAAGTCCTTTGTTTTACTCAATTTTCAATATTTTTGAAAAAAAATAAAAGAATTGGGTGTAGGTTTTTTATTAACACATTTGAACCGTTAGGATTGGTGTTTTCAATAAATAAATTGTTACCATTTTTGTATTTTGAATCATTTTCTACTTCTTTCTACTTACTATTTCTTTTGTACATGTTGTACAATTCCAAATGATATGAAAATTTTCAAGAATGTAGCCAACTTGAATTGGAGGATGAATCCAAAGAATTGAAACCATTTTGAACATTTTTTCATACAAATGTGGCCTTCTGAAGTGCAGCTGCCCGGATTTTAGCACTAGAAAAAAAATGATTTTTGGAACTTCAAACACTAATATCTTGCAATCTACATGGTGGAAATTTCTGAAATTTTTTCTACATCTTTCCAAACTAGTGTACTAAAAGATCCTATGGTTACATATGTCAAAAAATGTTTTTTTTTTCTGAAATTTGGTAGCTGTCCTAGAAATGACAGTTTTGGAGCAGTTTTGGTGGAAACATAGTTGCGGTCCTTTAGAGGTTAAAAGAGTCTATTTCAAATACAAGAGCTAGAGGATTCAAAGGTGTATAAATATTGACATGTAACCCTATTCAATCCTTCAACAAAATCTACAAGTACAAAGAACAAAATCAATCACATTAAGAATTGCATTCTATGATATATACATATAAAAGGCCAAAAACCTTCATATCACATTGTATTGTAATAGGACAATACTCATTAGAAGAAATTTGGGCCCTCTAAGAGCGTTCTAGGATGACTTTGATTGGGATCCTTAATTGGATATAAATGTCTAGATATCCATAAAGAACGATAATTTTTTCCTATTTCCATCTATTTTTGACATCATTATGTTTACAATATTACATGCTTTTTATTAGACAATGGGACATTAGGTATTGTTTGTCATTCAAATCCTAAGTACATTGAGGGAATATTTTATATGGAAAAAGACAAATTTGATGCAACTTTATTAGTACTAATGACTCATGACGTTTCCACAATGAAACACTATTGAAATTCTTATTGGAAAATGAGACATTAGGTACTTCTTGTGATTTGAGTCTTTAGTATTATAAATGAATTTATTATTTAAAAAAAATTATGGATACTTGGTGCTCATGATATTTGTATAGTCAAATGTTTCTTATCGGACAATAAGATATTAGGTACTTTTTGTTATTCATGTCCTTAGTACTCCAAATGAATTGTTTATTTTGACAAATTCATGGGTACTTGGGTCATTGTAAGAAACACATTATAGGAAATTTGAGCTCTGTAGAGGATTGTTCTACATTCAATATATGTGCAAATACAACAAATTTTAAATTTTAAATTTTAAAAGTACTTTTAAAAATTATTTAAATTTTAATAATAATAATAATAACTAATTTTTTAATAAAATCTAATGGGGCACAATGTTTGGCTTTTAATGGCAATACTTTGTATGAGCCAATTTCTGCTAATTTGGACTCTTGTTTTCAAGGTTGTTACATTTTTATATAGTAAAGAAAACTTCCTATAGCCTAAGAATTTTTTGAATGGCTTGCCTTTTTGTATACCCCTTCACACATTCAAGTGATTTTTGGCTCATAACCTTTTGCATTGTATATCTATTTTCTATGAAGTTTTTTATTAAGGTTTATGTAAGAATTTTGGGCATTGAATAATTTTTCTAATTTTTAAATATCATTTTATTATTTTAAAATTGATTATGATTGGATGACTACTTTGCTATTTGTAGAACTATTTCTGACCTAAAAATGCAAATTTCAAGGTGAAAATTGATATGCAAGGACTTATACTAAAGTTACATAAGCCTCTAAAGACATTTTTTAAAATAATAAAATTTCAAATTTCCATATGTATTCAAAGTGCCCTATTTTTTTGCACGTACAAAGAATACAATTTTTTCCCCAAAGATGCAAATTGTTGAGAAGAAGCATCTTCAAGTTAGAAAAAATGAATTTTCAGATTTTTAATTTATTAATTTTTTTACTATTTTTTGAAAATGAAATTCTAGAGTATATATTTTTAAATTTTCTATCACTCTTCAACCCCAAGCGCTCAAACGACCATTTTTTGGTCATTGCCTAACATTAAACAAAATCTTTAGGCAAAAAAAAACTTTTTTCAACTTTTTTTTCTTTTTAGTTTTGAAAAAATTGGGTTTTCTTTCAACATTTAAATTCAAAACTAAAATCAGTACGGTCAAACAAAAATTATAAGACATATAGCACAAAAGATTTAGAATTGCCTACTGTTGAAAAACTTATTATTTTGGGAAAGTGTTGATGGTCTCATTACTAGATCTTTTGCATTTTTTCACAAATCAATAGAAACCACAATGTTGACCAATTAAAAAATACTTCATATACTAAATAATTTTATAATTTTGACCATACGAATACTTTCTACATTTTGTGCTTCACATTATCTTCTTTGATACCAACTCCAAGAAAGTTACATAACTTACATTTTATAACACATTTGTGTTTTGTCCTAACCCCTTGGGCTTTTAGGGATTAAGTGAGCATAACTTTTAAAGACAAAGTTTTCTATGTCACAATTTTCACACACTTATTATTTAAAGTATTTTACAAATTATCCATATTTTATTTCATTTTAAAGAATTTCATTCCAAAAATCATAGTTTTGAAATATTCAAGCCATTTTGGGTCAAATTATTGATAGGTGTTTCTTACAATGACAATGATGCACTTGATGAAACTCACACTTCTAAAATAATGATTGATACAATTATGTGCATATTTGTGCACTTAGGTTGTCATCTCTAGCCTTCAATAAATAGCCTTGCATGTCAATTCTTGAGGTGCTCTTTGGGGGTTCAAAATTTTTCTAATGATACTTTGGTCCCCAAAATTCTAAGCCCAATGCACAAAATAAATAATAAGTGCCAAGTCCAAAACTAAATTTGTTGTTTGATAATGCCTACCATTAAGATATTCTATCCTATATGATTAAAATATTTTTCGAATATTCACAATTATCAAGTACTCTAAATACATTAGTAATATCCTTGATGCTTTACAAACACAATTTTATATTATAATCATATATAAGACATAATACTTTTTACTTTAAAGGATTAAATGGCACCCTAACTTTGTTCTTGTGTAGTTATATGATCCCTACAAAGAGTGTCCCTTAAGGACATAGCCTTAGCCATTTAAATCCGTTCTCAAATGCAATATTAATATAGCAATTTCATGTGCTATAAGGTGAAAACACCCTAATCTCAATCATGTTCTCATTCCTATACTATAGACTACACATTTTGTAATTGTGTCTTCTTGTTTCTAGACTTTGTTTAATTTTTCTTCATAATGCTTAATTTTGATTCATTAACACATTTGAAGGACACACTCTTAACTTTGATTCATTAATTATTGATTTTTGCAAAGTTTAAATTTATGTGCACCTATATATGTCAGTTTTAGCAATCTAGGCATGCAACACTTTGAAAAATCTTAGAAATTACATATGACATTTGGAAAATCTATTTCTTTTAATATCCATGATTTTCACTCAATATTAATACTAAAAAATTATTATTTTTTGGAAAAGGTCCCTCCAACTATGCTAAATTGCTTATATTGATAGTTTTGGGTGCTCCTACCTTAGTACAAAGTTGTGGATGAAATATTGTGCGTTCACCACATAAGGTTAAGTCACTATATCTTTTGTGAGGATCCAATTCAATATAAACTATGTCTGTTGGGAGGAAATATGCCACTTGTCAATTTGTGATTGGTGTGAAGCGAGGTGAACCTTTGAAAATATGACTTCAAAATTCAATGTCGACGTTAGTTCATCCATCCCTCACTAGGCCACTTTTCGTTGGCGGCCAGTTGCATCTATAGTAGTGCGACAAGTCAATTGCGGAGGCCATTTTGCCCCCCTGTTGTTATCCTTGAAGAAAACACTGGAACATTTTATTTGTTGCATAAGATAAAATTTGCAAATTTTGAATTCATATTTGCAATCAGAGGCCCCATATTAGCTCAGCAAGACATTGACACCCAAATTAACATGGCACAAAACAAGGGACTTTTTTTACTTTCACCCTTGGTTGGAGCTCTACAATGGGCTCGTCGGAATACATTAGACTCTGTCCTGGCGACCTTGTATTCTTTTTTTTCTACAAAGAAATTCCATTTCATTTGTTTAAAAATAAATAAAATTCAATGTCGACACCCATTGATTTGACGGATCTTGCTGACGGATTGTATTTAGCCAAATGTCCTCCCCGCAATTTCACTACCAGTAGGAAGGCAAAGCAAAAATCCATAGAGAGATTCACCATGAGATTCTGGAAGATTATGTTAGAGGGCTGTGAGTCTCTGATTCGTCACCGGGGACTCACGAGTTCTTCTTTCGAATTTATACATAAACTAAGGCGTAATTAGGCTGATAACACCCACAAAAGAGCATTAAACCTATATTGGCATTACACATACCAATGTGCCATTTGGTCATTAGGTGGGATTTAGGATAGTTTACATCCAAAACGGGCCTAGTCTTAGCTAAATAGACACCAAACTGATAGAGATGTGCAGGATTAGGGTAAGAAGCCTAAGAAGGCCCTACCTAGGCTAGGAAGTCCTCGTAGGGGGATCTAGGAGGAATCCCCCACTCCCCATAGCATCGAAGAGAATACGGATAAAATACTAACCTTGAAATGCAGGTACCGGGCGATTTCCTAATTCTTGGAGCACGCAGTGGGGATGCAGATTTGCATCCATGTGTGGGGATCCCATGGGTGATCCCCTCTAAAGTTTGGGAATTTTCCGACATTGTTTGGATATTTTCCCAAACGGTCAACCGCGGTGGATTTTGGGTGGGAATTCGAAAGAATATCCCAAGGTGCGGTAAAATCCCACTAAAAATCCGGCGAGGCGGTCTGACACCAACGGAGCGCTTCCCCAAGTTTCAAGACAAAACAATAGTTGGAAGATCCCGAATCGGCGACATTCCTCCCCAATTGACAAATTAAATGACGAAAGCGGCGGTTGACCGGCGTACCGGGGCCATACGACATCGGAATGGAGCCTATCTTGGGTCTATTCCTACCCCCTTCCATCTACTTGGAAGATTGGTGAAGGTTTGGGGTCCAAAATTGCTAAACTCCAAAAGTTGGGAATTTATCCCAACTTTGATCCTAGCTTATGCTAAGATTCCTTAGGAATTTGGACATAGTGTAAGGGGTAAGGGAGTTCTCCATAGGCTAATTATGGCCTTTTGGAGCCAATGGCGCAATCCGTTTACCATTTGGAGCTAAACTCCAAAAGTTAGCCTTTTGGGGACAGCACATGGAGAAGAAATGGGGGTTTTAGGCCCCCCAATGCTTTTTGGGGGAGTTTGGGCCCCATTAGCCGTGGGGAACGCGTAGGGAACGTGTGGGGAACTTCGGGCACATGTGGGAGCAAGTATCACCTCAAAAAGTTAGTGGAGGTGGCTCATGTGCTCTGGTGTAAGTAATTTCAAATTAAGTAGGTGGGAACACATGGGAACTTCTCCCATATGAGAACTTGTAGATTTTGGGGAAGGTAAATTAGACGGTTTTGCAAGTTCTTGTAAGGTTAGGTAAGATTTGAATTTCTCAATTCAAATTGTGTAGATTTTAGGTGGATAATTAGATTTGGGATGGGTAAACATGTACGAACCTCGTAAATTCCCTCATCTAGTTATTCTTAGTAGATTAAAGGGGGGGGTGCTACCTTTTGGGTATAAAAGGGGCGGCATTCTCCTCTCATTCTCTCTCTTTTCTCACTCCTACCCATTTAAGGGAGGAGGACTATTGGGCCCGGGTTATGCCGGATTTCCTTTGACTTTTGATGCCAAGGGAGTCTTTGATGGTCTTTTGGGGGTTTTGCACCCTTTGGTAAGTGTGGTTTTTACTTGGGGACTTGAGACCCCCCCAAGTGGTGAAATTTATTGCAATCTAAGCTTGGTTTACTCATTGTATTGTGCACTATTGAGAGTTGTTGTAGGAGAGACTTGTGAGGAACCAAGGGATAACTTGGGAGGTGACTTAGAGCGTATGTTTGCAATTTGTACACTCTCTTTTCCCTCTTCTCTTAGCCACGGGGTTAATTTAGTCCCATAGGGGACGGCAAAGCTTTGACTACTAGTGTCTTAGGAGTTGTGTTCACCCTCTTCTCCCTCTTCTCTTAGTTACGGGGTTAATTTAGTCCCATAGGGGACGGCGAAGCTTTGACTATTAGTGTCTTAGGAGTTGTGTTCACCCTCTTCTCCCTCTTCTCTTAGTTACGGGGTTAATTTAGTCCCATAGGGGACGGCGAAGCTTTGACTATTAGTGTTTTAGGAGTTGTGTTCACCCTCTTCTCCTTCTTCTCTTGTTCTTGGTGTTGAGTTAAGTCCCATAGGGACGACGAAGCTTTGAACCCCCTAAGGGTCAAGGCAACTAAACTTTTCCTTCTCCCTCTTCTCTTGTTCACGGTATTAAGTTAAGTCCCATAGGGACGACGAAGCTTTGAACCCCTCAAGGGTTAAAAGCTTAATAATGTGATTGAAACATCAAAAATTAGAGAGTTATTGGTAGTTAAAGTCTAAGAAAAAAGCAACAACAAAGAAAGAACCCTCCCGGCCCAAACCAGCCAGCCGTAGTCCCTGGACAGCCCCCCAGTCCGCGGAGCCCGGCCGGGGTCAGCCCACCCGAAGGGCGCCACGTGGCAGTCTCGGACCACTGGCTTATTTGTACTCGATTTTACCGGCGCGCTGCCGCTGACACCGAATCCGGCGTCTTTTCTTCATTCCGAGTTACGATTTAGGACTGAGCCTATTTTGTGCACTGGAGTCGTCACAGCGTCCGCCACGTCACTGCGCCACGTCGCCTACACAGTCAGCAGCTGCACGGGTTGGACGAACCGGGAGGCGCCACGTGGGTATCTCAGAACATAGCTTTATTTGTACTCGTTTCGATTGGCATAGCACCTTAGAGCCTAAATATAGACTTTGTTTTCTGTTTGGACGCTTAGTATAGGACTGATTCAATGCTTTGATTGGCTGGCCGGTTGCAAACTCTTAGAATAGGAGATAGTTTAGAGGTAGAAACTAGTTTAAGGGATAGTTTAGAAGTAGAAGGTAATTAGAGGAATAGTGTAGAAATAGTTTAGGAGATTAGTGTAGAAATAGTTTAGGAGTGAGACTCAAATCAAAAACAATCATAAAAGGTAGTCTAGGAGCACAATTGTAAAAGGAAGGGAAATAAATTGAGAATAAAGGGCTAACTATCACAATGGCGGAGGTTATGGAGGCGGCATGGAACAAGGAGGCCCGGCATGGGGCACACACGGAAAGGAGGTGGGCCTCTAAAACTCTCTTTTGATTTAATTTGTTAATGCAATTAGGAATTAATTAGTAGGAAAGGATTAGCAACCCCGGTGAGGTTAAGGTCCGGTGATTAGCAAATACAAATAGGAGGACAACCACAACTAGAATAGAAATAAGAAGAATGCATACGCAAACATAGAATAGAATACGGAGAAGTGAAATAGAAGGAACAAGGACAAATACGTAGAGTAGGACAAAAGAATACAAATACATAGAATAGATTAAAAAGAATATAAATACGTAGAGTAGATTAAAACCAAGACAAATACGTAGAGTAGAGTAAGACAAAGACAAATACATAGAAGTACGTTAAGATAAATACAAATACGTAGAATAGGATAAAAATACAAGAACGTAGAGTAGACCCAAACAAATACAAAGACATAGTGTAGATTAAAAGAATACCAATACGTAGAGGTAGACTAGACAAATACAAAGACGTAGAAGTAGGTTAAGATAAATACCAATACGTAGAATAGGATAAAAATACAAAGACATAGAGATGGGGTAGGAAATACCATACGTAAAGTAGGCTAGAACAAATCCAACCATGTAAAAGTAGGACAAGAGAACGAAACAAACAAACACTTAGAGTAAAACAGAAGGAACATAGAAGTAGGACAAGAGAACGAAACAAACCCTTGGTAGGATAGGTAGGCTAGCAAAGAAGATCCATTGCTTGGAAGGCACAATGGATTGACGCTTAGACACCCGTAGGTAATAGAATTGTTAGGACCAAAGCCTGGTTGTGATTGCTTAATTCCAAGGGTGGGAATGAAGCGCCCACAAGGGCCCATTCCTAACCAGTGCCCCATTGGCAATGAATAGGTACCCTAATGCCAACCAAGGTTGGAAAGGATTTCCATTTTTCCCTTTAAGTGCATGTTTTAGTACTTTTTAAGGTTTTGACCAATGAATTCATGACAAATGAGTGAACAAGTAGGAATCAAAGAATAGAAAAGTTTTTTTTTTTGTTTTTTTTTTGACACAAATAAAGGAGACCTTTACTGCAAAAAAGAGAAAAACAACACCCAGTCGCAAGCAGCCTGGGCACGAATAACAGTCAAAGTTAGAACTACCTAGGTTAGTAGTTAGTGGGGCGGTGGCCCTAGGAGCGGTGTGAGCCACACCAGGGACCACAACAAATCTACAGAGGTTTGTACACAAATCCTGCTTTGGAACCCGCTAAGTGCCATTATGGATTGCCATCTATCAACTCGGCCACGATTCCCTGTTGACACCAAGGTTTCACAAACCGTTCCTGCAGACTTGAACTAGCGTCAGGTCTTTTCTTTGTCGTCGCCAGGGTGTGATCCCACTCCACCCGCCTGTAGTCGACGAATTGGAGCCAAATCCTTTGCATCTGCTTCTTGGGGTTCCATCGTACGTTATTAAATGCCGTGTCATTGCGTTCCAACCAAAAGACCCACAGAATAACCGATTGGAGCACGGCCCACATGCTACTAATGCATTCAAACTTACGAGGAATGCGATTAGAGAAGATCCCTTGTTTCCAACTAAGTAATTGCCACGGACCTTGAGCATCCTTTCCATTAATGAGTGAGTTGAGGATATGAATCCCCCACCTCCACGCACCTTGAGCCGCTGGACATTCCCAAAACCTATGCAAGACCGATTCATGTGGACGTTGTGGGTAAACTGGACACCCAATTGGGATGTCATGTCGAATGCGACCACGCCACACATTAACTACAATAGATCTATGCCATATGAACCACATCAATCCTGCCTCCTTGGGCGCTTGGATTTTGATCCAAACAGTCTCCCACCGAAGCTTATGTTTTAGGGGCAATATTCCTTGCTACTTTCGTTCAATAACACTGGGAACCACTTGTTTCGACCTCAACAATTCTCTTCCAAGTTGGGCATTGTAATGAAAGAAAGGAATTGGTCTTTGGGGGGAGGGCCACTAAAACCGGTGGAGGTCCCACTGTAGCCGATCGATCCGCCCGAAGCATAAATTTAACGGAGAATGTGAGGCTCTTCTGAGGGTTGAAGCAACTCTCGTTCTATAGAACGAACCATGCCTTTGGAAGAGCTCGTTGTGGGCCTGTTGAGGTTCATGTGTTAAACGTCTTTCCACCACCATTCCGGAATTCGGTACCACCACTAAGCCAAGTAAGTCTGAAGGATATTCCATTCTCGGAGAAGACCACTTAGAACCAAATCCAGCCTTGGTCTGTACTGGAAAATCAACGATGGGAACTTGGCTAGAGGAGACTCATAACCGCCAATCCATTCCTTTTCCACAACATGGGAGTATAGTGTCGTGAACACAGAGCCCCACTTTTGCCGTAGCAAGCGAATGATGGCCTCCCATGCCCCAATCTCGGAATCAATCAAACCGAAATTTGCCTTGGCTTCGTCAAAAGTCAGGAATCTCGATTTGGTCCACATATGACTCACGATTTTTAGTCCTGCTTTGTGAAGCTGAGCTGCCCGCTTCTTGGTGAAACTAGGTCCAATCTGCGACAAGAACTGTGACCACCAAAGGGGTTCACCTAGAAGTTCTTCAGGCAACTACGGAGGTACTGGAATGAGCTCACCAACTATTTTTTTCCACGCTTTTCCAACTCGGGTCCACGCTTTAATTCCTTTCCTCGTTTGACATCCTGGTAGAGTGAAGAATTCAAGGCTTGGGCTCTACTAACCCCCGATATACGGTTGGAAGTGGAAGAGTCAATATCTCAATAAGACGTGTAGATTCGAATCATTAGGTTCATTAGCTTTCACTACCTACTTCGTCATAAGAGCAGTAAGTGCTCTTCAGGGTTAATCAATCCGATTCCTCCCTTAATTTTGCTCTGGCAACACTGTACCCATGCCACCTTCGCTCGGGAACGGTGAAGTGTCCCTGGCCACATGTAGTTCTAAATAGTAGTCTTACATTTCTGCACACCCAAAATTGTCCTTGCCCAAATAGCTATGAAGAAAAAAAGAGCAGACAATAGCACATGATTGACAACAACCGATCGTCCTGTTGTATTAATCCAGGCATTGCACCAAAAATCCAATTTGCCGTTGATTCTATCCAAGGCTTTTTTTTCACATTTTGGAAATGAAAGAAAAGGCTATATCTTTTTCGCAGTAGAGGCTGGCATGGCGATGTACATGTAAAGTCTCAAGTTCGAGGCTGGCGATGGTTCAAAACATGCGGTGCAAATTTAGGCGAATGCATTACTGTGGGCAAATTCATTTAGGCGATCACTATTTAGGGAGGGAGGCTACCCTGGCGACTACCATCACTCATTTTTCCATTCATGGGCGAAATGGAAGGGTGGAAGAGGGTCCAATTGGCGAAAGACCAAACAGCAGGTGAGTAGTTGCAGTACCAATGATTTTTTCGCGGTTTACGCGGGGCACATTGGGGCTTCCTCTTGTGAAATTTTTTTTCTGACGAAGACATGCAATGTTCTTCAGTAGATTTCGATGATACAGTATATAATACACGGCCCAGTATGAGTTCTACTTCTAACAATATGATCAATCAAATTGGTCATTTTGTAACCCTTAATCCTGTGCCTAGTCCTTCAGGGTTAAAGAGGTAGAGATTTTATCGTTGTGACGCAGGCGGATCCCAGTAAACACCATCATAATACGCAGCAAACACATGAGGATCGACCACGGCATATTTTATCCAAGCTGGAATTCGATCTACCCAAGAGCTGTCCCCCTTCCTCATCCTGAACTTGACTTTGGAGCCATGCGGAATCACAGAAACTCCATCCACATCAGGCAACCAGATAGACTAGACGCCAAACTGGTCTCTTTCCATGTTATGTTTGCTTCCATCCCAATTGTTGAAGTCCCCGATCAACTGAGCAGCCCTGTGCACAACAATACAACGGTTAAGGCTAGTCAGTCATTCATAGAAGAATACCTGTGCCTTAAGCTACATGCAAACACATGCAGCAGTCTCCCTACTGTGATAAACACGAATGGCACTTCAGAATCATGATCAGAGATACGGTGCTCTAGAGAGTTTCTCCTAAAGTAATGGTTTATGGGAAACATGACACGTGGAGGAAGACGATGCACAATCTATATCCATGGTTCTACAGTAGTAAATACATATCTCAGTGTCGGGCCACATAGTTGAGCACTGAGGATATGATAACTCATGCTGCCGCGGGAGCCCACTCCTGGTATACAATGCAATTCCCATCGCGAGTAAAGCCAAACTTCTCATAACCTACAGATAGCAAAAAAAACGCTGAGTTAGAACCTTAACACTAGAAGGTGAATACCTACACTAAATCACTGGTAGTGAAATGCTAAATACTCCATAAGACAGGAGAAAATGATTGGCAGACAGAAAAACAGACACAGTGAGCTTGACTCGATACAACTGTGAATCCCTTCACTTTCTTCATACCTCTCCTCACATTCTCTCTGCTGTAGCTGGCTAGCATAATAAACACACATTGATAACGGCAGAACCAGAACATCGAAAAGCTTAACCTTTCCAGCACCAAACTATCATGGTTTTTAAATGATCAATTGAGTGATTGTATTGAGAAAATATAAACCAGACAGGACCAAATATTATATCACCAGGATCATCGGAGATCATTGCATGTGTATGAATAAAATTGAAGCAGCCGGATAAGCAGCTGCCAATTTTAGCCAGTTTAAAAGTAAAGAAGGTGGCAAGTGCAGAGAACAAGAAACAAAAAAAGAGAGTGTAGAAGAAGGGATTCGGACAATCGGATCAAAAACTACACTAGTTGCATCAGTTCATTCCATGAGAAGCGACTTAAAGAGTTCATTCCATGAGAAGCGATAACCGTAAGAACACTTTTCCTGATTGAAATTAAAGGAACCGTAATTAATCTCATTTCACGAGGAAGCATTATGCATAAGATAACAGACTATTAACTACCCAACTAACTTCATCAGCAATCGTCATGAAGAATTCAGCCCCTAAAGAGCATTGCAGGGGAGGAAGGGAGATGTAATTCTTACATCGACGGTTTTACACAAAGAAGGATCAAACGAAGGATATATCGATTCGGGATTCCAGGGAGTAAATCTGCATTCCGAACAAATGAAATGGATTGGTCCCTCACAACGAAGAACATTCCAAGGATCACGGCCACTATTCTGGGATTTCAAACGTACCCCACTGAATCTGTTCTATGAATGTTGTGCACCTGTTCTCAAATCTTTTCAAATTGACGATCCCACGGTTGACGAAATGAGTCAACCCCCCAGTTTTCCCGGGATTCCGCTCCATGCCGACGCTGCGGAAGATTGTTCAATATCATTTCTAGATCCTGAAGTCCAGTCGTCGCTCGAGTTCCTTCAACTGAAACAACGGTTATACTTAGATCTCTCAACTTTCATGGAGTTCTTGTGGAGTTGCATACAACAGACGCTGCTGCTGACATAAGAGAATCAACCTGGAAAATGGAAATACAGTAGAGTAGAGAACAAGACTAATATATACCAGAGTACTTTCAACGAACATCAATCAGTAAGATTCGCTTCTTCAGAAACAAGCGAGGTTCAATTATTTTAAAAAGACTTTCTCACCACCCCTTTTGCATCTCAATCTGTCCACACATTTAGTTGAAAATCTCAACACAAACCATGCGCATCCTAGTCATTCAAAACATCACTCATTATCTGTAAATATGTAGCGTAGTTAGTAAAACTCAAGCAAGAAAAAGTGACAGCTCCTAAGCCAAAGTACCTTTAAAAGGCTTGATCACCAATTGCTTCACAAGACAAGTTGATCAGGAAATCATGATCACATCACCTGTATACGACACTGCTTCCATGGACGATGAGATGTACCTACACAGATGTTAAAACCTATCGACGCACCAGTGCTTCAAACTGAAATTAAATATAAAGAGGTTTGTAACAAGAAGAGCAGCCTTCTTACATGTAAGCGGTATTGCTTCGAAGCTAATCTGCATGAGTCTGATATACCAACGCAATCAGTAATAACAGTGAATTGAACTTAATAATATTAGTCCGTGTCATTGAAGTTCATAACCGAAGACAAGAACTCGATCAGATTCAAGAACAAAATGAATCTTAATGAACATCTAGAGCTAAGCTCAGGAAAATATTAGTGCCAACTAAAGGTTGCAGTTACCTGTGCTATGACCACTCACTTTTGCTATCAGAAGTCCCACAACTAATTAAGTGCTGGACAAATATCTACCTCGACCTCCTGCCACAAACCAGTCATCGAAAACTTGCTGGTAAGGAAAGTTCTCCAAGGTATAAACATGTTGGGAGAACATCCCTAGTACGACTTGAATATGTTCCTCCAAATTATTGCGCAGCTTCGATTTAAGAAATCCAAGGGTGGAGAATAGGCGTTCATCTTCCATCGAACCCAGAACATGGACAACAACAATTTCAGCAAGCTTCAGGAACTCCCCAAAATTTTGAGTCAAGTTATGGTTGCTGTTGAGTACTCTCCAGACTTTCGTCAACGGATTTATGTCGAAAGGGGGGAGCATAGCAGCCCGAGAATTGCTTTTCATGTATGTTTTGAAGAGAGCACGCTGTGTGATGAGAGCCTCACGATCAATCACAGGAGGAATCAAGCGCTTGTGGTCACCCTCCCCAAGAACCTTCCCATGTCCATACGTGTCCATCAAAATGCGTAGGTGACTGTCGAACATCTCGTCTGCTGTTGGCATGCACCAATATTGGGGATATAAAATGCCCAATGCATTCATAACTTGTTGGGCAGGGAATCGATTATCTAGTTCTCCAATCAACATCGTTGCTACACCTGCGATCAAATATATTACGCAGTGAGAAGTTTATTCAAGAACTTAGTGGTTTCATAGAAAAGGAATGACTATCTGCAACATCAATGTCAACATCACACACAAATGAAAACTTGCAATATTGAGGCAGTGAAATGAGAGGAAGAGAACGTACTAGTACACTCCGCCTTCACTTTGGCTAGCAAAACGACCCAAACTTTGCGGTCAACTGGAGCTCCTTTGTGTTCGGCAGGGATTAGCTCACCATGACAAACAAAAGATAGCGTAGAATTGTCATTCAAATCTGTAATCCACTTAATGTGGATTTGCTGGTGGCTACAGTCAAATAGATTATTGAAGCTCCAAAACTCATCTAAGGTGAAGGCTGTGTCTTTGTCTTCGTACATGCGGTGTAGTGCTCCTTGGCAAATATTCACCGCAACCACCATTAGGGGAAAATTGAACCCTTAAAGAGGCTTTGAGTTTTCTTACTAATTTTAATACAAATTAAATGAGTATGAGAGTGCCCATGTCATCATTACTACTTCCATGTAGGATTGCATGTATCCACTTGGCTTGTAGATATTTGCGGTAGGCGTGTGCTCCATCTTTCATGATTGAATCATCATGAGATTTGAGAGATTTGGGAGATGGATTAGATAATGATGACAATTTTTGAATTTATCATGCAATTCTTGGCATAATTAGTGAGATAAAAAGGCTCTTTCCTCCCAAATAGTTATGAGACTATGGAGATGGATTGGATAATGATGATAAATTTTTGAATTCATCATGCAATTCTTGGCCCAATTAGTAAGTTGAAAAGGCTCTTCCCACCCACTCTCTTGCATTACAAAGCGGCCTCTTTGGAGGTTCAATTCTCCCCTAATGGAAGTCACAGACGTACACGTCTCTTTTTTGTGCAAAATTGATCAATGTGTCGATTGCTTCTAAAAGGGGCAACAATGCACACATTCCAAGCAAAGTAAACGGGTCAAGCAAAAGTACGAGACAAGCCTGCACACAATCAAGAACGACTAGTTAGTAAGTGCATTAGTACATATACAATACATGCAATCAAGTGCAGCACGTTACAGGAATGATGAAATCAGAACTTCGTAAGTGAATTGGAACTTTGTAACTAAATTAGATAAATTACTAAGTAAGACATGAGAACCTTGTTTTAATACTCTAAGGTCAAAATGATGATTGACGCTTCATCATGTAGACACTATTGGAGATGATCTACCGAAATATACCTCAGCTTTGTTCTTTTCGTGAAGATCTGCCGTCATTTTGTAAATGAGCGTGCGATATTCAGACAGGAGGCGCCACAAGGGCTCGATTAAACTCACTGTCGCAGTCCGGAAATATCATGTAAGTAAAATAGGAAGATAGTATATAGAGTAGCTCCATTTTTCAAAAATTTTAGGGTTAGATATGGAAAGAAGAAGACAATTAAAGTCTTTTTCCCTTGAGATTTGTCTGAACCGGATTAACCAAGGAGAATTTCCGAACTATGGGTATAAGTTCCCGGATCCGGATTCCTCAGTATCCAGAACGGAACTTTCCGGAAGACGGAACTTGCTAAGAACGGATCCGATATTGTCAAAGACGGATCCGGTCTGCTTAGGGACGGATCCGAGCCAGTTCCGAATGGTCGGCACCTACGGGTCTACGCCGCCGACCTACGGAAACTAGCGTAACGGCCGGGGAACGTCGCGCCGTTCCGAGGGGAACTGGGAACGCAGGGTACCGACTGGTATATAAACCCCTCCACTCCACTTCATTTTTCCTTTTCGATTTGGCAAATCGAGGTACGACTTGTGTGCAGGTTTTGGAGCGCGTATAGAGAGAGAAAGAGTGGTGAGCAGTAGAGATCGGTTCCGGGTTTAGTTCAGGGTTGGTGCCGACTACACCGACAAGTTCCGACTCAGGCGGAGAGATGGCGAGTTCCTCCAATCCGAAACGGACGGTAGTGACTGCCAAGGCGATTTCGCCACTCATCCCTTCCGATCCGCAGCATCGGAAGGAGTTAGAGGATGATTTGGTCTTCCTAGGATGTCACGGGTTGATCAAGCGCCCGTGGAGTGTGAAGAGTGATGAGATGGTGCAGGAAATCCTCTCGGGAGTTCCGAATCAATACCAACTCATAGTGAGGGGTAGACCGAGTGCTTGGTCGCCGAATACTTGGGCGGATGTATACGGTTTTGATAAAACCGGATTAGGTCTAGCTCCCCGGACGGACAAGTTCGGTGTTAACAAGTTCCAGAATCAGCCCCACCCTAAGGACGGATATTCAGTTCCGGATTGCACGAACGACCAGCACAAACGGATGTTGGAATTCCTGATTCCCATCCTCTACCCGGAAAAGCCTACCCGTGTCACGGTGACGGTAGCAAACACCATCTTCGGGTGTTTTGAGAAGCTGTGAGCCGTTCAAAATTTTTGATTTTTGCAAATTGCCTTGTGTAGTGAGAATAGAGGCAATTTGTTAGGTCAAGTTTACACTTAGAAGGAATTAGAGGCTAATTGTCATTCAGATTCTAAAGGACATAGTATTCAAATATATGAAGCAAGGCAAATTGACTTGGTAGTTTTCCCATGAACGATTGATTTCCAGCGTAGTCATATACTCAGTCGATTTGCCATTTTCATTTGTACATCACTCTTGATTTTCATAGCTAGACTATTTGTTGTGTTCTATGTACCACTGAATTTCTTCAATTCAATATAATATTTACTTATCTAATCGTCTTGCTAGCTGAGTACCTGCGATGGGGCCAACTTTTACGGCAAATTGACTGATTGAAAGTATTACTTGTGTTTTTGTCGGTCCAGGGATTGGACTTTGTCTTTGTGTGTGTGTGTTTATGAGTTAAGCAAATTTGACAAAGAGCAAATTGCCTCTGAACTCAGTTGAAGAAATTCTTTTAATTGTGACTTGATTGAGTGTGTGTGTGAGTGTGTGGGAAAGAGTTAAGCAAATTTGACAATGAGCAAATTGCCTCTGAACTCTACTTTAAAAACTTTACTTGTACATTACTTAAGATTAGAATCTGAATAGAATTACTTTGGTATGTTAGAACGATTTGCTGTGTATATAATTGAAATGCTGTGTGACTGTGATGATGTGTGAAGTGCTAAAACAAATTGTCTTTTTGTGATCTGTCTATTTGCCTTAGTTGCATTCAGTTTTTAAGGCATTGAAAATTATTAAAAAGCCATAATGCAACTAATTGTCATTGTGTCTTGTATGTGAGCAATTTGCCATTGAACTGAACGAATTGCCTATGTGTTCAGTGCTAAATTGTTGACAATTACTAAGAACATATGATACAGCTAATTGTCTTGGTATGGCATGTATGTAAAATCAGCCATGGAGCTTTAGCAAATTGACATGGCCATTGTTCATGTTAATGTATGCATGTGATGTGTAAGTCAAATCGTCTATGTGTGATGGAGAAGTGCAATCAGATTATTCCACCATACCTACAGTCGAATTGTCTTAAAGTTTAATTGCAAAATCAAATTGTTAGAATTAGTGGAAACTTGAGTGAGATTTTTCAGCAATTTGCCTGAGTGAATAAATATAAACAGCCAATTGCCCAGCATGAGTTGGTGTGGTTGGTGAAGAAGCTGTGGCGAATTGCTTTGAAGTCAAATCGATGCAGAATTAAAGAAATGGAGAAATTTTGGCAAATTGCCAAAATACAAATTGGAACCTGAAAAGATAAAATCAAAACGACTTGGCCGAATTGCAAATTGACATCAAGCGTCAATTAAGGAGTTTTGTCTAATTGATATTAAAAATTTTATCTTATGTCTAATTGCATTTATCATGATAACAAATTGTCATAAATTTGAAGATGAATAAAAGAATAATTAAATCATAAATTTTGACAAATTGCTATTGTGCATTGAAATTTTATAATAAAATTATTTGTGAAATTGTTGTGAGTTTTGATTATAGAAAAAGAAATTCTATAATTAAAATTAAATTTAATTGCATTGATAAATTGCATTATCATAATTGTGAAATATGTCAAACTTATAGAAAATACGATTTGATAAATATGAAGATGTAATTAAATTAGAGTTTAAATTGCTGAAATTGATAAATTAAATTAAATTACTTCTCAAAAGGAATTAATTTGATAATAATTATTTAAAAAGATTAAATTGTTGATAAATACAATTGAAAAGAAACCATGGTCTTAGGTCCATAGGAAGTTACTATGACGAATTGCCTTATGACAAATTGCCTTGGTGTTGATGATGAAGAAAAATGACAAATGGCTTTGAAGTGTGATGGTGAAACAATATGACAAATTGCCTTGTGATTTATAAAATCACCACTAAATTATTTTAGTCAATATATTGAGGATCAAATTGTCAATAATATTATAAATTGTTCTAAGATCAAATTAAATTAATCAATTGATTTGAACATGTGCAGTGGCATGGAAATGAAGACAATTGCATATACACTCATGCCTTGCATTTAATTAGGGACAAATTGCCTTAGGACTGGGACTGGTTTAATACTCATTTAAATTTGTGATTAGGCTAGTTAAATAGTGACGGAAGACAAATTGCTTGGTAAAAGAATTTCATGGTAATTAAGGAATTGGCCGAAGAAGAATATTATATATATATTATATAACTTGTTGCAATGATTAAGTCAGATAGTGCATGCAGGTGACAAATTGCTACATACCCTTGACAATTTGCTATTCCCTTTTAGAATATTAGTCCAGGACTGAGACAGCACTCATGTGTCCATAGCATTATTAATGGACTGATCAACAAAATTATTTCTTGGGAATAAGAGTGAAATCCCAAATTTTCCATTCAAATGTCTTTGTATGTAGAAATTAGCAGTATATTTCAATCCATTCTGAATTATATGTGACTTTAGTCATAATACGTTAGACTATTTGACCATTCCCCTAGATTTGAACCCCTATACTATAGTCTTGGGTTTTGTGGAATTAACCAAAATCTAGACTACAGAAGCGGATAGTCAACTGGAGCCTAGTCCTCCAGTGGGTAGTTAATCGGCTAGCCGAGCATGTAGGACGGGAGAAGACCAGCACCATCAACGCCTATCTCTTCCACCTGTACCACCACAATGATGTACTAAGTGGCCCGGAACTCCTCCGCTATGAGACGGGAGTTCAGATCCTCAAGTACGGCTTGACGGATGAGTTGGAGAAGGAGCCGGAGGACCTAGAGGACGAGCGGATGGACGAGGACCCGGAAGAGCAGAAGCCGGCCAGCCAGTCGGAACGGAAGAAATCCACGACGCCAGATAAGAGGGGACATCCAGACCCGGATCCACCCGGATTGACCCTGGGGAAGAAGAAGCGGAACCACTTCGACACCATCATCCGTCACGCCATGATGGCACACGCGGACAGCAACCAGTGTGAGGCGATACTTGAGCAGATCGTCACGAAGTTGGGCGCGGTGAAGATCGAGGATATTCCGGAAATCCTCGACCGTCTTCCAACTCAAGAGGTGTTGCGGAAGAAGGACGAGGAGATCCGGAAGTGGGAGGACGAAGCCCGGAACCAGACGGATCGGACCCGACAGGCGGAAGATCTGGCCCGGGTAGCTGAGGAGGGACGGCGGAAGGCGGAAGAGGAGCGGAATGGGCTCCAGAGCACGGTGAATTACTTGGAGGGTGATCTCAGTGTCGCCAATGGAAAGATCGTCGAGGCCATCTCCTTGGTTCAGAACCTGCAAGAGTTGGTGGCCCAGCCGGCGGACACAGTGATGAGGGCGAAACTGTTTTCCGCCCGGCTGATGACGGAAGGGCACGTCACCGGATCAAAAGTCATCACCATCTTGGTGGATTACCAGGCCAAGATGGAAGGGGTATTGAAGGAGATGAGGGCCTTAATTGGGGCTCTCAATCCGGAGTTGGGGGAAGGACTGTCGAGCTTGCTCAACCAGCAAGTTTATACGGACTTCAGCTCCGGAGCACAAGGACGGATGTCGACGGATCGGAAGCTACTCGGAAACTCGCCGGTCGTGAAGAACCTCGGCGAGCTCGGATCGGATCCGAATGCGGCTGGACCGTCCAACACACCTACGGAACCGCAAGAGAAGAGGGCATCACCACGGATTGACTTGGAGATCCGGATGAAGGCCCTAGCGAATCCGGCCAGGGAGAATCCGGAGAAGTTCGCCCACATGAACGAGCCAGACAGAGTTCTGGGCAAGGATCCGCACAGCAAGACAGTCATCTTGGATGACTCGGACAGGGAAGACAACCCGCCCCTCACCATTCGTGATGAAGTTAGGGAGCAGGGCGGATTCCAGGGAGTGGAGCATTCGGAAAGCTCCGAGGCGGATTCGGAGGAGACTTCGACGGAAGACAGCGGAACGCCACCGGTTCCGATTTAGAAGAGGCAGAATCGATCCGCCACCAAGAAGGCTCCCCCTCCCAAGGTAGCAACGCAGAGGAGTTCAGTTCCGCCCGTGGGCACGACATCGAAGCGAGCGCATAAGCAGGATAGGGTTGAGTAGTTAGGTAGGATTTTGAGGTTTTGGGACGGAAGTTTCCTGGACGGATTTCCCGGATGTGGGCCCCAATCCGGAACTTTAGGAACAACTAGCCGGACCTTTCCGGATAATCCGGTTGGGCTCCGATTGGTTGTTTTGGATTTTCTTTTTGCCTTGTTGGCATTCCGTTTCTGTTTTTAGGCTTTGACTTTCATTTTGTTTTGAGCTTTTAAGGGGCAGGCAAGTTAGTTGGCCTGTCATTCCCTCCTAGTGCATATTCCATTGTATTTCATTCCCTTCTTTAATTTGAGCCGGCGGATGGACATTCTAGCTCTGACTTGTGTTTGAGTCTTTTCTTGGTGTGTTCGTTGAAGTGTTGAGAGGCAAGAGGGAAGGGTGAGGAGGAATCCGGATTCTTAGGCACTTGAAATCCAAACTGAGTGACCAACTTCTGAGAGTTAGGATCTTGAATCGTGAGTTTGAGCGTGGAGCCTTTAATTCACCGGAACGGTGATCCGGTGTGAGTCCAGGAGTGACGAGGAGGAGGTTCCGGAACCGCAGGGGTGGATTCGTGTGGAATTGAGTAGCCGCCATAGGAAATTTCCGTCCATCGGAAGGTCTGCCAACCACTGAGTCGATCCGAAGAACTAGGAAAGTACGTCCTTTCGGGTCTAGGGGTTTTCGAATCTGTCGTTGTAGTAAGGGTAAGTGAAGTAGTCCTGAGTGACTTGCTAACCGGATTGGCCTAGAGCTATCCGAGAAGTTGTGAGGATCCGGATCCGACCCTAATACAACATTGGATATATCTTGGTGTTTTTGTGTGTTTTGTTTGAGAGGAGAGAGTGTGAGGTTTACGAGTGGTAAGTCCCTACCCCTCTAAAGATCAAGAGAGGACTCCCTGAGGGTAAAACAGGGGTATCAAAAACCGATTATTGAGTGACGGAACGGGATTCCGGATTGAGACGGATCTGGGTGAAGGTGAAATCCGGATCCGAGAAAGGAATCCGGTCATAGTTGAGAGACGGATTCGGAAAGAATCGACGGATCCGGAAAAAGAGTTCCGGAAGACAAGTTGGTATTCCGGATTAAGAGTAGTAACTTGGGTGTTCTGAGCCGGGAAACCTAGAAATCAGAAAACGCAACTATTAGTAACATCTGGAATCTCCTGGGACGATATTCCGTATCATATTATCACGTTTGGGTGTGATAAAGGTGCTTTCTGCTAGACTGCACGTACGACACTCACCCACCTTGTCTGCACATTACGAAGCATCTTGAGTCCCTTCGTCTCTGTTAATTCGGCCAACTAGCGGAATTCAATAAACCGCTTTGGGCTCTTGCAGAAGTACGCGTAGCTAACAGACAATAGTTTCTCTATCTCACTAAATATCGCAAGATCAGACAAGGCCTTGAACACCAAGTTACAACGATGTGCCATACAATGCACTCCAATAACATTGGAGGCATGTTTCTCTTTAATTTGAATCGTAACCCCTGTTCGAGTTCCTTGGAGCGTAGACGCACCGTCAGCTCCGAAGCTGAGCAACTTGTGTGCTACGCCCTCTGCATTCAGTCCAGCACCAACTCTCACAGACCCCACAATCAAAGCAGTGAGATTCTCAGCTGTTGGACTACACTCAACCCGTTGCAAGGAAATAAGCAACGGAATCCTTACCCAATCCTGAACAATATAAGCATGAACGGACAGAAAACTACTATTGTCCACTGTAGTAACTTCATCGACTGTGACTGCCAAATATCTCGTAGCACCAATTAGCCTACGTGTCTCCTGCATGATCTGTTTATACATGTATGTTGCCATGACCCACCCCGAATTGTCACACCAGTGGGCTGATGGCAAATTGGGAACCTCCAAAAACTTGTACAAGGCTTGTCTAGCCTCGAACTCCACCATCGGTCGACCTTGAGAAAGCAACTGAAATAATGTTGCGAACTGCACTTTCTTCTTTCTAGCCTCCAATGACGTGCAATGATTCACTTGCTCCAACACAGTGGGCGGTGGCTTTGCTGCGTACAACCGCAAATTTTTACGATGCTTACATTGAGTTGCAATGTAGCTCTCTCCTGTTTTGACCTTGTGCTGTGGCAAATCCTTCTTCGCAATTCGTTTGCCATCATGTTTGAAAAGCGTATCAGATTTTGGAGCCATGATGCAAGGCTTTCTATCAACAGCGGAACAGACTTTGCACTTGACCATGTGTAGAATGCTGTCTGATGCCATGATTCCTTCAGCCCAAGGGAGCTTCGCAGCCTAGAGAGTTTGAAATTTCCAATGCCGATCGTATCTCTTCTGGACCTTGGATCGCTCCAACTCAGACCTCGTCCGAACTGCAATGCCTCTCTTTCGTGGTGGAGAATCGAAATCGGAGTTGTCGGACCCCTCTGATGCGTCACCAACTTTGTCCAACTTCGCTTCACCTACATCTTCAGAATCCTCCGAAATATGAATTAACGGCGATTTGGCACTCAAGACAATTGTATCCCCGGATCCTGATGATGATCCCGGAGTCTTCGCAATATCCACAGATTGTGATGAATTTCTGCAGCCGCTTGTGAAGCGCTCAATTCGGTCAAACCCGTCGAAATCGCTGGGGTATTCTTCTTCCGACTGAGGTTCTGCTCCGGGGACGTCAGGCATCGAACCATCCAATACGAGAATGAGAGGCACCCCCGATCCAGTCCCACGACTTGAATGGAAGTACGATTTCATCGTTCGCTTTCGCTCCTCTGCCCTTTGCAAATTAATCTCCTTCCCCTTCTTCTTCATCTCCACGTGAGCCACTTCAAGAGCCTTCCGAGCTGCCCTCTCGTCCTTCTTCTTCACTGCATTTGCAATAGCCTTTGCACGCACAACCTTCCTCACAGCATTGTCTCCGAACTCCTCGCCAACAGACTCGATCTCACACACACGTCACAACAAGAATAGAATTACGACACACCAATTCTCAAACCCCAATGACAAGTGCAAAGATAGAGTGCAATTTCAAAAACGGTGCAACACCTAAAGCTAAGCACCGATTGTCATGATAATCACCGAAGGCAATCTTCAATTTAACATGCATGGTTTGAAAGAAAGCGAAGTAAAGTTTCAGGGCCGCCATTTCAAGAAACTACAGTAATTATCAGCCAAAAAATTAATGGATACAGATGCACCACGATGAGGAGCGATGACTGATCTTGGCACAGTAATTCCAGAGTCGAAACCCGTACCTCCACCTCACAAAACCCTCGCCTTCACCTCGCAAAACCTTGGCCACCACCTCGCAAAACCCTGGCAAACCCTAGCTACAGTGAAGCCAGGTACTTGGCGATGGTACAGTTTCCATCAAAGCTGGGAGTGGCGACAATGAAGCAACGGCAGGAGAAACTGTGGCGAGAGGAGTGGTAGCGCCGGAGTTAAGCTCAAAAATCAACAGTGCGTTATGGCGATTACGAAAAAGAAAGTGGCGATTATGGGAAGGGAAGATGGCGATTTAACACACCTCCCAAGGCGATAACATCGCCACCCTGGCACCTAGCAGCCCTGCAAGGTTGCTCACGTGGCGAAACAAACAGTGTTTTCTGACAAAAAGTTGTATAGCACTTTCGCCAGGGCCCAAGCTTCAGTGCAAACTGGCCTCACAAAGCCAAAAAAAAAAGCCCTGATTCTATCTAAAGGAAACTGGTCAACATCAGCGATAGATAATGTAAGGCCAAATATTGAACCTAGAAGTTTGCTAATGTCCCGTACTTCCGCCCACGAGATGCACAGTTGGTTTGTCCATTTAGGGCGAGTCCCTTCGTCAAATGACCACCAATAGCCTCAAGATTTATCCCACTTCAACACGAGTCCAGAGCCCAAGCAGAAGCAATCCAATGTATAAATGGTGTTTCTAAATACGATCTCTTCTCCAAGCAGCATCATAGACGTATCATTTGCAAATTGAGCTATGGCTTGTTGACGATCACTCATTGGCATTTGTACTCCCTTGATGATTCTAGTATCAATGCCTAGTTTTATCATGGAGTTTAACACCTCCGTGACAATCAAGAACAAATAGGGAACCAGCGGGCAACCCTGTCTGACACCACATTTGAGAGGAAACGATGGCGAAAGAACACCATTGACTAGGGTTGTCTATCCTGACGTGACGTTGGATTTTCCCGTCAAGATGTCCGTCGACATCCGTCTTGACACGTCCTGACGCAGTCAGATTGCAACATGAGGTTGACGTTGCAAAAAAAATGGCTGTTAATGACTTGTCAATGGCTGTCAATGACTTGTTTGTTGTTGATCTGGACGGTCCGTCGACGTTTTGGATGGTTCGTCGACAATGGACGGCCAGACCGTTGAGGCAAATTTTTTTTTTGACATTGACGACTGTCGACGGTCGGGCCGTCCACTGTCAACGGACCGTCTAGATCGTCGATGGACAACAACTTGACCGTCCAAAATTTATTTATTTATTTATTTATTTATTTAGAATTCTAATGGATGTTGAGGTTGAATCTTGACATTTTGTCCGGACGCTGTCCATCCAGACGTGACGTGACGAGACGAGTGCAACCCTGCCATTGACTTTCACACAAGCGCTGGCGTTTTGAAATAACAGCTTCACCATCGAAACAAAACTGATCGGGAATCCCATGGTCGTCATCGCACTGAATAAAAAGTCCAAATCGACCATATCATAAGCTTTACTAAAGTCTAGCTTTAGAAAAACCATAGGCTGATGAGAGTGGAAGGCCCAATCTAAAGTCTCATAGGTCAGGAATATGTTATCCAAGATATACCTAGTAGGTAGGAAGGCTGACTGGTCAGTTGAAATCATCTCCATCAGAACGAGTTGAAGTTTTAGATGAAGAGCTTTACTGTAAATCTTGTAGGCGACGTTTAACACGGTGATAGGCCTCCAATTAGTTAGCTGAAAAGTAGTTTTTGAATGATTGGAATTGGATGACTATATGTGTTGGTCAATGGTCAAGCCCAACTTTTTCCTTTAAAAATTCATAATAATTTCAATTCAAGAGATTAAATTATGAATTTTTCGGCAATCTCCATCATTTCTGTCGATGCACCTCTGAAGATACTTGCTATGCCTTGCACTACCCTAACTGATACATCATGTGTAGAATAGCTTACTTTGTCGGTTAGGGATCCCTCCACCATAGACTGAGAAAAAATTTCGGATGCCTTGCTTGGAGACACGGCAGATGGAAATTTCTACTCAAGATTCAACTGGGTTTTTCTTGCCATGGCACTGGAGGGAAATTTCATGGACCGAACTGAAGGGAAGGTCTGTTTCCGCATCATTCGATCATCTTCTTGCACGGTTTCGGAGATCTATACTCACGAATTCTCCTTGCCTGACTTGCTTGCTTGTACGTTGCAATTGGTCTCGAGCTGAAGTAGTTATTCTATGCTCGCGCCACACTTCGCAATTGGGTACTTGACTTTCTAGTGGCTACGGCAGTAGAGGTTTCTCGGATCGTAGTTGCGCCGACTTTTGTGTACGTGTGGCTAAATTCTTGAAGTGGAATCATTGCTTTCACAAGTCTTTGGATGAATCAGTGCGAGGCTGATACTTCATGAGTATCACTCTTAATATGTCACGAAACTTCATACTAGTCCTTCCATACTTACGTGCACTCACTTGCTCATCTAGATACCAACGGATTGGAGGCTGTCGGGCGGACTGACATTTGGGTCGCTTGGTTTTCTCATGCTTGCGGAGTTTGAACTGTGAACGATATTTGTTGAGTTGTAAATTGTAATAGTGACCCCTAGCTTGTGTCCGTGCCTAGCTTGCAGATCCAGCTGAAACTGAAGTCCTGCGTGCAATCGGTATACTCTCTGGAATCGTGATTCCTGTCCCACGGCAGGCGCACACTTTCCACACCGAGTTTCGTTGAGCAATTGCTGCGTCGAGGATGGCTGACTTTACGAATGTGGCGATGTTGACAGCGAGATCCAACTACGGGAACATCGACTTCCAGATGGACACGGGCTTTCCCCAGTCCGAGAATGTGTTCCAGTTTCTGATGGCCCGGGACGGCAGCAACGACCTGTTCGTAATCAAGAAGGCGTGCACGGGCACCCAAAGCACCGAAGTCCACGTTTTCTCCTACGCGTCCTTGTACCGAAGGCCCATCCTCCAAACGGGGACAGCCCTTCACGAGACTGGCCACTTGTGGACCTTCGCTTTGGGAGTCAACCGAGACCTGTTTGCCATCCGGAGGTCGGACAATAGCTCGGAGCAATCGCAGTTGCACGTGCTCAGTCACGAGACCCGATACGGACGTTTTCGGGACCACCACAACATCCTCCCTGATGACCACAAGCTGGGCCACGACTATGAATTTCTGCTGGACAGCAACGATGACCTCTGGGTGATCAAGAAGCAGCGGTCGCCATCGATGACGGAGATTTATATCCTGTCCGCTGCTAGCGGCTACCAGACCTTAGTACTACACCGGGCAACTGGCCTGCCCTGGACGGATTTGTCGTGGAGCTTCCTGGGCGTGGATCCCAACAAAGACGTTTGGGTGGTGAACAAGAAGGAAAAGAGCTCCGATCTGTACCGCCTGACAGCGAAGTCCCTATACCAAGCGAATGTACTTGTGACTTTGGATTTTCCGAAGCTTGACCACAGGTACAGCTTTGTGCTGGCCACAAATAGGACGGTGGTACCCGCCACTTTCGACTTGTTTGTCATCAAGACCTCTCGCACCTTGTCTCCGTTTGTGACGTTCCAGGTGGTGAGCAAGCCCTTCCATAACCAAGGTCGACCACTAGCAGTATTTTGGGCAGTGAAAAAGACCGCCCTCCCCGTCACAGGCGATGGGTGTGCCTTCTCATGGATAACGCGCTCCACGATGCCAGTGATCAACAACAGTAGTGAAAACAGGGACGGTCTCGAAGAGAGTTACCTTCGAATTGTGAAGAAGAATCACACAAATCATAGCTATATTACGGAAGTATATTTCTTCCGCGAGTCCTTCCACTTCCAGAGGCCTTGTGACTCGATGGTCACAGCTTGGCCGGCTACAGACGACACTTGTGAATTTCTATTCGCAAAGAACATGGACATGTTTGTGATCAAGAAATCAAACTGTGATACCAAGAAAGTAGAAGTAAATATCTTATCATGGATGTCGAGGTACCAGAGCTACACACTTCAGGTGCCCACCGTTCTCGACGAGGTCGACCACACATGGACGTTCCTTCTAACGGAGTACTTGGACCTCATTTGCATCCACAAATCAGGTACCAAGTCCAAGAGGACAGAGTGCTTGCGGATGCTGTACGATGATGGGGTCGGAGGGCATTTTACATCGTGCTCACAGAGGACTGTCGAAGGAGACAACAAAACGGCCCTTCCTGAGACGGACGACTCCTGGGAATTCCTTCTGGCGCCCAACGATGATTTGTACGCTATCCAAAAGTACGGGACCTCATCCGGGCTCACCGAAGTCAAAGTCCTCTCCGCAGACAGCGACTGGAAGGAGATCACGAAGGAATTCCAGACTGCGCTACCACAGACGGACTACAACTACTCCTTCTGTCTCACCACTGACCTCAATTTGGTGGCCGTGCAGAAATCCCGGTTCCCGTTCTCTGCGGACATTGCTTCAATCTAATCAATCGGACCTCCTCCATCTTCATCTCCGACGACGATTGTTGTAACTGTCCTCTGCCAACACTCCAGTCATGGAAAGTCATTGAGAATGCTGCTACATATGTTTGCCTTAGTTACCCTATGACAAATTGGGACGAAGAGGGTGATCCTTGCTAGCTCATTGCCAAAAGTATATATATTAGCTAGATAAGGTCCTGCATATATAATTAGTATGTCTATTGCGACTGCAATTGATGGATTGAGTTGGGACTTTGTGGTCTAGAATCTCTTCTGTACTGGGCAGTTCCAAGTCGGTTTCCATATTTTCAGTAAAACACCAGCTCTAGTTGCAGCCGAACCTTCTACAGTGCGGATCATTTTGTCAAATGCATAGGCATCTTGTAATACTTTTAAACTTTGATAGTTTAAATCCAATAAGGCTTGAACGGAAAGAGAAACTCTAAGTTTCTTTTCTGAAATGATAAACTCTCAGACAATATCGACAGAAAGAGAGAGATGTTGTGCAAGAATGAATACAATAAAAGAGCGCGTCAAAATTTGGACAAAGCTGACCTAAGAAACAGAGCAGCTGAAATGAAGAAAGGTTAAGAAAACGACAAGGTGGACTAAATTCACAAGAGGAGGTGCTGCGCAATACTTGATCTCAGTTTGCATTCCAGTCATCGTCACTTCTTTACTTCCACAGCACCCGTATCTTTCCCTTGACCACCTCAATGTCTTGCTCAAGCTCCTTGCGGCTGGTCTCGAAGAGCAGGCAGCGGTACACGAATCATCCCGTGTAGCTCATTCCGATGAGCTCCACGAGCTTGGGCAGCAACGGCACGGCGTTGATGGCTCCCACTATGGTGGAGGGCTACAAGTGCACCTCCCTCGAACATGCCCACTGTGGCCTTGTCCTCAGTTGCCTCCCACTGCCATTGCCAACAGCACAAATACTGTACAAGGTCAGTCTGGTTACTAATAGCTGGTTGTGGCAACCAGCCTTATGTGCAAAACCAAAAGAAAATGTAATATCAATCATCAATTCGAGAATGAAGTTTGAGATTATATTAACATGGGACACTTCTGAAAGAAAAAAGTGCTGATATCCAAAAACTAGTGTCATTTCGTATATGAAAGCATCATGGTTCGTGCAAACATGAGAAGCGTTTGAGAAGAAAAAACAATGGTAGTCAGTGCACAGACCCTAGATGGGAGTAAGAAATTGTTCAGAAAGCGAAGTAAAAGTAAAGAAGAAAGCCAAAACAATGACAGAGAGAAAACATCATCCACTGAATTCCACAAATGTAAGGCTGAGGGGAGTAAGGAAATGACTTTGGCCATGAGATCGTCGGCAAATTGTTGGAGTTGGGCAGCGCTGTCCGAGGTGGTGTCATCAAACACAGCTCGGATGGGCGCAGCTTTCAGCCTCATGCTCTCTGCAGGCTGACACACAAATGCTAAACAATTGCTAAATTCCATTCAGCACACTCGTCATCCCTAATTCGTGAATAGTAATCCAATTCAACCTCAGAACATGACATGCCAATCATCCACCGGAACCAAATCCCACAACGCCAAACACTACTCGCATTACAATGCGTGATCCACACCTTCCATGATCCCCACATGAGAACGACACTAAATAGACTAAGCAACGGCATCATTACTGACAGAAATGCAATCAACACAAGGCACCGCTAAGATCGATTCCGACATCGGACGCAATAGCAATCATCCACAGCCATCGAAATTCGCTCTTGCAAGCAATGGCCACCCACATGCAACACCCATTCCACTGCGAGACTTTCGAATACAAGAAGACGGTAATGGACCCAATCCGACATCGAGAGTTCAAATCCTTGATGAATTGATGCCCAGCCAAATCGCTAAGTTAGCATTGCCACGCTTTTTGAACCACTTGGTTGCCATGCAGGAGACTGCGACGAAGTGTCAACGACGCCGACGCCGCGGCCGACGAGCGGGTAGACGAGGTGGAGGCGGCAAGCGTGGCCACGGAGGAGCTGGTCAAAGCGGCAACGCACGCTATGGCGAGCTGCTGCGATGGTGAGATATAAGCGCTTGCAGCAACGATGATGCGAGGGTACAGACTATGGCAGCAAGCTTGGACGACGGCAATGGGGGTTTGCAGCAGCAAACGCTTCGGAGTGTCGAGTAGGAGTGGAATGCAGCATTCTCTGCCATCTGGGCCTCGGAGAAGAGCAACGCGGCTACTTGCGGAAGGGAATGCCAGAGCAGAGGAGAGTGAAGGTGTGAGAACGCAGCACGCCCTAAACGCACAGCCATGGCCATGGTCATCCGCAAGCTCTCGGCCATGGAATTGGCAAGGTTCAGGGTTTAGGGTTATCCAATCAACTCAGATGGCTGCGAAACACCTTCGCCTCGCATCCAAAACTTCGGTGCCACGAAACAAAAATCAAGACCCTAGCTCTTCATAATGTTACACTCACGCAAGTCTCGCGTTGCAAAATTCTACTCTTCATTCCTTCTAAACCTCAAAGCTTTGTACTACTCCCAAATGGCAACTGAGTGACGCTCCAATATTCAACAACGCAATTCCTTGCTTCATTGAATAGAAAATAAATTTCCTATCCACAGTACGAGTTCCTTGATGCCATAGTCCTAGCTCAATCCCAACAGACAGATTGCAACTCACGCTGATAGACATTTCCCTACTCGAGGTGGGCGATCTACCTCCACAGGTGTCAAATTAGCTTCAGCTGCAGGTCTTTGACGTTGCGAACTGATTCTGTTCAGAAAGCCACAGGCAAATTTATCTTGACAATGTTGATGGCGCAAGCACTCTCTAGAGCATTTCCGTGATCCCTTTTTTTTCTAGTCGACAACGGATTGGATTGTGCAGAATTCTATCGTTGCAATTTCCAAATTCTATGCAGTTCAGGGAAGGGTTTAGGGTTCTATTTCGATGCAGCTTTCCAGAAACGAAGCGTCATTTTGGGCCGAAATGCCGTACGTGAACAAGTTGAAACATCATCGTTGTTCAGGTATGGTTGCACTTCGATGCAGCTGCAAGCAAGTACATGTTGCTTTGTTTACTTTCTTATATCTGGCATGGTGTTGATGTGGTTTAATGGAGGATTTCGCGAGTTTTCATCTTCAGTGGTGGTCCTTTAATTGGTTATAGGTGTACAGTATGTCCATTTCGCAGATGCCCTGGAGCCCAACTTTGGAGGATGGATGTGCATTATGATATTGCTGGTTTTTTTGTTTGATAAGCTCTAAGATTCTCTCATATCTGTTACGTACCGGTGTGCTCTAAGATTCTCATATCTGTTAGGCTCGGCTCTTATCGATGCAATTCTGGCATTCACAAGGATGAATGTGGACATGTTGCAGGTTTTAAAGCATGAAGGGCCTGCTCGATGACCCAGCTAGCCTCATACCAGATCTCGTCTTAGCTGGAAAACATAGAGAAGCATTACATTGTGGAATCTGCCTGGTCACATTGAAGGTAAGATTTAATCTTGTTTTGTATTTTTTCTTGGTCTTCTTGCTTTAGCTGAATTAACGAGGTTGTTTTCATTCAGATGTGGGTGTAATTTCGATACATGGACGCCGCTGACTCGGAATGTCGTCATGCAGCTGCTCAGCGAGGAAGTTTTTTATTTCTCCCGAGGAGAGTTGACTGAAAGTAAAATTAAAAAATTCCTTAAATGCATGCCGCTTGTGCCAATTTAGGGTACAAATTAGCTCAGCTTCATTTCAGTGCATATCATAAATGAACCTTTCAACCAATTCAGCAGATGCAGCTTCTCCTATGCAGTAGAAATCAATTTAAAACTCAGGAGCAGTGATCCCAAAACTGGCTAAATTTCGCTCAATTGCTACATAATTTCTTCATGTCCTCAGTGTAAATTCAAAAGAAATCTTCCAAAAATGAACATTTAGATTAGAACCCTGAACCTATTTTGAGATCACTGCTCAGGACAATATGCAGCAAAAAAATTACAACCTCAAGAGTTATTAGCCAACTACTGTAGTACTCTAAAACGGATATTTCGTTATTTAAATTGACGGTATGCCACAAACTTGGCATTTTCAGGGTTAGACCGTGCGGTCTAAAATGTACACCCCTCCTAGATTTCAAGACCCTGAGGTCTGAAATCTATACCTATCCTAGAAAATGAAAGGAAAAATGGCGTAGGAATACCGCCATATAAACGAAATATCTGTTCTAACCGTACGCAGCTAGTCTGATGAGATAAACCAACAGCTTTGAGATCTGGTTGATGTATTGCATGGCAATTCACGATGTGCCCTCCTGCAGCAGCCCAGTGGAATCGGCTTTGTTCAAGTTGAGATTGTTGAGTTCGTTTTCGGAAAGCGGCAAAATCGGGATGGGCACTGTCTCTCCAGATTCATCGTCAACTTCAAAGATGTCCTCTTTCATCAAATCCAAATACGACTGATAAGAGGCATCATCCTGCCCACGAACATGTGATTCTTCGGGCGCCCTCGTCTTTACTAGCTTGCCATCACGAACGTTGTAATCCAATCGCATGACTCTATAGCCAACAATAAAATGGGAGTTCCGCGCAGCTTTCACGATTATTGCATCGTCATTCGTTATATGTACGGTTAGAGCAGCGTTCACTTCAATGCCTGGAACTCCAGTAGCAACTTGCGCCTTAGCCGAAGCGAAGACTCCACTTCGTCCAGTCACAGTGAATTTCGTCGCGTAAAGAACTTCGGTAACAATCCAAAGCGACTTCACAATTCTGAAAACCAGAAATCATAGTGTGAGAAGGATAACATCAAAAATAGATACTTGACACCAAACAGATTTCGACAAGCAAGTCACTCGAATGATCCTTTTGGATTAACTTTAGAAAACTTTGCAGTTATGCAGGTATCACGTGTCGCGTCAATATTTAAGAATGTCTGAACATGGACTCAAACCACGATTTGTAGGAAAATCCCAGGTATGACAAATTATTTCACGTAAAACTTGTTCCTTGACCTGCAAGAACCATGGCCAAAAGTGATAATCTGACACATATTTGACTCCATGACGTAGATCATGTCACTGCCACTACTCACCTAAACATTCCTGTAACATCATGGATATAGATCGTCACCATCCGTTCATACGTCATATAAACCTGAGGTGTCGAATGCTTACATGAAATGTAACAGATGGAAACACTTACCCATCCTTAGACTGGTCATCCTTTGATTGTTCCCAATCAGAACAGCGTTTTTGGAATATTGGTATATTTGGACACCAATCGCAAGCTCCCTGTGCATCTCCACTATCGACCCAATTTCGAATCAAATTAATATCGACAGAAGCCACTACGAGGCCATCCACAGTGCTGGACAGAGTCTCGTCCTTCCCCACGTCCATCCCGGCGATTTGCATGAGCCAAGTCGAGACCCCTTTGGCAGTATTCCAGGTCAGCTCCAATCGCTGCAATGACCTCTTGCCGAACCTACCCACGGAGAGTGTACTCAAGTTTTTGAGATTCGCAAAGCCTCTGAGGTCAGGTAAGTTCTTGAGATCAGCGTCTCGCCACTTGGAACCCGGCGCCATCCATTCTGGATCTAACATTGACGCTTGCTTCACCAAAGCTGAAGTTGGCTTCACATTGGTTGATGTTAACCCTCTTGGTGACGACCCGCCACACATAAACTTTGAAAGCCAACTACCATTGTCACTCCGAACACTCGTGAGCACATCGAGGCATTCCAGCTTACGCCCCCAAGGGTTTGCAGCCCTGCATTGCAATTTGCTGTATAAGGCTTCATTGAATCCTGCCTGCACGGACCTCGCCATGGAGCCCAAACTGAATAAAACGCCCTTATCTCAGTCCAGGCACCCTCTGTGCTGTTGTGGAGCTAAGCTGAGCATCCACAAGTGCCGTTTAGTGGATTGCAATGGGGAAAGAAAGTATGCCAAGTCTACAGAGTGCTGCCGTCTATAAATCGAAGGTAACGTGTATCGGAAGATGAAGCGTTTCTTCCAATGCATATTAATTGCTCACCACGACTTCGGCGACTCTGGCAACCCTTAATGTGAACTTAAACCGCGGGCTCTTAAAACACTATAAGAGGGCCGACGCGCCAGTGGGAAATACTTAAATAAAGTCACGGACCCGGAGGCATGCAGAAGGTACCCGTGACGCATCGTACGTTTCTGGCGCGCCTTGGTGCGGGTGGACGGTGGAAGCAAGTTCTTAAATGAACTTCGCGGAAAATAATTTCAAATGTTTACGGCGAGTGCTACCGATTAGGCGTCGTAGAAGATGTCATCATCTCTCAAACGCTTAGCTAAGGTAGAAGGCTCAGAAACCGCTCATCTAAGGGCTGGTTCGCATTTTTACAGTATTTCTTTAGATGGGAACATTTTTAGCTCATTTTTCAGACCAAGAAAAATTGATGGAAAATCTAGCCCAAGTGGTTTCATATTTTTTGAAACATTATTGAATTACTTATGAATTTTCAAAGGAGATGTGTCCTAGGTCCCTATTTATGTTCCTAGGTCCTTCATATACTGTTCACTTGCAATTCTAAAGAAAAATGGGGAAAGCAAAGACAATGATTGGCTCTTGCGATAAAGAATGCTTTTTCCTTCACTTCATTCAATGACTCGTAAGGTCAATTTATAAACTGCATCATGTCCATTCTACAACCAGTTATAGGGGCGGTTCTTAATGCCCGAACTGTTTTCGAGCCCTCTACCTTAGTTAGCTGTCAACTCATAAGTTTAAAATAACTCTTGATATTCTAGATTATTATGAACCTGACAAATCCTAGGTGCCTCCTTGTTATTGATCAGCTTGCTATACAACTTGATGTTTGCCGGGTATATCAAATCATTATTCATCAACAAGTAAGTACAATATAGGAGGGGGCTCTAAAACCGAGCGGGCATTTTCAACCATCCAGTAGGGGCTCTGAAACGGACATGTGAACTTTGGGAAAAAAAACTCTGGATTAATCTGGATTACATGGAGTTTGATGAGATTTGCTTTAACTTCTTCAATGAATGGTTTAAGAACCACAGTTGGTTCATTCTTACCTAAGTGGCTAGGTGTCAACTAATATAATTCAAATTAGAATCCGTTGTTCAACTACCTTCTTACAAGTATTAAAAAATCTGAAATAATGATTAAATGAAGCATTCATTTCAGATTTTGGAAGGGACAGTTTTAGAAACCACTTCAATTACTTTACACATGTTGCAATGTTAGTTTTAGAACAAGGACTGATTTTTTTTCAAACTATACATGGATGAGTTTTCAAGGGCCTATGATCACATATAGGGACCTATAACAGACTGTGTTTGAAAATTCATAACTAATTCAATAATGCTTCAAAAAATATGAAACGACTTGTGTTAGATTCGTCATCTATTTATCTGTCACTGAAAAATGAACTAAAAATATTTCCATATGAGGAGATACACGAAAAAGGCACATCAGTGCTTAGATGCTCGCTTTCTGAGCCTCTTACCTTAGAAAGATACTGTGTTTTGTGTTGCCTTCACCAGGCTGGCTAGCTTGCTGGCGACGAGCATTTAATTAACGAATAAGTTAAGTGAAATTAGGGACACCTGTAGGAGCAGCGACCACGTGTTGGCATTTCCGGACAGAGCATCCGGTGAGCTCATTTTGCCTTCCGTCTTTGTTGCAAAATACAGTGGAACTTACGTTAAGTGACTTTCAAATCGTGAGTTCACCTTTGCTTCACCCTTCGTCAAATGAATTAGTACTTGAGTGTATTGTGCAGATGCTCTTGAATCTACCCTATCCGATCCTGCCAAGCACCTGTATCGTGCTCTGTTTGCAAGACGTGTAGTCACGAGGTCGTAACAAATTGGCGAGTCTAGTTTGACTGCAGCTGCTACTGGACCCCAGTTGAGTTTCCATAATGCTCCTACTAAACGTCTTGAAAATGAGTGTTCCGTCTAGTGTATCCCACCGTACTTTTGTAGCTTCTAAATTCACTTTCTTCATGTCTATGAATCCTACTCATTGTCGATCAAACCTTGTGATTACTTCCTAGCATACGTGTTTAAGGCATTCAGTGATTGTTTCTGTGCAACATACATCAGTTATCCTCCAGATGTGCATCTAGGACGCTTTGGGGAGATGGCGTGTCTGCAGGATGTTCCTGACGTGCTCGAGGCCACTGGAGTGGCGTTTAGGGAGACTACACGAATATGGGAAACGCTTGAGTCGATAACAAATGGGTCTCAACCTAGAGATTGCTCACATTTAGGGTTCCTGTTCAAGTGGTACGGTGATACTTTGGATTCAATTGATACGTCCTGCGAGATGAAAAAGTCGGAAGGATCTGACTGGGAGGATAAGTTAGATCTCTTAATCGGAGAAAAGCTTGAGCTTGACTTGATTTGTCATCACAGCCTGGAAGGAGTATCTTTCGACAGCTTGATCAGTCGTAAAACGATAGCGGTTGTTTCATACGTTGCCCATGTTATTTTCTTCAAATGTTTCCTTTTTATCTCGGGAGTGGCTTTGGAGAAGTTCAAGGACACGGAATCAGTGAGTGATATGTCTCGTCTGACTGATCGGCTATCAAGGCTATCCAACAAGTGGAACTGGAGTTTTGAGACAGATTCCAGCGAGGGTGGTGTCCTTGAGCTCTGGAATAATCAAATTTCAAGCGTCGATGATAAAGAAGATGCAATGAAAATGCTATACCAGTGGATTCTTGGCCCCCTGAGTGAGGTCACCATGGCCATCAGCCGTGAGATGAACATGTTAGATGGCGTTGGTGATCTAAACGCGGAGGCCTGTCGTGCGAAGTGGGGTGACGAGCTATGCAAACTTTTGCAAATTCTCGATGGTTTCTTCATTTCTGCTGACACTGAGTTCTTGTACGACAAGTTGTTTGAATGGCATTGCAACACGGCCGAACGCCTCCTCACTCTAGGAAATTACAACCGAGCAAGGGAGTTACTTGATGTTGTCAAGAAAAAGCTCGATGGTATTGGGGACGATACAATATGGGTTCCCAAATGGAGATATAATCAACTGATTAAATACCAGCCTCTGGATTCTCTCGAGAAATACCGGTGGGAGTATCGTGTTCTCGAGGGCCTCTTCAAGGCCACCGGACAATACAGTTACGTCAAAGAAATGGAAAAAAACAAAAAGCAAATGGGGGTGGAAGTAGAGCGAACTTGGGGTCCAAATGCTTTTGAAAAGTATGCTTCCGAAAAGGGCTTGATCAGATCCTCCTTTGATCGTCATCTATGCGACATAATGACATTGGTACGCGAAGAGAGGTAATCACCTACTCAATGTTATAAGACTATGTACTATTAATACTATTATTATCATCAATGATATGTTCTTTCGTCATTGATTCTCAAGAATTTGTTGATACATCATACATCTTGGGAACCCGGAATCTCATAAAGCATTTGACTGCAACTGGTGCGTATGGTGCATGTTGTGCAGGTATAGTGAAGCTGAAAAGATTTTCAAGCAGCTTGATCCAGAACAATGCAGGTCGAACGGAATATTGCGGAGGTTTTTAGAGCATCTAAGAGATTCATATGAGTCATCATCATGGGAGTCCTTCTGTCAAAAGCAGAACCTTTTTCTTGATGTCAGCGAAGACTTGGGTGATAGCCATTTGACTACCACACTTCTGCAGCAGTACGGAATCATCATCGGTCATCGTTCCTTCGGAAGACTACCAAAACAGTATAAAGGGAGACCTCGAGCTTATGGGATTGGGATTGGGGATTCAGCTGGAGAGGTTTCTTCATTGAAGCTCTGGCTCAAAAAAGGTATAGACTTGCTACTTGTTGGAGAGTTTCGTCTCACATTCAAAGTAGGTTTTATATAGAACATGCAGTAGTTAGGGGGCTTTTCTGTGTTCAAACCTGCCTTTTTTTGTGCTGAAATGCATCTGGGGGCCCAGATTCTTTGACGATTCAGCAACGGTATAAATTCCAAAACCACAATCTGGAGAGAATTTTAAGGGATCATCATCCATCTGGCGCTTACGGAAACATGATTTTATTGAGAGAATACCATGTCAAATTCAACAGTAATATTACTTAGAGTTCATACAGTGGTTGTCGAGAAACTTGATGCTTGGTTCTATGTGAAGCTTCTACTGATTCAGTGAATATGGTGTGGGCTCTTGATATCCAGAATTGAATTTGCAATTCCCATCACCGGCATCGACCTGTGTCCAGGAGGTTATCTCTTGTCTCAGGGATGATTGCAGTGTAAATGAGCACAAGCGTGAACTCCCGGACATGCTAAAGGCGTGTCGTCTCTTAAAGCGATCCATTGATATGTACTCCGACTTGCTCCACAATTGGACGCAGGGGTTGTCCAATGAGGTCGAATGGTTACAGCTCTTGGAGTCCCAGAAATCTGTTCATGACACGTTGAAATCGTATCTTCTTGTGCTTTATGGTTTCTGTAGTGAATTTCAACTAGAAAACAACGACATCACGACATTGGATCAACCATACCCCCCGACAAATATCAGTGGAAGTGCTCTTGAAGTTTCCACAGCCTTCATGACAACCGCTCTGGTTTGGATAGAGAGGGGCCGCACACGGTCTCTTTTAAGTCAGCTCGGACCTTGGTATAGTTTGCTAAAGCCTGGAACTGAGAGTCCAAGTTCGTTGAAAGACGAGCTGATCAGATTCGACAAAGATGAAAAGGTAGACCACTGTGCCTCTGTCACTACTTACAGCCTAGGAATACCATCAGTGACTTTCAAAGAAAGATCTCCTGTAATAAATAGGCCTGCCGAACATGTTGCATGTAGACGTAGTCAAATTTCTTTTATGTTTCATCTGTGGTGATCGTCTGATAATGTAACTTACTGACCCAAAATAATAGCCTTGCCTCGGAATTTGAGACTTCTAGGCTAAAGTTTAGTCATACCCTCAATAAATGTTGTGTATTTTCTATCTTATCATGCCATTGACGTTTAATTTGTTTTTTTCCCTTACAGGAAGCTTTGTCCTCTATCATTCTTTCGTGCCGGCTAGCTTGCATCACAGGGCCCAAGACATTGTTTGTGGAGTATGTAAGCCTCGGGAGTATGTATGCGGCATTCACGATAGAGGTAAGCCGTCTTAAGTTCTCTTTCTTCCTGTCTGGCAAGGCCTGAGGAAGATATTGCGGAGTAGGGTATATTAGAGATTTAGAGTGACAAATTTTCCCTCCTTGCTTCCAACTGTCAATCTGTCATGAGTTCCAAGAATAAGAACCTGATACAATTGCCTACGATGTTGGCAGGACGTTGGTGAGGATGAACCATCGCACCAAATTTCCTTCCGGGAAGCATTCAGGTTTACAAATGAAAACATGGAAAACTTGCCAGATGAAGACTCAGAGAAGTTGCAATGTGCAGGTGTAGACTTAGCTGACGATGCGCTGGATACGTTGCCAGATGAAGAATTGCAGAAGTTGGCAGATCCCAAGACAGTGAATAAATTGCTATACGTCTTTTACAAAATACTCCCCCGGCAGAAAAGGTCCAATAAGGAATGTGTTGTGGCGAAACTGCACTCTGTTCTTGAGAAGTTGTATGATATACTCATTAGACCTTTCTGGGAAGAGAAGTTATATAAACATAGGGACCCCCATTGCCCGATAATCTTCGTGCCGGACAAGGTACGCAATGCTATTACCATTTTGATGGCAGGCCTTTATTTTGTTATTTTTGTATAATGGACTGACAAGAAAAGTAGCTCGATTTTTGGGCAGCGTCTAGGTGTGTAAGGGTTAACAAAGACAAAATAATCGGCACAATATACTACCTCTAGGGAATCTGATTTGCGATGCGTTGCTGATTCTTAATCCCATCAAACGGGTATGCTTACAGACACTGTACAGGGTTCCATTTGCTCTACTTCGAGACAAGAAGACCAACAAGTATCTTTTTGAACTACACACCATCTCCATTGCTCCTTCCTTGCGAGTACTACAGCACTGTGCACTGCGCCTACGGTGCCTCGAGAATTTCCCATTGAAACGAGAGTGTATCTTGGCCGTCGGAAACCCTGCTTATAAAAAAGTTGAAGAGCTTCTTCCTGGAACAGGGAAAGAAATTGAGCAGCTCCGGGAGTGTTTTCCAGGTCGAGTGAAGAGACTGAAGAAACTCGAGGCCACACGATCAAAGTTTCTGGATCTGGTGAAGGAATCTTGTTCTTCTGAAGACAGACATGTCTTCGCATTCATGCATCTGGGAGTCCATGGCCACTGGAGCGAAGCCGAGTCACATAAGACAGGTTCTCTGCAGTTTGCGGCCCCTCAATCTTCAGGTGAGGTTAATTAATGAATCGAGTAGCCCTTCCCAGTAGTGTCAAATTCACGTCTGATGGTGTAGAAGGCCGTGATAAACTTCTCTCTTCTGTTCGTTCGCAGATATCAGGGACCGGCAACTAAGATCGGGTCAATCTCATAAATCGGAAGTAGAGCAATACTCAGGGAAAGAAACCATTTTGAGCGATGCTGGCGAAAGACACAGAAGAGCGTTTGGTGAGGTGGGTGCGATCACGAGGGCCAGGGGGTGGAGTTCCTCCGTTACGGAAGGAACTGAAGATGATTCTATGCTTCCATCAGAAGATATTGTCAGGAGTGGCATCGAGTGGCGGACGCGTTTGGTGGTTCTTAGTGCCTGTAATTCATCTCGAGGACAGGTGAATCATACTGTTCCGGAAGAGCTAGCGAGTTAAGAGACTCCTTGTTAAGAACAGGCTTCCGCTCATTCACTGATGTGCAAGAAATTCGGATGAAATTGACTGAGTGGGCAGTACTTAGTTTGTGATCAAGGGTGTCTAGACAGTCTCCATGTGCATTATACCTGTGAAATTTCAAAGTTTTTGTGCCTGATATATCGCAGCCTGTTGCATTTCATTCCACAGGACTATTATGACGGTGAGGTCAACCTGCCTCGGGCGTTGATGATAGCAGGAGTTCCAGCCGCAGTAGTGTCACAATGGAAAATTGATGATGATGCGTCTCCGGTGTTGATGAAAGCGTTGTATGAAAGACTGCGAAATGGGGAGGGCGTCGCTTCTGCTCTCCAATCTGCTATGATTCACACCCGGCGGTGCACCGACTGCCGCTACCAACCGGACAGTGCACAGAATATTTTCCAATGGGGTTCATTTGTTGTTTGGGGTTTACCCTCTGTCAGACTACCCGAGGATCTTTATTGGGACGATTTGAAGGCACATCTCTTGGATTTTAGAAAATTGAACACCCTCCTGGCATCAGCGGACAACATAAGCGCGCTTAACAAAAGTGCTATCGATGACGCCATTTTTGCTGTGGAACGAATTCTTGCAAGGGTTTCAACGCGTCCTGAATCCTTATTGGTATCACAGATGGTGGAGGCTTACACATTGGTGTCTTTGGAAGATATAAGCAGGGTTGAGCACTTCTTCGAGACCAATGACAGGCTTCAGGAATTGTTGGCTTTCAGGCATGAAGCGTGTAACCCACATAAGGCCTTTCCTGGACCATATTTCTATGTTCTTGTCTCATCCCTATTTGACTTCGAAGAAGTATGAAAGCTAATTCCTAGTGTGCAGTTGAGAGTATTTGTTTGAAAAATGACAGAAATCTCCTATTTTGAGCGCATCTTTCACATTTGCAACAGAGTGAACGACCTGAATTCTAACCATTTTCTCTTCACATGTGTTTTATGGTTGTTCTGATGAAGGCATCATCTGATGTTTGCCCAAGCCATGAAGGGAAGCCATCAGAAAGCTCTAGAGTGTATCGATTGGATGATTGCATATTGGCTAAGTCGTGGAGATTCATATGACGCATTACGCTTGCAAGCTTGCAGACAAGAAAGAGCGGTGGTTTGGAGACTCATGGGCAAGTATGACGAGGCTCTGGAAGAATTCAATGCATTATTGGCATTTGGGGAAGATTACGAGTGTTTGACTCAGATGAGTTATCTTAAACATCTGATGGATGATACAAATGGATCATCGGAGTATGCTCGCCGAGCCAAACGCCTCAAGCGTCCTGAGCTTGAGGAGCCTGGATTTCTTTCGTCAACTCTCATGACATTGGCCTTCCGTGCACTCCCCCATGAATACCGCCATTGGCTTGTGCATGTTGATGAGCCTTACCCAGCGATGGTAAGAATCAGCCCTTGAGCCACGGTTACAACATATCACAACTAGAATGTGGCACATAAAAATGGCATGGGTAGAATTCAAGAATGGCATACTGTTAAAAAGGTGGGCTTTTCATCTTATGAATTATATTTCTTAATATCTGTCCTTAGATACACAAGAAATTGGTCATTTTTTATATGGGGAATTGGGGTGTAAGTAAGCCTTGATCCATCCATTGACATTTTGTAGGCATGAATAGTGATGGCGATATTTCAATAGAATGTTACATCATTCCATTAAAATGGTGCAAATGTAGTCCACTTGAAGGAGGTCCATACAAGGTAGTGATTCTAACATGTATGTTCATGAGTGGAGGATGTAGAATGCAGCTATTACAGTATCAGAATTCAATTTGAGATACAATAATGACTATGGAATACACCTTCTTCCTCCACTTTTAGGCCTCCATGTCAAAATGGCACATGGTATACTACCATTTTAACAAAATTAACCAAAATGACCAATCTTTCTGTAATTCAAATTTTAGCAAATTGCAAGTATGAAAATTGGAACATCTATGTACATGATAATGCATAAGTTTGTTTACAGTGAATCTCATAAATTTTTGAGGGCATATCTAGTATCTACATAATCTACCTATACATCTCTCTACCAACACTTCCAACATCTACCTCAGCATTTTTTCACTCTCCGTCCCTTTGACTTCTACTAACAGTTTCCTTCAGCTCTTCCAGGTCTTCAGCTCGATCGTTCCCATGTCTTTCTGATCACGCAACCACGAACGTCAGAATTCAAGAAAGATTCAAAAAACATACAAGATTACATCCACTCATTGCGTACTCGACCATTGCATTAACCTTCCAAGACTCCGACAAGCTCTTCTTGCATTTACTCACCACCCACCTCCGATCCATGAATTTTTCTTTGGCATCGTCCTCTTTCTGCTCTAGCTGTGAGATCCTCCTGAAAACAGTCGTGCTCCCTGGTTTTGAAATTATTTTTGCTTCCTCCTCACTTGCAAAATTGTCAAAACTAAGCGCACCGGTATCTGATGATCAATTTGTGGATGACAAGATGCACCAGCAAAACGAGTAGCGGCAAGAAGACAGACCGGATATTCACCTTTCTGGAAGTGAAAGAAACTCATCTTGTGCCTCTGTCCAGAACTTGGCCTTCCACTTCATCAATCTGCAGACGAAAGTCCAGGTCTCAGATCCAGTCACAGCTTACCACAATTCTGCCTTAATCTCAATCAGATCTTGTGATGAGAATCATACCTTGTGATGGGGAGTGTAGTGGTGCCAAGCATAACGGGCCTCCCCAGACAAAATTAGCAGCGATCTCTGAGGAAGGAAAAGGAGCTTTTGCGGATGATCACTTCTACAGAATGTTTCGGTAAGCAATCACTTTTCTGCCCACTTATGGCTTCAGAGTCTCTACGTGATTCATCTCTACTCTGTTGTTGGAATATAGATGATTCAAGAGAAGCATGTACGTCATCATCCATCCGAGAGTCACCTCTATTGATATACTTCCGAAACTCCATTATACAAGGGCCACTTAGTGATAGCGAAAGAATCGAGCCCTCAAATGCTGAATGAGTATCAATGTGCGGTGAGAGTCCAACACCCCTTGGATACTCATTGACCTAAAAAAATCAGCCAGAAACAACCCATAAGTGAGTACTTATTTCATCAGGCACCTCATTATGCTACTATGACACACGTTCACAGGTTTATTACATGAAGAATCTTTGAGAATTTAAATCGTGCATAAGAGAATACATCAAGCACACTTACTTACAGTAAATTGATCAAAAGGAAGAGTCGACTGCTCGGCAGTTGCAATCTCGGGAACCCTAAGAAATCTTGTTGAGAACTGGCTCCAAAACCGAAGGTAGCTCCCCGAGTTTCTGAGTCAAATCCACGTTCCTAGTCTGCAGCCAGAAACGCTGAAAATGTAAACGATCCCGACTATCCTCTGGAGGTTGATTGCAAACGAAGACGGAGGACAGTCAACAATAGAGCGCTCACAATCACAACGTCAGAAACTCACATATTATCGGCAATACAAACTGTAGAGTGCATTGATTTAGTACCCTTTTAATTTCAGGAATTTGCATTCCTTCATGAGAGTGCAGGACATGCGAAACATCTCATCTCCCAAATGACATGACCTGGGTCAACACACTCTTGAAATTAATCTCCTCAGCATGCAGTTACATCTCAGCCGCTCATATTCAGAAGAAATTCCTCTGTCGATGCTTTCCTGCACGTGTACTCACAGCATGGTTCCATTGAGGAAAAAGTCCCACTGCAAAGTGATCGGATGGTTTTCAGTCATGCAGCCATTTGATAGCAATTTTGTTCTTACATACGTACAGTATAGCAGCATGAAACTTAGTTTCAAATGGATGCTATCAACCTTAGTTTGGTCCCTTGGGAACGGCAATAACACTACAAGAAAATGGGGTATAAATGACTTGTCCACAATGACTGCACCGACAACAATGACTGTAAAATGACTACAAAATGACTATTTTGTAGTCATTGTTGTTGGTGAAGTCATTGTGGACAAATCATTTATACCCCCATTTTCTTGTAGTGTAAAGTTCAGATCCCTGACATGAAGTCTGTAGGCATGTAGCAGCATTACAAACTGCTGGCCACACTAAGCAGAGAATGTTCACTTAAGCTGTTACCAGCTGTGATGATGGTGCCTTTGGGAAGTCTTTCAACAATTCCAAAGAATACATGTGAAACCAACTGGGACCTCAAGAGCACTGTGTACTGTACTGTATATTGTCTCATCCACACTCAAAATAGTGAAATGAGGTTGCCCCACACCAATTTCTCAACATTTGCCACCATAGAAATATTTTTTGTCACTGGGATTTAGATATGAACTTCCATACAATTATGTACAATTGGAATATTTGTACATCTTGTTGACTTTGATGGCTTGTAACTGAGTAACTTTCTTGGGGCAAGGCAACCTAATTTCACTACTTAGGATTTCTATCGCGTTATCATGTGTCATGTTGTTGATGCAAAGACTTTGTATATAGCTATCCCTAAAAGCTTGCCTTCAATGTTTTTTTTTAGTAATCTACAACAACCAATTTCAAAGCAAAGCACTCTTCTATCTCTTTTATATATAAAATATGTATATGTATGTATATCTACCTACCTATCTATCTATCTCTACATATATCTCTATATCTCTATCTCTATTTGTATCTCTATTACTATATATGGATTTATAAATGTAAATTAGAAAAAAATTGATTAGATTTTGTAAAGTTTCAAATATAAAATTGAATATGCAAGGGTAATTATCAAAGGATATTTTGAAATTGGTATATTAGAATGACAAATTTACCTTACTTCAACTAGATATTGAGTTTCAAGGATTAAAAACCTAACACAATTATCCACTATATTGACAAGACGTTCGTGTAGACAAGGGTGATTGTAAGAGACACCTGTACTATTTGTTGCATTTTCATGATTTTTTTGGGAGTACTTTAAAATTAGAAAAAAAAATTCTTTTTAATTTGAAAAATATGACTAGTGTATATTCCTTTAAGACGAAAGTACATAGATATGGATTTGCATCGAAAAATTATTTAAGTAGGAGAAGTAACTAGAAAAGTGCCAAGTCTCAAGAAAATACATACTTTAATATTTTAATTAATAAAAATAGAAAAATAAAGTAAATTCACAAAATCAAAACTATCCATTTGTAACAACTTTATAGAAATATTCATTCATTAAAAAAATCACTAAATAATACTTTATATGTTTCAAAATGCAACCAAAAGAAGCTCACTTTGTAGACTTCCACACCACACAAAATTAATTATTTTAAAAATTCATTTGGCCATTAGCTACAAGTCTATTAGAAGACCACTTCATGCAAATTTCATTTCAAAATTCATTTTTGGGGGTACTAAATAGTACTAAAAATGGCCTCCAAATTGGCAATTGTAACATTCAATTGGGGTCTATTTTCAACACAAAAGTCATTGCATCTATTATGTTCCTCCTAGAATGAATGCATTAATTTTGAAGATGTACATGCAAGGTTTAAACACTAGAGTTTTGAATCAATAAAGGTGTATTTATCACTAGCATTTAAAGAATTCATAACTTCTTTTATATTGTTTAATGAATCAAAATTGTATTTGAATCCTTGTTCATTCATCTATATAAGTACATAGAAACAAATTTTGCATTTTTATAGTAGCTTTATTTAGTTTCAATTTTATTTGTTGTGATAAAAACTACATAATTATTTTATTTTATAAGTTTATCACATTGCTTTTGTAGCATCTATTTGGCATTTCTAATGCTAAACAATTGCATCTCCTTTGTTCTATACCATTTGATTTCTTCTATTTTAGTATTTGATGTGTTTTTTTAGGATGTATTTCAATATTTTAGTAATCTTAGTGAAGTTTAGGGTTGTCATAATTTGTTGCTGAAAGAACTCCTTTTTGCTAGGACATGTCAAATTGTCAATGGCATTTTTGAGTCATCATCTCAAAGCTTTGTGATCTTAATGCTTTGAGGACCTAGTTTTGGATTTAGCAACTCATAGCTATTAATGGCAATAATTCATAGCTATTGTTTTGGCTTATATCTTATTTGTTTTTTGTAGGCAATATCAAATCCCCCTTTTCTTCTAAGTAATATTCTATGTAAAATTTGTTTGATTTACTAACCATAGTAAATGTTCTTTATAGTGTTTGAATTTGAAAAATCACCTAGGATGGACTTATATCCAAATCAAAAGCTTTGTCCATCTATGGAAAGATAACTTAGTAACAAACTACATGAGAAAACAATAAAATTTGAAGTAAATAAATAAATAGTGATGCAATTAGCTCCTAAAGTTAGACAATAACCACAAAACAATTGATTAAAGGTATTTCGAAGTTTAGATATTCATTTTTTATAATGGTATTATCCAAAAAAAGGGAGTACCTAATACATTAACTAGTTACTATAATAATTTATGTCATTATTGGATCAATTACAAAATAAATATTAGTTTATATATATAATCAATAATAATAAAAGTTATTTGAGTCAATTATTATATAAGATCTAAGGGGATCTTTCCTTGAAAAGCACCTCAAACTATTGTTTTTAATAATCAACAAAAAAAATATTTTACAAGATCTTTGTTTCAAGGATTTCACAATAGGATCTTATTCATGACTATCAAATTAGTGAATAGTCTCTTTTATTTGCAAAGACTTTAATTGTATGGATTTTGAGATATTTGAAATCAAATTTCACTTTTTTTTAAAGCAACCAAATTTTTTTGGACACAATGATGATTTTAGAAGGGAATATATCTCGAAATCTTCACAAATGAAAAGTGATGGAAGATATTTTCAAAGCCTTGATAACAACTAGGATAATAAGAATCCTACTTGATCAAGCCCACCAACAATTTGTTCCAATTAATCAACCTTTGTGTACTTGCACTATTTGAAGGGTATTTTTTTCTGGAAATCATCTCTTATAGGCTACGCCTTTATCCTAACACAATCCATAGTAAGCATTCTCTAAAGTGTTTGAGTTTGAGAATGAAGATTTTTTCCAAATCAAGAGTTTTATTTAGCTATAAAAAGATAATTTAGTAACAATCTACATGAAAAAACTATGAAATATAAAAAATAAATAGAAAATGTTGCATTTAGACCCTAATGATGGACAACAACTATAAAATGGTTAATTGGGCATTTGGTAACTAAAGAATTTAACTCCTAAAGGATTCTTTATTTCTTTAGAGAACAACTTGGATCCAAGTAGGTCCCTATTATCTCAATTTGTAGTGAATGTTTTAAAAACTTTTTGGATATGTGTGTTTTTGCAAGAGCTTTGTGATTTTAATTTCAATTGGTGCCCAACAAGAAAACTTATGGCATAAACAGAAAAAAACAAAAGATGGAGGGTAGCCCAAAAAAAATCACAAAAAGTCAAAATATATGTATTTTTTAATTTATTCAAAAATTATGTTTCTTTTTATATGTGAAGCTTTGAATCGTTCCATTTGGATTCGTAAATAAGTGAGAAAGTTATAGACAATATTAGTTTTAGGAGTAATTCAAGCATTTTCTTTAAAAAATAATTAATAGAATTCATTTTTGAATGCAATCTCTATAATTTTACAAAACAAATTGTTAGATAAAGTTTGTTTTGTTTTCTAGAACAATTTCATTGTTGGAATTATTGTGATTCAATTCCATCTTAATGCTATTAACAATTCTTTTTTCTCCAATCTTGAACCTATTTCTAGTTAACAATTTTTTAATTAGTAAAAATTAAGTTCTTTTTCCCAAAATCTTTCTAAGATTCACAACACAACTATCTAACATAAATAATTAGAAAACAAAATCACTAGTGAAAAAATTTCAAGTTAAAAAAATTCAAAGCTAAAAAATCTAATCAATCAAGGAAAAGAAAATTGTTGTCTACATTTTCAGGCCTATAGGTTTTTGACTATGTTATCACCGAAAAGCTCTAAAATAGTCATTTCTAAGGCAAGTACCAAAATTTTGAAAAGAAATTTTTTTGGGCACATATTACCGTAGGATCTTGTAGTTTGGTAGTTTGAAAAGATGTGGAAAGAATTTCAAAAATTTCCACTACATAGATTGCAAGATATTAGCATTTGAATTGACAAAAATCATTCAAAATTTAGATGTGGATGTGAAGAGCTTCATGACAATATTGATAATTGCTTTTTGCATGGCACTAACAATAGAAAATATTGATTACAAATTTACAATACAAGGTCCTACCCATAGTTCTCATTTGAATTCATTTAATGCTTTTTAACATGCCTTTCTAGGTATATAGAATGTACATGTCGTGATACAAGAAATAGAAACCATAATATATTGTAAACAAAATGAAAAGGTTCCATTTTTTTGGATCATGTTTCTTCAATTCCAATCCATTACCTTCTACAAGTTAATGGCATAACCACCAAACAATTTCATCATTTGTGGACCATATTAGAAAGTTTGAAACAAATTCAAAACAACAACACTATAATAACATTGTAAAGGAACATTCAATCAAAGTAGATGAAGCAAATGGCATAGAGCATATTTAGAAGCAATTCTTGAGTGTGAGGAACATCAAAGGGATGCATAAAATCACTTGGTAATCAACACAATCATGTTATAGCAAACACATTTGTAATTCCAACAAATTGCACCTAAGCGTCGTTACTATTTAACAACAAGATTTGTTTATATGTGGTTGAATTTATAAATGATCGAAAAGGGTTTCCAATGCAATTTACAAAGCATGATTCCAATACAATGATTGATGTGGGAGTAAGTTATGAGTTTTCTAGGTGATACTAATAAATGTACCAATAATCAACCAAATGTTCCAATTATTGTTAAACCAAGTAAATCTGCAAAATCAAAATATCTTCATTCTAGGCAAGAATCTAGATGTGATGGTTTTCAATTAATGATGATTTTCAATTAATGATGATTTGGAATTTGTTTTCTTTAGAATTATAAGTAGAAAAGTTTGTAATTATAGTGTGAAATTCTTGAAATTTTGGGACTATTAATGGCTTTAGAAGGTTAAATTTAAGCCTTTAAACAATAAAGATCTTTCTAAGATAAACAAGTTAAATCTTGTGGTACACATGTGATATTTTCAAACATGAGGCCAACAATGACCTTCATAAGCTTGTTCTTATTCATTCACTGGGCTCGCACATCTCAGATTCATGACAAATTGCAATGCGAAAACAAATTGATTTTTCTAAGTTCTACGACAATTTGGGATTCAATCAAATTATTCATGTGGTTGTCAAATTCAATCCTAAGGTGTCTATGTTTACAATTTTGATCCACTTGCAATTCAATGGTTCTAACATTTGCAACTACAAATCTACTGTATAACCAACATAGTATCTCTTTCAAGTGCAAAATTAGATTTTGAACTCAGAAAGGCTTCTAGATTTGGATTTAAAGTAGAGGGATGAATGCTAGATCATTCAAATGGATGAAATTGTGACAACATGCTACTTGCAACAATCTTCATTAAATGTAACAAATCTTCACCTAGTTGAGAATAACTTAGACTAGTAAGAAAGATTATACAAATACATTTATACATCTTCTAAAAGAAATTCATTGTGAAAAAGTATACCTCCCTCTAAATGAAGGAAAGTATTTGAGATTGGGTACTCTTTAAGGATATTACTTTTTGGCCCCCTGTGATTGTTTAATTTTCTAATTGATCCCAATTTTTGTCTTGCTATGGGTAATCCTACATAGGAAAATTTCCTCATTTTTTCTATCCTATATTAGTTAGAATTTTCAATGTTACTATTTCTAATACTATGCCCCAAAAAATTCCATCAAAATTTGTAACAATACTAGAAGTCTCCCCAACAAAGCAATATAACAACAAAAGAATGAATTTTAGGATCAAGGCTTTGTTAAAAGTGTCTATTTGAAATACAAGAGCTAGAGGATTCAAAGGTGTGTAAAAATTGACATGTAACCCTATTCAACCTTTTAACAAAATCTACAAGTACAAAGAACAAAATCAATCACATTAACCCCTATAGGTTTTTGACTATGTTTCCACCAAAATCACTCCAAAACTGTGATTTCTAATACAAGTGCAATTTTTTGGAAAAAAAATGTTTTTTGACATATTTAACCGTAGGATCCTGTAGTTAGGTGGTTTGAAAAGATGTGGAAAAAATTTCAGAAATTTACACCGTGTAGATTGCAAGATATTACCATTTGAAGTAGCAAAACTCCTTTTTTTTATCCCTGTGAATACTCGGGCAGTTTCTCCTCACAAGGTGACATTTGTATGAAAAAATATTTAAAATAATGGTTACTCTTTGAATTCATTTTACAATGCAAGTCCGCTGTATGCTCAAAATTTTCAAATCATTTGGAATTGTACAGCATATAGGAAAAAAATAGTAAGTAGAAAGAAGTAGAAAATGCTTGAAAATACTATATTGTAAAAATTTATTTATAAAAATGAAAAATGCCAATCCCAATGTTTAAAATATTGTAATAAACAATCTTCACCCAGTGTTTTAGTTTTTTTCAAAAATATTAAAAATTGAATTAAATAAAGAATTTCAAACTTTTTTGTAGAGTAGAGACTCTATAACTACCTACAAACTACCCCAAACTAAAATTCCTCATAACTTTTGACTCATATATCAAAATTGAATGATTCAAAGCTTTCCACATAGATAAAAATATAATAAATCAATTTCAAATTTTAATTTTCCTAAAAAGAAATAAATTTTTTTTTTGTTGCCTGCACTGCCTAACATTTAACGAAAACAACATATCATGTCATAACTTTTTAATAGTGTAGTCAAAAGTTATGACAATTTTTGGGCCTTAAAGATACTCTTTGGACACATATTGTGTGAAAATTTCAAAGAAAAAAAATAAAAAATCCATTCATAGTGAGTTGCCCAAAATCACCTATTGCAAAAAAACACAATTCAAGACTTTAGGGGTTAAAAATTGTCTTCTATTATATATTTATATATATAAAGGCCAAAAACCTTCTTATCACATTGTATTGTAATAGTAAAATACTCTTTAGAAGAAATTTGGGCCCTCCAAGAGTGTTCTAGGATGACTTTGATTGAGGTCCTTAAGTGGATATAAATGTGTACATATCCATAAAGAATGATAATTTTTTCCTATTTCCATCTATTTTCGACATTGTGATGTTTACAATATTACATGCCCTTTATTAGAGAATGATACATTAGGTATTTTTTGACATTCAAATCCTAAGTATATTGAGGGAATATTTTACATGGAAAAGGACAAATTTGATGCAACTTTATTAGTGCTAATCACTCATGACGTTTCCACAATGAAACACTATTAAAATTCTTATTGGAAAATGAGACATTAGGTGCTTCTTGTGATTTGAGTCTTTAGTATTATAAATGAATTTATTATTTAAAAAAAAATCATGGGTACTTGGTCCTCATGATGTTTGTATAGTGAAATGTTTCTTATCGGAAAATAAGATATTAGGTACTTTTTGTTATTCATGTCCTTAGTACTACTAATGAATTCTTTATTTTGACAAATTCATGGGTACTTGGGGCATTGCAAGAAACATATTAGAGGAAATTTGAGCTCTACGAAAGACTGTTCTACTTTCAATAGATGTGCAAATACAACAAATTAAAATATTTAATTTCTTGAAAGTAATTAAATTTTTTTTTAAATTTAAATAATAATAATAGCTGATTTTTTAATTAAAATCTAATGGGCCACAATGGTTGGCTTTTATTGACAATACTTTGTATGAGCCAATTTCTGCTAGACTAAGTTTGGGCTCCTGTTTTTAAGATTTGTACATTTTCATGTAGGAAAGAAACCTTCCTATGGCCTAAGAATTATTCTAATGGCTTGCCTTTTTGTGTGCCCTCACACATTCAAGTATTTTTTTTGCTCATGCTCTATTTTCTATGAAATTTTTTATGAAGGTTTATGTAATAGTTTTGGGCATTGAATAAATTTTCCAATTTTTTAACATCATTTTATTATTTTAATATTGATTATGATTGGATGACTACTTTGACTATTTGTAGAACTATTTTTGATCCAAAAATGCAAATTTCAAGGTGAAAATTGATATGCAAGGACTTATATTAAAGTTATATAAGCCTAATAGCTTATGAAGGGATTTTCTAAAAATAATAAAATTTCAAACTTCCATATGTACTCAAAGTGTACTACTTTTTTGCACATACAAAGAATACAATTTTTTCCCCAAAGATGCAAATTGTTGAGAAGAAGCATCTTCAAGTTAGAAAAAATGAATTTTCAGATTTTAAATTTATAAATTTCTTTACTATTTTTTGAAAATGAAATTCTAGAGTATCTATTTTTTAATTTTCTATCACTCTTAATTTTCAAATTTTTTTTTTCAGATTTGAAAAAAATGGATTTTCTTTCAACATTTATATTCAAAACTAAGATAAGTATGGTCAAACAAAAATTATAAGAGATATAGCACAAAAGATTTAGAATTGCCCAGCATTGAAAAATTTACTATTTTGGGAAAGTATTGATGGTCTCATTACTAGAACTTTTGCATTTTTTCACAAATCAATAGAAACCATAATTTTGACTAATAAAAAAAATTCATAAACTAAATAAATAAATTGTATTTTTGATGAATTTTTGAAGTTATATCTTCAAAATTCATTTGAAGAGAATCTAAAAATAATTTTATAATTTTGACCATACGAATACTTTCTACATTTTGTGCTTCACATTATCTTCTTTGATACTAACTTCAAAAAAGTTACGTAACTTACATTTTATAACACATTTGTATTTTGTCCTAATCCCTTGGGCTTTTAGGGGTTAAGTGTGTATAACTTTTAAAGATAAATTTTTCTACTTCACAATTTTCACACACACATTATTTAAAGTGTTTTATAAATTATCCATATTTTATTTCATTTTAAAGAATTATTTCATTCCAAAAGTCACAATTTTGAAATATTCAAGCTATTTTGGGCCAAAAATGATTGATAGGTGTTTCTTACAATGATGCACTTGATGAAACTCACACTTCTAAAATAATGATTGATACAATTTTGTGTATATTTGTGTACCTAGGTTGCCATCTCTAGCCTTCAATAAATAGCCTTGCATGTCAATTCTTGAGGTGCTCTTTGGGAGTTCAAAATTTTTCTAATGACACTTTGGTGTCTAAAATTCTAAACCCAATGCACAAAATAAGTAATAAGTGCCAAGTCCAAAACTTAATTTGTTGTTTAGTGATGCCTACCATAAAGACATCCTATCTTATGTGATTAAAATATTTTTCAAAAATTCACAATTATCAAGTATTCTAAGTAAATTAGTAATATCTTTGATGCTTTACAAACACAATCTTATATTATAATCATATATAAGACATGATACTTTTTACTTCAAAGGATTAAATGGCACCCTAACTTTGTTCTCATGTAGTTATATGATCCCTACAAGGAGTGTCCCTCAAGGACATAACCTTAGCCATTTAAATCCATTCTCAAATGCAATATTAATATAGTAATTTCATGTGCTATAAGGTGCAAACACCCTTATCTCAACACATGTTCTCATTTCTGTACTATAGACTATACCTTTTGTAATCGGGTCTTCTTGTCCCTAGACTTTGCTTAATGTGTCCTCATAATGCTTAACTTTGATTCTTTGACACATTTAAAGGACACACTCTTAATTATGATTCATGAATTATTGATTTTTGCAAAGTTTAGATTTAGATGCACCTATATATGTCAATTTTAGCAATCTAGGTATGTAATACTTTGAAAAATCATAGAAATTACATATGACATTTGGAAAATCTATTTCTTTTAATATTCATGATTTTCACTCGATAATACTAAAAAAACATAATTTTTTTGAAAAGGTCCCTCCAACTATGCTAAATTGCTTATATTGATAGTTTTGGGTGTTCCTACCTTAGTACAAAGTTGTAGATGAAACATTGTGCATTCACTAGATAAGGTTAAGTCACTATGCCTTTTGCGAGGATCCAATTCAATATAAACTATGTCTGGTAGGAAGGAGTATGCCACTTGTAAATTTGTGATTGGTGTGAAGTGAGGTGAACCTTTGAAAATATGACTTCAAAATTCAATGTCGATGTTTGTTTGTCCATTTTTCACTAGGCCACTTGTAGCTGGTGGCTAGTCACGTCTGTAGTAGGGCAACGAGCCAATTGCGGAGGCCATTTTGCCCCCTATTTTTATCTTTGAAGAAAACACCGGAACATTTTATTTGTTGCGTAAGATAAAATTTGCAAATTTTGAATTCATATTTGCAACCAAAGGCCCCGTATTAGCTTAGAGGGACATTGACACCCAAATTAACATCGCACGAAACAGGGGACTTTTTTTACTTTCACCCCTTGGCTGGAGCTCCGCAATTGGCTCGTTGCACTACTTTAGACTCCGACTTGACAACCTTGTAGTCTTTTTTCCTGCAAAGAAATTCCATTTCATTTGTTTAAAAATAAATAAAATTCAATGTTGACATCCATTGATTTGACAGTTAAGGTGAATTGACCCCCTTATTGCCCTGCCGGGACAAACCCTGGAATTTTTTATTTTTTGCAAATTTTATTTTTTGCAAATTCTGAATTCATATATGGAATTAGAGGCCGTCAAACCACTCAGAGGTGTGAAGAAAATCCGAAATATACGACACAAAATAGGGGGCAATTTAGTCAACCCGCTGTTGACTGGGGCAATAAGGGGGCCAGTTCTCCCTGCCCAGCCCTTGGTTTGACGGATCTTGACTGTTACTGACGGACTGTATTTAGCCAAATGTCCTGCCCCCCAATTTCACTGCCAGCAGGAAGGCAGAGCCTGAAAAATCCATGGAGAGATTCAGCATGAGATTCTGGGAGCCTATGTTATAGGGCCCATTCCTAACCGGTATCCCATTGGCAATGAATAAGGTACCCTAATCCCAACCAAGGTTGAAAAGGATTTCCATTTTTCTCTTGGAATGCGTGTTTTAATACTTTTTAAGGTTTCCACCAATAAATTCATGACAAAGAAGTGAATAAAAAAATAGGAATCAATGAACAGAAAAGTAGTTTTTGAATGATTGGAATAAGATGACCCTCTGTGTTGGTCAATGGTCAAGCCCAACTTTTCCCTTTAAAAATTCATAATAATTTCAATTCAAGAGATAAAATTATGAATTTCTCGGCAATCTCCATCATTTCTGTCAATGCACCTGCAGTGAAAATACTTGCTATGCCTTGCACAACCCTAATTGATACTTTATCGGTTATGGATCCCTCTACCATAGACTGAGAGTAAATTTTTCGGATGCCTTGCTTGGAGACACGGCAGATGGAAATTTCTACTCAAGATTCAACTGGGTTTTTCTTGCCATGGCACTGGAGGGAAATTTCATGGACCGAACTGAAGGGAAGGTCTGTTTCCGCATCATTCATCTTCTTGCACGGGTTCGGAGATCTGTACTCACGAATTCTTCTTACTTGACTTGCTTGCTTGTACGTTGCAATTGGTCTCGAGCTGAAGTAGTTGTTCTATGTTCGCGCCACACTTTGCACTTGGGTACCTGACTTTCTAGTGGCTACGGCAGTAGAGTTTTCTCGGATCGTAGTTGCGCCGACTTTTGTGTATGTGTAGCTAAATTCTTGAAGTGGAACTATTGCTTTCACAAGTCTTTGGATGAATCAGTTCTAGGCTGATACTTCATGAGTATCACTCTTAATATGTCTCGAAACTTCATACTAGGCCTTTCATACTTGCGTGCACTCACATGCTCATCTAGACACCAATGGATTGGAGGCTGTCGGGCGGACTGACATTTGGGTCGCTTGATTTTCTCATGCTTGCGGAGACTGAACTGTGAACGATATTTGTTGAGTTGTAAATTGTAATAGTGACCCCCTAGCTTGTGTCCCTGTCTAGCTTGCAGATCCAGCTGAAACTGAAGTCCTGCGTGCAATCGGTATACTCTCTGGAATCGTGATTCCTGTCCCACGGCAGGCGCACACTTTCCACACCGAGTTTCGTTGAGCAATTGCTGCGTCGAGGATGGCTGACTTTACGAATGTGGCGATGTTGACAGCAAGCTCTGATTACGGGAACATCGACTTCCAGATGGACACGGGATTTCCCCAGTCCGAGAATGTGTTCCAGTTTCTGATGGCCCGGGACGGCAGCAATGACCTGTTCGTAATCAAGAAGGCATGCACGGGCACCCAAAGCACCGAAGTCCACGTTTTCTCCTACGCGTCCTCGTACCAAAGCCCCATCCTCCACACGGGGACAGCCCTTCACGAGACTGGCCACTTGTGGACCTTCGCTTTGGGAGTCAACCGAGACCTGTTTGCCATCCGGAAATCCAGCAGTAGCTCGGAGCAATCGCAGTTGCACGTGCTCAGTCACGAGTCCCGATACGGACGTTTTCGGAACCATCACCACATCCTCCGTGATGACCACAAGCTGGGCCACGACTATGAATTTCTGTTGGACAGCAACGATGACCTCTGGGTGATCAAGAAGCAGCGATCGCCATCGATGACGGAGATTCATATCCTGTCCGCTGTTAGCGGCTACCAGACCTTCGTACTACACAAGGCAACTGGCCTGCCCTGGACGGATTTGTCGTGGAGCTTCCTGGGCGTGGATCCCAACAAAGACGTTTGGGTGGTGAACAAGAAGGAAAAGAGCTCCGATCTGTACCGCCTGACAGCGAAGTCCCTATACCAAGCGAATGTACTTGTGACTTTGGATTTTCCGAAGCTTGATCACAGGTACAGCGTTGCGCTGGCCACAAATAGGACGGTGGTACCCGCCACTTTTGACCTGTTTGTGATCAAGACCTCTCGCACCTTGTCTCCGTTTGTGACGTTCCAGGTGATAAGCAAGCCCTTCCATAGCCAAGGTCCACGACTAGCAGTATTTTGGGCAGTGAGAAAGACCGCCCTCGCCGTCACAAGCGATGGGTATGCCTTCTCATGGATAACGCGCTCCACGATGCCAGTGATCAACAAAAGTAGTGAAAACAGGGACTATCTCGAAGACAGTTACCTTCGCATTGTGAAGAAGAATCACACAAATATTACGGAAGTATATTTCTTCCGCGAGTCCTCCCACTTCCAGAGGCCTTGTGACTCGATAGTCACAGCTTGGCCGGTAACAGACGACAATTGTGAGTTTCTATTCGCAAAGAACATGGACATGTTTGTGATCAAGAAATCAAACTGTGATACCAAGAAAGTGGAGGTTCGTATCTTATCATGGATGTCGAAGTACCAGAGCTACACACTTGAGGTGCCCACCGTTCTTGACGAGGTCGACCACACATGGACGTTCCTTCTAACGGAGTACTCGGACCTCATTTGCATCCACAAATCAGGAACCAAGTCCAAGAGGACGGAGTGCTTGCGGATGCTGTACGACGATGGGGTCGGAGGGCATTTTACATCGTGGTCACCGAGGACTAAGGAAGGAGACAACAAAACGGCCCTTCCTGAGACGGACGACTCCTGGGAATTCCTTCTGGCACCCAACGATGATTTGTACGCTATCCAAAAGTACGGGACCTCATCTAGGCTCACTGAGGTCAAAGTCCTCTCCGAATACAGCGGATGGAAGGAGATCACAAAGGAATTCCAGACTGCGCTACCACAGACGGACTACAACTACTCCTTCTGTCTCACCACTGATCTCAATTTGGTAGCTGTGCAGAAATCCCGGTTCCCGTTCTCTGCGGACATGGCTTCAATCTAATCAATCGGACCTCCTCCATCTTCATCTCCGACGACGATTGTTGTAACTGTCCTCTGCCAACACTACAGTCATGGAAAGTCATTGAGAATGTTGCTACATATGTTTGCCTTAGTTACCCTATGACAAATTGGGACGAAGAGGGTCATCCTTGCTAGCTCATAGCCAAAAGTATATATAGAACGGATATTTCGTTAAAATGGCGGTATGCCACAGACTTTGCATTTTCAGGTTTAAGCTGTGCGGTCTAAAATGTATACTGATCCTAGATTTTAAGACCTTGAAGTCTGAAATCTATACCCGGCCTAGAAAACGAATGAAAAAATGGCGTAGTAATATCGCCATTTTAACGAAATATCTGTTATAGCTAGATAAGGTCCTGCATATATAATAAGTATGTCTATTGCGACTGCAATTGATGGATTGAGTTGGGACTTTGTGGTCTAGAATCTCTTCTGCACTGGGCAGTTCCAAGTCGGTTTCCATATTTTCAGTAAAACACCAGCTCTAGTTGCAGCCGAACCTTCTACAGTGCGGATCATTTTGTCAAATGCATAGGCATCTGTATACTTTTAAACTTTGACAGTTTAAATCCAATAAGGCTGGAACGGAAAGAGAAACTCTGAGTTTCTTTTCTGAAATGATAAACTCTCAGACAATATCGACAGAAAGAGAGAGATGTTGTGCCAGAATGAATACAATAAAAAAGCGCGTCAAAATTTGGACAAAGCTGACCTAAGAAACAGAGCAGCTGAAATGAAGAAAGGTTAAGAAAACGACAAGGTGGGCTAAATTCACAAGAGGAGGTGCTGCGCAGTACTTGATCTCAGTTTGCATTCCAGTCATCGTCACTTCTTTACTTCCACAGCACCCGTTATCTTTCCCTTGAGCACCTCAATGTCTTGCTCAAGCTCCTTGCGGCTGGTCTCGAAGAGCAGGCAGCGGTACACGAACCATCCCGTGTAGCTCATTCCGATGAGCTCCATGAGCTTGGGCAGCAACGGCACGGCGTTGGTGGCTCCCACTATGGTGGAGGGCTACAAGTGCACCTCCCGCGAACATGCCCACTGTGGCCTTGTCCTCAGTTGCCTCCCACTGCCATTGCCAACAGCACAAATAAAAGGTCAGTCTCGTTACTAATAGCTGGTTGTGGCAACCAGCCTTATGTGCAAAACCAAAAGAAAAATGAAATATCAATCATCAATTTGAGAATGAAGTTTGAGATTATATTAACATGGGACACTTCTGAAAGAAAAAAGTGCCGACATCCAAAATCTAGTGTCATTTCGTATATGAAAGCATCATGGTTCGTGCAAACATGAGAAGCGATTGAGAAGAATAAACAACGTTCGATCATATGCAAACTTACAAATACGCTTATCTAAACGAATATGTCAGTTTAAATCTAAAGCTTTAGATCAGACAGAAACGAGATGCGCTTGACCTAGTTCGGAAACCAATAGTAGTTGAAAGACCTCCAGTGCACAGACCCTGGATGGGAGTAAAGATTGTTCAAAAAGCTAAGTAAAAGTAAAGAAGAAAGCCAAAACAAACACAGAGAGAAAACATCGTCCACTGAATTCCACAAACGTGAGACTGAGGGGAGTAAGGAAATGACCTTGGCCTTGAGGTCATCGACGAATTCTTGGAGTTTAGGCAGAGCTGTCCGAGGTGGGATCATCAGACACAACCCGGATCATCGGCGCAGGGTTCAGCCTCATGCTCTCTGCACGTTGCCACACAAATGCTCAGCATGGCTACATTCCATTCAACATACTCGTCATCCCTAACTCGTGAATTGTAAACCAATTCAACCTCAGAAGAGTACATGCCAATCATCCACCGGAACCAAATCCCACACTTCCAAATACTTCTCACATTCCTCTGTCTGGTTTACACCTTCCATCCCCACATAAAAACGACACTAAGCACCGGCATCAACACAGACAGAAAACGCAAACGATACATAACACGGCTAAGATCGATTCCACATCGGAGGCAATAGCAATCACCCACAGCCATCGAATTCCACTCTTGCAAGCAGTGGCCTTGCACATGCAAAACCCATCCCACTGCAAGGATTTCGAATACTGGGAGACCAGCCACGGCATTGGTCTCAATCCCAAATCGAGAGTTCAAAATCTCGATGAATTGGTGTCCAGCGAAGTCGCTAAGGTGGCATTGTCAAGCACCTGTTGTTGAATATTGGAGCGTCACTCAGCTCCCATTTGTGAGAAGAGCTTTGAGGTTCAGAAGGAATGAAAAGTGGAATTTTGCAATGCGAGGCTTGTGTGAGTGTCATAGACTGAAGAACTAGGGCTTTTGGATTTTAGTTGCGTAGCACCCATGTTTTATATCCGAGGCGAAGGAGTATTGCAACCACCTGAGTTGATTGGATAACCCTAAACCCTAAACCTTGCCAATTCCATGGCCGAGAGCTTTTTTCTAGTCGACAACGGATTGGATTGGTCTGCAGAGACAGGAATTGAAAAGTCAGCGGAGGATTGCAAACGGGAAGGAACGATGATTCCGAGTGGATTTGGTTGCTTCGTCGGAGAGTCGTCAGTTCGTCACGATAGCTCTGAAGTGGAGCTAGGGACAAACATGTGTTTTAACAGATTTTTGCTAAGTTAGGTCATTGTTGGCGGTCTAAGGGTTTAGGAAACTGACGTTGAACAGAGACTCCACCAAATTCATCTACGAGGGACATCCAGCAATTCGTCAATGCCATAGAACTGTGCTCTAACACTCGTTCCTTGAACCTGTGCTTAGCCCTAAATTCCCAAGGCACACATTCCTAAACTGTGAAGCTAGGGTTAGAAGCATGAACTTCTTTCCCACTGGATTCGGAGACAAAACCTCTGCTGCGGTGGCACGAGCTGCGCGCAGCCTGTTGTGCAGGTCCTGTCCGATTGGCTCCGTCTTGTGTGCTGGTAAATCGATTCCGCAACTTCTGAATCTCCCTCGTCTGCGCACCGAAACGGGGCATCACACCTTCTTCACCCAGAACGCCGTCCGATAGGCTCTTTTTTCCTCTCCCTTCTTCTGCGAAATCTGCTTGCCAAAGAAGGTGCGACTACCCCTATTATCATACAAGCTACACTGTGCTGGGTTGTGTGATTTTTAGGTCACCAGGTACAATGTGGAGGTGCTCCTGCGAAGAATCCAATTATAAAGGCTCAGATGATTTGTACGCTATCCAAAAGTACGGAACATCATCCGGGCTCACCGAGGTCAAAGTCCTCTCCGCAGACAGCGACTGGAAGGAGATCGCGAAGGAATTACAGACGGCGCTGCCAGAGACGGACTACAACTACTCCTTCTGTCTCACCACTGACCTCAATTTGGTGGCCGTGCAGAAATCCCGGTTCCCGTTCTCTGCGGACATGGCTTCAGTCTAATCAATCTGGCTTCCTCGATCTTCAGCTCAGATGATGATTGTTGTCACTGTCCTCTGCCAACAGTCCACTTATGGAAAAGTTATTAATTATCAAGAATGCTGCTATGTTTGCCTTAGTCACCCCATGACAAACTGGGACGAGCCGACGAAGAGGGTGGTCCTTGCTAGCTCACAGCCGAAAGTATGTAGCTAGATAAGGTTCAGCGTATAATAAATATATCTACGTTGCGACTGCAATTGATGGATTGAACAGGGACATTGTGGTGTAAAATCTCTTTCTGGTCAGTTCCTGGAAGCCGTTTTTCGGCCATATTTTCAGTAAAACGGCAGAGTTGCAGCCGAACCTTCTACAGTGTGGATCATATTGCATATGCATCTTGTAAATTCAACATTTAAGACATTATTTAACAGTATAGATCCAATTGCTTCAAACTGTAAAGGAACCCTTGAGTTTCTTTCCTGAAATGAAAGCTAATTAAAATATACAGCTTAGGGGACAGTGAAAACGGCTTTTCACCTGTCCATGCGATTGAACAAGATAGTCGCGTGTCCCTTCTGGGGTTATCCTTGAAAGTCTCGGAGTCTCAGGCAAAAGGAACATGCATTTTAATGACGTCCTGTTGAAGAGCACTTTACCTGTTGTTAGCCATCATTTACGACGTACGTTTCTTTGACAGGAATGGGTTTTTTTTTATGTCTATTGTCAGCATATTATCAACTTTTCAAATGCCGGGTGCAGCTAATGAGTGAGGACCTTGGATTCAAACTTGAGAACTTGGTTTGTGTCCCAAAAAACAAAACTTGAGAAGGTTTCGACTAGCTGAGATGCTTGGATCTTTACTGAAAGGTTGGTGATCATCTCTAAGCAAGTTGCGTTGTTATGTTGTCAGGCTGGTTGAAATTTCTCTTACTTTTTTGTTCTTGCACCTGTCTTAAATCAAAGTCACATCTGTCTAGCTAGTTTGGATTACTTGTTGGCTTTAAGACCTGTTTGAACTTTGAACGAATATCTTTAACGCAAAATAGGGTTTACTTTGGTCTAGGGCTATTAATTACATGGCTAGTTGATCGAACTGGGTTCTTCTTCGCTGTCTTATTTCACTATGACAATGGGAGTGCTGCTCCCTGGGTTGAATTAGGTGGAGGTGTTGCTCTGTTCTAGGCTTGACGAGATCCAAACTGCCAAATTTGATAAGAAGATCAGAGTGCACATCATTCAGATGCGCTGAAGGTATGATCATTTACTGTCGTGATTGAGAGAGATTTAGAGACTTAAAACAGATGTTTCGTTAAATTCACGCCATTCTTTTGCCATTTTTTCACTCATTTTCTCAAACTTGGTACAGATTTCAGACTACATGGTCTAAAATCTACGAACTGTGTACATTTCAGACCACATGGTCTAAACCTAAAAGCGGGCCTAAAAGTGACAAGTTTGTGGAATACTTCCACATAATGTCAATGCATGAGAGTTCTCCTGTCGTGGCATGCTTCAATTGGTTAAGGAGAGGCAGATTAAGATTGATAATGCTCAGTGCTTGCCTTGTACAAATCTTCAGCAAGGTGGGTATGAAGTAGAGATTTCATTGGTATAGAAATGAGAGAAATCTAGGAGAAATCTCTTCCTCTACCAACCGATATTAACTCAATAAGTGCAGATTCACATACCTAACAAAATCTAAATCTAAATGGAGGAGACTATTACTGTTGTGACATGTTTTGATTGGTTCAACAATCAAAGAAATCAAATAGACATTGACATTATGTCTGGTAACTGCAAAGCAGTCCAAGTTACCAAAAATAATCGCCGGTCAGTACCAACCTCGCCGCCCCGCGGCTTGGTAGGTCCTAACCGGCGATTATTTTCGGTAACTTGGCCTACTTTGCAGTTACCTAGTCCATAGTGGATCCAGGAGTAGAGACATTCATACATGTCTTCTCTACTTTTTGTAAATTTTGGCATTATAGGAAATTTCTGGGAAAATAATACGCCTGTAAAATTGCAGAACACGGCTCGCAATTGTCGATATTGATGATGCACTTGACATGGAGACATGGAGAAGGCAGGAATTATGTTTCCTGTGAAAATGATCAGAACAGCTCTTGCATGTTGACGCCGCCAGGTATTCTCTTGAGGTTTGACCTTGAATGCGTTCGGCCGGTTGGTATAATATATTGAAGCCGCAACTTAGACTCCAAATATTGTGAGCTTGCTTCGTTTTCGAAATGGGTGGATTGTAAAATTCTGAGCTTGTCTCCCTGCGACCGAAGTATTCTGCTTTCGTTTCTTTCATTGTTTGTGTGTTGCATCACGTATGACATCTGAATCGAAGCAGTTAACTTATCGATCGCCGACTGCGAACAACCCGATGAGAATTGAAGGAAATAATTTTAATATTTTCCTTCCTTTTGTTGGAGTTGTGCTGATGGTGGCGTAGTTTATCAAAGAATTGGAGGAGATTATAATTTGTTAAAGCGAGCGAACAATGGAGAACCTACACGTCTAGCGTTCATTAGAGAAAATCTGGACTCTCCAGAGGGCCACTAAGAAGTGGCAGAAGGGACCCCTCATTACATTTATTTAGTATGAGGCAGAATTTTTTTCCTATAGCTGTGATGTACAAGTGTCATGTGTTCAACAGTGCAGCCAAATGTCAAAGCTTTGAAATACAAGCTCTTCAATTTCATTGGACGAAAGCTGTAAAAACTGACATATTATGCGTGGCAGTGAAGATATTCACACAAGCTGAACTGCATCTTCTGTCAAGAATCGGGCACTTTATATAGAAATCAGGCTTACACAAAAATCTTTATATAGACCGGCTTGTCAAATTTAGACGGCCCTTTGGAGAGTCTACATTTTCTCTAGTATTTGAAATAGATATCTAGCTAACAGAGTTGACTTTAATTGAAAAGCACATGAAAAAAGATCAATATATGAGACTATGACTCGTGAGTTGAAGTTGAGTGAACAAGATCTTATTTATTTGCCCCTCAGAATGGCTGAAGTCTTCCCTTAGAAACATGGGGTGATTGCAAGAAACACCTATATTATTTGTTGTGTTTTACTATAGTAATCATGATTTTTTTAGGATACAATACTTTAAAATTAGAAAAAAATAATTTGATTTTAAAATATAGTGAATTTTGTTGAAATGGCAATATTCCAAATGGCTGAACCAAACTACACAGTTTGAATTGAAAATTGACATCTAGGATAGGTATAGATTTTCAGACATTTCAAACGTATATAGATTTTCATTATCTAAGATAGATTTAGATTTGAGACCGTGCGGTCTAAAACATCTTGGAAGGGTATATATTTAAGACATCTATAATACTTATAGATTTCAAAAATCTATGGTAGGTTTAGATTTCAAACCGCATGGTCTAAACTATCAAAAGTGTCAAACTAATGGAATGCTACCATTTTAAGAAAATTTGCTATAAATATGGTCAATGTATGCACCTTTAAAATGAAGATAACCACCGAATTAAAAAAATCTCTAGATAGGAGAACTAAAAAATTGCCAAATCTCAAGAATTAGATACTTCAATGCTCTAATTAATATAAATTAAGATTTTTTTAAATAAATAAAATAAAAATTAGCCATTTGCACAACTTTATGAAGATGGTCATTTATCAAAAAAAATACCAAAAGAATTTCTTATATGTTTGAAAATGCAAGCAAAAATAAGTTTACTTTGTAGACTTCTATATGACATTTAATTAGTTATTCTTTAAAATCGTTTGAATAGTAGCTCAAAATATACTATAAGACAATCTCCACCAAATTTCAACTCCAAATTCTTTTCTTTGGATTCTACTTTTCTTTTTTTAAAAACAAAGAGGTAAGTGTGACATAATATCAAGGGTTATTATTAATATTTAAAAAATAATAATTCAAAAAAATCAAACAATGTATATAATAGTCATAAGTACCTTGTGTGGGAATTTTGAGACATTTGGAGCCAAAATGAAAAAATTATGGCCAAAAGATCAACACACAACATGTGACAAAAACTCATATAAGTGTTTTTTTGCAAAGACCCATCCATATTAAATTCAGTCTTACATCTATAGTACCTTAAGATAGGTAGTTTATTTTGTTTTGTTTGTCACATTGAGATCTCCTGACCCGTGCATCCCTCAATGGCATGTTTGGTACCGTTGGAAAGCTCTTGGCAAAGAAGGGTGCATGGGCTTGGTTTCATGGCATTTCGACATACAACAAGAAAGTTATTGAATTCCAAAGTTTTAATGGATTAAAAAATTAGAAAGTTACTTTCATTTTAGTTCTAACTATGGCATCGGCACAAGGTCCACTAGTTATTGATGAAGTGAGACTACTTATAAGTTTATTGAAGTTTTAAGTTTTGCAGACTAGCATTCTTTCCATATTGGTTTGGAGGAAATCTCAAAAAGAATTCCCTCATGTATGACAACATTTTCTGCCATTTAGATGGTCAACCAAGCTTTGTTGTATAGAAGAATATGTGATTTCCATCAAATTTTTATGTATAACTTTATTGATACTATGTTTGCATGCATCATTGATTGAGTTAACTTAAAGATGTGTTAGATTTTATATCATTAGTATATCAAAAAATTAGTAGGCTACTCTATATATTTCAATATTTTGAATTTTTTAATCCTTAAACGTTGACAAGGACGTTTTGTAGCCAATGAATGACAAAGAATTTTTTCTTATAGGATAGAAGTGCAACTATTCAACCTCAATATTAGTGATGGTTTGATGGAAAGGGGGGATCTTTTATAGTACTTTGACTTCCAATGAATGTATCTAGCTTATTCAAAGCAAATGATGTCACACAATGATTTCCACAACCATCAGTCCATCCTTCAATGGTTAAACCTAAAACTTGATTTCAACATTGAAAATGATTTCTTATGCTTTTGAGCAAACATGACAATTGACAATTGAAGCTTTTTAGAATAGTTTCTACTCTACTTTGAAATTTTCAAGAATTAATTCAAATGAGCATTCTAGTGAGGTTTGAAGTTAAGTATCTATAACAAAGGCTCTAAATATGGAGTGATATGGAAATTTCCTTTGTGATACAATGTTCTACACTGTAATATACTTTTATTCTAAAAATTTAAGATTTTTTGAATATGACTACCTATCATTTCAACAGGAAAATATTACAGTTCAACAATAATATACTTTTGTTCTAAAAATTTAAGATTTTTTGAACATGATTGTCTACTGTTTCAACAAGAAAATATTACGATTCAATTAAAGAAATGTGAACAGAATTTTGAAAGACAACTTGGACAAGCACCAGTAAAAGCAACAGCTTCTAAGGTAGAAGGCTCTTAAATGGAGCAGGTTCTAAAATGGTGCCCTATCTTAAATGTACAATAGTTGTACATGTTGCTTTTTCATAGCCTTCGCCTGTACATTGTAGCTAGGGCACCATTTTACAGCCCTATGCCCTTTCAACTTCAAAATTTGATAACTAATTCAAAAAAGATCAGAAAAATATGAAATGACTTGGGTTAAATGTCAATTCTACTTGTTTTTCAAAGAAAATTTACTAAAAAATATTTCTCGAGGTTTTACCTCGCTGAAATTCTGTTTCAGCCCTCAGATGGGCCATTATAGGACCTCTTACCTTATAGACCAACATTACCATCCTCATAGTTTGAATCTCATACATGCTAAACATAGGTTTAACTTCTAGTTCATCATTTTTTGAAATGATCTCTACTCCCAAAACACTGCAATTTTAGAACTTCAATGATTAGAATTGCAAGGTTCATTATAGTGGCTAAAAATAGACCAAAATGCCAAATGAAACACCATACCATCTATACCTTAAGACAAGTAGTTTGTTTTGTTTTGTTTATTTGTCACGTTGAGATCTCCCAGCCTGTGCGTCCCCTAGTTGTGTGCTTGGTACCATCAGAAAGCCCTTGGCGAAGAGGGGTGCATGAGGAGGGGTGCACAAGGGGGATGCTCGAGCTGGGCCTTTTTTTTTATGAACAAATGAAAAATACCATTGCATTAAAAAAAAAACACAAACCCAAGTTGGGTTTCATAGAGTCCCAACCTATGATGTGAAAGTTATAGAATTTAAAAATTTTATGCTTCTCAAAAATTACAAATTTACTTTTACTTTTACTTTAGTTCTGACTGTGGCATTGGCATGCATACTAGTTGTGATGATAAACCCAAAATCAAAAATTCAGAACATTATTTAAGGAAACTTTGAATTTGAACTTTAAGTTTGGAAAATGTCCACCTTTGAGATCGCTTCATCTACAATAACAATTGTCTATTTGCTTTAGTCTCCTCTAACTGAAAGGGTGCAGATGCTAACAAAGAGCGCACGTACCTCCATACATCAATTACACCTAAAACCTCCTGAATAAGCATATGATAATGATTCCAATAATCTAACAATCTTGAAACTCATTCATCAGAGTTTATTGTCCTCCAAAGCCTTGAAGGGTAAATATGTACTTCTTGGAAACTTGATGAATAAACTACAAGATGAATTTCAAAGCGCTGATTATGAGGGTGTACTCTAAAATAAACCCTAGATGTGTAAATTTAACGCAAGACTCTAGATGGGTCGATTTTAGGATTAGGGTTGACAATAAGTATAGTTTAATCACATCATACAACACGATAATTGACACTCAGTTTTCGTGTACGATGTCAGCTCCGTCTGAAGCATAACCAATACAAAGAAGAGTGCATTTCCAGTCGAATTCTCAGACAATGTCCGATAAGTACGAGAGAGATGGTGCGCAAGGACAAATACGATACAAAAGCGCGTCAAAATTTGGACAAAGCTGACCTAGAAATCAGAGAAGGTGAAGTGAAGCAAGGCAAGACAAACAGCAAGCTGGACTAAATTCACCAGTGGAGCTGTTGTATAATAATGATCTCAGTCTGCATTTCATTCACCGCCTCCAACCCATTTGTAATGCTGGCTCCGTCTACTTCTCCGATTCCACAGCGCCTGTGATCTTTCCCTTGAGCACCTCAATGTCTTCCACGAGCTCCTTGCGGCTGCTCTTGAAGAGCAGGTAGCGGTACACGAACCATCCCGTGTAGCTCAGTCCCACGAGCTCCATGAGCTTGGGTAGCAACGGCACGGCGTTGATGGCTCCCACTATGGTGGAGGACAGCCACAGGGCTACCAGCGCACCTCCCGCGTACACGCCCACTGTGGTCTTGTTCTCAGTTGCCTCCCACTATTATTGCCAATAGCACAAATACAATGTCAGTTCTAATTACTTGTAGCTGATAGCGGAAACCACCCGTATGTGCAAAACCATAAATAAATAAATAAATAAATGAAGACCAGTTTGTGAATGAGCTTTGGATTATATGAACATGAGACACCTCTTGAGGAAATAGGTGCCGACATTCCGAAATTAATGTCAGTTCGTATGTAAAGGCGCCATGGTTCGTGCAAACACGAGAAGCGTTTGTGAAGAAAAAACAACGAACGAATTTATACTACCTTAAGAATTCACTTATACGAGATGGCTTTGTGAACGAAAAAAGTGAGATCCCCAAACGTATGGCAGTTTATAATTAATGCTTTCATTCTGACAAAAATGAGATGCACTCGCTGACAAAAGAAGTGGACTGAGCTTGACCTAGTTCGCAATCCAATGGTAGTTGAAAGACCTCCAATGCACAGACCCTAGATGAGACTAAGGATTGTTCAAAAAGAAAAAGTAATAGTAGAGGAGAAAGCCAAATTAAAGCACAGACAGAAAAGGTCGTCCACTGAATTTCACAAATGAAAGGAAGAGTAAAGGGGGGTTGACAAACGACCTTGGCCTTGAGATCGTCGACGAATTGTTGGAGTTGGGCAGCGCTGTCCGAGGCGGGGTCGTCAGACACAGCCCGGATTGGCGCAGGGTTCAGCCTCATGCTCTCTGCACGTTGCCACACAAATGCTCAGCAATTGCTACATTCCATTCAACACACTCGTCATCCCTAATTCGTAAGCCAATTCATCCTCAGAACATGACAAGCCAATCATCCACCGGAAGCAAATCCCACACCGCCAAACACTACTCGCATTTCAATGCGTGGTCCACACCTTCCATCCCCACAATAGAATGAAACTACATAGACTAAGCAACGGCATCATCACTGACAGAAACGCGATCGACACAAGTCACGGCTACGATCGATTCCAACATCAGACGTAATAGCAGCAATCACCCACAGTCATCGAATTCCGCTTTTGCAAGCAATGGCCACCCACATGCAACACCCATTCCACTGCGAGACTTTCGAATACAAGGAGACCAGCCACGGCATTGGACTCAATCCCGAATCGGGAGTTCAAATCCTCGATGAATTGATGTCCAGCCAAGTCGCTAAGTTGGCAATGCCACGCACCTGCCCTTCGCGAGCTCAACACCACTTGGTTGCCATGCAGGAGACTGCGACGGAGAGCCAACGACGCTGACGCCGCGGCCGACGAGCGAGTGGACGAGGACGAGGACGAGGCGGTGGCGGCAAGCGCGGCCACGGAGGAGCTGGTCAAAGCGGCAACGCACGCCATGGCGAGCTGCTGCGATGGCGAAGTGGAAGCGCTTGCAGCGAAGATGGTCTATGGGCAGAGACGATGGGGGCAAGTTGTGCCGATGGCGATGGCGATAGGGATTGGCAGCAGCGAAAGCGAATGCGAGTGGCGAGTGCGAGTGAGCGGGAGCGCGGGGGGTCGCAGGGGGAGAACGAAATCTGGCGATGGCGGATGTCAGCCAACCGGCGTTTGCTGCGAGGCCCGCTCTTGGATAAGGTTTCTGCTACTTGGCACGCTCTCTCTCCTCTGCCTGGCTTTTGGCTCGCAGGATTTGCCTGCTATTGCCACGACCCACAGCTCAAGGAAGCTTACCCATCATGTCCCCTCTCCTAACAATGTCCAAAATCTACACCTATTCAAGATTTCGGACCACGAATCTTGGATCTTTATAGATATGATACACAATTTGGGAGATGGGTCATAATGGGTATGTGTATCATAGATCAGAGCTTGTATTAAGACCCATTAGGCTTAGGAGAAAACTTAAGATAAACAAAACTATGGATTGAGCAAATAAAGGAAGTATTGTGTAGTTTAGGCAATGTTTTTGTTTTGAGTGAAAATTTGTTTAAATTGCTAGATTTTGCATTGAACTCTCTATTGTTGTTCCTTCCAAAATTAGCCTATGCAGCAAAGCCAATGTGTTAATGAGTGATCAAATTAAAAAAACTTTGATTTCAAGGCCCATGTATACCAGTGACCTCTAGGATGCACAAACTAATTTTTTTTTATCTTTGCAAACAAATGTGAAAAGCTATCGCTATTTTGTATTTAGCTGATTTTGGATTCTAGTCATGACTTTAATAATTTGGAATCCTTGATTTTTCAAATGCAAACTCAAAATGTACAAAATTTGATCACATGATGGTAAGAATAAATCATTGTGTTTTCAGAGAATGTGCAAAATTAGAAACTCTACATTCAATATCTACTTCATATAGCCTCAATCACTTGCAACCATTCAACTTTGAAGGTTTTGAGAAAATCCTATTCTAGACCCAAAATAAAGTTATTTTGTATATTTGACATGTTATTTAAAAGAATTGAAGTTTGGAATAGTAACAAAAGTTTGCATTCATTCACAAAGACATTAGCAATTTAGACCTTTGTTACACCTCTTTACAAATGTTTCAAAAACTATAAAATTGTTATGTATTATGTATGATGCCATATTCGAACATGATAGGATTGAGATTTAAACCACTAAAAAAATACGTCACTTCTAGATACAAAAATATTTCAAATTACTCATATTCAAACAAAGCTAAAATTTTCATCTATATTTATTCATTAATAGATTCAATAGTAGGACCCTTTAATTAACTTGCTAAAATACACCATCCTAAAATTTTTTTACTAAGTATTTTACCAATTACAAGATTGTAATGCCTTAAATTAAAAGAGAAGTATTTTCAATTTTTTTGAAAAGTAATGTTTCATCTTTCAAACTTTTTATCCATTGTGTACATCCTACAATTTATGTCTCTCTATAATATGTTGAAAAAATAAGTTGGAGGTACAAAAAAATTCATCAAATTTTTTTTCATATTCATGTTTGAGAAAAATTGTTAGTAGATAGAGGTAAAATATGATTTAAAATATTCAATTGACAAAAACTGAGTTGTAGGATTGAAAATTTTCAATCTCAATGGTTTTAATGTTGTAATAAAATATCTACATCTTCTATTTCCATTTTTCCAAAAAATATTGAAATTTGAGTTCAAAGAGTACTCTCAAGTTTATTTTTGAGTAGAGATTTTATAACTTCCTACAATCCAAAACTCCTCTTAACTTTCATCTTGTCAAGCATGTTGTTATTTTTTTCTATGCTTTCTACACTTGCCGAGTTAGAGAAAGAAATAACGTTTCATACAATTATTTTTTAACCATGTAGTCAATGTCATGAAAATTTGTATGCCTTAGAGATATTCCTAGACCACACATTATATGAAAAAAAAATTGAAAAGTTTGTTCAAAAATTGAAGACCAAAATTGCTATATGGCCAAAAAATACTACTTGGTCCTTTAAAGGTTAAAATAACATTGAAAGGAATGATGGTATTGGTATTATCAATCCAATGATGTATGTCTTGTCATATATTAGTACATAATAATCTGCATTCTAGGAATCAAACATTATGCCATATATTATTAACAATTAGGAAGTTGAATAGAAAAGAATTCTAAAAAATAGTGTTGATTCTTTCTTAAATAAAAAATTACATTTGTGAAAATCAATTGAAATTCCAGCCAAATAATGTCAAGAAGTTAATTATATAAATTTGATCAAGTATAATAGGTACCATGTAGTACATATCAAGACTATTTTACAAGGATATATGAGAAGTTTACTTCAATGATATGTTTTGAGAAGGAAGGGTGTAGAGGTCCTTTTTATAATGAAGGTTATTAATTGTTCTTCATCAACCCTCAAAAGATATGGAATATTTGAAGTAAAGAGGGAGGTTGGCCACTCACAAAAAAAGGTAGTATTTGTACTCACAACAGAATTTTAGACCTCATTTAAGCAATGTAAACCCAAAAATTTCAAATTGCAATCAACTAAAATAATATGATAAGTTTCACATTAAAAATCTATTAGTGATTTGGAATTTCTAATAGTAAATTACAAAGAAGTGTAGAGACAACATATGACAATGTTCATCCCTAGATTCTTCTAAACTTTGTTTATAAAATTAGATTGGAGACTCTAAATCACAAATAAAATTGGATCAAAAATTTTAATTTATTTTCTACATTTTAGTAGTTGGTCAAATTGAGGATTTCTATTTTTCCCTTAGGTGATGTTTAAAATGTAACTATGAAGACAATTGAGTGCATTTGACTTGAGTATCAATTGTTTCTAAACTTAAATTGTAGGAATTGTCTACATTTAATTTTAAATTACATTATCATTTTCAAATTTTTAAGATAATAAAATTTTAATTTATTAAAAGAATTTTTTTTAATCCAAAATTTTAAAGGTTTTTTATTTTTCCAAATTTAAATGTGTAAAAATTTAAAGCCCAAAATTTTATAAATAACCCTATTTTACATGGAATTTAGTGTAGTTATACTTTTTCACATTAGACATGAATTGTTTTTAAAGAATTTAATATATTTTAAGCTTTTAATGTCTATATTATGAATTTTTTTGGCATATTTATACAAAAATTGACATTCTTAAAACATCAAATAAAATTTGTACTAAGATCAATTTTCTATATTTGTCCATGATTTTTCCAGTTTTTTCAATTCTTCAAAAGTGTCACATCTATGATTACATTTAGTGTATAAAGGTACAAAATGTATATCACTTTATTTTGTATTCACCCTATTCTGAATCAATTTGAAAGTTTTCATCAAATAATGTCAATGTATATTGTTGGTGCAACTATACTAATTGTAGACACAAAAATATATGAAGTTCATATGGATTGCAAGCATGGTCATGGAAGGAATGTCACTTTTCATATTTGAATAGACACATTTGAAAGGAAAAGGAGTTACAAAGTTGTTTAGTTTTGAAGTGACCTAACATTGCTTTCGATTCATATTCTATTACATCGATTCATGTACACTACCAAAAAAACCCACTTTCAAGTACTCATGTTGCAATCCTAAGCCTTTGATGTGAGTCCAAATATCAAATCATAAACTAAATAATTTGGGAAAAATATTCTACTGCAAGTTGGATTATTGTTTAGCTTTCTACCTTTTGCAAATGTCATAACATTCTTGTACAAACAAACCACAAAATTCTTTCCATAATTTCCCAAGAAACAGTCGCACTCTAGTTTGTGGTATTTGCAACACTTCTTGAAACCTTGAATTCCTCCATTTCTATGCATTTAAAGAAGAGACATTCCTTCAAGTGAACTTATTAAAAAGACCTTTCTCTTGTCTTCAAACATGTAATAATTTTTGAAATGTAAGTTGAGAAACAATGAGAAACAAAAAGCTCACCTTCAAAGTAAGCATTTATGCATTCAAGACTCTAGAGGCAATGCCCAAGTTACAAAGAAAAAATTCTGAAATTAATCTCACTTGTGTAGCTTTTGCATCAGACACTCACTCATAATAGCTCACATGGCAAATTTCAGTGATGTTAATTTCAGAGCTCTGAAATGGAACCATTTTGATGGAAAGTTGGAAACTCAGAAAAACTGAAAAAAAATTCCAGATGGACTGCTCCAATAAAAAAAAGTTGGGTTGATCCAGTTTCATGCCATTTTGACACTAGGGGCCATTTCAGTGTCATTTTTCCAATCACTTTGATACTAAGTTGGCAGAGAGGCTGGCACCAAATTGACATCAGGAACTTCAGGGCATGATGTTACATGAATTCTATTTAGTGTTAAATTTGATCTAAAATAGTCTGCTCATAAAGTGACTATTTAAACCTACTGAACTCATCATAGACAGTATTGCATATTTCAAACAACATGTTACTTATTCTTAGATAGGAGTCATATCTAGAACAGTCACTTTTAGAACAGACTACCTTATTTGATGCTTAGTTTGAGGAGGGTAGAGCATTACAATGGTGCATGGATTTGGTGCTCTAAATTTCAGTGTCAAGTTAACAAATTTGTTCATTGATGACAGATTTTTTTGTAGTCGGTGGAGTTGAAAAATGGATACAAATGGAGGTGGGGAGGTGGAGGCTCCTGCACCTGCTCCCACAGAAATCCGCATTGAAGAGTACCCCGAGTTTTGCATCCCAGTAGTTGAATGTCCTCCATGTACTGAACATCCAAGCCTCTAATTACACTACAAAAAAATGAGTGTCCACAATGACTGCAAAATGACTACTATAGTCATTTTGTAGTCATCTTGCAGTCATTGTGGACATTCATTTTTTTGTAGTGTAATATCACAAATTTTGCTCACTTCTAGACATCCAAGATTAATATTCACTTTTTATTGATTTGGGACAATGTGTCTTAATCTGCATATATGAGACACAACATTCAATAGCATTGGCTGTACTGGCTTCTCTCTACAATGGAGGGTGTGGCATATTTCATACCCAATAGCCTCTCCATCCTCCACTTGATTAGTTACTTCAATAGTGATTGATAAAGCACCGTTGGATGTGGAATACACCCTCCACTATAAAGAGAGGACAGTACCAACCAATGCTATTGAATGTTATAAATGTGTTTCACAAGTGTATAGAAGATTCTAGAATATCTTCTTCATGCTTGAGATAACAAGTATTTTCTTGGTGTTACTTTTACATATAATGTAGCATTCTATTGACATCATGTTACAAAATTTCATATTATTATATACATTTTGGATCCTTAGTTGATGGCCTTGACAAAGAGACCTGAATTCAATTGACCTTTGGCTCTTCTCTTATAATCAGTTACTATCACAAACATGTCCCTTTTGAATTGCTTACTAATGTCTTAGTTTGGTATAAACAAAAGCATTGACAACAACATACACAACAATACTAGTTTCTTGCTCTTGATGTGTGGAACAATAATGATACACTCCTATTTAGTGTAGATAGTTATAATATAGATTGTGAGGTGTGCATTATTCAAAGGTTGGATTTGAAATACTATTTTTTTAGGTATAAACACAAAAATTGATTGATTAAGCAAAAGAATTGTTTCAATAACAAGAGCTATTCTTAAAAGAGTATATTGGGCAATGCCACTAATGTATACTATTAGAAGGGATTAGATTTTTGATTAGTCTCTAATTACATGTACTACCTTCAATGTAAATTGTATAGTCCAACCACCATGGGAAGATTGGCCGGCATGGCCACCTCCTCCAGATTGGATTTATCAAGAACCTATTGATGCTTTACATGAAGCTTGTCAACCACATAAGTTGCCACCCAATGTTGAATTAGCGTATGGTCCATTCTTGCCGTGGACTGTTAAGGTAAGCACATCTTTTTTTCTTCAACATCCAATTTCTTTTTATAAATTTTTAGATACTTCTGTTCGTATCTTCATATAGATATATTAATTATTATTTATTTCAATTTCATGAAATTGGTTGTAAAAGATAGCTATTTTTTTGTAAAGACTAGAGCATCACATTTGTCATATAATCTAATAAAATGAGAAAATTTTAGAGTACTTTCAAGTTACTCATTTAGGGTCTCAAATTTGTATGATGGTTTTAGTTTCTATAACTTCATCAAATACTTGAATGTTCCAAACTCATAATTTTAGTGATGTAAAACACATATGTTTAACTCATACGGAGTATAATATTATTACCACACTCGCAAAATCAAGGGCTACATATATGAATTACAAGTATGACTAGCTATGAGAACACCCACCAATGCTTTAAATAGTCATTTCCACTTTATTGTTTCTTTTATTGTGCAGCCTCCACCCAAACCCAAATCACCCACTGCTGATTTGCCAGTGCGCGAGTACCTCGTATTGAATCAAAACATTTAATCCCAATACTACATAACACATTTCTTCGATCTCTAAGGGAGAGGCACCCAATGGCGCACCTGTACCCAATGCCATCCATTTCTATAGCACACAATCATTTCAGGCTATAAATGTAGGTAGGTAGTATATGGCTTATTTCTTTTGACCTAAAACAATAAGCAGTCTACAATCCCGCTACATTTCTGTTCTAGAATGAACGATTGACTTAGAAATGGACGGCATTGGATGCAGGTGCGCCATTGGGTGCCTCTCCTGTAATAAAAAAGCTCAAAAAGTTTGTTTTATGACACAAAATGTGGATATTGTTGACAAGTTTTGGTTACATTGCACATGATAGTAAGTTAGTGTGGTTTGTTTCATTATTTTATGATTACAGCATCACATGCATCATAATCATTATATGGCAAGTTTTATTAAAATGGTAGTATTCCATTTGCCATTTTCAAATTGCCCAGTCTAAACTAAAAATTGACATTTAGAATTGGCATAGATTTTTAGACATCTAAGATGCATGGAAATTTCAAAAATTTATAATTGATTTAGATTTTAGATTGCATGGTCTAAAACATCTTAGACTAGTTTAGATTTCAAACATCTAAGACACTTATAGATTCCAAAAGCCTATGACTGAATTAGATTTCAGACTCTGCAGTATGCCACATTTGCAATTAGTGGTGATAATAAGTAAAAGTACTCTTTCTATGATCTTGCAAATGTGGGAATCTGAAAACAGATGGCTGAAAAGGTTTATGACTTGTGCCTTGAAGCCATGAAATTGGCTGTGATTGAAAGGTGCTTGCCACAATTCAACCCTCCCCATGATTTCTACAGCCAAAAAAATACCTAGAAACACCCATAAATTTTCAAGTCAGAAATGTGCACTTTGTGTTTGAAAGTTGCTTGCCATGAAGTTTTCTGTGTATTGATTTTTTTTGCTCATTAAATACTCAAATTTTGCTGATGTTTGTTTGTAACACCATATATATATTAAGTCAAATTTTATACATGCAATACATTGTCATAATAATTTTGAGCAAATGCTTAACAAAAGTCACCCATCAAGTAGTTGCATCCAATTCTAATGGTCAACCAATTGATATGTCAATGTTTTGAGAAAAGTTAATGAAATTCCTCTGTCCTAACATTCTTCACCTCAAGTTGTCATAGTATTGAATGACAACCAATTTGGATTCTTGAGAATTATATGTTTGTCATAAGACAATACTAGGGAAAGTAGAATTAGGATCAGTTCAACTCTCCATGGTAGATGGGGTAGAGGAGGACATGAATTTTGGGAGAATAGGATTAGAAATAGTTCAACTCTTAATGGTGTGCAAGATGGGCTAGAGGAGGACATGAATTTGCAGAGGTAAATAAATCAGAAGAGATTTAAGAATCATAGTCCAAATGCAGACCTAATTCAAACCCATTGCTATCATTAGAGTTAAGTGTTAAGGAAACCTGGGTGTCAGAGGGAGGTATAACTAAGAATAGTAAAAATGGAACATAGCACAAAACTCCTTTGGAGCTCAGTTTTAGTGCTCTAAGGAGTTTGGTCCTGTGTTTTTCCCAAACTTCAGGTCCTGGTCCGGCATTCTTCACTTTACACTTAACTCTATTATTTGCTTGTAGTTCAAAACTCCAAAGACTTACAGATGCATTCAAAACTCACAACTTGCTTTGTACTCATACCAGGCCTGAAAGACCAATAAAATTTGTAGCCTTGTATATACGAGAGAAAAATCCATTGGCGTGCAAGGTGAAATGTAGACGGCATTGTCATCTCGGAGAAACGTGCCATTGCAAAAACCTACCTCCACCACCACCTCCTCCTCCGGAACCACCAAAACAAGAAGAGAAGGAACGGGAGAAAGAAGAAACTGAAGCATGAAGATAACCTACTCATCTATCTTGAAGGCTACTCAAGTTAAGAAGTGTGGTGATGGGAGATCTTGAGCTTGCAGACAGAAAGTGTTGTCACCTCACACTCCCGGTGAATGATGCAGCAAGTTACAAATGGAAATGGGGTCCGGACGCTCGGTTGAAAGCGACACCCATCACCCCAATTTTCCAAAACAATACAGGAGAAATCTTAAATTGCAACAGAAAACAAGTTAAATCCAACCGCGAGTCAAAAACCTGTTGTTCAGAAAAACACGTCCTGAAGTTGTCAAGAGAGATAATGTACAAGCTTGGGGGCAGTGGACAAGGACCCCCACTATACATCACTGTATATCCACGCTACTCTCAGTTCTGGCCAAACCTATCATAACCTACCAAAAGAATACTGCATAACCTTTGTCACCTCTTCATACCATACACTCAATTCAACTATGTATAGTCCCGTAGCAGTTCTATGAAGTCACAGCATAATCAAAATCAGGGTAAAATCTCGATAACTTGACTGATTTCAAATCAATCCAGCTTCGTCACTTCCAGATATGGGCGCACCTCAATCGACCTCCACCATTGCGGCAAAAGCTCTCAAAATGATCCCCACACCTGAAATACAGTATACACTTGTTTGTCTTTTGAAACTTCCTACCAACCATACACAGGTCTTTGCACACTGGGAGGTGGTAACCCCAGGTCCTTGCAATGTTGCGCGTCAATGTGCATTGTGCCCGGGGCAGCTCCCACGAGATTCCGCCAAGGCTCAATGCCAGCCAGGATATGGTGTGCGTAATAAAGACCCTTGTCCACAACCTCAGAGAGATCAGGTGTCGATGTGGATAAAGTCATTGTCTTCTTGTCCACTTCCTCGCCTGAACATAGCATATCATAACAATGGGGGTTGGTAAAGAGTCAGAAGAGGAATAGCAAGAAAAACAACAAAAACTCGCCTGGACTTAGCATAACATAACAATGGGGGTCGGTAAAGAACCGTAGGAGAGGGATACCAAGAAAACAGGAGTGTAAAACACAAGTGGCACAACTTCGAATCCCAAGTCAACCAAATGGTACTACCTACTCACCTAGCAAAGGTTTCCTTGAGCTGGATTTTTTGGCACCCCTAGGAGGTAGATTGTGAAGGCCTGCTGAGTCAATGAACCGGTCTGTAGCTGCTTCCCACGACAGGAGATACAGTAACTCTGGAGAGAGGGGTTCGGGCTCAGAAGCCATGGCTTGTTGCACCTTCTGAACAAACTCTTCACGCGTTCGATAAAAGTAACAATTAGGAAACGATCGGAAAAATTCATTTGACGGGTGATCTGCGCACACGACAATTTTGCCCATAGCTAGAGCCTCTGCTGTGGTGGTGCATACCACATCACTCAAACTTGGATTTATGAAAACTTTGTATCTGCACAAGTCCGAGATGCACAACTTGTCAAAAAGGATCCTCTTGACATATGACTCACCCATTCATATTCGTTCAAATCAGAAGCGAAGACCAACCCTGCACACACTCCTAAGAAAACTGTGTCCAACTCCTGTGGTAGTCTAAACGGTCAAAATAACCATACTTGCCTCACCCTAATTGATAGTCCAGTTAAAACCAGAAACAATGCTCGCAAAGAGACTAGCACCACAGATCAATCCAATTGAAGGATTGAATCCGTATGAAGCACGAAGATATTAGAACACGATTAAGATGAAGATCGTACCCATGAAGTGAATGGTCGCCGTGATCTCTACCCTGGTGAAACTTCATGCGAAGGCCATTCTGATGAGCCTCAGCATGGACTTCAAGAGAATCTTCTCCACTTCCAAACACGTCGAGCTCAACATTGGATAGTCGGTCCTTATTCTCCACAAAAAGATCAACAAGTTCCCTGTACCCCTTACCCCATAACATTTTGCCCAAAAAGTATGCACCCTTCGAGAATGTAGGCTTCCCATCTTCCGACTCACTAGCCAGTCGCTTGCCTGTCTCCAGGAATCTTGGGCCAACTCCATGGACATTGACAACCGAAGACTTCGGCAATTCTTGAGTGGCCGCTGATAGTCGCAGTACCTGCCAAGCACAACAAACATTTTACCAACCGACTTCAACACGAAGAGCTCAACAATTGTAGCAAAATACTAAAAAAATTGAAGGATAAGGGTGTAATCAGAATATAAATTAATATAATATTACAAGCAATTGAGCTTTGACGACGGAAAGACACTTCTATAGCTGTTTGTTCCATCCAGTAAGTAATAATAGAGCAGGCACAAAAGCCAGCATTTCAAACAAGTTTAAAGGCAAGGGCAACAACGAGAATAGTACCTTGTTGCAATAGGCACGAACCATCCAGTTGTTAATATGTTCCATCAGAAAGGCTGAAGCTGCTCCATTTTTCTCTCTTTTCACGTACTCCACGTAGTTGGTATGGACAATTCCAACAACATGCTGGAACTTATCCGTCCAGCGCTTGCCGTGATAATACCACGTTAAATGTTCAGGTTCCTCGAGCACAGCCACATCGGCTTCTTCTTTGGGGATGAACTCAGAAATATCCCCAGCTGCCAAGATACTTCGCTGGAATGACGAAAACTGTGCAACATAAAAACATGCGTCCAACGTCAGAACAAAAATTTCAAGAACAAGCATGAGTAAACGTAAATCTCAAAATTGCAGCGCATGGGTTAGCAAAGGGTCATGCCACAACATTACAACTGTCCACTGTTCACGTTCACTAGCGCATGGCAAGCAAAAAAGTGACACTAGAGTCCTATATATAAACATCGCGAACTTAATGAGTTCTACAGTTACCTTTCCAGGATAAAATGCGATTTTGAAGTCAGACTTGAATCCAACGCGAGCTTCCACCCAATCACGAACATAACTTTCTTGATCCTCAGGAGTATCAAATGTCATCTTATTTGGGTAAACCTGCTCTTGGTCCTGCTTACACAACCAAGGCACCAGAAGTGTAACATTCTGTTTCCCAGTTTTTGCAAGGAAGGCAGCCCGAAAGAGCGGGTTTACTGCAGTCCCCGTCATCCAGGGCAAACTTGCTGTCGTAACAATCGCAACGTTACGACGAGTGTCTTGCTCATGGGAGTCCTTTGCATCTTCGTGGTCACCCCACAAGCCACCTTTGTACCTGTAGCCTGTGCTCTGGCAAACACTCGCTATACGCAGGTCTAGATTGTCTTGACTTTTGCTGAAATCCTTTCCTGACTTTGATCTGTTTCTCGCTAGGCTTGGTTGTTGAAAGAGTTGTTGATCATCTCGCTTACAACTTCTGATAAGATCACGTACTTTCTCTGAAACATCTGTGCACAAAGTGACTTCACAAATCAATGCATGAGGGTCTTCATGCTCGTGCATGAACTACCTTCCAATCAACGCCCTCCCAAAACGAAGTATCTTGATTCCAGGCAAATCAAACTTTACATATGTCTCGTAAGCAAAATATGTCCACAACAGATAACTGGACGGTCGTAAACTGCTTTCGCATCGAAGGAATGCTTTTGTTGATGGAAACGCACCTTTCTTTACGCCGAGATGGTCCAGCAGAGGTTCGGACTGCCTGACTAAATTCTCTAACAGCTCAGGTACATCCAATGGTGCTACATTCAATCCATATTGCTCCTTACTCTCGTCTGTAGTTGATGAAAGTTTCTGCAGCACACGAATTGTAAAAAAAAACATCTTAAATTCTAACAAATGGTTAGATTTGCTTTATCATGACATCATCATACGCGACAGGACGAAAGTAAGGACGGATACTCACCAGGTTCTTCTTCACGTTCTCGTAGAATTCTGTCTTCTTCACATTCTCAAAAAACTCTGAAGGGGTCTTGCTTGTAGCAGCAGTAGTTTCTAACTCTTGCAAGCTCTCCTTAACGCTTTCCTTCACGCGACGCAAGGGTTCCCAATCGTCCACCCAGTCGTCCACAGACGATGGCTTCGATCTCCTACCTGTCTTTTTTCTCCTTGTCCCTTTCTGCCAGTCTCTAACAACCATCCTCCGGTCACCCAGCTTACGGGAAGACGACCACTCATTTCGAAGCCCGTCACGTGTCTTCCGAGAAAACAAATCAAGCCCCGATTCCGCGTCTTTCGAAAACGCTGGCTTGCGGAGCCAGAGATCCATTCCCTTTGAGTCATCTCGAAGGTGATTTTGAAAATCGGGGTCCGAAAAAGAGCGCTGAAATTCAGATAAGGTCGGCCTGAGACCCTTCAGAAAACCAAAATCGGTAGATGATGTTGTACTCCCCGATATTTGTTTGCTGGAGTCCGTCATCATCCTCAAAATCTTTCCAGAATTTTTCAGATTGTTCACAGCAGGGATCTTCAGACTCTCCCATTCTTTGTCAAGAGTTTCCGACAAGTTCTTGAACGATTTGACACGCGATTTGATGAGCTTGATGTCGGACTCAGCAGATTTCTGCACTTCAGAGATACTCTTGGACAAGAACGAAAAAGCCTTCTCGGCTCCAACGCCAGGCCTGGCGTCCGTGGTGGCATCCCAGGGAGCCATGATCACCGCAAAGCACCAAAACAAACCTACGAAGGCGACAATAGAAATGCGGTTATTTCAAATACCTCCAGCTTTACGCTAAGTACAATGCGGACAGTCAGTATACAAACAGTAAGATCTTACTTCCTGACGCTAAGTCTCACACGAAGAAAATATGCCAACAGCAAGATGAATGAAAGATTTCATGGCAGTATGAAGATAAAACCCTTCCTAACCGAAAATTCCCAAGTTTGTAAACTACGGGCAAGAACAAACCACCTCGCAGGAACTTCGGTAGTATAAATGCCTAAGCACCTCCTTTCACAAAACAGAAGCAACCGGGTACACGCGAATACAACCGACATCTCAAAAGAAAAATCCGCGAAAGAACGTTCGTAAGTCCAGAAAAGGACGCAATCATGGACAACGAAAGATGACAGCACAGCGTGCCTTCAGGAAGGTCTGAAAACTAACACAGCAAGCCTTCAACATAATCTCTCACCTCTGTGAATTACAAAGAGGGCCAAATTCAGGGGAGCGCGAAATCTACCTAACACACAAAACTCTCAAGAGTTGCCGTACACACTAAATCTTGGGAATAAATCGTGTAACCGATACGGCTGTTCCACCACACCCAAACATCCACAACGCTCTCAACCTCGAATTTCGTCGACTTTCGAGTAGAAATCCAAACGACTACAAACTCTAATCCAATGCAGTTCAGGATAAAGAAAAAGAACAAAACCAAGCCCTCTCAATCAAAATACTCCAGACAGTTCTCACCTCTTGAAACACTCAATCATGAAACCAGCACCAGTAACAAAACAGCACTCCACAAGACCTCTCCAAGCGCGAACCAAATTCAGTGGCGCGAAGTGTGTCCACAGATCACACAAAAACTCTCGCCCAAACTAACCCTCACGAATAGACCGTGTAACCGACAAGGCTTTCCCACGTCCCAAAGGCTGTAACATCGAGAATGCTTTCAACACCGAATTTCATCAACCTTCGTAGAATCCAAATGGCCACAAACTCTGCTCATATGCAGTCCACGATAAGATAAAGCAAAGCCAGGCCATCTCAATCAAAAGTACTCCAACACTCCTCACCTCCTCAATCGCTCAATCACGCAACTTGCACCAGAAGCGAAACCGAAATCCGCACGGACTCTTGAAAAAAAACGACCACACGGCCACACCGTCCTTCACTCTTTTCAGCACCATCTCGCCCTCAACAATGTCATATCCGTCACCGGAAGGGCCCAGAAACGGGTCCAAGAGCGCAAAATCCGTCCCGGAAAAACGTCAAATCTGGCGAAAACAAGCACGATCGAACAACCTGCGGGCATCAATGCGTAATAGAGACGAATTGTTTGACTGCAACAGTCTTGAGAACAAGATCCGGTGAAACAAGCAGAACGCCGACGGAGTGCGCCGATGGGAAGGAAGGTGATGAAGTCCTTGCTCGGCTGCGGGTCGGTCGTAGGTTCGGCCCAGACCTACCCAGTATGCATTTGCGACCCCGCTGAGGTGTGCGACCCGCGTGGCGGGTGTTACCACATGGGACGCACATGCCTTTTACTTTTTATCCCTCCGGTTCTGTGAGAGCTCGCCTCGTGTCATAACATATACCGGTAGAATCTTTTCCATTTTTTTTAATAAAGATTTACAATTTTAACTGACTGTGCCGGTGGGTGCTTGCCATTGTCAACCGGAAATAACATGCTGAGACAAAAATTCCTTTTTTGTTGCACAATTAGGGGTAGTCACACCTTCTTCACCAAGCAAATTTTTGTGAAAAAAAGAGAAGAAACATGAGCCAATCACTGAATATAGTTCTCAGTAAAGAAGGTGAGACCCCCCATTTTGGTGTGTCTTACATAGATAATCAAAAACTCACAAAATCAATCAACCATCCAAATATGATACTTGGTGCCAGGATCCAATCAGATAGCATCAAAAACACATGCTAACTATACCACTACAAGCTATGCATATAGCTTGGGCTTGTGAAAATTTTACAGTGAAACTGCGAAGTACCGTTTGGTGAAGCTATAGAGTGGCACATAAGAATTTGACTCACAAAATTGCTTCACACCCACTTATTCACATCCATAGAAGAATAATGGACGCCGAGAAATTTTCACAAAACAAATATATTAATTTACAAAAATGGTCCAATATGCTATTAGGGAGTTGTCATGTTGCAATTCTTTATAGAATATGGTTGTAGCAAAAAAAGGTGTAAGACTACCTCTAATTTAACAAGGACATTGGAGGAGTGTGACAAAGATTTAATCCTTATAGGATGCAATCCCCATGATGAAGGTAGTCACCAAGATGTTCAGATTATTGGACCAATAGGTGCATTTTTTTAAATTCTAATCAAATCATCCACCAGCCACTTTTAGCCCCAATGTCTTTTAAAGGTTATATGTAGACCACTTGACAAACTTTATAAAAAATAATTTTGCAATCTAGAGATTATAATAATCACATTTGATCAAAATTATCTAAAAAAGAAGGTTAATTCCTATATAAAAGATGAACATGAATGAAGTTTATTGAAGACGGGTCAACTATCTAAACCTCATAAGTAGAAATAGATGAAAAATTATATATTTGATTCTACAATTAGAGTTGGAGATGGGTCAACTATATAAACCTCATACATGGAACTAGATGGCAAATTTTAAATTTGATGCTTTCTTTAGTGTATGTTGGATATGAATCAACTATTTAGGCTTTGTAGACTTAGATAGCAAGTTTTATACTTGACCCTTCTATTAGGAGGTAGGTCCAACAAAGAATTGGTAACTTTTCCTTCCCTTATAAATTCTCAAGTTTCCATATGAAGATGAAGTCAATTGACCCTACCATAGTTGGATGGACTATGGTGGTATCACCCAATCAATGTTTGAGTTTGAAGTCATGAGTGTGTTGAGAACAAAGCCACTAAATTAATGCTACCCATACCATTCAAAATTATCAAAATAAAAGATCCAATGGAGATTAAAGGGCTTTTATCCCAAATTAACCAATTGTTCAACTTTGATGGATGTATGAATTTGATCTATAAAAATATATGTCAAACATTTATAAAACTTTTTTTTCAATTCATCTACATATTTGAAAATTCAAATAAATCATTTCAATATATATACAATATACATTCTCAAATTTTTTTGTATAGATTTTTGAAGTTCAAAGAGCACAAATATGTTTCATCTTGTGTTTAAGTATAGTAACTCATAGTAATTATTTAATATTCTCTACTCAAGGATTCGTAAAATTTATAAATTGTGGTTTTGTATATGTTTAAACATAGAACATTTGATTGTTTTCCTTCAAATATTTTTATTTTTGAAATAATAATTATCCTAAAAGTTTTAATTTATTTTTTGAAATATTTTGTGAATTGTAACTACTTAATACAATCATAAATGGAACAATTGTTTTGATAGGATATTGTTTTTGAAATAACTTGTTTATGACAATCCATTTTTTTAATAATCTAGATTGCAAAATTTAAGAATATTTAATGGAAAATAGTGTATTAAAATACAATTGATCTATTCCCCCTTATGAACCCCAATCCAAGTATCACTAACAACCTTTATTATATAATTTTTTGTAAAAATCAATACAATATAGTCATGTTTCAACTAATACTAATTTGAAATTTGGAATAGTGTAATTATATATATTTTTAAAGTATCTCACTCATTGATAGGAAAATCAATTCTATTCCATTATTTCTTAGTGCATGGTTTGGGATGTAATTAGTAGTATTGAAGATGAGAGTTTAGAGTTAATTTTGGATATACCTATAATTATCACCTTGAATATTCATCATTATTCATGTAGTGTTCAAAAAATCAACTTTCACAGAATTTGATTCTTTTTTTGGTTATCAACAAGATCCAACAAAAAACTAAGATAATTCACTACAAGAGAAAGAGGTGTTTTAAGTATAGTCCTAGAGATAACATTTTAAGTAATGACCTTTTTAGGAGATTTTATATAATTGTAAAATATCTATTAAAATGTTTATGTGATTGTTTCATAAGAGGATTTTCAGCTCCTGTACAAGACTGCGAGTTCCCAAACGCTGGGAATGCATTGGGAACTCTGGGAACACGATGCTAATGTGGTCGAGCGACTGCCACGTCAAAAAATATTAATTTTTTATTAATTTTTATTAAATATTTAAAAAAAAAATTTAAAAAAATTTATTTTTATTTTTTAAATCATTTTTTTTCTCTTTAATACATTCTGAAGTTTTTTGGAAAAAAAAAATTTTAATTTTTTTTTTCAAAATTCAAAAATTCAGACCAGCAGGGTGCTGGTCTGCAGCAGTGGGAACAATTTCGGGGAACACCCCTGAAACAGTCTCCTGGGGGCCCAAAAATCCTCTTATGTTGAATTTTATTTACATTTTTGTAACTCATGAATATTGTATTGGCATTCTAAAAAGTTTTATTATTTAATTTAAGCAATTTATTGAGCAATCTTCACTCAAAGAAAGAATTGCTCAGATCTGTAGGTACGAATGGAACATACAAAGATGATTAAAAATTTATTTTCTCATCTAGAGGTTTATGCATACATCTTTAATAGCTATACTATCTCAACATTCTATAGTAGGTCAACAACATTATCTACAAAAGAAGAAATTATAGCCAATATCTCTTGGAAATGTCATACAAGTGTGAGTGAATTTTGCTTACAAAAAATTACATGACACATTAATTAAATCAATTAATACCATTTAAACAAGGATACTAAATATTATGAAGTATTGTACTACACTAGTTTTCTACATTTTCTTCTGTAATTTCTGTGACATTGATTTTTCTATATGGCACAAATTTTGTGGCCTCAATATTGGAATAGAATAAATCAATTTAGTGATTTTCAACCTTGGTATCATAGTGCCATTTTGTCTCATAAGTTTGCAAGACATTTCATTGTAAGGTAACTACACCTAAATTTGTGCGAATAAGCAATTGAGCATGGTTTGTATAACCATATTGAAAACACTTATCTGGTGTCTTATAACTAGTCAACTTTGTTCTAAATTCTTTTTAAATGCATTTTTTGGACATCAAATGAAAAAACTACAAATTTTCAAAGTGTTGAAAATGAGTGTTTCTAAAATTGACTACAAACTTTAGTGAATAGTACAAGTACATTTTAGGCAAGAATCTAGAGTTGTCAAAATTAGATGTAGTTACCTTTGGATATTTTCTTTGCAACAAAGTGAAGAAGTGATTGAAGCTCTTTGGTTACAGGAACCAGCTCCTTAGGGCTGGGGTGAATTACCCCCCTTTCTCGGCCACTTGAAAAAACACTGAAATTTTTCATTTTTTGAAAATAATTTTTTTTGAAAATTCTGAATTCATATTTGCAATCAAAGTCCCCAAATTAGTGTAGAGAAGTGTACTAGATAAATTAGTTAAGTTCAAAATAGGGGGCTTTTGTTTTACTTACATCCCTAGAATTACTTGGAGTGGCCAAATGAGGGAGCCAGTTCACCCAGACCCTCCTTAGACGGGCAGGGAGAACTGACCCCTTATTGCCCTAGTCAACAACATGTTGACTAAATTGCCTCCTATTTTGTGCCAAATATTTCGGATTTTCTCCACGCCTCATAGCTAATTGAGGGCCTTCGTTTGATTCCTTAAGGTGGGTACACCCAAAAGCGCCTTGTTCCTAAAAGCGCCATCTACAGGGCACATACATTTCCAAAATCATTCATGTTCACATACTGTAGATGGCGCTTTCAGAAACAAACTTTGACTTTCAGAAACAAACTTTGACTGTTAATAACTTTTGCATACGGTATCCAAATCCTACATTCTTTGGTGCGTTGGAACATGCTTTTACTTGCCAACAAGACTACATAAAAATTTGAACTAATTAATAGCAGGAACTAGGCTCAGTATGAATAAGTGGCACTTTTGGGTGTACCTACCTTATATGAATTCAGAATTTGCAAAAATAAAATAAAATTTGCAAAAAATAAAAAATTCCAGGGTTTGGGGTCAATTCACCCTGGCCCTCCTTAGACTGAGAGGTACAGGTCTCCCTTGCAGGAAGGTTAGGAATTTAGGATGGTCACCCCGTTTCCTTGTGTGCCATGGGCCATCATTTGATTCGTCCAAAGTTACCTTCTTGAACTACCAAAATTCCTTTCCCACTGTTTTATTTTAAAAAAACAAATGCTATCAATACATTCATTTTATGATACTCATATAGTATCTTCAAAGAATAAAGAAAATACCATTTGTTGACCTAATTGCAACACATCCAAGAACTTTACTTATTTAGATTTTGAAATCCTTGTTTTATCACTTTCTATGTCACAATTAGGTCGCTGTTATAACTGAATGCTCTTACTTTATAGGAGGAGGCTCTTGAATGGAGCGGGTTCTAAAATGGTGCCCTATCTTAAATGTACAGCTCTTGTACATGTTGCATTTTCATAGCCTTCAGCAGTGTACTAACAGTGTACATTTTAGCTAGGGCACCATTTTAGAGCCCTATGCCCTTTCAACTTCAGAATTTGATAACTAATTATAGAGAGCTCCAAAAAATATGAAATGACTTGGGTTAGATGCCTATTCAAGCTGTCTTTCAAGGAAAATTCTCTGAAAAATATTTCAAGATGTTTGACCTGCCCAGAATTCTGTTCCAGCCCTTACATGGTCGGTTTATGGACCTCCTCCCTCGTAAAGAATATTTTTAACTCGTTTGTCTATATACTTCATATCAATTTTAATCGTGGAAGGGCGATGGTGAGTTATAATATTTAGTAGCAGAGACGACAATTATCATCTCTTAGATAAAATAATGTAGAATATTTCACATCATTTCATTTGTTGAATGGAATGGTATGAAATATTTTACAACATTAGTAGGTAATAGGATACTTATTGAAATGTATCAATATGCAAGATTGAACCTTGATGTGATTTATTTCAACTAACTTTGGGAACACAATTATAGAGCTTGTATTCATTACTACTCTCACCTTGAAATAATTTGTTAAATAACATATTGAATCAACCCCTCAATATGACAATTGTGCTCAGTAAAAATGATCAAAATTTGAATTTACCTCAAAATCTAAAATGGTAACATCGAGGTTGTAAGGTCAATACTTCATTAGATTTGTGGCTTCAATTCAAGATGAATATGAAGATGGTTGCATGAAGGAGGCAAAAGGCATCTCTCTTAGGCTATTGAATGGTATAAGGTAGATGTATCCATCACTAACACATGCCCCATCAACAATAAATAGGGTACCCTATTCCAAACAAGATTAGAATGGATTTTTGTTTTCTCCTAGGAATGTGTGTCTTTGTACTTTTTCAAGGCTTGGATCAATAAGTTAATGACATAAGTGAGCATAAATGTAGGAAGTAATTAGTGAGAAAGTATTCTTGAATGATGGAAATTGGATGACTCTAGATGTTGGTTACACGTCAAGCCCAACTTTTGTCTTTCAAAATTCATAATAATTTCAATTCAAGACAAAAAATTACCAATTTTTTTTGCAATCCCCGTTATTTTTGTCAATGCATCTTTGAAAATATTTTTTTTGCCTTGCACTACCTTGGATAATATCCAAATGTGCTTATTTTATCAGTTATAGGTACATTTACGTTACTAACCAAGGTACTCACTCCCAAATGATTTGATTCTTAACCTTGAAACGCCGGGCCTATGACCACGGGTTTCAGGCTACACTCTCTGTCACTCAGTTTGTTGCCATTTTGTAACCAAATGTGCATAAAAAATTTTATTTTTATTTTTTAGAGATGAATCTGCCTGTCCTCTGTACTTCACAGAAATTCCAGATCTTTTTTGAGGAAAATTGTATTTTCTGAATTTTTTTGAAGAAAAATTGAAGAAAAAATCATATCAAATAGAAAGTAATCTAAAAAAATCTGAAATTTTCACCATGTGTGAATTTATGGTGAAAATCATCATGGTGTAAACTAATTTGCCGTGTACATCTATAATTAGAATGTAGTGGACATTAAAAATATAGGCAAAGTTGAAACTGCAATAAAATATTCAACTTTACAAAAAAATCCAAAATTACAATTGGAGAAGAAACTAGAGTAGAGGACATCCATTTCATTAGTTGGGCTCAAATTCAAAAAATGTTGTTTTCAAGGAGAAAATTCCAAATTCACTCAATTTCTTAAAATACACTAAAATGACAAATTTTGCCATCCATTTTTCTTAGTTACTTCTCAACTACATGAAAAAAAACATCAATTAGACTAAGAATTCAGTTGGACACTCTTCGTAACTCAACATGAAAGGTCATTGGAAAAAAAATGGGTGGAAAAACTACTGTTGAGGCCTTCTCGGCTAGCCCGGTGAAGCCAGCCGAACGCCACATAAGGTAGGTACACCCAAAAGTGCCACTTATTCATACTGAGCCTAGTTCCTGCTATTAATTAGTTCAAATTTTTATGTAGTCTTGTTGGCAAGTGAAAGCATGTTCCAACACACCAAAGAACGTAGGATTTGGATGCCGTATGCAAAAGTTATTAACAGTCAAAGTCTGTTTCTGAAAGCGCCATCTACAGTTTATGAACATGACTGATTTCAGAAATGTATGTGCGCTGTAGATGGCGCTTTTAGGAACAGGCGCTTCTGGGTGTACCCACCTTGATGGCGCTGGAGTCGCTTAGGGGTTAAATCAATAAATGCATCCTTCCGCCATTTCAATAGTGATCTAAAAAGCCATCCATCAGACACTTTTTGGCCGCAATGTTGCCATCTAAAGTGCACATGAATTGGGTGAATGTCATGCCGCCCCACTGTAGGTGAGGTGAACTACACTGTACTGTACATAGAAATGCTCCCAATGTACCTTACTAGAAAATGAAGAGGGTTGTCCAGTTGGTTTGTGAAGTACAGTGAAGACTATTATACTACTTACTCTCTCCCTCCAGGAGAAACTTTGCCCTCTCATAGAATTAACTTAAGTCATATGAAAAGAGCAACATGGTCAGACTAACTTAACTACAGTTGAGCGCACCACAGTTTATTAAATCACAGAATGTGAGGCTGGTCAGCAGGCAACTACTGTACTGTAATTTGAACCCTAAAACCGTTCATCCATGGCTTGCATGCAGTACATTGCCCTATAGCAGCCACTGGTAAGAGGAGGACGTTAAATCCTACCATTAAAGGGGGGCCCGGCATGGTGGATTTACTTCAGGTGAAAACGCAGGAATTTTTTATTTTTTGCAAATAATTTTTTTTGCAAATTCTGAATTCATATTTGCAATCACATACTCCAAAATAGTTTGAAGTGGTCTAGAACATATCCTAGACACAGCACAAACTAGGGGGCATTTTTTTCATTTTCACCCCAGCAAACCCAATTACCCTGCTGGGCTGACCTTTGATGGTAGGATTTAATGTCCTACCTGGTAAGAGCCGGTTTCCATTACCGGTCTGGACGTCCAACTCCTGGAGGGCGGGCTGGATGGGAGCCAGACCGCTGGAAGGGAGGTCCAACTTTCCATTGGAAGCCGGACCTAGAGGAGCCATAGCGCTTTCCATTGGCTAGTCATGTTGTTTTCCTATTCCCAGGGGATCCAGTGGGGGGCCCAGGCCTTCCAGGTTTGTATTTGAGCCTCCTGCGACCTGGAGGTTGGAGGGGGACCTCGACGTCCGATTGAAGGTCCAGCTCCCCATTCCTCCCAATGGAAACCACCTGCACCTCCCAGACCTGGAGGTCCAGGCGGTCAATGGAAACACGCTCTAAGTAACTCCGCTGGTCTATGCTCCAGGTTTAGGGTTCCTAGGCCGGATACTACTGCATATCCCCATCACTTGATGCCAAATGCAAGGGAGGGAGCCACATGGCTGGATGTGAGGCTGGGAGACCAGGGCAACTGGTAGCCACCAGGAGGGGTCTTGGGAAAACACTCAGTGGGTGCCACTGGCTATTTGGGTAATATCCCATTCTCCAAGCTGGTTGGCTCCTTCACATTACTGGCCAGGGGTCACTAAATTAAAATTACAGCCGGCATTTTCTGAGTCCCCCCATGAGGGACAAATGATTTTTTTTTGCCTTGCATGTTTGTTATCCATGCATTGAGGGAAGTCATGAACTAGGCCCATCATTGATTGGTCTAGGGGCTAGGGCAGACCAACGAGTGGTCGGAACCCCATTGGTGCCTCAGCAAGGTTCAGTCCAAGCAGGCCAAATGGACCCCTCAGACAAAGCTTAGTTGCTTGACTTGGGAATGCATTACTGGACATCAAATTCGTGGTGGGGGGAAGCGCATGCCGAGGCTAAACTTAGACCCACTAGAAGTTGTAGACTTAGACCAGGCTGAAATTGGCCACGGAGAACAGTGCATGCTCAAGCAACACAGTAGGGGGGTGTCACGGCACTTCCGAAGTCTTCAGAATTCTTTGAGAAAGAGTACGTGGTGCACCGTGAGCGAAAGGCGGACGCGAAATTCTTCGAGAAAACGGAGTGCCGTTTCTTCTCCTCTGCGGGTGAAGAAACAGCGTTTTTGAAAATTTTCTTGAAGAATTTCTTGAAGCCCTCGACTTGGCGCAAGAATCGGAGCTCCCAACCTAGCTGTGCAAGCTAGAAATTCTTGCGGAATCGTTGCAAACATCAAAAAGGGGTGTTACGGCTCCTCCACTCTACGGCAGTTTTCATTGGCTCCCGAAAAATCTCACCAACTTGGGTTTCCCTGAGAAATTGAGTTTTTCTGAGGAGCCGTGACACCCCCTAGTGAAGCAAATCGACGGAGGATATTTGTGTACTGTAGAAGATTGATGGTACAGAACCTTTAGAGAGCAGTTATGGCATGTAAGGTAGACGAGCCGCTTATTTCGTCTACAACCTATTTTTATCACCCTATATTTGGCCCCATTTCCACCCATTCCACCATCCAAGTCTTTTAGAAATGAGCTAATTTTGTTTAGAAATATGACAAAATCAGTGCATTTATGTCATTTAGGGTAACATGACAATAGCTAATTGGTGAATACCTAGACGCTCATATGGACATAAGAAGGTGGTTGTTGGGTTGCTATTAGGGCGTTCACGAGGTGTTTTTGTAATTTAGGCTGAACACTTTAAAAATTCATAGAAATTACAATTTTGATCAGAAAATTATAATTTTACTTGGTTTTGATTTGTGAAACATGCACACACCTCTGAAAAATATGTGTCCCTCTTGAAATTGGCCCCAAGATAGTCAGATTGCAAATCAAGGTGGTAATAGGTTAGTCTACCTTAGCTGAGAAGCTACTTTGAGGTTAGGGTGAATTGACTCCTTCACTTGGGATGCAAGTAAACACACACATCATTTGGTGCTTGATCAATTTACCTCAAACACCCCTCCCAACTAATTAGAGCCTTTGATTGCAAATATGAATTCAAAACATGCAATTTTTTATCATGCATGAAAACAAAAAAAATTCGTCATTTTTTGAAGGGTTGAGCAAAAGGGTAAGTTTACCGTCACTTGTGGTTAAAGGTTCTTTGAAAAAATTACTCCTATTTTGTACCAATTTTTAAAATATTTCTCTGCCATTCATGTCTAATTTGGGGCCTTCGATAGCAAATATGAATTTAGAATATCAAAATTTTATCACATATTGCAAATAAAGAATTCCAATTATTTTTTCCTATAGGGACGATAAAGAAGTCAATTCCCTATGGCCTTTGAAATTGGACTAAAGAATCAATCACCTTATTAGCAAAGCCCCTTGGCAAGCTTAGGAGGGGCAAGTTTGAGTCCTTGTGCTCAATCAATCCCCACATGGCATGTTCCTTAGTATTAAGAATAGAGTTCCATGTTGTTCACTAGATGTTCTTGTGGCAAAATGTCCCCCCTTTCTCACAAAATTGGTGGTTGTTGCTCATTAGGTATTCTATCCCTCCCTTCTAAACACTTGAATTAGTGAGTATTGCTCTTAATGTATAATGATCCCAAAAAAGGGGTGTATTTTCAAAATGGGACACAATTGCCAAGAACTTGAACAAATTTTTTGTTCATTTTTTCTTGAGATTGAATAGTGTATAACCATAAAATCTTAAAGTTTACATTGAGAGTCAACAACTCCAAAAAATTTAAATTATTTGATTGTTTAGTTTAGGAGATATTTAAGTTTGAAGTTTTCTTTGGTCAAAGGAAATTTAGGGTAGCACACTTTGAAGGAGCATATCTTTGTGAGAATATTTTTTCTCAATGAAAGAAAAGAGGGTCAACAATTGAGTTATTTGTAAAGTACCCTAAACCGGGGTTTAAACCCATGAGTTTTGTGAAAAAGTTGGTTGAGTTAAAAAAGTCCAAATAAAAGTGGGTATGAATCTTATTTTTCCATCAAAATGGTGCTTAAAAAAGTTTGGTCCCCACTTTTGAAGTCATGTGACATAAGTATCTTGCAAAAAAGATTGACGCTTCAACTATAGTTGCCTTTTCAACTTCAAAAAAAGTCATGCCCAAAGTGGGAGAGACTTTACAAATAACTCAAATGTACAAATAAAATTTCACAGTATTCCAAGCATTTTTCAATTCATGATGGAGTTTGCAATGCTTGGTGGTCACTAAATTGAGAAAGAAAACATTAGATGAAATTTGGGGGCATTGGAAGACTACGGGTTTCCAAACTACGGGAATGTAGTTTCTGTTGTGGGAACATGAATCCTACCTGGTCGAGAGGCGGCCATGTCATTAATTTTTTTAATAAAAAATTTGGAATTTTTTCATATTTTAAAAACCAATTTTAAAAAAAAATTATTTTGTTTGGGTTCATGCTAGCTGACATCCTCGGGGGGTTTACTCCCTTATATATTTTGGCATTGAGGTATTTTAGGGCACTCTATTTTACATGTAATCTTATTTCTCACCTATTACATAACCCTATTTTACGTATAATATTATTTCTCACTTTTTGAGTATCCTATGGTAGATGTTATTTTTTACAAATTTTATTTGGAGTGAATATATTATACCCTATTTTTTATGGCACGTTGTTTTTACAATTTTCACCAGTGAATCCCTCAAGCTAACAATGGCCAATAATATCAGGAACCAACCGAAAATAGCCCTCCATTGCCCTGAAATTTCTTCTAATGATATTGAGACACCTGCCTTCTCCTTGAACCTTTTGCATTGGCTGTTTTTGAGGTAGATTTGACCTTTTTGAGGTGGGCAACAATTACCTTAATTGGTTGATTTTTTAGTTTATGCCCAACTGGACCCCAAAAATAAGTTCTAAACTCTACTACTCCACTTTACTTAAAAAGATTCCACAAGGTGGAGTTTAACTTGGGATTTAATACAACTACCATCATTGGATTTGTAACAAGGTCTATTTTGTACAAATAATTTTTATTTTTACAAAAACTTGAAATTAGAGAATGAAAAACTCACTAAAAGAGGGACAACAACCACTTAGAGCATAACATTTAGTAGCATTGGTTGGCTCTACCTTCTTTCAATAATGCAAGGTGTGGAATATTTGACCCCCTAATGATGTTTTCATCAATAACTATTGAAGTAAGTAGACATGTAGATTGTGGAGGATGGAGAGGTTGTTGGATGTGGAATATTCTATATTCTTCACTATAGAGAAAAGGCAAAGCAACAACATGCTACTAAATGTTATGAAACTAGCACTGAAAGGAGAGGGACTTTTGAAAAATTGAAATGCTTGTCAACCCAAAATTAGCCAATGGATGACTTCATAAATCATTTTAGATGGAAATGTTTTGTTGGTCCATTTCTCCCTCAAGAAATACTGAAAGGGTTTCAATGATATTTGGATCTTGGTGAAAAAAGAAATTGTAATCAATGATGTATGGAATGGATAGTCCACCAAAAGTATTTTCTTACAAGAATGACATTCCTTTACAAGACAAGAAATTTACAGGAATCCAAATTTAAAAAGTGCTTTTAGAAGGTGATAAATACCTTAGGGCACTCCATAGACCACTTGCCACATTAATTCAACTAATATGTCAACTACATGCACTTCTACAATGTTCAATGGTTACTAGAGTGTAACTTAAAACTAATTCCAAACGTGAAGTTTTGCTTGTAGTTTTGCCACAGGCAAAATGCCTACCAATACTATCTATAATGGCTCCTAAAACAAGAATGAAAACCCTCCTATTACTTCAAGCACCTCTACAAAATCTCTTCTTTTTCAATTATTTACTTAAAACAAACACATGTACAACCAAAACTTATGGTACATATAGTCTATTAAAAATGGTTGATTCTTTGAACAATTTTTTTTGCACTTTTTCTAATGTGTGAAAATCCTCCATAAAAAGTGTTAATTTCTGACACTACAATATCCTAAAATGTGTCAAAAATGATATTGAATACAATATATTGAAAAGAATGTCAAAAAATGTTTTAGAAAAATGTTTAAAACCTCATCAAAAAGAATGTCAAAATGAGAATTAAGATGATGGTCTAAAAATTGTAAAAAAGAGTGTACATAAATGGGCAAACCAACTTTTTTCAAATATTTTGAAGGAAATTGCCCTACTTCTTACTCAAACTAAAGTAAGAGGCCACCCATTTAAGGACTGGTCTGCCTTTATCATGTATTTTTTGAGATGGTAATATTCTTTGTTCATTATTTAGTCAAAGAGAAATAAAGGAGGAATCTAACACAAGTTGTTTCATGATTTTTGGAGCATTTATGAATTACTTATGAATTTTCAAACAAAATTTGGCATAGGTCCCTATTTGTGATTCATAGGTCTTGGAAACCTACACAGGCTTAGTTTTTAAAAAATATGGTTTTGTTCAAAAACTAGCATTATAACATGTAAAAAGTAATAGATATGGTTTCTAAATGTGACCCTTTCTAAAACTAAAATGAATGCTTGAATCAATCATTATTTCATATTTTTAACATTTGGAAGAAGGTAGTTGGACTACCAATTCTTATTTTGAATAAAATTAGTAGTCACCTATCCACTTAGTTAGGAAAGAACCCATTGTGGCTCTTAAACCATCTATTAATTGAAGAAGTATAAACCAAATCTTAACATGCTTTAATGTAATTAAGAGTGTATTTTTTGACAATGAGGTATCCATTTCACAACCTCCTACTAGACAGTTGAAAATGCCCGCACTATTTTAGAGCCCTCTTCTATATCCAAATTCCAAGTTGTTAAGTTTGAAGCACATTTTATTACATCTACCTATTTAAATTTTCTTCCAACTTCTCACCCTTTTAAAGAGTCTATAATGAAGTTGACAATTTAACATATTTTCTTCATTTATGTCTATCTTAGAAGCAAGTAAATAAAGAGAAATTAAGAGTTATTGCTATTTGAATTTATCTTGGATGGTTTATTTTGCTTATGAGTACAACAATCATCATTCTTCAATTGTTTCCATCTAGTGTCTATGATGACTCAAATATAAATCCATGCATTATTAATCTTCTCGCATAAAGGTACATTGTAAACCTTTCAAACTAAGTTCGAGAATAACAATTACAATTACTTTAATAGGAGTTATCAATAACCTATTTTTTATCCATTGTATATTGCATTATCTTCAAGGTTATTTGTCTTTTTCCCTAAGTGACCTGGGATGATGTTGAAAATGTCATCTCCTAAATTCTAGTACTATTGTATGTCTCTTAGAATTGGTCTTGCACCTACTTTAGTCATTGTTGCAAATATGCCAACATTTTGTATTTACACTAGCTACATTTATACAATATGAGGTACAACAAAGCTTCAAAGCAGCAAAAGTTAGGAAGGGATGGTTGATTAGTTGAAAGATATCTACTCCACTTTTTACTAAAAGGTCATTTAAAAAAAGACAATATTGATGTCAAGAGGTGATATCAATATTGTCACAAATATACTACTTCTTGTAATAAAAATATATTTAGTTTTGAATTAATCTTCTATCTAAATTAAAGTGTAGGTAGGTCTAAACAACATGCAAATCCTTCCTAAACAACTCTCTCTAAACTTTAAAAACTTTTAGTAGTCTCCAAACTTCACCTTTCAAGACAAAACACTTTAAGGTAAAGGGATGTTCTAAGTGAGTTTTTAAGTATAGTCCTAGAGATAAGATTATAAGTAATAACCTTTAAGACGATTTTTAGCAAAGATTTACTAAAAACACATATATTTCTAGTAAATTTTTGCTAAAAATTGCCTTAAAGGTCGTTACTTGCAATCTTATCTCTATGACTATACTTCAAAAATTCACTTAAAACACCCTTTTCTCTTGTAGTGAAGACAAAATGCATTATACAAATCTCTTTATGATAAAGACAAAAAAATCCTCCACTGATAATGATAAATACAAGAATACATCAAGGCCAAGCTACCATCTTTAAATGTATGGTACACTTGCCTATGACAATCCAACCACCCATAATAGACTCCTATTTAACTACCCGTTAGAATTTTCTATCTATTTATGACAATCTTTTTCTAAAAATTGGGATTAGAACTACATTATGTTGATTTGTGACCGTATTCAATGTCTTAGGAGATGGTCATGGAGTTATTAGTGATTGTCATAGGGTACTTACACCTTTTTAGTGTGAACTCATAATAAAAAGTTATTCCTTTATTTTTTCATGACATGTCTATGTTAGGAAATTATTTAGTCATAATAGAAAATGGTTTGACTACTTTAAGTGGTAAGATGACCATAATGAAATCACTTTTAGGTGATTTGGAATAATCTACAAATTCTTTTGAGTCAATTAGACTACATACTTCAAAAACTCATAAAAATTTATACTTTGTCCAAAACATGATATTTTCAATCACTCTCATAATTCCTCACATTTATCTTTGTAAGGGGAAAAAAATCAGAATTTCTTTGCAAATTGCAAGTCAAAAGCATAGGTAGGTTTATTTTAGTTCCTCTGTACTCATGTAGAAGTGAAAGGCCATCAGGAACTTGACAGAGTAGTTCTAACTCTAGAAAACTTGGAAATGCATTTTTGAGTCCAACAGGGAATGAAAGTTTGCTCTATTTCCTCTAAACCCCGAAAACATGAAACAACTTGGAGTACATGTATTCTCCATTTTTTTCTTTCAAGAGAATTTTGCTAATAAATATTTCAATGAGCCAGTCGGTCTATGATGAAGAATGTTTCAGTTGGGCCACTGAGAAGCCAGAAAGAAAAAAGAAGAATGCCAACTGAACGCCAACGCAGAAACCTTATCCGAGGGCTTGGAAGCTTAGCAAGCGACGGTTGGCTAGCATCCGCCATCGCCAGATTTCGTCTTCTCGCCCCCGAAGCCCCCGTACTCTCGCACTCGCATTCGCTGCTGCAAATCACTATCGCTATACCAGCACGCACGTCTCTCCTGTCGCATCCACCAGCTTAGCTAGTCTCAGCTGCAAAACGCTTCCATTTCACCGCAGCAGCAGCAGCAGCAGCCATGGCGTGCGTTGCCGCTTTGACCAGCTCCTCCGTGGCCGCGCTTGCCGCGTCCGCCTCGTCCTCGTCCACCCGCTCGTCGGCCGCGGCGTCGGCGTCGTTGGCTCTCCGTCGCAGTCTCCTGCATGGCAACCAAGTGGTGCTCAGCTCGCGAAGAACAGGTGCGTGGCAATGCCAACTGAGCGACTTGGCTGGACACCAATTCACTCAAAATTCGAACTCTCGATGTCGGATTGGGTCCAATGCCGTGGCTGGTCTTCTTGTATTCGAAAGTTTCGTAGTGGGAGGGGTGTTGCATGTGGGTAGCCAAATGGCCATTGCTTTCAAGAGCGGAATTCGATGGCTGTGGATGATTGCTATTACGTCTGATGTTGGAATCGATCTTAGCCGCGCCTTGTGTTGATTGCGTTTCTGTCTGTGATGATGCCGGTGCTTAGTCCATGTAGTTTCATTCTTGTGTGGGGATGGAAGGTGTGGACCAGGCAGAGGAATGTGAACAGTTTTGTGGTGTGGGATTTGGTTCCGGTGGATGATTGGCATGTTACATTCTGTGGTTGAATTGGTTTACAATTCACGAATTAGGGATGACGAGTGTGTTGAATGGACTGTAGTCATGCTGAGCATGTGTGGCAACGTGCAGAGAGCATGAGGCTGAACCCTGCACCCATCCGGGCTGTGTCTGATGACCCCGCCTCAGACAGCGCTGCCCAGCTCCAAGAATTCGTCGATGACCTCAAGGCCAAGGTCATTACCCTAACCCCCTCTACCTTACATTTTGAGAATGGCATGACCATTTTGCAGTGGAATTCTGGCTTTCTTCCTCACCTTCTACTTTTACTTCTTTGGAAATTCTTTACTGTCATCTTGGGTACGTGCTCTGGAGCTATTTATCCTCCTTTCGTTTCTGACCTAAGTCAATCTCAGTGCACTTATTCTCTTCACAAACGGATGTCATGTTTCTAAGAACCATGTAGGTTTTATGTATAAATTGACATTAGTTTTGGGATGTTGGCACTTGTTTCTTCACAGAGCATCTCTTGTCCATAAAATTCGAAGCTTTTTTCATAAAGTGTTCTCGATTCTTTTTTGTTTTGGGTTTTTTTTTCACATGCGGCTGTTAGCCACAACCAGCTACAGGTAACCAGAACTGACAATGTATTTGTGCTGTTGGCAATGGCAGTGGGAGGCAACTGAGAACAAGTCCACAGTGGGCGTGTACGCGGGAGGTGCACTGGTAGCCCTGTGGCTGTCCTCCACCATAGTGGGAGCCATCAACGCCGTGCCATTGCTACCCAAGCTCTTGGAGCTCGTGGGACTGAGCTACACGGGATGGTTCGTGTACCGCTACCTGCTCTTCAAGAGCAACCGCAAGGAGCTCGTGGAAGACATTGAGGTGCTCAAGGGAAAGATCACTGGCGCCGTGGAATCGGAGAAAGTAGACAGTGCCACCATTTCAAATAGGGTGGAGTCGACGGCGAATGAAGTGCAGACGAAGATCAATTAGTATGCAGCAGCTCCGCTTGTGAATCTAGTTCAGCTTGCTGTTTCTTTTGCCTTGCTGCACTTCACCTTCTCTGTTTCCTAGGTCAGCTTTGTCCAAATTTTGACGCACTTTTTTTGTATTGTGTACATTCTTGCCCAACATCTTTCTTTCGTGCTCTTTCTCTCTCGAAGTTTCCCGGACTTTGTCTGAGAATTCAACTGGAAATGCGATCTCCTACGTTGTGCTTCAAAGAAGCTGCGATGCATCAACTGTACTTTTGTAATGTCATTCTACCTAATGTCAACCCTATTCCTAAAATTGACCCATGTAGATTCTTGTTTAAGAATGTTTAGTCTCAGAACAAAGTTGATTTTGGGTTCACACATTACTAGCAGTTTGAATTTTGTTTACTTCGCTGATTGAGTGTCCATGAAATTTGTTTTAAAACCCTGGACAGATGCCAAGGACATTTTGTTTCCTCTGGATGGTTAAACATTTTATTGAAGAGTGGATGAAAGTCATGCCCAAAGTTGGGGGGACTTTACAAATAACTCAATTATGCAAAAATAGTTTGACAACAATTTAGATGTTAAGCTTTTGAGCACCTTACATTAACCTTGGAATGATAGTGTTATGAAAATTGTTTGCTTCAAAAAAGACACCACAAACGCTTGGTTGAATGACAAAAAATCTTTCCTTCCATGACAGAAATCCACGGTATGGGGGGGGGAGGGGAGAGAAGATCTTCTATAATACTTTGACTTTCAATGCATATATTTGGCTTTATCAAAATAGGTGATTTCAGATGGTATCAAAATGCATGGTTTCAAGGGTTAAAGGTCAAACCATTGTACAAGGTGTTTTTTTACAAAAATTCTAAAAACGAACATTTATACTTTTGTCTTCCATAGAAGAATTTTTCATCACCTATCAAATACTTAGTGTTTGTAGAAATGTTGTCATGAGGAAGGACTGACTCATTTACTGCCCCAATTATGGATAAATGCAATAAATTATCCCATATTTGTGCTATGTTTTTTTTTCGTATTTGTTCATCATTTAGATTTGAATTAAGAGCCTCCAATTGCAAATAGAAACTCAAAATTTCCAAATTTTGTCAAATATTGCAAATTAAAAAAATCTCATATTTTCCTTAGAAGCAAATTGTGTGGCACTGAAAGGGTCAATTCATCTTGGCTACAATGCTGTAGGATTAAATTCAATAAATCCTCTATGATTCTTTTTCAATTCAATATGGGGTGTTCAATGTCTAAAGAAAATTGACTTTTTGATTGCTCCAATCAAAGGTAAAAGATTGCCCCCTATTCTATAGCGTGTTTTTATTTGTATTTCTTTGAATGAGAAGACTAATTTAGGACCTCTGATTGCAACTAAGTTATGACTCTATGAATTCAAAATTTCCAGATTTTATCATGTGTTGCAAATAAAAAGATCCAGTGTTTTCCGCAGGGGTAAACCACGGGGCAATGAGGGCCGCAATGAGGGGGGCATTGATTCACCCTGGCCGTGTTCAACCCCCAGTCCTCCATGGGAAACCACCGCCCAGCAAGCTTGGTGGTGGAGCCTTGCTCTCAGCCCCGGATCCAAACCTGAACTTGCATGGTTCGGACCCAAACCTGACTTTGCATGGCTTGGATCCAAACCTGGCCTTCTATCATGGCATATTCCTTAGGACCCAGGTGGTTAGCAACCATTGTACTTGTGATCTTATGAAACACATGCAACTGGGCCAGGGAGTTTGTGGGATGACAGTTTTTTTGCCATTCTTTTCACATGTCATTCGTCATTCGGTGGTTCTCCATGGTCATTTGGTAGTTGCCTAAGATGCTCGTACTTCAAGAGGCGCTAACACATTGATCTAGCACATCAGGATTGTGGGTTGTGAGTTGTGACCATGTCTCTTGCTAGGCTTGCCAAGGCCAAAAAAAAATGGTTGGTCACTTCATATTTTGAAAATCACACACCCATATGAGGGGGTCTTGTTGAGGGTACACTTCAAGGGGATTAGATAGCTTTCGAGGTTAAAAAAACAAGAGTTAATGCAATCTAATCCTTATTTGATGTTGTAGCAAGGTTGCAACATAACATCGAGACGATACAAATTAATGTGCCCCATGTAGACCTGGCTCTTGAGTCCCATCCTATGTGGCCATTGGGCACAAGGTGTGAAATACAAGCTAGATTCGTGAAGCAAAGAGAGTGAGTGCTAGTTTGGTGCCCCATTTGATGAGTGTGGTGTGGGGATGCTCTAAGCTTTATCATTCAATTTGGTAAAAATATTATTTTTTTGGCATATGTTGTTCATATTTGTTAAGTTTGCTAATGCAATTAATTAAAAGTTGACAAATAAAAGACAATGTGGTTTACTAAGTTTGAAGGCATGTAACTCATCTATTGAAGGCAATGTGCACATTGTTGTATTTGAATAATGGATTTGCTTTAAATTAACCAAAAAAAATGCCAACTTTTTCTATTAATTCTTGGATTGGGCATCCAAATTTGAAAACAAATGTAAGGATGATTTGTTCTAAATCCAAAGAGTCCAATTCCAATCCATTGAATCAAATACCAATCTATCATCTAACCATCTAGTCACGTACCATGAAGAATTTTTTGGTTGGCAAGTGATGAAGTAACTTGATTGACATTTAGTGAGAATGAAGAGGGGGAAGGTCATTTTTACAATGAAATTTTGTCATTGTCCATCATGAATCTTTAAACTAAGGGACAATTTGTAGATGAGAGCTTGATTGCTCATTGTCAAACAAATTGGAATTGTGTTCAAAACAAAACATTAGACCTCATTTGGACACACTAGAATGACTTTTTTACAAAACCCAAAACCAAGAAAAGTTGGAAAATCATGCTAAATTTTATCTACACAAATCCTTTTGTATTTTGAATTTACACACAAAAAATCATGGACAAAATTGAGAGATCATAATGTTTGGAAATGTCAAAAGAAAATGCCTTTTCCAACCCCTCTATAAACTTTGTCCCTTATTTTTTTATTAGGGGCTTGAAATCTCAAATGGATTTTCAAAAATAAAAATTGACTTGATTTTCTACATCAACCTAATTCAAAGCTCATTGAAAAAAAGTTATTCTATTTTTCCTAAATGATGTCTAAAATTCTAATTTGAACACAATTCATACTTTTGACTTGACTATGAACAATTGAACTTCTATAAATCCTAATTTACATATCTTATATAGGTTGTTTTACTTCCTACCCCCTCTTATATAAAGAGCCCTTGTCTTCTCTTCTCTAGGCACATACACTAAATGTCTTATATAGCTATGTGTGATAACTACCATATATTTTTTGTTTCCTTGTATAAAATGTTGAATTTTGAATACAAAAATTGGTTCTAATTGTTTATATTTTTTGGCTATTTAGCTAAGAAAAATCCTAGGCAATTGTGTAGGGCAATTAAAATATGCTTCTTCATGATGGAGAAAGGATGAAAACTATCATTTTGTCACAAGCAATTCATTTTCTATACTCTGAATATTTTATTCAATCACACAACCTAAAACATTAAATTAAAACAATAATTTACGAATTTCATTTGGTTGATTTTATACCTGTTGTTAGATTTCATTGTTTAGTTATATTGGGTCTATAACTCAAATAATTCATAATGGTAAATTTTAAAAGTTAGGTATTTGCACAATTGTACCAATAATTGATCAAATTAACATTTGATGATGATTTTCACAACTACTATAATGTCTAAGTTTTTTTTGGGTCTTGGTGAGAGTGGAATGTAGATTTAAACCTTTTTAGAATGCATTTTTGAATAGTGAATGAGCCAATAGTAAATTTTCAAAAGTCTAGAAATATGTGCATCTAAAATTGATTCACAAATCCTATAAATAGAAATTGTACATTCTAGATAATAATCTTTTGAGATTAGCTTAAAAAATGGATTACAAGAAGGTGCAATTGTTTTACTTTTGAAAAGACAAGATTTGTCATCAAAGTAGTCAATAACAATGATCTATTTTTTAGACCAATAGGTGTTAACTCTATTTCTAAAATGACCTTGAAAGTCATCCATCTTCCTTTGGGGGGACTTAATTTCTTTATTGGGTTAAGAAAATTAGGATATAGGCCCAATTAAACTAAGGAAGTTGTCTAGTCATTTTGATTTTGACTTGTATTATAATTTTTTGTTTTAGTTGTATGAAGATTAATTAGAGTTTTGAAGAATCATTCCAATAATTTTGAATTGGATTTGTGGTTCAAAATAAGGTAGAAATGTAGCACAAATAACAATATCAAATGTGAGTGAATTTTCAATAAAACAAAAAAAAATTCTTGTTGTTGGTAGTATTTATAAAATTCCAATCCATTACCAACTTTGGGGTTGTTTTTTGGTTAATGAATGATAGAAAATCCTTTTGTATAGAAAAAAAATCCAACTATTAATCCTTAGAATTTTGCATGGAAAAGAAAGGTCTTGCACAATAGTTTTACTTCTAATGAGTGCTTTTGGATTTATTTGAATCTACTATTCACATAGTGCCAAAAGGTATGATTTCTATGGTTATCTATGTATCTTTTAAGGGATAATAATGATCATCATATCTTAACTTTAATTTTAATTTTATTCTAATATTAATCTATTGATTTGTACTTTACACTAAGCCAAAACTTGGTTGTTTCTATGAATGACGTTGCATTTTTAATTGTGCATTTTAAAATTAGAGATGGCATAAACTACATAAGGAAAAAAATTACAAATAGATTGAAAGAGCATTTTATTTGATCATATGGGGGATAAATATTTGAAATTAATTTACATCTTTCAATCTTTTTTTAATCCCTAAAAGTCCCATTGTTCCTACAAGGGACAAAATGGATTTTGGGCAAGTTTCTATGATTTCAATTTTTACTGAAATTTTTTGACTTTTTTTTCAAAGATAGAAAAACTTATTAGCTCTTGGAGAATACCACTTCTAATTCAATCTATGTCAAAGAGCAAAAGTTATGCCACGATAACCTTAAAACAAGGGAGATTGGGAAGCAAAAGAACATCCATAAAATATTGAGAAGATAATATTTGTATTTTTATCCTTGTATATTATATTTTTTTTGTAAATAAAAATCTTTGTTTCACTCCATTTGTATCAGTATTGTAAAAGTTATGGAGCTTCTTATTTTGCAAGAAATTAAAGCAACTTCATGAAAATATATTTTTCATACATTCTAGATGCCAAATTCTTTCAATATGTTAGGTCAAAAATCACAAACTTTTTATCATGTGATTTAAGATAATTCTAGAAGAAGATCCTATGATTAAATTCTTAAAAAATAATTAAATTTTTTTTTGTAAGTGAATGTATTAGAAGTAGTAGTTTTGAGTGTTTTTGATATAAAAATGGCCTTTGGACTATAGGGGTTGAAATGTCAAAGCTAAAATTTGAATGATTATATAATTGTAGCAAATTTTGATTCTATAGTTCTTAAAATGAACTTGCAATATGAATTTCCCTCCAAGATCTAATAAATTTTAGGCTCATCTCCAAGAGTTTGGAAGTGTAGAAAATCAAGATTTGCAAAAGCCCCCCTTCATGGAAAATAATAAACATGTTTTTTCAACATTGATCATGATGTTATACTAGAAATAAACTTGAAGGAATATTTGCCCAAAAAATACTAAAAATATTAATTGGGTATGATTTGATCTTACTTCAAAGTTATGCCAACACTAAAATGTTGTACCTTAGGAATTTAGGACTTTGGAAAAAATTTGTATGGGTAGATTTTGCAACTGGGAGAACTAACCTTCACATTGCCCTAGCTAGGGATATGGGAGAGAGACCGACAACAATTTGGGCATTAAAGACCGTCTTTTAGATGGCTATGAAATGGACATGAGATGGTTCTTTAATTGACCTCTCTCATTGAATGAATCAAAGAAAAAAAGTATTATTAATTGCAAGAGCCAATCAATCTCTTTCTTTTCTCCAATTTTCTTAGAAGTTGCAAGTGAACGGTTTATGGAAGACCCAGGGTCATAAATAGGGACCTATGACACAACTTGTTTGATAACTCATAACTAACTCGATAATGCTTCAAATAATATGAAGTGATTTGTGTTAGATTCCTCATCTATTTCTCTGATTGAAAAATGAGCTAAAAATATTCCCATCTAAGGAAATACATGAAAAGGGTGGATCAACTTTTAGATGAGCGGTTTCTAAGCCTCTTACTTTAAATGTAATCCCTTCCAAATTTGTACTCCGTGGTGTTTTAATTGTATGTTTCCATCCACTCAAAGTAATTATTTCCAAATTTCGACTTCCAAATTTCCAAATTTTATCATCTGTGTTGAAAAAGTTGCAATGTTTTCCCCAAAAATGAAATTAGTTATAAAGGGACAATGATGGGGGGATAGTTATGCTTGGCCTAATTTTTGAAGTAATTGGGGTTGTGGATTAGAACTTTTACTTGGCTTTCTAATGCCAGATTGCACCCAAAAAATAATAATTTGGCTAAAAAACACTAAACAAAATGCCAAAAAACTTGGATGAAATTGCCAGACAACTTTGAAATTAAAAAAATATTAAATGAAATTGCTTGATTGTGGATGAAAACCTTACTATACATCCCAATAAGTGGATGAATATTGCAATTTGGAGCACCACTATGGCACTTCAAATATGAAAAAAAAAGGCCCTGTTGCGGATCCTGGCAACAGGGGTTGGGTTTACAGGGGTTTACAGGGACTTACTTTAGGGTTTAGGGCTTTGTGCTTTGAGCAGAGTTCCTTGCCCGTTTCTTTGTCCGCGTTGATGTTCTGATTGTAGCTGTGGCTCTAACATAGAAATCCTCTTTCATGAAGGATTTGGAAGCGACTGGAGCTTAGTAGGCGGCCTGAAAGAGCACACGCGCGCGCGAGAGAAAGATGAACAACCAGAAGATTTTGCAGTTGGCCAAGGGCTTCCGAGGGCGCAGCAAGAACTGCATTCGCGCCGCGAGGGAGCGCGTCGAGAAGGCCTTGCAGTATGCGTACAGGGACAGACGCACCAAGAAGCGCGACATGCGTGGGTTGTGGATTCAGCGAATTAATGCCGGCACTCGCCAGCACGGGGTAAGTGAGAGACCACCAAAACCGAGAGCCAGCGCTATGTATTTTTTAGGGTCAGTCTTCCTCGTTCTGGCATTCAGGACGGGTGCGGTTGTGGCTTTGCTTTCTCTGTTCGATCCGTTTTGCAACTCTAAATTTGATCACCTGAAATGTGAGATTTGGTTGGTAAATTCTGAAAGCGCATTTTAAGTGCTAAGCATAGTTGTAATTTTTGTACTTCTTATCATATTTAGAACGATCAATTCTTTTACATTCTTGTTAGTATTTTGAAGAGGATTCAATGCACCAAAGAATTCTTTATGTTGGGTGTCGTATGCAGAAGTTATAATAGTTCATCGTTGTACTGATAGATGACCTAGAATTATTACAGCTTGCCAAAACTCTATTGGATCCTTTCTGATCCCATATTTAGGGTTTGATTGTCGGTTCGCACTAGAAATGTTAAATTTGGTCTGTTACGAGGGAATGGAACCTACGAGCGACACTCAAACCGCTGAACATAGTAATAGAATGGTCAATTTTATGCTTATTCTTAGCAAATCATGTAGAATACCAACAGCTGTAATTGGATATATTATGCAAAGATTATAATGGTTCAATGCTACTAGTAGACGACTTGAACCTGATGCAAGTTTTTATGTTAAAATGCTTTACATTCTCAAAATGAGTATGCGCACAAGTATAGGATGTGCACTTAGGAATGTGTCTCAATTACCTTCACTCAATGCGGTGCTGTGTGACAGGTAAACTACGGGGAGTTCATGAACGGGCTTTCCAAGGAGAATATTGACCTCAATCGAAAGGTGTTATCAGAGATTGCTATGCATGAGCCTTACAGCTTCAAGTCTCTGGTTGATATTTCTCGCATTGCTTTCACACAAGTGAAAACCAAGCAGTAGTAGTCATAGTAGTTCATTCCTATTAGCTTTTTTCATTCCAGGAAACATTTACATACTTCTCGCCTCCAATGTAGTTTAGAAGGCTCCCCTGTTGCATTCAAAGCTTTTCAGGAAGATGACGAGTTGTCCAGTTCAGAAGAACCAGTGTCCGCATGATATTTTACAAGTGTTGCATAGAATTTGATGCAATGGGTTATGGTTCATTCTGTCGTTATACGACTGATTCATGGAGCTGGATTGTCAAGTTTGCAATGAAGTGGTGGCAGCAAAGATACGTCATGGTGGTCCAACAAGAGCCGTGGGACAAGTTTCAAGGTGGTTCTTGTGGCATTCTCTTTGGAAGCTCGGGGGTGTGGTGGTTTGTTGTTTTCAGAATTCCTGAATCTCAATAGATGCAGTGGGTTTATTGGATTCATGACCTTCACACATTAGAAGTGAGGAGGTGTGATACTTCACGTGCATAAGAAGGCAAGAGGAACTAATCCTATTGTTCTTCTTTGCTTTTTCTTTCACCATGGTTATCTTTTGGTTGAAAAGTTGGGAAGTTTATCTCACTTTCATAAATTTCTACAATTTCTACTAATGAATCAAAACTACTCTCCAAACTATCAATACCACATGAAGTGGACAAAAGGTCAAATAACCTATTACCAAGTAATTACCTTGACCAATATGAGCCATGAATGGTGTTAGTGAGGTTTGATTATTTATGCACACAAGTGAAGTTGGGTGAAGTTTTAGATTATTTCAAACTAAAAGTATATATACAAATCATATGAGGACATTCAATTGATTTGTTGTCCACTCTTGTGTGGTATTTTCAATATCCAATTGTTGATAATTCTACAATGAATATCTATTCATAATCTAGATATATAAGGGTATGCTTTTGGATACTTATTTGATAATGAGTGAATGATCCTACTTTGAAACAAAGAAGAACTCAATACAAATATGTGATGTCTCAACACTATCTTTTTCTATGGCCTCATTTTAGGTAAACCAACCCATGACAAGCTAATTTCCTAATATAACATTTGTCGAACAACCCATTATAGTTTTTCATCAATCCATGTTAAGTTTTTTCTAATTAATGTAAATAGGATTGTATTAGGTAGGTTAATGGCTGAAATCAATGGTTTGAGTGATGGAGATGGAAAACTTTATGTCAGGTTCATATTAGAAAATATTTCAACCATGTTAGGAAATTTTGTAATTGCATTAGGTGGTTTGATGACCACCATGGGTATAGTTTTTGATGGCTTTGGAGTAGTTTAGAGATTGTTTTGAACTATTTGTCCAGTTCACTTCAAAAATTTGTAATAAATTCATATTTTGTCAAAAAAATAAAGCTTAAATTGGTTTCCCCATTTCTCACATTTGCCTTTACATGGAAAAGAAATTTAAATGTTTTAAATATGTCAATAAGACAAACCAATCAATTTGTTTATTATAGATAGGTTCACCTTAGGTGTAGAAGCTTACAAATTAATGCATTAATCATCATAACTTTATGATTGTATTTCATCAAATACTTCAAAATGGTCACTTCTTATGCTATCAATCCAAAAACAAAGCATTGTCAAGTTTTTGAGGTGAAATGTATTGTGCAAAAGTAGTCGTCAATTACGTTACATTGGTGAGCCTATGAGAATTGAATTTGTATTACTTGGCAAATAAGAATTGGCTTATTTAGTTTCAAAAGCAAGCAATGACTTAGGATGTAGCATACATTTTGTCAACCTTGAGAGTAAAGCTATTCTTGATATGCATCATATAAATAACAATATCTACATTTTGAAGAGTTCCTTCGAGATAGTAGTAGCAAGGATGAAGGTACATATGGTATAAAGAACTACATAGGCAATAGGTCGTCTCCAAGCTCAGGCCAAGCATCCTCTTCCACATTTGTTGTCTTTTTCTTTGTGATGCCATGCAAGGTTCTTTGAGGAAGGGGAGAAGAAGACATAGAGGATGAAGTAAAGAAGTTTGAATTTACAATTCTTGACCCTAATGAGGATGATTGTGATGATTTGGGTGAGAACTCTGTGTCATCTTTTGTGCTGTTTTGAGACTCTCCTCGGAATTCAATCGACCTATTCAACCCATCCAAACAAGGATTAGATGTGCATGCAAGCAACCACTATATATATATATATATATATATATATATAAGAAACCTCCTTTATACGATTTTTTACTACTTCCTCAAGCAATTACCATTGAAGATGAATAATTCTATTTCCAAATAGAGGGAGTACATTACAAGCCCCATGAAGTATCATGATCCTTCAACAAATGTACCCTCTTTTCAATGGTCATATGGAATAATACCTAATTAGAATCCTAGTTCATCTGAAGTTGTAAGACCACTACATTATCATACAAAACCCTTAAAATAGACCATATGACCCTTAAAAATGAAAAATCAAGAAATCAAGCCTTTCATAGATGATATCCAAGCCAATTGAAATTAGAAACCTCTATTATACAATAGAGACTATAATGTCTAATAAAAACTATTATAAGATACATGAAAGATACTTATGATGGCTCAAGAAATCACCTCACTAGAACTCCTTTGGCAGGTTCTAATCTCAATATTTGAGATCGTGATTCAGAAGCCATATCCATCTCCACTTTTCTTAATTGAGCTTCATAGGTTTGCACTTCATCTCTTCTACCAAGACCAGAGTACATGTGCAATAGATGCCTCAAGCATTCTATGTTCTTTGGATGTTTTAAAATGATTGATTTGTACTTGGCTAAAGCCTCAATGTAACCACCTGTACGCTGAAGGCATGAAGCAACCATCAATTGCCACTTAACCTGTTTCCATTGAAAAATAGACCCATAGTCAAATGCATTATCCATGTAGAAACATTTTCAAGAAGCCAACCGTGTTGTACAAATATCAAAAGAGGAAATCCCAGTCATTTGGCCACTGCAATTCTTAGTTCAATTATGTTCATTATTGCACAACAAGCGCTTGAGAATTTTGGACTTATATGATGAGAATTTTAATTTGTGACAAGAATCTCTCAACGACAAATTTTGAACCTTCAAAATTGTAAGATGTTTTGATACATCTTTGGTCAACTACTTAGGAGGTAAATGGAACTTAGAGATCAAATCTATAAAGTTTTGTTCAAATGAAGCCAACCTTACTATTCCAAATTTTGAGAAAGTTACAAATAATGATTTTCATTTTTTACAACCATTACATAATACATACTAATCTTATAAGGCTAAGAGTGATTGAATTCACAGACCTCATGTGGTTGAATCTTTGATGCAAGATCAAAGAAGGGCATTGCCTTCTCATAAACTTCATTTTTCACAAAGTAGGCACCCAACCATGATGTAATGTCCATGTTGGTTGGATACATGCGATGGGACTCATTGTAATAGTGCAGTGCCTTGGGTTCATCATCACATTTTTCATGAAGGCTACCAAGCATTGCCAAAACTCCTGCGTCGTGCAATGTGCGAGTGTTAACAAGTTCCAAACACTTTATAGCTTGTCGAGTATTTCCCATCAATTCGTTGACTTGTCCAACCTGGTAGATACAATTGTGATTTTTTTATTAAGCTAAAAGTAAGGATCTTAGTTTCTCACCCTTGTATTCACTATTTAAGAGTAGTACTATAAAAAAAGACAAATATTTAACCTGAAACAAAACTTCAATGTTGTTTGGAAGAAAGTTAATGAGTTTGTTGAAGGTGGATAAGGCATCTTCAAGTGCACCGAGCCTCTTGTGACAAAGTCCAAGATTGTAGATTGCCTCAACACAATTAAGTTCTATATTTGTTGCTTTACAATAGATTGCCTTTGCCTCTTCTATGTGTCCCTGTATAGGAATCATGCAAGTATCAACAAAGTATCTAGCATTTTGAAGACAATGTCAACATGTGAAAAAGAGCTAGTTTGATAGTGATTCCAATATATATTTTTTAAACACTATACACAAGCATACTTGGTTGTATAAGCAGTTGCCTTTGTTGACAAGCGCTTGAGCATTGTATCGATTGGTCCTCATTGCAACTTCTGCATGTTTCTCAGCATTGGAAATTTCTCCCTCTAAGAAATACAAAAAAGATAAATTGGTCGCTGCACGAGCCTTTAGGTCATTCTCTTTATGTTCAAATTCCTTCAAGAGTACTATAGCCTGATCCATAAATAGCATATAGATTAGTTTATTAATTCTACAATCCTTTACACCAACTCTATTGTGTGTTTATATGAAATCCAAGGTTCAAATAATTATATTAAAGACATACATACTTGAGGAAAGTCTCGTCGATGGAGATGTTGGATAGCTTTATCCATCTCCATCTCATTTGCTAATGCATCATATTGTTGATCTTTCAATACCTCTACAACCCAATCATATCCTTCCACAAAATTGTGGAACAATACAGGTGCGATGAGCCTTGCTGCAGTAAGGATGTATTTCAAAGCTTGATTTTGCTTCTCCCTTAAGACTTCCCGTAGATCATCATTCTAAACATGACATTCAAAAGACCTCAATTAAAAGAAGAAAATATATTTAAACAAAGATGACAAATCTTTCCAGGACATTGACATAGTGTCAAACTACTTTATGCAATGAAGAGATTAAAGTGCACAAATTCTCTTAGATATAATGCATATGTCAAAAGACATTTGATAACCAATCTTTTTACAATCTTATTCATTGTTAGTTCACAATAATAACAATTCTAAACATTGATCAATAGAAAGATGAAAAATGCACACCTGCAAAATGGAGTTCTCCTCATCATTTTCATCATCTGAGTCGGAGTCATAGTACTTCACAAGTAACATTTTTGTGAAGCAATTCTTCATTTGCACTCTATTCCCAACCATAAAGTAGCCAACTATGAGGTTGTATGTCGTTTGATGATCAATCTTGTTTTCCACAACTGATTCAAAAGCTTGTATTGCATCCTATACACATAAAATTTAAAAGTCATTATTCACCTTAGACATTTAAATCTTCTCTTTTAGACAAACCACTCTTGTTAGGTAGTGATGTGCCTTGAAAATAAAAATAAAAATACCAAATACAAATGGTAAGATGGTTGCATTTTTCTTGGGACAATCTTAAGAATGAAGGCAAGCAATGGCTAGGAAAAAACAAAACAAAGAAAACCTGGTATTGACCTAAGCGCATCAATGCATTGCCAATGTTTTGGATTATTTGGTAGCGGGTCTCTTTGTAGGCATTAGAAGTCCCATCAAGGGCCATACGATACATCTTGACAGCCAAAGCAAACCTCTTTTGTTTGTAGTAGATATTCCCCATGTTTACCTTCAACCTACCGCAATGAGTGAACTGCAATAGAGATTTTCAATTATCTCTACTTCATAATAAACAAGTATAGACTCAATGAAATTGAAAATACCTCAAAGGATATGAGGTTTCTCATCATTCATTTTAAAGCAAACTATGGCACCTCATATCCATACATTCAATGTGATTAATTACTAACAATCAAAACCCATATCAAATGCAAAACGATCTAGAATATTGCAAAATGTTGCAACAATTCAAGATGCATACTATCCATCCTAGTTAACAACCTCTAATATAATTGACAGATTTCAAACCTCATCATTTTTCAAGAATTGAGTGTAAGTATTCAAAGCTTCACATTGTAGGCCACCACATTGATATTGATATCCCAAATTAAAACAAACTGCAAAAGTGAGCTCCATATTCACTTGATCAACCTGCACAACCAAAATGTATGTCTAATGATGATTTTAGATAAACAAGTATACAAAAAATTTCATCCACCATCTATTGGAAAGATGAGATGGAAACAACAAAAGGCAATTTGTCATGCAATTAATGGGCAAAGAAGTCAAGCTAAAAAAGTTGGAAAACTTACCAACCCTGCTTGCTTCCAAGTTTTGCAAAGGTGCCTTTCCTTCTTGCTTGCTTCCTTAGCTTTTTGAAGAGATGTTTGGAAATCCCCCTGCTTCCACAAGCAATCTATACCTCTCATTACATAAACAACTATGTAGTTCATTAATTATTTGGACATCATAAAGATTGCTCAAGGGAAATTGATTGTTGGGTATTATAGATTGACCTCAAGCCCTATATGGCAAAGACAAGACAAATGATCCATTTTTCATATTCAACCATTGCATTTCTCCAATACTTCTCTTTTTACAAGGAAAATTAAGTATTTTTACACTTATAATTGAGAGGACTTTCTACTAGTACTATTTTATTATACTAATGCACATTCTTTTGAATTCTAAGAGAATCGAAAATAGAAGAATTTCAAATTTTTCATTATTTTGTACAAAAAGTCTAAATACTTTGAACACATTACCCAAAAGTTTTGTAGAGTCATCATTGAAAGTATATGTCAATTTTATAGCTCATCATAAGAAAAAATTCATCAATTGAAAATCTGAAATTGAAACCACATGGTTGGTAAAATTTTCAAAGTTCAAGGCTTCTAAAGTGATTTGATAAAGATACCAACATACAAAGATTTCTTCAAGTTCAATGTATTCTTAATTTCTCATCAACATTCATAATTCCTAAAGACCCAAAAGTCCATCTAGGTGAAGAAAAAGTGCTTCATGCTAAACCCTCTACTAGGGGAGGACACTTCCCGTTTTTTAATAACCTACGTGCGACGGAATATAGGGTACATTTAAATAATCTTAGGTAAAATTTATAAGCAATTTACATATAAAATAGGGGACATTAAAAAGGCAAAGTGTTTTAAAAATAAAATAGGGATGATAATATGGCTGATTTTTCCGCTTTATGGTAAAATAGGGTCTCTTTTAATGTTGCCAAGTAATGATTACAAGTAATTGATAGCCCCCCTAAAAATACCCCACCGCCGCACGTGGGTCCCCCAAATATACAAGAAGTGTCCTCCCCGGGACCCTCTAGCAACTATAAATTCATATTTTGGTTGATGAAAGAGTGCTTTTAACATGATGATTTCTCCAAATGACTTCTCATTCATTGGAAAAAAATGCTTGAATCTTTAAAAAAAACTTATTTAATGACCAATTTGATTACATTGGATTAAAAAATATCATTTTAAAGAGATTTACACAAAAATATGCAAAACTTTAGAAAGGATTTGGACTTTCAAGGGATATTATCCTTTCAATATCAACTTCAATTAAGTTGTGAATTATAGAACATATAAAGATGGTTTATTCCAAAATCCAATAGGCATTTGGAAGTTTAGAGATTAATTTCAACAAAAAAAACTTCAAAAGCAACAAGCATTTATTTTTCAATTTAGTTGCATTGAATCAAGCACCTTGAAGAATCTTGAGTAAACCACGCATTGTCATGGAGATAAGATTGAGTAGTAATTACAGCAAGGTTGGCGATTGCACTTGCTTCAAGCAATTGGTTTACAACTTGCTCCATTTTACGACACTGATACTCAGGATTAGTTTCCTCTTTCTTCCGTATTCCAAGGGTGCAAATCTTAGAGCCTTGGTTCATAGGATCAAATTTGTTACCCTGCATCATCCAAGTTGATTATCATTTTTACAGAAAACATGATATTAAACTTATTAGGAAGAAAATCCATCTCTTATGATCCTTTCACCAATAACTATTCATCCATTCATATATATTTGGTTGGACTTATTAGCAAGGGTGAAAGCATGCCTTGTCTAAATATTTTGGCGACTAACCATAGAATAGATATGGAGTTGTCAACTATCAATTATTGTAATCTCCAGCCTACTGCTTTAAAATTGCACAAAGGAATTCAAATTTTTAAAATATACAAAATATATTTATAGACACTTAGTTCTTGTATCCAAAAATCTCTCTATATATTTCCAAATAATTACTCTTGTATGTATGCAAAATGGCTTAAGGTGATGCAAAATGTGTCCACTTTATATGCATTGAAGCAGCCCTAATGAACATAAAGAGATTTATAGACGATCACAATTCAATTTGATGAGTGAAGTATTACTCTAGACGAGTATCCTGCAGCATGGATTCCAGTCATTGGACGAGACGAATCCGTAGAGGCATATGGACTATGTTGCACTTGGTTGCTCATGTTTGTATTAGGAGGTTGCCATACCATTGAGGTTGTTGTGTGCAGAGTCAAACTCTTACTAAATGGATCCAACCTTTGTTCCTACCAACAATTACAAGTCATTGTTCTACATGCTTTGTGTAAATCTTATGTAGATGAATGTTAGGGTTTCATAAGTTTGTAAAGTTGAATAACTAGAATATTCTAATTCTACAAGAATTTGATTGAATTTAATCTTTTTTTTTTTTCTTGATTTTCAATTGTTGTATGGGCACTTTCAGCTTGAAAACAATGTATTTAAAAGGAGAATTGACAAAAATACAAGTTTTTTTTTAATCTCTGAATGTAAACTTTTAGTTTAATGAAGCAATTCAAAAAGATGGAGATGAAAAAACATAATATAAGTTAACCAAAAAGAAAATGATAAATTGTTAGAACGACAATATATTGGTTTCCAAAGCATAGTATAGTGTCCTCACTTGAATGCTTGCTGTGGATGACAATGGGCTGAATATTGGCCCTTGTTCATAACTTCCAATTGAGTTAGCCTTACTCTCTTCGAGTCCAATCTATAGGCTCCAAGTAAAAAATTGACAATTTCATATTTAGATTGAAATTGAGATTGCCTCTAAAAGTAATAGGAATAGATATTTATGAGTGTTAAAAACTTGGCAATGGCAATATCTACATACAACACAATCTCAAACTAGCTAGAGATAGAAAAAATGATTGGTTGTAGATAGGGTTGAGGATGAGCACAACATTGCTATTGTCAGAATCAAAAACTACCTAAGATTGCAATGAAATATGCAATATGAAGGTAACTTGTTTTTTTTAACGACAATTGACTATATAGTATATACAAGCCTAAGGTCATAAATTCCAACTAAGTTTGTCTTGCTCTCTTGAAGTCCAATATGTGCACTTCCAATCTAAATTTGAATATGTCTAATTTAGATTAGAAATAGCACTATCACTAAAAGTGCCTGGAAGAAAGAGTATACAAGTATGATGACGTCGATTGTATTTTTAGGGTTAGAGAAAGAGTTGGTAGTGAGCACAAACGTTGAAGATGAGTGAAAATTGACAACTACAAGAAATTCAAAGAATGATCTAAGGTTGTCATGAAATTAATGCAGAGTGAAATGTAAGCGACAAGATAATCACCTGGCTTTGTAAATCTGAGTGTAGCTGAGTTTCATAGTCATTGTATCCTTCATACAAGTGGTCATTCAAATCATGCGATGGAAGGCTTGACATTATGTCAAGACTGCTTGCCAACTAGGGAAACTTGGGAAATGGTGGAGACTTGCAAAAATTCAGCCTTGTCATGATTATCTTTTGTGTGGTTTTAGGATCAAGATTAGTACAATGGCAGCACAATTAATCATACAAATAGCTCAAAGAGCTAAAGAGTGATGAAGTAGTTGCACTCAGATGTAAGAGATACAACCTTGAAAAGAGTCTTAAGAGCTTTTCATAGAGCTTGAGCTTCTTGCTTCTTTCCCCCACCATTTGTATACAATGAGTAATTTATCTTCGTTCAAAAGATGGATTAAATTTTAAAATAACTTGTTTCAAGCTAAGTTGATAGATTTTTTCCAACTATACCCTAATTTCAATGTCTATATGTCAAACATTGTAGAATGAGCATCTCCTTACTTTTAAGATTTTCAAGAAGTAAATTTAAAAAATGAAGGTGGATTTTGAATTATCCTACCTTGATAAGAAGAGTTCAAGTTTAGAATTGTTAATAAATGAAGAAATAGAAAGTCAAATGCAATTTTTTTATTTTGACAAAGTGTCAATTCATTATAAATTTTGAAGTGCTTTTTCATAAATTTAACTAACTCACTTTCCAAAACAATTCAAAGTCCATTTGTAACGGTCATTTTACCTAACGTCATGTGGCTACAATAGTTTTTATAAGTCCTCAAAATAATTATTATTGTTAACGTGACCTATGGTGGGATAAGATAGTTGCTATGATATTTCCATACCATCACCCAAAATTTACCTTGTTTTTAATTCCAACTTACACTCATTAGCAATTTTTTTTTGTCTATCATTTCTTCAATCTTTGACATAATTATTATTTTGAGGATAAAAATAAAATATTTATTTTCTTAAATTCATATTTATAGATATTTGACTTAATTCTCTAACATAGTATCAAATTCCTCAAATAGAAAAAGATACGTTTTTTCTTTGAAAGCTTCAAAGATGAAACTTATCTTTGAAGAAGGATTGGAAGAAGCTTGTATGCATTAGTTAGAACAATATGATCTTAGAGGTATTGAGGAATTTAACTCCAAAAGAATATTGGAGAGATAGACATATTGATTAGGTATAAGTTCCTATGGTTATGAGTTGCAAAAGAGTAAAAGCAAGCCAAAGCCTTCTTGGTTATATTAAATTAGGGAGATAATACAAAGAAATTTGAATTTTTCAAAATTAAATGAAATAAATAAGAAATAAAAATGATTAGAAGAATACGACAAATAACATATTTCCAAAATTGAGATCTAAATATTTCATTTTTAGAAAAAATTCAAAAAAATATAGCAATAATATTGCATTTTTAGAAACTTGATGGAGATAAAAGTTCATGAAATAAAATTACAGAAGTATACTTCTAGTTGTCTAAATGAGTGCATAATGGGGCCTTCTTTGTATCTATGTGGAGAACATTGAATTTTTTTTTGAAGTGCCTTTATTAAGTCCTTACAAACTTAGTGTAGGAGAAGAACATGGTGTCCAAATTTTGAGGAGAAAATCATCAATTCTTATTCATTAGAATATTAAAAACCTTTAAAATCCAAAGTGTGATAAATTTGTAAAAATTGAATAATTAATAGTATTTTTTTAAAAAAGAAATTACACAAAAATAGTGATTTATTCAAGCAATGTACCATTTATGTTGAATATGAAATTTAAATATAAAAAAAAATCCCTGGAAGTTATGCTTAATTTTGTGTAAGGTGTATAAAGTGTGATGCAAAATAGTATAAGTGTTTTATGCTTTCATCCAAAGGGTTTCCAAAATAATTTGTTCACCCCATATTGTTTTCAACATGTATTGTTTAGTTGAAATTTTGCTCAACAAGTTCATTTTTCTTGCATCTAATTTTTTTAAGATTCAAGTATAAGTTCTTCTAAGATTGACATGTGCTAGATTTTTGAATATTGTACATACATTATAAATGATCAAAACTTATTTTTAAAATATTTTATAATTAAAAGAGTGGTAATGTATTTCACCTTACAAATTGATTTTTTTAGGTCAAAAAATGGCTCTTCCTAAATGAATTCAATGAATAAGTGATATCAAAATTTTAAAATAACACCATTTGAGAATTTTATATTTTAAACTCATAGTCATAGTATAATAATATTCTATTCATTAACTATTGAAAAGCAATGCATAGAAAGTTGAAGAAATAAATTGAAAATAAATTTTAATTAGAAAATAGAAGTCCATATAGATATGATCTATGGCTTAGAATTCACATATTTTATTCAAAAAATAATGTCTAAATTATTATCCTAAGTTGCATTTTATAATACATCTTTCATGTTTTGAAGTTTGGATTACATAAGATCCTTGATTGGGATAAGAACAAAAGAGAATTGTGTACAATCAACTCAATTTTGATGCAAATGAAGATATTATTCTTAAAAGGGAAGGTTAGCAAAAAATAACTATTTTATAGAAAGTCTCCAAAAAAATGAAGAACAGAAATTGCTAAAGTCATGAAGAATTAAATGATGAAGTTGTTGAAAAAAAAAGAATACTATTAGTGCTAAAGGATTCTTCATTTTTTTCACCCATAATTAGGCATTTGCAGTGGTACATGCAATGTCAATTCACTTTTCTATTTCTTTTTGGTTTCACTTTTCAATGTAAGCACCTCAACACCATGATAAAACTTGGATTCCTAAACCATATGATGAACTTTCCATTCTCTATTCTTTTTGCTCCTCATTGGCTTAGGATGGTGTAATTACATTGTTAGAGGTTTTGTGAGTTGGCTTAGAGGGCATTGGAAAGAGCTAAAAAATGCCATCCCTTGAAGGTAATTTGGAAACTATTGTTAGCATTGTAGAAAGTTTTTTTGGACCCAAATAGCGCTTGTTGCTATTGGGCATTCATGATGTGCAAACTCATAAATTTAGCTAGGAAATCTCTAAATAGCTTAAGTAAAGTTCAAAGTCCAATGAAATCATGGTTATTTAATATAAACAATATCAGTCTTTCATTTGATAATTGAACATCAAAAAATGATTTGATGGCATAGTGATAGAAAAAAATTTATTTTCATTTTGTATAATGAAGGTTGGAGAGATTAGTTCTATGATAAAATCCACTGTCTATCATGAATCCTCTCAGAGCATACTTAGGATATTTGAAGATCAAAGCTTAACCACTCATTGTCAAGACATAAGAAATCTTTTCAAAGTAAAATTTTAGGCTTCATTCAAGCATATTATAATTTCTTTTTAAAAATTAACTATTTTAACCGTAAAAATTGGAAAATCAAGAAAACTTTGATCTCTCAAAATTCATTTGTGATTTTGAGACTCAAAGAAAGAGTTTTAGACAAAATTCAAAGAAGGTGTTTGAAAATGTCAAACTCTATATTCCTTCCAATCCTCCTTAGTTTGTACTTTCTTCATAACTTTTGATTGAAAGCTTGAAATCTCTAATGGATTTTTACAAATGCAATTTAGTTCATTTTCCACGTACACTTAGTTCAAAGTTTTCATAAAAATAATGTAAGTTTTACTATGCCTAAAACAAAGTTTGAAATTCTATTATGAACATGATTTCTAATTTTTAACTTCATCATGAGTAGTTAATCTAATCCTAATATACATATCGTGTGTAATTTGTTTTACCTTTTACCACTCCACTTGTATAAAAAGCTTTTCTTTTTGTTACTATGCTCACCATTAAAGTGACTTTTCAATCTATGTAAGATTGGTGTAGAATATTTTAGTGTACTTTGCATTTTATGCCATATTTCTTAAAATTAAAATATAGTGCCGAATGTCCCTTTTCAAACTTTAATGAGTTCTTCAGAATCAATGTGTACTGACATATGGGATCCTAAGCTTACGTACCCCAACATGAGACCTCAGACACAACGATCAGATTCTTCATGTAACTTAGTACGCCGGCCTTCCAGTGGTTGGAGAAATTTCTCTCTCTATCCTAACTGCATAAACCTCAAAGATGAAGACGAAATTTCCTCGAAAGGTTGAAACATCGCAATTCAGATTGCTCAAGCGACTCTCCACTTTGCTACAGAGAAAGTCTGTTGCATATTTCTGCAATTGAAAAAACCCGCCTTTGATACAGAGGTCACTGATTGTGATTCTTCACGCACAAAGTTGCTGATAAAAACCACTACTGAATGTACGGTACTACAATTTCAAATCCAGCACTGCGATATTCACATTTTTCGTAGCCTGGCTGTGAATGTTTTTGGGTAGAAGCTTTTGCTGAAGTTGGCAGCATTTGCAACCACTGGCCGGCTGCGCCAATTCATATGCCTCAGATATCCTAAAGGCAACGGGGCTGAAGGAAATTGAGAGCAACCCACGTGTGACTGAATTGCCAAATTCTCAGGGGGTGACGAGCAAGATCTTCTTCGCCCCCGCGGACTTCTCCGCCACCTCCATGGCCTTCTGAAAATCGTCAAACGCCCACTTCTCAACCTCAGCAACCGAAATCACCCCGCTAATGATGAGCGGCGCGACTTCGTTCGCGACGGCATGGCTTTTCTCCGCACTTTGCATAAGCTTATTGTAAATGATCCACCCTCGAATCTGCACATCACGCCACAAATCCAGCGTGCTCAAGGACAAAGTAGTCCCACCCAACACACCATACACTAAGACCTGGCCGCCGTTACGAACACACGCAGCCAAAGTGGCCGTCATGGCGCCCGCGACGGCGTCCAAGGCGCCCCACGTGAGCTTTCCATTCGTGATCTCCTTCACTCGGGCCACAACGTCTTCCTCCGACGAGCAGATGACCTCGTCGGCGCCCAAGGATTGCAGCTCCGCTTTCTGCTCCGATCGGCGGACGATGTTAATAGTCTTGATGCCGTAGTGAGAAGCAAGGGTGATGATTTGCTTTCCGAGAGTGGAGCCTGCTGCGCTCTGGATTATGTATTCGCCTTTCGGGACTTGCAGGTCGTGGAGCATGGAGTAGGTGGTCCATGGGTTGATCACGAACTGCGCGGCTTCCTCATCTGACATGTCGGAAGGGACTGGCCAGACGAGAGAGGAGTCCAGGAGGATGTATTCTTGGAATGCACCATTGCCTTTGAAGACTTCAGTGCCGGTGATGGTTACCACTCGTTGTCCTTTTTTTACAGCGGTCACGCCCTCGCCTACCTGGGAATATGAATACAAGCAAGCGTCTATCAGTTTGTGTAGCGTGATCAATTCATCTAAGCTTTCTTATCCCATTTCCATCAAAATCATGGTCAAGTTTCACGGAATTGGCAGGCTTGAGTTTTGAAAAATCAATGAGGTTTTGCGTCACTCCCTCGCTGGCTACCAACGTTTTTAGCATTTTGAACGTCGCGTATTTGGCGCTCTGTAGGCAGTCATTGAAGGAGTATGATCGATTAAACGTATCTTGATACGTCAATCTGGCTCCCATGAGTTGCGACAGATTCATATATTGGAATCTATGGATAGAATGAAAGAAATTCGTGCATTTGTTGTATACCTCGTGGACAACGCCACAGCCCTCGGAGCCGATCGTGCCGTAGCCGTTGCCACCGACGATGCCTCTTCGCACGGAGAGGAAGTCAGTTGGGTTGATGGGACGCGCCGTGACGTGCACCACTACTTGGTTGGCTCCGGCTCTTGGAATGGGTCGGGTGACGATTTTGAGAGTGCTCAACGGGTTTTCCTTGTTGTACCCGTCTTGCACAATCGCCCTGCTCGTCATGGTGCTCTGGGAATCACACGAAAAACTCAATCGCCGGGAGTAATTCACTGCCAATTCCGACAATAGCACATCATTACCGCGATCGATCGACACTCATGCAATTCAATCCTTCAAACATTCACTGAAAGTAAGATCTACCTTGAAATCAACCTTTATATCCTGAATCCAAACTCTCAAAACACCTGCAATCCAGATTTCGTCAAGCCCTAATTTGAGCTGAATTCAATCCCTCTAAACTCTCTGTAGACTTGAAAAGAACTTAATTTCCAAGCACCGTCAAGAGCTCAAACAGATTTGCCTGTCCATGATCTGGAGCAGACGTGCATATATAATTGGCTGCAAAACGCATTTTCTTCATGACAATCCCAATCGACGACAATGCGAGCTTTCAAGAAACAAAGAACGTACAGTGAATCAGAGGCTGCGATCGAAGCTAGCACGGCAAAGAACGAAATGTGGGCCAGTGAGGAATGGAAGTGCAAAGCCGCAATTCAATCACCATTAAAGAGACAAGCTGTACTGACTGATAATTGCATGCGGGCCATCTGAAGGTCTAAATTTGTACATGCGGTGAAGGTAGCTTCACCGTCAGCTTCCTAGCTCAAGCGATTTTTTGTATTCCTTTTGGGGATCAAATCTCAGGCATTTCACGAAGGTAGGTGACGACGCAGGGTCCACACGTAAGTTACTCTGCAGCGGGCTCTGCAGGTGGCGAACTGCCGAAGAAATCAGCGGGCGATTGTCGATAACTGCCCTGCCTCCCAGTCACCACGAAGGTCAGTTAGGGAGGAGGTCCATAAACCGACCATCTAAGGGCTGGAACAGAATTTTGGGCAGGTCAAACATCTTGAAATATTTTTCAATGAATTTTCCTTGAAAGACAGTTTGAATAGGCATTGAACCCAAGTCGTTTCATATTTTTTGGAGCTCTGTAGAATTAGTTATGAATTTCTGAAGTCAATATGGTATAGGGTTCCAAAACTGCCCACCTCTTCAAATGTTCACTGTTTGTACATTACTGTAAAGATTAAAAAAAAGCATCATGTACCAAAAATATACATTTCAGAAGGTGAGCGGTTTTGGAGCCTCCTCCCTTAACACCAAATGGATGAGGTGGCCCAAATTTCAAAAAGAAAGTGTCCTGGAAGGCTCTGTTTCCACTGGGGCCTCGAAGCTCCTGGAAGTGGAGGTGTTTCCATTGGGTGTGGGTGACGAGGTGTAGGTGAACTTGCAGTAGGTAAGCCCACAATTGGGTTTAGGTGAACCTGTACCTTTGGTCCGCATCTCAGAGCTGAAACCTGAAATATTTTTTTGGAAATGTTCCTTGAAGGACAAATGGAATTGGCATCTAACCCAAGTCGTTTCATGTTTTTTGGAGCTTTGTGGAATTAGTTATGATTTTTTGAAGTTGAAATGGCATAGGCCTCTAAAATCGCTCACCTTCTCAAATGTACACTATTTGTACATTGTTGGTACAACAAAAAAAGGAACATGTATAAATAGTGTTTGTTTGAAGAGGTTGGTGATTAATTTTTAGAACTTGTCTGAGTACTTTTAGAACCTCCTACCTTAGCTACTCATAATATGCTAAGCTACTCACTTATTGACAATGGTGCCAAATAGGCCTTTATGGCTAAGCTTTATGTGTCGCACTACATTAGGAAGCTCTCTATGCACTATCCTTTTCCTTAATTTATCCTCTTCTAGTCCAAAGTCCAAGCTCCTAGGTATACAAATTCACTTGAGCATTGACATCCGAAGAGCTCTAGTCCCTCTATAGAAACTCATTCTAAGACATAGGTCTTCATCGGATACCAATAATGAACATAATGTCTTATATGGCCTATGCTATTTTAGCTCGAAAAATTCATAACTAATTCTACAAAGGTCTAAAAAGCATGAAACAACTTAGGTTATATATTATTGTACTCAAATAGAAGGTTTGGTACTTTGGTGCCAACTATTTTATTAATGTGTGCAAATAATAAGTATTAAAATTTTAAAATGTAATTTTCAAAATTTTGATTCATAAGAGGTTTATTGGCCATGTTGGAAGATTGTAAGTTCCCAGAGTATGGGAACTCGTTGAAACCTTATCCAACAGGTGATCTAATGTGGCAAAGAGACTTCCACATCAAATTATAATATTTTATTAAATATTATTTTTAAAATTTAAAATTTAAAATTTTTTTTAAAAAAAATTAATTTTTTAATACTTTTTAATTTAAGAAAAAAAAATTTAATATTTTTTTATCTGACCAATAGTGACTGGTTTACAGATTGGAGAACAAGACTGAAATAGTCTCTTAGTACCTTGAAAAAACCTCTTATGATTATGTCAAAAAAATGAATTGTATTGGATAGTTGACCTTCAATTTTTTCATCCCACACAAATGTACATTTTAGGTTCCATCTAATAAATTGTCTTACAATTCACCTAATGTAGATTTTCCACCCTACAACAACTATTTTTAATATGCATGAGCCTTTTTCACATCTTCAAAAGCTACTTCATGCATTTAATATTAGGAGAAAACAAGGTGCTTATAGAAGTAGGGTGATAGGATGTAAAACAATCCATGTAAGACATGTAAATTAGAATTAGGAGGAACTCAACCACCCATAGTTATGTCAAAAGTAAGAGTCGTGTTGAAAGGAGAAATCCAAACGTCATGTAGGCAATGTAGAATAATCTTTCTTAAAAAACTTTGAACAAAATTAATGTGTGAAATCAATGTAACTTTCATCTCAAGCCTCCAACCAATAATAAGTTATGAATAAATTTTAGAAAGGGGTTGAAAGAAACATTGTCTTTGATATTTTCAGACATCCTCTCTAAATTTGTATCCATATTTTTTTTGGAGGCTCAAAATCACAAAATAAAATTGGAAATCATGGTTAATTCTATTTAACAACTTTTTGTAGAGTTTAAAGTTTTCTGAAATGAGATATTCTATTATGCCAAAACAAAGACTAAAATTCTATTTTAAACACAATTCCTACTTTTGGAGGATGAGCAATCAAGTTCCGAGATCCTTAAATCCTTTGAGGATTCATGATAGAAAATTAATTTTACTATAGAAACAACTTTCAATACTTGTGATTGCATTGGACTTTGAATTTGAATTTGTTTATATTGGACTTTCAAGTAAACATTGGACGTTTCTCTCCACAACTTGACCATTTAATTCATCATGTCTTTGGCAATTTCTCTTGTCAATTTTATATTTGTGCAACTTTCTTAAAAGTAATTATTTCCCACCAACCTTGCCCTACAACAAAAATAGTGAAGAACAATATAATATAATTCAAGATTTCATATCATTCTATAACTAGAAAATCATCCCATTGATTTGTCTTCCTAATGCATATGATAGAAATTTGCAATAGTCACTCTATTTTAGAGTAGGTTGGAATATTATTCTATTGTATAAACTAAATATAAATTATGTAGCATCCCTAAATTTGCACCTTCACCAATAGAATTAATCAAAGTTGATTGTGATAATAGCATTAGAAGAGATTAAAGGCCTCCAAAAAACTATAGGTTCCCAAACTGTATGAACATAGTGAGCTCACATGGTCGAGAGAATGCCACATCATTCATTTATTTTTTTTCATTTTTTTCTTGGACTTTTTTTTTAATTTCAGGACCAAATTTTTTTTTCATTTTTTTCATTTTTTATTTATAATTTCATGAATATTTCTCACCTAACAAGAGCCAACAATTTTGGAAATTGTCTCTAGAATAGACTTGAAACAAGCTTCTGGAGGCCTCAAATTTTCCCTACTGAATCCTATGTTCAAATTGCAATTCAATTAATGTTCATTCTAATAATTATTCAAGTTTTCAAATTGGTATATAAGCTATGTTTTAATTAACTTCATTTCATTAGCTAGTTTTCAATTCAAAAAAGATCTTTTTTGTTTGGTGAAATTCATATTAAGACTAAAAATAACTAGCAATTCTTCAAGGAGAGAATTTCCACCAACATTCATAGCAAGTGTGTTTAAGGAAGTCTCAAAAATTTCTAAATGAAAAATTGTAGTCTTTCATCTTCTAATGTTCAAATCAAATGATTCATAAGTCATTTTTTATTTCCTACAATCATGTGGATTTAAAGTATGATTACTCGATTTTAGTATTGATCTTATTGTGATAGTGAATTTGTTGGCAACAAGATTTTATATTTAAATTGAGTGGTTTATTATATGTTTAAACTTCAATTTTAAGAATTGTGTCATTGAAATGAGTCTATTCTTAAGATATACCTATATTCATTTCTCAAACTCTCATTAACACAACTTTTGATGTTAAGATATATTATTTGTAATAACATACTTTAATCCTAATTATTCCTAGGCCATATTCTTCATCAAAAAACACTCAAAACTATTACTTCTAGTATAAAGAGAAATAAAAAAATAAGATACACTTTAGATTTTTCACATAGTTACAAGACCTTTAACTTTGCATAGAAATCATCCATTTTGTTGGCAATGTGTTGGTGTAATACAATACTTAGTAACTAGTAAAGGATTGTTGCAAGAAGCATTTGTCCTTTTTGTACCCTTGGCCATTTGGGGGATTTTCAATATTGGTATTGATCCAAAAATACAAACTTGAAGGTTGAAATTGGATTTGAAGGACTTGTGGAAGAGATTTTCTAAGAAAAATAAAGTTTCTACCTTCTATATATGCTTACAAAGTACACTACCTTTGCACATGTGCGTAGAATACAATTTTTTTCCAAAGAAGCAAATGCTTAAGAAGAAGTATCTTCAAGTTTAAAAAATTGGCCTTTTGATGGTATTTTTGAATTTTATTTCACTATTTAATTGAATAAAATTACAAAATATTTGTTTTCTTGAATTTTCCATCAATCTTTTTTTTGTATACGACTTTTAGAAAAAAAAATTTCAAAGCCTAAATTTTTACACACATACTATTTTGAATTCTAAAAAAAATTCTATACATTATTTTATTCTAAGAAAATTATTCCAAAAGTAAGAATACTTAAGAGGCCATTTTGAGCCCCAAATGGCAAGTGTTTATTGCAACTAGTCTAAAGTATCTAAATATCACATGATATTCCATCAAATTGCTTACAATATTAGACATTGAATGGAGAGGATCAAAATTACTAATAAAAGGGGAGACACTTAGACAATTGGATTAAAAATTAGGCTAATGATCATTTTAACCCTTAAAGCACCAAAAAACTTTTCAATGTATGCAAGAAAATTCAATTAGGTTCTTACAAAGTCAATTTTGGTCAAATGCTCATGACATTTTGACACAAGGTGTGAACATATATGTATCTTTTTATTTAGAATTTAACTTTTTTCAATCAAGTGTCTAGTGAAATCCTCCTATAATTTTGAATTTTGACAAGTATATAATTTATATGATACAAGATGAAAATGTCTAAAAAATAACAGTGAGCAATACAAAAATACCACTCAAGAATGACTTAGAGTTTGCTAGCCTTGTTAAGGTTGAAAATAAGTTATTTTTTGATACCTCAAATGTTATAATCTTTCAATTTGTATAGTCTAATTTTTTTAAAGAACTTCACACATATCTATAGTAGTCTAGTACAAATTTGTTGGTTGAATATTGAAAAAATATTTATTTATTTTCTCATTGCCCTAAAAAGTGTCAATTGCACAAATAGATTCTTTATGCTTTAGTCTTTTGGAGTTAATTGAAGGTTCATTGCACAAATAGATTCTTGTAAACTTTAAAAAAAATTCTCAACAATGATTCTTTCTATTTGAAAAGCAATCTCTCAAATATAGACCTATCAATTTACTTTTGTAGGTCTTCATTTGATGGTTCCACCACTATAAGATAAAAAACCTATGTTTTATGTGATGTTTTTATTTTTTTTGTGATGGAATTTAGTGAACATGTAATAAAACAATTTGTATTTTAATGTCAATATTAACATTCAATGTAACATTTGGATGTTATATTGGACATTACCAATGACATAAAAACACAAGTTGTTTCATTGGACATTCACTAAAATCTATTACAAGAAATGATGAAAATGTCATACAAAACATAGATTTTTTTTATTGTGTACAACAAGTTTGCATGGGTGGACTTTGGTGGTTGGGCTCTTTATAACATTTTCAAGGGTATCATCAAGGTAGAAATGAGATTTGAAGATGTGTAAGCTTAAAAAAATTTTGCTCAAAATTTAATTGCAAGATTCATTTTAAACCCATAAATGCCCAAGGCACCAAAATTTGGTGTTTCAATGTTTGCAAAACTTTGAAATTATATAAAACCTAACCAAATTGCTATTTTTAGTAATTCATATTTTTGACACATTCTTATTGAAGCCTAGTTGAGGTATCAAAAATCCAATCTTCAAAATGAATAATCACAATCATCCTATTTAAGATTTTGTGCAAGGGTATCCATTGCAATCTTGACTTTCTTTAGTGTGTAGGGCTTTTAATAATGAGCCTCCAAAATACACTAGATCTTGGAGGAAAAATCACATTAAGAATTCATTTTAAAAAATTGTAAAGTAGATTTTGATAAGCCATAAATTGATTGGGGTTGTGCATGTTAGGCCCTTCAATCTCATATTTTTATAGGTGACCAAATTTATAGATTTGACTTATGAAAAGAAGATTGAAAGACTTCAACTCACTTTTGTAGTTTTAATAGCCTCCATGATCAAACATTACAATCTTTTAATCCATAAATGATATTGTTGTGTTTTCTTTTCCTAGGTGATTTCTAACATGTCTAGTTTGAATTTGTATAGTTACAATTTAAAAAAATTGGTACAACTTATCAAAATGTTCAGTTGGCTTTTTATTCACTTTAGACCAAATTCTTGGAAGGTCAAAAATAAAGACCTTGGACATTCAAGGTTAAAGACCTTGGTTTGAATTCAAATTTGATTACATAATTAATTTAACCCTTAAACAATGCTCAAGCTATATTCTAGTTGATGAACCAGACGAAATCTTTCTGTTTAGAACAGAAATGCAATTATTAATCTTTGGAATTAGGGGTGGAAAGGGAAGATCTTCCACAGTGCTTTGACTTCCAACGAGAGCTTTTGAATTTTTTGGAACCAATGATTCCCATAGTATCAAAATTCATGATTTCTACAACCACCAGCTCATTGTTTAGGGGTTAATAATCACCTTCTCTATAGCTAAATTTGTAGAAAATTCTTGTAAATCCTAGAATGGTGAGAGGAGCTTTTTCATCAATTGGATTGCGCAGGTTGTGCCCAAGCTTGGTGTGCCGTGGCTACTTTGGCACGAAGTCCTTGCGGTGCAGTCACTGCAATCAATTCACCTCTTACACATAATTAAGTTAGTTAGTCATAAGTTCTTATTTTCGGTATTGTTGTGTTCCTTCTAACCTATCTTCATTACCATTAAGCTTTCCAAACATGGTTTGGAGGACTATGCTTCATTTCTTTCGCTAATCCAATGTAATCTTCTTGGTCTCATGATGTTAAATCCCATTCTATATAAAATATGTGTGCAAGAAAGAGAAAAAAACTAACTTCAATTCTATTGTTTGGAGGCATATCAAAGACCAAACACTTGATTTACTCTTGATCTACTCTTGATTTCTGAGAGTAGATTTACTCTTAGAAAGGACACTAGAAGAAAAACATGACCTAAAACAACTTATCCACAACAACTAAAATTGTCTTCATACAACAACTCATTTATAGTCATTGTGCACAATTTTCAGTCATTACAACTACTCGTTTTAATAGGACATGATTTCTTCTAGTGGGATATGCTTGCAATTAGTTTTAGTAGCCATGTTACTAAGGATCTTTTAGGAAACAAATTGATGCATCTTTGGACTAAATACTTGTTAACGCCGCTCTTAAAACCAAGTGCAAACATATAGATCAACTAACCCAAACTCCAGGTTCAAGAGTGTTACTTAGAATTTGACCCAATGCATCCACTCATCCGCCCACACCACTCAATTAATGTTGCTGAGGCTGTGCAGATTAGACCACAGGCTTGGTGAGAATTGAATCTAAACCTGGTGTTTTGAATGAATTCCAGATGAGGTAGAGTATTACTCCAACGACAACCAACCAGCTCGCCGTCCAGCCACCCATCTGCTTGACCAATTTCCCAAGCACTGTGAGTCCGAGTACCGGAAATTATTTATCTGATGCATTCCAAGGCAAACAAACAAATTGATAATAATTTTCTGGAATTATAAATTGCATTGCAGGCAGACAGCTTAATTTGTAGTTCAGACACTACATTCTCATCTAGGTCTACATTCTCATTCTCATTTGCAACAGTATAAAAGTGTCTGTGGACTCGTCCTGGAATTTGCTTCAAACCTGCACATGAAATTTGTACATCAGTTTGATTAGTGTTGTTGGGTTTCCACCTTTAATTTCCTCAGTAACACTAAAAAAGACGAAAAGATCTCTAAAATACTCTGAAAACTATCGTAGTAATGTAAGCAATCAACATTTGTTGCTCCAAGATTGGGCAATCTTCTAAACCATGATGTAATCAGCATACAAAAAATGAGGTAGACGTTTGCTTTCAAATGTTGAATTCAAAATGCGTCCCGATGAAAGTAAATGTTTTAGGATCACAAAAACTTGGATACCTTGATTTTCTCTTGATAGAATAGCTAATGGAACCCAAGGTTGGAAGAGCTGATTTTGAAATGTTTCGTGCTAAAGAGAATTTGGCAACTGGTGTAATTTTGGTATAATTTTGATTCAGGAATACGGGTAGTAAATGTCTGTAGATGGAACATCTAAGATTGAAGTAAGGGTTCAATGTTTGTCTCGAGTTTAATTGTGAGGAACATTTGACATACCGCTACTAGTCAAGCTGTACTCCAAGCCACAGCTTCCTCGAAGGATTCTGTTGTCTTGCGTGGACTCAAATCCCTGTTGCCACACCCACTATTTGTTTGAGAAAAAAATTTCTTGTCGAGTATGGACTCAATCCCTTTCCAGTATTCAAGGATTCGTTCACGGGTTCCTTCATGAATGCTTTGCTTTCCAATCTTGGAGTAGAAACTAAGTCTTAAGCATTTTAGGGAAACGTCTCCATCTTCACCATGTTTTCAAGAAGGGAAGAAATATGAAGTTTTTGTCGATTGTGGTATGTTCTATTATTCGGATGAAGGAGTTTACACTACGTTACCTCGCAATTTATCGTTGTTTTTCGGAATTTGAGATGCCTGGGCAAATCCGCCTCACAACGCCACTTGGCGACTTGTTGATCAGGCGATTTGACATTCGTGCATTGCACCATAGCTACCACCACAAGTGAAGTTTGTCATGGTCAAGGTACTTTCCTGATGCACACACAATGCAGGATCCAAGAGCCCAGCTGCTGAATGCCTAGAAAAATCACCTAAATAATGCACATTTTCAAATTTGGCTTCCAAGGAAACCTTTCGATGCAGATGCGCGAGCTACTAAACAACAAGCCCAACATTACCAGGTAACCCTAACAATAGCTTGCAATTCATCATTCAGTACAATTATAGTGGGTTTCACACACCGCTTATCAAGCTATCCTCAACAAGCTATGGGAAGCCAGATCTTTCATAAAGGCAGGGTTCGTGAATTGTAATTCTTTTCAAACATTGATCAAAAACCCTAAATATTCAACTCTGCAAGGAAGGCTTCTTGAATCAACAGTTGAGCGCGCCCTTCTTTTCACTTTGAAATGCTATATCATGATCCTTTCATTAGCTCCTCAAGAGCAAATGATCCGAAACCCCGACAAGATCCAAGGTTCGAAGCAATTCTTCTTGCCTGAGTGGGGTGATGAGCAATGCGTGAAACCCACTAATCTCGGCTACATTTAGAACTCTAACACATTAATACATCACTGTGATCGAGTCTCCTCGGTGCGTAATTAATAGAGAATCCGGCCAGTCAAGAATGGGAGCTTCGCAGCGATCGAACTCACAAGGCTCATAGCTATCACAACCGTCTTTACACTGAAGCTGAGGGATGGGCCAAGACCTCTTGTGCGAGGTTTGGCGGCCTTTGAAGAACTGGATCTTCTCCACTTGGTCCAAAAACTCGGCCTCGTGAGGCATTTGTTGATTTTGTTCGGTACCGCCCTTGGTTGCAATTGAATTCGCATCATCGAAGCCTCGTTTCGGAGCACTCGGCTCTTCCCATCTCGCAAACTTGCTGGTGCTCTCGGAATGCGTGGATTGGGTTCGCATCGCTTGCTTGGGGTATGCTGGGTAGCTGTATCCGAAAGCCAGCTCGACGGAGGCGAGGCCGAGGATTACTCCGAGGCAACTGATGCAGATTGGCAGCCATTTTGCAACTACCATGATCCTCTTTCATGACAACATGAGATTTTTTTCAAAGTTTTTTTGTCAGAAGGGAGTGAACTCATCCTTCTCTGCTTTAGGTGGCAACTAGAAACTTAGAAACAGAAATTTTACATATAATTTAGAGAGCATGCCTGCTGAAGGTGCCTCGGAGAATGAGAATTGGAGATCAATGTTTCAAGAGAAGTGGGGTGAAGAGACAAAAGTTTCAATGGCATGTTGAGATCGTGCCTCCTTGAATCTGAGTTTAACCCCAAAGTGGCATTCAATTTCTAGGGTTCAAAAACATCATTGCTTTTGAAGCTTTATGGATCTAAATGTCTTCAAGTAATTATACAAATTTCAACCATACAATCTTGTAGTGTACATGTTGTAGATGACATGTACACAATTTGAAGTCATTTGGTCGCATAGATTGCAAGATCATAATGTTTTAGTGTTGAAAATGGATGCTGAAATTTTCCCAAAAACACATTTGGAGGTGAAATTTGATTTCTAAACCTACTCAAATGAAAAAACTTTACAATACAAAATGATTCAAAACTAGTAAACACACATTGATGGAAAAAAATTGTGTTTACGAAAGAACTTTGAAATGTCAAAAATCAGTAAGAAAAATTACAAAAACACATCTAAAACTAAACCACCTTCTACTAGAATGCTTCTCAGTTAGTCATTAATTCTTGGATTAATATGAAATTTTAGCTACACAAACTAAACTAGTATGCACAATTTTTCCAAAATAATTATTGAAAATGAACTTTGTATGAAGAAAGAACAAGCTACCGAAGTTCACTGTACTCCAATAATGGTAGGACTTTGAACTTCAAATTGCTCCCAAACATTCAAAAGAACTTGGATTGACATGAAAACTTTACCACAATAACTATACTTCAAGGAGAACAAAGCCCAATAAATTTTTATTGAAAATGAGCAATGGATGAAGGAGATACAAGGCCCGAAAGTTGCAGCTCTAAATTGCAGTTTGGTAAACCCAAATTGAAGTTGTGAACTTTGATTGGCTTCCAATAAATCAATACATCTTGGATTGATCTAACAATTTGACCACAACCTAGAGGGGAGAATGCAACTTTTCCAATAAGTTTTTTTAAAATTCAGACCTTGGATGCAAAAGTTACAACATTGTGAACTGGATTTGAAACCGTGTGAGGACACTTTCTGTCCTCTTTGTCACTTTGGGGTTAAGTAAATTAGTTATTGGTAAATCACTTACTAACGTCTCTTATAGATGTTTTGAGAGAATTTTGTAGTTCAAAGATTTTGTAATCTTAATTAAATCTATATATAATAGTAACATTAGAAGAATATTGTGCCTATTAGGAAATATTTTTGAGTTAATTTTAATGCAATATATTCAAATCTATGAGTTTTCTTCCCCAAAAATTGGTTTGTTCAATGAACTCAAAAACATCTTTTACCAAGGTCTTTTTTCTCTTAGTTATTGTGAGTGATTTGTCTATGATTCATAGTTTACAACTTCTATTTGCAAGTCATTGCTACTTCATTCTAGTAAGTTGCACTTTATAACATATTTTACACATGATTATTTAGATATTTGGATATCCTTAAGTGTGTCCTTAAGTTTATCTTTTGTAATAGATAAACGCATTCAATATCAAAGAGAAAACAACCTTTTTAGATAATCTAACTATGTTCTATGATTAAAGTCAAAATTCAACAAATAAAATTGGTGGGAATCAAAAAATGCTATTCATCAAATTTTTATATCTAGTATAAATCTTTTTAACCACTAAAAGACCATTCAAGTCATTACATGATTTTTGAGATGTCCGAAAGATTGCAAGTTTCTAGATTGTTGGAACATTGTGGAGAACTTTAGGAACTTTGCTTCATAAGCAAGTTCACGTGGTTTGCACAGTGCCACATCATATAATATTGATTAATTTAAAATTTTAATTAATTAATTAATTATATTTAAATTTGAAATTTTTTTTAATCAGATCTCAAAATTTTAATACATTCTAAAAATTTTGAAAAAAAGAATTTAACTATTTTTTTAAGTTTGAAAAATTAGATCAACAAGGGCTTATTCACTATGTAGGGAGGAGTTTTGGAAACCACACCAAAACAATCTTCTAGTGGGTTTTTGAATGACCAATCAAAGATTTACATAGCCATTTGTACAAAATCAATTTCAAATGAATTCTTTTGAAATTTTGACACAAGGTGTTAAGTGTTGACATGCACTATACAAAATTCTTCTTTTGCCTTTAAAATTTGGTAAGGTAGGTGAATCCAATAACAAACACTAACCTAATACTACTCAAATGTAGGATTGTCATCAATTTGAGGATAAAAATCTATGATAATTAGACATCCTTTGACTCCATTTATTTCTATCATAGACTTTTAGTTTAAAGTCAATGACAATCCTACATTTGAATGGTATTAGGTCAATGGTTGGTATTGAGTTTACCTACCTTGAACATGTAATTTACCTTTTAAAGGATGGAACATTCAAAAAAATCTATATATAGTATAAAAATCTCACTCAAAGAGGAATTAAAGTCTATTGATCCTACTAAGGATGATAAAAAAAAGGCTTTCTCTTTTAACTTCAAACAATATAATCTTTCAATTTGCAAAAGTCAAAGATTTTGAAATTTTTCTAAACATTTCCATAGCAATCTATTCCAAGTTTGCATGGCTCTACAGTAATCTTAAAACATATACAACTTGAATCCTTCATATCATTCTTAGGCATCAAGTATTTGAAGATCAAACATATGCATCTTTTTGGTGCCTTTGAATCCCTGTTCATTTATCCAACAAGGGTGTTGGTAAATCCATACCTTAAATCAACTTCTTAATAACAACATTTTGTTCATTCCCAATAAGAAAAGTACAAGTTATTATAGATTTTGAGTGTCTATATGCTAATAAAAGATTTTTCTTCTTATAGAATACAATACACTTTTTTCTCCTATCTTCAAAACTCCTCATAACATTATTTAGTAGACTCCAAATTAACAATGAGCAATGAGGCAAAACGAGGTGAATGTGTCTTTTTTGTTCAATTTCTTTCATCCACCTAATTTAGAAAAATCTAGAGCCATTGATTTAGTTACAAAAGAATTTCTACCCCACTCTAATGCTCTTGATCTCTAATTGAAAAAGTAAACCATCATTGAGTGATTGCAAGAAACCGACTTGTCCTATTTTTTGTCCCCATGGCCTTGGACACGTGTTTTTTTACTCATAAATTTGGCATCGTTTGTCCATTTCATACGAAATTTGAAATAAAGGTACACATAATAGTCTTAGGCATTATGTAATTTTTTGAATTTTTTGAATTTTTTTACTATTTTTAAACAACCTCCAAACCTTGGCCATTTTGGTGGTGTTTTAGTCCTATTTTTTACTCAAAGATGCAAATATTAAGCTCAAAATTTGCATGCATGGACTTTTTACTAAGTTACATATCTCCATGAAGGGACTTTCTAAAAGTAATAAACTTTCCAACTTCCACATGTACTCAAAGTGCATTACCTTTGCGTAGGTGTAAAGAACACAATTAATTTTTTCTAAAGATGAAAATGGTTGAAGAGGAGCATCTCTTAGTTAGAAAAAAATATTTGTCAAATTTTATTTTTTTGAATTATTTTACTATTTTAAAAAAATCAAACATCAAAGTGTCTATTTTCATTATATTTCCATTGTGCTTTCTTTGTGCATAACTTCTAGAGTTAAATTTTATTAGGTCTAAATTTTAAGAGGCGCAATATCCTCATTGCTATTCAAATTATCCATATTTCATTTTATTTCAGAAAAATTATTCCAAAAGTCACATGCCTCATTGAAATAGCCCATTTTGAGCAGTAAGTGTTTCTTGCAATGATCCCATTGTTGTGACAAACAATCTTGGCCATTGATAGTATAGGATATAGAATATAGATATAAAATACGAATACAAAAATATGAATATGGTAAACAAATTTCACTTATCCCATATTACTTGTAAGCCAAACTAATGTCATACAAATACTAATATAGGGTGAAGGGATGTTAGTCACCAACACTGACCTCTTTTTCTAAACTAATGACAAAGTGACATGTCTATGCCTTTCAAAAGCTTAACCACAAATGGGATAATGCCATATATACCTTTGTTGAAAATGATTTGTATTTGACTTTGAAATTGACATTTTCTCATAATGTGACAATGCAATGTGATTAAAAGATGTAATAATTGTATTTCCACATTCCTCCATGTAGGCATACTGAATCAAGAGGCAAAAAATATTCTTGATGTTGCCAATTGTTGAAAATTCAACAATATTGCAAAGATTGTAAATAACTAAAATCAAAAGGAAGTAAAGGCTACTTCAAAAATGGCACTAGGATAGGCAATATTGGTGAGTTTAGAAAGCGTGTCGGTTTGAACATGTGGTTGTTGACCAAATGGCCAATGTTGAATCAATGTGGAGATTGATATGGACTTTGCAAAGAATGATACTTAGTGGAAGGAGACATGTCAAATTTTTCTAATTAATACATGCATATTCTAGCTTATATAAAGCAAGAATTGCAATAGGCAAAAATGAAGATTTTAGAATTGTAAGTAGGGCTTCACTTAATCATGCTCTTTGGAGGCAATTATGAAAGAGTGGTATTGCATACTTACAACAAGACAAATCTTCTTCTAGAAGCTTGGTTGTGGCTCCATAGGGTAGTATGTTCATAGAAGAAATGGTGGCTTTGCTTCCATTGTAGATTTGATACCCTTGAGAGTTTGAATATGTAGTGTAAGGTATTTGTCCAAGGTGTATTCTTTGAGTATGTGGTGATGCCAAAGAACCAATTGTTCAAGAATGCACACCTTCTACTTCTAAGGTAAATAAAGAATCTAAAAAAACTACTAATGAAAGAATATATTTATAAGAATAAAATATTATATAATATTCATATAAATATAAATATCCTATAAATTTTAGTAAGAACATATACATGTAATAGATGTGTATAATGTACCAGATTTTTATATAGTTTTCTAATCAAAGATCCTATAAAAAATAATAAGTATATGTTTATATACTAGATATATGTATAATGCAAGAAATAGATCTTCTATTTTAAATCCATTAGGAATGTGTTTATGTGGGATCATTATTTAAAATCTCATCTTTAAAGTACATAAATAATTTATAACCTCTATTCATTGCAAAATAATTTAATGAAATATTGTTCTAAAAAGTAAAAAGACTAAAATCACTACTAGAAAATGATGTCCAAGTCAACAAAAAAACAACAAGTTTTTGTTGAATTGGATACTGTATCGACCGTTTTTACAAGTTTATGTTGATTTGGACACTGTATTATCCAAATCAACAAAAGAAATTGTTGATTTGGATAGTATGGTGTTCAAATCAACAAAAAAATTAACAAATGTTTGTTGCAATTGACTTAAATTTTTCTTAAGTAAATTTTTATTTATTTAGGCAATAATTAAATAATCATAGTTTGAAATCTTTGTATCATGAACTTTTTAAATAAAACTAATCCCTCACAATTCAATGTTTTGTTAACCCCTAAGCGCTCAAACGACCATTTTCTGGTCGCTGTCTACTTTGGTTGGGTTCCCTGACCTCTAGAAATTTAAAAAATTTGGTGCTTTGAATTTTTGGCGGTTGAAGACTAGGGTTTAGTAGGGATTCCTGGTAATTATTACTGGAATAATGCTTAGGATGCCTTTCCATTAATTTTTTGAAGTTTCTAGCTACAGTTTGGAGCTTCATAATTTTCATGCTCATGGTTATGAACCAATGATCCCTATCCACGTGTGAAGTTTAGGATGCTGCCCCTTCCATGGGGCAGGTCATAGAAACTGACTTCCATTTTTGAAGACACAAAGACCGGCCTGACTACAACGGGTTTGGTACACTGACAAATAAAGAATCTTGTAAATGGCAGAGCCAACGTAAACAATGGCAGAGAGGATTCAGCACAACAGTATAAATCAGGGATGGTGGTTGGATGGCAGGTTCAGCTGAAGCGCCCGTCTCAAGACACAAACCCTTTCCACCCCAGAAAACCACTTGAACTAATCTCTAAATCCTAAACCATTTCTAAAAGGAAACTCAACTTCCAATATTTTCCCAACTTCTAATGTTCTCATAAGTGTCCTCAATGCCATCCTCAGATGCTACATGTTCAATAATTAGTCAACTACTCTCACTCAAGTGATTCACACATGTGGCTAATGAATACATAAGATACCCAGATCTACAAAGATAATTGGAAGCTAGTTGCAATTAGGATTCCTAAAATGTTGTACTTCTAAGTGGCATCATTGCTCAGATTCTACATCTAAGAAGACTAGTCAAATGTCTAGAATTCACATGCACTAAGTATGAAGCTTCATTCATGAGGCTTCAGATCCCCCACAACAGAAGCTGGGAGTCAAACACAATTGAATACACAACTTGTACCATTCTGTGAGAGCTCATGAAGGGCTGAAGCACTCATCGAATTGCCCCATTACGTTCAAAGCATCCAACCTCTCAACATGGATTCTTCTTCCTCTCTCCCACTATCTCTTTGTATCCCTCCTGATCTTGTTGCAGCAGTTGAAATCATCCAGCAGTGGGCAAGGAATTGCCACAGTGCCTCAGAGGCTCAAGTACGTCTTCTTCTTCTCTGCATGAACAAACAATTTCTATCTTCTAGACCAAGGTTGGGAAAGAGTAGAGTATTGCCAAGGCGCCCATCAAACAAGAATTACCGCCAATTGTATTACCAAAATGCTGCCAAGATACTAGGTTGGGGTCCATAGCGTCGAAACGAAGGAGGTGGCTACGGCTTCAGCATTGCGGTCTATGAGCAACTCAGAACCGTGATTTTCAGGGATGACGATGACGTAGTTGCCCCTGCAGTTCAACGTTACAACATCAAAGGAGGACCAAACACAGAAGAACTGCTGCAAATTCAAGCGCATGGAGAGGAAGATCACGGCGGCCAGGGAGCTTTCGAGGGCGATCAAGTAGCAGCGACGAAGGAAAAAAACGCCGGCCAGGGAGCTTTCGAGGGCGATCCAGTAGCAGCGACGGAAGAAAAACAACCGGCCAGCTCTTCACCAGGTTCGTCTCCACACCCCATTTTTTTTTTGTTCTTTCTTCTATCGATACTTACATACGCACTCAAAGTAGAGGTATACTGCACGCAAATGTCCTGAAACGTCTAGTGGTCATGCGATAACAGCAATTTCTGAGCAGCTGAAAGACATCGACAATAAGACTCCGACTGCAAAAATAGGTTCGACCCTAAACCAGAACTCTTCTTTTCCTCCAAAAACAGGTTCGACCCTAAACCGAAACTCTTCTTTTCCTGCAAAAATAGGTTCGACTCAAACCAAAACTCTCATTTTCCTGTCCATTTTGCTATTAGGGTTGAGGGTTACCTGAATCAATTCGGCCATGCAGGCAAGCACATGAACGTGGGTAGCACTGGCGGAAGAATCGACATCCCCGTCCGCAAGATCGGCGACAATGCCACTGGCGGAAGAATTGACATCCCCGTCCTCGCAGCAGGCAAGATCGGCGACAACGCCACCGCAATTCCAGATTCGTCCCTGCCGAATCCTTCACCCTAAACCGCCCTCATCGTCAATTTTCTTTCTCTTCATTAAACTCTGAACATATACTCAAACAGAGCAAGACACCATCAAGACTAATGGAACAGGGATGGAGGCGGAAGAAGCAGCATCAACAAACTCCGAAAATCTCGGACACCCTGGACCAGGTTCGTTTCTACCCCAAAACGTTTTTGCGATTCCTATTTCTGTTGTCCTAAAATCGTCCGTGGTTACCTGGATTACTAAGCACCACGTGGAAGTTGATGCAGGCTGCAAACGTCGTAACAGGGAGGCACGCAACAACCGAGATTATGCCGTCGACGCGAGAGAACTTCCTCCCGAACGCTCATGTCGACCTCGATCCAGCACTCCGTCCAGCAAGGGAGAAAGAGCCGCAGCAACTCCAGACCTCTGCAAGTCCAAGTGAACGACTGCAAGATGAGCCCGATATCACACCATATTTGTTTCCCATTCCGGTGAGGGTACCTAACGACTGCCTGGGCACAAAAAACAAATGCAACGAAGAAAATGACGAGGACGACTGCGGCTTCAGTCTAGGACTAGCCACTTATTTCTACCTTGACAGAATTACAAAGGAGGAAATGTACTTTGTCACTATGCAAAATAAAACTTCACTTGCATTGAAGAAATCTGATGTGCATGAAATTCTGCTTGATGAAGAAGTAACCTATGATTCCGAAAGTGAAGAAACAGATCGTGAAGGTTGTAGGGACTCCTCTTGCGGCAGCGAAGATAGTAGCAAGGGATCAAGCAGTAGCGACCAGTCCTCTGAAGAAACCGACCGCAGTTCTAACTCTGAGTTCGAAGAGGAAGAAGATGACAAAGATGATGACACTTACACAACAGCCATCCCTCACAGACAGTCGAAGTTAAGCTTCCCTTCACCCACAAGCGGCATTGACAACTTCGTAGGCGACTCCCTCTCCGCAAAAATACCACTGCAGCCCCAAACCAGAGCTGCCACAAAAGAAGTTGCAACAGAGAAGCAAAGTGTTGGAGAAGGCAGAGGAACGTCCAAGGTCCTAGGCAGAGGCACACTTGACGCAACGACGAGCGCAGTTAGAAGCAGCCGAGGTTTCAAACGTCGCACGGAGTCACTTGCCGCTGAGCGGGAATTATTTGGCGACCCTGCTAAAGAACTTGCGGCAGGGAGGGCGGCAAAGTTTGGCCGCAGAGGCAGAGGCCGTGGCCGCTATGGCTCTAGAGGTGCTTCAGCACCTGTACAACAAGGTACTGAGAAAATAAAAGAGGACTATGCCCCAAACACATGGAATCAGAGGTATATGAACTTCAACCCCCATGTCCAATCTTTTTCTGGCCCATCCCCTGGCTTGACCCAAGAGTGGGAACGGATCCCCTCACTTCTTCAATTATTTGGGCTTTTTTGGTCAATTGACACATTGAGACGTATATGTGCGGAAACAAATAGATATGCGGCGGAGAAATTGAGGAGGGTGAAGCATGGCATTCAAAACCCTATGGGCCCCTATGATTACGAGACATACACCCGTGGCGGCAATGGATGGAAATCGGTACATGTGGGTGAGTTGAAGGTCTTCTTTGCAATTTCTTTATACATGGGGATCAAGAAACTTCCAAATATACGTATGTATTGGCAAAAGTCCGAGCCATTTCTATGTTGCCAAGTTATTTCCCAACTTCTATCACGCAATCGTTATTTATTGCTATCAAAATGCCTTCACATCACCAACCCATCCTCTATATGTGTGGACCGTTCTTCTCCGACTTATGACAAAGTGAATAAAATGAGGTGGTTGTTGAGTGATTTGCGTGATAGTTGCAAGGCCTTGTGGAATAATGGAGAGAAAGTCACCATCGATGAAATGATGGTTCGTTACAAAGGCGTATATTGCCCCATTAGGCAATACATGCCCAATAAGCCCGAGAAGTGGGGACTCAAAATTTGGTGCTTAGCGGATTCCGTGTCACGTTTTGTGAGCAACTTTGATGTTTATTGTGGAGCATCAACGGAAACCGTGGGGGCCCCTAAGTCGAAGAAAGGTGAACCCAAGATGGGCCAAAGAGTAGTAGAAACATTGCTTTTAGGGTTGGAGAAGCGAGGACACGTAGTGGTGATGGATAATTTTTTTACAAGTGTGGAATTGTTTCATGACTTGGAGCAGAGAGGTACATATGCCACGGGCACTCTTCGAAGCAACCGCGTTGGACTTCCGAATTTTGTGAAGGACCAAAAACAATTCAAGAAGTCCACGCAAGGAAGTTTGGAGTGGGCAATGCATGACTCTCGGAAGATGTGTGCAATCATGTGGATGGATAAGAAGCCAGTCCTTTTATTATCCACTAGTGCATTACCCCTATCATTTCCATGTGAGGTAGTGGAAGTCCCACGCCAGGTCGGTGGGAAAATTCATAAAATCAAGACATCACCTGTCCACTTGGAGTACACAATTTTCATGCGTGGTGTTGATGTGGCAGATCAACTTCGTGGTTCTTATTCTTGCCAAGTGCGGTCACATAAATGGTGGCACCAGCTTTTTTATTTCCTCATTGATACAAGTGTTGTGAACATGTGGATAATGCACAAGGAGATTTTGAGACAAAAAGGACGTGAGAAGGAGTGCTTGTCACATTTCAACTTTATAGTGGCATTGTGCAAGGCACTAACAAGGAGTTGGGCAGGCCAAAAAGCAACCATTTCCCTATTGCAAGAAGACATGCCCCGAATTCATTGCCCTCAAAGAAGTCATTTGCGACGTCGGTGTGTTGTATGCAAGAAGAGGACAAATTCTTTTTGTAGTCTATGCTCATTTCAATGGATGTGCTATACACGTGGGTGCTATGCCAAAATGCACCATCCTTCAGGCACATTCTAGAAGGTTGAAGGTAATTTTTTTCATGACCTCTTATATTCATGTGAAATAGTGGTTTCTTTTTTTTATGTAGGCTCAATGTTGTGGGGTTTTTTTGCAATGTTTTGTAAAAAAGGATTGGCCGTTGATACAAACTTTGGCTGCCTTTTTTTTTTCTTGTTATGGTCATTACTTTTTGGGGGGCTCTGAAGATGACATTTTTTTCTAGCCTTCAAGGTAATAAATAAATATTTTCAACATTGAAAATTACATTGTAGTTTCCTCTGGGCTAAGGGAGCCACATTTCAACAGCAACTATGTGCAGGACCAGACCAGGAGCAGTGAGGGAGCAAGGAGCCGCTACAGAACAGCAGGGAGTGAAACCAGGCAAGGAGCGGCAGGACAACGGCTAGTGAATAAGGTGCGGCAGTTGGCCGCTCCTGGTTTTTTTCTAAAAAATTTCCACCCCAAATTCAATGTAGATCTGTAGGATTCCAATTTTTGGAAACCAGTAAGGAGGGCGCAATTTTGAAATGGCACTCTGGTATTGCCTGCGACTATTTCAAAGGTAGTTGGGTGCAGCATGGCAGGGCTTGGGAGCACGTGGTAGCCTCAGATTGGATAGAAAGGGGGTGTACATTTCATAAGATCCAATCACTCTGACATCACATGCTAGACCAAGGCTGGACCCAATATTAGAAAAAGGGTGGGCACTCATTCCAGAACTTCAAAATTGTCACCCAAAATCTGAGGCCTCTGCATTGCAAGCCCCATGAAAAATAGTAGATCTCATTTTTTGTTTTCCATTTTTTTTTTGAATATTTAGAACTTCATGCTTCAAGTACGAGTGAAAAAATGCTAGCATTTTAACAAAAACTGAAAAAGTTATGAGGCTCTGAATGCAAACTGCCCGTTGTTCAACTGCACAAAAATGGGTAGTAATTGAACTTCAGAATTGATTTGCAGAAGATCCATACGGTCAAATGCTCTGAAAATTTCAGGGTATGTCATAAATTGCAGTTTACACAAGATCCAACGGTTAGATTTTCCAAAAAAGGCTTCAAAATTTTTCAGCCCTTCTTAAAAGAAAACTGCGTTTTAGGCCCAGTTTTGACATCCCACCCCCCCTCGGGCGTTTAGGGGTTAATTCAGCAGACTTTGGAGGCAATTTAAGCATGGTAAAATATCTTATTTGGAAAAACTTCTAACTAAGAAAAGTTGTAAAATCAAACAAACTTTCACCTCCAAAAATTCTTTTATGATTTTATGTCTTCAATAAAAAGTTATGAACAAAATTCAGAGAGTGTTTGAAAATCTCAAAAAAATTGTTCCTTGCTACCACTATGAATTTTGTCCATGAATTTTTATTGAAATTTCAAAATTACAAACGGATTTTAAGAGATTAAATTTTATTTAATTTCTCAAATTTTCATAAAAAATTCTATTTCCCAAAAAAGATATTTTACCATGCTTAAATTGCCTCCAAAGTTTACTAAAATTTAGAGACACCGATTTCAAAATCTTTAAATTTAAGGAATAACTAATTTATCCAATATTTCTAAAAAATTGTACTATACTTTGTATATTTAAGGAAGATTTTATTATTACTATGTTAAAATGTGTTTAATTAAACAAAGTTGCTATAATCTTACATTTTACAAAACTTACATTTTACAAAACTTAATGATTTAAGACTTCACTTTGACTTCTTTGTAGTTCATTTTTCTATAACCTAATAGGATGTTTTTGTGGACTTGAGAAAACAATGTCCAATTTAAGAAAAAAATAACTTTTTTGGTTAATTTTGAGTAATTAGAGTTTTCAAATTAGAATTTGTCTTAAATTAGAGATATGTTTAAATCAATATGGTTTGAGTTTTTTATAAAATGAAAAGTTTTAATTGAATTAAACATTCACAACTCGGATTTTGTAAGTTCAGCTGACTTCAGAGCTCATTTAGGCATAGTAAATCAATTTTTTTATACAAATTTTGAACTAATGAAAGTTGGAGGTTGAAGTTAAGTTTTACCTCCAAAAATCCGTTTGTCATTTGGATCTTTTAATAGAAAGTTATGGCCAAAATTCAGAGACAGTGTTAAAAATGTCAATTTTTTTTCCAAAACACTGTCTCTGAATTTTGGCCATAACTTTCTATTAAAAGCTCCAAATGACAAATAGATTTTTGGAGGTGAAACTTAACTTCAACCTACAACTTTCATCAGTTCAAAATTTGTATAAAAAAATTGATTTACTATGCCCAAATGAGCTCTGAAGTCAGCTGAACTTACAAAAATTGAACATTGGCGGGTTTAAAAAGATTTATATACTGAATAACTTCAAGAGTGTCCATAAGTACTTGGAGGTACACATACCAAGGCTACTACACGCGGTGAGGCAAAGAGACTGGTTTTTCCAAAAATCGATCTAAGAGGCTTCAGAGGGTTGAGAGGCATCATTTCGTGTAGATTTTTGTATTCTCTTTCCAATTTTGTGAGGTGCTGCATCAATTTCCTTGATTTTCGAGCGGCCGAGTGAAACCCTAATATCTTCGAACCCTAATTTTTAGACTTCGTGTAATTAGCTCGTTTTTGAGTCCTGCTCCTCCAGTGATAGTTCTTTAACGTTTTTAGAGTCGGCTTCATCTGTTTTTAGAAGGCGCTTGAGTCGAATCGGAGTGGTTCTGTAGTTTTAGAGTTTCAGTGTCCAAAACCCTAGAATTACAAAACCCTCGGTCTAACTTCATCAAAACCTATTAGATAAACGACTTAGCAAAGGCCACAATTAAGATAACACAGAACGAAGAGTTGAACAACATACAGAGAGCGATTTCAGAGCGTCTAATCACACAGATTAACAACGAAACAATTCAAGTCAAGGTTTTACCATTAGGGTTTTAGCATTAGGTCAGGGTTAGAATTTTCTACAGAAACGGTACAGCAGCTTCATAGAGAGGTCTGAGAGACAGAAGATACGCGGCTTAGGTTCCTCGAGTGAGTGGACGAGTGTGAGAGATTGTGATTCCAGTGTTCGCAGGGATCAGACGAAGTTCAGCTAGGGTTGCAAGCCAGCCTGCAGCAAGGACGTGTCGAATGTAATTTCACAACACAACATCTGCTTGCTTACAGACTCCAAACCGTGAGTAATGGGCTCCAACACGGTGGAGGTAGAGATGCTTGACGGAGATACATGCATGGAGGATCCGCAACCAGCGGTGAATCCCATTAACGAAGATACGCACAAGAAGGAGCCGCAGACTGCGGTGAATCCACAAACTAACGAAGACACCCCTAAACCTAAGGATGATCCGCAGACAACGGTGAATCCATTAACTCAGTCATCTGTACCCGAAGGCAGACCCAGCACGGCCCCCCCAGCAGCGAAGGAGAACAGTCTTCAGAGATAGTCCTTCCGGAGCTCTGTGGTAGGTGCTGGGGTGGTGCAGAACAATGCTCAAACTGCAAAAAGAGAGCTGCAAACATAACAACACAAGCAGCTGAACATACAACATTTGACACCAAACTGCGAGTCCAAGCCGTCTTCACAGAAGAGGAGCTGGCTCAGCTGAAGACTAAGGCTACAGAAATGGAGAAGAGGTTGGTGATCGGACAGATGCAGGGATAGGCCCCGAGTCACCCACAATTGGTGAACTTTTTAAAATCTCACATTAAGGATCACTTCATTTTGGTACAAATGCTAGCCAGAGGCTGCTTCCAAATTGAATTTCCTAACGCTACAGGAGCCAGCAACTGCGTAAAACAAGCTAATCTATCATAGGGAGGACGGGTGATAAGACTCGGTCGTTGGACGCCAGAATTCTTAGCAGAGGTCCCGAGTTCATACAGACTGGGCCATGTAGTTAGGGTGCAGTTCCCAGACTTGGAACCCTTCCTACAAGAGGAGCAATGGCTCAAAAGACTGGGTACACTACTGGGTGAAGTCCTATCAGTTGAGGGCAAGGGATCTGCTAGGAAGCGACCCGCAGGACCCATAGTGAATGTGTTAATCACAGACATCAAGAAACTCCCTGCTACCCTATGCATGCCATCGTTCGCACCGGGGACCACAGCGAATGAAACTAAGACGTAGATAATTTTCTACTCTGGATTACCTAATCAGTGCAATAGATGCAGAGGTTTCGGCCATTCTGCACCGGAGTGCCATCTACCTAGACATCAAGAACAGGGTGCAAAGGGGAACCAGGGTAAATCCCCCCCAACACCACAGACTGCAGAGCAACAGGCAGACAAATCGACTCCACCGAAGACTGGAGGACAAGAATGGATGATTAAGACAGCAAAAAACAAGAAAGGGTCTAAAGTGGGGCCTTCCACAGCGAGCAAACCTGGGCCTCATGACAAGCCTTTGCCACACAACCCAGCCAGTTCATCTCAACTTAAACAGATGGGAGAGACGGACCTTACCTGCCCCAACCCATTCACAGCCCTGCAAGAAGAAACGCACTCGAAGGCGGCATCTCCAGATGATCCGCTCGGGCGGCCATCTCTCCCCAGGAGCGCGAAGAAGACCAAGGCTAAACAGGGATCGAAGGAGCCGGCACAAGGCATGAGAGAAGAGCAAGACCCAACGGAGCCTGCATCCAACACCCACGTCCAAAGTCAGGAGATAGGAAGAAAGCAAGCTATCCCGGCCCCAACATTGGCCACACCTGAGACAAAGGCGATACAGTACCCAATTCCGAAGTTTGTCACTCCAAAGTATGCCTCACCGGACAGTCAAGCAGCCAAGGCGGGCAAGAAAACTTTCTCCCAGGAGATCAAGCATCTCAAGAGTCAGCTAAGTGACAGCGAGGAGCTAACACTGGGACCCAACAGCAGCAGCGAACCTCCACACACCCAACAGGAGGGTTACAAATCCCAAGCGGAGAACTCACAATCTGCAGAGTCTCAGGAAAGGCAGCAAGAGGAGGAGCTATCGGATGGAAGAACGCCAGAGCACCCGGAAGACATAAACCAATCCATGGAGACTCAGATAGACGGAATCCTGACGGATGAGAGGACCCCAACCACGAGACACCACACGGGGGATTTTATCACCTAGAGGTTGAAGAAGGAACCACTCAACTGCCATCATGCTTGGGGAAGGCTTCCACAAACATCCCCCAAAGCTTCTGGAAGGCATTTGGAGACTTGGAACACAGATCGGAGGGAGACACACATCTATTATTGCCATCTATGAGAAATCATATCACAGTGTGGCCAGTTATATACAAAGGGGTAACTAAGAAATCCTACCTGCTTGACAAGACACTCCACCCGCCGCAACTTCTGCCTCCTCTCCCCTTAGCAGCAGCAGAAGGGAACTGGACGGTACAAGCAGCCAGAGAGATGGTTACGCAAGTGGTAGCAGCGCATCTCAACTCGAACTTTGGTTTCATCCAAACAACGTTCAAGCACTGGAACGATGTGAAATGGAAATACAGGTGGGACACAAGACTTGGGGGTTCAGAGCTTACCGTCTTGGTATTCATCCAATCAATTGGGAAAGCCAATATACTGAGGGAGCTGGGGCTAAGATGGTTTGACACCCAAAGACTTAGCAAAAGCAGCACCCTATGGAAGAACACCCCACCGCATTTACTATTCCTGGCGACAGCCAACATTGGCATGGACTCCACCAAGGACTCAAACTGGTCACCAGGCCGCCATGCCTCACCCTGCCAAGCCCCCAAAAGGCTAAAATCCTCTCCATCTTCCAACGCCGGTACTCCGGCTTCAGAAGTATGAATGGCCCATTCACGATAGCCTCTATTAACACCCGTGGCCTGGAGAATGGAGTTGAAGGGGCCAAGAAAAAAGTTATGCTTTGGAGGATCTTTGAGCGCGGAGATCCAGCACCACTCGCAATCCTGATACAAAAGCACTGGATGTCAGAAGAGAAGTGCCAACAGAGGAACAGAAGCCTACCGTTTCCAAAAGGCCAAATATTTTGGAACCCGGCCACGCAGAGTCCCCAAGGCCAATACAGAGCTGGTACTGCTATTATCATACATGAGAGCATCAAGCATTTGGTGATCAACCAGGGAATCTTAATACAAGGGAGAGCTCAATTCATCACGCTCAAGACTAAGCAGGAGGATACCTAGACTCTAGTTAATATATATGCCCCCACAGAGAGTAACGACAGAGCTGATTTTTGGAAGGAGATCAAAGATGCAGGGCTGCATGACAATAAGCTACTCTTTACAGGAGATTTTAATATGGTGGAGCGGGACTCAGACAGAACAGGCAGCCAAATTAACAGACTAGGGATGAACATGAGAGAGAAAGCGGAATGGGAGAGACTATCTACTTACTATGGCCTTCAAGATGCGGGGCAGCTTCATGAGATAGTTAACAGATCACACATCAACAACACATGGTCAAATAACAGAGCGGGAGGTCAAGACAGAGGAGCGAGGCTGGATAGATTTTACCTCTCCCAACCGCTCAGCCAGAATGGGGGATTCCTTCACACCCTGCCAAGAATGCGCTCATTCTCAGATCACAGCCCAATCCTGCTGTAGATTCAGGCTCAAAGAGGCACAAGGGTTAACACAAAGAGAACGCGCTTCAACTTGGCCATACTCCAAATTCCGGAACATAAAACTGAGCTTCTCAGAGCCTGGAACGACAACCCTCTTCCCACGGGTGATGAGGGATGGGCGGATTGGGTTGCACAGGCCATAGCAAGAGTTTGTAGAACGGCATTAGACATCTCCAAGCGGCTCAAAAGGAATCATTTCAAAAAAGAGCGGGCGCTCCTGGATAAACTCCAATTCACGGAAAATTACTTGGCCATGCATCCGGATGATGAGGGCGCGAGCCAGCTCCACGATGAGGTGCAGGTGGAGCTGACAGAAATATCCATGACAAAGATAGCTAAGCACCACAATGAAATGGTGGCACAATGGTTCAGGTATGGAGACACCTGCACGAAAAAAAATTTCAATTTTCACAAGCTGGGACACAATAAAACACACATCACGGCCATCCAAGCAGACGGGGCTTTAGTGACAAGCCAAGAAGAGAAACTCAAGAAGCTCACAGATTTCTACAGAGATCTGTACACAGTACCGGATACCACGCCAGAAATGGAAACTGCCAGACTTGCGGTATGGGAACACACACCGCGCCTAATCTCAGAGGAGCAGAACAAGGACCTAGCTGCCGACATCTCCAACCACGAGCTGAGAGAAGCGGTCAATTCCTTAGCGAAAGAAGTGGCCACAGGGAAGGATGGAGTCCCGCTAGAATTTTACCAAGAATGCTTTGAAGATATCTAGCTCCCACTACTCAAGGCTATCCAAGAAATCTTCAAAACTGGACACATGCCCCCCAGCCTCAATGAGGGACTGATAGCCCTAATCCCTAAAGAAGGAGACCCTACGGAGGCCAAAAATTATCGTCCAATTTCGCTGCTTGGAGGATTCTACAAGATCCTAGCCAAACTCTTGGCTCTAAGGATACAACCCCTCCTTCTAGGATTGATAAGGCCATTGCAGACAGGGTTCATACACGGGAGGGACATAGTGGAGAACATCTTTCTAGCGCAGGAAGCTATGACATGGGCAGTTAAAAGCAATCAGGACCTAGCCTTACTAATGCTAGACTTTGAGAAAGCATTCGACAGGGTAAATTGGGACTTCATGGCAGGGACTCTAAGGACAGTGGAGGTCAGTGGTCAGCTCATTCGATGGATTCAGGCGCTCTACTCAAATGCATCTGCAACTGTGATTGTAAATGGAGAAGCGGGGGAGAATTTTACCTCGTCACGTTCTGTCCGGCAGGGGTGCCCTCTGGCCCCATTCCTATTCATTCTGATCATGGAATCCTTGGGATACCTATTGCAAGCGGAGGCACACGGTATACATGGATTAATCCTCCCTAACAAAGAGGAGGTTCGTGACTCAGCCTTTGCAGACGACATGTCACTTTTTTTACGAGCCACACAGGAAAACCTAAATTGAGCAGCAGCACTGATCGAACTATATTGCTTGGCATCAGGGGCTAAAATCAATTGGAGTAAATCCAAAGCCATATGGGCTTCAGCAAAGCCAAGAGACCTGGACTGGGGACACCTAATAGGTTTACAATGGTTAGCAGAGGGAGAAGGCACACGATACCTGGGGATAAAAGCTAGCTTCAACCTCCCAACAGCAACTAACTTCCGCGAATTGATGACAAAGCTCTCCACCAAGCTGAAATACTGGGCAACACGACATCTCTCTCTAGCCGGAAGGGTTCTCATTTGCAACCAAGTCATGCTGGCGACTTGTTGGTATACGGCAGCCTGCACGATTATAACAGCCAAGAATGCAAACCAGATCAGAGGGCTGGTGCGAAACTACATCTAGTCAGGGGCGGATATTAAGATTGTAAGGGCGAAGCTTAAATGGACAGCATGTATAACATCAAGAGCGGAGGGAGGCCTTCAATTACTCGACCCGTACCTCCAAGCCAGAGCTCTCTTGGCGAAATCCGTGGTAAAAGGTCTTACTCTAGGACCTGCGCCATGGAAATCCCTTCTGCAAGCCAGTTTAGAAACCCTCAGACCTACAGGATCCAAGAAATGGCCAGCTTCCGTGGAGTGGCTCTTCTCCAAAGCTAAATTACACATGGCGCAAGTCTCTCCGCTAATGAGGACTATCATCAGCTCATTTAGAGCAGTGGCAGTATCATTGAAGAAACAGGAACCCCAAGACGCAAATCAGTGGTGGAGGCAGCCCCTGTTTGGCAACGAAATCATCACAGATGTACAAGGGATTTAGTTAGGGTGCGCGGAAGTAAAGGGACTCCATAACTGGGCAAGAATTGGAATGGGGAGAGTTGGAGACTTCTGGGACTTTGACAAGGAAGATTGGATCAAACACAAACATATCACGGCCTTACTCCCCCCACAATTCAGAGGAGAGCAAGGGAAGCGCTTGCATTACAATAACATAGCCAAGATTCATTGGGACCCCAGAGCTAAACTTACTGTGAAGGCAGGCCAATGGCTAGGGGACGCAATAGATGAAGGAATAAGCACGACGCTTTGGATTAAAGAAATACAGATGGAACCTCAAAGAATCACAGCGGAGGCGTTTAGGGTTTCTCTCAGGACTGGAGAGCTGCTGCACCCATCCACAGAATTCCATGGCGCTCAAGGCAAGCTGGTTGCAATTAGACTCACCTGTTGGTCTGCGAGCGCTCAAGCATTTGCGGAGTATGATCCGGAAGTGCCTCCCAAACCCCCGGACAGAGCATGGATCTATGGCAGAGCTCCAGTCGTGGACCTGAACTGGGACCCCAAAGACTGGACATGGCAGGCAATCAAAGGGTTCCAGGAGGCTCCTTTCTTTAAGTACACAACAAAGAGAGGTTACAATTCACAGCTGGCTGCGTTGGAACAAGAAAGCCACGCCACAAGAAAACTTACCACTCGAGGCTGGACCAAAGAGGAGCAACTTCAACTCCACGCCTTCCTGTGGCAAAAAGCAAGACCACGGAAGTTAAACGCATTCCTCTGGGCAGTTCTAAACAAAACCCTAGCCATTGGAGAATGGCTGCAACGCATCGGGCTATAAAGAATCAGTTGTAAGCTCTGCAGACTAAACGCGCTAGAATCACAAGAACACCTGTTCTTTGCGTGCCCCTTTGCGGCCGAGATATGGAGGCGATTTCATCAGCTGGCGAGTAGCTCCTCCTTCCCCCCGCTTGCGGACTGGGACGACACAAGATTCGGACATTTCCGCTCCGTTAGCTCCGCCAAATTCGAGGTATACCCTTTCCAGCCGTGGGATTTCTTCCGGGCCTTCATTCTGTGGTTCATCTGGACGGAACGCTGCTCTGCAGTCTTTCATAATGGCACGCCTTCCATTGAAGCGGTGCTCACTCGAGCTTGGCAAGCCTTTACTCAAAGTAGTGTGGCAGTTTGGAGAGAGATCTCTGACTGTCGTAGGTCGTTAGAGACTAGAGATGATCTTAAAGGTAGATTTCGAAACGATTGGTGTTTGACTGGTAGTCAGTTTTGTAGTTGGGACCTCACCCTTCCGGCTTGGCACTTCAAGCCGCTTTTGTATTTTACTTACAGAATTAATTAAGGGGCCTGTCTCCATGTGTCTGGGTTGCCCCCCCTTGTTTTTCCCCTCGGGGTTTTCGTAAGTACTTGGAGGTGGCTTGGTGGTTTGAACCCTTCCCTCCCAACCGTGAGGTGGGGGGCTCAAACCTCCATGCCAACTTCCCATTGAGGTGATAGTCAATGTTGACCACTATGTGGACATTGACCTAGGTGTTGGATTTGCATGGATGACATGTGTCATTTTGGTGCCACATGGATTGCCACGTGTCAAATGTTGATTGTCCGTTTATTCAATTTAAATTTTTTTCAAATTATTTCACAACATGACCAAATCAACAAAAAATTTAACAAAAAAGTCAACAAGTTTTTGCTACATATTGTCCAAGTCAACTGCACTAAATCAACATTGAAGTGTTAGACCAAATCAACACTTTTTTGCTAATTTTTTGTTGATTTGGACACAGATTTTCTAATAGTGAATGAAGGGTTTTTTAACTTTTTTGGAAAGTAAAAGTACTCCAATGTAAAAGGTTACTTTTACTTTCTAGAGAAGTAAAAGTACCTCAACATCAATTCATTTTTTTCAAAAAATGTTACTTTTACATTTTGAATAGTATATGAACTTTTACATTTTGAGTACTATATGAACTTCAAAGTAAAAGGTTTCTTTTGTCTTCTCACATTAGTATAAAAGATAGTGAAAGAACCATTGATATGATTGTTTGCCTTGACCATCTTCATTTTATTTATACTTGCATATTGTTAGGAGGTTTTAGTTCATTGCTTATTTTTATAAACCTATGGGGAATCTACAATGACAAAAGGGAAAGGGGAAGATCATTGGAGCTTGAAGAAAAAATCTCATAGAAATGTAAGGTTTGAGAGAATTTTCAAGGAAGCAAAAGTAAAAATGGGTATATGTAACAAAGATGAATGCTTTGTGATTTCACATCAAAATTTGCAAGATAGTGTTCTTAGTGAAACAATAATGGATGAAGTTCTAAAGGACTATTTAGGACTATACAAAAATAAAGTAGACATTGAAGATAAGAGCACAAAAGAAATAGAGCTAGTTGTTTTAGTTATTAAGTTTGAAGATATTGAATCTTCAAAAGAGTATGAGAACTTTGAAATTCTATTGTAAGGGGGGGGCACTTTGTTGTTCTAAGTTGCAAACTTTATATTGACTTTAGACGATGTGGTGGTGTTGTCCAAATAATTTGGCTAGCAAAACCTAACCTCTATGGTACTTCACAATCAACAATGGCAAAACTCAAAGATTTACTCGTGGTGGAATATCTATTCAAATATCCAAAAATTTGGTATATAGAATACAATCATTGGTCAAAAGTCAAAGAAATTGGGCACTTTTAGATTCACATCTATCCCAACTCTTTGACTTTTCATCAATGATTGCACTCTATATACCAAATTTTTGGATATTTGGATAGATGTTACTACACGAGTAAATCCTTGAATTCAGCCATTGTTGATTGTGAAGTAACATAGAGGTTAGATTTTGCTAGCCAAATTATTTGGACAACACCACCACATTGTCCAAAGTCAATATGAAGTTTGCAACTTAACAAAACAAAGTGCCTATCTCCCCCCCCCCCTTACAATAGAATTCATCACTCACTTTTGCTAATCTCCCATTATTTTCTATTGAAGGTGTTCAAATTCTATACATGTACAAATTACAATCTTCATCTTGATTAAATTTATTGCAAAAATCATCAATTGTATATTTTATATTACTTGAAAATCCAAGAGACTTTTGTTTTAGATTTGTCAACTTCGTTTGGCCTAGTAATAGAACACCCACTTCTAATGCCTCATCAATTGTTTTGATGTAAAGACTTGGTGCTAGTTCCATGAATCTGGATTCATAAAAACTTTAAGTCTATAAACCAATTACACTTGTTGTTCTTGCCATTTGTATACAATATTTTGAAAATTTAAGGATCATTGCAAGAAACACTATGTGCTTTTTGTAGCATTTTCTACAATACTTTTTTAAAGTGTACTTTAAAAATTAGAAAACAATTTTTCTTAAAAGTAAAAAACATGTTTTGTATATACACCTTTATAGAGAAGGTACCCTATAAAGGAAAAGCATAGAAAAAATATCTAAGTAGGAGGACTAGAATCTCATGAAAATTGGAACTTTCACACTTTAATTTGTAAAAAATAGGAAAATCAAATTTTTTTTAAACTAAAATTTTACATTTGGAAAGAATTGATGTTGATGAGATTTCACCAAAAGAATGATGTTAGAACCATCTTCCATGTTCAAAAATTGTATGCAACGGGAGTTCTATTTGTGCTCATGCGGAGGATATAAAATAACATATTTTCAGATTTTGTTTGGAAGATATATGTTTTATTCTTATTCAAATAGACCATGAAATTTTCGTCTACAAATCATTAATTTTGGGCACTCATAATGTAGTGAAAAGTGAAAACCGTAAACTACACCTTGTCGCAACTCAACAAAAATGATTTTTAAATATAAAATGATTTTTTTTAATTTCTAAAAAATAAAAGATATAATTAACACAATATTAGACATGTTCAATAAAAATTTCATGTTCATTGGACTTGTGCTTCAAAAGTTATAGTGGACAACATGAAAGTGACCCACATTGTGATGGGAAATAGGACTGGTATTTCTTGCAATGACCCACAATTCCATGTTCCATGATATAATTAGCAACCAAGGGTGTATTTTTTAATTTATCCAAAGGTCCTTTCTACCCTAAAGTAAACATCTTGACTAATGGCTTATTTTTTTATGTAGTCCAATTGTCCCATCTTCAATGTCCATAAAGACATTGTTAGATTTTCAAAGTCTTCATACTCTTTTGAAGATTCAATATCTTCAAATTTATTAAATGAAACAACTAGCACTATTTCTTTGGTGCTCTTATCTTGGATGGCTACTTTGTTTTTATGTAGTACTAAATAGCCTCTTCGAACCTCAAAATTTAAATATTTAGATAATTATGGTCATTGCAAGAAAGGGCCTCCAAAAAGCCTAGCATTTTGTACAAGATTTTTTTTTCAAGAGTATTTTTAAGTTAGAAAAATAATTTTTGAAAAAAAGTGAAAAATATATTTCATGTACAATCCTCAAGAAGAAGGTACCTAGAAAGGAAAAGTATAGAAAAATTCTTTAGGTTGGAGAACTAGAAAAGAATTTTTTTATAAAAATAGTTATTTTCATTACGGTTTCACTTTTTATTTATTAAAAAAATAGAAAAATATATATTTTAAGAAATTAAAAATTTCCATTTGGGAAAGTTTGATGATGAAGAGATTTCATGAAAAGAATGATCTAAGAACCATCTTCAATGTTCAAAAATTGCATAAAGTGAAAGTGGTATTTATACTCATGTAGAGGACATAAAATAACATATTTTCAAATTTCCTTTAGTACTTAGTAGATATATGATTTTCTCCTATGAAAATAGACCATGAAACTTTTAGCTCCAAATCATTAATTTTGGGAACTTGACAACTTGTAGTGTAGTGAACTCTTCTAAACTTCAATGTGTGACACATGAATAAATATAAATTTTAATATAAATTTTAAAATAAATAAAAATAAATAAGGGACCTAATTACCATAAAGTTTGACATGTCTAATAAAAAATTCACATTCATTAGACTTGTGGTTCAAAAGTTGTACTGAACAACAAGATAGTATGTACCCATTGTGATAGGGAATAGTACCACCTTTTCTTGCAATGACTCAATACAAGATACAAAAACTTAATATTGTTTTCAAAAAATTCTAGACCAATAATAAATCTTTTAATATTTCACTTTAATTCAAAAAAATTGTGATCATTGAGTGGATATTTTTTTAATTCATTTTGGCCATAGTGCTTACTTTAATGTAAAGAGAAAAAACTATGAATGCTTTCAAAATATGTTCTTTGTTTGTGTGATTGGTTATATCACATGATTGGATAGGCTATTAGAAGTATAGTCTACAAAAATCAAGGAATTGACTATGAGAAAATCTACAATTTGTCAAATTCATCGTGCATTTTATTCCAATGTAAGAAAAAAATCGTGAATGCCTCCAAAATGCTTATTGTGTTTGTGACTATGATCTTACATAACATAGACACACCACTAAAAATATGGTTTGCGAAAATCAAGACTACGACATAAGAAAATCTACAACTGGTTACACTCATCATGCATCTTATTCCAATATAAAGAAAAAACTCGCACTATGAACACCTTCAAAACACTTGTTTTGTTTGTATGGTTTAACAATGTTCTGAAAAGTGGTTGCACATCCGTGGTCAATTAATTAGCCCCCCGATTCTCAAAAAATTTACAGGCCATTGATTGTTTTAAAAAAAATGCTTATCTTTGAAATCACCATAGATTTCCCAAAAAATTATAAGCCGTTGATCTTGGGATATAATCTGAATATGGATACAAATACAATACCATATATAAATACATAGTAAATATTGGACATGGATATGGATATAAATTTGGATATTGTATACAAAATTGAATATCGGTATGAATATAGTATTGGGATATGGGTATGGATTAGGGTACAATATTGAAATATGGATACAGATATGGGATGAATTGTCCCATAGTGTTTGTCTATTAGAATTGTTTCTGAAAATTACAAGGAGAGAGGGGAGGGGGGAATGGAAAATTTTAAATTTTTTTGGCAATTTCTGCCACTTTTTAGGACACTGCCACACACAAATGTCCTGAAAAGTGGCAAAAAAAAATGCCACTGCCAATTTCAATCACATGGATACACCACTATAAACATGGTTTGCAAAAATCAAGGAAATCACCATGAGAAAATCTACAATTGGTGTAATTCATCACACATCTTCCTTTAATGAAAAGAAAAAAACACTATAAACACTTGCTTTGTCCATGTGATTTTACATCACATGAATACACTACTAAAAACATGATCTTCTACGAAAATCAAGGAGATGACCACGAGAAAATCTACTCTTGGTGCACTTCTTCGTGATCGTATCTTCCTCCACCCTCGCTCATCTTATCGTCGCACACCCGACCCCATCAGGATTACACATGTCACATAAGCTAACAAGACGACTGAATCACAAGAAAAGCGTCCTCCAACACACTCACTCAGGTGGGATGCAAAATGGGTCACGCAACACCTGACTGACGGAGGGGTTGAGCGTAACTTAGCTTCCATGGGTCAAGAACTTGTGTGTAAAAAAACATGAGTTTTGCATGAGGCAGGCCCAAGGACAGAGGCTGCTGATTAGCATGGTTGCATTCAGCCCTTTTTTTTTTACTTTTTGAGAAAGTGCCAATGAAGATGGCGATCACTTCAAATTTGGTGAAGCATTGTATTTTTACATTCATCCATCTTTTGGACTTAAAGATACTTATCCATCATATTCATACACTTTTCATCCAAATTTGGCAACTTCATCCATATTTTAAAGAGAACTAGAAAATTCCGGACGAAAAAAAATTACTTTTATCTGGTGAAAAAAAGACATTTATTTTGAAATGGTGCAATCTGGCCACACGATGCCGGAAAAAAAAGGTTGGTTGAATTAGGTTACACGATTAGCATTAGAAATTAATGGATCATCAAGATAGCCCGAGGGGTCCGGGATTTCGAAATGGGATTTGAAACCCTTTTGGAGAGCCGGAGAATTTATTGTTTAAGTTACTTCATTTCGGATTCCCCAATTTGGCAAGAGAGAAAGGAGAGTGGAAAAACTAAGGTAATTTAGCCTATGACAGTTGAAATGGGAGCGAGCCCCATCACAGGCCAAATTATTCTAGTAGTGCACATTTTAGAACTGAAATATACACCATTAGGATAATAATGCCTGTAAAGGATTGGCTCCCGTTCGGACTGTCATTGGCAAGTTCACCTTATTTGAGAGCAAGCGAGAATTTCTTGTTTGGCTTCATTTTGGATTGCCTAATTTAACAAGAAAGGAATGAGATTGTGAAAACCTAGCCAAGATTGAGCGAGAATTTGTTGTTGTTTACTTCATTTTGGGTTGCCCAATTTGGCATGAAAGAAATGAAGAACTAATTCATAAGTTAAACCCAGTGTATGTGCATCCCCTAATATTAAGATGAGTGATCTTAACCCCTAAACGACGGGCCTATGACCACTGCTTTGAAGACTCTTCCCATGTCACTCAATTTGTTACCGTTTTAGAACCAGTCATGTCTGAAAATTTTTATTTTTATTTTTCAGAGATGAAAGTACATGCCTTCTATACTTCACAGAAATTTCAGATTTTTTTGAGGAAAATTGATTTTCATGACAGTTTTTGAAGAAAAAGTGAAGAAAAAATAATAGAAAATAAAAATAATCTCAAAAAATTTGAAATTTTCACCATGTGTGTACATTATAGTGACAAACATTATGGTGTAAACTCAACTTCCGTGTACACCTATTTCTAGGCTACATTGGACATTAAAAATGCAGTCAAAATTCAAATTGCAATAAAACATTCGATTTTACAAAAAAATTCAAAATTCTAATTGGAGTAGAAACTACAAGTGAGGACCTTCATTTTGTTAGTTGGGCTCAAATTCAGAAAATGTCATTTTCAAGGAGAAATTTCAAATTGACTCAATTTCTCAAAATACACTAAAACAACAAATTCTGTCATCCGTTTTTTGTAATTACTTCTCAACCACATGAAATCAAACATCAGTCAGACTAAAGACTCTGTTGGACACTCTTCGTAACTCAACATGCAAGGGCATTAAAAAAAATACGAATGAAAAAACTACTGTTGAGCTCCTCTTCTAGCCCCCTGCAGTCATCCAAACGCCATGGAATGGCGTTGGCGTCGCTGAAGGGTTAAAAAGGTAAACAAATTGTATAGAAATGCCCCCACTGCTATAAAAGCTTTTGCAGGTAAAAAGTCACTAAAGACTAGCCCTTTTTTTTACTTTTTGAGAAAGTGTCAGGATGGCAATCACTTAAAATTTGGTGAAGCATTGTATTTCTATATCCATCTTTTGAATCAAAAAACACATTTCAATTGTATTCATACAATTTTTCATCCAAATTTGGCAATTTCATCTATATTTTGAGTAGAATGAATGACAATTTTCTAGCAAAAAAAGATTACTTATATTTAGCAAAAAGTAAACATTTATTTTGAAATCAGGTGCACCAAGGTGCCAAAAAAGGGCTACTACAAATTCAAATTATTTCACTTTGTAAAAGCCTACTTGAATGAATTTTGGATGAATGTGGTGTAATTATAATAATTTTTCTAGTAAGGCAATCATAGAGCTATATATTAAGGCAAGCTATAACATCCTATCTAAATATCAATGTCCAAATATAGGCTTATACTTAAGCATATCTATTGAGGGAAGGCATAGTAATGGATCAACTATAGAAGAAGTTATTGGGAGATGCTTTTGAACATGATTATCATATTCTTAACCTGCATATGCATTAGAAGAGATTTGGCTCCATAGAAAAGTATGAGTTCTTGCACAATGAACAACGTTGGGAATTGCACCATTGTTGAAATCACATCAAATTTTTTATTTTAATTTTTTATTTCAAATTTATTTTTCAATTTCTCAATCCTTTATTTTATATTTATGAGGGTTGATAATAGTCAACCATTCCTTCATTGCTATAGGAACAACATAGGGAATTGGCCCTCAACAACCCTCTAAGGTAGGAGGTCCTTAAATGGAGCGAGTATTAAAATAGTGCCCTATCTCAAATGTAGACAATTTGTACATGTTTCTTTTTCATAGCCTTTAGTGGTGTAAAAACTGTGTATATTTTAGGCAATACTCCGTTTTAGAGCCCTATGCCACTTCAACTTCAAAATTTGATAACTAATTCCACAAAGCTCCAAAAAATATGAAACGAATTGGGTTAGATGTCAATTCTACTTGTCTTTCAAGGAAAATTTACTGAAAAATATTTCTAGAAGTTTTACTTCCCTGAAATTCAGTTTCAGCCCTTAGATGGTTCATTATAGGACCTTCTACCTTATTCTCCAAAATCTCTTCTAATGCAACTCCTATATTGATATGGCCTTAATTATAATTTCTAATTTTTGATACATTTTACTCCAATCTCAAGGAATATAATTTTCTTTAATTAATGTAAGAAATTCTTGTAGCCCTTTTAACAAGGGATCCGAAAATAAAATTATATGCATGAAATGAATATTTTTTGAAGACAATAATAGCATAACAAATCTAATTATTTGAATTTTTTAAATAAATGGTGAATTTCATTAAATTGGCGGTATTCCATTAGTTTGATACTTTTGACAATTCAGACCATGGGGTCTGAAATCTACATCTGTCATAGATTTTTAAAATCTAAACCTATCTAAGGTGTTTCAAATTGTGCAGTTTGAAATCTAAATCTATCATAGATTTTGGAAATATATATGAATCATAGATGTTTGAAAATGTATACCAATTGTAGATGCCAGCTTTCAATTCAGACCGTGCAATTTGGAAAATGGCATTTGGAATACTATCATTTTAACAAAATTCACCATATAAATATATCATGAGACAAGCTATCTAACTTTTGGATCTTTTTCATAAAAATTTAATTTAAATTAATAGGAACTTCTTGTATGGACTTCTTGTATGTATTAATTATAGAAGAAGTGAGAGAAGAAGTTATTGGCACATGCCGTTGAACATGATTACGTCACAACGTGAATCTACTACATTGTGTCCTCGTTGTTTTCTTTGCAATATACGATGTCTCTCTCACATTAGTCCACCACTACTCCACCCCTCACGTAGACTTACAAATTATGTACTATAAATCATTACAATGTACTCTACAGTAGCTGTCACACAATGCACTTTAAAGAAGTGATGCTACAATAATTCTTGAATATTTTTTAAATGATTAGTTTCACCATTGAAAATGTGCCCTATAGTAGGTCTCACATTGCATGTTTCTAAAGTAACCGCTAGTGAAGTACCCAATATGTACATCCTCCCTTTTTTTTCTTCTTATTTCCTTCAAAGAAAGTCACTCCATAGACTCTTTTTCATTGTCCTCGACAATCAGAGGTGCACAAAAAACCATAGCTTGGTGCCCCAAAACCTCCTTTCTATTACACATGCAGTGCGTCGTCCACGTCATGACGTGGACACACTCCCAAATGAATGTGCCCTGTACGTAAACTCGGCATCTCCAGCGAGTCAGCAAGAGGAGCTCCGTGTGAAGCCTCCCTCAGGAATGACCGCACCTGTGCTTACCTCTCCAAATCCAACCCAAAAAACAACTTGCAAAGCCCCTCAAAACAGGCTTTTTTTTTCCCATTTCTTGTGAAGTGTCAAAGTGGTGATATTTCATTTTATTGTGGAGTTCCAAATCTCAACATTCATCCATATATTGAATAGAAAAGATCATATTAGCACAGAATACATATCTGTTATTCTATTTTCGTCCATTATTTGGTGATTTCATCCACTATTTAAAAAAATTTGAAGTTTATTGGAGATTTCATCCAAAATTTTATTGTTTTTTTTTCCTATAGGCTTGTGGTGCTAAGGTAGAACCACTCGTAACCAATCATTTAAGGTATTTTAGGCATAATCTAGTGTAGTGCAAAGTAAAACAAATATTTTCAAAGGTGTAAAGATAAAAATGATGGAGATTGCAAAAACTTTGGTAATTTATCACATGAATTGAAATTACTATGAATTTTGGAAGGCATAAAGTGTGCTTGACCAAATGTCAATCTATAGAGTCTTCTAATTTCGATCACACGAAAAACTACATTTTTACTCACTCTTTTCTACTTTTTTGCACACTACTTTGGAACATGTGCCATGAATTTTTAGTCCCAACTTTAAAAATGAGAAAAAAACTCATTTTAGCCTTGGTTGGATATATGTCCATCATTAGATTGGCTATGGGGGGCGGATTGGTTATAGGTGGTTTTACCTTAGGCCAAAAAATTTGGTGCTCGCCAGGAAAAGAAACCTAGCCCCAAAATATGAAAAACCAATGCACCTCGCCGGCCTCACCTTGGAGACGTCGCATAATGCTTTATGCGCGGCTTTACTGCGGAGGAGTGTGGCCGGCACACGCCAACTGACCCACCATCCACACATCCTCGCCGTCCGATGACCCCCTCCACGATCCAACGGCCAGATTCCCGTACAGCAGCACACGCCTTCGAGGCCTGGAGCGGCGCCACGTCAGACAGAACGCGTGCTGGGCACGATCTCCACTCTGATTTTTTCTTGACGTTGCATTAATTTACTGTATAATTGATCCCACAGCTAGCGTTAGTACATTGCTTAGTGCTTTAGGGGAGATTTTTAGTACATATGCAATAGAATGCTTTCATCCTTACGAGAGAAGCCGGCAATTTGATGAAATTGAAGTGATTTTTTGTGATATTCTGCAGGTTCTTTGGGTTGATTATATTTCTTGTGCAGTGTAACAACCTCTCATACATGGAATCTTTGCTTCAATCTTTTGCAACTAAGGCAACCTTGCTTCTTAATCAATTTGATGAATTTGGAGAGAGTAATATAATCCTACAGTCATAAGCAAAAACTCTGAAAAGGGTTGGGTCGGATTGGGACATTGTAAGGTCGCTAATTTTACGAGCTTTATCTTCCAGTCAGTGTTGCTGTTGGCAACAGTATTACAAGCATCCTGGCCTCTGTGGAAGTGGCATTCGATCCTTCCCTGCCAATCTTTCCAGACGGGTGGACGCATTCCCCTTGTGCAGCACACAGACGGGTGGACGCAACGTCAGTCATAAATCCTCTGTTTTCTGTACCTGATCACCATGCCAAGCCGAGCTCTGTAACTGGATCGAGTTTTGTATGTCCAATCCCCACCACCTTCTTGCTTCGCAACCCAGCCGTTTCAACTCGCTCCACCTGCAGCTAGACCATCGATCTGCAAGCGCGAGAAATCGCAACCCGGCCGCCATGACGAGCGAAAGATCAGTCTTCATCAATGCTCTGGAGAAGCTGGGAAGCATGATTATCTGCTGGTTCGAAGTGCTCTCGCCTCTACCAGGCGGCGATGCTCGCGGCGACCCTCGTGGCGATGCTCATGGTGGGGAGGCTGGCGGAGATGGCAGGACTGGGAGCCCAGCAGTTGCGACGCCCGGGCGTTGGACACAACGACAAGGCTGTGTTTGCCCTTGCGCAGCGAAGAGGGAGTCGACTTTTGTTTGTGGGGGACCTCCGGCGGTGCACCCAGTGGACGTGGAATCGGGGAGTGGAGAGGATGGGCCCGTGGATGTGGCCGCGCTGGGGGTGTGCGAGCACAAGCACTACTCGCATCGGGCGCCGTGGCTGCGCGCGTTGGTGCTGGGCGCGAACGACGGACTGGTGTCGATCGCGTCGCTCATGTTGGGTGTGGGCGCCGTGGATCAGAACAACGTGAAGACGATGGTGGTGGGAGGGCTGGCGGGGCTGGTGGCGGGCGCGTGTAGTATGGCTATTGGGGAGTTCGTGTCTGTGTACTCGCAGCGGGATGCGGAGAAAGCCGATGTGGAGAAAGAGCGACAGGTACGTTCTTAGTTACGTTACGCACTCCCATATATTAATTCATTCAATCAACTTGCAATTGCAGGTTCTCCGTGACTCGTTTTGTGAGTGCAGTGATCACACCGACGACGTCACATGCAGTGTCCGCCTACTATCTCGTGGTCGTTACCGAAAAATTACTCAGTTTGAAGCAGCTCTATCAGTTTGAAAGTTTTAATTGCAGTATAAACCAGAGAAATCCAAAAAATTCATACTGTAGACTCCGAATTCCATTGGGCAACTATGGAAGTCCACGGCTTCGGTGTGGTATTTCGGGCTCTGTTCCATACTCAAGGTGTGAAACTCTATAGCTGCAACATGCAGATGTCAGATAGCATGGATGTATCGATTATTTGGATTTCTCTGGTGAAGCAAGTTCTCACATCTGTTCTTTTGCTGCCATTTCGGCCAAAATTGAAAAACAGAGTCCCCTGTTCACACTGCTGCTTGGCGGTAAGACGCAGCCACTGCTGGAAGCGCTCGGAATTCAACGCCCAGTCTGTGCATCATCTTCAGAAAGCACTGGAATTCATTATTTTGTTGTCATTCCACATAATTTCAAACAGTAAATTAAATCACCTTATGCAAACAAGTGTGCAAAATTACCTGAAACGAAAATCAACTGATCGTCCATACCACTAAGGGCAGAGAGATTTGATTGTTCTGTTTTATTTAGTTTGTCACGTTGAGAAGCCTATGAGATCCATAAGAGCACCGATGGAAGGCTCTGGACAAGGCAAGGCCAAGAGGTACTGAATTTCAAAGTTGTTAAACCGCATAAGTGCCTGCCGTAAGCCATTCCGTACTTCTTCAAGTACTTGAGCTTGAGATGAGGCCATTCCCAGAAAAGTTATGCACATGGAGAGAAGTGAGAGAGAAGAATTCTTACGTATCCCAGTGTGATACGTCTAAGTCCACTGCGATTGCAGGGGATTTGCATTTCCCATGCGGTCTCACTTGAAACGTTGCAAATCTCACAAGAGGTCAAGGGCGAACGAAACACTGATTTCAACACACGGGAGAAGTGATATAACCTTTCAGTGATTCATGAATCCCTGTTCACTTATGATTCAAATAGTAAATTTAACGTCAAAATCCAGGGCGGTACGTATTCCACGAGTATGGCACTTTCAGGATGGGAGCCTGAATCGAAATTCTACACCGGCCTGTTTCATTCTTTTTTGCTGTATGTAGATCGATTCGGGTTGCAATGTTTGATCAGAGTTGCGTTTATAGACGATATTTCGATCCATTGCCGCAGGAGCATGCCAAGGGGCCGGAAGCGGTGCTACGCGAGCTGGAGGAGCTCGCCCAAATCTACGTCGACCGCGGGCTGAGCTACCCGTTAGCCAAGCAGGTGGCGAAGGAGCTGAGCGCCGTGGACCCCATCAAAGCGCACGCGCGCGACGAGCTGGGGATCGACATGGACGACTACTCCAACCCCGGCCAAGCCGCGCTCGCCTCGGCCGTGGCGTTCGCGTCGGGGGCGGCGATTCCGCTCGTGGCCGGAGGCTTCATCGCCGACTTCCACTTGCGTCTGGCCGCGGTGATCGCGAGCACTTGCGTGGCGCTTGCTCTGTTTGGGGCGATTGGGGCAAGACTCGGGGGTGCACCTGCGCCCAGGGCCGCCGTGCGAGTGCTGGTGGGCGGGGGGCTGGCGATGGGGGTCACGTTTGGAGTGCTCAAGCTGTGCAGACTCGCCGGGGTGTCGGGGTAGGACAACGAAGCCGGGTGAGCGCTTCGGACCCGCAGAACCCACTTCACATTCATTTGGAGGGGAACTTACTGCACCTAATTCCGTGGACCCCTTTCATTGAAACCATCCTCTGCAGATTATTTTCACCTAAATTGTGTGGAAGAGAGGAGGTTCTCAAATGGACCACTTAAAACAGCTGATTTGTATTTTGGGGAGCGAAAACTCCTCAAAGTATTTTTCAATAAACTTTCATCAAAAGAAAAATGGAATTGACATGTAGTTCAAGTTGTTTCATATTTTTGGATCTCCATAGAGTAGGGCCCTGTTTCCACCAAAAAACTTTGGGTTGGGGCCTAGAGGAATGGAGTCTTCTGATTGGACCTTTGGATTTGGTACCATAGCTATCTTCCAATCAAAATACTCCATTCTTTTGGGCCCCAACCCAAAGTTTTTTGGTGTAAACAGGGCCTTAGTTACAAATTTTTGAAGTTAAATAAAAGGGCATTTTAGTAGGCTTTAAAATCAACCACCTCCTCAAATATACACTACTTGTACATTGAAGAGTGCAAAATGTACCTCTAATGTCTCTTCCATTTTTGGACCTCCTACCTTAAAGTCAATTTTGTTTAATTGGTGATATTGCATTACTTTGACAAGTATAGGTTGCGGGACCTAAAACAAGAATCTATACATATCCTAGCTTGAGGCATGAAATTAGACCTTTGTTGAAGATTGTGCTACATTTTGGAGCTTGTGGAATATCACCAATTTAATGAAATTGACATTGTGTGCATAATCTAATCATGAGACTATGAGAGCTTAGAGTTGATTCATGGACAACTATTTTGAGCACCTTAGAATTTTTTAGCTTATTAGTATTTCATCCAAAGAATGCATAAGAAGAAAATCTATAAAATATTTTTTCTTTTCTTTTTGGAAATAAGAAGATGAACCCACTACATTAAAAGAAGAATAAAGTTTATTCCTTAAGGGTAAGTCTAAGATCAAGAGAAGACCAAAGAAAAAGGGACTACCCATTTTCTTTAACACTATACTAATTTTTGTGAAATTTGATTAGTGACATGTTCACTAGAGTATTCTTTTGACTTTCAATAAGATGTTTAAGAAAAATATAGGTAATTTCATAATGTGAAGAGTGCTCCTTTGTTGTTTTAAACACTCTTAAGTATAAAAGTATTATTTTCTTTTACAAATAATACATTGGTAACATAAATGTTTGTCCTTTTGATTTGTATACTAAACAATTAATAAAAATCCTCATGATGTTAATATAGCAAATAACACAATTGGATTAGACATGAATGATTTACTCTCTCAAAAGGTAATCTAATATTCAATGTTCTGACATGATAGTTTTTTTCCTGTACAGGTGGAGCCAAATCTATATACATAATTATATATCTCCAAATGAATCTTGTAAGATAAAGACATGAATTAAACTACTTTCTTTGTCATGGAAAAACAATCCAACATCATCTAATCCATCTCTCTTTTCTTTTGTTATAGTTTGGAGTGAAATCAAGGTTTTGTTAAATTTTCTTTGGATTTGATGTAGTTCTACTACAATAATGGTGATAAAGGCAATAGAGTAGTATTTGCATTTGCAATTTATTGTTGTTTTTTCATTTTTTTTTTGTGTCCAATTGCCAATTTTAGAGAGCCTTTTTGTTATTTGAGGCTCTGAAACATCCTAAGCCTACAAGTCTAATAGAAAAATGCTTGTCCAATTCTCTTGCAAGGTACAAGTACATAGTTGTAGATTTATTAACCTAGTTGTATTGATATGAAACTCATTTGTTGAGAAGTTGTCTTGCAAGGAGTCCAATCCTCACTATCAAAGTCAAACTTTCATTTACCATCAATAGTTCATCTTATTTATAATTTATCATTTATTTGGTTGGTTTGCAAGAAAGAAAGAGTGTTGGGTTTACATAGGAACTAGCATAATATAGCTACACTTAAAGGAGTATTTGAACATGGGTCTTAGTACAATCTTTATCTTGATATCTTGATTTTAGATGGATTTTAGTAACAATTGAAAGAGGATTTGATACTCTCTTAGCATGTACTTTTTAAGACACTATATAGATCAATTATGTATTTTCAAAGTAATTATTGTAAGTGTACCCAAATTAAAGGAACTCTCACCTCTCATGTTTAGAAAATGTACATACTAGGCAATATAGTTGGATTTAGTAAAAGGTGTAGAAAAGTTTGTTGTTCAAGGTCCTATTTCAAAACCTACATGACATACTTGGTTGACCTTATTAGCACATGGTGAAGCATTACTTACGCTTATGTATAGAATTGAAATACCACTTGAATGGAATTGTCTATTGTTGCTCAGAGTGATCAACAACTATTGCATTTTAAAATTGCATATGAAACTCACGCACTGTTAGTAATACAATGTTGATCTCAAGCTCTCAACTGATTTGACTAATGTACGCAAAAGATCTCTCCACAACAGCTCTATACGTCTCCCCAAACCACTCTCCTTCGTATGTTCAAATATTCCTTTAATGAAGATGCAAAATACTATCCTTTACATTTGTTTTCTTGCTTGGTCATGTGTTTCTCAAAGCTTTTATCTGGCAGCATACACAACCCGATACGTTCAAGGATAAGTACCACGTAAACAGTTTTTTAAAAACCAACACAATTCGCAGTTGCGCAATGCAATTTGAAAAATACATTACATTCCGCTTTATTGATCGAAGTCCTCCATTCATAGACTTTGACCCATAATGCAGAGATAATACTGAATTTTTTTTTTAAATGGTCACTCATGAGTGTAACGATGACCTGCAAGATTTGAGGGAAATGAATACCCTGCTTTCATTTTCATTTACAAGTAGGACAATACAAAGCCAACACCCCTTCTGTAAGTGTGTCCATGATCTTCCAGAATCCAAAGAACTAGCACTCCTGCAACAAGCACAAGACTACTTACACGGAGACCCACCAGGAACTACCTGGAGATTAGTTTGCTTTCATCCACGTCTTTAGGTCAAGTTGGAATATGGAATGTGAACCTCTCACAATTCAGTCAAGTTCATACTTGACATGCGAGAAGCACTCATTGACCTTTCGATTTCTCAAATTCTGCTTGTTGGAGGCCCAACGACTTCGCATAATTGGATCCAATGGCACGACGTCGACTTTCCTCTATCTTCCAGGACTCCGCTTTCTGGTCTGCCTGTTCATGACACAAAGAAGTCATACATGGATAAGCACAATTGTGAAAGGGAAAACCCGCAAGTCAACATTATCTGCACTAATCCGCAATTATCTGCATTTATCTGGAATCGTCAAGTTTCTGGAATGAAAATCAAAGCAGGGAATCTGCAACCATGGTAAGAAGAGCTGGTACCCAAGATTTCAGAGGTTCGAATCTTTGCTTCATCTGCTCAACGCGTGGTGTGAAGTATTCTCTTCCTTTTGTGCGGACGTCATCGATCTGATGGCAAACGAAATCTTATGTAAGTCCAAAATGCTTCCAAAAGGATCGTAGAATTTGAACCCGAGTCACAAAAAATGATAGATACTACACTGAAGATGACAGTGAAGTCATGAGCTCTCACAGGAGAAGGCGGAGAAACGTGAGGAACAAACTAAAGAATAGTGCAAAAGGTCATTAGATTATCTTGCTACTGAGCTGTAGATATTCAAAGTGAACATCCGAAGTCAACAGCGATGAGGCAAATTATATCAGGAAAAGGGTCGCCAAGGTAATTGAGCTGAAGACACTCGGATCCAGGGTCCACTATCTAAACTCAAGACATTGCTATGCAAACCTTGAAGTGAAAAGGGAAATACAAAATACCGATTTGATTTCATGTCGGGATGCTGTTACAGATGCTGCGATAGCACTTCCCCCAAAAACCAAGCCCGTGGCCACTGCGAACGCTTTCATCACTGCTCAGCCAAGCACGAAGATATTTCAGTGATTAGAAAGTGGCAATGTGACCAATCAATGTCATCGCGATAACACCTTCAACTAATGTGACGATAACGATCGAGAAAAGTCGTTGGCTCGCCCGGAATGGTAAGGCTGGAGGTAAAACAGTACACCACTAGAAATTTGTGAATTGTGAAAAAATATTCATACACCTTATTACTTGGATACTTGAACGAAAGAAATCACGATAAAACAGTGAGTGCGCTTAGTATTAAGTGATTATTAAGGTGATAAGCTTACCAACAAATAAGCCTTCCATTACTTCCTTCTCATCCACCTGGACATTTTTGGCAACCCGACTTGCATTGGCTGTAGAGGCTACCATTTCAACATCTGTGGCATCAATAATCCACCTGTCCCAAATCAACATCAGTATTGGACTGCAGAACTTTTTCCTTCACAATTTGAAGTTTGTTCAAATCAAAGATGAATATAAAGAATGCTTCGGCAATTTTTCACTCAATAGATTGTTACCCACAACCACGTGACAAAACGTTGAATAAACTCACTTTTTCCGACCGAATGAGGTTTGCGGAACACTTGCCAAGTGATCCACTGCCTCAAAAGACGGAATTCCAGTCCGCACGGTCGTATCTGTTCGCGGTTTCAACACTGATTGTAATGACGCCGCGAGTGACGAACGCGCTGGAGTGGATGTAACACTATAAGCTTGGAGCTCTGCCGCAGTTGGTGCTATTGGAAGCGAGTGACGAAGAACCTCTGGAAGGACATCAGCTTGTGATGGTTGCAAGATTGTTTCAGACTTGGATGATGCTGGTGCTGAGCTATTAAGCTTCTCCCTCAGAGCAAGCGCAGCTTGTTTAGAGTGCTGCTTGAAAAACGCTCCCTCGGAGGCCGCCAATCTAGCCGGCAAGAAACTCATCCTTTCCGAGGGATTTTCACTGCCAGGGCCAAAACAAAGTCATCGAACTCAAAAACAGAATCTTCATATACTGAATGTACCGCCACAAGAAAGCACAAGACTTAAATTGCAGAACATACTGAAAGTAGAAAAATTAAGCTGACATCGTCAAATTCATTACATTTGTAGAATTTCAAAAAATTGACACTTTTCCAGCGGCTTCTCTGGAACCTCATATCTATGCAAACAAAATCTATTAGAGGCTCTGTACACTCAAAATTTCACAATTTCGGCGCTCTGAAGAAAGTCATTTTAACGAATATGACTATCAACGCTTCGGTATCACAATCACACCTCTTTCACGAAGCATCGATGACCTAAACCAAGCAGGAATAGATTTTATGTCAAATTATCGCTTACATTACCCCCCCAAATCCTACGTAATGGTTAGGAGCAAACAAAAAATTTCCATTTTATTCTATTCTCATTCCCATAGACTGCGCTTCTTTAGATACTTGTTTTCAAAGACTAAATGTCAGTATTTCGAAGCTGTACGTACACACATAAAATTTGAGAATCCGTTAAAAACTCTAAAATGATTAGTGAACAAGAACTATTAAAACGGAATAAAACGGGAGTAGTACAGTTATTATTCTGTTTCCCCTAAACTTATAGTTGACTCTCCTGGAGAAAACTAATTTTGAAAAAAAAAATCCTTTGAGGCCTGCGACGTCCTCCTTCGAACAGTCGCCACTTGCCGCCCGTAAAATCAACCGAGCACAATATAATCATTTCCGCACTCAGAAATCCCGATAATTCAACATTCTTTACCAAGAGCTTCAAACCAATAAAGACCGCATAAACCCACACACACAAAAATTTGAAGAAACACAAAACCGAAAAGGAAATTGAAATTGCACCGAAATCAAAGAAACGTGACTTACAGAAGGTTCCAAACCCAAGAAACGTGACTGTTAGCATTCAATCACACCAAAACCGAAACGGAAACCCTCTCTCATGCCTCGGAAAAACATGAATCTCACTAAAACATGACCTCACACAGTTGCAAGAAAGCCAAAACGTATCAAAAGTATCCCCGAATTGAGCCTGTTTCGGCAAATTGGCCGGGAGTGTTTAGGGCATCTCGTATTTCAGATTACATACACTGTCTCAAACTTCGAAATGACATCATCACACATTTGCAAATTCCAAACAATTCCTGAAAACAGGCGGCATGGAAGTTAGAGACATACCAAATTATTCCAGATTGAGGTTGCTTCGGCAAATTGGAGTGACTCACGTCGAAGATTGCTGGAAGGTGACAAGGTGATGATGCGAGAATGTGAGAAGATCGGCCATGCTTGTCACCTTTTCTCTTGCGAGTCTTGCAAGCCAAGCAAGTTGTAAGCGGCGTGAGCTTCGACAGTTTTTCTATGAGCGAGCTCGGGCAATTTCGGGCCCCGACAAATGAACAAATGAATTATCCGCATCACCGGCGCCAAGTTGGTCAATGCCCACACAACTGAAGGTGGAGTGCTCGTAAAGCGTCTTTTGTCTGCACTGGTCTGAGTCCTCAGAGAGGTTTTTCACCACCAAACAAGCTTAAGGTAGACCAACCTTAAGGTAGGTACACCCAAAAGCGCCACTTATTCATACTGAGCCTAGTTCCTGCTATTAATTAGTTCAAATTTTGATGTAGTCTTGTTGGCAAGTGAAAGCATGTTCGAACGCACCAAAGAATGTAGGATTTGGATACCGTATGCAAAAGTTATTAACAGTCAAAGTCTGTTTCTGAAAGCATGTTCGAACGCACCAAAGAATGTAGGATTTGGATACCGTATGCAAAAGTTATTAACAGTCAAAGTCTGTTTCTGAAAGCATGTTCGAACGCACCAAAGAATGTAGGATTTGGATACCGTATGCAAAAGTTATTAACAGTCAAAGTCTGTTTCTGAAAGCGCCATCTACAGTCTGTGAACATGACTGATTTCGGAAATGTATGTGCACTGTAGATGGCGCTTTTAGGAACGGGGCGCTTTTGGGTGTACCTACCTTATTACCACCCTGATTTGCAATCTGATTATCTTGGGGCCAATTTCAAGAGGAATACATATTTCCCAGAGGTGTGCGCATGTTTCACAAATCAAACCCAAGTGGAATTATAATTTTATGATCAAAACTGTAATTTCTGTGAAATTTTGAAGTGTTCAATCCTAAATTACAAAAGCATCGGTGACTAGGGTCATGAAAACTCCTAATAACAACCCAATAACCACCTTCTTATGTCCTTACAAGCGTCTAGGTGTTCACCAATCAACTATTGCCAGGTTACCCTAAATGAGATTAATGCACTAATTTTGTTAGATTTCTAGATAAAATTGGCTCATTTCTTGATAGATTTGGATGGTGGAATGGGTGGAAAAGGGGCCAAATATAGGGTAATGGAAATGGATTGCAGATAGAATTAGACTAGTCTATCTTGTAAACTAACAATTTCATTTGAAAGGCAAGAAGACATTGCATCAAATTCACTTATATTTATATGTTTTGGACTCTTATTGAATTATTTGTGAAGTTTTGAGGTTAAAATGGAAGATGGTATAAAATTGTCTCCATTCTAAAATGCTCATTTTGGGTACTCCAATATTATGGTAGTAAGGTAAATTTGATGAAAAATGATTACTTAAATAGACACCAAATTTTTAAGAAATATATTTTTCAAAAAATATAATCTTTGTATGGTGAATGAAATAATATTGAAAAAAAAATGTCTATTTTTAGCATATGTCAAACCTTTTTAAAAAAAAAATAACTATTCAATAGAGGAGAGTTGAACTACTATAGTCCTTTACATATGGTATGTGCCATTGTGTAACGGATGCTTTAACCTTGAAAGGTTTGTAGTAAACCATATTTATATAGTTTGCACTCGGCTTACTATCTAAGATACAAACTATTTGTTAAAATATAGAAAGATATACAATTGGATAGGAGAATTTTAGATTTGACTTTTTCTTCACCCAAGTTGTTGTTTCCTTTTGAGAATTGTGTGAAATTAGTAATGAATTTTCAAATTCATTGCTTTGTACGTTCTTGTTTGTATTTCTAAAAGGAGATACATGAAAATCCAAAATGATATATATATATATATATATATATATATATATATATATATATATATATAAGAAATATTTTGGGTAAGATGCAAATAGAGGTAATAGAATCAATATAAAATTATTCTAAAAAATCTACATTGTCAAAAAGGGAGATTGATACTTTGATAAATTGATTTATGGATACTCCACCTCATTCACCTAGTAAAGTCATCCTCTATGTATTCTATTGTGCCCTCACTTAATGAAGACACCAAATTGTTATGATGAAACACAAGTTTTAGTAATACTTACAAGTGTATTTTGATGATTAATTCATAAGCATTGCAAGATTTGTACCATAGATGATGAACATAGTGTTTTTATATGATCAAATACTCCATATCATTTTAAAACTTAATTTAGCATTTAAATTATCTTTAAATATCAATCTTATACTTTGATTTAATGTGATTGTATTATCCATTAATTTGAAAAATCTCTATTCATTTTATGAGAATTTGTCATTGTTATGATTTTATAGTAAAATTATAGAAAAAGTAGAAAATATAAGTTAAAAAATTTGACTAATTTGAAAGTTCTTCATGAAAGACAAATAGCAATGAAGATTTGCATGAAATTTCTAGAGAATTTATTTTATTTTGTATATCTTAGCAATGATCCTCATCCAAATTACCACTATTAAATTAATATTTTCCTTATATTTTAATAATATATACTGATAATATTTACATTATCCACACGTGAAAACTCCATTTCCTATATATATTGAATTTTTAGAATCTAAGTAGGAAAATCTAATTGTTGTCACTTTTCAATGTGAAATATGTAAATAAATTTATATCAATAACATCATATATTTGAATAACTTGAAAATTCTATAACAATCAAACATGAAGGTTCGATTTAATATTTGTAATGTCATATTTTAAATCATTATTAAGAAAATATAATATGAATGAGAAACAAAAATAATTGTATGATTTGTTTTCTTATATACAAAGCTTGTAATAGTAGTAATTCATTGAATTTCTTCAAGATTTAAAAAAAAGTGGACATAGAACTTGTTGTAATTTGCCTTCATTTTCTTACTTTAATTAATAAATGTCCAAGAACTTTTTCAAGTTTCTAAGAATTTGTTCTAAATTGAACAAAAAGTCAACATTTTGATAAGGTCTATCAATTTTTTTTGAAATGTAACCATACAAATTCTAACTGGACATGTTAAGAGATTACTTTGGTAAAGAAAACACAACAATATTACTTATGGATTGAAAGATTATAATGTTTGATCATGAGGTTTGCAAAGGTGAATTGAAGTCAATTTATCCTCTTTTCACATGTGAAATCTAAAAATTCAGTCACCAATAAAATATGAGGTTAAAGAGCCTAGCCTAATATGCATAATTCCAATCAATTTATGGCTTTTCAAAATCTACTCTACGGTTTTTTTAAATGAATTTCTAATGTGGTTTTTTCTCCAAGCTCTAGTGTATTTGAGGCTCATTTCCAAGAGACCTCAACACTATGGATAATCAAGATTGTAATTGACACCCTTGGAGAAAATCTTGAAAGAAAAATAATAATCAATCATTTTTAAAATTTGATTCTTAATGCTATAACTAGACTTCAAAAATAAGTTTTTTAAAATATAAAATACTAAAAATAGCAATTCAGTTAGATTTTATTTAACTTCAAAGTTTTGCAAACATTAGATTTTGGTACCTTGAGCATTTGGGTCAAATCACACTGAAAGGTACCAAAGGCATTACTTTACTAGGACATGACAAGAGTCCTTTTTTTAAGTTTCAAAGCTTTAAATTACTTTGATGTTGTCATTTTCAAAAGAAAATAATAGATGGATAGTATTTCTATGGATTCTTTTGATGATTTTGAAAAAAAAATTCATGAAAAAAATCCTTAAATAGATGTAAATCAAGCTAAATTTAGGAATTCTTTTACAATATAGCACTTAAGAAGGATTTTTTTCATGAATTTTTTATTCTTATCAAGTATATAGTTATAAAAAAGGATTTTATGAAAATTATTCTTAAACTAAAAATAGTATAATTTTTTAATCAATTAATTGATTATTGACAAAGTATTAATTTGTTCTAAGAACAAAATTAAACATTTAATTTCCAAAAAAAATAATATAGAGACCTAGATGTCAATAATATATACACTTTTTGTTTTGACACAATCATCATTTGGATTATTTTATGTCTTGAAAAAAGCATTCAAAAATTCTTACTTCTGAATATTATAGAAAATAAAAATATAATCAATTTGTGTCAAAAATATCCTTTTCTACTCTATCATATGAACATATACATATATGATTTTTTTGGATTCAATCACATTATAATTCATTAGAAATTAGACTCCTTTTTGTCCATTTAGAAAGCTAACGCATTGACAATTCAGGTACAATTGGATTTTTAGTAAAGAATTTTTCTTTTTTTTATGAATAAAATACTATTAGTCTTAACATGACTTGAAGTTCTAATAAAATAGGACTAAAGTATCTAAAATTAGTAGATTAGCATTAGAAAACAATAGATTGAAAGAAGTTATATTGCAGATTTTGGTGTGTCTGACCCCTTTTGTGGTACATTCCAGTATGATTTGTCTCATTTAGAGTTAACTCAAATAGAAAAAAGGTTATTACAAAATTACAATAATATTTGACTTTATTTAGAGTGCCTTCTAGATATTTGTATTATGTAATAGGTATATGTTGAAACCATTCAATTTAGAACCAATTTAACATTTAAAATGCTTCTAAATTGATTTGACAAAGGTCTCCAAATTTTTACAAATTTGTTCATTTTTATTCAAATCTAGGTCATTCAACACTATCCTCTCCACTCTCTTTCAATTTGCTAGACATCCACTCATCAAATATTTGGCACCTTCATCAACAACGCTAGTATGTGAGCATAGAAGTATGAGCCTATGAGCCTAAGTATAAGTAAATATTTTACACTCATTGAAGGTGTTTATAACATAAATACCTATAATATAGGTGCTTAGAATATAGATACACAATACCCATTGAGGTGTCTATAATATAGACACCTATACTATAGGTGTATAGAATTCTAAACTCATAGGCTCACACTTTCTATGCTCACATACTAGCAACCGTGGCACCTTCATCTTCTTTGAAAGTTACACACAAACATCCCAGATCTTACCAACCAATGTGAAAACACCCAAAACCATTCTTGTATCTATTTTTGTATATTGGCCTTCTATTAAAGTGTCCCTAAACTTCCATTTAAGTGACCCTCAAAAGTGTTATTAAATTTTTCCCACACTTAATTGCAACTAGTTAATTGTTGAGTTTTCTAAACTTTGGTTTAGACCCAATTTTATGACAATTCCAATGGCTTAGGAATCCATTTTTAAAATTCATAAAAGTTACATATCATATCCAAAAAATATAATTTTTTTCTAAAAAATTTATGATTTTCAATTGCTAGTACTCACAAAAATACTTTATTTTCTTTTTTCTAAAGAAGGGTGCCTTCAACTACAATAGAAATTTTTTAAGAGCATTGCCATGGTAGGCGCTAAGGGGCTTAGATACAATAGGAGGATGGATTGTGGCTCAAAAATTACCCCGTGGCATTTACTCCAAATGAAAAGTTATAACCACCCACTTCAAAAAGTAGAAAGGGAACAAGAAGTAGAGAGTCTTCGGCATGGCTTGCTAAGAATTTTAAAATTCTTTTATCCTATACTTTTCAAATCTCCTCTTCAAAAGCTAAAAAGATTCTCCACAAAGTAATAAAATCTAATCACTTTTAGCGGATTTTTGATTACTTGGTCAATCTCCCCTCTAAGGCCTAATTAACCCCTAAAGGGTTGTTATCCTCTTAGGGGACAATTTAGAGTTGAGGTAGATTATGGTGAGTTGAAATTTTACTTGATTTTTTTGAAATATTTTTACACTAGAAGAAATCTCTGTTTATTAAAACAGAATACGTCAGGTAGATTGTGTTGAGACCGCGTTGCTGAAAACGTAGGAAAAATACAAAAAAACACAAAAAAAACATGTTTTCTGTGTTTTCCTGCATTTTTCCTGCGTTTTCAACGTTTTCCTGCGTTTTCAGCAACGCGGTCTCAACACAATCTACCTAACGTGTTCTGTTGAAATAAACAGGGATTTCTGTGTTTTTCTTCTAGTGTTAGGACGTGTAGTTCTACAAGAGCTTGGTGAATATATAATTTTCATTTCAATACTACATCGTATGGAGAAATTATAGGGTTTATTTTGTGGAACCAAACTTGAGGTTTAGGCTAGTTAGTTACTTTTTCTTTGACTAGGGAAGGGGGTAGCTAGAGGTTTCAAGTTGAAGGCAATGAATGGGGTGGGTAGTAGGCGAAGGGAAGGTCCTTTCTACCAAGGTTGATGAAGGAGATCAAGGTTAGAGTTACCAAAGAAGGGAATAGATCGAGAATGTAGGTGAATCCATTTATCAATGGTTGCCCAAAGCCTTAGCCTACATATTATTTACATTGTCCCTCTAAATTTTCTAGGAAGTAGACAATTTGTTGTTGTTGTTTTTTTTATAAATTTTGACCTTGTAAATTATTAGAATATCCTTAAAATTCACCATTCAAATTTCAAAATTTCAAAAGTATGTAGTAGAAAATGTGCTCAAAATTTTATATTGTGCATTGTGAACTTTTGGATAGTGTTGCATTGCAAAAAAATTTTGGATGTCTTCTACATCTTTTTTTGGCTTGATATTTTTTGGAGATGTCACTACCATAATTTTCACTATGATTAAATTTTAAATTCTAAATCCATAGTGCAAAATTTTCCACAATCAATGATCAAAAAGGCATCTAAAGTTGTCATGCAGTGAAAAAAAACACTTCTCCTTCAAGTGCCAATAGCTTTCAATCCATATGGTCAATTCGTCACAAAATTTTCACCGCTTACTTTTCTACAAGTCTAGTTGAAGATGTTTAAATGCTTTAAAGTAAATTTTGGTGAGTGCACCTCTATTCATATAGCCAACTATGGAAATGCTTTAAAGTAATGAGATTGGAACAAATATAATCCATTACATCATGAAAAGACATGATGTTTTGTATGTAGTTCATATTGATAAGTTGGGACGATAAATCTATTTTTTCCAGAGTATTTAGTGATTTCCAGAGTATTGCATTAAGGAGGTTCTATTGTAAGGTAAAACATATCATAAGAAGTTTTCTCACCATGTTGGGAGATTGTCAGTTCTCGGACTGTGGGAACTCGCTAGAAACAGTCCTAGCAGCAGATCTGATGTGGCACAGAGATTGCCACATCAGATAATAATATTTATTAAATTAAAAAATTATTATTAAAAATTATTATTTTATTTATTTTTTAGTATTTTTATTTTTTAAATATTTTTTTATTTTGACCAACAGTGGCTGGTTCACAGAATGGGGAACAAGGCTGAAACAGTCTCTCAATACCCCAAAAGAACCTCTTACGAATTGCGGTTAAATGATCCATCGTGGATACCTAATGACCCCATGATGGTCATTTGAGCCACAATCAATGTCTAACCTAACAATAGTGAAGTGACTAGTAACCTCATTAGAAACATCCTACTTTTTCAATGTAAATCATTAAACAAAGTAACTTTTCATAGCCTTCTACACAACGACGCTAGTATGTGAGCATGACAATGTGAGCATATGGGCCTTGAGTAAATATACAAGTAGATATACTAACACCATTGAAGGTGTTTATAACGTAAACACCCATAGTATAGGTAGCTATAATATACATATACTATAATCATAGAAGGTTTCTTTAATAAAAAATACTTATACTATAGGTGTTTAGTCTTTTAGGCTCATAGGCTCACACTTCTAAGCTCACATAATAACAACCCTCCTTCCCACATTTGAAATTACTGTGATTGCTTAAGGTGATTAACCCTTAAATTCTTTGACAAGATTTACTCCCAAAATAGTCAAAAACTACCATTTCTAGTATCAATACCATTTTTTTTCTTAAAACATTTTTTGGAATTTGTAACTATAGGATCTTGTACTAAATTGGTTTGAGAATATGTGCAAAAAAATTTAGAGTTTTTCACCATATAGATTGCAAGATATTAACATTTGAATGTTCAAAAATCAATTTTTCCACCCTAAAGAAAACAAGGTAGCTACACTTTAGATGACAACAATCATATGAAAGATGATCCAAAATGGTTGTGCCTCTTTAAATTCATTGTTGTGTCGAAGTAGGGTACTTGTCTAAAAAATTTCAAATTGTTTAGAATTGTACAACATATAGAAAAAAATAGTACATACCTACTTGAAATCGCTATGTTGCCAAATTTGGCAAGATCATCCTTTAGGAGTTAAGGTGAGCATATTAGATATAGTTTTTGATGGTTAAAGGATGGCCTACTAACTTTTGGGGGGAAATCACTTGATAAATTCATAACAAATTCATACTTTGTTTGAAAAATATAATCTCAATTGCTCACTATTTCTCACACTTGTCTTTATGTGGGAAAAAGTTTTATTTATTGTTTATTTATTTATTTGAACAAATGGGAATCCCCACCAAAGTTTGAAAATTTTCAACATGGAATGAGAGCAAACTCGAAATTTTGACAACGATGGGTTGTTTAACCCCTAAAGGATCAAGGCCTTTTTTTTGTCAAAAACCTCTTAAAACTGCCAATTCTGTTGCATTCACCCAAGAAAACAAAAGAAAATATTTTTTAAGAATCTAACCGTAGGATCTTGTACTTAAATTGATTGAGATCATGTGGTAAAAATTTCAAGAAGTTTGACCGTATAGATTAGAAGATATGAGCATTCAAAGTTGGAAATACAATTTTTTTTGAATTGTGGACTGCAATTTCAGATGACTTTGATTGCCGTTTGTTGAACTTTTTTGCACTATAGACTTTGAATTTTTTAAAAATTGTGTTTAATAATTGAGTTGAGAGTCTAAGAAAAAAAATTTACACAAAAAACACTTGATTTTCATTCTTTACAAAATTGTTAAGTAGATGTAGGTCCAAGATTTAAAGAAAAACTAAATGATTAATAACTCTAAGGTGGGATTGAAATACAATAATCCCAATGGTGAGATTGTTCTAGCAAGTAAACATAACCTTGTCCAACAATTTTTTTTGAAAGTGAAAATTGCATTTAGAAATGAATCCTATAGGTTATTTTTTTGAGAAATTGTTTAGATTGCCTGAGAAATAAGATTGCCCATAACTTTCTCATTATAAGTCCAAATAGAATGAATCAAAGCTTCACATGTAGGCAAAAATATATTATTTCAGAAAAAAAAAAATTAAACTTTGAATATTTACAAAAAAAAAAATTTTGCCCGCCGAATGAGAATTAGGGCTTTTTGTGGTATAACTTTTGCTCCCGGTCACCAATTGAAATAAAAACTACATCCTCACAAAGCTAATCAGTTTTTCTATCTTGTGAGAAAGTTTCAAAAGATTTCACCAAAAATTGAAGTCTACAAAACCTGCCCCAACTCCAAATTGTCCCCGCAGGGGACAATGGTCCTTTTAGGGGTTAACCTGAACTTATGCAATAAGTTCACGGTTCTCGTTTGGAGGATAGAGCTGTGTCAGATAATTGACTTGGGACTCACATTGACGGCAGGTCCGGTTTCCCATTACGGGCCCACAACTCACACGACTGTTCGTTCCTCCAAGAGGGCTTGCTTTGAACAAACTGCCCAACAATTATATGTATATAAGGAAAAAGAAAAAGAAAAAAACTACCCAACAGTCGTGAGTACAAACTACTCAACAACCAATGCAGAGCCCGTGAATACAAACAATTCAGAAAACAGAAGTGTGCATTCCAGATTGCAAACAAACCAACAAATTCTCACGACCGAGTATGAATGGACTCGATAATAAGCTTTATAATACAAATACCGATGCTACTTGGTGAATCCATCGAATACCGATTAATAAATTTACAAGGATACTACCATTGTGGCATATCAGAAGCTCTCAAAAATCTTCTGGCCTCCTAATTCTGCGACATCATTTACAGAACATTGAAGAACCGAGTTTGTTTAGGCGTATGATACATTACCGTGTAGTTTTATGTTCCGAAACTGATGGCCTTTCCCCCAAAAGGATGCTACAGATAAGCCCATTATAGCCATCACAACCACCGAGCACGCAGGAGGAACGGCCTGACTTCCTCCCAGAAACTGTGTAGCCAAAAGCATCGCCAGAGTGGAGCTTTGCATGCCTGTGCACAAGCTGATCGTCCGTGAAACTTTCTCGTCTTGCCTCCAGAAAGGCAATCTGGGAATCCAGTATCCTAGAACAAAAGCGCTAACGTGGAAGGCCAAGACTGGGAACAGAAGCCGAAATCCTTCCATGGACACAATACGACTTCTGTTCAAGGCTAACGGGCTTCCAATACACAGCGACGTGCACACCATGGCAACCAGAGGCATAAAGGCCCGAATTTTATCCACAAAGCTCTTAGCATATGTATTCAGACTCAGACCAAGCACGATCGGAAGAATCACCACCTGCAAATCACCACAAAATCCATGACTTGCCCGCGCAAAATATCCGCAATACGAACGAACAACGACGATAACAATGGAAATGCATTTCAATGTCTCAATCACAATTTCAAGGTAGTGATATTCTCAGATAATTGAACTAACAAATGACGGTAAGTTTCTAACCCTACTCCCAAAACAAACAGATTCTGGAGCTTACCTGCAGAATAGATTTACTCATAGCAATGACGTCCACCGGCACCACAGACCCGATCAGAAGTTTTGTCAGCAGAGGGGTAACAATCACAGATGAGATAGTGGTCAAACTCGTCAAGATGATGCTCAAGGCAACGTCACCTTCACTTAAAAAAGCAGCATAACTTGAGAGTTGAGCCCCAGCAACGCATGACGTAAGGATCAATCCCGATGAGAATGCTGGAGAAACACTGAAAGCTGCGCACACTAATAGTCCCAAAAGAGGCTTCACCGCGTACTGAGCTACATATCCTACGAGCACAGGTAGAGGCCTGAGACAATCAAACAGTACAAAATCTTAGAGCTTGCAAACAGCAAATGAGACGCATTCTGGGCAAGTGAGAAATCTTGGAAACTTTATAAATCACTCGATTTTGAGCAAAAAACAAAACTCTTAATATATGCAAACCTCTATATTTAATATTCCAGATAAGACAATCTATTTCAAGAGGAATTCATACCTTTTCAATACAAGAGCGAAATCTGAAACAGAGAGCTGCACACCGATTGATAGCATGATTCCCCCTAGAGCCGGAGCATAATAATCTTTACTGACCCTGCACATAGAATTAAAACTCTATGAGAAGCCCAAAAAACTGAAAGGCAAAAGAACTCCTTTAGAAGATACCCTAGAATTTCTGAATACTTCGAAAAAATGACATACTATTTTGTTAAAACATTATCGATCTGATCATCACTAAGCAAAGAATAATGTATTCAACGGGTTCCGATCCTCATTGACAGCCACTTACCATGCAAAAGATGAGGGTTGAGTCAATGCAGCCACTGCCGTTGCTAAAACAACGTAAGGAAGCATCTGAGACAGCGACTTGGTGAGATCAACTTTCTTTCCCTTCTTGTCACGTTTGACCTTGATTCCGAACGACGCAAGGGACACGTTGCCTTCTCGAATGTAAGTTCCAACACTCCCTTTGTGTCGGGCTCTAACCATTTCAATAGCAGACGATACCTCAATAGCAGCCACCTCCTTCTCCTCGTAAGAAGTAGAGGCGCGTGCATTCTGAGAGGAGGAGGCTAGAGAATTCCCAGCATTAACATCTAGATTGCGCTTACTCTTGTCGCAAAATTGTTTATGATGGCATGGTCTGCTCTTGTCTCCCGGAGGTCCTCTATCTGTTGCAAGAAGATCACACGGATACACTTAGGTCATTCAACCTTTCGTCACTTGATTACTTTTCACACAAGGTCAAAATCCAGTTCATCAATAAAGTGTGCCAAATCTACATCAAAAACCAACCCTTGTCCCATGCCAAGTAGAGATTTCGCAAAGAGGTCTGCAAATGCGAGAGAGGGACTTACATTTGGCGCTACACTGCACGACATGGTGGAACAATTCGGCGCGCCTTATAAATCCATAATGGAAGAGATCATGCTTGGGAAAACCAGAGCCAAGAAAAACACTGCTACTATTCAACGTTGTGTGGTTGCCCAATGCGTCAGACCGAGTAGGGATCCTAGATAGTGTGGATGAACTTCGAATACTGGGTCCAGCATTCGCAAGACTCGAAGCCATTACTTCTGATTAAAACGGCCGTCGTGCGTTTCGGTGTGCGTCACAGATCTCGCACAACAACCTTAATTTCCCAATTTAACCTGTCAATAAATCCCAACCAAGAAAACAATGAGTGAACCTTCACAAGCACCCCTGCTGCTATCTTTTTCATGTAGCAAAAGCTGATTATGCCATGACCAAAACTGCCGATTCAACATTTACGATGGAAGTTCTGAAATTGCAAAACGGCGCACCCGTACTCGGAGTTAGATCGAGTATTCAAAGAGGTCGGAAACAACTCTTGAATACATGTCAGCACGGTGAATGGTTTCCCCTGCCGATACTTACAAGACCCTTTCCTCGTCACTGACGTGGATTTGCCATTTCGTTACTAATACCGTCAATAACAACCTGAGCGTACACAAATGCCACCATCTATTCGCAAGTGTTGATCTTAAATAATCTCACTTCGCTCCGCTACTCTACGGATCAAATTCAAGAAAATCTGTCACTTGAATAGTCAGGTTGTCTGATTCAGCTCACAAATAGAGATTGCCGACAACAGTCAACCAAATGTAAATTTCTCGAGTTCAAATTTGCAGGCGAATAATAAGGCGGCTTACACAAATAGAAGGATACAAAATTAACTTAACACTGAATGGGAATGCCAAATTTGGAAAATTCAGTTCACTGTAGACATTTGCCAAAACATCTCGCCGAGTGAACATCCCTTCCCGGTCCGGATTGGAGGGAAAGGGATAGCATCTTCACACGGAGCCAGAACCACAGCCAGAAGAACAACAAGTCCTATGGCGATATGTATCATTAAACGTGATCGCATAGAAAACAAGCTGCCAAACAATCCCTCAGTGCTATGCGTATTATTTCTTCAGGAGCAAAACAACAGAGTTTCTAATTGTCTAACAACGCGGTTCCCAAGCTCACAAAAGTGTGTAAAATTTATCAGACTACAGAACTACGAACAGAAATTGATAGAAGCGCTGGAATCAAACATACCAGAGAGGGGGAGAAAGAGGGAGCTCTAAAAAATCCATACGCGAGCACAATGAAAGTGAGTACGCCTACTAAGCCGACGACCGGCACTATCGCGCTCACTAATTTCCATCCCTCCTCACACTCCTGAGAGACAATGAAGTGAACGGCACAAGGAGGCACGCGCGCATTAGAGAATAATGGAAGCTCGAAATGACCACTCACCATAAAAACTTCGGCGGATTCAAGAACTCGACGTGTTGTGAGATTCCGAGGATCACCAAGCTCCAGACGTGAAAAATAATGTAGCGCTCCAGAACACGATCAAAACCGGAACACTCTCAACTCCACCACCAATGTGTAACCAAACTATATGTCACCACAAAATTCTCTACCAAAACTTTCTGCAACCTATTCCATCAATTCCCGGAATACCTCCGCCACTTGTGACACCAATGCAGCCAGAACGAAGAGGACTCCGACAGAGGGCAACATGAGCTCAACAGACAGAAATGCGAACAGCTTGCAGATGCACTACTACAGACTCAAAAACGAGCCAAGAAAGCCGAATAACAGCACGTTTGTTTCCAAATGTCTCCGAGATTTTCTACTTTTCGTACCACCAACATATTCCTCGCTCCTGAGACCTGACGCGGGAGAGGAGATGGACGCCTTGTAGGCCGAACTGCGCCTTCTCAATAGAAAAAACGTGGTCTCAAATGTTTCCCTTGAGATGCGTGAGAGAGAGACCGTATCCGTATAGCATGACGTATTATACTACCCAAAACAATTACGGATTGGGCAGCCGTCATCAAGAGACGTGGAACCATTGTGTGGTGTTTGTTAGGGCTCCCAGTGAGCGGCTCTTAGGGCTTCGGGCTTCCTCATGAATGGTGAGCTTTTATTTTTATTTTATTATTATTATTATTATTATTATTAATTTGATATAGAATGAAACAATTTATTGCCTCAAGACTCAAAGGGGAGGAGGCTTTGCATGTATAGTAGTGGACACTTTTTCCTAGTGTACTACGATGCACCATGAAGTGGGTGTAACAACCAACCCATTAAGGGACTTTGGGATTTTTGTCCACAACAATTGTCATGGGAACCCTCATTGTATCTTGATTTGAATGATAAACGATGAAAATAGTCTCTAATGAAATGATTCACTGGTAATCTAATCCTTGAAAGACATTTGATGTTGAGGCTCGGTCAAACTTCATTAGATTTCTACATTCGAAACATACATTTTAAAATTTTGATATTTTTACATGTAATTTGGTATGTCTAAAATTTTATCTCATTTTTTCATAATTAAAAAAATTAAATTGGATGTTATATGATTTTTGAAAGATTTATTTTTGCAAAAATCACAATAATTACAAATATACTAAAAATAATATAAATTTTTTAAGACAAGTGGAAATGGTAATAACAAACATCATGGTATAACTCATGTACTCCTTGACTTCACACCAAAATAAATCCAATTTTAACCCCTAAAGGTCAGAGACTATGTCTTCACCAAAAACACACCAAAACTGCCATGTCTACTTCAAGCACCAAATTTTTGAAAAAAAACATTTTTAGACACATGTAACCGTAGGATCTTATATTAAACTTGTGTAAGAAGATGTGGAAAAAATTTCAGAATTTTCCACCGTATAGATTGCAAGATATTAGCATTTGAATTGACAAAAACCCTTTTTTTGTCCCTGCAAAAAAGCGGGCAGCTGCACTTCACAAGGTCGCATTTCTATGAAAAAATGTCCAAAATGGTGGTTACTCTTTGGATTCAGTTTAAAATTAAAGTTGGCTATATGGTCAAAAAATTTCAAATCATTTGGAATTGTACAACATATAGGAAAAAAATAGTAAGTAGAAAGAAGTAGAAAATATTTGAAAATACTAAATTGTGAATAATTTATTTATAAAAATGAAAAATGAAAATCCCAATGGTTGTAATGTTGTGACAAACAATCAACATCCAAATTTTTAATTTTTTTTCAAAAATATTTAAAATTGAGGAAAATAAAGGCTTCCAAAGTTTATTTTAGAGTAGAGAATCCATAACTGCCCGCAAACTAAATCTCTTTACAACTTTCATCTCATAAATCAAAATGGAGTGATTCAAAGCTTTCTGCATATATGTACATCTAGAAAACCAATTTCAAATTTTGAATTTTGAAAAAAAAAAATTTATAAGAAATTTTTGGGCTGCCCGCCGACCAATGAAAACTACATATCATGCAATAACTTTTTGACCATGTAGTCAAAAGTTATGAAAATTGTTGGGCGTTCAAGATACTCCTTGGACACATGTTGTGTGAAAATTTCAAAGAAAAAAAACAAAACTCCACCCGTAGTGAGCTGCCCAAAATCTCTATGTTGCCAAAAAATGCAGTTTGGTCCTTTAGGGGTTAAAACTAAAATAATGGAACAAAAAGTGGATAATTTGATCTATATTTTCTTAGTTAAGATTAAAAACATTGAAAATCAAGAATTGTGTGAAAATTAATTTTTTAATTTTCAAAATACTTGCAGGGCTCACAATGATATTTCTTTAAGAGTTCATTTTTAGAATATATAAAGTGTTCTCTAAAATTGTTATAAATTCAATATTCAACAATTCAAAAATCATTATAAAATATTTTTGCAAAGAATATTTTGGAATTGATAAACAAATAAAATTATAGATTTTTGAGTTATTGATTTTGAATTAGATTAATCATTACTACATATGACAACTATTTTTTTTAATTTGAAAGGAAATTTTCAACCTTCTAAATTTGATTACAAGAAAATATTTTTATTTTTTGTGTAAATTTTTTTGGAATGGATTTGAAACAAGTTTCTTTTTATATGGTGAGTTTTTGAGTGTTTGTTCTCTAAATCTATGACCTCATATCCAATTTGAACCAGACTCAATGCAATTTTGTCTCAATCAACCACTTGATATACTTCTACATTTGTAATTTTAGAAAAATATACATCCAAATATCACAAAATTCAACCATTAGATAGGATGACAACTTTGCAAAGTATTTTCATAAAATAGGACATTTTTCATCCAAATAGTGATGAGAAAGAAACATGAGTTTCAATCTGTTCATTGTCCAAAAATTGAATCTTGGGGCACTAAGACATTAATCTAAGTCTCCTTCTAATTTGATAGTGACAATCTAAGTTTCTACTTATGTTCACTATATTTACTTCATTTACCACTTGTTTTTTTAATGTTTGGTTCAAAAGCTATAATCAAATTGAAATGTCAATAAACCTTCTAGTTTTGAAACAATTTACTTATCTTTAGAAAAACAAAGTATACCCTAAAATTCATGCTATGACTAATGTATTTATACTAAATTTTAAAAATAACTTTATACTACTTTAGGATTAATATATTCAATTTGAATGAAAATTGATTTTTATTATAGAAATTAAAAACTTTTATGGCAAGTAATTAGCATTTTTTTATTGTGCTAGTAATTTGCATCTATTAAATTATCATATATGTATAGTTGTGTTTGTAAGTATCTTCAACTTATTGTAAAACTTAGATACAAGTTGTGATTATCTTTATATAAAGACTAAAATCTATACAAAATGATCAAACATGTAAGAAGAATTAGTACCCAATGAAAACATAATTTTTGTTAAAAATGAAGGTAGCATGTTGGTGTCCATCATTTTAAAAATTGATTTTTAATCAGTGTCAAATTTATGCCATAAAGTTATAGGAAAATTTATTATTGTTGAATTCATTTTCAAATTTTACAAGCACAATTTAGCAACAAAGACTCACTTTATAAGTAAGATCATATGGATAAAATGTATAAAAACATGCATTTCAATTTGAAATATTGATTTTTTGTAGAGGATTGCTATTATGTGAGCTTTAAAGTGTGAGCCCATGGATTTAGATGACTATACCTATACACCAATTGTATAAATGTTTATATTATAGAAACCTTCTATAATTATAATGCATTTATGTTATACTACTACAAGAAAAAGGGGTCTTAAGTATAATCCTAGTAGTATAGTCTTTTAAATAATGACCTTTAAGTGAGGTTTTCAGTAAAATTTTACTGAAAAGACTATCTTTTTATTAAAAATCTTACTTAAAGGTCATTATTTAAAAGACAATACTACTAGGACTATACTTAAAACATCATTTTTCTTATAGTGTACATACCTATATTATAGGTGTTTATGTCATAAATACCTTCAATGGTTGTAGCATATCTATCTGTATATGGATTCAAGACTCACATGCTCACATTTCCATGCTCAGATACTAGCATTATTGATCTTTTGTATTAAGGTAAACCAACCTATAACAAGCAAACCATCTATGATGTATACCAAGGGACTCATCCATTATAGTCTTGCATCAACCCATGACATTAAAAAAACTCAAGAAAAATGAGATTTGGACTACATTAGGTTGAGTTAATGGCTACAATTAATATCTTTGATGATGGTGTCAAAGTAATCAGTGCCCTACATTAGAAACTTTGACCTTTCTAGTGTAAATTCCATCTTATGACGTAACTTTTTATAAACCTTCATATTGTAGCCATAAGTATTAGGCAATATTGCTACTGCTTAAAGTGAATAAGATGATCATTGTAACAAAATTATTTGTTGATTTTGGAAATAATGTAGAAACTCTTTTAAGGCAATTGGACAACACACTCCAAAAATTCATAACAAATCCATACTTTGAAGATTGTAAGTAAAATAAATATTTAATTGTTCTCCCCATTTCTCACAAGTGTCTTTATGTTTTGAAATTCATTTCTTCATAAATTTCAACAATGCCGACATGGCAAACCAGTCATTCTGCCTATAGCCTGGTTCGCCTACAATTGATTTTTATTAATATTTGTTTTAATTAATTAGCAAAATGACACACAAGTGACGAACTCTACTGTAGAGGCGGCAACCTACTAGTAAGATACTAGTTCAGTTGCAGCATCAGACAAAAGACAATCATTAGGTTGTCTGTAGTCCCGCCATTGGTAAGTTACCTTAGTAGGAGAGCGGCAATAGGGTCCACAAGCCACCCCAGCGGAGTGCCGCCCTCCACGTCTTCTGCATCCCCACCGTCCGATTCCAGTGAGGGTTGAATCCAAGCGTCGGTCGGTTCATTCTATAAGAGGTCCGGCGACTGCCTCCCAGGAAGGTAAAGAATTCCTGGGACGGAAATCTTCCTCCCATCTTTCGGGGACTGATCCAGAATTCCAGACATAATAAGTTAGGAATTACTTCTCAGGGAACTTACTGTAGGTCACTTATTTCGGGATAAGATAAAACCTGCAGGCCACTCGTTGAATACTTGGCGAATGGTGAATTGGCGACCCTCAAGGTGACGTCGCGGGAACTCGAGGGGAGCTCAGAGGGAACTCGAGGGGAACGCATTGAGAACATGGGGTACCACCAGTCTGAGTGACGTACCCCCGAACCAACCAACCCTAGGTCGACAAAGGGCATGGACTTAGGAACCCCAACAAGGTGGCCCATGTGGACAGACCACTTGCCATGGAACAAAAGTAGGAATCATATGAGAATCTTTTGAATTCAAAGTTGCCAAATCAAAGGCATGGTACCCGTATGGTATAACATAATAAGTTATGTGTTTGAATTTCACTCAACCACTGCGGGCCGCAGTAAAGTGTAACTGGTAATATAGATAGTCACTTTTAAAGTCACTTTTATAGTCACTTTTTTTTAAGGCCCATTCATTGTGGTGGGTTTCTAGTACCTTTCTCTTTTATTTATATATGTTTTTTAACCCATAAATGATGTCGTGGTCATTTTTTGGTCAATGAATGACGAAGGATCTTCTAGTGTAGCACAAAAGTACAACGGCTCATCATCAAAATTTTGTATGAAAAGAAAAAGTTGTGTATAGTAATTTGACTTTCAATACAAGCTTGTGGATTTGTTTGAACCTATTGTTTACACAATGTCAAACGGGATGATTTCCATGGGCACAAGCTATTGTTTAAGAGTTAAATTTCATTGGATACGTACTTTGGATGGAGACAAAAGCATTAACCCCTAAGTTCCCAAGGCATTTTCTGGCTCTGAAATCACTCAAAACTGCCATTTTTGCTGTAATCACTCAAGAAACCTAAAATTTAAAAAAATTCTTAGAATCTAACCATAGGATCTTATACTTCACTTGTCTCAAATCATGAGGTAAAAATTTCATGAAGTTTGACCGTACGGATTGGAAGATATTAGCATTTGAAGTTGAAAAAAAAAATTCAACTGCGGCCTACAATTTCAGGTGACTTTGATGGCCATTTGTGGATTTTTTTTGCACTACACACCATAAGGTTAAAAATTTTTATCTTGAACATTTGAGTTGAGAGTTGGGAAAAAAAATTTCAGAATGTCAAAACTTGATTTTCACATATAAGAAAATTGTTAAGTAGAAGTAGGTCCAAAGTTGAACAAAATACTAAATTGTTAATAGCCCTTAGATGGAATTAAAAAATCATAATCCCAACGGTGGGATTGTTCTTGGAAACAAACTTAACCTTGTCAAAAAAAAAATTGAAAAAAATTGAAAATTGCATTCAAAAATGAATTCTATAAGTTGTTTTTTGAAGAAGATGCTTAGATTGCCCGAAAAACAAGATTGTCCATAACTTTTTCATTATTAGCCCAAATAGGATGAATCAAAGCTTCAAATGTAGACAAAAATATATTCTTTCAGAAAAAAAATTGAATTTTTTTTTTTTTTTTTTTTGCCTGCCGAACTGCTTTTCTGACTTCGGATGGCAAAACTTTTGCTTCCAGGCACCGATTGAAAAAAAAAATTATATTTTTAGAAAGCTGATGTGATTCCCTATCTTCAAAACAAGTTTCAAAAAATCAGGTCAAAATTTCAAGTCACATGAGCCTGCCCGAAATCCCAAGTATCCCCCGAGGGGACTTTGGGACTTTAGGGGTTAACTATGGTGTCCAAATCTTGTCTACAACTACATTCTTATTGCACAATATAGTTAGGGTTTGGATGGTGTGGGGGTAGTGTAGGAATGTATTTTTTGGACAACATATGAATGAACTATGAATTTCAAAGTGTTGAGAATAAGTGTTCTTATAATCAATTATAGAGTCTCATGAGTAGAGGGAGTATATTCTAGGCAAAATTTTGTAGTGTGCAATTTTTAAGAGCATGCAATCTTAGGTGTAGTTACCTTAATACTTAAAGGCCCAAGGCCATTTTTTGTCAAAAATCACTCAAGATTGTCATTTATGAAAGAAAAAAAAATGTTTATAGAATGTAACCATAGGATCATGTACTTTAAATGTCTGACATGATGTAGTGAAAAATTCATGAAACTTGACTATATAGATTGGAAGATATTAGCATTCAAAGTTGGAAAAAAGAATTTCTTTTGACACTATTCTACACTTTCAAATGACTTTGACTACCATTTGTCAAAAAATTTGCATTGAAAACTTTAAATCTTAAGTTTTGTGTTGAAAAATTGAGTTAAGAGTTTCAAATTTTAAAAAAAAATTATTTTTATTTTTAGAACAACTGAATTATCAAGAAAAAATAGATTGAAGATTGAAAAAAACACTAAATCATTAATGGATTTAATATCATATTGAAACACAATAATTTCAATCATGAGTCCTATAAGTTGTTTCAGTTTTAAAAAGATGCTCAAACTATCCAAAAAAACAAGATTGTCTATAACTTTCACATACTAATCCAAATGGAATGAATCAAAACTTCACGTGTGTAGAAAGATATAACCCATGAGAAAAAAAATTATGATTTTAACAACAAGATTTTGTAAAATTATTTACCTGCTTGCGAAGTTGAAATTTGGCTTTTTTTCAATATTACTTTTTCTTTAGGGCTCCTATTGAAGTAAAAATATTATTCCCACAAAGTTAATCAATTTTTATATCTTACAAAAAAATTTCAAAAAATTTCACTAAAAATTGAGATTATTGGTTTTGCCCAAACCTTTGATTGTCACGTAAGAAGACAGTGGGCCTTTAATTAGGGATTAATTTAATAAATAGTACTTTAGTGTGGAGTTGAAGTTTAAAGGGTTGAAATTGGGTTTAAAAGTCATGATAACATAACTTCAATGAATGTCACAAGGAACACCATTGTGAATTTTTCTCAAATGGCTAAAGATTCATTCATTATTTTACAATTTCAAAGGAAAATTTTGGAATACTATTGCAATGGTTTAAGAAGTAAAGAAAAATACATTAGAATCCTTGAAATAATGAGAATAATCTTTTCAAGGCATAATAATGGGAAGCTTTATGTTTTTGCTTTGACCACCTATAATGTGACTCTTTTTATTTAGAAAATGAGTTCATTAAAATACATATGAAAAATAATGTCGGATTTGCCATTTTATTGCATAAAACTTGTCAATCAGTTTAAGTATGTGCAGAACAACGGATAATACTACCTTACTTTTCCTCATGAAATTTCCAACTCTATTATCATGGGTGTGGGCCAATCAAGTGATTTCATGTTGTAATTTCTGCAAGAAAACATTGGTAATTATTTTTTTACTCAGTTTACTACCAAAGTATGATAATGTGACCACAATATACATACCGAGTCACAACTTTGCCAACATTGCTTGATTTTTCAGCATCCATGTACTTTTTGCACAAGTCTTAATCTTAACCCTTTAGAGCCTAGCATGCCAATTTTGGTTCTTTTAAATTGAATTTTGGGAATTGGAACACTCTCTTGGCCTTAATTCCTCTTGGGGTATGAACAAGATGTGAGGGCACGGGTATTCCGCTTCCAATGAGCCATTGGCCATCAAATTTGGAGCAATGATGATTTGTCTATTGCAATTTGAAGTTGGGAATTTTAGAGTTTCAAAATGCACTGCGGAACATGTTTCTCTATTGAATTTATTTGTGTATAACTAAAGAGAGCATGCCAACTTTACCATAGTGTTCAATATAATGAATTCTATTTTCAATACAAATTTCATGGGAAATTGAGCTTTTTTGTAATTACTACAATTTTTCAAAGGCATAAACTTTAAAAAATCATATAAATTTCACTTTTTTTTCCAAAAATAAACTAAAAATCACATTAAATAGAAGATATGAATTCTTATTTGTAGAAAAATAATAATTTAAATTAAATTATAAAATTTTAATATGAAAATTTGATTCTAGAAGAATTCAAGAGGTTGCTTGGGGCTCCTTAGACCCTAAAGGATTAAGGTCATTAACCCTGAAGCTCTACGATGTCCATATTCTGCATGATGAACAGAGGACTTCAAAGCATTTTTTCATCCAATTAACTTCTCATTTATCAAATGTAAGTATGTAACACTTGAATCTAGAAAAAACAATCTTCCTTAATGATCAAATTCATTAAATTATAGTAAATGATATATCTATACCAATCTTTTTTTTTCCGGCACTATGTGGCCAAATTGCACCATTTCAAAATAAGTGTCTTTTTTTCGCCAAATAAAAGTAATCTTTTTTTCACCAGAAATTTTCTAGGTCTCTTTAAAATATGGATGAAGGAACCACATTTGGATGAAAAAATATTTGAATATGACAAAAAAGTGTTTTTAAGTCCAAAAGATGGATGAATGTAAAAATACAATGCTTCACCAAATTTGAAGTGATCGCCATCTTGGCACTTTGTCAACAAGTAAAGAAAAGGGCTGATCTGTACAAAGCTATAAGCAAAAATGTGCAAAATTCAAAAAAGGATTGAGATGTTTCAGGGTTAATTGCTCCAATTTCTAATTTTAAAACAATGAACAAATTCAAAATCAATTTTCTTTCTCATTAGTGTGCGGATGAAAGTCATCCTAATTTGTGGAGATATTTTATGATTTTGCTGTCCTATCTAATGGTTAGATTTGGTGTTACTAAAATATTTTTCAAAAATTACAAATGTGAAGGTATATCAAGTAGTAGACTAGGCCAAAATTGCATTCACTCTAGTTCAAAATTGGATTTGCAAAAACAAGATAACAAATTTAAGAATACCAAAATTTCAAAAGATTACATAAAAGATAACCTCATTTCAAATCCATTATAACAAAATTTATTCAAAACATGACAATATTTTGCTTATAACTGAGTTTAGAAGGAATTTTGAATTTTTCCTTATATAATAAATAAAAAAATATTGGTAATAGCATTGGTGAATCCAAATGGATGGATGGAATCCAAAGCTCAAAGTCTACAACTTTCATTTGTATATCAATTCCAGAATATTCTTTTAAATAGTACTTTATGATGATTTTTTCTGAATCCTCAATTTTAGAGAAGACTTTGGATGCTTTAGTTAGAGGTTAAATAAGAAGTAGGTTGAATTTGGCCAATTTCCTTATTGCAATGTCCAAAGGATTGAATTTATCCAATGGATTGAATGTCCAAATTTGTCCAAATGGATTGAATAGAGAAATGAGAAAAATATGAAAAAAAAAATTTCATTCGTTCAAAATTGTCCTTGATTACTATGTAAATGTGTGAAAAAAAATTTAGGAGCCATTGATTGCATAGATTGAAAGTCTTCAAAATGAAGAGAAAAATATTTTTTTTTCAATCATATTGATAGGGCTAACAAACTTTAATTCCTTATAGAATGCAATTTTTGCTCTACACATGGTTATTTTGTTTGATAGGTGCATCCCCTATCATATTAGCTACATATGCTAAATTTTAAAAGTAGAGAATGAGTTTTGTACATGTTGCGTCACCTGTATGGGCTACCTAAAAGGTTCAAGCCAACCAATAACTTTTGATGCAAGGCCCCAATCACCTAGTAAAAAAAATTTATATCCATAGTAGAGGTACATTTTCAAACATGTTAAAAATTCATGAAAACCCAACCAAAATTGACTTTGTACACAACTGCTCGGGATTCTTTTTTAAAGTTGAACGGTAACTTGGTCTGGTAGGGGTTAAATATCTTGAAGATAAGGCTCCATATTTTTTTAAGCCAATGATCCATACTGATTTTGAATAACTTACATATGTTGCCTTGAAAGGGAGGGCTGAAGAATAAGTTCAAATATTCTTTAATTACTCTTTTGTACTCCAATATGTTTTTTGTCCAGTCAAATAGGATGGAGTGTCTTTAACCCAATACATGTGGTTGGGGGGCCATTCCTCCACGGCTCCACGAATTCATGAACTCCCATGAAGAAATTAAATTCATCATCATGCTAGTTTCACCATACATTTGAGACAAGCCATGTGCTATAAGTACATTAGTTAATTATTTTTGGAAGTTTTGTAGCCATTTGTGGGTTAAAGAATAAGAAATTATGTTATATTCTCAAATGTAGTGGATTATGTATATAATCAACCTACTTATTCTTCAAACTATAATCACATTTTCAAATTTGTATATTTTAATATTATAAGGTTGTCTTTTAATGATAGACTTTTGTTATGCAAATGATTTTAGTCATTCTTTCACCATGAAGTAATCAACCCTCTCTCTATTACTACCTTGTTAGATTGCCTTCAGTTCCTTTTTCTACCTAAGATCTTGGAATTAGGTAAGAAGTTCTAAAATAGCTCAAGCTTTAAAAGAGTTCTTTAAAATAGGGGTACATATTGATTTTTTCAATGTACCAATTGTACTTCACAATGCACCAATATTCAATAATTTTAGTGCTATATGTAATTCAAAATTCAAAATTCATAACTAATTTCACTGAGGTTCAAAAAATATGAAACAACAAAAATCAAATGCTATTTTCATTTTTCCTCACAAGTAAAAATAGAAAAAAATTTAGAGAAGTTAGAACTTCTTTGATATAAAAGTTTATGACATTGACAAAATGTAAAGCAAAAAAATAAAATGATAGCACTATTATTCCACAAATCATTTGTCATGGTTGCCTTTTCTAATATATGAACAATTAAAATTGTAGCCACTTACTATAAAACTAAAAAATCCATCACTAGCTGGATTTTAGTAAATTTTAACATGTGGCTTAGGACCAATTTACACCAAAAAACTTTGAGTTGAAATCTAAAGAAATGGAATGTTTTCACTAAAATTTTGGGTGGATACCAGATCTATCAAATACTCCACTGCTTCTTTAGAAAGGTATTTTGGTGTAAACAACCCCTAAAGTATCATCTACCCTTGTAGGTAACTTTGTATAATTTGTGCTGACTTTCAAAATTAACTCTGAAAGCATTGGCTAATTTGGAGCAACCTTTATTTTTTACTTTTTGAGAAAGTGCAAGATGGCGATTACTTCAAATTTGGTGAAGCATTGTATTTCTACATTTATCCATCTTTTTGACTTAAAAACACTTTTCCATCATATTCATACACTTTTTCATCCAAATTTGGCTACTTCATCCATATTTTAGAAAGAAGTGAAAAATTTCTGGCAAAAAAAGATTACTTTATCTGACAAAAAAAAAGACATTTATTTTGAGATGGTGCTATCTGGCCCATGGCACCGGGAAAAAAGGGCTGGTCCGGAGCTAACAAAATGCACGAAGTCTAGACCCAACGGACGACCATCAGTCGCCAATTATTGGCGTCCAACAGACTTTGGGGAAGAACACTCGGAACTGACGAAAATCCTCGACCGACCAACGGTCGCTCCGAGTCCACTTTGCATATTCTTCCGCAATGAGCTTGCACGCCCGCCCTCTTACTGCTGCTGCGTTGCGTCATCTCCGCAGGTGCAGCGGATCGGATTCTAAGCGTGGGTGCTAAGTACTCAGCAGTCAATTCGTCCTGCTGGTCATCTCGTTTTCTTCGCGTACCTTTGGTCTACTCCAATTTTTGACTCCGTTTTGAGCTTCTTATCGTAATTTACCACCCCTGAGAAAGTTTCATTTCGATTTGCGTATTTCTTTGAGTTCTGGTGCAATCAAGAGAAGAGTATTCAAGTTTCTGAACAGATAAGTTCCGGGGAGTGTCTGGAAGACCATGGGATCTGTTTCTGTTTTAGGGTTTTAGCTTCGATTGGATTCGGTCTGTCTAAATTTGCGGGCGCAAAGTTTGAATCTATTTCAGCCATTCTGGCAAGGAATTTTTTTTGCGATTATGGAATTGAATTTCTGCACTGCATTTTCATGCGAAGCGATCTATCACTGTCAAGCTCGGGCCAGTACGTAATTCAATTGAATTATGCGACTTTATTACATTTTTGAGAAATTTCGACCTTGCTCGCATATCGTGGACGCGAACTAGAAGGAGAAGGATCATTGATTTATTAGGGTTTATCACACCTTCGAATTCAACATGCCTGTGGTTCTTCGAGAATGTACATGCCGCACTTCATGATTGGGAGTTCGTGGCAGGCGGTTTTCGTTTTCCCTGAGAGATGAGAACTGAGAGTGCTGTTTTCTGTCCTCCGCAGGTGAAGAAACGGCATTTCTCAAAAAATCCTTGAGAAATTTTTCAGAGTGCTTGGCCAAGCGCAAGTTGCGGAGCTTCCACCCAGCCGTTGCAGGTCAGAATTCCTCGAGAATCACCCAAACAGCACACAAGGGGTGAAGGGGTGTCACACCTCCATGCGGAACGACTCGCAATTGGCTCGACTTTTCTCTCGCTCATTTCTCTCCGACTTCCAAGAAATCTGGTTTTCGCCCTATTGCTATAGAGCTGGTTTCCAGGGAGGTATCAGAAGGTTGACGAATGACTGCGGACGTAGAACTCATTGAAGCGGTTTTCAGCGGCGTTGTTATTTCGGAAAGTCGTCGAATGTCGGAAAACCTGCCTGCGATTACGAAATTTTACAGAGAAGTTTTTGAAGATGCTCGATGACTTCAGCTTATTGAGGTCAAGTAACTGTATCGCATCTGCAAGGCGACTCATCTCATGGGTGCGTTTCAAAATACTTAACACCAGGAATCATGCATTACCCTGTGGGAAGGTCAGATTTGGAATAAATTAAGCTAAGTCACTTTTGTAAAGAAGTGCTTCATGTCATCCTGTGATTGATGTGAGGCGACGTGAATCCTTTATCAAAACAAAAGGTGCAACTCCTTCCTTTGTTGAGTACGGGGATGGAAAAACCAACACTTTGGTAATGGTATGGATGGTGAAACTCATTATGAATAGGAAAACCAAGGAATATGAAGTTTTTGTTACAAGTTTCTTTGAACTTGGATGCCAAGGTTTCTTTGCTCAAGTCTATGACTCCCACATCAAAGAGTGAACGCTTGTAGAAGCAATACAAGGTCACATCATCAAGTAAAAATATGTGACTGTGTACTTCCTTGTGAAAATGGAACACTGAAGTGTTTCAATGAAACCAATATTGAGTGAAGACCTGATGTGAAAATAGGTTGTTATGAGCTCATTGAAGACTATCTTTTTGTCTTGCATAAAGAGGCAATTTTAGGCCGAGATGATCTATTTGAAGATGGTGCTAGTATGCTACAAAAGTATTGAATGTTATCTAATTTCATCTTTCAAAGAAGACAACTACTTGGGTGAAATTGGGAGTACACATCTATGTTCTTTGCAAGTGCTTCAATGACACACCATAGTATATACACAATTTGAAACTTTGGGGTTGCAATTGGGTTTTATGCATTGTACATGGTGTTTGCTCTAAGTGCACTTGGCTATACAATTTGTCAAACTGTAAGTGGCACAACCTTCTAACCTTGGTAAAGCCTTTAGATATCAATATGATATGCAAGATAAACTAGAGTGCTATTGCTTGGGGCAAATGAGCAATATTTATTTCATGATACCTTTGGTCCTTGATTTCTTGGTATTCATGATTTTTTGTAGATGGGTGTAATGAACTTTGTTGTTACTTTTGCCTTGGTGCATAAAAAAACAATTTGACATTTTGCCTCAAACATTCTCTTCTTAAGTAAAGCAAAGAAAGTTGCACATTTTCAAAACATTCTTGACGAGTTTTCTCAACTGGGTTGATAAATAGTCTTCTTGTCTAAAATCTCAAGCTCATCTCATGGAAGAGACAACATAAGCGTCATATGCCTTGGCAATTTTCTAAGTGCCACAATTGCTTTCTAAATGTTTGGATTTTCGGTCTTTTTTTTTAGTTGCAATTTACATAGTGAATTTTTACAACTCCTTGGAATATTCAGTATTAATCAACAGTTTTTCAAAATAGTGAGTACGATGCCTTTGTGTTGTATGTCTTTTAAATTTTTTTCCTTTATATTGATCATATTTACATAAGTTCACGTTATGCCCATTTTTGTACATAAAAAACCTAAAGCATGCAATTGAGTGATTTGAAACAATAGGCTCCCAACACTCTCCCTAACTACTTCATAGCAACTTAGTATGCATTGATCTCCAACCATCTATCTAATTACTACTTTGGTCACCTTTTGGTACCATAGCATTGTAAAGGCATGTGAGAGCTTGAATTTGCTCTAGCCCTTAAAGAACAAGCCGGTGACCGTGGAAATCATAAATTTTGATACCGTGAGAATCATTGGTTCAAAAAAATGCAAAAGCTCTTGTTGGAAGTCAAAGCACTCTAGAAGATCTTCCCTTTCCACCCCTAATTCCGAAAATGAATAGTTGCATTTGTGTCCTACACAAAGAGATTCTCTTGTTCATCGACTAGAAAATGGCCCTCCACGTTGTTTATGGGGCAATGTGTTTCCTGCATGTAGCTTGGGCATGAAAGAACTTATAAGCTTGTCAATTTCTTATTCTGCCGCAAAAAAGTCTACAATCTACGAGGATTTATGTTTCGGAACAAGCGTTCTGAAAGGTGCCACAGTTTTGGAATACCTCTAGTTTAACAAAATTGACATCACTTGTCACCAAACATTTGGGCCTCAAAGATTCTACGCAGCGAGACATTCTTGTTGCAGACGGATGTGTAGCATGTTTTTGTGTTCGATTTATGAGGCTCTATTATACGGTAATCTTTCAAGCGGTTTATCAAGTCTGTAGATGCAGAATGACCATCTGTTGGTGACTGTAATTACAAATATAGAGTGTATAATGGACATATGACTGTAGCATTACTTGGTGTGTACTAAAGAAATCAGTTGTGTGGTACTTATCATATTATCATATGATTTCATATAACTCCGAACCCAATTGAATAGCATGCTGAATCATGAACCCCACATAATTGTCTTCGCGGACCGCAATTGACAGATGCAAAGATCTAATTGTAGGTCGGGGTCCTCCATTAATAGTGTGCCAAATAATTATATTACATTGCATTGCCACTTGAATCGGAAAAAAACCCAACTGTGAAGTAAAGCTTAAATCCTAGAATGCATCTTAAACCCTAAAAAAATTTCAAGCATGAAGGTCCAGGACCCTGAACCCTTCCTATATTCACCCTAAACCCTAAAAAACTCAAACTGCAGATGACCCATGGAGAGCTCTGGAACAAGATTTCAAACTGGCTAGGCTAAATGGGGTTTTTTGGAGCAAGAATGTTGATAGCAACGTTTTTGATGTTGCATTCTCCACTGCCATGAAGTAACTGACCTAAGTGACGATCAGTAGCTAGTCGCAATATGTGATTCAGTTTCTCATGGAATGTGATCCTCTCCCGAAGTCATGCTATCGACCTCAACCTGCAGTGGCATATTCGTTCAAGTATCGCACGAACGGTCGAATGTCCAACCTGTGTGAGCAAGAGAAATCCATCGATTTCTGTTGAGAAACGGACTCATTTCCACTCCAACTGCTGCAGGAGTAGATGTTCAGAATTGAAATTTCAATCTCTACAATGCAGCCACCATCCCCCATTCCGCTCAAAGATCGGAGCAGCATATATTTTCCCTATAATGGAGGATTATTCCGCGATCTTTCGGCTGTTCGAGTCAAGCTAGGCTCCAAAAATCCAAGTCTGCGCAACACGAAATTCAGTCACGATGACACGTTGAGAATAGAATCACCAAGAATCTGGTAAACACACAATTTCGTTGATACTTGAGTTTTTGAACAATGATATCTCAACAACAGATTTTTCAGAGTAGTTTCAATGTTGAGTGCCCAACACTGGAACGGGAGGATCAACAGGAGAGGTCAAATTAAAAGAGGTGGGTACTTCGAGAGTTATTTATATTCTCTACCAAGGATGTATGATGAAACTTCACCATCTTCTGCCCGACACTGCATGAAGATGGGTCTCCAATCATAAAGAATGAAGATAATTGAAGATGAGATTTTCAACATTGAAAACCGTTACCCACCTCCGTGAGATAGGTTTCAACTTCCAACATTAGTCAGGACAGTTGTTGAAGAATGTGAGTGCCACATGGCACGTTTTATCCAACAACGAGAGCCTGAAACGGATGGAGTGGCTACTTTGAAACTCACGAGGGTTAAAAAGTGGGATTCCAGACAAATTCCAAATGAGAGATGTCAGCCGTTACAGGACAATAATGCGGTTCAGGTCTGTTCACATGGTCAGGACTCAGGAGAGACGTAAAGTTGGATCGCCTCAAACTTATTGGCAGTACTCTGTTCGATGAGGGCATTTCAATGATGAATTTTTGTTTCCAGTGTTGAAACACTGAAACTTGCCCAATCCTCTTAAGGACTGATGTCGACCTCTTTTTGCAGAGCATTAAGAGTGCCAACATTCTACATGAACGTGCCATGAATTCAGTCTCCACATATGTGGTTGAAATTCCCTCGAATGGATTCACAGAGCATGAGCAACATACCTGTAAATTGCGGAGGCCAATGAGGCTCCAAAGCAAGGACCAAACCAGTAGATTATATGAGCTCGACCCCAATGTCCACTCACTAAAGCAGGACCAAAGCTTCTTGCGGGATTCATGGATGCTCCTGTGTAGGGCACCCCTACCAAATGATCCACCAACACAGCAAAACCAATCGGTATCGGTGCGATAACGCCTGCAGATAAACGGGAGCTTTGATCATCACCACCAGTCTTTGCAGAAAAAGATAACTTGAAGAGATTAATTGCCTCTGGAACAGAAGCAAACTCATGCAATGTGCTATTTGAACAAGAATCGAGAACGCGAGGAGGCTCGTTGACAAGAGTTTTCAATGATAATTAGTGGGAACTAACCAGGTCCACGACGGTCAACCGCGACACCGAATATGACAAATATGAGCATGAAGGTGAGCACAATCTCCATCAAGCAACCTTGACCATCGAATACGTTTCTGCCGAGGTCGTGGGCGCCCAAACCCCTCTGCAAGTAGTCCGGAGTGCAACCTCGTATCAACAATGCTCCTATTACTGCTCCAAAGAGCTGCACAGGCCGCAGTGAAATTCCTCAGGGCAAGATGAACTCGAGGAGGACAATTCTCATTTTCTTCGACTTCTTCTGTAATATTCGTTTGATTTGCAAAAATCCACGTGCTAATAGATCCATTACAAGCAAAAACCTTGATCAATTGAGCCGAATCAATTTGGGTTTCATCCAAAATGATGTACATTAGGATTTACTAGTTTGCAATGGGCTGAGTGGAATGTATTCCACATCGATTCTAAAGCAACTTTAAAAGCTACAGGAACTCATCATAACCAACTTTTGACCTTTGTATCTCTTGGTGAACCTCTAGCGTATATACTGAAGAAAAAGTACGGGTCCAGTTGACCGGTTTAAAAGGGTAGGATGTACCCCGTTAAATTATTGAATACGGTCATTTTTTTCTAGGAGGTCCAAGAAAAGCACCAATTGAAAAGTGGGGATGGGCTTCAAGAATTTCTTTGTTGACATTCTGTGTTTTCAGCGCCAAACAGGGAGAAGAAAAGAAAGAGGTTTTCCTTTCGCACCTGAGCTCCAACATACAAGCCAGCTCGGATGAGGGTCTCCTTTCCAGCCACAACGAAGGCCAGTGTAACAGCAGGGTTTAGATGGCCTCCTGAAATGGCTCCCGTTGCTGCTGCGAGGCAGCAGATCGCAACACCATGGGCCACGGCGATGATGACCACCCTTGCGCACGTCATGTCTCGCGATATCATTCCTGCATTACTCGTTTTCAGCGAGCGCATTGCAAAAATTAAAGCTTACTGAGTGCCTCCTCGGCATGTATGAGATTCGCATTTGTAACAAACTCTCAAAACCGAGGTGCCCAATCCGTCGTGAGCACGAATAACATTGACAATCATAAGCCGCGTAAGATCTACTGACAATGGTGCAAATTTTTCTGAAAAAAGAGGCCGGGTGAATGCTTCAATAGAAGATTCAGGTGCGCAGAAAATTCATACCTGATGCAATCACAGACCCACATCCAAGGAACACAAACAACATCGTGCCAATGAACTCAGCTGCCGCAGCTCGCCATTGCTCCAGCGACCGCAAGGTTTTGTGGTCTCCCAGCTCAACCTGCATTGAAGACGAGAATAGATTTCAATCTGTAATGGGTTCAGGCGTACCCAATTCCCTCGTATGAAGGCATTCTCGGTAGACCAGTTATTCAATCGTCGCGATCCTCATTGGTCATCTGGAAGATGAAGCACACTGGCACAAATGCAGAATCATAATTTAGCAAGAGTGGAGGTCAAATTAAATCACCTTCATGAAGTTCAACATAGTGACCATCTTGACCATCGTTTGAATGGCTTGCGGTTGATCAGCAAGAAGGCCTCCACCCTCGTGAAGCTCTACCACTTCATGATCTGGTCTCGATCGGGCTTCAACAGGATGCTTGTCGTGTTCATCGTAAGGTGGGGGCTCTCGTTCACTCACGTTCAATGAACCGTAAGGATCCACATTTTTCTTTGTCATTTGAAGTTCGTAGGGTGAGGCTGTCGATTTTGCGGTCGAATTTCCAGGCGCGAAATTGGCGCCTGTTCTCGATCCTCCCTGTATTGTTTGATTGTAACCGCCAATTTCCGGAGAGGCTCTCTGTGGCGGTGGAGCCCGTACTGGATTGGAGGAAGAGGCGTCCAACATTTGGATGCTGTATGGACTCGGTCTCGGACCGCCTCGTGTATCCATGTCCAATTGCAACTCCTTGAATTTTGTACTGAAAAATGGAGGGAACTGAAACCTTTCTGATGTTGAGGATGAGGCTACTTTCCCATACTCACGTGCTCCTTTGAGGCGCTGGCAAAATGACTACAGATGCAGCTTCGTCAAATTGCTCGGGATGAAGTCGATTGCGGCATGACCTTCAACCGTGTCGTTCTAGGGTTTCCTGTGCACCAAGCCTCTGTAGCATGGCAATGCAATGTTTCGTCTTGAAACATTTCGAACACAGAGACCCTCCAAAACATGCCCTAAGTGAGGATCAGTCCCGAGGACAGTCTTCAACGAGGGAAACAGATTTTTTGCACAGTAAGTGCCGAGCTCTTCCTTACGCCTGATTGCAACAACTGCTATGATCTCGCAATTCCCGGCCATGGAGGATCCGCAAGGGTTGCAGGTCTCAATGTACAGAAATTGGAAGTTAATACGGTTAAGAGTTACTGTACGAGAGACATACTTGTATATACAGTTTGTGCAAGCGGAGACATTGGAGTAGACGCAATCAGCAGAAGAGCGGACGATCCTTACTTTATCCGCTTGTCATGTTGCAGCTCCTGCTGCGCATCGATTTGCAGAAGCCGATGCGTGTTCCCATCTTCCTGAGCGGGTTCACCGCGTAGAACGATGTCTGGAAGAAAGAGTATTAGTTCCAAATACCGAAACCTATACGAATTATAAAATGTGTTCTGGTCGCAAATCCGGTTGACGGCATTTATGATCCTTCACTACGATTCAAAATGCTCTGCCACTCTTTGCTAATCACACGCCTCTGAGAGAAGGGATGGTTCCTGCTTCTAACAGTGGTGATGTCGGAAATAGGTACAGAGAATGTGCATATTCCAACCGCGTGGCGATCGAGCGTGAGTGAGCTGCTGATAAATTCAAACAGTGGATGAGGTCATAATGGAGTGACAGATTGACTACGTGATGGCCTGCACATATATACCTGGTCCCACTGTCATTGAATTTAATCAACACTCTGCCGCCCTCCCCCAAAGAGGATGGGCCTCTCCATGTCTGCTCCTTTTTATGAAGAAATTGACGCGATTCACGCGAATTGAAGTGTCCTTCGTCACTTTGACTCAGCGACATGGCATTGGATCCTGTCTCTGGAACCTTTCCAGTTCATTGCAAATACCTCACACATTCCTTACTCGAGCTTTTCTGAAAGGATCGCTATGGTTTTCACAGATCGACCTCGCCGATTCAACATCCGCAGTCTTGTTGTTTGGAAGATCATGCTTTGGGGTCCAACTCCCTTCTGTGATTGAATCGCGGTGCTATTCTTCAGTATTATTCCATCTCCAGTCGCACCAGCTGCAGACCCAACTGGGTGAAGCGGAGAAAGTTTGATTGATACTGAATCACTGGTGACCTTTTGCACATATCATAATTTTCTTTTGCTTATAGAATATAGTTTTAGCCCTAGGTGGATATGGCTGGAGAGAATCGTCATACTTATTACGGTACCAACTGTTTTGAAACTTGTGCAATACGGTGTGTCTGACAATGTCAACAACCGGCGGCTGAGTCGACTTCGTATGATTAAGTGAATGATGGCTATTCTCAGAAGACGCTGTTCTTGGCAAGAGAAAGAGGATAAGCTAGCATTGAAGTGCTCGTTTTCTTCACCGCCTGCATTCGCGGCACACAATGCACTTTCTTTTTAAAGCGAGAGATCAAGCTAAGACTGTCAGGCTTGATCGATTGAAAACCCAACTTGGCAAGGAATCAGGAAAGGATGCCAAAGACTGCTCATCTAACCGTCTTACCTGTGATGCACAGATATGCGCTTGAGTGCGTCGTGCTTTTGAGGATCGAAAAGTGGCTCATCAGAAGACCGCGTTCAACGCAAATCTCGAAAACAACGAAAGAACGGTCGTGATTCCGAATCCCGTCATCACACTCTATTTTTTGGCTCCCAAATCCCTGTCTCAATCCAACAGTGGCTTTCGAAAGAGTACCAAGCCTACTCCCACCACATGTACGTCCCTGGACAGAGTTCACATGACCTGCTTCTTGACGCTAAAATGTCAGCTAGCACGGCAAGATCACATCGCAATTCCATCACAAGACCGCAACTGGTTAACGGCTTAGTAGTCGATTCCAGCCATGTGACTCGACCGTCGCCGGGACGCATCAGTGCAAGAAGCAACAGCTCATGGTTTCGTAAAATCGGAATATCCCCGTCACCCAATTTCATAATTCGACAAACAAATTGATCGAATTTCATGTTTTTCAATCTTTGAATGCGTACTTACAGCCCAACAACAGCTTAGTCACAGAACCTTTGCAAACAGAATCGGAGGAAACGGCGCTCACGGCACCCAAATCCGCAATCGAGAGGAGCGTGATGCCTTCGGTGCTGGCTTGCATTGTACTCCCCTTTCTTTTGGGAACCGACTTTCGTCCCTTTTCTTTCCAACCAACATTGTGAGAACCGGAATAATCTAAGCAAACAACAAAGCCATCGGACAAGCCATCGGACAAACCGAACCTTGACGAGGTGAGGAAAAGAGTGATGGAACCCCAGCTTGAATTGCGCGCAGGAGCAACTTGCGGAGAAAGTGGAGGTCGACGTGCAGATTTACTTTTCTGTCTCCACCACAGTACTGGGCTGGACTGTACTAGACTATCCCCTTGATGAGGAAAAGCATCTCCAACGCTGCTCGGTCAAGGAGAGCCCTGCCAAAGTGCAACTGGGCAGGCTCGGGAAACTGCAGTCCCGATCCACCGTGGCAAGCCAAACCAGCGCGCCAAGAGGTTCGGATGCCCGGGTGAACTGACCCCCGCTTCCGAAAAGTGCTGAAATTTTTATTTATTTTGCACGCCATGATAAAATATGCAAATTCAATGGAATTTTGTCCATTTGTTTCATATATATATATATATATATATATATATATCTGTGTGTGTGTGTGCGCGCGCGCAAATTCATATTTGCAATCAGAGGCCCCAAATTAAGGTAGGTGGTCCATAAAGCGACCATTTAAGCGTTAGAGCTGAATTTTGGGGAGGTAAAATATCTTGAAATATTTTTCAATAAATTTTCTTTGAAAGACAAGAGGAATGACATCCAACCCAAGTTATTTCATATTTTTTGGAGCTTTGTGGAATTAGTTATGAGATTTTGAAGTTGAAAGTCATAGGGCTCTAAAAGCGACTGCCTCCTAGAATGTACAAGGTTTGTACATTTCGGTATATTGTAGAAAGAAAAATGTACCTTTGAGTCATGTTTGGTTCAAAATGCCCTATCGGAATTTGAGCCTCCTACCTTAGCTATGGTAGAGGGATACATTTCTAACCGGTGCCTCATCAGCATTTAATAGGGTACCGTAACTTCAACCAAGGTTGGAATGGATTTATGTTTTCTTCATAGAGTGGATGTTTTTGTACTTTTCAAGGTTTGAACCAATAAATTCGTGACACATACAATAAGTGAGCAAGAAAGTAGGAATCAATGAGTGGAAAAGTAGCTCTTGAATGATAGGAATTGAATGATTCTAGGTGTTGGTCAATGGTCAAGTCCATTTTTTGTCTTTCAAAATTTATAGTAATTTCAATTCAAGAGATAAAATTACAAATTTTTTAGAAATTCCCATCATTTCTATCAATGCACCTCTGAAAATATTTGCTATGCCTTGCACTACCCTAAATCATGTCCAAATGTGCTTATTTTATCCATTGTGAGTCCCTCTACCTTGAAGGAGGGAAGATCATTTTTTCAAGCACAAAAGTACAAATATAAGGGACTTTTTTTTCTTGCACCATAGAAATGACTTGGAAGAGATGATCAAGGGAGCCAATTAGCTCCAACTTCAAAGCATTCTTCTTCAGAGATTGGGATACTCCTTCTTTCAATCATTAGGAGTGGGTTTAGATTAATGTACAAAGAACCATTGGTTGGTTGGGTAGTTGCAATACGAAGAGATCCTACTTTTTGAATGGTTAAAAGACACCCCCTAATATCGGTTAATAATCTTCTAGGGCAACCTTGCTAGTTCATTGTACAAATTAGATTTTTGCTTGATTCTACCAAAAAACTATTCATTAACATATGTCAAAGTTACATACTATTTTGTATTTTAAAAATTGAACTAATTATTCTACCTACAAAAAGAGAGGAATTTGATACAATTGATGGCATTAGCTTCTGCAATACTAGAATAGTGGGTTTGGACTTGTCGTTTGGGGGAAGAAGAGTAATCTTTATGTTTTACAACAAAATAGACATCAAGATTGTGAGTTCTTTTAAGCATATAGAAGTGATTATCGCCTTGCAAAAATATTGTCTTTTCCTATGGATTTTCTTATACATTTTTTTTGGAATGATGGGTTTTAAAGGCATATCTTTGTACTTTTAGATAAACCTTTGTTGAAGATGGTGAAGAAGATTTAGTGAATTGGAAGTTGATAGAAGGGTTAGGCTTTGATTTTTATACTATTTTGGTAGCACAACTTTGGCATTAGATGAGGTTTGAGGCCTCCGGAAGACCACAAGTTATCAAACTATGAAAACACAGTAATTGCTACGAGGAATGCAAAAACACCGGAAGTTGACGTGGCCAAGCCCGTGCCATGTCATTAATTAATTAATTGTTTTTAAAATTGTTTTTTTTTTCATTTAACAAATACAAACTTTATTTCATTTAAAAAGAAATTGTTGGCCTAACAACGGCCAACAATTTCAAGAACTAACCCAAAACAGCCTTCCTGAGGCCTCAAATCTCATCTAATGTGTGGATTGTATTCAAGTAGAATTGTCAATATTGATACAATAAGAGTTAAAATGTATGATTGCATGATGCAATATTATTTTGACATACCTAAGTTTGGTTTAGGCATTATTTAACCCCTAAAGCCCTGAACCCCGTTTTTTGAGATTATAAATTTTTTGGGCAGCTCACTACGGATGGAGTTTCTATTTTTTTTCTTTGAAATTTTGATACAATGTGTGCCCGAGGAGTAGCTTTAAGGCCTGACAATTTTCATAACTTTTGACTTCCCGGTTGAAAAGTTATAGCAGGATATGTTGTTTCCTTTACTTGGCGGGCAACCCGGGCAGCTGAAAAAACTTCTTCAAAAAAACTTTTTTTTTAAAAGTGAAATTTCAAATTGGTTCTTTAGGTTTATACAGACATGGGAAGCTTTGAATCAATCCATTTTGATCAATTAGTCAAAAGTTATGAAGATTTTGAGTTTGGGGTGGTTTGTGGCCAGTTATAGAATCTCTATAGTCCAGAAAAGTTTGAAATTCTTCATTTAATTCAATTTTTCATATTTTTGGAAAAAAATAAAAATATAAGGTGTAGATTGTTTATTACAACATCTTAACCATTGGGATTGAAAATTTTTAATTCCATGAATAAAATGTTCTCAATTTAGTATTTTGGCTCATTTTTTACTTCTTTCTACTTACTTATTTTTTCGTATATGTTGTACAATTCCAAATGGTTTGTCAACTCAAATGCTTATATCTTGCAATCTACACGGTGGAAATTTCTGAAATTTTTTCCACATGTTTACAAACCACCTTACTACAAGATCCTAGGGTTACATGAGTCAAAAATGTGTTTAAAAAAAAATTGCACTTGTATTAGAAATGGCAGTTTTGGAGCATTTTTTGGTGAAAACATAGTCAGGGCTTTAGGGGTTAATTTAGGTTGGTAAGATGCAATTGACTATTGTAGATAGATAATGTTTTCATAATGTACAAAAAGGAATGCTTGAGGGTTTGTAGGATTGTCTCATCACTAGAAGATCACTTGTGCATTGTATATGTCTTGTTTTGGTGTTTGTGTGCATGCAATAAATGCATATCATTAGACAAATGAAAGCACTACCACTAAGTCCTTGAGGGATTTTTGTCTTGCAACTTGGTCAAAATTCAAGAAGAACTACTAGAGGCAACCAACTCACTCAAACTTTTAGAAACAATTGTCCTTCAACCACAATATAGCTTCCCTAATATACTTGCATCTAGTCAATTGTAAGCATTATGAGTAGAAGACTTGTCTAGTGGCTTTATAGGGAGGGAGAATATAGAGATGGGTGTAAACAAATCATTTTAGAAGCTATTGCAAGTAGCAAGCACCTCATCACACAAGTGTTTTTTGGCTTATCGAGATCTAACTATGAATTCAATATATTGAAGGACTCTCCTTTTGTCTATAGTATAATGACTTGTGAAGTACATGGTATGCATTTTGTATTCAATGATTGTAGCTAATAAATGAATATGGGCAAAGCTTTCATAAACAACATAATGAAGAACAATGTACTTTGTTTTCTATGAAGAAACAATGCACAAAGACATTGGCAAGATGTATATTGGCTCTACAATCATCATTAAAAAAATCCAAAGGATGGGGTTCATTTCAAAATACCTTACTCACTTGTTGCATCCTTTGCTATATGATATTTGAAGGAAAAAAACATTAAAGTTTAAGAAGACTTACATGGAGATATGTCAAATGACATGGCATCAATGTACAAAAGCTTTTGCCGAATACAATAGAGTAATACAATGCAAACATTCACCATTAATTCCATATTGATCTTATAAAATTCTTTTACACACCCATGTGCACACTAAAAGGTTATAGTTTGGCTTGCATAAATATCTCACATTTTTTCAACAATTGACTTTAAAAGCTTTGATCATTAAATTCTAATGTCCAAATTATGTTATTTGTCCCAGAGACATTGATAAATGTCAGCATAGGGACTCATTGGAAATAGACATAGTCGTAGTTAATCATGGGATAACCACCTTTAAAGTTGTCAAAAGGATGAGTAGATTTTGGTGCTCCAACAACTCCATCTTCTACAAAATATTTGTCACCTTGACCTTGATGGAAACAACAACATGCATGTGCATTGCTTCTATTCATACCTTACCTTTACATGAAATCTCCTTTTTATTCTTCATGCCATTCAAACTCTCCTTTAAAGCTTCATTCTAATCCATATCTCCCTCAAATTCACTAGTACTAGTCTACCATTAAATTCTTGGTCTTATAAAGGATTTTTTCTTATCAACATAATTCATAACTTTTTGAGTACTCCACACACTTTAATAAACCCCATATGTGCTCACATATGAACTTATGTTTCCCATGGTCTAAAGTAGTGCTAGTAGCCTCTCCAAAAGGATGAATTTATCAATGGGAAAAACTCTCCCCGATTTTGGCCTATGAATTCTACATTTTGTAACCTCTCCATTAGAGGATTTTTGAGGCCATTGGAAGACTGCAAGTTCCTGGACTGCGGGAACACAATTTCTACCGGGTGAACAAAAATCCTACATGGTCTAGAGAGTGCCTTGTCATAAATTTTTATTTTTTTGGAAATTTTTTGAGTCTTTTTTCATATTTCAAGACCCAAATTTTTTTTTGATAAATGTTGGCCTGACAGCAACCAGCAGTTACGAGAATAGTTTTGGAGAACAACCCCAAAACGGCCCTTTGGAGGCCTCAAATCCCCTCTAATGCCTTCTTAGCACCAATTATCTCTCATTCAAAATATAAATTCAAAATTTTCGAATTTTATGATCCATGATAAACAATTTTTTTCTGTAGGAATGTTCCCATATGAAATTCTGCAAAAAACTGCAAAAATTGCAAAAACTCAAAAGTACCGTACTAATTACTTAGCGGCATGCAATTTCACAGACAATTTCTAGGTTGGCAGTTGTTATAGAAATCGAATTGGATTTGGAGAATCCCAATTCCCAAGTGATTGGTGCAGAATGTATACTCCTAGTCTCCTAGAGCACAATGGGATCGACTTTGTAATGAATGCGAGTTTGAGGAATCCTACTTGTAATTAATTATATTGACATGCTATAAGGTGAACGGCATGTGATAGGGTAGAGGTATCCATTACCAATAAAATAAACATACTTGGACATGATCTAGGGTAGTGCAAGGCAAAGCAAATATTTTTAGAGGTGCATTGACAAAAATAATGGAGATTGGGTAGTTTTATTTGTTGAATTGAATTTACAATGAATTTTGAAAGTCAAAAGTTGGGCTAGACCCATGACCAATATGTAGAATCATCCAATTTTGATATTTCAAGAACTACTTTCCTACTAATTACTTTCTACTTTTGTACTCACTTATGTGTCATTAACTTATTGGTCTAGACCTGGAAAAAGTACAAAGACACACACTCCAAAGAAAAAATAGAAATTCATTCCAATCTTGGTTGGAAATATGGTACCCTATTTAGTGTTGATGGTGTGTGTGTGTTAGTAATGGGTACTTCTATTATATATATTATTATAAGGGTTAATGCAAATGCAACTAATGAAAAATGAAAATAAACAAAACAAATATTCACATTGTGAAGAGGTCATCTTCACTTTCTTATTTCAATTTATTTTTAGAAAAATTGTGTGATTTAAAAGGAGTTAAGAAAAAAACATCACTTGTGATTGTACTTAGGAAAATCGATTATTGTTTAAAAACTAGTGATATGACATATTTCTAGTAGAAAGGAGGTATTTGAGCACCAAGGAATAGTGTACGTATTATACTCAAGCAACATCACACTCTTACATTATTCCTTAGCGCTCAAATACCTCTCTTCTACTAGTGTATGCCAATTGATAATGTTTAACCACTAAACATCAATGCATTCAAAAAGTCAATGCAACTTGGTCAAGCCCAAATGCAATTTTCAAAATAACTACTTTTGGAATTTGATTTAAACAAAAATAAAACTTGACAAATTTTATTTCTATTTTGATTCAAAATTTTGAAAACTGTTAAAAATTGAAAGAGTTTTGTAGTTGAAAGTTTATTGTGTTAAAATACAAATAATACAATATGGTGTATTTTTCATTCATAAATTTTTTAAATATTTATTTTTAATTTTAATTATAAAATGATATTTTAAATGATATCCTTCATTTATTATAAAAATTATTGATTATATATATAATAATTGATACAATTTGATTTTCACCTCTAAATTTTAAAAATCAAAATATTTTTATTTTTCTAGAAAATTTATTGAAAAAATACATACATAAAAAAATACATTTTTATACTAGCAAAAAATTTGAAAACTTTATACATCTATTAAATCAAAGGATAGATTTGTTTTCATAATCACATTTGACTTCAAGGTCTTTGTTGGTGTTGTCATTTTGAGTGTAAAAAATAAAATAACCAATTGAAAGATTATTCACAATAATCCTCACTACTACTTATACCTCTTGAAAAAATTCCAAATCATTTGAATTGCATTCACTATTGCTAGCATGTGAGCATAGAAGTGTGAGCTTGTGAGCCTCAAAGATGATGCACCTATTGTATAGGTGCTTATACTATAGAGACCTTCTATGAAAAGAGTATATTTATACTATAGATGTACCTACATTTTTACTATAAACACCTTCAAAGGTGGTAGTATATTTACTTGTTTACATATTAGAAGCTCACATGCTTGCATGTTCATGTTCACACACTAGCATCATTGGGATTGCATTTGCTATTTTTACTTATTTACATTTAATTTATACTATAAAAATGGTGAAAATTACAATATTTTACAAAATAAATTAGTCAAATTCCTTATAGTGATATACAATTCTAAATTTCAACCAATAAAAATTATTTATTTATTTGAAGATAATTCAAAAAGATAGACTTAGCATAAGAGGATTTTCAGCTACTGGAAGAGACTGCGAGTTCCCAGACGCTGGGAACGCATTGGGAACTCTGGGAACGCGATGCTGATGTGGTCGAGCGACTGCCACGTCAGAATTCTTTTATAAATTAATTTTAATTAAATATTAAATATTTTTTAAATATTTTTTAAAATCATTTTTTTTTCTCTTTAATACATTCTGAAGTTTTTTGAAAAAAAAAATTTTAATTTTTTTTTTCAAAATTCAAAAATTCAAACCAGCAGGGTGCTGGTCTGCAGCAGTGGGAACAATTTCGGGGAACACCCTTGAAACAGTCTCCTGGGGGCCCAGAAATCCTCTTATGCTTAAACAAAAGCGTTGACCATTTTACAATGGATCAAGTCTTCTAGGGAAGCTAATCCTCTTATCCTTTGTATAATAGGATATTTACAAAGTAAAACCTTGAAAATTATTACCTTATAGATGATAGGAAACTAGCATAAGAATCAACAACAATTAGATGGATGAAGAAAATTAAGATTGAATATGCTTCGGACATGTTTGCAGTCAACCATTATTTGAAATTTAAACATCTAGTCCTTTGAGGATTAGGATTTAATTAAAGATTATTATTCAATTATCCAATTAAGGTATTCTGTTATACAAAATATTTTGCCCGTCTCAAAATGATCTTCTAGTTCCCTTTAGTTTTATTGCAATGATGGTAAGGTAAAATAGCCCATTGTAATTGGATGACCTATAGTGGTCACCCATGGAATGCTCCCATCATGGTTATTTTTCATATATGAGATATGGGCCACAATCAATCCCTCATATGATATCAATGGGGTGATTAGTGACTTCATTAAAAATTTCTTACTTTTCAATATAAATTCATTGTAAGAATTGATTTTTTAAGTTGTCTATGCTAGAAAATATTGTCAGTATTTTAGGTGAGGAAATGAGCATTATAGATTCAAATTTTGTTGGCTCTGAGGTATTCTACAAACTCTTTTGGGCCATGATGCATTGAACACTTAAGAAATTCATAGCAAATTCATACCTTTTTGAAAAAATGTAATTTCAATTGCACTTGTTTCTTACACTTGTCTTATGAAAAAAATTGCAAAATTTCATCAACAACATGAGGCAAAATTCCTTATTCTAACCACAATGGGCTATTTTACCTCATGTTTGCATTTGGTATTAAAGAGTGTTAATACTAAGAGTCTTAGGAATTAATTTAGACATATTTTTGGATTGGATTGTCATTGCAAACATCACCTCCAAGACCAAATGTGAACAACACCAAGTGTTTAATACTAAGGTGGATACACCCCAAAGCACCACTTATTCATACTATGCCTAGTTATTGTTATTAGGCTTTAAAAAATTCATACAATCTTATTGGCAAGTAAAATCATGCTCCAATGGACAAAAAAATGCAGCATTTGGTTAAAATATGCAAAAGTTATGAAGGATCAAAGTTCGTTTCCAAAAGCACCATCTATAGTCTACGTACATCACTGATTATGAAAATGTACATTGATTGTAGATGGCGTTTTAAGAACAATGCGCTTTTGGGTGTATCTACCTTACACTTTGAAAAAAAAAAATAACATTGTTTTGTTTTTTAGAAAACACCAAACAATTTATTCAATTGGAAGATCATTTTGGAACAAAGAGAGTAGTTTGCATATTGGCTCTGACAATTTCACAAGTAAAAAAATTTAAACATAAGTGAGTGATAGATTTGATGGTCGGGTTTGATTGGCCCCCTCACCCAACCAAACCAAGTCAATCTAAAGGTGCAAGTAAAAATAAAAGCCACCTATTCTATACTCAATTAATTTACCTAGTGCACCTCTCATAGCTAATTTGGAGCCTCTAATTGCAATTTGAAATCAAAATTTGCAAAATTTATCATGAATTGAAAATAAAATATTTATCCCGACCAAATTGAGTGCATGACAAAAGTAGCACTTCAAGCATTAAAGTTGAGGCACCAACACCCAATCATTTAATCCTTAAATGCTGTAATGGATGTTTTATGTGCAATAAATGACAAATAATTTTTCCTTATAGGATAGAAGTGCAACTATTCATCCTTGGTATTAGGGGGTGAAAAGAGAGATCTTCTACAATATTTTGACTTCCAATGATTATATTTGACTTATTCAAAGGAGATGAAGTAACACAATTATATCAAGATGCATGATTCCACAGCCACCCATCCATCCTCCAAGGGTTAAGCGATTGTAGAGCAGATGGAGTACAATATGATGTGGTGGACATTTTTCCAATGTAGGAAGATAAGAAATATGGGAGTAGTAAAATTTTTAGAATTTTATTCATAAAATTGTATTTTAAGTGAATTTTGGGAAGCAAAATGTGCATTTCAAGGGTTGCCAATGTCTAGAGTCTTCTAATTCTAATAATTTCATAACTACTTTTTGCTCACTTCTTTTGCTCACTAATTTGGAACATGTGTCATTACCTTATTAGTTGTAGCCTCGAATAGGACGAAAAATACGCAATTTAAGCTCTCATTGGAAATCTATCGTAGCCTTGATTGGGAATATTGTACCCCTATATGCTAGGAATTGGGCGTGGGGTGGTAATTGGTGCCTCCACCTTAGTCCAAGTGAATGTTTCTGCTCAACATTAAATCCTAACATCAAAGGTGGGCCTAGTAGGATAATTTTTGGATTTCCGGGATAGAAGTGAAAAGCCCCCTATTTTGTACCATACTTAAAATAAGCTCTATACTTCCCCCTGCTAATTTGGGGTCTTTGATAGAATTTACCAAAAAAAATATTTGCAAAAAAAAAATTCCTACATTTTCCCTCGAGGTAAATCCACCTTTGATAGTAGGATTTAACGTTTCCTGATCCTTCTTGAAAAATAATTGGTTCTAAGGGCAAAACACCCATTTTCATGCATGTTCCTTACAATGGACAGTAGATTCACCTAAATGTGTTAGTAGAGTTCCCTTAATGTATTCGCCACATGTGTGATTGTAATTTGCTAACACAATTGAAAGATACATAGGAAAATCTGGTTGGCTGAGTGCTGATTTTTGCAGGGTTCAGTTTTGGAGGCACCTACAGGACGGTTTCACAGGTCTAGAGAGCCAACACTTTAAAAATTTGTAAAAATTACATACTAATTCCGAAAAATCTAAATTTTTTTTGAATATTCATGATTTTCACTTGCTAATACTAGAAAAATATCATTCCTAAAAAATGCTACCTCCAACTATACTAAATTCCTTATTTTGACAATTTTGGGTGTTTCCACTGTACATGACTTATATGGTAGAACTATCCCCAACAGACTCTTCATTCACGCTGGTCAATTATGACCAGCGTTACTCTTCTCTTCTTCTAAGCTTGCTTTTCAGGAATCCCCGAGTGAGGAGTGAATGCTCCCTCAGCCCGGAGCTCCTTCAGCCAGTTCCTTCCTTCCACCTGGACTGAGATCCGTCCCGTGGCATGAACGTGTCGCCGCCCCGTCACCACGCCACGCTCCGTCCGCATGAGACATCATTTCGTTGCCCAGCACCAGGTGGCTCCTTTAAAGCTCCCCTTCAAAACACGGGCAGGCAAGGCTCACCCCAGCCAGCCTGCCTGTGCGGAAATTGAAGGAGGGGGCGATGCCTCCGTCTAAATTGAACTCAAGGTGGACTCATAATGTGGACGAAAAAGCTGAGGAGTACCAGTGATCTCAAAACTGTTTTTGAAATTTAGTGCAATATGCTACCTTTCAAGAGAAACAGGCATCAACTTTGGCCATCTTGAGAGTAAGGTAGGTACACCCCAAAGCGCCAGTTTTTCATACTGTGCCTAGTTCCTGTCATCATGCTGTTCAGATTTTAATACACTCTTGTTGGAGAGTGAAAGCATGTTCCAATGCACCAAAGAACAAAGGATTTGGATATCGTATGCAAAAGTTATTAATAGTCAAAGTCTGTTTTTGAAAGTGCCATCTACAGTCTGCGAACATGACTGATTTTGGAAATGTATGTGCACTATAGATGACGCTTTTAGAAACAAGGCACTTTTGGGTGTACCTACCTTAGTAGCTGAACAAAATAGAAAAGAAAGGATTTTGCAAGTTGTGAAGGATTATGGAGAGTATTGTAAGACAAAACTAGCTAAATATGCTAATTCTACCATACATGAAGTTGCAAATTGGCTATCAAATTTTATTGTCTACTGTAATTTTGACTAAAATAACTCCATTACAAGCCTTTTTGTACAACATGATAGTAGCATAAGGATTTTTTTGGTAGAAACCAAGCGAAATCTAGCCAATTTTGAGAATGCTACTAAGGACCCATAAGTTGAGTTCATTTGATTCCACTCACTCAAATTCATATTTACTAGTGTGCCCCCTAGTGTTGCCACAATCAAAATCAAAGTAAAAGTAATTTTCTAATTTTTTAGAACAAAAAGTAACTAAAAAATGCATAACTTTCTCACTATGTATGAGGATGCTACCCATGCACCCCTCTTCACGGAGGGCTTTTTGATGGTACCAAGAACATGACTAGAGGATGCATGGTCTAAGAGATCTCAATGTGACAAACAAAACAAACAAACAAACAACTTATCTTAAGGTGTTATTAAATTAGAATAGACTAGTATGCCTTGTGTTGTTGCCATAATCAAAATCAAAGCAATAATAACTTTTTAATTCTTGAATGCATAAAATCTTTGAAATTCAAAAACTTTCACACTATAGGTCCAAAGGCCATGAAACCAAGCTAGTTGCCAAGGGCCTTTCAATGGTACCAAGATTGCGACCAAAATATAAGTAAAAGTAATTTTCTAATTTTGTAGAACCAAAAATAACTAAAGAATCCATAACTTTCTTGTCCTGGGTTGGAAAGCCAAAAAAATAGCCGGTGCACCCCTCCTCGCCAAAAGGTTTTTGATGGTACCAAACACGCCACTTTGGGACAGACAATCCAGGAGATTTCAACGTGACAAACAAACAAAACAAAACAAATAGTATGTCTTAAAGTATAATTATTAGTATACCCCATGTTGTTGCCATAAGTCAAATCTAATTTTTAAATGCATAAAAACTTTGAAATTCAATAACTCTCATACCATAGGTCCAAACACCACGAAACAAAGTTCATGCACCCCTCTTGCCAAGAGCTTTCTGACAATACCAAGATTACAACCAAAATCAAAGTAGAAGTATTTAAAAAAAATTAGAACCAAAAATAATTCAAAAATCCATAAATTTTACACTATAGGTTGGAACACCATGAAACAAAGTCCATGCACCCATCCTCACTAAGACCTTTTTGATGATACCAAGCATGTGATTAGGGGACGCACAAGCTGGGTGATCTCAATGTGACAAACAAACAAAATAAACTATTTGTTTTAAGGTATAGAAGATTACTGGTGGTCCCACTTCCTTTGAGACGCAAATTTCTTTGAAGTTGGAGAAATTGGTAAGAGAAAAGAAGAGCCAATGACTTGTGTCATTCTGTATAAAGAAGATGGCCCCCCCTATTTGTTTGTTTTTAATTTGCAACAATTGTCCACGTTGTTACATGCAAAGCTCCTCAAGTCATGTACAACCAACTAAACAACAAAATTCTTTGAGAAATTTTCCAATGAACCAATTTCTTCACCTTTGGAAGAAAAGAATCAACAACCTCAATTCTTGGAGAATTCTGAAACCAAAAGCTACAAAATGGCCAACCTTGACATGATACGTCTTCATTCTCTGAGAATTGAACTTAGGTTGAAGAAGGTGTGACTACCTCTAATAGACATAGTCAAATGTTCTTCACCTCTATTGGAATTCTTGAAAAACATGCATTTGATGTTTCCTTGTTGGTTGTTAATAGTAGAAACAAGTCCAATTCTTCAAGAATTTAGAGTGTTTTTTTTCCTCCAAAGGTGAAGAAATTTTTTCTAATTTTTTTAATTAGATTGGTTGTGCATGGCTTTCGAAACTCCCATCCACTTTTTAGGTAATTTGTTCTCTAAGGATTGATTCTCTTTGCTTCAAATAGCAAAAAATTAAAGGAGGTTATACCTTCTTTATATGGAACTACTTCCATTGGCTCTTCTTTTTTCTCACCAATTTCTTTGACTTCATAGAATTTGTTTCTTGGAAGAGGTATGACTATCCTAATACCTTGTGATAGAGAAATTGTGAAAATGTGAAACACTCAGTTCTGGAAGGTGTTCACTTCCTCATAGAAAATTCATTGTAAGATTCATTGACAAGTCAAGAAGAATGAATCCAACTTGTAATTGAAAGTTAATTTTGTTTGAGCCAGTCACACAATGAAAGCATTGCTTGCGCCTACCTTAACCCTGTAAATTTGAAGACTATGTTTCATAAAAAATACTCGAAAATTGCCATTTCTAATACAATTACCAAATTTTGGAAAAAGTACATTCTTAGACACATCTAACTATGTCTAAGTATAGGATCTTATAGTATGTTGACTTGAAAACATGTGGAAAAATTTACAAAAAATTTCACCATATAGATTGTAAGATGTGAGCTTTCAAATCCACAAAAATCCTTCCTTTGACCTTGCAAAAATCTACACTTCACAAGCTCAAATTTATTTGAAAAAATGTCTAAAATAGTGGTCTTGTTTTGATTCTTCAAGGCAAGTTAGCTATATCCTTGAAATTTTTTAGATTATTTAGAGTTGGACAACATTTAGGAAAAAAATAGTAAGTAGAAAGAAATAGAGAATGATTCAAAATATTTAATTGTTGATAATTTAGTTATGGAATTGGAAAATGCCAAATGCAATGGTTTTAATGTTGTACTCCATAATAAACAATCTACATCCTATGATTTCATTCTTTTACAAAAAATTGAAAATTGAGTAAAATATATGACTTTAAAGTTTATTTTAGAGTAGAGAATCCATAATTGCTTGAAAGCAAAATTCTTTATAACTTTTGACTCATTCATCAAAATGAGATGATTAAAAGCTCTCCATATATAAGTAAATTTAGAAAACTAGTTTCAAATTTTTGTTTATGAAAAAAGTAAAATTTTCCAATTTGGTTGAATTGCACACAAACAAACAAAGTAATATATTAGGCCATAATTTTTTACTCATATTTCCAAATGTCTTGAATTTTAGTGCATATGAATGGTATTCTATATAGTTGAGCCCAAAACATAGAAACCTCTAATCACACTTAGTTGCTCCAAATTGCTATGTTACCAAATTTAACAAGCTAGTTGTTTAGGGGTTAAATTTTGTGATTGTGTAAGTTATGCTATCATAGAAGGTAGATTAGCAAATTACCACCAACTAAAGTTCTTTTTTTGAGTGAAATTTTGCTTATAAACAATGCCAATTTTTTTGTAGAGAATATTTGGTGAAGTATTTTTCTTTTTATAGTGGATGAAATTATATAATGCTACAAATCTTAGGACCATATTTTTCTATTTTGGATGAATGTTTATTTTTTGAATGAATAAATAATTTTCTTCCATATATAGTGCAAATTTCATCCATTATTGTGAATGGAAATGGCTTCATTACTCCACCAATGATCACACATTTGTCCACCTTTATGGCTAAAATTGGTCTTGTCAAGATGCAATAATTTTTATATTCATTGCTAATTCAATCATCCCTTATCATTAATGACAACTCAAATATTGAAAATACTTTGAGCCAAGATGCAATCTATCCCTTAAAATAGATACTTAGTTTTGTTTTGTTTGTCATGTTGAGATCTCTTGACTTGTACGTTTTCCAATTCCTTCCTTGATTTTGTTGGAAAGCTCTTGGCAAGGAGGGGTGTACATGCTTGGTTTTGTGTCATTCCAACTTACGGCAAGAAAATTATTGGATTTTCAAAGTTTTAATGGATTAAAAAATTAGAAAATTACTTTTACTTTAGTTTAGGTTGTGGCAACAACACAAGGCACACTAGTAATTCTTGGATTCACTCATAAGAGCATTTCTGGCCCCCAATGAGACTGTTTCAAGGGTGTTCCCAGAAACTATTCCCACTGCTGCAGTCCAGCCCCCTGCTGGTCTGAATTATCGAATTAAAAAAAATAAAATTCAAAATGTTTTAAGAAGAAAGAAAATGATTTAATAAATTTTTTTTTTCAAGAAAATATTTTTAAAATACTAATTAATTAATTAATATTTTCTGACGTGGCAGTCACTCGACCACATCAGCACTGCGTTCCCTGCGTTCCCAATGCGTTCCCAGCGTTTGGCAACTCGCAGTCTTGTACAACAGCTGAAAATCCTCTTATGACTAACTTCAATGACATTTTAGTACCTTCAACCTCAAGGGACAAAAATAATTAATGGTCTAATATTAAAATCCCACAATTAGACGAGAATGAAGATGATTGATGATTAAGTGAAGGTTGAATGGAAAAAAAACATCTTAGTATCACATAATGTAGTTAATAATGAATAAATTTTTTAGTATTGTGGACATCTTGGACGTGCAAAATAATGAATTCAAATTCAAATTTTGAGGCTCAATGATTTTAAAATGGAAACTATAACCTCTTCTTGTAGTCATATGTTTTATATATAGGAAAAACATCATAAATATGGACCATAAATAAGTAACATTACAAGGATTTCAATCAACAATTCAATTTGACATTACTTAGTACATTCTTTGTTAATCGTTTTTAAAGGATGAAAATAACCTTTTGTAAAATGTTTTCAATGACATGAAAATGTGATAAATATTGTGCAAGTAATTTATTATTAATTCTCTACAATGTAGTACACAATGATTTTATTTTGATTTTTGAAAGCTTTTCAGTTAGATATTTTGTTCTTATTCACTATGCAAAACCATTGATAATGATTGCATAAAATCAAGTTCAAGACATAGATTACATTATATCAAAACACATGGATCACTAAAATATCAAAGATTCCATGATCTTTTGACTAAGGAGTACATTCACAATGAAAAACACTTGGTAACCAATTTATTGAAAACATTTTGCTTGATTCTTTGGAAAACAACATTCATACAAAATTCTAGAATTCTTGACGAAAAATGTTTTCTATCATCTTGTTATTATTTAATTTTTAACTTATATAATGGTACTATGGATGATCTTCACTTATAAGAAAAAATGCTCTTACTAGAAAGCAATGCATTACTAAGAGGGAATTATACAAATAAAAGGATTGTCATAAAGGGTTAACAAAGCCCAACCAATAAGATCTCCTTTATTGCAATTTTTAATGACAAGGATATTGCTATGGGCACAAAATTATGTAGGTGTAGTAAAACAAGTAGGAAAAGGTTTTGATGAAAAAAAATATAATGCTTAATCATATAGGATTGCTATTTTGTGAGTTTAGGAGTGTGAGCCCATGAGCCTAGAAGACCATTCACCTATGGTATAAGTGTTTTTGTTAAAAAAACCCTTCTATACTTATAGTGTGTTTATATTATAGATACTTATATTATAGGTGCTTTTATTATGAGCACTTTCAATGCTTGTAGTATATATACTTATATATGTGCTTAAAGCTCACATACTAACACTATTGCTTGATCATACAAGAATTCTTGCACATTCACTTTTCAAACATAATATGCAAATTGCAATCTAAACCTTAAACTAGACTATTTATTTATTCATTTATTTGTTTACTTATCATAGTGAGATCTCCAAAACCATACATCCTTTGTTCATGTTGTTTTTGGTAAAATTAGAAAGCTCTTTGTAAAGAGGAGTGTATGGGCCTTGTTTCATGGCAATAGACCTATGATGTGAAAGCTATAGATTTTTGAGTTATTTTTGAATTTTGAATTACACTGAATTATACTAAATTATGCATTTCTTGAAGCATGCATTACTTGGTTGGTTTTTGGGTATTCTTAAAAATCTCTCTTTGAGGGAAGGTGCATAGGCTTTGTTTTGTGGCATTTGGATTTGTCTTATAAAAGTTATTAAATTTTAAATTTTTTATGAATTATTATGAGTTAAAAAACTAAAAAACTACTTTTACTTCTTGTTTTGACCATGGAAACAACATAGGGCACATTAGTTTATACCATAAATGAGACTATTTGTTTTGTTTTTGTCTACTTGCTTCTTATGGTGAAATCTTGCAAATTGTATGAGTCTTTTGGTTGCATTATTTGCATTGCCGGAAATAACTCTATGAATAAGGGTGCATAGACTTTGTTTCATGGCATTGCTACTCATGTCAAAAATTGAAATATTGAGTTTTGAAGTTTTTATAAATGAAAAAATTAGATAATAATAATAGTAATTTTTTTATTATATGGTAGTAATAGTACTAGACTGCCGCCAATGCCATTTTGTAACAAATAGATGATAGTTTAAGGTCATAAAGAGATTAGAAGTAGTTTCTTCATCCATTTTTTTAATGACCTTTCATTTTAGTTACAATGTGCCCTAAAGAGTCTATCACCTCCTCTTTCATTAGTTCTCCACCTTCCTTTAAGAAAATCATAGGCCCTTGATTTTTTTTTAAATGCTTCCCCTCAAAAATGTTGTTGATTTCTCAAAAAATCACAATCCATTGATCTTTGTGAGATTTAATTTGAGCCATCCAAATATGAATTCAGAATATAATATCAAATATAAATATAGATACTTGAATACTAAATACGGATATGTATATGACCTACATATATCCTAGATATGGCATACAGATGTATATTCCATACTGATTGTATGGAATCCTACCTTCTCAAAATTATAAGAAGGTGTGGTGTGTGTATGTAAAATCAAATTTAATCAAATTTTAGTATTAAAATTATTATAATGAATGAAATTAAAAAAAATTTGAGCCCACTTTCACAATGGACTCAAATGAGGCAATTACTGCCTCACAAAGAGTATCCAATTGGTTTTTTAGTTTAACTAATGTTTTTTTTTCATGTAGTTAAGATGTAAATAAATAAAAACAACGGATGGCAAAATCTAAATTTTTTGTGGAGTAGAGAAAACATGTAATTGCATCTTTGAAAAATAAATAATTTTTTTTCATACTTATCTAGTTCCAAAATGGCAACAATTTGAGTGATGACTAAACAAGGCTTGAAATCAGTGGTTATAGGTCCGTCTTTTAAAGGTTAACCCTTAAACGCTGCGGCAGACATTTGGCATCCGTTGAATGAAAAAAAATCTTCCTTTGGAAGATAGAGGTGCAACTTTTCATCCTCAATATTAGAGGTGAAAAGGGGAGATGTTTTATAGTGTTTGGACTTCCAATGAATATATTTAACTTATTCAAAGTAGATAATGTCACACGACATCAAAATGCATGATTTCAACAGCCACAAGTCCGTCCTTCAAGGGTTATCCAAATGCTAGGGAGGATTGATCTCCTCATTGCCATGTCAAAAGGTAAACACAAAAATTGCCCCTTATTTTATGCCATGTAAATTTTGTATTTTTTCACCTCCACTATTTCATTTGGGGCCTTTGATTGGTAAAATGAATTCAGAATTTGCAAATTTTTTCATATGGGCAAAATAAAAAAGTCCAATATTTTTTCTAAAGGTAAAAAATGGGGTAAGGCTTGAAATCAGTGGTTATAGGTCCATCCTTTAAAGGTTATCCAAATGCTAGGGAGGATTGATCTCCTTATTGCCCTGTCAAAAGGTAAACACAAAAATTGCCCCTTAATTCATGCCATGTAAATTTTGTATTTCTTCACCTCCACTATTTTATTTGGGGCCTTTGATTGGTAAAATGAATTCGGAATTTGCAAATTTTTTCATATGGGCCAAATAAAAAAGTCCAATGTTTTTTCCGAAGGTAATTTCCGAAGGTAAAAAACGGGGCAGGAAAGGGGTCACCGAACCTCCCCAGAAGGCTGTCACCGTACAAAGAGTTTCCTGAACGAGGCAGAGGCCCAACAGATCCCCTTCAATCCCTTGATGGAGTTCCTGCTCTGACTGGTTCCCTGGTTTTTAATTTTATTATTAATCTATTATCAAATATAATAAAGAATTCCGTCTACCCGTGCAGTCAAGAACGGGGGACACCAGCTGGGTCAGTCCGTGCATGCCCGGGACCGCGGGCACGGTCGACGGCCCCTCCGTAGGCCGCGGTCATAGAGCTCTGGGGCGGGTCTGACCCAAGACGCTGGCAGGGGATAGGCCTTGACCCTGGCTAGCTCCCTGCGGGTGTGCTCGCCTTGCTGCTGTGCTGCTCCCCGAGGGTTCCGTCGTTGCCTGCTGCCGCAGCACCACTCCGCCCTCGTCTTTCGCTACTCTCGCGCGCGCCTGCAGCTCTCCGTCGCCTGCTGGACGTCGAGCGTCTTCGGCTGGCCATCTTTCGCGCCTGGAATCTTCAATTTTGAGGAGCTCTGGAATGCGCTCGAGCTAACCCTAGGGAGGGGGCTCGTACGACGATGTTGTGGTTGCTCTCCGATGAGGGGAGCGTGTTTAGGAGCGAGTTGACGGCGTGGTGTGGATGGTGACTGCGGAGTCTGGACGCGAGCAGATCCGGTTCGAGTTTGGTAGTGGTGTGGGGAACTGCTTTGAAATTGAGGGAGAGGTTGGTCGCGGGTTCCGCGTTTTATGGTGTTTGAGGGGGAAGAAGACGAAGCATATCTGTGAAGAAGAGGAAGTGTGAAGATCCAGATCTTCGGGAAGGGTAAGGATGTCGCGTGGCGTGGACGCTGGAGTTGTGACCACGGCCAGGGAGTTATTGCGGAGGACGTTGGGGATAAGAGACTGAGGAGCTTAGTTTGGGTTTGGGTTGTAAATAGTGGTGCAAGAGAGTGGTGGATAGTTTGAATAGAGTCCGGGGCGTGATTGTAAGACGGAGGGATACTTGTGCCGATTGCTATTGTAGGGGATGAACCTTTAAGGGCGGTTTTCTGATTGTGCCGAATGCAGCGGAGGAAGTTGCCGATGCCTGCAATGAGGTATGGATGGTGTCCGACGAGTGTTTGACGGTGCGGGGTCTACGTGGATGGCTTAAGGTGTGGTTGATGCTGGTGAAGAGAGCGTTGGAGGGTATTTGGTGTGAGGTGAGCGGTGCGAGGTTGTGCAGCAGGTGGAGTATGTCTGGTGGTCAGAGGTCGTCCTCCATGATGCCGCTCAAGAGCTTGATACGAGAATTTCAGGAGATGAAGGGCGGGATAGGGAGCATTTCCCGGCGAAGCTTCGAGCTGAAGTTCCCGCACCATCACAGGGGGAGGTCCAGCGGGATGGTTCTGGACGAGTCGCAGTTGCGACCGGAACCACCGGTGGAGCAGAGCTGCTGGGCCAACATGCCGCCGGAGCTCTTGCGGGACGTGATACAGAGAGTGGAGGCCAGTGAGAGTGCGTGGCCGAGCCGGAAGCATGTCGTGGCTTGCGCAGCCGTGTGCAGCTCGTGGAGGGAGATAACCAAGGAGCTCGTCCGGACGCCGGAGCAGTCGGGCCGGTTGACGTTTCCGATCGCTTTGAAGCAGGTAGGGTTTGATGTGAGGGGAATGTGGTTGGATCGTGGAAATGGAAAAGCTTGAAGCTTACCATTAAGCTAGGATATTGGAATACCGACGGGTACTCGATTAGAAGTCGTTAAAGTGATCCTTCTGCGATTCTGCAGATGTGGTTTTCTTCGTGTGTGGTACATGAAATGAATGGAACTATGTTGTGAGTATTGTCTTAGTTCTGTTCTCCTCGAACCTTGCCGTCGGTAGGTTCGATAATTGAACGGACGCTGGATTGAAGATGGTCCTAGTACCACTATTGTTATTTCGCCATTAAGGACAGTATTGGAAGTGTGCATGAAGAGGCTAGAATTGTGCACGGTCGGTATGAATATATGTACCGACGGATGCTCGAGTGAAAAGGGTTCAAGGAGAGCAAGGGTATCCTTTTGGATTCTACAGATGTGGTTTTCCTGCTTTGCACTCCGGTTTCTGGTTCTTCGTGCATCATATGGGAAAGAATGAACGAGATTTGGGGTTGTGGAAGGCGAGCTGGATTGAATGTGGTCTTAGTATCAGTTTGATTTTCCGTTTTATCATCAAGGGCAATAGTGATAGTGTGCATGGATGGCTATGAAATGAGCACGTTCGGTATCTATTGCATTCATTGACCCTGTCGTTTTTGCTGTTTGCAGCCTGGACCTCGTGAGAACACCGTGCAATGCTTCATAAAGCGGGACAGGACTACCTCAACATACCAGCTCTTTCTAGGTCTTCCTCCCAGTGAGTTCCTTTCAAATCATTGCCCGATCTGACCAAATTGTCTTGATGTAGCAGAAATCTTTTGGCTCGGTCCTCAATTGCTTTACTGTACAAGATTGGATCATTCTTTACTGGAATGCATGGATTGATATGCTTGCTTTTATGATGGATATACAGTTTGAATTTTTTGCGCAGTGTTGGGCAAGCAAGTTTTGGGCAGAATTTTTCTTCATTCCAAACCATGTTTAGGTCGCTTATTGTATTGAATGCATGGATTGACACAGCTTTGGTGGAGAACGGCAAGTTCCTTTTAGCTGCAAGGAAGTTTCGGCGGGCAACCAGTACCGATTACATAATTTCTATCAACTCTGAAGATATGTCAAGAGGAAGTACTACATATGTTGGAAAACTGAGGTATTCACAATCATTATTATTTTTTGTCTTTCCCAGAGTATTTGACATTTCTGGTCCGAATCTGATGCGGATCTTGTAGTTAATTTATTAATGCATTTACATTCGTCATATTTTCCTAATTGTATCGGTTTGCGTTGCTCTTCTCCTTTAGGTCAAATTTCTTGGGTACGAAATTCACCATCTACGACAGTCAGCCTCCTCACAATGGAGTATTGGCATCTAACCGTGGCACTCGACGCATCGGATCGAAGCAGTTGTCATCTCGTGTACATTCTGGAAGCTACAACGTAGCACACATAGCGTACGAGTTGAATGTCCTGGGTACGCGAGGCCCCAGACGCATGCAATGCACACTCCACACAATACCCGCCTCTGCAATGGAGTTGGGAGGCAGTGCTCCCACTCCCACTGAGTTTACAGCGAGCACTCTGGAGGACACACACATTCCTTACTCAAGTGTATTGTCGTCCCCTCGATCAAAAGCGGCTGTAGTTGACAGCAGCACTTTGGAAGGCGAGTTTGTCTCGGGTCTTTTGAGCAAGGATGAGCCCCTGGTACTGAAGAACAAAGCCCCACGATGGCACGAACAGCTGCAGTGCTGGTGTCTAAACTTCCGAGGCCGGGTAACGGTGGCGTCCGTCAAGAACTTTCAGCTAGTGGCATCAACGGAGGCTCCACCGACGACCACGCAAAGCGACCACGACAAAGTACTGTTGCAGTTTGGGAAGATTGGGAAGGATATGTTTACAATGGACTACCGGTACCCTCTTTCCGCTTTCCAGGCATTTGCGATCTGTTTGAGCAGCTTCGATACCAAGTTGGCTTGTGAGTAGTAGGTTGTACAGCCGTTGTTCTCCTCAAATCTCGTCCATCATAGTTCAATCGCCATACGCAGCTTGCTCTAAGGGAAGAGTGGTGGACGCTACTCGGGCAGGTCTTGGTTTGGATTTGGGGAGACCTTCAAAGTATCTAGTAGGCAGGGGTTTGACTGCTTGGTTGAATTCGTCAAGGGCGGTTCATATCTTTCTACGCAGTTTCCAATCCTCGTCTCAACGCAGGCAGATTCCTGTAGCATTGGCAGTAGTCGTCACCTGATGATAAAAAGCATAGGCGGGTCCTTGACTTACTCTGGGTTTGTTAAGGTTACTCATTTGCTGAATAGCTTTAGCCACAGCTTGCTGTTCTGAGCTCTTCAAGACTGTAAATACGTCTAATCCTTGTGTTTGGCTTCTAGTATCTTTTTCTTTCCATTTATCCGTCTTGGTACGTCAGGCTTACTCTTTGAATTCGCCATTATCGCTGCTTTAAAATTTGGTAGTTTCTAGAATCGGATATGCTGTTGTGTCTTTGCTATTTACCGGTATTATAGCGGTGGCGAGGTTTACGGTTGAAGAGATTGAAGGTTCTGCTGCAGCATTTTTGCGTGATTTGAGAACTGGAGTTGTACTGGGTGGATAGGCTGTAGAGGTTTTTAGTAACTAGAATCTTTGGTGAGCGACTTATTGTTATGTGCCAAAAGGAGACGCTCTTACTGTGAGCAGTGTTGAAATGAAATCTTGCTCATCAATTTCTCTTGGTCCAAACGTCTAAGCAGATGAATGCTGAGGGATATGGGAATGCTTAGGGAATGTTTCGGGAGACTGAATTTAATTGGAGAGTTTCCATATTTGTGTAGACGATGCCCGTCTCTGAAATAAGTGAAATTGTATCCATCTTCAGTGGCAGAGTAGTATTTAACTTCGTCTTAGCTCGGCTCGTTTGTTCTGTTCGAACTTCGATGTACTGAAGTAAGGTTGTTGAATTGTAATAATGGCCAATGCTTTTGATCGTCCTTTCAAAGACAGTCTTCATTTATATGGGGATACATGGGAGCAGGGTTTTTTTTTTGGTTTTTGGACAAATGGTGATGTGGCCTTCCTTTCAAAAAGGTTTTAAGTTGATGGGCTCCTTAACTTATGAAGCTTTAATTGAAGGACGCCAGTTTTGAGTATACAATTTTGAATATGTAACTTTTGTATGCAATTTTGGCTTTGCATGAGAGATGAAATAAGATTTTAGAAACATGTTGGCAATGGTAAAGAGGACTATTATTTTTGTTGTCACATTTATACTCATTTTTTTCTATAGGCTTGAAGTTGCCTATTTTTTTTGGAGGAATTTGGGCATTTTGGGAGGTATGTGTTATGTATGTTGTATAAATTGATTTGACAAATCACATTGTTGGAGTGGGAGTTTAACTAAGTGGGTGAATTTTTCAACTTAAGTTTTACTTTCAAAACAAGGATGAAAAGCAAAATGTAGAGAAATGGTCCCCCCACCTTTTTTTTGGAACAAATGGGAAGGACCCACTACAGAAAAAACAATCACAGATGCAAGACGTGAGGACGGCCAAGCCTGAAGGCTGGACAATGAAGAGAAGAGCACAGCAAGAGAAAGGTTCCAAGACATCCATCTAATGGGAGGCCAGAATTGGTAAGAAGAGCCAGATCTTGTCAAATTTGGACCAGATGTTGGGGTCCAAGACGAACATTCTACATTGCGCTTTAACTTGTGCCGCCCTCCCAATTTCTCAAAGCGAGTTCCAAGAAGCATGTTGTAGAAGATCCCGAGGCCATTGATTGAGCATTGGAGAAGACCTTGTTGTTATGGGCAATCCAAATTAACCATAAGGGAGAAATACCCAATACCGCACCTGTACCTGGATCCTAGACTTATCCAAAACTATCCCTAGACTATAGTTAATGTATTTGCCAAATGCTTGTCTCTAATTTGCTAATGCATATTAAGGACACATACTAAAATCTGATTGGTTCTCTGCTGATTTTAGTAGTGTTTAGATTTGGCGACATCTATTGAACACTTTCAATGGTCTAGGGAGCTAATACTTTGGAAAATCATAGAAATTACATACGGCATCTGAAAAATCTTTTTTCTTTTTGGTAAATATTCATGATTTTCACTCACTAATACTAGAAAAATATGATTTTTAGAAAAATTTGCCTCCAACTATGCTAAATTCCTTATTTGGATAGTTTTGAGTGTTTCCACTATAATCACTAGCTTCATTCTAGTTTTTTTTAAAGTTTCTTCTACATTTTGCAAGTTTTTGAATAAAAATGAGACTGCAATCTATTCTGCAAGGTATTGTTATGTATGTTGAAGGAGATGTAGATGGAAAATTTGTCCCCACTAGTTTTAGGGTTAATTCTTAGGTAATACTACTGCTTGGAAGACAAAATGAATGCGCATGAGGGGAATTCAAATGAGGGGGTTTCCAAGGGAATTTTTTTGAAATTTTTCTAAAGTCTAGATTCAACAACTACTTCAAAAATTCAAGTGCAATATTTTTACATGAAGAGGCAATTATAAGAAGCTTAATTAACCCCTAAAGGACCATTGTCCCCTCGGGGGACAATTTGGAGTTCGGGCAGGTTCCGTAGGCCTCAATTTTTAATGAATCTTTTTGAAACTTTCTCATAAGATAGGAAAACTGATTAGCTTCATGGGAATGTAATTTTTATTTCAATTGGTGACCGGGAGCAAAAGTTATACCACAAAAAGCCCAAATTTTCATTCGGCGGGCAGAAATTTTTTTTTGCAAAAAGTCAAAAAAAATAATTAATTAATTTTTTCTAAAATAATATATATTTGCCTACATGTGAAGCTTTGATTCACTCTATTTGGACTTATAATGAAAAAATTATGGACAATCTTGTTTTTCGGGCAATCTAAACAATTTCTTGAAAAAATAACTTATAGGATTCATTTTTGAATGCAATTTTCACAATCTTTCAAAAAAAATTGTTGGACAAGGTTATGTTTACTTTCTAGAACAATCTCACCATTGGAATTATTGTATTTCAATCCCATCTTAGAGTTATTAACCATTTAGTTTTTCTTTCAATCTTGGACCTACATCTACTTAACAATTTTTTAAAGAATGAAAATCAAGTGTTTTTTGTGTGAAATTTTTTTCCTAGACTCTCAACTCAATTTCTTAACACAAAAAATTATAAATTCAAAGTCTATAGTGCAATTTTTTAATACAAATTCCAGTCAAAGTCATCTGAAATTGCAAACCACAGTTCAAAAAAACTTGTATTTCCAACTTTGAATGCTCATATCTTCCAATCTGTACGGTCAAACTTCATGAAATTCTTACCACTTGATCTCAATCAAGTGAAGTACAAGATCCTACGGTTAGATTCTGAAAAAAAAAATTTTGTTTTCTTGGATGAATGCAACAGAAATGGCAGTTTTGAGAGGTTTTTGACAGAAAAAAGGCCTTGGTCCTTTAGGGGTTAATGAAGATAGTAATCATAATTCATATAGTAGTAGGTGAACCATTTCAACAATGGTGTAGTCACAAATAGTTTTTGTGGGAGAGTTTTTTTTTTACACATTCTATTATCTTGAAGGTTGGAAATGTACAATATAGATGTCTTGAGTCCATCTTCTTGCCAAATTTTTGTGAATCATTTTTGTGACTTCTTCCAAATAAATAAATCAATGATACATTCAGAGGTCTAATTTCTCTATATCAATGAAACCTACCACTAAAAGCAAGAAAACTCACCTTCATTGGTTCATACTTATTGTAGTATAGTTGGGAATATAATCAATCAATTTTCATGTGAAGTGAATACAAACAAATCTAAAACTTGTTTCATCTTCAAAATTGTGAAAAATGAAATGATGTCCTCCATTATAGATAGTGATTGGGATACCAAAGTTGCATGAAGAGGTGATGATAGTTGGATGTGTTGTGGTTTAGCCTACAATTGTGTTCAAATATCACATTGGTGGATCAATAATATACTCAAACTTTTAATAAATTGACATTTCTTATCAACTAGAAACCAATGGCAACCCATTGATCAAACAAGTCTAATTGATATTGCATGCATTGATTGAGAATACAAAAATTGGAAAGGTCAAGTTGAAGTAGGTAGAAATTGGCTACTTTTGAATGTATGCATGGAGATTGTTATCACTTTAGGCTTAAATTGTCCAACTAATTTCAGTTCATGGATTGTAAAAGGTGACCAAGTTCAAAAGGTATACAAATGACTAAATTTACTTATATGTTATTGAACATTGAAGCAAATTTTAAATGCATGTTATTTACTAAACAATGAAGCAATTTTTTTTTAATATTCTAATATGATGTTTTGTTTCTTGATGGCATTGGTGAATAGAAGAAAAGAAGAGATGTTGACTATAAGGGATGTCTTGCCACCAAAAAAACTTAGAGTGGTATGAATGGAATGAAATGGATGAGAGCAACCATCTCTTTCTTTTGTATTTGGTTCAAACTAGTAGAAGAAACCCATGCTTTTAGTAACGAACCCCTACATGGTAGGTATGTTCTTTTGTACATTAGCCATGTCAATATGGATATCAAATTTTTTTTGTTCAATAATGAATACGCTCAAAAATGTGGGAAATCACAAAAAATGGAGTCTAGATTGAACAATATTTTGATAGATATCTCCAAGAACATACTATAGATGAAATTTGAGGGTAAGAAGAAACTGTTTTGGAGCTGTTCTCTTGGTAGTTATCTATGCTGTCCAAGAATTGCAAACCATTCTTAACAATCCAATTTAATTTCTGAATTTCCGGAAAAAAAAAATGTAGAAATTTCTAAAAGTATTAAGAAACTCGAAATTAAATCAATTTTTTTTTCAAAATTAATTTATTAAATTGATACATGATGTGGCATAGTCTTAGCCTCATCAAACTGCTAATGTGGCACTAATCCTAGAGTTCCAACAATTTGGGAACTCGTAGTCTCTTCTTGCAGTCAAATTTCATCTAATGCTCTTTGAAGGTAATAAGAGGTTGCTATGTGGCTACCATATCACCTCCATGTTAGTGCCGATGGAGCAATTTAGGTGTCCACACATTTTCTAAGACATCAATTGGTGCATATTGTACCCATTGGACAAGGTCAACAAAAAAAAATTATAAAAAAAAACTAAAATGACAAAAAAAAACTTTTTTTTTATTAAATTCAATAAGAATAAAATAAAATTTACCACCTACCATTAAGAGAAATTTTGATAGCAAAGTCAAGGAATCACTTCATTAACATCTAGTGAGAATGATATGAGGAGATATCTTTTTATAATGAAATTCATTGTTTGTCCATAATTAAACAAAGGATATGCAATAATTTGAAGATAAGACCTTCATTGTTGGACATCTAAATCAATTGTTTGACATAAAGATATTGTTTCACACATTTTACTTTGAATATAGTTCATACTTTACATATCCCATATGGTTTGGTTTAGTTCCTATCATCCCATTTGTATCAAAAACTCATAAGAGGATTTCTAGCCGGTTTAGAAGACTGTGGGTTTCCAAATGCTGGGAATGCATTGGGAACTTTGAGAACTCTACGTTGATGTGGTCGAGCAACTGCCACATCAAAAAATACTAATTAATTAATTATTTTTAAAATTATTTTAAAAAATTATTTTCTTGCTTTTTAATAAATTTTGAAGTTTTTAATTTTTGAAATTCAAAAATTCATAACAGTAAGGGGCTGGTCTGCAACAATGGGAATAGTTTTAAGGAACAACCCTAAAATGGTCTTCTAGGGGCCCAAAAATCCTCTTATGTCTCTTTTCATCCACAATGTACATCCATCTAGGTCCCTTTTTTTGCAATGCATGTGAAGCTTTAGTTATAAAGACTTAGGTGATTTCAATATCAAAGTGGGCAAGTAAAAACATATATTTTTATAAAGATAAAAAATTTCATTTGGTTAGATTGAGACCAAAAACATTGTAACTTCCTATTTTGCTTGATGATATAAAAGTTATGAGGATTTTTATTTTACAAGTATTGGGAGGAAAAAACATAGTTTTGTTTTACCAATTGCTTGTTGTACTCAATTAGAAGAATTTTCAAACAAATGAAAAGTATTAGATATGTGATGGTTACTAGAATATTTTCACCATTGGAAATGATAAATCTTAATTTCATTCCAAAGTTTTCAATGATTTAGATTCTCTTTCATGATATGCCACCTTCCATTTATTATTTCATTTTAAGATGAATATGAGATTATTTATTGTTATGCTTTTTTTAATGTATTTTCAACCCAATTTCCAATATGTGGACTAAAATGCACAAGTAATGGGGCATTCATGTTTTCATTATGTAGAAAGATAAAACTTCAACTTTAGGCACTATAATTTTGCAATCAATAGGAATCATTTTGAAGCTCATTTTGGCCTCTACACATCAAACAACTTTAGGGGTTAAATGGTAAAGTCTCCAAAATAGAACAATTATTTGAACATGTTCTTTTTGAAACCTACATGAATGATTCAAGGTATAGTATTAGCAACATAAGCTTTCAAATTTTCACCTTCTATAAAATAGCCAATTCATTTTTGTGCCCCCCCAATTATGGTGGTAAAGGCTATTTATTTTTGTATACCAGGAGATGAATAGTGATCAAGTATAGTACAAGTCTCAACACAATTGTGGTGCATTATGATTAGCTACAAGTCTCTCCAAATGGCAACCAATCCTTGGATTGATTTTATTTGTAGCATGTGGTTGGAAATTGGGAGGTCTACATGACTAGTATAAGTCAACTATAATCTTCTACTAAAAAATTTAGGGTAATTATTGCCAAGATGTTCCGTTTTGAGGCCCTAACCCTTCGACAAAGGAGCAGTTCTTGCAAACAATCCAAAACTACCCAGAAGACCCTCAATGAATACTAAATAAATTTAAAATAATAAGCACAAGTACAGCACAATTGGAAATGCACTCATGCTTTGAATCACAAACGCACTTCTACAACCACATACCATAAATTCCTAAGCTAATATATTTTGAAAATCCTAAAAAGGAGAACTATGTAGGAACGCACATTGGATACATTGATCGCAGAGTATTAATGTCCGCTGACAATTACAGAGACGAAGGCTTCCCAAATACAGTTCGGGGAGATTCCACACGACTTGATGGTGCATAAATATCATAGCGCCGGTGCTGAAAAAAACCCACAAAACCCATAAGAGTCCATACATTTCAGTCTTAATTAGTACATGATGGTGATGCTTGGTAAGAGCTTTCATCAATTCCTAAAGCATGCGGCTTCAGTCTTCGTTTTTCCCTCAACCTGGTACTGAACAGGATGAGACTGTCACATTCAAATTACAAGGAAACCAAGTTCTGGTTAAGAAGGCGGACAAGCTACGTACAACGTGCCATTGCTCCCTCTGCATTGCAAGACTTGAGAGAATAGGTAATGATTGTTTTGTTACATTTGACCTAATTACTTGGTTCACCTGTTCAATTGGCATGCGAAGCCTGACATTATGCAACACTGAATGATCGATATCTGCAATCGCTAAACCAGTCTGCAATTTGTCTGCAAATATAAATAAAGGAAAAGTCAGTCACTTCCAGAATACATGATTATGAATCGACGATTATGATTTGGAAGTAAATAATGACCGAGTACTTCATTACCTCGGTAACCAACAATTTCCTTTGTTATCACAAAACGGTGATTGAATCCTCGAGTTGAGGCTTGAACATCGCCACATTTGACTAGGAGACATAACGTGGAGCACAATAGAAGGATGTGGAAAAGACAGCATACTGGGAGAGCTGATTCACTAGAAGAGTGGTGTACCAGGTAACCGTGCAATGACTTTGCCCCATGGGTCGACTATAATTGCATCTCCATAACTTTCTCTTTTCTCATTGTGCTTCCCAGCCTGAGCTGCAGCTAAAACCTGCAGGTAACAAGTAGAACATGCAGTGGGTATAAAAACAGGTCAAGACATCTTGTCAACCGAGCAATGATGAAATAAGCAAGTTGAAAACTTAGGGTGCAGACTGCTAATCCTTTGCCTTCATGAAACAGAACCCAATGGAAGAGAGAGGAAGCGGTCATACATAGCATTGTGTCTCAACAGCGCGAGCTCGAAGAAGCAGTTCCCAATGAGCCTCTCCTGTAGTCTTTGTGAACGCTGATGGTACCAACAGGACCTAAAAAAATCACAAGTCAGTTTCAATAGAGGCATACTAGCTATGGCTTATGAAGGGAAGAGTGCAGTTGTTATAAAAAGCGTTAATAAGACGGCTTTAGAACTGACTAACCTCACAGTTCTCTGTGAATCTAAGGCGTTGATAGAGCTCTGGGAAGCGAAGATCGTAGCACACAGTCAGACCCAGACGGCCTGCTGGACTATCAGCCGCAACTACCTCCGTACCTGACAAAGTAAAGGACCTACATTTATGTTACTGGCGGTGTTCTCTATATGGAAATAGCAGACAATGCAGACAACAATATAACTCCATAACGATTATGGACAGTCTAGCACCATGAGTTTCCACCGACGTAAACACAAGGAAATGAAAGCTCATTTACAATTTTGCCCAAGCAACACTCAAATCATTCGAAGTTCAGTCACTGATCACAACAGGCAGTGCAAATGCCTCGAGATCATACCCGCTGCGGTAGTGTTACTCTCTTGCAATACCGGACCTCCAGGAACATCCACGTCAAATCTGGCACAAAAAGATGCATCTTTTGTCAGGCCTACACTGGAAACCAAATCTTATCCAAAGCACTTGATGGGCAGTAGCCAGAAAGCCAGCCATGTGGGCCACTGGGAGAATTATCAGTGAGCTAAAACAAAGCAACAGTCTGACAACCACGCGATTCAGTATGACATGGGATCAGAAAGATCCTAAGCACGACTCAGGAACAAAATTGAGTGAACAAATACATCGACTTCCGTACTTGAATTCTGCATAGAATGCAGAAATGGAGTTAAGAGTACATAAAGAATCCCCCACAAATTCATGAAATATCAAATCATTTCTAAGACAGTACGATGATATTCTCAGGAAGCTCAAAGGCGCCTTTTGAAAACAATCAATTCGATATAAATGCATTTGGTCCAAGATAAGTAGATATACAGTAAGTAGAGGAGAGCATGTACAGATGAATTTTTCTGTAGGCACTGCAGATATTGCCCATATCATCAAGAAGCACATGAGTATTGTAGTGGTGATTGCTATCTGGTCCCTTCTCTTGGAAGCCACCAAGTGCAAGCCATAAACCTGCCTCCCTGTGCCAGCATCTCTGTTAGATCACGACTGTATTCATACATACCCATCTTCTACTGCATAATTAAGGTGAAAACTACTAATCTGCAGGTAATCGATGATTAGAAATTTGTGGTCTACTTCAAGCAGAGGAGATTGTTTTCAGGAAATTAGGTTTTTTCTTGTATCTAGACTTGAGAAAAAGTTGCCATTGGTACAATTTTCATAAACTTCCCTAAGAAAAACAAGAGAATCCTCCTTTGCAGAGAAAAAATCGCGGATGCTTGTTAAGGTCTAAGAACTTTCCTGAGAATTTCCCCAAAAAAGGAAGTTGAACCCAACATTGTGTCCTTTTGAAACACTAAAACAGTCACAATATTCAATCTGATCACATGTCTAAATAATTCACTCAGCAGATGATACTTCTCTGAGAAAAATCAAATATAATATACCCCTGAACGAGACACATCAAAGGTCGCCAAGACTAGGAACATGCCTTGCGAGACTCTGGTAGCGTTTGATAATCGGCCCTGTCACAGGCTCAGCAATTTTCAAAGATTCGCCCTGCTTGGCCCCAATGAACGAGAAGCACTCCGGAAGCGACAACAACTTGACGCCAGCTGCCGCTGCTTCCTGAATTACGATTGGAAAGAGTCATGAGAGGTTGTTCCCCAACAAAATCCAGAGTCTGCCATCGCATGGTAAGATAGTCAAGGTCACACAGTAAGAAAAGGACGAAGTCTTCTCCTTTGACTGGAAATGAATTCCCCTGCAAGTGCCTCGAAATTCTCGCAGAATCAACCACTCATGCTTACTGACAGCAATATAATCACCTCCAATCAAATACTAACCAATCAAGCCTCCGCAATTTGTAAGGAACCTATTTGGAGTATTGTGAATCCTTTCTGCGGCAAGCCATATCGAGAATGTAGACAGCGAATGCAATCCAGATAGCTCCACAGTCTAACCTAAGATGAATCTCACAAACTCAGAATTTCAAAGATGAAAATACAAAAGCAAAATAACGAATAAAAAGAAGTGGTCATGAGACACAAGAAGCATGAAAAATCTGCCCAAATCTGCTACAACGAGACTCGCAAAACCCCCGAGCTAAAATTCTACACAAAACCCCCCTTCAACTCCATTGGTGGTAGAGGAAAGCAGGATATTCTCGTTCTAAATTTTTCAATTGCATTAGTTTTCCTCCAATATGTTTAAAAATTCTGCTCATAAGCTCTAAGAACACATAAGAGGATTGAAAGTTGTTCATACAACTTCAAATTGTAACTAAACTAAAAATCTGAGAACGAGAACATCCAGTTGTATTGCGCATTCCAGCCACACTGAACTCCATGTTCTCACTTCAGCCCTTCCTCCACCTGGATGCTAATGCACTTCCCCTTCACTAACGACAATCCACTAGCTATCTCCTCTCGACCGAATTCAAACCTTTCATAATCCTACTCAATCCATCGCATGGAATCTCAATTTTTTCAGTAGCATTTTTAATCGCTTTAGACTAAGCTTTTCTTCAATTCTTTTTCTGAATAACTTTGTTCTTAAGCTGTAACTCCACACTCAAAATGAAGAATCTTTCAAAAACAGTCTGCTTATTGGAGAAAGACACTGATCCGTTTCATTCTGTTTTCTGGCAACCCTGAGCTCCATGTTTCTCTCCTTCCTCCTCAAGCACTTCCACTTCAAGAACGACAATCCATTCGTTAATGCACTAGACCGGATTCAAATCTTTCAAAAACCTACTCAATCCGTAAAACGGGAATTGAGAGATTGTGCGAGATAATGCAAACCTGGACCAGGCGAGCACAGGTGACGAAATTGGCTTCGACGTTGCCGACGGCGGTCATCTGCGCCACCGCCACCTTCACGACGGGCGAGGGTGCCGCGGCCATGACTCCGGTGGCCATAGCCAGCCTTCTACTAACGATTCAATCACAAACTCCTGAGCGATATTCGCATTCGACTATTGACTGATGTTAAGTTGTTAACCTCACTTGGCCTGAGAATTTTATGCTAATCCTCATCTGTGCCAATTGGTAAACCCTCAGTAAGTTAGTGCGAATTCGAAAAGAAGAGGAAATCGGCGATTGGAGTGAGTGCGTAAGTTAACTTAAGTTACATCACACTGAAATGAGTGACGCCATAGCCAGGGATGCGAAGTGTATCCAAGTCACCTCCGCTCTCACACGCGACCAAAGCTTTGTGACGGAGCGTTCTCTGCAGTTAACCCTTACCGAAATTGTGTACAAATTAGGGTTGCATTAATAAATCAAACACAATATAAGGGAGGAGGCTCGAAAACCGCTCAGGCTCCAAAACCGCTCACCTTCTGAAATGTACATTTGTGGTACATGATGCTTTTTGATCTTTACAGTAATGTACAAACAATGAACATTTGAGGAGGTGGGCGGTTTTGGAGCCCTATGCCATATTGACTTCAGAAATTCATAACTAATTCTACAGAGCTCCAAAAAATATGAAACGGCTTGGGTTCCATGCCTATTCAAACTGTCTTTCAAGAAAAATTCATTGAAAAATATTTCAAGATGTTTGGCCTGCCCAAAATTCTGTTCCAGCCCTTAGATGGTCGGTTTATGGACCTCCTTCCTTAGGAGGCTTGTGTTTGTCCTTTTACCTCTGAAATTATAAGTCTTTTGCACTTAGAGAATTGTTTATTTTTGTGAATTTCTAATATAATTTACTTGAAAAAAAATCATATCAAATGAAAAATTATTTTTCCAAATTCAAAAATTTCACCATAGGTGTAAATTACACTTACAAACACTATGGTGTAAACTCTATTTCCTTGTCTTTCAATAATTTGAGTACAATCAACATTGAAAATACATTCTAAGTTCAAAATGCTATTAAATATTAAATATTTCTATTTTATTAAAACATTATAATTACAATGAAAATTAGAGTAGATAACTTTTTTTTGTTAATTGAGAATCAAATTCAAAAAATATCACGCAAAAAATATGAAAATTTAAACAAAGAGCAACAACTTCCCAAAATACTCTAAAATAGTATATTTGTGATCCATTTTTTTAATAACTTTTCATTCAAATAAAGACAAGCACTTGCATCATTACAAAATCAATTAGGTACTCTTCATAATTCTCCTTCAAAGGTCAACAAGGAAAAATTGATGAGAAAACGCTTTCTATGCTTCTATACTTGTGAAGAGTAAACTTTAGACCTTGTTTTAAGCCACATATTAGCACTCCCGGCATTTCATGCATTAAAATTAAAAGAGTTTTTAATAATTTAGAGATAAAGAAATACAAGCCATGCTAAAATAAAAATTGTTAATATGAACAATACAAAAGATTCTCATAGCAAAGGTTGAAACTACATATTGCATATTGAATATTAAATATTTTTCAAAGTAGGCATACAATGTAGAGCTAAGCATTAATTTGCATAGGATGAAATCCCCTACAACCAAGGTAGTCACCAAAACACTTCAACTATTCAATCAATTACTAATTCTTTGTTTCTATGAAGAACAAACAAGTCATTCATCGATCAATTTTTGTACCTTAGCATTATTTAATCCCTACAATTTGTTCATTATATTTTTACCAAAAAATGTCAAATACTAAAAAATAATCATCTTGAATACAAGTGACTTGCATAACATTTTCTTTCACCAAATGCATCATCACAAACATGTGAGTTTCATGGAAATGCCCAAATTTTAAAGTATTTTTTCCAATATATACTTTAAGCCCTAAGACCCTCCTTTCAATGCCTACAAATGTTCTATGAGGTCATTTCTAAGTAAGTAATGGTTATAGGTTTTCTTCATTGTATTTGCAAAATGACTTTAATAGTTACTAAGAACTTAACCTTTGAAGACCTAAACCAATATATAAACACATAAGTGACAAAACATTTCATTCAATTGATTTAATGTGTTTAAAAAATGGCCTTATGTTTTCAAAAAAATAGGAATAAACGCTTCAAGGTTGAAAGGTTGAAACTCCTAAATATAAATTGTTCCCAAACATTCAGAACAACTTGGATTGACAAGAAAATTTTACCACAATAAGTAGACTTCAAGATAATTAAATTTCATTCAATTAAGTTAATGTGTCTACAAAATAGCTTTGAAATGTCAAAAAAATAGCAAGAAAAGTTACACAAAAGAAAGCTAAAGCTAAACCTCTGACTCAAATGCTTCTCAATTATCCATAATTTCTTAGATTGATACGAAATTTTAGCCATACAAACTAGACTACTATATGCAACTTTTGTTTCAATAATTGATAGAAATGGACACTATATGGAGAAGGAAAAAGCCAATGAAGTTCACTATAATCTTGAAATGTTAGGGTTCTGAACTTCAAATTGCTCCAAACATTAAAAAAAACTTGGATTGACATGAAAACTTTATCAAAATAACTAGACTTCAAGAGAAACAAAATCCAATAGATTTTATTGATAACAAACATTGGATGAAGGAGATACAAGCTTCCAAAGTTGCAGCCATCAAATGCAATTTGCTGAACTCAAATTGAAGTTGTGAACTTTGATTGGCTGCCAAAAAATCAATACATTTTGGATTGGTCTGAAAATTTTATCACACAAATTAGAAGAGACTACGCAAATTTTTCAATAAGTTTTATTGGATTTGGAAATGAAATGCAAAAGTCTTGAAATTGGTAAACAAAACCTAAGGCACAAGTTAGACTTCTTGGCATGGTCCCATCTTAATCCAGGACTCGTGATTCCAGAAACAACAAATTGAATTCATTACATTGTAAAACAACAGCAGAGATAATAAATACATGATGCTCATTCAAAATTACAGAGATAATAAATACATAGTCATCAAGTATCAATCAGACAATTGAATTGATAATAAATTCAATTCAAGTATGAATCAAATAAGCCTGAATTGGAAGTGGTCGTGACAGCGTTATAGTTACAAATAAGAAGCTGAGGAATTGAGTATTAGCTGAGGAATTGAGGAATTGAAGATTAAAATCGAGGAATTGACACTATAAAAAACTTATGTTTTAGGTGACGGATTTTAGGTGACATTCAATGTAACAACTCATGTTTTTATGTCAACAGTGATGTCCGCCATAACATCTTGATGTTATGGCGGACATCACTGTTGACATAAAAACATGAGTTGTTACATTGGATGTCACCTAAAATCCGTCACCTAAAACATGAGTTTCTTATAGTGTGAGGAATTCAGATTATTTGAAATTTATCTTCCACCATCGAAGCATGATCAAGTTCACTCTTACTAGTATTGCAGCATCCCCAAATTGCTCCTAACTGAACTAATCATTTTCTCACACGACAAATTGTAAAGGAGCTAATGGATCCAGAACTTGGACGATCTCTACAATACGGGATCTCCCCATCGGCCAAATGTGGAGCCAAAAACCCCAAAATTGAAATCACTGAACAATTGCGAAACAAACTATCTTGGCGCTATCGTTATTTCCCGAGGTGAAAGTGCTCAAAAGTGGGTGAAAGATCATGCCCCTCAAGTTCTGCCATGGTATTCTCTTCTTATTGCTTCCTGTTTTGCTAGCCGCGGGCTGGCCTAGAAAACGACCTCGTTTTCCCAGGTGGAGAGCACTTGCAGACTCCTCCGGCTAAGAGGCCATCCATTATGCTAGACGGGTGGGGCCGATTTGCAGGTGCCTCTTAAGAGGTCATCCATTTTCCCAAACGGGTGGTGATGCTTTAAGCACACAAAACAAAATAGGATTTTTTCCACCCATCAAATTTTATGAAAATTCTTGTGTTAATTCTCTAGCATTCCTATAGTGTAGATTTTACAGCCGCAACATTGATTGAACTTTAGGAAAAAATAGAATGGATAAAATACATTTTGGATGAAAACGTGATTGTTGTAGTGACAATTGGATTGTAAAAGGGGTTGTGACCATCTGTACTTATATAATAGATTGTGTAATTCAAAGGGTATTGGTAGGTTTGGCATCAAGAAATAACTTTATTAGTTGAAATAAAAAATGACCATTCTAAAACAACTTGAGTAAAAAATGCAAAATAAAAATCATCAAAAATCTCTATGGCTAGAGTTTAATATTTTGAACATAAGAAAATTGGTTTGACAACTACTTGATTTAACCATATGGATTTGATTTATAGATCATATTCTACAACTATTGTTTGATAGTCATTGCTATATTATTATTATTCAAAGTTGCATTTTATAATACATCTTCACAACTTTAAAAATAAGGACTCTAAATTTCACCTAGTCTTTAACCCATAAATGTCCAAAGCACCATATTATTGTAACAACAATAATTTGAAGTTAAATCAAATTTAATTAAGTTGGTATTTTTAGTATTTTTTAGTTTTGAAAAATTCTTTTTGAAGTCTAGTTTTAGTGTCAAAAATCTGATTTTGAAATTGAATGATTATGACCTTTCAATTCAAGATTTTGTGCAACAATGTTCATTGCAATCTTGACTTTCTATAGTATTCAGGGCTCTTGGAAATGAGCCACAAATATACTAAATCTTGAAGAATAAATTACATTTCAAATTCATTTAAAAAACATAGAATAGATGAATTTTGAAAAGTCATGAATTGATCAGGGTTATGCATGGTAGGCCTTTGAACCTCATATTTTTTTCATGACCAACTTTTTAGATTTTAAATGTGAGAAGAGGATCAAATGTCTTCAAGTCACTTTTGCAATTTTAACATCCTCATGATCAAATATTATAATACTTCAATTAATATGTGATATTGTTTTGTTTTCTTTTTCTATTTGATCTTTGACATCATGTCTAGTTTGAATTTGTATTATTACAATTCAAAAAATATATATAGAATTTATCAAAATGTTGACTTTGTTTTGAATTCAAACAAATTCCTAGAAGCTCAAAAAAAATCTATGACATTCACGGATTCAAAAGGTTCAAAGGTTTGAAAAATCCAATTTTGGTGACAATATAGTAGTTTCGTGTATTTAACATATAAGGTGAATAAATTGCAATATAGAGGAATACCAAAAGTTTGTCTCCTACTGAATCCTAATTTGAATCATCATTGTTCTCCTTATCTATATGAAAAGTTTTAAAATAGTCAAATATCCTATTTACATGATGCCATGTTTGATCATAATAAGATCTAGATTTTAATACCTCAAAGTTTGTAGGAAATAATATATATGGTATTAAACACAAATTCTTAGAACACTATAGTATGTATTTAAATATGATAAGACATACATTGTTGGATTAGAATATCATTTTTTATTTACATATTTTTAATTTTAATTAATTAATTAATTAATTTAAATGGTGATTTTTTTTGTCACTTATTTAATTGGATGTCATATTATGATTCAAGTCTTATTATATTCAATCATGATGCCATATAAGGAGAAAGTGCAACCATTTTAAGCTTCACAAATATGTGAGAGGTGCAATATTGATTCAAATGAAGAGAACAATGTGTCATTCATTTGGATCATAGTCATAGTAAAGAAGACTATTTTTTGTTTGTAGTATTTATCTCAACTTATATTCCTTTTATGCCAAATATATACAAAAAAACTATGTTGGGTCTAAAATTGGACTCTAAAGACCTCCAAGGACTAAAATATTGTTCAAATGAAAGATAATAATTGTTGAATGATAAATGTTTTGTAATATTTTGATACGTGGTTTGCATCCTAAGAATCTAATATGATATTGTGTATACTATTATCTAAATAAATTGAATGGGGATCAACCTTTGATATACTTCATGGGGTCATTGTAAGAAACACTGGTCCTATTTCATATCACCGCGGGGTATGCTTACTTGTTCTTTGCTATAACTTTTGAAGCAAAGTCCAATGTATATGAAATTTTTATTGAACATAGTCAACTTTATGGTAATCAAATCACTTATTTCTTTAAATTATATAAAATTATTTTCTATTTAAAAGTTATTTTTGTCTCACTATCACAAAAATGTGGTTTTGGTTTTCACTTTGTCATGAAACCCTAAATTTAATTATTTGTAGTTGAAACTTTCATGGTTTACTTGTATAGTAAAAACACTTGTATCTACCAAAAGAAATCTAAAGATACATTATTTTAAGTCCTCTACATGAGTACAAACAACACTCCCATTGCAAGCAATTTTTGAACATTGAAGTTGGTTCTTGGATCATTTTTTGGGTGAAATCTCATCAAGATCAATTCTTTACAAATTAGAAATTTTTAGTTTTTCTTAAAATTCCTTTCTCTATTTTCTATATATTAAAATGTGAAATTACAGTGACAAAAACTACTTTCATGAGATTTTACACTTTTCAATTCTCTTAATTTATCCCTTCATTTTCTCCAACTTTCAACAAGGTAATATTATTTGGATGTATCCATTGAAAAGATGAAGTGTTTCTACATTTTACATGTCCCATATGGTTTGTCTTACCTCCTACTACCCAAATTGTATAAAGAGCTCATCATTTTTCTATCAAAAACCACTCAAAATTGCCATTTCTATTGCATTCATCCAAGAGAATGAAAAAAGTATTTTTTGATGACTCGTGCACCTGTAGTGAGAGTATTGCCGATGACTTAACAAGGTTGGTAGTCAAAACAATTAGAAATTTTTTCTATGTTTTTCCTTCGTAGGATACCTTTTGTAAAGGTGTATACATGAAACATATTTTTTACTTTTAAAAGAAATTGTTTTTCTAATTTTAAAGTATTTGCAAAGGAAAAACTAAATAGTGCTCAAAATACAACATTTTTGGCACCGTATGTCTTGCAATGACCCTATGTCTTGCAATGACCCCATAATATTTTCCAAATGATAAAGCTGATCTTATCCTTAATTTAATTAATATAAGACAATTTACAGAAATTTGTTTGGATTCACTGTAGAAATGGATTAAAATTTGGCATACCTACCTTATGATAAGAAATCTCCAAGAAATTTTATTCAAACATGACTTTGTTGAATAAAAAGTATATATAATCTATTTTGAAGACTGTAAATTTTGTAATTTTAACTTTTTACTCAATACCACAAACAAATCTTGACAAGAAATTTGAAGTACATAAACTAAACTCGCCCATGATACACATGCATACAACTACAAAATGACCCATTATAGTTTTCTATTAATTCATGGCACATTATTTCTAATTAATGAGGTAGGAGCTTCATTAGACAGGTGTGAGTAGTTCCTTTATTACACCTTATAATTATAGCCTCATTGTCTTCATGAAAGCTAAATGTTTTTGAACCTCCAATTAGTATAATTGTATAGGACTAGGCATGACATGAAAATCATTAAGAACATTACTACCTCTTAGCCCTCCAAAGGCCTAATTTTTCTCTTATAAGAAGTTTAAAACTTTATTTTGAAATCTACTCTTTGTCATTGATATTTTTAAAATTATAAGAAAATTGAATAGAATATATGAGTTACTATATACTATTTCTATTCATCAAATGTTTTTTAGAAAAAATAAAATTCTATTTTCACTAAAAAAAATGTCTCAAGGCTACAATAATTTATACAAGTGATTACATATAGATTGCAATCAAATAAATCAACCAAAATTTGTTTGTTTTAGAATATAAATATTTTTTAAATAAAATTAAATATTAAAAATTATTACCTTAGTTTATCAATCAAATAATTCCATTATTAGCTAAGATCAATTGAATTACTTACTTGATGGATTAAAATGACAATTGACACTGATTTTTTTTCAATGGTCCAAAACAAAAACCAATTCATTTGCACTCTCTATAGTAAAATTTAATTCTATTTTGTTCCATCCTAATGTAGGAAAAATTGTACTAAATTTGTATTGAAATATACTAAACATGGGATCATGATTCAAAGTGACTAGTTTATGACCTTGATAAATGAAGCTATGAAATTAATACACATGGCAAACATTCACTAGATTCTTGACAATCTTAAAGGCCCCTTTGGATTGTAAAGAGTTAGAAATTAAAAAAGCCACATTACCATCTAAAAGATAGTCCTTTCCTTAGGTTCTTAATCAAAAGCCATTTGCTTATCCTTTAACCATCCAAAATGTATATAGTTTTTTCAAATATGAGTTAACCAAAATACATGCAAATAATCCATGATGTGCCATTCAATAGGGGATAAAAAAATCATTGAATTGAATATGTCTAAATATGTGCAACTACCAAAGAAATTGAAATAGATCATTCTATATTAGTGATGTCAAAATTGGAAATTAAAAACCACTTTGGCATCTTATCTTAACGCATAGTACCAAAATGAAAAATTCAAATGGCAACCTACACTTTGGAGACAATTTACAATTGGAACTCCTAGAAGAGTCACTTTTCCTATCAAATTGTAGTTACTATTATTAAAATCAAAATTTTATATTTTCATATTAGTAATTAACCCCTAAAGGACCAAACTACATTTTTTTGGCAATATAGCAATTTTGGGCAGTTCACTATGGATGGATTTTTTTTTCTTTGAAAGTTTCACACCACATGTGTCCGAGGAGTAGCTTTAAGGCCCAACAATTTTCATGACTTTTGGCTACATAGTTAAAAAGTTATGACATGATATACTATTTCCTTTGTTTGTCAGGCAGCTCGAGTAAAAAAATAATTTCTTAAATTTTTTTTTTAAGAAATTAAAATTTGAAATCGGTTTCTTTAATTTTTATCTAAAGTAAAAAGATTTGAATCATCCCATTTTGATTAATGAGTCAAAAGTTATGAGGATTTTTAGTTTGAGGTAGTTTGTGGCTAGTTATAGAATCTCTACACTACAAAAAAAGTTTGAAATTCTTAATTATATTTTTTATATTTTTGAAAAAAATAAAAACATTGGGTGTATATTGTTGAACACAACAATAAAACCATTGGGATTGTCTTCTTTTAACTCTATAAATAAATTGTTAATAATTTAGTATTTTGACTTATTTTCTACTTCTATCTACTTACTATTTTTTTCCTATATGTTGTACAATTCCAAATGATCTGAAAATTTTCAAGCATGTAGCCAACTTCACTTGAAGAATGAATCCAAAGATTTACAATCATTTTGGACATTTTTTTAATACAAATATGGTCTTTTGAAGTGCAACTGCTCGGATTTTTGCGGTGGTAAAAAAAATGATTTTTGTCACTTCAAACACTAATATCTTGCAATCTACATGGCGAAAATTGCTGAAATTTTTTCTACATCTTTTTAAACTTGTGTTCTAAGAGATCCTATGGTTACCTTTTTCCAAAAATGTTTCTTTCTTAAAATTTGGTAGTTATTTAAGAAATGACAGTTTTGAAGTGGTTTTGGTGAAAACATAGTAAAAAACCTTTAGGGATTAAAAGAAAATTTCAATGTACCAAAAACTATTTCATTCAGATATTGTGTGCCCCAATCTTAAAAGGATCAAAGATTTTTTTGGTAGAGCTCTAAGGTTACTTCTTCCGTGCATGTAGATATTGATTAACTTGATGTACAAAATATGAAGATGGAGCTTTTTGGATTCAAGGGGCATTTGGGACTCTGAAGATGGAGCTCATGTACTTGGAATGAGAAGGAAGGGGGAGGTTGGGGCCTTAGGGGTGGCTCATTCTCCTGGCATGACGGGGGCGGGGGAACCCGGAGAAACGGAGGGCTGGAACTGAGGGCCAAACCCTAAACCCGTTGCGACTGTGGCATAGCACGCAGAAGGAGCAGCAGCGATGGTGGCCGATGAATGCTCAAGGCCAGCGATTTGCAGCTTTCCAGTGAAGGGGACCAAGCGCGAGTGGGAATCGTCCGGGTCCTGGAGAGCAGGGATCACGGTGAAGGCTGAAAGTCCATTGCCAGAGCCTGCCATTGCCCAACACCGAGCTGGGTGCGGTGAATGCGCGACCCTCGGAATAAGTTAGCGTCGCGTCCGTCGCGTGCTGTGGCACGGTAGCTTGTTATTTTTAGCCAAGGGTATCGGTTGCTGGTTCCGCTTTCCGCGGGAGGAAGGTTTCGGGTAGGGAAGTACGAGACTTTGTGGCAATGGATCTGACACCGGGCGGTTGTTGTTGTTGTCGCTGCTTCGTCAAAGCTTCGCAGGAGGGAAGACCGTGGTGTTGTAATGCCGTGCTGTGATGGTGGAGATCCGAGGAGGAGGCGCGTTGGTGGACGACGACGACAACGACGGTGGTGTTTTGTGGCGCGTGATCAAAGGTGCTGTCCGTTCAGGGTAAGGATGGCGCATTCAGGGTTTCAGGGTTTAGACATGTGTGGACGCATTGGTTTGTGTAGACGTTATGTGAGAAAGGTTCCTTGGTGGAGATCGTGTGATTTCCATGCTATACGGAAATGCGGTCGTTGGATTGCGCTTAGCGGGGACGGAAATGAACAGTAGTGGTGTGGTGGATTTCAAGTTTGGACACTTCAACTGCTCGAAAGTCCAAGTACCCCGGGCAATGTTAACGGTACTCGTCACTGGAGGTCAGTACAGTTAGTCTCGGTGCGAAGTCGGTTCCCTCGACAATCGATTCTTGGAGGAGATCGCGTCATTTCTGTAGCTTACATGAAAGCCCATGAAAGACAGCACCATTCTTGAAAACCTCGACTACGGCCAAATTTTCTGCTTCAGCACAAAACTAAGCCATAGATCCTGAGACTGGCTAGAACACAACGTGTGCTAGTGGGGACAGCAGCTCAGGTGGTACTCCTGGTCAGTGTCTGTAGCGTGGAGGCCTGTGAGAGCTGCGATCAAGCCTCATTTAGTGTGGTGGTGTTTTGTGATCGGTCCGAACTCAATTGGCCGGTGATTCAAAGTGCGTTAGCTGCGAAAATCTGCACTACTTGGCATGGAATGGCAGGCGACATAATCTTCGAAAGAGTTCTTATGACTTGACTTCTGGGTGCAGATGCTGCGCCTCGTTTGAGAACATGTGCGGGTGTTCATCATCAATGGGTGGCTGTATCAGTTTAGTTTCAATATTAGCTTGGAAATAGTGCTTGTGGAAAGTGCCGCAATTTGAAATGGAGGACCAATTCGCGAATATTTTACAGCGGAACTATGGATTGAAGGCTGTCGGGAAGTCGGCATCCTATGGGCCTCGATCAGACGAGAGGATGTCTGCGAGGGCATTGGATAGGGGCAAGAGCGTGGGAAGTGGACTTGGTCGCCTCAATCAGTCTGCCGCTGCCGCCGCGGCGATGGTGGCGGCGGGAGACAGCATCGGAGCAGGCCATAATGGGTTGAGTAAGTCTGCACGCCACCCAGATCCGTCTGGGAACGCACCTGATCAAGGTTTTCGTGTCTCCACAAAGTAAGCATACATCACGAGATCTTGCTTGGTCATTCCGGGTTTTCTGCTGTACCCGTCCAAGTACGTTGTGTGTTATGATCAGTCTCCGTGTCTGTGACCCGTGCCCTAAATTCCCCTGCTGTTCCGAGTTGCCTTGGCGTTCTTGGGTTTGCTGAGGCAGTTGTGTGGAGCCGTGATATGGAGGAGCTGAATTTGATTGCGTCAGTAGTGTGCGGTCTGTGTGTTTGCGTTGCGCGGTTTGTCCTGGATGGAGTTTTTTGGTCCCTTCTTGCCGCATGTTGTGCCGCCATGAAATGAGCACTGAAGACCGCTTGCGTTGATATGGGTTTGGTTGGTTGCTGTATGTACTGAATGTGTGCGCCGATTTTCAGAAGCTCCAGTATGGGAGGCTTCGTCGATATGCACATGGGGGCCAGGTCAGGTTCTGCTTCCAGCTCGAGCTTCGCTGAATTTACGGAAGGAAGCGTCGGAAAATCAACAGCTGCATCTTCCGATAGCCCCTACAAGGAGGATGTTCCTGCCGTTTTCTCTCAGACCCGATCAAGACCAACGGAAGCGTCCACTCCGAGTATGAATGAGCAAGGTACGTCGGACTCTTGATTCGAAAGGGGATTGACTACGAGCGGACGTCAGAAATCTCCACCACCAGCTGATATGCTGCTTCTGTCTACAGTTTCTTGTTATTTGATGTCCATCTGGACGTGTCGAAACGGGCGTGTTCTTGATTTTGGAGACCTTGATGTCCGAATTGTCTATTTTACTCATGAAACCAGTTTCCCGACGCAGAGGTTCCGAAAGAGTGGGTTGGAAGCAGATCTTCCCGATATGGAGATTCCAGGCGATCGGCAGAGGACGAGTTTCTGGACTCGCTTAGCAGGGAACCTCAACCGGGCAGTCAGACAGGATCGATTCCCGGTTCGTACGATGGTCCGAATTCCCAAACCCGGAAATCAGCCGAGTCTGGTAGTCCAGTGAAAGGCAGTTTCATGAGAGGATTCGGCCGGTCTCGAACGGCCAGATCAGCGGGACAGTTCAGTCCCGGGACCGGAGATTCCCACTCCGAGCTGTCCGGTGGAGAAGGGCCGAACGGTTTGAGTGGAACTAGGGTGAAGGCGGAGTCCGATCAGAGGCCGTCCTCTGTCTCCATGGATGGTTCGGAGGCCGAATCTCTTGGAAGGCCCGACTCCACAACTGGTTTCACAGTCCCTGCATCGAACGGTACGGTTTTTCCAGACCTGAACGAGCCTTATGCTCCTTCTAGTACGGACTTGCCCCCCGATCGTCCGAGTGAGGTGAAGGTGTCCAGTTGTGAGCCCGACTCGGGAGAGCCATTGCTCAAGTCATCGGACAAGTTCCCCCCAACCCCGAAGACCCCCGCTGCAGCCAGCACCGAGGAGAAGGATTCTCCCAGCTCGGGTCCTGGGCCTTTTGCTCCCGAGGGTCGGAGTCAGGTGTCGTCCGAAGATGTGAGTACCACTGAAAGTATCCCTGTGCGCAGAGCTTTTGATTTGAATTCCATGGGCAGTCCTACGGGATCGCCATCCTACGCGCACAGGTCGCGCAGAGCTACCCGTTCTGGTGATGTGGTGAGTCGTGCGAACGGTTCTGCATCGAATATCGGTGAGCCGCTGACTAAGTTTGAGGTTAACCTGGTTCCAGTTGGAGCATCCGGAGGAGCGCACCGAGTGCGGAGAAAGTCGGACTCTCTGGTGGATGTGTGGCTCACGGTTGACCAAATCCGGCTTGTGACTGAGCCCTCTACTTATCCCCCGCCATCTCGGCCCCCTCCTCCCCCTCCCGCGCTTGCGCGCCAGCATCCTGGTGCTGCCAGACATCGTCCTAATCAGAAGTCCGAACCTTCTGAAAGCAGTAAGGATCGACGGAGCCAGAGGTCTCAAGCGTCTGAAGCTGAGGAGGCTCGTTCTAGCCCGAACTCGGATGTTTCAAGCACCGATAAACATCCTTCTATCCAGAAGGTCCAGCAGCGCGCGGATCTGCAGAGACTGTACACTACTGCGAAACCGCAGGTTTCTGGAAGCGAACGAGCCAATGGGTTCGTCCACAAGCAGGCCGAGAACCAGAAGACCGGTTATGTTTTGCCTGAAGTGACCGTTGTTGATCTGGGTCCTGAGGAGAACAAGCCCTCCCGAGAGGAGAGGAGGCGGATGCGTGAGCAAATCGAGAGGGACCGGCGGCGGGCTAAGAGGGAGGAAGAGCGTCTGAAGGAGAAAGAAAGGCTTCGACAAGAAGGCTTGAGGGATTCGGTTTTCAATGACTCCCAGCCCAGCGGCGTTCGAGAGTCTTCTCTGCCGAGAGTGGGTAGGCGTGAGAAGGTGTTCGACCCCCGGGATTCGGTTTTCAACGACACCGATACCAGCGGCAGTCGCGAGTCTTCTCGCCCCCGAGACGGCAGGCGGGAGAAGGTGTTTGGGTCTCGGGAGTCGATGGCCAACGACGCGGATCCCATTGTCGGTCGAGAGTCTTCTCGGGCCAGGGAGGGCAGGCGGGAGAAGGTGTTCGACCCCCGGGAGCGTCATTCTTTGGAGTCGGCCAGCAGGAGGGAAGAGAAGGACATCCAATACCGAGTCTTGAGGCAGCAAGAAAAGGAGTTTCAGGCTCGGTTGGCTCGTCAAGAGGAGTCCAGAGAGAGGGATAATGAGAGGTCCGGTGACAAGCTGAGAAGATCTGCAGAAAAGGCCGCTTTGGAGGCCCAGGAGCGTGCTGAGCGAGCAGCCGTGGAGAGGGCTGTGCAGGAAGCCCACGAGCGGGCCGAGAGAGCAGCTCGTCAAAGGGCCGTTGCTGCGCGCGAGAAGGAACGTGCGAAAGAGAAAGAGCGGGAGAGAGAGAGGGAACGGGACAGGGAGGAGGAGAAGTTGCGTGACCGGCTGAGAGAGAAGGAAAAAGGTCTCGCTGAGCAATTACGCAGCAGAGACCCTTTCCGTGCCACCAGCGAACCACGACAACGCCCATCTGTCTCTGTGAATTCGCCGTCCGGCCTGTCCCGGTTTTCTTCCGGAGGAAACCTGAGTAATCTGTCGGGGACCCCCGACACTCGGAACTCCCCTTCTTCCCGAAAGGCCGTGGATGAGTGGACGAGCCTGTATTCTCAGTCTTCTTCTGTCCTTCCCGAGACGTTTCAGGAGATTCCCGGCGAGCCGGCCGATCGAAGGAAACTGCGCCTGGAGAAGCAAATGCTGATCGAGGAGCGAGCTGCCAAAGCGTTGAAAGAGAAGAACATGCGGGATCAGGCGTTACAGCGCGATCAGGAGGAGAGACAGAGGTTCGCCGGCACTCTGGATGCCGATGTGCGTCGCTGGTCTGCTGGGAAGGAAGGCAATCTGCGTGCGCTGCTGTCGACCTTGCACGTGATGCTGTGGCCTGAATGTAACTGGAAGGTGGTCTCGATGTCCGATCTGGTCTCTGGTCCTTCGGTGAAGAAAGCCTACCAGAGAGCCATCCTGTGTGTGCATCCCGACAAAGTTCAGCAGAAAGGAGCGAATGTGAAACAGAAGTACATTGCGGAGAAGGTTTTCGATCTCCTGAAGGATGCGTATGCGAAATTCAACAGCGAACTTTACTAATTCGTCTGCTCCCCGTAATTGATCAGAATTCCTTCAGGAGCTCCCCCATCCGAGTGACATCAGTCCGTAGCGCAGGCTGTGGGTGCGATGGTCGACCACCGGACGCTGGTTTCCCTCCCATGCTGTAGCAGTCACGACTGGTGGGCTCTTCTCTTCCAGTCCAGGAGGACGCACTTTGTATGCTATTCGCACAGCGAGCTTGGGACGCTTTGCCTTGTATCTACACCATCTCCAGAGGCCCGCTCCTTTGGCCCAGCAGTTTTCCCGTGAAGAGTGGGAAGTCGTGAAGCCCTCCAGGTCCTGAGAATCCAAGGTGCAGTTTGTTCTCCTTTCCAGGGTGAAGAGTTTTGTATGATTTGGACGGCAGCTGTGAAAGTAGTCCGTAGACATTAACCAATTTATTGATTTGAGCCCTTCCTTGCGCGTGAATCATCACGCCAGATTGTGCCTCCAGGGGTTCGCTCCAGGTAGTGCTACTGTGGAGTCGTTTGCACTCTATCCCGTTTACACTTTGCTAAGCTATGTGTAGGTTGTCTAGGTTAGTTTTTGGGGCAAACAGAAGCTCTATTGTAAGCCTTGGTTCACCTTTGTGAAATACTTGCCACGTGCATCGACTCTATTTTGCGCACTTTCACCTGTGAGGATGACCATGCTGATTGAGGGACCTTTTATTTATTTTGAGGTTTACTCTGGCTGTTGTGGAAGGATGGAAGATCTCTAGCTGATTACATTTACGTATGAAGTTTCAAAAGTCTTGTGTTTTTTGTTTATTTAGTTTTTTTATGAATTGTTTAAGAGTTCTTTTATAGCGTTGCCATTGCATCAAGGGAATAGGAACTTCAAAACCTTTTTCGAGAGTGTGCTTGTTTTGTCTGTCCTTGAAGAAATACTTCACTCCAATCTATGCAACACCCTTTCAAAGAATCCTCATCCAACTCGTTTTACATCATCAATGATGTCTTGAAGGAAAATACTTTTTCCATTATCAGAGGATTGAGTTGTTGCCTGAACGTTAGTGAGACAAAAAAGACCTTGGAATTACTGTGTATTGTAGCTTGTAGTGTTACCCAAATAATTTGGAAACTCTTTATTGGAGTTCAAAAGTTCTTCCTTCTATCAATAGTTGTGTTTATGTTTGTTGTTGCATTTGCGGTGACAATGTTCTTATATATTTAGGATATAGATATTCAGAGTTTTTCTTTGAAAATATCTTACAAATTAGGGGTGTTTGACATTATGAAGTAGTTTCTTCTAGTTCAGAAAATGGCTTGACAAAAATGACTTGAATTAATAGGTAAAACCAAATTCTTGAAAAATCACCATCATTAGGATTTAACATTTTGGACTATAAGAAAATGTTCTTTTGGAAATTACATATTCAATTTGTGATCAATTTTTGGTTTGATGGTTCCTTGAAATTTATTAGTGAGTATAGTACTATGTTCAAGCATATACATGTCATCTGTAAATCATATCTCAAATTTTTAGTTAAGAATTAAATTAATAGCCATTCTAAAAATTACTTTTGAGATTAATTTTACAATAAGTTACAAGAATTACTTTAGATTTATAGAAATCTAGACTACACCTTCATGAGTTAATCATTGCTTGAATAGTTACACTTCTAGGGAAAAGTTGCATATCTTTTATTGTAGTCCTAATAGATCATGGGATAGTAAAGTATAGTACTAACCATGTGTAAACCACAAAAAAATATACAAAGTTTTATACAATAAAAATCTTTTGATGTATTTGATTTGAGCTAAGGTATTAAATTTTTTATTTTTTTATTTTTTTATTTATTAGAAAATAGAGATACTTAGACTAAAATATTTGATAGTTTTAGAGGTAAGTTATCTTAGTTATTATTTGAAGGGTTGATACATGCTACTGCCTTACTATTATTATACTTGTCTTATATTTAATGAAAGATAATTTGAGGGGCTTTTAATTTATTCTTTGGAAGATAAAAATAATGGTGTCTAATTTATTGGAAATAGAGATGTTTTGGGCCACTAGAAGTGTAACTATTCAACATTAGACTTTGATCATTATGCTTCTTATTTTTAGTCTAGGCATTACATGTTTTTTTTCGTATTTCTAAAATAGATGAAATGGCGATATTTTAGTGATGGTCATTGTTGGTGTCGCAATTTGCAGAGATAGTCTTGAATTTTACTATGACAATCATCTTGAAATTGTATGTGTATTAATTGTTGACAAATTTTTTTACTTGTTAGTGTTTTGGATGAGTAGCATTCAAGGTAGAACGAAATCTTAGCAATGTGGAAGAAACTGGAGTATCAAAATGACAAATGGGAATAGACCCCTCTTGTGCATCACTTGAAAAAAGGGATAGAACTATGTACAGAGCTAGCAAAATGCCAATCCAAAATTATTGAGCTCCAATCTTTTGGCATAAATATATTAACCAAAGAAAATACTAAACCCTCTAAAAAACTTCCTTTTTCACAAAATTAGGAAAACACAATGAGATTGAAACAACCAAAATATCCCATTCAACTTTAGTCTTGACCAAGGAAATTCAAAATCAGTACAATAATAAAATTTTAATCATCACTTTCAAGCATTTGCTACCCAAATTTCAATATTTGATCAGAATATATACTCCTACTTCAAAACAAATATCCTATTGGCCTCAATTTTCTCTTTCAAAATGATCTTGCTATTGCACTTTGTAACATTGCAAATTGGTTAAACTTCACCAACAAATTGACTCTAAATAGTAATAATCCCTCCATCTATACAATCATCAATTAAAAGACAAATAAAATGACTAAAAAGTCAATCAACATTGTTTGTTCTTAGGTTTTTCATCTCTTTGAGTGTTGCCCAATTGAAGAAGATGAAGCTCTGTGAGGTAGAAAAAAGGTCCACACAACATCTTAAGCTTGGAATAATTGCCCACTTAAAGACAATCTCACACTCAACATGTAAAAGCCCATCAATGCTCCTTGAAAATATCTAAACAAGATGTGTGGGCCCTCTGGCATTCCACTCATTGGAAACTATCGTATCCCTTGGAGGGACCCATAAAAATTTCACTTTTTAATATTCCGAAACCAGGGTTGTTCTGTTAGAAATATTTTCGGGTTTCGGCGTCGTGTAGGACGTCCGACGTCGCATGTCGTATAAGACAACCTGTCGCTACCTCGTCCCGTCCCGTCGCGTAAGGGTAAATTTTTTTACCGCGAAGTAAGAAGTTTTTGCCTACGTGGCAGGCTGTCCACGCTGACGTGGAAAGCGAGGCAGGGCGACTACGGGTGGGGTGACCGCGTCTCTGGTAAGGGCGACCGCACATCCGATTTTCAGGGCGACTACGGGTAGGCGACAGCGGGTGCAGAGGCGACTGCGGGTTAAAAATCCAGGGCGATTGCATCTCTTTCGCGACCGCGGGTGCAAGGGAAGGGCGATTTCGGGTATAGGGCGACCTCGGGTACAAGAGAAGGGCGACTTTTGGTTAGGGGCGACCTCGGGTCCAGGGCGACCGCGCTCTCTGTCTTTGATGGCGACCGCGGGTGTTTTTTACCCCTAAATGCTCAAGGCCTTTGGGGGAGTTTCTAGGAATTTGTTCTAAAGTGAAGAAAAAAATAACTTTATGATGAGCTTTAAGAAAGAAAATTTTAAATTTAACCATTCTAATTCAAACTAGACATATCAGAGATGATTTAGGAAAACAAAACATGACTATAGCACTTATGGATTGAAAGATTATAATGTTTAATCACTATAGTGTTCAAATTGCCAAAGAGATTTGAAGTCATTCAACCCTCCGTTTACAAGTCTAATCTAACAAGTTTATGATAAAAAAATCGGGATGAAAGGGCTTTACAAGTATAACCCCGGTCAATTTATGGCTTCTCAAAATGTACTCTACAATCTTTTTCCTATATAATGTACAATTCCCATAGACTTTAATTTTGTTTGAAGCATATACCGAGCTTGCCTTATAGAATGGTTTTAAAATATAACTACCATTTTTAAAGTTTATTTATAGCATTGTGACCTTTTAAACTACAATCCCTTGATTATTACTACAGGTCTACACTTCCTTGTAGTTTTCATTTTAAATAACAATAATATATTATACATTTTCAATTTTTTCTTGTAGGGGTGTGAGGGTGTGCCTCTAAAGGACCTTTGTGTTTGTGGTGCATTTCATTGAATTGACACAATCATTAACCCGTAAAGCCCTGAATTGCATTTCTAGGGATCTCACTACCTATTGAATTTGATTTTCTTTCCTTTGAAATTTTGACACAACATGTGCCCGCAATTTAGGGGAAAAGGACCAACAATATCATCCCTTTTGACTACATGATCAAAAAGTTAGGACATGACGTGTTGTTTCCTTTAAAATTGTGTGTAGCCCGGGCAACAAAAAAAAACTTCTTTAGAAATTGCGACATTAAGAAATAAAAATTTGAAATATCTTTATTAGATTTTTATCTATATGTAAACCTTTGAATCATTCCATTTCAATAAATGAGTCAAAAGTTATGAGGAATTTTAGTTTGGGGTAGTCAATGGGTACTTATAGAATCTCTACTCTACCAAAAAAGTTTGAAATTCTTTATTTCATTCAATTTTTTATATTTTTGAAAAAAAAGTGAAACATTGGATGAAGATTGTTTTTTACAATACTTTAACCAAAGTAATTGGCATTTGTCATTTTTATAAATAATTTGTTGACAACTTAGTATTTTCAAGCATTTTCTATTTTTTTGTTGGTTTCTAACTTAATGTTTTTTCTCCCATATGTTGAACAATTCCAAATGATTAGAAATTTGTAGAATGTAGAGCATACATACCACTTTGATTCTAATATGAGTTTAAAGAATAACCATCAATTTTGAGTGTTTTTTATACTAATGTCACCTTGTGAAGGGCAATTGGCCAATTGCCGGAAAAAAAGGGTTTTTGCTAGTACAAATGTTAATATCTTGCAATGTACACGGTGAAGATTTTCTCCACATCTTCTGAAACCATCCCACAAGAATATCTCACCATTTCATATGTTACAACAAAAATTTCAAAAACATTGCACTTGTATTACAAAACGCAATTTTGGAGCAATTTGGGTAGAAATATACTTAGTTAAAAATCTTGTGAGGTTAACCAACTAAACCAAAGGCTAGAAAATAATAAAATAACCCCAAAGTTAATATGTCGAAATACGATGAAAATGCCTAGTAAGGTGCTACAACATATCAATATGTAAGGTACTAAACTACTAGGCTATAAACTTCCGCTAGAAATCTTTTCAAAAAAACATTTTTGGAAGATATAGTGGGACTAATTTACCTTCCAAACAATTGGACTAATATCTAGTTACAAACAAAAATCTGAATCGTTCTGTACTTCGTCAGCATCAGGGTCCGTATCTTCGCGCGATGCGTAACCAGCATCTGTGTCGCTATCTTGGCTTGAGCTTTCATTCTCGTCCTCTTCTCTTGCTATTGGTTCTGGTCGTATTTCTCTTTCCACCTCCGAGAACAAATTCCGCACAACTATGTCTTGACCACCAGGAATCGCAGTCTGGACTAGTCGTTTTGTGGGACGCGTTGCATCAATAATTCCATCAACTACAGATTCAGGACCTGCTTGAACCGCTATTGATTGGCTTGATTGCTGGACCGCTTGCGTGGAGCACCCTGCCCCAAGCCTACAAGGTTCCTCAACTTGATTTGCACGCTTCGGATGTCTGTGTGTCCTTTCATCTACTCTTCTAATGCGCCTTTTTTTACTTTTGTTTCTATTGTTGCTATTGCGTAGTCGTTCTTCCAACGATATTTCTCTTGGCTCAGACACTGGGGTTGGTTGGGTGGCTTGTGGAGTGGATGCGGGGACTTCTTCATTGATGCTGGATAGTGGACCTCCATCCAAAGGCGCCCTTGTCGATGAACTAGGGGCCGATCTTCTGACTCTAGCTTGGCTTGTATCTTCACCTCTGGGCGCACGGCCCTTTATAGAAGGAGTTGTGACTGACCTTCTGACTGTAGTCTTCCCTGTATGTCCACCTCGAGTCAAGGAAACATTCCGACTACGGTTGAGGATGGTATTCAGTGGCGCATCTGAATCATACTCAGCTGCCTCCGTTGTTTGTATGGTCGGTGAATTCATTGCTACCGAAATAGGAGTTACTTCTTCTACAACCTCTTCAATGTGATCCACCTCTTCTTGTTCTTCAATTCCCGCATTGATTGGTGCAATGTTTCCAATATTCATTGCTCTGCTTGAAGGAATACGTGTTGGTACTGGAGATGTTGGTACTGGAGATGTTGGTACTGGAGATGTTGGTACTGGAGATGTTTCTTGAACATCTGAGGCAGGCATTTGATTATCTGCTTGTTCGTTGTTGTCAGAAGGTGTTCTTGCCGCAGTTCGTGGTGAAACTGTGCCCCAATTTCCGACCCACACATCATTAGGGTCCCGCTCTGGAGAACGAAAAAGTTCTTCCTTAGCAACACCTTCTGCATCATTGTCACTTGCAAATGTGTTTCCATATTGATATCGTGGTGGACTTGGTGGAGGTGGGACCATATCTGTCCATTCATTGTGATCGCGCAAGAGATCTTCTTCTTCTCTTCGGACTAAATTATCTTCGATAAAATCAAAATAACCCTCGTCCTCCGATCCTGAAGGCATAGGCTCGTCCCTCTCTTCATTAGTGTCTCCATCCACGAGGACCCTTTCATAAAATTGAGCAGCATTGTACCCACGCTTTTGACGTTCCAAGTGGCAGTTAGCATAAATGTACACCAAATCTTGAGCCTTCTTTGTGGTCAAACGATTTCGCGTTTTACTATGCACGAATGAATACATGCTCCAGTTTCGTTCACATGAAGATGCTGAACAAGTCAACCATAGAATTCTCTTTGCAATCTTCGGAAGAGCATCGCCGCCTACATGATTCCACCATTGATGAGGTTCTAAATTGGTCTCTGTGATGTCGAAAACCTCTTCTCGGGGATCAAATGGCCCTATCTTCTCTTCAAATTGGACAAGCTCTTGCATTGCCACGACCACTAAAACTCCTAATGATGGAGCTAGTTTTCATATGACTCGATTCAAAGCTGCTTTGGCCGCCCCATCGTTTTGAATTTCTTCTACTCCTGCCAAAAACGGATTCAAAAGTGCTCCTGCATAGTGGAGGTCCGTTCGCATTAACTTCCAACGAGCTTCAAATTTCTTCTTGTAACGCGTTGCAACCACAGGGTCTAAAAGAAATGGAGGATCCCTGAGAGCATACACGTGTTTCTTCAACTCGAACATTATCATCCAAGCTTTTGGCATTGCTGTTCTTTTGCCATCAAAGTGTCGTAGAGCAATGAGTACTGGCTCTATCATAAACACGAAATTCTTGCATTTTGACCAAAACCTTTCATAATGAATGTTTAGCCGAACATCCATTGCTTTGCGCCTAATGGTACCTCCATTAGGTTGATTCTGCAAACTGAACTCGAACGTCATGTAAGTGTCATCTGCAACCACGGTTTGCAAAGCTTGTTTGCAATCGAGCAGACGGTCTACCATAAGGAAATTGGTGGCAAACCGTGTCAAAGTAGGCAGCTGTGAGCCCTCGAGATGGCACTCAGAACTCTGGGTCCATTTTTCGCGATTAAATAGCAAAAATTAGTCAAAATATTCAAAAAAAAGACATAAAAAGAGTGTTGAGGGAGTTTTGGTGTCAGTCTATGCCAAAATGGTGGAAAACCAACTTAGAAGGTGGAAAATTCCTAATCCTAGAAATTTGAATCATTCTAAGTCTCCAAAGCAAGTTTATGTAAAGATTTAGTAATTCCGAGAGAAATAAGGAATAGAGAGTTAGTCAGTCCTAGCGATTGTTTGTGCAAAGTCAACCTTTTAAGGATGCATGTGACATACTGACTAAGCTAAAAGAGTCTACTACGAGCGTGGGAGAGTTACCAGGGCTTAAGTTCAATTTCGAAACAAATTGGATTTAAAGGTAAAACCACTACAATGGATTTGGAGAATTCGAACTTCACGAGATAAAAGATGGAGGATTGGAGATTGAAGACTACAGAGAGGTGTTCCAAGGGTAGGAGCATGCCAGGAGCGAACGAGAATCAAACAATTGTTCAAGATTCCCGGGCATCGGGAATTAAATTGTCCAATTGGGCAAAGTAATTCCAAATTGCTAAAATTAGAAAGGTGCAAGGTTGTGTGGGACTTACACCAAGAATCTAGGGGTGCCCTAGATGTTACCCAATTTATTTCGGATTTTTCCGAAATTCCACGTTGACTCCATGGGAGGTCAACCGCACATAGAAATGTTTGTAAATTCATAGAAATTACTTATGATGCGGTAAAATCTCACTAAAAATTAGGATAGGTTTTTGTGTGCTAAATAAGCGCTCGGTCAAGTTTGAAGACATTCCGACATTCCCAATTACTGAAACCGGCATCGACATCGAATTTCACTGGAAGTTACAAACTGGCGGCGGGTTGACCGGCGTATCAGGAGCGAATGATGTCCGATTGTCGCAAATAAGGAGTCATTCCTTACTCTCACGGACATTCCTAACAACCCTGGCCGACAGATTCATCAAAATGCGCAAATCCTAAAAGTTAGAGTTTTGACTTTTAATTGGAGTTACCGTAATTCCAATTTGGGCGCGCAAATGGCCTAGGAGTGAGGGGTAAGGGGTCCCTTAGGCTAATTGGGGTCTTCTGAAGACAATGGCGCAGACGGTTTTCCATTTCGAGTTGTTCCCTAAAAGATAGAGAGGGTCAGCTCTTAGTTTGACTTTTTAATCGTTAATTGCGGTTAATTAGAAGTGATTTTGGAAATATCTCTTGGAAAATCAAAGATTGGATTTGGTCAAGATCTCTTTCTTGCGTAAAAAGCCATCTTTGGGCTAAAGAAAGACAATTTTCAAAATGACTTTGGGTTAATTTGCAAAATATCTACGTAAATTAGGGTTAATTCCAAAATATTTTGGGTTAAGATCTTGGATTTGATTTGGCCAAGATTTCTTTGACCAAATGGGATGTTTTTAGAAATTTCCACCATTAAACAACTAATATTTTGGAATTACATTAGGGTAGTTTAGGGTAGAAAGTAACAAAGTGTTTTCACCGGCAATTACCGAGAGGGGCCTGGCCACGGGTATATAAGGGCCCCCCTCGAGGTTGCCAGTACCCTTATTTCTTGCACCGACACTTTGTTATTTCACTTAAGTGCTACCGGCGTGGCTAGAGCACTACTTGGACCAACGACTTGGCTAAGTTTTATGTATTTTGTTGGAATTTGAAGGCTTAGGGCCCCTTCAAGTGACTTTTAGTTTGCGTTTGAGGATAATCTTCAATCTTTTGTTGGCTACTTGAAGTGGAAATTTCAAGTGTGAAGCATTAAAGTTCGGTTTAAATATTGTCATGTGTACCTCCTTTGATTGCAAAACCTTGAAATACTGGAAATTTTGAAAACTTAAAGTGAAAGTTCGGTTAAGCACTGTCATGTGCACCTCCTTTTGCGATTAAAGTACTCAAAATATTATTGGAACCTTCTTAAATGGCGAAGCTTTGAACCTTTTACAAGAAATTTGACAACCAATGTAAAAGTAATTTCGATTAAACAATTGAAGTTGAAAAGATAGTACAAGGTTGGTTATATGCTAAGAATAAGGGAAGACTTGATATCTCACTCACAACCCTTTATTAGCATTTCCAGTGGAAACCTCAACCACTTCTCTTGTTCTATTAGAGCGACACGTTGTTGGACCACCAAAATGATGAGTCATTAAGTAGTGTGTCAAAACCCTCCTCGTATTTGGTTTAGCCCAAAAATCCTAGAGAGTTCAATTGATTAAGTTAGTGAGTTAGTCTAGCTTAAAAATCCCAAGAAAATTGAGTGATTAGTTAGTTTTAGTTATCCAAAAATTAGTTAAGTCCAAAAATCCCCAAAAAAAGAGTGAATTTTCAAAGCCAGTCCAGCACCGAAGGAGCAGTCCAGCACCAGTATATGATCCCCCCACCCACCAATAGCGCCGTGCCACGTGGCGGGAGCTGACGGGGCAGGGGGAGGGGGTTCATCCACCCACCGACCACCACGTGTGGGGGCAGAGCGGGAGCCTGGCAGGGGTGGTAGCCGGGGAGTCCAGGAGCAGAGTCGGGAGGTCCAAGAGCTCAATTTGGGAGTCCAGGAGCTCAAGTCACTTAACTAAGACTGGAACTCAAAAGGAAACCACAACTCACGCTTTACAAGTAAGTTCCACTATTACAAAATATTTTTTGACATTGCAAACATTGAAATTTTTGACCAAATTAAAAGGAGTTGGAAGGGAAATTCCCAACCTCTCCCTTCAATTTTCCATCAAAAAACTTAAAATTTGCAACATCTAAAGAGGGTCGTCAACCATCGACAACTCAACTGCCATAGCCATCCTCTAATTCTCAAAATTGCAACAACTTTTGCACAACAAGAATGAGAAAGAAAGAGAACTAGGTGGAAGATTAAGGTTGTGAGATTCCTAACCGTGACAAATTAGATTAAAAAACTAATTTCTTTGGAATAACACTATAGAGTGGGATTCTTGATTCTTGGGGGTTGACCTTTGGGAATAAAAAATCCATTTTTTTGGAATAACACTATTGAAATTATTCTCGGTCTTTTGGAATGTTCTACATTCTTTGGCTATTAGATTCTTAGAAGGTTTGGATTTTGTTAGTTTTGTTTTATTAGGCCTAATAAGCCAAAAGGAAAACAACAAATTGACAACCAATTTCCTTAGGAATTTTAAGAAAATTAAAATTAATTGGATTATAAAAGATTTGGTTGCAATTCTTTATTCAAATTAATCCTAATAAGCCAAATTAAAAAAGACAAATTGACAACCAATTTCTTTAGGAATTTAAAAGAAATTAAAATTAATTGGATTATAAAAGATTTGGTTGCAATTCTTTATTTAAATTAATTCTAAAAAGCCAAACTAATTGACAACCAATTTCATTAGGAATTACCAAGAGATTGAATTAATTAGGTTTGGTGATAATATTTTAGTTCTAATTATTTCACGAAAGCCAAAAGAAAGAAAACAAAAGTACAACTCATTACTTCGAAATTAGGTGAAATTTAATTCTTAAAATTAGATAAATTCGTAATTCAATTAATTTGCTAATTCAATTAATCAAAGAATAATAATACTAACAATTAGATAGGATTTCCATTAATCATTCGAACTATTTAGTAGATTCAAAATATTGTGACATTTTCCAATTACCAATAAATTAGGAATTGAAGAGAGAATGTGCAATTAACTTGAACCTACATAACTTCTAGTGGTTTCTTTTAATTAGGATAAAATTTACCAACAGTTGTGGGAAATTACTATGGATTAGATGGAGAGTCGGGATGATTTCGATGGCGAGGTCGTAGGGGAATATTTACACATGATGATGTTTGACGACGAGACCATGGAGATTTACGCAGAGGAGGTAAACCGCTCACATTTGATTTTCATTCTCATTGTTTTACTGTTAAGTTTCTTTTTACCAAACGCTTGGAATTAGATTTAGGCAAAACTATAGAATAGAATAGAATAGGGCCTCGTTAGGTTGAATTTCAGAATAGAATAGATAACCACGAAATTAGATTAGAAAAACTCAAAAGACGTGACTAAAAGAGTTCATTGCTTGGAAGGCTTTTTTTTTTACCCAATTAGAAAGAAAACTCGATTAGACACAGGACCCGTGTGAAAAACTCTTAGCTCGAGGGTGGAGATAGGAGCACTCATAGCAGCCTAAGAATTTTGTTTGGAGAATGTTTCCGAAACAAAGCCATAGTGAAATGGTATTTCATGATATGCTTCACCATTGTCCTACACTTGCTTACCAAATCCTTCATCGTTTGAGACTTTCCCCAATCTTCCAAAAGCAAATCCAAGATGTGAGCCGCACACCCTTGTTTGTACATGTGGGGATATTTCAGTAACAAACATGACATAGTTCCAATCATTATTGAAGCATTGTTTGTACACAATTGCACAATATTTGAAGGACTGGCCTTGTCTATGTACTTCGACATTAAAGCTGTCTTGTAGGCAATGTCCTTCTTTGCTCCCGTACTGTCCTCTGATTCCAAAAACACATTCCTTGCTGGACAAACGAGCATCACGTTCATCAACAGTCGCCTATTGGTATCTGACCACCCATCTGAACAAATAGTTGCTCCATATTGCGCAATAGAGTTCTTTGTCCAGTCATTGACCATTTTTTGGACAACTTCTTTCTTCACATCAATCATTTTGGTTCACAACGCGTTGAATGATGGTGGACGATATAAAATTCTAGCTACTGCAGTTTCCTTCACTGCATTTATAAATGCAGGGTGTCGCGTGACATTGAATGCAATATTGGCTTCATAAAAAATGAAGCCCACGTCGCATCCAACTTTTGTCTCAAGCCTATTTGTAATGCTTCATCCATACTTCTTTGACGAGAAACCACATGGCGGCTTCCAGTTCTGTCAACCGTACTTGGAGTAGAATCCACTGAATCTGGGGTAGGGTTTGTCAGGCCGGTTGGACCCGTTGGATTTGAAGAACCACCCACCTCACCACCCTCTACCTCTTGAATGAGGGATTCTACCGCACCAATGGCCTGATTGCCCGCAAATGGTGTTTCAAACAATTCTTCAAAGCTCATGGCTTTTGGAACCACTCCGTTGCAAGTCCTAAACTTTTCACGTGCACTTCTAGGGATTTTTTGACAACGGTCTGCTGTTGCCGAGCCACCATATCCAAAGTGACTAAATGCCCTTTTCCGCACAAAGACTTTGCTCCACCCGCAAAACACACATTTCCTATGATAGGGTGAATTATCATTTGGAACGCACGGTACAAGCCAAGGGTCCTAATATTTTGTAGCCCTACGCGTATCGTGCCGACCTTGACCACCACTTGGGACAACCATGGTGTGAATCCACAATGAGTTTCACCCCCAAAAAATCGATCCAAGAATCCAGTAACGAGGAAAAAGTTATGACAATGCTACCTACTATGAGAGGGTTTTTAAACCCCCTCAAAGCAAGGTTCTTGCCCTCCAATGAACCAAAACATCCGCAAGAAGCCTCTTTCGAAGGTTCAAGGCTAGAGTCTAATCACTGAAGCAAGGTAATCCCTCAGTGTTTCAGCTGCAGTTTTATACTTTGTGCACCTGTTGTCGCCACAGGGGCGACTGCGGGTAAAGGGCGACTGCGCCTGACTTCAGGTGGACAGTGCGACCGCGGGTGTAGGGCAACCACGGGTATTGGGGGCGACGGCGACTGCAAGGACGACCGCACGTACGAGGGCGACCGCGCGTGGAAGGGCAACCGCGGGATAGGGAGTTTCATTCTGGTGGGGTGCGACTGCGGCTCTACAGTACAGGAGGCGACTTCGCCTTCCAAAATCCCCACAGGCCAACATGGAAAATGCCCAAGTCCAGAATCTGGTGTTTGCAAATTTTTTTTTTTGGGAAATCAGTTTGCAGAATTTTGAAATTCCACAAAACGCTTTCCTAATTATCCAAAATTAATACAAGAGGTTTTCTAAAGGGTGGTCGATGAGACATTTTCACTACGTTGCCTAAGTAATTAGTAAAAATATTTGTGGTCAAGTATGTAGAAAACAAGCTTAATTAGACTTTTTATTTGTTTAAATTTTTTGCCAAAGTAGAAAGATTGAAAGAAAAGAGCTCTACATAGAATCATTAGTGTACAAGGCTTAGGCCAAATTTTCAAATTATAGTCATTGGGTAATTGCACGAAACACTTGTACTATTTGTTGCGTTTTTGTCACACCCTACTTTCTGATTTTTGTTTTTGCCATAACATCTGTGTTTTAACTCCAAATGACTCAAAATTTATAGGAAAGATACTGATGACTATTATACACCTTTCCCTATTTTTAAATATTTTTCAAAAATAATTTACTATTTTTAAATAGCCTCGAAAATTTCTCACAATGGCTGATTTAGAGGTTTTTTGCACTATGTTACAAAGGAAAAAGTCAAATTTTGAGCTGAAATTTGGAGAGAATGATTTTCTAGTGGACTTAGAGCTACCCTCCAAAGGATTTTGAAAAATACTTATTTTTATGTGGTGTACAAGTCCACAAAGAGAGCTCTATTTTTCATTTTTTTCTAGAGGTATGAAAACTTTTTTTGGTACTTTTTTTGGTCAAAACCCATCATCAAAAAGTTTACTCAAGTTATGGATATTTTAATTTTTTTAATAAAAAAAATACTATTTTCTACAAATTAAAATGTAAGAAGTGGTATTTTCTTCACCGGTTTTAGGATATCTTAAAACCGGTGAAGAAAATACCACTTCTTACATTTTAATTTGCAAAAAATAGAATTTTTTTAATTAAAAAAATTAAAATATCCATAACTTGAGTAAACTTTTTGATGATGGGTTTTGACCAAAAAAAGTACCAAAAAAAGTTTTCATACCTCTAGAAAAAAATGCAGAATAGAGCTCTATTTGTGGACTTGTACACCACATAAAAATAAGTATTTTTCAAAATCATTTGGAGGGTAGCTCTAAGTCTACTAGAAAATCATTCTTTCTAAATCTCAGCTCAAAATTCGTTTTTTTCCTTTGTAACATGGCAGAAAAACCCCAAAATCAGCCATTGTGAGAAATTTTCGAGGCTGTTTAAAAATAGTAAATTATTTTTGAAAAAATATTTAAAAATAGGGAAAGGTGTATAATGGTCATCAGTATCTTCCCTACAAATTTTGAGTCATTTGGAGTTAAAACACAGAAGTTATGGCAAAAACAAAAATCAGAAAGTAGGGTGTGACATAGTACTACAAGTGTTTCGTGCAATTACCCCATTTCACTTTAGTACATGTGAACAACTTGCAGCATCAACTTCAAATTATAAAGAAAGGTTTGGTAAATATAAGCAAAGTTCCTAATTTGATTAAGTCCTCTTCAAGGAAAAGACATCGCAGACGATGATGGAACTTGCTCATCCCACAAAAACATTGTTAGGTTCGAACATAGATCTATCAGCCTCTGCGACTTTTGGAATATTTTAGATAACATATTAATTCACCAGACTTAATCAAATTATATTTTGGTAAAATGTAATTGAATATTTTAATTCAACACACTTTTGAATTTCATTTCAACAAATTATTTGAAACTTTTCATGTGTGTTTAATGTTGTGTGGATTTCATGATTATAATTAAGAAGCTTTTGTATAGGTAAGATATTCAAAATAGGATCATTTCACTTTAACACTTGTCAACAACTTGCAACATCACCATCCATTTATCCCATAGCGTTTGATAATTATAAGCAAAGCTCTTATAAAGAAGAATCCTCTTCAATGACAAAAGACATTGCAAAGGGTGAGGTAACTTGCTCCTCCCTCAAAAAATTCATGTGGTAGGAACATAGCTCCCTCACCCTCTAGAACTTTTGAGATATTTCATGGAACATATAAATTCACCGGACTTGGGGAAACATTTACGTGAAATCTAATTCAATATTTAAATTCAATGCATTTTTGAAATTTACTAAAACAAATTGAAGAATCCATTAACATAAAGTTGAACTCAAATTCAATTTCATCCATCTTTAGAAATGCTTATTGCAAAACTTTCGGTATACTTGTCCACATGTCGCTAAATGAAATTGATGTGATGATTACTTCATTCAAATTTAGAAGTGTGTACTATAGTGGCATGCGCCCCCAAATAATAGGAAGTAAAATTATTAGCACTTATGCATTCAAGAAGAAATTTGACCCAACATATAGAAGTGAAACCTTGGATTAAAGAAACATTACTATTTTGTAGTACAACTTGCAATGAACTTTTTTTGAGGTTCACATAGTTTCGAAGATGCAAAGTTCCGGTATTTCTACCTAATACTAAGTCTCTACTATGGAATGTCTATCTTGCAATGATTACCCTTAGAAATAATCTTCAATACAAGAAAAATGATCCATAATATCAAAACTAGATTAAAATGCTCAAGAAGTCAATAATAGTCCAATAAAAAATTGAAAAGAAACATAAACAATAAAAAATAGACATTTCTTGATTTGTAGAGTTTCTACATATTTAGATACTTCTCCGAGGCTTAATTGTTCTTTCTCAAGCATTTGAGAGTAACTCCTTTTTTTTATAGGATGGACATCTCATGAATTGTTCCAAGTGGTCTATGGCCAGGTACTCTACAAAGCCTAAATCTTAGAAAACTACTTTTTGGATATTATTGAACACACTCTTCAATTTAACCTTCACGAATTTAATTACTGGTTTATAATAATTTGTAAAGAAGAAAGGCAAAGTTAAGAGTGGAAGAACATTCAAAATGGTTCTTTAAATTATAATAAGATAAGAATACATTGTTGCACATTGTTGGACAATAATACAAGATAATATACCTACATTTCATAATGTTTAGATCCTATGATTTTTTCACTTCGAATTTAGATTTGGTAATACTTTATCTTTGAGGATGAATTTGAGAATCTTTCAATCTTTGATTTGCAACGTCATTAACAAAAAAATAATGCTTAGTCATTTTAAGAAAAATCAATAGAAGTTGAATTAAAGTTATATGTAAATTTAAACTAAGGTAATGAATTTAATAAGTTTACATTGGAAAGACAAATGTGAATGGCCATTTCAAAGGTCATCATTGTATGTGTATTTTTTAGTTACTATTAAATTTAATCATAAACACAAAGTTGGAATAATACTTATTAGTCTACCTAGTAATTATTTTCATATAGAGTATTTTTTGCAACAATTTTGTTGGTTAGATCTTTTTCCCAAAAAATTATATGGTGTACAGTTTTGAACATCATTAATTATCTATATTAAATGAACCAAAACTTCACATGTACAAAAATTGCACATCAAATACTGATGGAGATTTATACCATTGCATTTTTAGGCATCCAATTACATTATTGAGCATTGAACTTTGACATACTTTAGGTCATTACTTCACTATTGTAGTTAAGTTAAGGATTTCTCTTTTATTGATTGTGAGATTTTTAATCTCATTTCCACATCCCAATTTCCGGAGATTCTTCCTTTTATTGATCATGACTTTGTGAGATTTTCATTCGCATTCCCACATAGAATTGTTGGAAGATTAGGCCTTTTATTGATTGTGAGACTTCCCTTTCTCATTCTTACAATCCATTTTCCTTGATCCCTTTTATTGATAGTGAGATTTTTCTTTTTTCTCTTTCATCACACTTTCTTCAAATAAGTATTATTTGGTTCATGTCATCTTCTTTTTTATTAGAAATACCCATTTTTTAATCATGAAGCCGTTTTGAGTTCATGCCAATTTCAATTTAATTCCGATAGCCATTTTCTAGAGTGGGAAATTCAAACTTTCCCACTTAGGGACCCGCGGTCACCCTCCCGTGAGCGGGAAATTGGAACTGCAGAAAATGACCCGCGGTCACCCTCCCGTGAGCAGGAAATTGAAACTCCAGAAAATGACCCGCAGTTGCCCTCCCCGGACAGGCGACCGTGCATGGAGGGCACCGACGGCAGTTCTGGCACCCGAGGTTGCACCTGACCCGAGGTCGCACCTTTGCAGGTTTTCAATGTTTTTTAAGCGCGGTTGCTGTACACGCGGTCGCCTTACAGGACCAGCTAGCCTGAGTAAGGTGGACAGTTATTAACCCAGCTGTAATAGGTATTATTTGAGAGATTCGGAGATTCCTCCTAGTTCCACATTATATCCCACTTCATTGTCATTAAAAGCAGCATCTAAATTACAATGTAGCAATAGTTACTCCAAAGTGATTTACCATTTGATGCACATAGAAACTTTTAAAGGTGTTTCCAACCCCTTCACCACCAAGCCCTATTGGCTCTTTCTCCAAGAAATCATGAACCTTCAAACCTCGATAAAAAATATCATACTTTTACTTAGGAATGTTGAGTTCTATGAGAGCTCAATTATGGAGGAGGACAACCCTAAATTTCATGATATTTCAAATGCTTAATCCCTAGAGGACTAAGAAGACACAATGTGTCATCTTCAAAGTTTTCAATGGCAATTTCTTGTAAGGGTGAAACAAATCTCAGTATGTTGTAAACTAAGATCTTGTAGAAAAATAAGTTTGCATACTTTTGGCATTTTCTGATTTCCTCATTTTGAATGTGAAAAGGAGTTAAAATTCATTTAGGAAATGTAGTCGGGAATGTAGTGTGGTAGAAAAAAGAAGCAAAAATAATGTTTTTTCATGATTTGAAATTTTCTAGAGATGTTCTAAAGAATATGATGATAAACATTACTTGTTGAATTTCAAAAATTTATTCACATATAAATTTTTAAGAATTTTGTAAGATCCAAATATCCAATTTGCTTTTATTTGACTTTTCTAGTCTTCATGTTCGAAAATGTGTACAAATGTGATGGCCTTTCTAATTTTTCAAAAAATTTAATATGATAATACTAAATTTTCTTTAGACTCCAAATAAATTTTCTAAGGGGTTAAAAAATCTATATTCATCTTTTTATAAATTTGTTTCTCCCAAAACTACGTTTCTGGCCCATGATGTTGATCATCAAGAATTGTTATAATCTAAAGATCTAACCATTGAAATGTTCTACAATTAATTCCATACATGCTAGATATAATAATTTTTACTTTTGTACAATGAAAATTTAAAAAAATTATAACACCTATATGCTAAAAAATATCGAAGGATAGAATTGATTGAAATCCTCCATTGTCAAAACCGTTTTAGTCTTGTAGGGATTAAAAGAATGCAATATTGCAATTGCACAAAAAATTTGTAGTTAATAGACACTTGAGCAGAATGCTACTTCAATGTTGCAAAATTATAAATTATAAATTGAAGTTATACATATATCTTTTAGTAAATGGCAAACACCATTGTATTAGAAATGAACATTTAGACCAAAAGCATTTGAGCCAGAAGGGGTGAACAATAAAAATAAGTTATACTATAGTGAAACTAATGCAAATATTTGAATGCAATTCAATGGACACACTCCAAGCATGAATTTTAAGCCTTTAGGTGATTTGAATATGGTAGTTTTGACAATTGCTAATTTTAATTCAAGTAATAGATTTTAGGAAAAAATATGAATTTAGGCACATATAATTGTAAGATCCTATATTACACTAGTTTGAGAAGATGTGGAGGAAAGTTAACCAATTTTCTACTATGAAAATTGCCAAGATATTGACATTTGAATTGATTATAATTCTTTTGAGGGCCTCGTGATGTATGAAAACCTAGGAAGTTGCACTTCATACAATCACATTTGTATAAAATAATTGTTGTAAATGGTGTTTCTTTTCTATACCAATGTTCAAAGGCAATTCATAATATGCTTGAAAATTTTTTTAGGCAAACTAGAAGTGTATAACATTTTTGGAAAATATATGTCAGTACATAGGAATACATAATGATTTCAAATAGTAAGTTGTTAAGAGTTGAATTATATAGAATTGAAAATGCCAATTCCAATGGTAATTATTATCCTACATCTAATATTTCAATTTCTGTTATAAATTTTGAATATTGAATTAAATGAAGAACTTTACAGAATTTATTGTGCATTTGTTGATTAGAAAACTAGGAAATCCCTAACAACCCTTAATCAAAATCCCTCTTAACGATCATGACAGATGCTACTATATGAGTCTAAAAATGTGAATCCCCAAGACTATTCACCTATAGTATAGGTGTTTAAATCATAGAAACTTTTTATAATTAGAGATTTCTAGTGTGATTATACTATACACACTTATATTATAGGTGCATATGTTATAAACACATTGAAATATTCAATAGTTGTGGGATACCTACTTATATCAATAATCAAGACTCACATACTTGCATTTCTATCTTCTCATGCTAGCATTTAAGTAACAAAATCAAATTAAAAAATCACATTCGAAATTCATTTTGAAAATTTGTAGAGCACTTATTTCAAAGCCCAAAACTTATTGGGGTTATGCATCTCCAATGTTTGTATCTCATTTTTTCGGTGACCAAATTTTTTAAATTGAACATATGAAAAGAGGATTGTAAGACTATGCATGTGTTTTGCAAATTTAACACACTTGTGATCAAACATTATAATCTCTCATCCATAAGTGATAATATTCTATTTTCTTTACCTTGATAACCTCTAATATGCATAGTTTAAATTTGTATGCTTATAATTTAAAGAAAATTGATGAAGCATATGAAAAATTATCCTATTCCTAAAAACTAAAAAGGAATATGAAAGTTGCATGTACAAAAATGTATTAATTGAAAGAAACATCTATTTTATGAAATTTAGATATGGACACTTTCTTCATAAAAATTTGAAATGTCTACATATTACATATTGAGCATTTTATGGAGATGCTTTTTGAAAGATTTAATGAGCATTTTGGATGTTTAAAAAAAACCTGTCAACATGCAAATGAAGGAATATGAATTCTTTTGCATCCATACACATCAATGATAGAAATGAAACACCCCAAGTTTGCAAAATAATACTAAAAAACAATAGTAGCCTTTTTATATATACATGTTTACAAAAGTCATAAGTCCTCCAAAAAATGCTAGCACTGCTAACCCCCAAAAAGATCATACAACATTCTACTTGCTTTGTTCATCTCTCTTTAGCCTTTTCTTAGCTTCCATGTCTTTCTTCACCTCATTGTAGGCACTCTCCAAATTGGATTGAGTAGGAAAATCCCACCATTTATTTTTCATGTATTCTTTCTTCAAATTCTGTGCATTGAGCAAACTCATCTTCCTCTTCTCCGCTTCCCCCGTCACATCACTTTCCAATGCGAGAGCATTAGTTAACTTCTTCTTCAGGTCCTCTGCTTCCAACTTCAATGTCTCATGTTGCCTCTCATGATCTTCAGAATCTTGTATATCAACAATACGATCAAGAGGGGCTTTGTCTTTCATTTTCTGAAGGTCACGTAATTTTGATTGTGCACCTTCAAGAGATCTTTTTTCATTTTCCAAGCACTCAGCTTCTATGCGACAATCTTCCTTGAGTTTAGCCAATCGTTCTTCTACAAATTTATTAGTTGAAGAACTAGAACCTTCACCCTCTGAAACGGAGAAGTTCAGATAGAATGCTTCCAAGTTTATCATTTGCTCATGTTGCTTGGACAAACGAATTCGTCCCGATTCAATGAGGGCTTCAAGGGTTGGAAAATCATTAGAAGTATCAGCCACTGCCCCTTCCTCCAAAGTCCTTTTCTCTTCATTTGCTTTATCCAACTCTTCAAGCACCATCTTCAATTGATATTTATAAAAGTCTTTGATTTGAATATCTTCGTTGGCCTCCACACTTGCAGCTTCAATAGATCCTTCAATTCTTGGCATCCCTTCCAATGAAGGCAATGTCAACGTGGGGCCCGCCTCCACTTCCCCCTCCTCCGAAGGCTCCAAATTGGCCAATGTCTCACCTACATGTGGCAGTCCAACATCCATCAACTCATCTTCACTACTTTCGTGATCCGACCACACAAACTCATTGTTCGGAACTTCATTCTTGATGAAAATCTTTTTCCCTAGACCTTCACGTGGATTAGGGGAGGGACCTGCCCTAGGAATGTCCTTGGTTGACGGTTTTTGGACAAGCTTTGCTCCCTTAATGGTGCTCCAATCCACCCTTCGTCGAAGAATAACTTCCGCGTACACCATCTCACACAGAAACAAGGGAATTTCATTCCGAGGCACACTTCGTGTCTTGTACAAGTATCGATATACTTCTATACATCTTTGTACAAATCCATCGTGAGTGCAAGCATGAAGATTTGCCATGTTTGACTTCAAGTGGATTTTGTGTCGATGATAGGGGAAAAGCTTATCGATGTGGCACCATTGTACGAATGCCCTACAAGTGGTTGCGGTCCAAAAGCCTTCGATCCTCTCCCAACCTCCATGAGCCACGACATTAGAGTCCACAAGGACGTGTCGTTGTCTTCTTTGCATCTTGCCTTTGGCTTTACGGTTCCTCTAGGTGGCGTCCATTGGATTGAAGTAGATGGAGGTATTAAGAAATACCAAAATGCGACAATAGTTGCCCCAATAGATGCACGAACCACACAATCACAGTAAAAAAACCCAAGTACTGGACACGTAGTCAGCCACGAGAAGCGGGTGACAAAGCAGTGTGCAGCGTTGGAATTGGAAGTGGGCGAATGCGGGTGGGGCGACTGCTTAAAAACCCGATGTTGCCCTAGGGCGCGTGCGTTTCGTACGAGGGCGAGTGTGGGTAGGGCGAGTGCGAGAAGGACGACCACGGGAAGGGCAACCGCAGGTCCATCAAAGGACTCTTTTGCAATGACGACCGTCCTAGGCGACTGCGGGTAGGGCGATTGCGGGAAGGGCGACCACGCCAGGGCGACTGCGGGTCCTTTAAAGGACCTGATTTGCGTGCTGGGCGACCGCGGGTAGGGCGACCATGGGAAGGGCGACCGCGGGTCCTTCAAAGGACTCTTTTGCAATGACGACCGTGCTGGGCGACCGCGGGTAGGGCGAGTGCGGGAAGGGCGACCGCGGGTCCTTTTACAAGGTCTTTTATTTCTGAATTTCCCGCCTTCTGACTTGGGCGACCACAGGTTGTTCATCAAGGAAATCTGAATTTTGGATTTCGCCCTCTAAAAAATAGTTGTAGAAATGAAAAGGAAGCCGATGTGAACTAAAAAAAGGATTCATGGGAAGAAATGGTGTGTAAAAAAAAAAGGGAAATGCCCATTTTTTCAAAAAATAAAAGTTTATAAAAATAAAAAGGAAAATCATATTAACTAAAGAATGCTCATTTGGAGAAAATTCCATGAGAAAATAAATATAAAAATAACACAATCAATGAAAGGCTTGAAAGAAAAATGCATTGTAGGAATGAAAAGAAAAATCTCATTATCAATAAAAAAAAATCATGAATTCAACTACAATAGTGCAGTAATGACCTGAAGTATGTCAAAGCTCAATGTTCAATAATGTAAAATTTGAATGCCTATATAAGTTAAAATGCAATGGTATACATTTCCACCAATATTTGGTATGTAATTTTTGTGCATAGGAAGCTGAGATTCATTTTATATAGATTAATAATGATGTCCAAAGTTGTACACCATCTAATTTGGTGGGAAAAATATCTAACTTTACAAATTGTTGCAAAAGTACTCTATATAAAAATAACTACCAAGTAGACTACTAAGTATTATTCAAACTTTTTTTTTGGACCCATATTGCTCACCTAAAAAAATAGAGAAGCATGTGTATTCTCTATTGTTTTTTATTTAAGTTCAAGGTGACATTTGAGAGCCATTGTAAATACAAAATCACATCATTTCTTTGTTTTCCTTACGACCCCCAATAAACATCCAAGAGCATAATAAAACATGAATTTCATGTTTGGGTTTTAGAATATGATGATTACGGTGTGAAAGACCCTGAATCCAAAAGTACGTTAGTCTTGTTTTTGTGGGAGGTTCCTATTGGGAACCTCATTTAATTCTAAGACATATTTTGTTATTTTTTTAGAGAGTTTCCCATCATAACTTCATTAAATTCAAAAGTGCATTTTCTTTTAAGAGGTTCACATCAGAAACCTCATTTAATTATAAAACTAATTTCTTAATTATTTAGTAAGGGTTCTCATTAGGAACCTTATTTAATTCAAAAACATATTTATCTTGAACCCCCTTTTTTTTTAAAGGGTTCCCACTAAGAACTTCATTGCACTCAAAAACACATTTTTTTGGATGTGGTTCCCATTGGAAACCTCATTTATTTCAAAAACACAATTCCCTCTTTTTTTTGGCGTGGTTTACATTGCAAACCTCATTTCATAAAAAACAACAATTTCCCTCTTTTTGAAAAGAGGTTTGCATTGGGAACCTCATTCAATCCAATAACTTGTTTTATTTTATAAAAATTTTGGTTCTTGTTGTGCATAACCTCATATACATTAAATTCTGTGATGCCTTATTTGGAATACTCATTCAAAAGATGTTAAGTGATGTAACCTCACCTTTGGAATTCTTGGAAAAAAATTAAATGTTTAAGCTATTAGTAGTTGAAGTTAGGGGTCAACTTTAAATCAACCTCTACTTAAATAACTATTTAGAGAGAACAAAACATTATTTTCTTTTGGGTGAAATCGTAGATCAAATATTGAAAGATTCCTTAGTTATTGCTCATAGGATTGATGATATCATCATTTGGAACATCAAGGGGGGGGATTTTAGTGCTCAATTTCCTTTTCTATCTAGCCTTTTGGCCCTTTTCAAGCTTGGCCGCTTTGTATATTGGATTCATCTTAATGCAATAGTTCTTCCATTTTTTCAAATATATATTTAATTTTTTTTTGCAAATTCATTTCAAAAATAAAGTATTACAAAATCTAAATTCAAAGTGAAAAAATTATAGGATCTAAATATTCTAAAACGTAGCTATTGTATATTGTATTATTGTCCAATAATATGTTATAATCTTATTAAAATATCAAGGATTATTTTGAGTTTTCTTCTATTCTAATCCTTGCCTTTATCCTTTACAAATTAATATCAATCCTCTTCAGTTTTTAGAGATAGGGCAAGTTCTTATACACTTTAACAATTTCCTTAAAATTATAAGCGTACAAGTTCTAACTAGGTAAATGCAGAGATTATCAAGGTAAAGAAAATATAATATTATCACTTATGGAATTATGGATCAAGAGAGTATAAATAGGTATGCCACAACTATAGAATATTTCAACGTGTTTATAACATATACCCTATAATATAAGTGTGTATAACATAAGTGTACTAGAAATCTCTAATTATACAAAATTTCTATGATCTAGACATGTATATTATAAGTGAATCGTCTTCTAGTCTTAGGGACTCACATTCTTAGGCTCATATAGTAGCATCCGTCACGAGTTTTAAGAGGGATTTTGGATGCAATAGATCTCCCATTTGTTCAAAAAATAAAAAATAAAAAATTGTACAATGGTTTGTAAAGTTCTTCATTTAATTCAATATTCAAAATTTATTACAATAATTAAAATATAACGTGTAGGATAATTCTTTCAAATTTGAACCATTGAAATTAGCATTTTCAATTCTAGAATTGAACTACTAACAACTTAGTCTTTGAAATCATTCAATATTCCTATCTACTTGCCATGTTTTCCCAAAATGTTATATACTTCCAAATGGTTAAAAAATTCTCAAGTATATTATCAATTGCCTCTAAACATTGGTATAAATAAGCACCACCATTTACAGCAATTGTTTTATATAAATGTGATTGTATGAAGGGCAACTTCCAGATTTTCTTACATGTCACGGCCCTCAAAAGAATTTCAACCAATTCAAATGTTAATAGCAAGGCAATTCTCATGGTAGAAAAATTTGAAATTTCCTCCACAACTTTTCAAACTAGCATAATATAGGATCCTACAACTATATGTGCCTAAATTCATTTTTTTCCTCAAAATCTACTACTTGTATTCAAAAGAGCAATTATGGATAAAACCAAATTCAAATCACGTAGAGGTTTAAAATTCATAGTTGGAGAATGTTCATTGAATTGCATTCAAAGATTTGCATTAGTTTGGCAAAAATATAACCTCTTCTAATTCTTCACTCCATTTGGCTCAAATGCTTTGTTCTATTAAATGTTAAATTTTAGTACAATGGGATTTTCCATTTACTAAAAAATTAGGATACAATACATTAAACTATTCCCTAATGACAAATTTTTAGTTGTCGTGTAAAGCAACTGCCTTTAGAGCGACCAGTCGACCACGCTTCACAATTTATTTATTTATTTATTTTGAACCAAAGGGGCAAGCCCTCTGCATGAAGAAGCTTCACAAAATTTGGAAACCCTGAAAGTAAGGCGACCCCTGGTAAGGGGCAACCGCCGGTGCAAAAAGTTGCGTCGGAATACACTACCCGTCCAGGCACGATCGCCCCTCCCAAATGCGGTCACCCCCCAACCGCAGTCGCCCCCCCCAGTCGCGGTGGCCACTCCCTGTTGCGGTCGCCCCTACCCGCGGTCGCCCTACGCACCCAAGGTCACCCTGTCCACCCGAGGTCGCCTCACCCGCGGTCGCGTCTGGACCCGCACGCGCATGGGGCGACTTCGGGTACTTAAGCGGTCTCCAGGACCCGCATTCGCCATCTTGCCTTGGCCTTGCGCATTGTCTTTCACCCGCCTTGGAGTGTCTGAATGCATGCCCGTGGGCCGGGGTCCTTTATTCGATTTTGGGGGGATTTTTTTGTCATTTTGATCTATAAAATTCCTCAAAGCTACGGTGAAGCTTTTGATTACACGCAATGTCCAATCCAATAGAAGATGGGGACGTGAGGCACAAAGGCGTTTTGGATACTGATCCAATATTCTCAGAAATGCCTAATCCCATAGAGGGTACCAGTACCTTGAGGCGAAAATCCCTTTGGGATTTGGATGATCCACAACACTTTCAAGAGCCTATATTTACAAGCGAAACAACAGGGAATGAAGCTCGATTGAAGAAAAAGAAGTCCAAGTCTGCTCATGATAAGGATCCAACATATCCTCCTTCAAGTTATACGAAGTATGCATACGAGGTGTGCCTTCAATGGTACGCTGGAAAAAGTGTACAATTTTTGGAGGCAAACTATTTGAAGGATCTTGGAATAGGCACTGAGAAGCTGACGGGGGATTTGGAGGCCCGAATCTTAAGCAAGTGTTATGAATTAGAGGACTTCAAAGATGTGGACTTAACGTACAATTCCAGATTTTGTGATTGGATGACTGATACTATTCAGTCAGTAACTTTTAATACCAAGAAATTGATGATAGAGTTCCGTGCACCAATCACAGGACGAGTGGAAGATGAAGAGGCAAAGGAATTCCGTGTGAAGATGGAGTGGTGGCATATTGCGGCCAAGAGATTGTCAAAGTTTGGATCGAGGGGTTTCAAGTGGAAAAATGACGTTGTGAAGGCTGCATTTGCAAGAGATGGTGGAGTGAGTATCATATGGATTCCACCCACGGCAAAGGTTGAAGCCCTCGGTGGTTTTTCTTGTGAAGGTGGCCACGGAAAGGTGCGCAAGGTTCGAATTACAGGTCTAGATACCATTCCACCAAATATTGCTCTTGGGGGGAAAATGCCAAAAACAAAGGACTTGCGTGATCAACGGGTGGAACGGTCTGTAGAGGCCTTGGCATGTGTAGAAGATTTTTAAATTACTTCTATTAAATTAAATCCTATCGTAGGATTCGAACGCTAGGAGGTAAACTATCCCAATTGCAATATAAAATGTAACCCCAAAGGAAATTACCAATTGCAAGGTTGTGTAAGTAAATATAGTCCCTATTATATCAAGTCCAATCAGTTAAACCCACTTATCTTAGTCAATTCGATTTTCATCTTCCAGCTTTTCCAATTAGTCTCCCAGCTTTGCTCCCAGTCTCCTTATTGATATTTCTTTGTAGCACTCCAGCATCACCGATTGGCTCCAACATCACAGATACGGCCTCATTATTTTAACAATCGGTGTCTCACATTTTTCATCACTCGACATGGTTTCTAATTAAATCCCTATTATTCTCTATTTAATTATCTTAATTTTGCAAATTGTAATTCCAATTGTTCTCTCTGATTTTACAATTCCACTCCAGTTCTTTACAATTTCTCCAATTGATATTCAATTAGACAGTTTCTATAAATTATTCCACAATTTGATCCACAGTTTTCTCCAATTGATTTTGCATACACAACATTCACACAATCGGTTTTCTATTTCAAATTAATTCTCCAAATTAAACCTTGATAATAGTATCATTAATTTTCTCTCAATTGTTCAAACTATTCCAATTGTTCTAATTATCTCAATCTATCACAATTGGTAAACACACAAATTACCCACTCATCGGTTATATATTGAATGCACACTATTTCTCCAATCGGTATTCTATAACAGTATATCCATTAAATTCCAATCGGTATTCTTCATCACAGATCAACTTCATATCCAATTGGTATTGCTGATTCTACAAGTCAATTTCCCAATCGGTATTGTATTCAACTCATACACATATAATCAATTAAAATCCAATCGGCCATTATCCACACACAGCACACAAAACATCACCCAACATCCAATCGGTACACACATACAGTCACACAAAACATTAACACAGAAACTTCCAATTGAACTCACACAAACAACAGCACACACGCAGACTCACAATTACACACACACAATTGGCAAATCAATTCACTCTATTAATTCAACTCCGAAAACACAAAAATCACAATTGTTTTACTTCCGTCGATTGGAAGGAGCACCTGTCTCTCTCAAGGTCAACTGAAAATCCAATCGGGAAAAACAAGCTAAATAACCACCAACCGGCCAACCAGCCAGAACCGCCAATCGGACAATTGGAAAATGCCTTTCCAAATCACATTGAAATACCCTATTGGTAATTACACTGTATATTCCTACAATAAGTCTGTATAACCTTTATAATCGTGCTACCAATTGGTAAACTACAGGAATAACCTCAAAAACTACCAATTGGCCAAAAGTAAGAATGAAAGTCAGTCTACAGCATGCCCCTTAAATCATGCAGGCTTAATTAAGTTTTTTGCCTTAAACTCAATTACCATGGAAGCGTATACATTGTGGTGGAATGGAGGTCATTTAGGTGACTTACTGAATGTGGATAAGCTGGTGTCACAAACTACTGAATGGCACGAAGTGCATCGAATCAGACAACTTCCTAAAGAGAAACAAAAGGAAGTTAGCCTTTTTCGAAGGCATAAGGCAAAGTTGGCATGGACCTTGGTGTACGTGACTCACCTCATGCACCAATCATCAGTGCTACACAATGACTTATCTCCGAGAAATGTATTGTTGCACTATCTTGATTATTCAAATGAAATAATCAACATTGGGATTTGTGATTTCGAAATTACAAGCCGTGTAAACGAAAAAGCCCCATCGCATTATGGATATGGTACCAAGGAAGAGACACAGAAGCAACAAGAGGGACGATGGTGGGTGGCTCCAGAGTTGTTTTATACATTTGGACCTCCTAATTCGGATACAAGCATACCAATTATGCAATCGAGGCATAAATATACAAAGCAGTCAGACTCGTATTCTATTGGAAAGCTGGTGGAAGCTATGAAGATTGGGGATATGTATCCTTTTGACAAAGAGACATTCACAACGATGGATGCATGTAGGTATTTTGCTATGAAGGTGGGCCAACTCAAAAATGAAGATCTGAAGGAGAGACCAACATGTACCAAGGTGGTGAATTTGGTCATGGGCCTCCATGGTATATGAAGCCTCCGGCATTTGTATTGCGCGATTCCCCCTTGTAGTGATGAATGCATTAGTTGAAGGCAAATTGTTGAGCCATTAGAAGAAATTGTTGGCAACAATGTGAGCCTATCATTTTGTATTACTATACACAAATATATAAATTTTTCTTTGGCAAAACAAAGTGTACAAACCATTGCCTTCCATGCATTGTATTTTAAAAGTTAAAATACAATTTATCTTGGAGTCAAATTTGTCTTCACTGTGAGTTGAAATGTCATATGACATGTTTGTATCAAGTTCATAAGATCACTTTTTGGGGGAGTATGGGGAAAGAATATATTACTCAGGCTTTATGCTCACAAATTTCATGCTCATGCCTCATGGCTCTTAGCTCACAAGCTCTTTGTTGCAAGCTCTCATACTAGTGTCGTTGAAAGTGAACGTGTTCAAATTACTTGTTAAATTGTGTTAAAGGATTTTCATTATTTTGTCATATTATTATATAGTCACTTGATTGCTTGAAGTCAATGACATTGACAATGTTTGTTGGCCCTTTAGTGTGCAATTTTTTTTTCCAATAATAGACAATATTGAATAAAATTACAATTCCCAAAATGTTATAGGTTTTTATTGTCCATAGTACTCTATAGTATAAGGGATTTTTTTCCTCTAGTAATTTACATCCTTAAAGATTTAAAATAGACTTAAGAGATATGGGACCAAGCAACAAAGGACCCAAACATTTGAGACTTCAAGAGTTCAAGTTGGTAGTAATTAAATAAAATATGATGAGCCTTTATCCGTATAGTGAAACTAAAAAGTCCTTGATAATTGTATCCTCCATTTCTTTGCTCCTCAATCCTTACAAGCGAAGATTTTTAGGTGATTTTTTAGATTAGAGATTAATTAGAGATGAATTGACATGATTGACTAGTGCATGTATTCAGAATTTGAATTTTCTTGTAAAAATTTCCGATCATCATGAATTTATGAAGAAAGCTTAAAAGAAACTAATATTCAATACTTAATCCTTGAAGGGCAAAGGGGGACATAATGTACCCACTCAAAATTTTCAATGACAAATTCCCGATAGGGCAAAACTAATTTAAGTCTTCATTCTTAATATACAAAGAAAACTTTAATTTTATTTTCAAATTTTATTTATTAGAAATCTGAAAAATATTAAATTCAACCTAGAGTTCTAGAATTATAGTGTGAATGTATGATAGAAAAATACCAAATAATTAGAATGATTCCAATTTTTTGGGAAGATGTTTCTAATTATAGAATGATAATAAAAGATTTATAAAAATTGTAAATTTACACATATATAGTTTTTATAAAAATGTTAAGATCCAATTTGGCCAATTTCCCTATTTTTTACAAATTAAAAAATAAAAGTGCCTATTTCCATGAGCCATTTGTACTTTTCTAGTTCACCACTTCACCTACTTAGAAACCTTTTCTACACTTTTCCTTCATCAGATATCTTCTTCTTGAAGAAATATACATTCACCATATTTTTTATATTTTTTAAAAATTGTTTTTGTATTTTGAAAGTACTCCCGGAAAATCAAGAGTACTATGGCCAAAGTGTACCAAAACCGGTCAGTCTTTCTTGAACTTACGATAAATGGTCTACAACATAAAATTCTTTGGAAGATCTAACATGTTGAATACTTGAATTAAAATTTGAACAATTTTAATTAAAAGAAAGTTGTTGAACTTGTCAAAATTTAGACAATTTTTTCAATTTAGAACAAATTCAAAGAAGCTCAAAATAGGCCTTGCCGCCTTGGGCATTTAGGAGTTAATGACTTTACGTGTGGAGAAGTTTCTTGTGCCATTCCATGTTTGATAGTTTTGCTATAGATCTTGAATAAAGTACAACAAATATTTGATTTCAATTTAAAAATTTCGAATGGAATCAAAATTTAATTCCAAATATTCGGTTTTGTTACCTTTTATGAATAGCTAATTGGTTAAGTTTGAATGTCAAAATGAAGTTATAAATTTGTAATGGGAGAAACCAAGAAAATATTGAAAGGCACTATATTTTTTTATTTTCTTTAATGATTTTAGATTGGCTTACTGACATATTGGATATTTGGATGAGAAAATGAAGTTTGTCATCATGCTTTACAAAAATTTGTTTATTACATTTTGGAAGAATGGATGTGAATTTATTTATTCATGGCATATTTAACTTCTTTAACTTATATACAATTATACATTGAATTCCTTTATTTTGTTTTATTTGCAATATTTTCAAAGAAGGAAGAAAATGATAGATAGTACTCAACTATGTTGTTTAGAAATCATTTAAACCATAGGGATGGTCAATTATGTTATTCCATCAACACTTTCTTGCCATTTTGGCATGTACAATAATTTTCTACCTTTGCCTATTTACAATTTATTTCCCTTATCATATATAATTTGAATTGTTTTAAAATCTTTTAATAGAGTATCAAATTTATTTTTCCTAAATATAGAAAAAGACTACTATTTTTTAACTACTTGTGAAACCATTTCTAGATACATGAGAGGTTCCTTAGAAATAAATTATTGAAAATAGATATCTTTTTTTTGGTGAACTATTGAAGTTCTATCTTCAAAGATTATAGAAAGTTACAACACAAAGGATTTTTCGATTTCAACCATACAAAATTCTTACAAATTAGGGACTTCACGACTTCAGGGGATGCTAACTTCAAAGAAGTCACTGAACTAATCATTAACCAGTAAATGCTCAGGGCCTATTTTGAGCTTCTTCGAATTTGCTTTCATTAAAACGGAATGTAAACATTTTCATAAGTTTTTTTTATTTCACTTTGATTAAAAATGACAAGTTCAAATTAAACATTATCATCGAAGGTTGCATAGGAAAAAAATATATCACTTATAGAGTGAAAGACTATAATATTTGATAATGAAGGTGTTAAAACAACAAAAGTACTACTATTTTCCTAAACCCGAAGGCGCGGTCGCCCAGCCGCGGTCGCACTCGTGCACGTCCAGGCGTGGTCGCCTAGCCGCGGTCGCCCGTACGATGTCGCACCCCGCGAACGCGCACCTTCCTGGACCCGCGGTCGCTTTGAATGCGTAGTCGCCCTTGCGCACGCGCCCTAGGCGACTACGGGTACTTAAGCAGTCGCCCCGACCCGTAGTCCACCTCCCTTGCTTTGCGCATTGACCTTCACCCACTTAGATGTGGCTGATTGCGTGCCCGTGAGCAAGGGATTCCATACTTCACACCGGGATTTGATTGCCATTTTCGCACTCGAGCTCTGCACATGTTTGGCATACTGTTATGTATGTGTATGTGTCATTTTTTTTAATCCAAAAAACATCTTGTAAATGCATATAGGTTTGTAAATGTGAAGTTTGCTTGTTCTAGGGATTTAGGTTTTTAGAAAAGAACATTTTAGTCGTAGAACAATTAGTTAAGTTAGCCATAGAGTAGCATAGTACTCAGGTAGCAATAGTTATGGAGGATGAGACTGGAGCAGCCCAGCCTAGTATAGGCAAACCATTGACTTCACCACAGAAGAGGGCAGCTCGAGACAAGGATCGTAAAAGGAAGGGGAAAGGTCACAAGAAGCGAGTGCCTCTCCTTCAACATCCAAAAATCAAGGCTTTTTTGGGTTGGAGGACTGAACCTGAGCCTTGGACTTACAAAACAGTCAACAAATATGTTGATTGGTGCCACATCAACAAGTTGTTTCCACATTGGCGCCACAAGATTCATTTGGGGCAAAACAAGGCCAATCTTGCATATTGCAAAGATAAAGACTTCATACTCAAATGCTTGGAAGTATGGATGAGGTTTTATGGGGAGCCCAAGCCGTATAGAAACGACAATTTCTGCTTCTTCCTGGTCCAAATGGTGTATGCTGAAAACATATTGAAGAAAAAAGTGGACTGGTCAACATTGAAGGAGCTTCTAGTTGGAGACCATCTGGAAGAAGCATCTATTGTGGCAGAAGGTGAAACAATTGATGTGAAGAAGTCATTGGCACGAGTGAAGCCTGGGAAGTTAGCTGTTTTGGATGAAGAGGTAGTATGGTCGCCTAATTCTAACTCGGATGAACACACCCATGAATACGATGGGTATAATTTTCAGAGCGACGATGAGGATGTTGGCATGGGCGACCAGAAAAAGGCCTTGGAGTTGGAACTTGCCAAGAAAGGCAAAAGAAAGGTGGAGGACCAAGAGACTCCATCAAACATCCAAAAACAAGTCATGGAAGGTCATGAGCATATGGAAGTAGGCCAAAAAATTGTTGAAGGCCACCAAGATGGGAGACAAGGTGATGAAAAAGAGAGTGTGAACGTTATGGGGGCTCAATTAGAATCAACAATTGAGGCCTTGGATTTGGTGAAAAAAAATGTGTCAGAATTGCCCCAAATAAGAGCAATGGAACTTAGTGCTGGCACAACTGCACACGCCATGCCTATGTTGAAGGAAGAGATGAAGGCCATAGACAAGGCCATCTCTGAAAATGATGAGCGCCTAGCTTCTATGAAAAAAAGTAGAGATTATTATTACAAGAAGAAACAAGAGAAGTGTGGACACCCAATGGACGTGTATGCCATACTTCAACAGAAATTGAGAATTCTTGAACGCGAACTGTCGTAGCACAAGGAAGCACAAATCCGTCTGTAGGTGTTAATTTGGCGTTAACACCGTTCAAATGACTCGTGTATCGTTCCCACAGGATTTTACGTAGATTTCTCAAGATATCCGGAATAACAGGATGCGGAAAACAACCCCAAGACAACAGTAACCGGATTCCTAACCGGAAACTTCCTCACAACATCCGCATTCTCATAGATCGCCTTTCTCACCATTCATACATACTTTACCACTTTCACAACAACCTCCAAACAGGGGGGAGTGCCCAAACTTTGTACCTTCCCCTATCCGGACTTACAGTATCCGACTGGGCAGATTAGGAACCGAAAGGAGTGCCCAAACTCTGTACCTCTTCCGGATCCGGTTTCCGGATCCAATCACTCAAGTAACCAATGAAGTTTAGCCTCTGTATTAGAGGGGTCCGCAGTTAGCATTTAGGAAGGATGCGTTGAATCCTACCCTCCTTAGGATTATAGTGAATGGAGTTCCACTAAAAGAAAAAAATAACAAAAGACATAAAAGAAATAGGCTGCAAGTTCCTCCTCACAACTAATCCGGATTTCAATCCCAACTAGCAGGTCACTCAGGAAAATCCTACAAACCCCACATTACTACAATGACAGACTCATCCAAACTCAGTTCCTAAGGCTTAATCTAGGAGCCAGATAACTAGGGGATCCTAACTATCTGCACATCCCTCACTTCCGGTTATAGTAGGACCTCAACAACACGTCAATTGGCATGCGCCCACTCTCCTAGCAGAACACACCCAATCTAAGAGCGGCTTTCCCACACAGAAGCCTCCAAGTGACTGCAGCAGCTAGACTTCAATCCTAATACACCAGTAGCCTCAACCAAATCACTTCAATTTCCCGGAACCGGATTTAGACAAAGTCTGGGGGAGACACCTCATCCAAACACCTGCAAACCCAGCTACCTCGCACTATCCAATGGTTCTAGCATTGCACGGCATACCAATCCAGAGTCGAGACTTGTTCAGACCAACTCTTAGAAAGTAGAAATCTGGAAATCAGATTGCAAATGAAAGGAAAAACAGAAGTAGGAACACCCGGGGCAACCAACTAACAGCCACCCCTAAATACCAACCCAAGGGAACCCTAAAAGCCCCAAGGGAACAAAATCAGAGGACAAGAGAATGCCAGGTGGCATTCCTTATCCACAAAAGTCACTTTCCTATCCACCCAACTGGACCCGAAAAAAGTGGATCTCAGATCCTAAAAATCCGGATCTGATTGACCAGGTGCATTCTAAGTTAAAAGCACCTTGCTAACTACTTCCTACCTACTGGAAAGGTAACTTTCCACCTTTTCCACTAAGTCTGCTCCTCAAAATTCTCTACCTAATCTACTTTCTATTCCTAACTACTTCTTCATCCGCTTTTTGGGGGAATCCGCATGCTTGGCGGCTCCCTTGCGTGCTGGTTGTTTCCTACTGGTGGAAACCTTTGCCGACGCCGCTGCTTTGCCCTTGGAAGGCGTGGCAACATTCTTACCCTTCCCCGCAGATTTCGGAGGCGTGATTTCCGCCGGTTCTGACGGTTCCGGTTCCGGTTCCGATCCTGATTCCGAATCCGACTCCTCTTCTTCGTGCTCGCTCTGCTCTAGGGACTCATCTTGGTCTGACTCCAGCTCAATGGGACTCTCCCTCGCCCTCTTCGCTGTAGCCTTCCTCTTCAACGTGCTAGGAACCTTGGGGGACTTCTCGGATACCTTGCTCGGAGGCATCTCTTGATCCTGGTCTTCCGCTTGGACTTGCTTCCGGATTTGGGATCCGGGTGTTGCCCCTTCCCCCACATCAAGATCAAGTCGGGAAGCTGCCTTGGGAGCCGGTGGAGTCTTCTCTTCCACTGAACCCTTGCCCTTGGACTTCCCAGAGTCAAGTGGAGAAGCCACTTTGAATTCAGGAATCGGGATTACACTCTCCTTACCTTGGCTGGCTTCCTTCCCCGTTTCCGGATCCAGATACAGTCCAGCCCCTTGCAAAGCCTCCCTGATCTCAAACAAAGTCCTCTCCATCCTCTCACCAAACTCCACTAGCACCTTCACCATCTTAGGAGCTACGGATGATCCTGCCTTATGCACTTCCTCATCAAATAATCTAGCCTTATTAAGTGCATCGCCCGGAATCTTAATTGAATCCCGGATCCGCATGAGGGTTGCTTGGGACTCACCCGAAAGCCTCCTAGACTCTTCTGACTTCCTCTCCAACTGATGTTGGAGATCCCTAATCTGAGTGGACAATTCCGCAATCCGGCTTTCCCACTTCCCAACATCCTGATTTTTGAGAAGTTCCTCTATTCTCTCACACAAAACAGAGGGACTGATGTTTCCCATCAGTCTACATGCCTTCCGGACTTCCTCTCTTTCCCCACTCTGATCCTTTCGAATCCTCTCCAAATCCGCAATAACAATTCCTAACGGATCCTCCTTCCTATCACTCGGCCAGACCGGATCCTCTTTTACTTCCTCAACCTCTGGCTCCTTTCCCTTCCTTGAAACAGGAACCTTCTCTTGCTTTCTCTCATTCTCTGAAGATCCTGGTCCTTTCGAACCTTCCTTTCCCTCTCTCTCTTCCTCACTTTCCGATTCCGGGGGAGGACTGATGTCAAACTTCAGCATTACGAAGGCTGACTTGTATAGTGTGGCCTCTCTATCCCTCAGCAAATCAAGAGAGTGATACAGATGAAAGAGAAAAGGACTGAGGATGGTGGGTTTAGACTTTCCGGCCAAGGATACCAACTTTTCTACATGATCCCGGATTACCCTCCCCCAACTAACCTTCCGCTCCCCGGATAGTGCCCCGAAGATCGTATTGGCTATCGTGGTTGTAATCCGGGTTGGCCTTTCCGGATACAGAATCGGGGTTAGGAACTCTAGCACTCTCCTATCCCTCTTGCTTGCACATTCCGCGACCGTATACCCGTCCTTAGGATGCGGTGGTTTGGAGAACTTACCCTTCAAGAACTTGTCCGTCCTTGAGGCTCCTCCTTCTCCCTCCTTAGGAAATCCATACGCCTTCCTCCAAAGTTCCGCTGTCCACCGGTTAGGAAGCGCCCTAACAATCCGGTTCCATTCACTGGACTGATCCTCCATCACCTCCCGGACCATGTCTTTGTCTTTGAGGTTCCATGGGCGCTGCAGCAACCCTAGGCAGCCAATCTGGGTCAAGTCCTCCTCCAAATAAGCACGCTCCTTGGCATCCTTGGACACTCTCGGAGTTACGGACTTTAGGTTCACGAAAACCGGATCCTTCGCTTCCTTGGACTTCCCCATCTCTCACTCAGATAGGCGCTCAAGGTTTCAAGACAGATTATCTCACCACAAAACCCTCAACACACAACCAGCGCTCAAAGAAACCACGAGGTTCTCACTCAAAACCCTCTTCCTTCAAGCCGGCCGCGCGCCCTTCCGCGATACAGGAACCGGAAACTCTGTAGCCCTCAAAGACTCAAACTCCCGCCCTTGCAACACAAAAGAGCTCTCAAAAACACACTCAAGAAGCACCAAGACGAATCGCCACCAAATGAGAGTGATGACCCTTCCATCAGCCATGACCCCTGGAATCCCAGAACTAGCCGTTTAACTAACAGTTCCGTGATTTCCGGATGTCCCACCGTTAGGGTTTCATCCAATTTCTCCCGGCGGTGCCGCCTTTGCCGGTTAGGGTTCCGTTGGCTCCTGGACAACTGGTGGTGGCCTTAGGATGACATCTGGACTCTTCCACGATCCTAGGGCTGAATCCCAGATCCTCAATCCGGTTCCGGATTTTCCGGTTAGGTAAGGGTTTCTACTTCCCTTTCTTAACCTAATTATCCCAATTGGATGTCTCCAATTTCCACCTCTTCCTAATCTTACTAATTTTCCCTATTCTTGACCAAAGAATCAAAAAATTTATCTAAGATTAGCTTCCTTATTCCTAATTCTATACTAAATATTAAAAACCTGTATTCTAGGTTCCCACACGAACGTTGGCGGGTGCACAATGACGTAAGAGTCCTCAATCGGCAAATAGATGAGGAAGAAAAGACCAACTACGTTACTGCTCTACAATGTGCCTCAGAGCTAGATTTTCTCGCTATGGCTCCTGAATACGGTACCACGGAAGAAGAAGTATCAGTATTGCGGAAGCTTGTTAAGCTACATGAGAAGAAATTTGTGGAATCAGTGAAAGAGGTGGGACAACTGGATTCACAAATTCAATTTGAGCGCGCTTGGATGAAGTGGAAAGTGCGTACTACAGCTGGAGGTGTTACTCGTAAAGACCTTGAAGAGATAGGTCCAGAACCCAAAGAAGAAGATTTTTGTAATACCACACGTTGAAGTGAAGTATTATAGGGTTGTACTTTGATTTTGCGTTTTGGACAAGTGTGTTTTATTCTAGGATGTAATTTTTTTTAATTAATGTAAAAAGCAATTTTCGGGAAAAATGTGCAAGTCATGAGGATATTTTATTGAAGATGTGAAATAGTATTATGATAGTTTAGGACATAACCACTTGAATAATTGTTCCACCAAATTGAAAACCCTACCCAAATCAATATAAAATCAACTATTTTTTGTTGTTTAGGACATTGTAATGACAAATGTTAATTTATAAAAAAGAACACATAATGATTAACTTCTAAAGGAGGAATGTCAAAATTTTCCAAAAATTACTTTGTGGTGCCATTTGTGTTGCATTCATCCAAAAGAAGAATTTTTTTTTCATAATATCCAACCGTAGGATCTTGTACTTTACTTGCTTAAGATCATGTGGTGAAATGTTTAGGAAGTTTGACCGCACAGATTGAAAGATATGGCCATCGAAAGTTTGAAATAAAGTTTTTCGAGATGCAATCCCTATAAATGGAGAATACAAAATACTAATTACATTCATTTGATAGAAGAAATACTTCATGTTTTTATGGTGGAACGAAAGTGGAGTTTTAAGAAAAATAAATTAGGTACATTCCAAATTTCCAATTGTGGTAATAATAAAAAAATTATGATATTTTTTAGCAAACTTTGATAATCTTTTTGGCATAGTAAATTAACATTGATATAAAAAGATAACTTTCTAAAAAAATTTGTGTGACAAAGTTCACTTATTTTTTCCAAAAATCCGTTTGAGAATTGAGATTTCAAGCTTCTAATCAAAAGTAATGTGCAAAAATCATAGAAGGCTTCAAAGGCCAAAAAATTACCAAAAACTTCAACATTATTTCTCCTTTTTATCCATAAATTTTGAAATAAAGATCCAAATGTCAAATCAATTTTTGGACATTTAATTGAACTTCAATTCAAACCTTTTTTTGGTTTAGAAATTTCCTTCAAAAATTCATTTATTATACCTAATGGATGTCCGAAGTGTGCTGATTTGGTTTCAAATTATATGGTTTCTAATTATAACATGGATTCTAGACTTTTTAGAGAATTCAAATAATACGTGATTTTTTGAAAAATGAATCTATATTTGTACAATCCTTGGTTTACAGATACATTTGCCTATGGTTTTCAAATAACATAAAATTAGGAAAATTAATTTTTCTCTAATATGTCAATGAACAATGAATTATGGAAAAACAAAATTCATGAGACATATTTTGTCTATATTATTCCATAAAAGTATGTATGTTAAAAAAAATTTGAACCTTCAACTTCTCTCATTGTTCATTTTTCGATATTTATCATATAAATTATTAGAATAAAAAAATGCGGTCTTCTTGTATAGGATTTAATGATCGAAGTACCTTTCTTTCATTAAAAAATAAAACCGACGTAGGCTACTTCTTTCAATGATCCAACATGAAAGAATATTTTGTTATAAAACAAGAATAAAAAACAAATCAATTTCCTTAATACAAAGATTCAATTTGTATTTATAGAAATGAAGCCATTCACTATTTAGACAAGTGCAAACAATAGAATTTCTACACAGTAAGGTAAAGCCGAAAAAAAAGTATATATTAAAAAGAAGGTAACACAAAATTGTTATGAAATAACAATTAATGAAGAAAATCTACTAGAATCCATCAAATAAAACTATAACAATAACAAATAAGCTAATACTTCACAATGCAAATAGTGATGAAGTTCCATCGTATTATCGTATGAGAAGACTCTAAGAGCCTTCTTTTATATATATAGTATGACGAAAAGTCAAAAGTGACCTAGATGATTACGAGGCTAGCTATAGAACCATAGTTAGCATCTTAAACCCTAAACATTTGGGTCTTCATGTGCATTGCTTGATTCACCACGCTCGTGGTTGGATGATTCTCCAACCACAAGTTTGTGCTTGGCGCGAGTGCATGAAGCTGGTCCATTCGCATTTAGAATGGATTCTAAGACGTTGGAATCCTTCAAGGCTTGGAGGGTCCTCATGGTCTGTGGAGAGTGTTGCTCCAACAAATAGTCAACTGTTTGACTTGTGTAGTAGGGCCCATATGTAGAGTCAAGCAATGCCATACTAGTAAGATCTTCTTCAGAGGCATTTGCAGTCTGGTCGCACACTCTTTTTCTTTCAAAATTCCAACGGTGACATCCCGGATGACGTCCCCACATGAAGCTTTGTGATTGTTTATTGAAAAATCCACCAAGGCATTGGAAAAAAAATGCCCTCCATCCCTCGTTTTGTGGACCTTTTCCCATGAGCTTGGATGCAACTTGCACGATCTCTTCTGGGTCAGTTTCCCAATTCAATTGAGAACTATCTGTGCCCTTTTCTTGATCATGTTGGCCTTGTCGCCAACTCCAAATCAAGTCTAGGACCCATAATCTGGTCTCCGGAGTTGTGTCACTAGTGTGTTCCCAAGAGGGCGGCATATATGTCATCAAGTTGAACAAGGCGTATAAACGATCATGGAATGGGGCTGAACAAATAACACAACGTCTCCGTATGAGGCATTGTGTAATTAGACATTGAAGATGGTATACGTGCACGCATGATCCAAGTGCCCATCCTCCTTCAGGGCTGAAGGATTCTTGACATATAGGACATTTTGTATGGTCCAAAACAAAAGTTGCTGGCTTCGGCCACAGAAGTTATCGTTGTTTCTCATCTACGTGGCACGACATCTGGTTTTTGTGGTCCCAACCAAGTTGTGTCCAATTGATTCCTTCATTTCCAGTGGTGTTCAACATAGGCATATTCTCAGGAAACATGTCCTCCATAAATGCCCACGATGTGAGTCCATTCTCACATTTAGGGGCATTTGCGACGAAGTTCTTTGAAATTTTGTCCAACTCCTTCGCAACTTGCTGTGATCTGTCCACGGAGAGAATGCACGCAACCTTCCAGTGATAGTATGTTGCTACCAAATCATTCAATCGTGCACAAAGCATCTTGTTTTCCTCTCGAAGGCCTAGTTTTTTCGGAGATGGTACCGGTACGGGGAGTGGAAGTGAAGGAAATGAAAGTGAATCTTGAGTCTCGTGAACACCATCTGCCCCCACGATAGCATCTTCCGTGACGGTAGGAAAAATCGTAGTTGGCAATACTGAAGAACGTTTGACACGCTTGCCAGGAGGAGTATACTGAATGAGACCGCTAGTGAGGTCTTCCACGACCCTCTCCAAATGATGGGGATCATGTTCAATGAAACCTTTGTCCATATCTGACAAAGTAATCGTCTCATGTTGTTTTTGTCGAAGGCGTTGAAGTTCTTTAGCTTGTTCTGAAATGAGAGCATTCTTCTGGTCCAAATTTGATTGCAATTTCTTCACATCAGATTGGAGTGAAGCAATTGTTGTGTCTTTGGTCTTCAAGAGGTCAAGAGCCTTATTGAGAGCCGTGGTTGAATCCCCTTGAGCTAAAAGAATAGGAACGCTCGCATCCATAGGCGTTTCATCATTCGGTTCGAAGTCGAAGACATCGGTCGCATTTTGTAGTGGTAATGATGGACTGCGAACTGTTGCTGAGGTCGATCCAAGTCCAATTTGATTCGGCGAGCGTGGAACCTTAGAGAGGTGTCTATGTTTCCGTCCTCGTGATGATGAAGTTCCTTTGACAGCTGACTCTTGAATTACTGGTACATGGGCAATTTGTGGAGCAACCTGTATTAGCCTTGGAGCATGTGTGCCATCGGAATCGCTATCTTCTTTAGATTCCGATGTGATAACTTCGATGACACTCTTATCGAAAGGATCTTTTCGAATTGGTCCAAGTCCACCCTCCGGAAACTTCAAGACTCCTCTTGGTATTGATCCAATTTCTGGGCGTGAAACATACATACTTTCCTTGATGGTGGACCAATCCACTTCTTTTTTTAAAACCACCTCAGCATACGCTCCTCGAGCAATGGAAAGCGTGGCTTCATTCCTTTCTACAAAAGGAGTGTTGTAGAGGACTTGCCAAATTTCGATGCACCTTTGAACAAAAGCTGGATTTTCACAATATTTCAAGTTCGCCTTGTTTGTGTGCTGATTGTGATGATGGCGCCATGCCGGAAACAATTTCCCAATGTGACACCATTCAATGTAGTCTTCGCACATTTGAATTGACCAAGGCTCCTCCTCCTCGCTCCAGCCTTTAAATGCGGGGTGATCAGGATTGTTCAATACGTGTAATCGCTTGCGATGAGTATTGCCCCTGCGCTTCCGATTTTTGTCTAGTATAGACTTCCTCGCAGCATAAGTGATTCGTGCATTGCGTGGAATAACCGGGGGCACCTCCGGGGTCTGCTCTGTAGCCATGAGATAAGTTGGTGTTCAAAACACCAATAAGGAAACGTGGATGAATGAAGAAAGAAGTAATTATTCAACCCGAAGTTAATGCATGCAGCCAATGAAGGATGCAAGACAAAGAGCCTCGATGGAGAATGAAGGTACCAATGTCTTGTGCGAGCACGGCTTTATAGGGGCGAGTACGGGTAAAATCCAAGGCGCGTGCGAATCAGAGGCGACCACGGGTGGCGACTGCGGCTTAGGGCGACCGTGGATGTGGAGGGGCGACCGCGGGTCCGTGTAGGGTGACCTCGGGAGCGGATGGGGCGACCGCGACTGTGGATGGTGCGACTACGACTGGGCATAGGGCGACCGCGGGTTTGTGTAGGGCGACCTCGGGTGCGGATGGGGTGACTTCGGGTGAGCCGTGGTCGCCTAATCCTACAATCGCCCCTAGCGCGGTCGCCCCCATGTTAAACCGCTACCCGCAGTCGCCCTGATCACTATACCCACATGTGCCCTAAATTTTGCCACGCGGGCATCCAAGTGGCATTATTTTCCACGTGGTAATTTTTAAAAAGTCAAAGGTAAATTTGACTTTTATGGACGTCGCGGAGGGTCTACTGGACGTTTCGTGACGTCTCGATGTCGCGATGTTGCGCTGTCCGACAGAACAACCCTGTCCGAAACTACACTTTGAAAAAGGCTCCAAGATCTAAAGATTCTTGAACTATACAAATACATCAAACTCTACTTACAACGATAAATACGTTTGAAAATGTTATTTCTATACTCAATCTAAAACATACAATCCAATAGGGAGATCATTTTGGCATAGAGGGAGTAATAATTGATGTTCGAATACATTCTTATGTGAAAATGATTGAACAAGATTTCAAAATAGAATGCACAAGCATGTTCTTCACAAAAACCCAATTAATGTTTGAAGACCCATAGCTCGCGTATTGCAAGTAAACAAGAATGACTAGATTTTGGAAGGAATAAAATGTATTTCTTTGGAAAGGTAGAAAAGGCTTGTAGAAAACAAAGCAAAAAATCCCCTACCAAAATTTAGAAAGAATTTTTTCTAAAGTGAATTCAATTTCATAGAAGGGTCCAAAAATTTACTCCTATTGTCTCAAAATAAATCTAGGATTTCCAAATAAACTTGTCTCAAACTAAATTCGAAATTGGCTCTTTACAACTTGATGGACAACAACTAAAGCTACACTAAAGATGATATTCAGTGTTTAGTGACATTTAGTGTTTTTACCCCCCTACTAGCTACAACACTAAATCTGAACTTGTCCACAATTAGTGTTAGACTTGAATGTGCCGCCTTCTCCTTCCCTGGAATTGCTTGGGTTCAGTTCATCCGAGTTCTTCACATAAGAGGATTTCTGGGCCCAGAAGACCGTTTCAAGGGTGTTCCTCGAAATTGTTCCCACTGCTGCAAACCAGCCCCCTGCTGGTCTGAATTTTTGAATTTTGAAAAAAAAAAATTAAATTTTTTTTTTTCAAAAAACTTCAGAATGTATTAAAAAGAAAAAAAATGATTCAAAAAAATATTTTAAAAATATTTAATATTTTATTAAAATTTATTAAAATTTATTATTTTCTGACGTGGCGGTCGCTCGACCACATCAACATCGCGTTTCCAGAGTTCCCAATGCGTTCCCAGCATTTGGGAACTCACAGTCTTGTACAACAACTGAAAATCCTCTTATGAGTTCAATTTAGTTCAGCCTGAGTTCAGATTTCAGATCTTGAGTGTTCACATTTAGTGTTTGAATTGACATTTAATGTTATAGGGTAATTGGCTTTTAGTGTATGCCTTCATATTTAGTGTACAAGACACTAAATATCATCATTAGTGTAGTTCAAACACCATAAGCAAAAGACTCTATTTATATCACTCTAAAGACTAGCAATTTGGTCCTTGCAAAGGAAATTAAATTGCAACCTCTAAGGCAATGAATTCAACCCAAAACTATACCAAAAGTGCTACTAACAAATCTCTTATTGAGAATTTCTTGGAATTAAATCACAAGACATTCGAAATTGAATACAAAGTACATCAATAATCATCATTGCACCAACCTCCCTAAACAATGTTGATCAAAATTAATGCCTTTGGAGCAGTTCCAAAAAGGCACAAATTTGCCACTTTCATTGCTAGTTTTCAAAATGCATCACTTCACTTTCAACTTCCACTCATCCACACCTAAAATAGAAGTACCTATATCAGATAACTTAAGCATTTCAACTCATAAGATGTAGAAAGCTAACTATAAAATTGGCTTGACATAAAATCTTACCATCAAAGGTGGATCCAACAAGATAAATTTTTGGATTCTCCAAGTAAAAGTGAAAAAAGCCCCTGTCTAGGGTATGTTCTAGACTTCACCTACCTTATTTCGGGTCTATATGAATTCAGAATTTGCAAAAAAGACATTTGCAAGAAAAAAAATCCCTGCATCTTCCACTGAGGTAAATCCACCTACTGGGCCACCTCCGACGGTAGGAATTAACGTCCTGCGTGAAATTGAATTCATTGCATGTCATCATAAAGATGAAGAACAATGCAAAAACAGAAGAATTTTCTTCCTCAAAAATGAATACTTTACTAAATGTAAATGCAGATTCGTACTTAGGACCCATTCCATTTCATAGACTCACCCATTACGGTTAGCTTTGGCACTTCTTCCTAGGTAAAAAAGGAAAAAAGATGATTGGATGAGAAGGTATCAAGAGGAAATCTTTTTCAATAGATAGTGCACCCCAGTGTTGTCCACAATAGGTCAGCCTATGAAAATCTTAAAAGAGTTGTCCGAAACAGGTACTACAACCATAGTCTGGGTTAGTCGAGCCTACAATATCTCTACAATCCCTTGAAAATAGAAACATCTCGAACACTAAACTAGCCATTTTCAGAAAACCCACGACTAGTTCCATAATAAAAACAATATATGCCTAAGAAAAACAGATTCAAAATTGTCCCATCCAGAGGAACTTCACGTAATGCTCGAGTAAAGTGGACTCACCCTTAAAATGATCAAAGGAGACCACAACAACACAAAGCCAAAACAGCAGCGCCAGATCGAAACTGCAGATTATGCACACAAAGAAAAAACACACCCTCCTTCCGGCACTTCAAATGCATTGCGTGACTCGACCAATATGCTTCCATCCTTCCACAACAGCCAGAGTAAACCTCAAAATAAATAAAAGGTCCCTCAATCAGCATGGTCATCCTCACAGGTGAAAGTGCGCAAAATAGAGTCGATGCACGTGGCAAGTATTTCACAAAGGTGAACCAAGGCTTACAATAGAGCTTCTGTTTGCCCCAAAAACTAACCTAGACAACCTACACATAGCTTAGCAAAGTGTAAACGGGATAGAGTGCAAACGACTCCACAGTAGCACTACCTGGAGCGAACCCCTGGAGGCACAATCTGGCGTGATGATTCACGCGCAAGGAAGGGCTCAAATCAATAAATTGGTTAATGTCTACGGACTACTTTCACAGCTGCCGTCCAAATCATACAAAACTCTTCACCCTGGAAAGGAGAACAAACTGCACCTTGGATTCTCAGGACCTGGAGGGCTTCACGACTTCCCACTCTTCACGGGAAAACTGCTGGGCCAAAGGAGCGGGCCTCTGGAGATGGTGTAGATACAAGGCAAAGCGTCCCAAGCTCGCTGTGCGAATAGCATACAAAGTGCGTCCTCCTGGACTGGAAGAGAAGAGCCCACCAGTCGTGACTGCTACAGCATGGGAGGGAAACCAGCGTCCGGTGGTCGACCATCGCACCCACAGCCTGCGCTACGGACTGATGTCACTCGGATGGGGGAGCTCCTGAAGGAATTCTGATCAATTACGGGGAGCAGACGAATTAGTAAAGTTCGCTGTTGAATTTCGCATACGCATCCTTCAGGAGATCGAAAACCTTCTCCGCAATGTACTTCTGTTTCACATTCGCTCCTTTCTGCTGAACTTTGTCGGGATGCACACACAGGATGGCTCTCTGGTAGGCTTTCTTCACCGAAGGACCAGAGACCAGATCGGACATCGAGACCACCTTCCAGTTACATTCAGGCCACAGCATCACGTGCAAGGTCGACAGCAGCGCACGCAGATTGCCTTCCTTCCCAGCAGACCAGCGACGCACATCGGCATCCAGAGTGCCGGCGAACCTCTGTCTCTCCTCCTGATCGCGCTGTAACGCCTGATCCCGCATGTTCTTCTCTTTCAACGCTTTGGCAGCTCGCTCCTCGATCAGCATTTGCTTCTCCAGGCGCAGTTTCCTTCGATCGGCCGGCTCGCCGGGAATCTCCTGAAACGTCTCGGGAAGGACAGAAGAAGACTGAGAATACAGGCTCGTCCACTCATCCACGGCCTTTCGGGAAGAAGGGGAGTTCCGAGTGTCGGGGGTCCCCGACAGATTACTCAGGTTTCCTCCGGAAGAAAACCGGGACAGGCCGGACGGCGAATTCACAGAGACAGATGGGCGTTGTCGTGGTTCGCTGGTGGCACGGAAAGGGTCTCTGCTGCGTAATTGCTCAGCGAGACCTTTTTCCTTCTCTCTCAGCCGGTCACGCAACTTCTCCTCCTCCCTGTCCCGTTCCCTCTCTCTCTCCCGCTCTTTCTCTTTCGCACGTTCCTTCTCGCGCGCAGCAACGGCCCTTTGACGAGCTGCTCTCTCGGCCCGCTCGTGGGCTTCCTGCACAGCCCTCTCCACGGCTGCTCGCTCAGCACGCTCCTGGGCCTCCAAAGCGGCCTTTTCTGCAGATCTTCTCAGCTTGTCACCGGACCTCTCATTATCCCTCTCTCTGGACTCCTCTTGACGAGCCAACCGAGCCTGAAACTCCTTTTCTTGCTGCCTCAAGACTCGGTATTGGATGTCCTTCTCTTCCCTCCTGCTGGCCGACTCCAAAGAATGACGCTCCCGGGGGTCGAACACCTTCTCCCGCCTGCCCTCCCTGGCCCGAGAAGACTCTCGACCGACAATGGGATCCGCGTCGTTGGCCATCGACTCCCGAGACCCAAACACCTTCTCCCGCCTGCCGTCTCGGGGGCGAGAAGACTCGCGACTGCCGCTGGTATCGGTGTCGTTGAAAACCGAATCCCGGGGGTCGAACACCTTCTCACGCCTACCCACTCTCGGCAGAGAAGACTCTCGAACGCCGCTGGGCTGGGAGTCATTGAAAACCGAATCCCTCAAGCCTTCTTGTCGAAGCCTTTCTTTCTCCTTCAGACGCTCTTCCTCCCTCTTAGCCCGCCGCCGGTCCCTCTCGATTTGCTCACGCATCCGCCTCCTCTCCTCTCGGGAGGGCTTGTTCTCCTCAGGACCCAGATCAACAACGGTCACTTCAGGCAAAACATAACCGGTCTTCTGGTTCTCGGCCTGCTTGTGGACGAACCCATTGGCTCGTTCGCTTCCAGAAACCTGCGGTTTCGCAGTAGTGTACAGTCTCTGCAGATCCGCGCGCTGCTGGACCTTCTGGATAGAAGGATGTTTATCGGTGCTTGAAACATCCGAGTTCGGGCTAGAACGAGCCTCCTCAGCTTCAGACGCTTGAGACCTCTGGCTCCGTCGATCCTTACTGCTTTCAGAAGGTTCGGACTTCTGATTAGGACGATGTCTGGCAGCACCAGGATGCTGGCGCGCAAGCGCGGGAGGGGGAGGAGGGGGCCGAGATGGCGGGGGATAAGTAGAGGGCTCAGTCACAAGCCGGATTTGGTCAACCGTGAGCCACACATCCACCAGAGAGTCCGACTTTCTCCGCACTCGGTGCGCTCCTCCGGATGCTCCAACTGGAACCAGGTTAACCTCAAACTTAGTCAGCGGCTCACCGATATTCGATGCAGAACCGTTCGCATGACTCACCACATCACCAGAACGGGTAGCTCTGCGCGACCTGTGCGCGTAGGATGGCGATCCCGTAGGACTGCCCATGGAATTCAAATCAAAAGCTCTGCGCACAGGGATACTTTCAGTGGTACTCACATCTTCGGACGACACCTGACTCCGACCCTCGGGAGCAAAAGGCCCAGGACCCGAGCTGGGAGAATCCTTCTCCTCGGTGCTGGCTGCAGCGGGGGTCTTCGGGGTTGGGGGGAACTTGTCCGATGACTTGAGCAATGGCTCTCCCGAGTCGGGCTCACAACTGGACACCTTCACCTCACTCGGACGATCGGGGGGCAAGTCCGTACTAGAAGGAGCATAAGGCTCGTTCAGGTCTGGAAAAACCGTACCGTTCGATGCAGGGACTGTGAAACCAGTTGTGGAGTCGGGCCTTCCAAGAGATTCGGCCTCCGAACCATCCATGGAGACAGAGGACGGCCTCTGATCGGACTCCGCCTTCACCCTAGTTCCACTCAAACCGTTCGGCCCTTCTCCACCGGACAGCTCGGAGTGGGAATCTCCGGTCCCGGGACTGAACTGTCCCGCTGATCTGGCCGTTCGAGACCGGCCGAATCCTCTCATGAAACTGCCTTTCACTGGACTACCAGACTCGGCTGATTTCCGGGTTTGGGAATTCGGACCATCGTACGAACCGGGAATCGATCCTGTCTGACTGCCCGGTTGAGGTTCCCTGCTAAGCGAGTCCAGAAACTCGTCCTCTGCCGATCGCCTGGAATCTCCATATCGGGAAGATCTGCTTCCAACCCACTCTTTCGGAACCTCTGCGTCGGGAAACTGGTTTCATGAGTAAAATAGACAATTCGGACATCAAGGTCTCCAAAATCAAGAACACGCCCGTTTCGACACGTCCAGATGGACATCAAATAACAAGAAACTGTAGACAGAAGCAGCATATCAGCTGGTGGTGGAGATTTCTGACGTCCGCTCGTAGTCAATCCCCTTTCGAATCAAGAGTCCGACGTACCTTGCTCATTCATACTCGGAGTGGACGCTTCCGTTGGTCTTGATCGGGTCTGAGAGAAAACGGCAGGAACATCCTCCTTGTAGGGGCTATCGGAAGATGCAGCTGTTGATTTTCCGACGCTTCCTTCCGTAAATTCAGCGAAGCTCGAGCTGGAAGCAGAACCTGACCTGGCCCCCATGTGCATATCGACGAAGCCTCCCATACTGGAGCTTCTGAAAATCGGCGCACACATTCAGTACATACAGCAACCAACCAAACCCATATCAACGCAAGCGGTCTTCAGTGCTCATTTCATGGCGGCACAACATGCGGCAAGAAGGGACCAAAAAACTCCATCCAGGACAAACCGCGCAACGCAAACACAGAGACCGCACACTACCGACGCAATCAAATTCAGCTCCTCCATATCACGGCTCCACACAACTGCCTCAGCAAACCCAAGAACGCCAAGGCAACTCGGAACAGCAGGGGAATTTAGGGCACGGGTCACAGACACGGAGACTGATCATAACACACAACGTACTTGGACGGGTACAGCAGAAAACCCGGAATGACCAAGCAAGATCTCGTGATGTATGCTTACTTTGTGGAGACACGAAAACCTTGATCAGGTGCGTTCCCAGACGGATCTGGGTGGCGTGCAGACTTACTCAACCCATTATGGCCTGCTCCGATGCTGTCTCCCGCCGCCACCATCGCCGCGGCGGCAGCGGCAGACTGATTGAGGCGACCAAGTCCACTTCCCACGCTCTTGCCCCTATCCAATGCCCTCGCAGACATCCTCTCGTCTGATCGGGGCCCATAGGATGCCGACTTTCCGACAGCCTTCAATCCATAGTTCCGCTGTAAAATATTCGCGAATTGGTCCTCCATTTCAAATTGCGGCACTTTCCACAAGCACTATTTCCAAGCTAATATTGAAACTAAACTGATACAGCCACCCATTGATGATGAACACCCGCACATGTTCTCAAACGAGGCGCAGCATCTGCACCCAGAAGTCAAGTCATAAGAACTCTTTCGAAGATTATGTCGCCTGCCATTCCATGCCAAGTAGTGCAGATTTTCGCAGCTAACGCACTTTGAATCACCGGCCAATTGAGTTCGAACCGATCACAAAACACCACCACACTAAATGAGGCTTGATCGCAGCTCTCACAGGCCTCCACGCTACAGACACTGACCAGGAGTGCCACCTGAGCTGGCCAGCTGCCCGAGTGCCATTCGTGATGTCGAAAAATTCTTTGAAGATTTAATTAGGCGGTCGAAGGATGGCGTCCCTTTGCAGACTCTCGTAGCTATGGCAGTTTGAACCACCACATTGCTAATGTGAATCCGGCTAACGTAATAGAAAAACTCTGAAGTGTAAGAGTAAGCGTACGCGTCCTGATTGCGGCTTGATCGCAGCTCTCCATACGTCGGACACTGACGACCCTAACTGACTGAGCTGATCTGCACTCATCACTACCAGTTGTGACGCTGGAGTTTATTCGGTTGTCGAGCAGTTTTAGGATCTAAACTTCAAATCTACTTCACCACTAACGGTCATCTCGGTCCAAAAAAGCGCATTCCGAGATCTGCATTCCTGTAAAACATAGAAATCGGACGATCTTGTGCGAGGGATCTTTACCATACGACACGAACACAAACAAAGGTGTGCACACTCCTGTGAACCCTGAATGCTCCATCCTTACCCAGGATGGACGGCACCCTTGACCGCGCAGTACAAAACACCACTCCCGTCATCGTCGTCGTCCACCAACGCGCCTCCTCCTCGAATCTCCACCATCACAGCACGGCATTACAACGCGAAGACCTCCCCCCCTGAGACGCTTCAACGGAGCAGCGACAACAACAACAACCGGCCTCAGGTGTCAGATCCATCACCACGACTGTAGTCTCGTACTTTTCCTACCTGAAACCCTCGTCCCGCGCAAATCAGAACAAGCATCCGAAACCCTTGGCTAAAAATAACCAGCTTTCGCGACAATGCACACGAAAGAGCGTCGCACATTCCACGCAGCCAGCTCGGTATTGGGCAATGGCCTGCTTTGGCAATGGACTTTCAGCCTTCGCCAGATTCCTGCCCTCCAGGCCCCGAGCGATTCTCTTGATCCCCTCCTTCACGGGAAAGCTGCAGATTGCTGAGCTAAAACACTCATCGGCCACCATCGCTGCTGCTCCTACTTGCTATGCTCTGCCCGCAACGGTTTTAGGGTTTGGCCCTCCGTTCCCGCCCTCCGTTTCTCCGGGTCTTTCATGCGAGGAACCCCCTTCCCCAATGCAGGGGCACCATTCAAAGTCGGTCCACCATCCCGAAATTTTAGGAGCTGGCCTTTGAATTTGTCACTCAACAACATTCCATGCCAGTGTAGCATAGATTTGAAAAGGTATTTAGTAAAATAAATTTGTTTGAATCCTTTTTAAAACCCCTAAAGTTCCTTGACTGTATTTACTCCAAAAACAGTAGAAATTTGCCATTTTTAGTACCAATCCTACAAAAAATTTAACATTTTTTGAGATTTGTAACCATAGGATCTTGTAGTAAATTGGTTAGTGAACATGTAGAAAAAATTTCAGAGTTTTCTACTGTATAGATTGTATAGATTGCAAGGTATTCAATGTTTGAAATGCCCCGAAATAATTTTTTTCACTCTACAAAAAATAGTGCAGCTGCACTTTAAAAGGCAACAATCGTATGAAAAATGGCTCAAAATGGTTCTTTGGGTTCATTGCTCAAGCCAAGTAGGATACTTGCCTACAAATTTTCAAATTAATTAGAATCCTACAACACATAGGAAAAAAATAGGAAATGATTCAATATACAAAATTGTTAAGAATTTATTTATGAAATTGAAAAATCTTAATTTCTATGGTCGCAATGTTGTAATAAACAATATACATCCCATGATTTTTCTTCTTTCAAAAAATATTGAAAATTGAATAAAATAAAGGACTTTATAGTTTATTTCAGATCTAGAGTAGGAAATCCATAATTGCCCACAAAAGAAAACTCATAACTTTTGACTCATTCTTCAAATGGAACTAGGGTGGCCCGTGCCGTTGCCACGGTCTAAAAGAAAAGAAAAACAATAGAATAAATAATTTTCTAATTTTTTTAATGTATAGAAACTTCAAAATTCAATAACTTTCATGCCGTAGGTTGGAACACCATGAATCAAAGCCCGTGCACCCCTCCTCGCCGAGGGCTTTCCGACGGTGCCAAACACGCACCCGGGGGACTCACGGTCCGGGAGATCTCAACGTAACAAACATCCAAACAAACAAACAAACAAACAAACAACGTATCTTCATAGGGGGATGATTCAAAGCTTTCAATGCATATGCAAATGAAGAAAACTATTTTCAATTTTTTTGTTTTTAAAAAAAGTGATTTTTTCCAATTTGCCGAAATTGCTCAATTACAAGAAAATAGCATTTAAAGCTATAACTTTTGACCCGTATTTCTAAATGTGGTGATTTTAGTATATATGAAAGATATTCTTCGTCCCCACTTTTTATTAAAATTTGGGCCTAAGATATCAAAATCTCCAATCACATGTACCTACCCAAAATCACTATGTTGTCAAATTTAATAGGCTGGTCCTTTAAGGATTAAAATGAAATTTTTATTTTGTATTAAGGTTGAACCATGAAAGGTAAATGCCTAATTACCGTAACCTATAGATAGCAAACAAATCTAAGGGGCTTAATTTTTGAAGAATCTTGGAGATAACATCTTTAATATTCTAGAGCCATCTACCTTCACTATATCATTTACACTGTCTCCAAGATATGCATATATCAAGCTAAGTTACAATTTGAATGCATGGCTCTTAAATAAAAGACTTTGTTAGATTTTTGTAAACAAAATTGATTATCCTATTAATAACATGTAGCATTTAGAAACTCGTAGCATTTAGAAAATCAATATAATTGCACAAAATTATATTTTTGTTAAAATATGTACAATATGATAATATTCAACTTGCACTAATTCTAAATCATATGACTTTGATAAATTAGTGTCACATGAAACCAACTAGAAAGGTCAAAATTAATTAAATAAAAAATAAAAGCTAAATTTTTTAAAAATTATAGTATGAAGGAGTTGAAAAACCATTAATGCCACACAAATGCATAAATATCAAAATAAGGATCCAATGGTAAAATTGAAGTCTCCTAACATCAAAAATTTATAGTATAATTTTTTATTAAATATCATATGCACCATCAAATATCAAAGTATTTTAATCTAATGATATGAATGTAAAGTAACTTCACTTATATATTATGAGTAGGAAGGATGAAGGGGTCTTTTTTATAGTTTTTTTTTATTGATCCTCAAAAGTTATAAGATATTTGGAGCAAGGTGAGAGTTTAAATAAATAAATACATATTTTAGACTTTATTTAAGCACTTGCTTTCTCTTAACAAATCAAACATTAAGTGATTCATATACATATATAGGATATTGATGGATAAAGTAGCTGCATACAAAGATATTGGGAAAAAAATTTAATAATTTTTATTAATTATGAATATGCTTCCAAAACCACTTTTAACTAGTATGTGAATTAGTTGTCTAGAAGAAGGCACAAGCTCATCTAATCTAAAAAGTCCCAAAATTTTGATAAATGGTTAATCAAATCCCATTTCAATTCTGTAGTCAATTAATTGTACACTTTTAACATAAAATTTTGAATTTTTTTAATTGAATATACTTTAATAACAAATAATCATAGTAATTATTTTTGTCTTTGGACATTGATTTTACATTAAATTCCATAAATGATTGATGAACCAAATGAAGCAATATTGTAAAGAAATCATTATTGTTAATTGCAGTTGAATTCAAATTTTTCACATTCATTTCATATACCTCTTTATTTGTTTCAATTTATTTATTTTAATTATCGTATTTAAATAATTATTTCAAATATACATTGAACCTCTAAAGGATTGTTGTCTCCTTAAAGGACAAAATGGATTTCGGGCAGGTTCTTATGACCTCATTTTTTGGTAGATAGAAAAATTGAATGGTTTCATGGGAATACAATTTTTATTTCAATTGGTATTCAAGAGCAAGAGTTACACCACAAAAAGCCCAAAATTAAACTTGGCAAGCAACAAAATCTTTTATGTGAATATAAAAAATTAAAATTAAAATTATTTTTTTTAGAATAATTTATTTTTGTCTACATGTGAAGCTTTGATTCATTCTATTTGGATAATAATGCAAAAGTTATGGAAAATTGATATAGTTTTTGAGGCAATTTCAACATCTTCTTAAAAAAATGACTTTGATTGCTCATATCTTCCAATCTATATGGTCAAACTTCATGAAAATTTAACCACATGATCTTGAAGTTAAGTACAAGATCCTAAAATTAGATTCTAAAAATAATGTTTTTTTTGTTTCTTGGATGAATTCAACAATACTAGCAGTTTTGAGTGTTTTAAAAAAGAGTGGCATTAGGCTTGTAGGAATTAATCACACCTCATACAAAACTAATAACTTCAAAGATTTAGCAATTTGTAGTATAGTGGTTACAACTGTAACCATTAGAACTTTTCTATTCAAAACATTGAGTAGAGTTTGAGCTTTGGTTTGATATGCATAGTTTGGTTTCATGTGAGTAAGTTTGAAAATTTCAAGAAAATGAGTATTGTAGAATAAAATGTGAATTTTATAAATACAAATGACACTCTCATTTAGAAATTAAATTTTTTTTTCTTATTATGCTAATAACATCTAAAAAATTTGAAAGTCGTAGAAATTCAAACCACATAAAAAACATTTGAAATTTAAGAAATAATAATAATAATAATTTGAATAAAATACAATTCATTCTTTGAAGGAATTTTTATTATATAGAGAGAATTTATTTTCACAAAGTCTATCATTCATATTTTTTCATTTTTTCACAAGCCAAGTTACATTTTGGATTTGTTCAAATCATCCTCTATTTTCTCTCTCTCAATGTTATAATTCTTCCACAATTTACTTTAGATAAAGAATGGGTTTCAAGAAGGCTACTAGAGATAAACTACCAATGCAAAAAAATAAAAAGTAATATTTAAAAAGATCTAAACCACAATTGAATACAACACTTGAGTTGCCATATTAGATTTTGATTTCCTTAAATGATACATTTTTTTCAAGAAAAATTGTTTCTTTATTTGTTCTACTAGTTTAACTTTGGTAGCCCTTTTGAAACCCTACATTAGTTTCTAATGTTTGTTTGCTAAGATTCATTTCATCATTCTAATAGTTCTTCTTAAGTTTAAACAAGTTTTTCTACAAGATTGGTCTTTTTTCAATGGGATTGAGATCATTATATTGTCATGAGAATTTTGTACAATAGAATAAAAATTGAGTGTTGTAACTCGTAACTCCAAGATTCATACACATTAGGTAAAATTATTTAATTATGAACCAAATATATCTAGGGTACATCACTAAATCATAAAAATACTCAAAAAAATACATCGAGATATCTCAAAATGGTCTAAATGAGAAAATTAACATTGAAAGTCATTCATTACAAGGCATTGAATTTACCAAAATTAAAACTTTCATTGATAACAATTGATATAATTTTGAAAATAGATCTTTAGAGTCATAAAGATTTTAATTTCTATATTCAAAGTATTTTAGGATTTTTTATCATTTCTATAATTCATGTTAATGTTCATAATCATAGAGTAGATTTAAAGGAGGTTAGTAAATATATTTCTTAATTTTTTTTCCCAAATGTATATTGTATGCAAATTATGAAGTGAAAATTATATTGAAATGTTTAATGAGGTCATGAAATGGGTTAGATTTTCTATTGCAAATTTTAGTTTAAGAATGGATTTTTAGGTGCAAAACTAGTATAAATTAATAGACTTCAAGTGCATTATTCTAGTTGATGTTATAGATTATATGGTTGCCATCTATACGATTACACTTTCTAAAATAATATCTCTACTTATTGTACAAGCCTTAACAATGGATGTACTCTTTTGAAAACCATATCTGCAAATATTTTTTCCCTTCTTTACATTTTGACAATACATGTTTAACTTTAAAATATTTGAATATCATCCCTTCAAGGATTGAAAAGTAGTCTATAATTTCAAAATTGTACATAATTCTGAACATATGGTCCTTTTTTAAGAATTTATAATGCTTGAAATCTATGTTGTCATATTCATTTACAAATTTTTAAGTGTTACACCCATGGTAACATGTACTTAGTTAGCTTAGCCTTAATTAGAACATCCCAATCTACAATTAAATTTAGCTATTTGTTGTTTTTATTTTGTCTTCTTTTTCTTAGAGTGTGATTTCCAAAACCATGCATCCCTAAGTTTCATTCTTCATATTGCTAAAGAGCTCTTTGCAAGCTCAAGTCTACAATGAAGAGTGTACAGACTTTATTTCATAGCGTTTGGACATATAATGTGAAAGTTACATGAGATGTTTTTTCAAGCCATTTTAGAGACTATTTTGGGGTTGTCCCCAAAAATTATATCTTATGCAATTAATTAGACATTTTTGGTCTAAATTTATGAATTATTATTAAAAAAATATTTTAAAGAAAATTAACATTATCTGATATGACAATTTCTTGGCCATGTTAGATTGCTAATGTGGTAGAGTTCCCAACAATTCTAATGCATTCGCACAATTTGGAAATTCTCATCCAAAATATCAAAGCTATACCATTTCAAGATTTGATAGCAATTCAGTGATTTCATCCATTGAAAAAAGAAGAATATCTTGCCAACTATTCTTAAGAAAATTTGCATTCACTTTTTAGCAAATATTTGCTCATGACAAAGCTTCGGCTGGGCTGATGGTCCAAGCGGAGATGCTCTTTACTTGTTGAACGCCCCATCCGCATCTCCTCGAACTAAGCATAGCTTTTGACCTGAAGCAATTTAAAATACTCTGGAACTTCAAATGCATGAAAGGCTGTTGAGCTGTTTGAAAATTCTCTTACCATGTTTAGAGTTTTTGTTTTTGTTTTTTTCAAAAATTTGAACTACAGTGGAAACACCCAAAACCGTGCAAATAAAGAATTCAGCATAGCTGGAGGCAACATTTTCTTAAAATGATATTTTTCTAGTATTAGCGAGTGAAAATCATGAATATTAAAAAAAAATAGATTTTTTGGATACAATATGTAATTTCTACAAATTTTCAAAGTGTTGGCTCCCTAGACCTGTGGAACCGTCCTGTAGGTGCCCCCAAATTTGAACCCTGCGAAAATCAGCACTTAGCCAACCAAATTTTCCTATGTGTCCTTCAGTTGTGTCAGCAAATTACAATCATACATGTGGCTAACACATTAAGGGAAGTCTACTGACGCATTTGGGTGAATCTATAGTCCACTGCAAGGAACAAGTGCGGGAATGGGTGTTTTGCCCTTAAGGTCAAATAGGATGAATGTGAGATAAGGGTGATTGCAAGAAACACCTGCCGATTTTGTTGCGTTTGGCTGATTTTTTCGGGAGTACTATAAAATTAGAAAATTAATTAAAAAAAAATATGAAAAATATGAATAGTGTATATACCTCTAAGATGAAGGTTTTCACTGAAGGAAATGGATAGAAAAATTCTCTAAGTAGGAGAACTTGAAAAGTGCCAAACCTCCAAAAAATACATACCTTCATGTTTTAATTAGGGAAAAATAGTAAAAATAAATATTTTCAAAAAATGAAAATTGGCCATTTTCAAAAACTTTATGGAGATGGTCATTCACAAAAAAACCCACCAAAATAATATTTTATATGTTTCAAAATACAAGCAGAAGGGAGCTCACTTTATAGACCTCCACACCACATAAAATTAACTATTTTTAAAAATCCTTCCCTGGAGAGCTAGAAGTCTATTAGAAGACCATCTCATTCAAATTTCATCTTAAAATCATTAAAAAAAAGGTACTCCATAGTACTAGAATCCCCTAAACTGCCAAGTGTGACATCCAATCGGGGTCTATTTTTGAATAGTAAACTATTTTTGAAAATTATGAAAAAATTATGGAAGGTTTATGATAGTTATGAGTACCTTCCCTACAAATCTTGAGTCAATCAGAGCCAAAACACAAAATTTATGGCCAAAAAACAGATCAGCACATGTAGTGTGACACAAAATAGGACAAGTGTTTCTTGCAATCACCCATAAGTGTATTATAAGCAAAAAAAAATTTTGAGACAAATGATTTTGCAAGATATTTTGTTATAGTGTGAACAAATTATGTCCCTTTAAGGACATTATAGACCAAAGTGGTCTAATGGATGACTTCACTCTTAACTATAGAAAAAGATGATGCACTCATCAATCCAAAAAAATGAAAGAATTTTAATAACTACCTTGGTTATAAAGGTGTGTGAAGTGTGTCTTTATAAGTTAAGTTGTTTTGGTGAAAACAAAAATGTAGATATAGTCTTTTGGAGACATGGAATTATTGATTGAGGACAAAAGAACGAAATTGGAGAAAATACCATAAGAAATTAACTCTTAAGTGCCCTAGAGCCTTAAATTATACCTTCAGTTTTGAAAGATGTCCTTGTTTGACTATTATAATCTTTTCAATGGTATGAAGAAATGACATGTTGTTTTCCAAGTACCTTAGGGCATGTCTCTACTAGCAATCAATATGGTCAATTATTGTGGATTTTTTCCTTAAGTGATAGTTAATTGGAATGAGTAGAAGGTAGAAGGCTTGAGAACAATTTGGGCATTAATACCGCCTACCTCCTCAAATGTACAGTGTTTGTACATGATTTTTTCCATCTTTATAGGAATGTACAAGCAGTGTACATTTGAGGAGGTGGGCAGTTTTAGAGCCAGTGTCATTTTGACTTCAAAAATTCAAATCTAATTACGCAAAACTTCAAAAAATACGAAACAACTTGATTTAGATGCCAATTCCAATCAACTTTCAAAGAAAATTTATTGAAAATATTTTAAGAAGTTTCAACTCTTCCAAATTTAGTTTCAACTATTAGATGAGTGCTTTATGGACCTCCTACCATAAAAAGATGTGGATTTCAGTGAATATGGGCTATATGCTCAAGGTTAAAGCCAATCAATGATAGACAACAAGTGTCTAATGCTATTCTATGTGGACAAGGAACACATTGAACTTTTATGGTCAATTTTGTTAAAATGGCGGTATTCCAATAAAATGGCACATTTTCTTCCTCTACCTCTAGGCCTCTATGTCAAAATGATACATGAAATATGTCAAAATGGCACTTGAAATTTGTCAAAGTGGCACATGGAATATGTCAAAATGACACTTGGAATACCGCCATTTTAACGAAACTAACCATTTTTGCACTTCTCTTCATGTATTCTACAAAGACTAGTAAGCATAGTTGTAGATGAATGTACACAATTGTTACATAATAATAATATTTTCCAAACTTGGTTGTTTGTGATTGCTATCAAATCAGTGAGTAACCTTCATCACTTGATTTACATCTAATTCCTCCTACTCACAACAAGAGTTACTTTTTTGTGTTTTCATACCATGAAAACCATTTTTGAGGTTCCATGCAATGTATATTTTGGCCATGTGTCAGTTTGTTGGCTATGTGGTATACACCAAAATTTGGAGGGAAAGTCATAAAGAAGCTAGAATCTCTACAAGAGAAAGGGGTGTTTTAAGTAGAGTTCTTCAGATAAGATTTTAAGCAATGACCTTTTGAAGAGATTTTTAGTAAGAAATATGTGTCTTTCTAATAAATTGTTTATTAGAAAGACACATATTTCTTACTTAAAATCTCTTCAAAAGATCATTACTTAAAATCTTATCTCTAAGACTACACTTAAACACCCCTTTCTCTTGTAGTGAATCTAATAGGTCCAGCAAAATTTCGCTCAAAAAAGAAACATTGGTTCCATGGATCTTAAAGACTTGAGCGTACCGTAGTTAGGATACTAACTCAAGGAGTTTTTGTTCTAAAGGGTTCGGAGTACCATGGTAGGATACTAACTAAAGGTGAGTTTGTGTTGACCAAGTTGACTGAGGACCACATTGCATAGCTGGAGAAAGCCAGTTGATCATTGTCCTGTCCTGTGCAATCCAGAGGGACACCGTGGGTTCAGCTCTGGAAAGAGCTTCAATCCATCAAGTCCCGGCGTTCGATGAAAGTGCCGGTGGGAGGTGGGGATCCCCCCAAACTGCCACTTTGGGCTACTGGGCCTACTTAGATTGGTCCAATTTGCATTGGTTTTTTGGGTCGGCAACTTGAAGAAGGTTTCAACGCACCAAAGAATGCGACATTTGGATACCGGATGCCAAAGTTATGAAGGGTTGAAGTATTTTGGACAAGAGCTTTGGAAACCCTTTCTTCATCAGTTGTACATATTCATATAGACTAGTCAAATTTTCATTGATTCTCTTGTTGGCGAGGGAACAAATGTTCCAGCACACCAAAGGTCGTGACATTTGGCCACCGTAAGCAGAAGTTAGGAAGGGTTAGAGTATTTTTTTTGACAGATGTTCTAAAATCATTTCTTCAATATATGTGCATATTGATTTAGAATAATCAGATTTTCATAATTTCTTGTTAGCAAGGGTAATGAAGTTCCAACACACCAAAGAACATAGCATTTGGATAACGTATGCAAAAGTTAGGAAGGGTTGAAGTATTTTGGGGTGGAGGTTCTAAAATCGCTTCTTCAATAGATGCATATTTTGACTCTAGGGATATTCGCAAAGTGATGATAGTAGGGTGCAATTTGGAGTATACCCACCTTGCACATTGATTTTGTTCGATGGGTAATATAAGGTAGGGTGCTTTTTAGAGTGACCTTGCTCTAAAAGCAACCACTAACATAGAGTTACATTTTGCTTTCTTCAATGTTTGGATAGTGTAAATTTTAGGAGGTGGTTGCTTATACTAATGACTATTGCATTTCAACTTCAAAAATTCATAACTATTTCCCATAAAGGTTCAAAAAATATAAAACAACTTGTTTTAGATGCCAATCACATTTTTCCATCTACAACATTTTTATTGAAAATTGTTTCAAAGAATTTAATTTCCCCCTAAATGCAATCAATTCTTAAAAGGTCACTTTAAGAGGAGACTATGTTATCACACTCAAGCTTTGAATGGTGCTTGGTTGTATATACCTTAGATTAGAAGGATTGAGAACATCAATATTAGTACTATAGCAAGTGGACATTCATTTCAAATTAAAAATTGGCTTCAATGCAATCGTTAAAGGGCCCTCCACTTCCATGGCCTTAGAGCATCCTCAATCCTCCGGACGTCAAAACATCACTGCAAACTAACAAGATTACGTTCTCTTTTTCTCTTGAGTCTCTTGCCGTCTCAAGTGCCTCAATGCTACGACGGTACCTGGAACCCCAAACGCTCCGCTATAGTTCCTTGCTACTGACACAACAACAACAAATAGAATGTAAAGGTGCGTGAAGTGAGGAGGATCTAGAGACGTCACTATTCTTGGTGTTGTCAGAGAAATGCAGAGAAGTTTGGAGGGCACAACAAATGGCCAATTTTTACCAAGTGGAAGCGAAGAAATGCCGCGGCCTTGAAAGTAACGCGAAAGGTGCCAAGTGCATTGGGGCAGGGTTTTGTCAAGCTGCACAGAACTTGCCATTGCATTATTTTGGAGCATTGAGGATGCTCTTAGTATGCAACCACTCAAGATCGGCAAGTTTGCAAATTGTGATGGGCCTGCAAATTGACCCACTATAAAAATAGTGATTATTATCATACCGTTTTCCATATTGTAATGAGTTCCAATCAATGCAACCTTCCCTTGTTTGCATGAAAAGTCTTTTTTAATATAGAATGTTGTCCTTTCTTTCTTTTTACCACGTGGAAAAGTTCATTTGACATTTGGATTGCTAGCTTTGCATTGGATCAATTTGTTCCAAAAATAATCCGGCACTATATGAGCCTCAAAGAATGGCCTTCCATTTGCTAATACACTAATTGTTTGCTAAGAGAGCATTGTAGATGCTCTGAGTGCTTGGAATGCTTCTAGGACTTACTATTTCAATTGATTAATTAGTCTACTTGTGCTATTGCATGCAAGTGTGCTACCTTGCCTAGAGCCATCTTTTCCCTTAATTGATTTTGCTCATTGGGTTTTAGAAGCTTAACCTTGTAAAAATAGTGGAGACTAAGATAAATCTACCTATGACAAGTAGAATGATTGGTTTGCCTTGATGCCATTAGATCAAAATTCCGAATTTTTTTCCATTCAAAGACAATGTGAGAAATGGAGAAAAAAACTATTTTTTTTTTACAAATTATAAATTTATCAAGAATTATTGAAGCATAGTGTCCAATTGGCCCAAAAGAGTTTGTAGACTATTCCAAAACCAATGAAAAGTGTATTCATAATGGTCATGGTACCACCTCAAGCAATCACAATGTTTCCTAACATGGATACATTATTCTCGAACATGGCTACAACATAAGGAAATAAAAAATTTGTTCTTTATTATGAAGTCACACTAAAAAGGTACAAGTTCCTCCAATAGTCACTAATAATTCAATCACCATCACCAATCCATTGATTTTGGTCACTAACCAATCTAATATAGTCTTATTTTCATTTATTAGACAAAAGCTATCATAGATTAATACATTAGGAGGGATTTGAGGGCTCCGAAGGGCCGTTTCGGGACTGTTCCCGAAACTGGTTTGGGAACGGCTGGCCGCTGTCAGGTCAGCATTTTTAAAAAAATTTAAAAAAAAAGTTTCTTTTTTGGGTTCTGAAATATGAAAAAAAGTCCAAAATTTTTTTATTTTTTTTCGAGAAAAAAAAGTCAATGACGTGGCACGGTCTCGACCACGTCGGATTCCTACAGATCTGCGTTCCCGCAACTGATTACGGATTTCGGGCTGTGGGAACTCGCAGGCTCCCAAAGCCCTCAAATCCCTCCTAATGTAAGAGTTTAATGGAACATTCCATAGGTGCCTATCATGGATGGTTTGCTAATCATATCTAGGTTTACCTTCAAGACATAGTTTGATGGATGACAAAAAAAATATTCTATGTAAAATAGAAGTACATATATTCATCCTTCAAATTTTGTGCAAAAAGTGGAAGTCTTGCATTGTAGTTTGACCTTTAATAAGTATTTTTTGGTTGTATTTTTTAGTAGACGATTCACATTATATCAAAAAGGATAATTTCCTTAGTGAGCAACCCATCCTTTTGAGATTAAACTTTGAAAATTCTTTTTGAGGCTACATCTTTTCAAAGTTTTCTCTGTAGATTGAAATTACTCATCACAAAGTTTTGTTCTTTTAAAAAATTGATTATACATTTATACATTTCAAGGTCTTGACTATAAAGAATGCTCAATATCAAACATAAAAACTAGTTGGCATTTGTTTAATTAATTCAAGGAGAATCAAAGTTTAATTTTCTTCACTTCAAACTTTAGAATTTCATTCATTAAAATTTGAAAAATACCCAAATTAAACTCTATTCTTTAACATTTCATTTTGCCTTTGCATATTTTGTGAATGATTATTGTATGTCTTTGGAGATAGATGTAACTACATTTGGAAACAACATTTAATCATCACTTGTATAAAAAATTGTAATTTCTTTTGTTACTTCTTACTATATTATGTATTGTTTTCCAATGGATCAAAGCCACCTATACTAGCCAAGAAGGCAATATAACATTATTTTTTTCCCACCAATTAATATTTTTCAACTTCCATTGCTTGCTTTTGAAACCTAGTGGTTGTTAAAGTGTTCTTTTTTTGTTTGTTTTAAGAAAAATTAATTTAAGTGACTATTTAAAACTCTAATGTGGATGATCAACAGACAAAAATTATTCACAAATGTTATTTTTTCCTACCATTCCTTTATGAAACTTTAAGTATCAACATCCTTAGAGTTATGGGCAAAAAAAATCTCATCTTAGCTATAAAAACAAGAATTATTACTATTCTTGGTCATTGTTGTTTCCTTGTGAATTGTCACTCCATTGAGTGAAATGCAATCATGTAGAGCTAAAAATTGAATATGACAGAAAGAAGGGAAATGAACAAATACAAAATGACTAGAGATGAGTACAAATAGTCATCTTTGTATGACTAAATCCAATTGAAAGTGCACATGAATAAAATTAACCCCTAAAGGACCATTGTCCCTTTGGGGGACAAATGTGATTTCAAGCAGGTATCTATGGACTGAATTTTTATCCTGATTTTTTGAATTTTTTTTTAAATAGAAAAACTGAATATCTTTGTAGGGATATAATTTTTTTCAATTGGTGCTCAAGAACAAAAGTTATGCCCAAATAAGCTCAAAATAAGGGACAAGGTGCAATTTGGGCAACAAAGAAAACTTTGCAAATTTTTTTTTATAGATTATACTTTTGTCTATCTCGAAAGATTTGATTCTTTTCATTTGGATTTGTTATGAGAAAGTTATTGACATTCTTGTTTTTTTGGCAATTAGAGTATCTTCTTGAAAAAAATAACTCTAAGGATTCAATTTTGAATGCAATTTTTTAAATTAGGGTTTAGTCTATTTGCTAGAACAATCTTATCATTAGGATTAGTGCATTTTAATTCCATCTAAAAGATATTAATATTTTAGATTTTCCTTCTATCTCATATATATTTCAACTTAATAATTTTTTTAAGAATGAAAATTAAATTTTTTTGAATTTATTTTTTTCCCTTAGATTTTGAACTCAATTGTGCACTATAAAGATTTAAAACTCAAAACTTTGTAGTGCAAAAGTTTTAAGTTAAAAATGTTCAAAGTCAAAAAATCTAGTACTACAATGTGCTAAAAAACTTGTTTTTTCCACTTTAAATGCAAATATGTTGTAATTTGTGCGGTCAAAAATATATGAGTAAGGTGTAAGATTCTATAGTTAGATGTGGAAAAAAAATTTAATTTTTTTTTACTCTTTGCCATAGAAATGGCAGTTTTTAGTGTTTTTTGGCAGAAAACAGGGCTCGGTCGTTTAGGGGTTAAACTAGTATGACTGTTGAAATCCCTTCAGTCTCAAAACCAATGGCAACTTAATATTTATGACTAGAAACTATGTATATGAGGTTTGTTAAATGTGACATGCTACATTCATAAAATCCAATTGTAAAACATATTTATCTTGTTTTGATCAACAAACTATTTACTATCCATGAAATTTGAATGTCTTTGCAAAGAGAGTTTTGTTTTTAGAATTCAATTCTGATATAATTCTTTTAACCTCTTCCATAGCATTTTAGAAACATAGATTTTTATGGATTTTAAAGCTGAGTTAATATACTAGTCATTTTGAAGGAAAAAAATATTATATATATATATATATATATATATAAAATATACTCATACCTATAACCAAAAGAAAATTGGATTGAAATATTTTTGGCTTCTAGTACTCTCACCTAGGACAATTTACCTACAATTCCAAGTTAAGGGACTCAAAATTTGAGGACTTTTGCTTGCATGTAGGAAAAAGTATCCTTCACTTTATTGAACCTTTTAAAAAATGGTGACTTCTCATTTCATATTGTACTCCATTTTTGAAGAGCTTCTTGGTTTTATATCCAATCTAAACCTTCAGAAACTTGGCCCTTCATCTCTTAATTTGAAATAAACCAAACCTTAGCAAGTGGGAAAACAATACATGAAGCAAAAATACAACTATTATATATTTTTTATTTTTTAATTCAAATTTTTTTGTCAATAATTGTTTTACTAAGTTGAGCATGAATTCTATCAAAAGATTTAGTACTGTAAATATAAACACATATCTATAAGGTAATATTAGCCAAAATACATCTAACAAAAAAAATTCATGATTTTTTTTTGTTCTTTCATACATGATAATTGATTGATAGAACTTCAAACCTTTTACAATAAATATGTGCATAAATATAAAATAAAATGACTTAAATTGAATTTAAATGATTGATAGAATTTATAATAACATCAATTTTCATAGATTGAAAGAAAAATTTCTCTAAAAAGAAAAGGGACTAAATCATATATTTAAGAAATTCTAAATACCAATTTGTATTTCAAAATCTAAGTTTTGAATGCCATCCTTTACTTGTCATTGCTCCTTTTCCAGCATAACCTTTGATCATTAATCAATAACAAAGAATTATTCTTCCATCATTAATTTTTAATGTGATTATTATTTTTAAGTAGTTGAATGTAATATGGAAATATACAATAAATTAAATGGTCTTTTCTTTTAAATTTTAAAAATTTCAAAGTTTTCAATTAAATGTAGTCTCTTAATCTTGTATTAAATTAAACAGTCTCTTATTAATATCTCTCTCTATATATATGTATAAATCAATATTGTTGCTTTTATATACTATTATGTATAGGTCACCTATCATTTTCAAATCATCATAGAGAATTAGAGATATCCAACTTGTATTTCTTGAAGAATGACTTAAGGTGTTTAATATAATATGATTTAAATGTTTATTAAATAAAATATATAAGTAATTTAAAATAATTTAATCTAGATCTTGTACTTAAGCTTTATATTTTTCAATTTCATATCAGTTGAAGAATTTGAATGTTTTATATAGATAAGCTTATAATATGTTTTTAAGAAAAAATTCAACAATAAAATATTGAAACAACTGAAACCAAAAGTCTAGAAAATACATTGTAATTGATTTTAAGAAAAAATTATTATTCTAAGTATAAGAATATTAATTGACAGAAAATAGAAGATAATGTTTCAAAAATTGAATTTCATTTTCATAGGTTAAAGATGAATTTGCAAATCTCAAATATTTTTTAATTTTAAAATTGATTTTTGACTTTTATAAAAGAAACTTAATGAATAATTATTGGAATTCTACAAGAAAAGTCTAAATTATTTTATGTATTTGAAAATTATATGTTTACTACTTTAAGTTTTAGGGACATTGAATTTAGGTTGAAAAGTTGAAAATTGTGTGTTTAGCTAAAATTTTATATTAAGTAATTGAATTATAGCTTATGAAATCATTTTCTAAAAATTCAATTCTTTTGAATACGTAGCTTTCAATTTTATACAAAAATATATTCAATTCCGAATTCAAATATATACCTACTAATCATTTTTGATAATAGTAATTGTTTAGATTTTGTTAATACTTGATTAACTTCAAACATTTAATTAGAACTAGAATATAAAAATATTATAAAATTTGAGGTTTTGGGATACACTATATAAAATAAAAGTCTAAATAATTTGATTTTATCAATATAGATGTTGAATTTATATCTTCTTTATTGTATTTTTCAAAACATTTGAAATTTGGTTACACACATGCATATGCAGATAAAGAGATTTTTTCTTAGATTTCAATTTGAAAAAGAAATTCTTGGTGATTTTAGATTCTAATTTTAGAAAATCTATTTCATAGTTATTTGTATTTCAAAAAAACATTTTTGAAGTAAAAAATGTACTTAGTTTGTTAATTTGGTTTATAAAATCATCGAATAATATTTTATTTTTGTTTATCTATTTTTGTTTGCATTTTCAATTGACTCATGCCACCATCATAATTAATACAAAGATTAAGTAAGAATGGATCTTTTGGATCAAATATAAATTGGTTTGAAGATGAATTTTTAGAATCTACTTTATTATTTGATTCCCTATCAAGTGAATTGAAGTTAATGTCAAAAAATGGTGCAATATTTTGTTCATCTTCAATATTTATTTGATAATCTATTGAGTTAGATTTATTCAAGTTTTGAGAAGAATTGTTTAACATATTTGAGTTACTATGAGAATCTAAGTTAGAATTTTCTTCATTTTTTATTTTCTTTACATCTACATTTTTTAAATTTATAGATTTGTCGTTTAGAATTTCACCATTGCCTTTGTCATTTTGAACGTTAGAATTTAGATTAATTTCATAACATAATTCTCTAAATTCTTTATTTGTAGTGAGACAATTTTGAGATTGCTTGTTTTCAAATTCAATATACTTGATACTATTATCAATGTTATTTTTATTTTCAAGATTAACATTGAAAGAACCTACTTTTTTACCATTTACACATGGACTTATATCTACTTCATAACACAATCTTGGTTCTGATGATGTTTTGGAAGAATTAAACTTATAGTCCATATAATCAAAGCATTCTATATTTCTATCAATTTCATTTTCAAATTTTGAAGATTTGACATTATTAATTAAACTATTGTTAAATAGAATACCATTAGAATAAGTGAACAAATCATAGTTTGGTGTTAAAATCACATCAAATTCATAGAGTAATTTAGGCTTAGGCAATTTTTTAATGTTATTCAAACCTTTGTCTACATTATGATCACCAAAAGGATCTTTTACATTGTTTGATTCTACAACATTTTCATTAATCTTTTCATTTTCATTAGAATTAAATTCTGGAAATTGGGTATCTTTTAAAAGATCCTCGCGTAATAAAGGAATTGGTTTAAATTTATTTTTGTTATTATTATCTAGAGTGCTTGATTGATTCCTACCTTCATCTATGTTAGAATCACTTAAAGTGTCTTGTACATGATTTGATTCTATAGTATTTTCATTAATTTTTTTGTTTTCATTGGAATCCAATTTTGAAAATTGAATATCTTTTGAAGGATCTTTTTCAAATAAAGGAGTTGGTTTAAGTTCATTTTTATTAATATTATTTGAAATAATTGATTGAACAAAATTTTGAATAGGTTCATCATTGCCACTAAGTTTAGATGCAAATGTTTGAATGCTAGTGTTTATTAAATTAGACAATTTTTTTGGTATATTTCCATTTGAATGCGGTATCAATAGTTTGTTTGACTCTAAACAATCTGATGCTTTTGATGCACAAATATTGATAGTTTCTCCTTTAGAAAGTTTACTATAACAACAAAAATCAAAGCTTGTTTTTTCAACATCTTGATTCAAAAGAATTGGACATTCAACACTAGGTGTAATGTTTTCATTACATGACAATAATTCTTTATTTATTGGAGGGGTGTAAGATTTAATGTCTGGAAATATTTCTTTTATGTAATCTCTATTCATAGTATTATCATAAAAACTCTCATTATCATTATAAAAAATATCTCTAAGGTTGAATCCACTTGGACAATTTTCTATATATGTAATCAAAATATTTGAATTAAAAAATAATTTTGCTAAATTAAATCACATTTTTTTTGACACACATATGTACATTTCAAAAATGAAATAGACAGATACAGACATATAAGCAAACCTTATATACATAATCACACACATACCTCTCTTTCTATATGTATATATAGAATTAATATTTTTATTTTTATCTTAATAATCATCATGAATGTGTATTATGAAAATTTAGTTGTTTTTTAATGATAAATATTTATATTATAATCCAAAAAATTATAATTTATTATGTATCTAATATTTGTGAATAAAGATAATAAAATGTTATTTAAAAAAATGCGCAATGTTAGTGAAATCATTACCATAATATCTATAGAAGTTATATCGTTGATAATTTGGAAGTGCATTAAAATCAAGTGTATTATTTGAAGTTGAATTATTTTCATTGTTTTCAAAAACTTTTATTTTCATGCTATTATTGTAAGATTTCTCTTGTGATGCACATGTAGGTGGACACTCTGAATTTGTGCGTTTATATAAACCAACCATCTTACAATGTCGTGGCCTTTCATTGCTTGACTTATATCCACTTTTACTTTCAAGATCACTTTCATTTTTATAATCTCTGTAATATATAGAGTATTATCAAAATAAGCTATCATTAGAAATTAAAAAACATTTCTATAATTTAAAATGTTAAATTTTTTAATAAAATATGTTATTCAAATTCACTACCAAATTAGTCTACATAATGATTAAATTATAATTTATATTTCAATAAATGGTTTTTTTAATTGGTGTTATAAAATTATTGCACTCATTGTATGATTTTTAAAATAATTATTATATAAAAATACACACATTGCAATAAAAACTTATTTATTTAACTTTAATTTATAGAATTTAATAATTCTATTTTAAATATATAATCATAAACTATAGATACATATTCATGATTAGTATATTGGTTAGTCAGATTAAGATTACAAGACTGAGTTGGAGATTGAGTTTAAACTAAAAGGCTATGTTTATATAAATCTTAATCCCTCACGACCAAGGATAGTAAAGATGTCCAAAATTAAGAAGATGTATTATTGATGCAATTTAAAAGACTTAGGGGCATTTCACACTATGGCCGTCCAAGTCAAGAGTCCGTTAATTCCACCAATGAGATTTAAAAAACCATGATCTCCACCAATTGATCAGATTTGAGAAAACCATGGCTTCTTGATTTGAATGAACATAGTGTAAAATACCCCTTATTTAATGATGATTCTCCAACAATAGTTGTAAAGGATGATCTATAGATCCTCTCCATATGATCAAATCAATTAGTATACAACCAATGATTTTCAATAAAATTTGAAGCCAAAAATTAAAAAATCCTCTTAAAATCAATTGCATGTAGATTGAATATCTTTGATTTCTACAAGAAATCTCTTTTTTAAAGTTCTAAATTATAAGTTCAAAGTTCAAAATTCTATCTAAATCGTAATTTTTTTTAAAGTTTTTATTTTTATTTTTACTTGATTTTTCAAATCATTTTTGAAGGGGCATTTTTTAATTGAAAGGGTTATTTTTCAAGACCAAACCTACTAGTATCTATTGAATAATATACTATTTGCAAATTAAAGTCTATCTTGTATAAGTATTGAAAAAATAACACAAGAATCTTCAAAATAAAATAATGGATGAAAAGATATATTTTGGTGTATTTGGCATGCATTTGTATTCCTCTTTTTTTCAAAATTTGAATGCCTAGGGGCTAAACTTAAAAGGTTTAATGCTAGAGAGGTATATACAAATACAAATACAAAAAAGAGCAAATCAATATCAACAAAGTACACTTTATGCAATTAAATGGTCTCCTAACGTTGTAAAGCTTTCACTAATAAAATCAATATACAATATAAAATAAAAAGTTTTCTTTTACACAATGTGATTCATATTGTAAAATATAAAAATTACTGCATTAATGTCATATTTAGCTAAATTACGTCTATGGATGCAATTTTGGACTAAAGTTGTAAAACATTAGGAGATCTCTCCATGTTGAAGGACATAGACCTCTCAATGTATAGATCTTCTAATGATTTGTATATAATATAAGCAATACTAATATACAAAACATCAAGAGATCTCCTAATAGTTTGTATATGTTTCTAAAATATTTAAAAAAAATTATTATATATCAACTTTGAATTATCTAAATTTTGTTAAATGTGGCATATCAAAGCCTAAAATGATATTAATTAATTTTTTTTAACAATGTATTAGTATTTCATACCCTTGAAAATGGTCACCATTCCCAGTTACGCATGGTGCAGAATATGGTTTGGGAGGAGACAATCGTTTTGCAAGTCGAGGATGCTTGGATTTCAAATGTCCTTCTAAAAATTGAGGATCATGCAACTTTGCCCCATTAAATTCATTTTTACAGACTGAAATGTAAGGATTGGAATTTGGAGGTCCAGGCCCAGATGGACAATTACATTTTCCAATTTTGGGTGAGAATAAATTTGGATTGAGATCAGATCCTGGTGGTAAAATATATCCTACCAAAAAAGTAATAGAATCATTGTTAAATATGTCACAAACTTATTAAATAATGCAATATGTTAGCATGTGAGTGTAGAGATGTGAGCTTAAGAGTCATGAACCTAGTTGTAGGTATGTATCTACCAGGTTGTTTTTTTTGGCTCTCTAGTGCTAAATTGCACCAGAAAAAATATTTTGGCTAAAAAACACTATAAAAATGCTAAAAAACTTGGATGAAATTGCCAAACAACTTTGAAATTAAAAATAATATTAGATGAAATTGCCTCATTGTGGATGAAAATCATACTATACATCCAATAAGTTGGATGAATGTTGCAATTTGGAGCTCCACTATAACATTTTATATTGCCACTATGGCACTTCTTCAAATATGAGAAAAAAGTAGATACTATCTACAACTGTTTTAAAGGTGTTTATAACATGTACACTTGTAATATAAGTACACTATAACATGGAAAGAGTTTGTAACATAGCTAATTATAACATAGGCATTTATAACTCTAAAAGGTGTTTATTACATAAACTTCTAGGCTCTTAGACTCACAAATTCTTTATGCTTGCATAGTAGCACTCCCCATAAATAATGAAACTTAATACTTACTAGTGGTAGAATTATAAATAATTATCAATTCTAATTACATTTTTTAGCAAAGAAGAAACTCATATTCCTTAGCATGAACTAAAGTGGAGGAAAAATTATATTTGCATCTTAAGAATCAAATTTATGATGATAAGAATAAATACATTAACAAGGTTTACATTAAATATTCATCTCACCTCCTTTGGGGCAAGGTTCACGTTCACATCGTTGTTTCAAACATTCAAGTTTTGTTGTGACATCATTCAACTCCTTTCCTAAGGCCTCTACTTTTTTGGTACATATGTTATGACCCACATGCTCTAATGACATTTCAACCTGCAACATTGATACTTAATAATAATTATAGAACCTAAACAATTCTAAATTGTCATGAAAAACATGTTGTGGTATTATATTTTTTTCAACCAAATATCATATATAGTACTTCACTTTATTTCTTTTAGTATACTTCTTCTTGAGGTAGAAGGTACAATGACAAGTCATGTGACTAATTGTAGGTTACAATTTGTAGAAAATAGTTGGAATGAATTTAAATTAACAAAGTGGAAAATGATTTTATAAGTATGATTGAAAAGAGCATTGACATTTAGAAAGTGGAGTGTGATTGATCATTTATGTGCTACCTCTTTGTGAACAGAAACATAGAATTCTCCATAGGCAGAGTTTGTTGTAGTCCATTGGTTGGTGCAAGTAGATTGCAAAACCACTAGCACACCAACACATCCATTTTCCAATTATTCAAGCAATGAACATACTAAAAAAGCAACACTCTTGATTACACTAGATTAGTTACATCGTGTCAACTCAAGATAAAAGCTTGTATTACTAATTCAAGTACAACATTATGGGGCAAAGGTGTCAAATTCGCAATCCAAAAGAAGTAAAATAGATGCACTAAATTAAGCACAACTATTCAAACTTCATCTTAAGATCTAATAAGACCCTATGCTTTTAAAATTTGGTGATTCATAGACGATGCTAAGTGGATACCCATTGATGGTGTCACACATGAACAATGTCACTATGAATGACAAAACTTGGATAAAAGTGTGGTAGTAAGCATCCCCTTCTCTCCTCTTCGACAGTTGAACGTCGGGTCCAAATCAAAAAGCATTGCTAATTGAATACCCTCACCACTCAAAAATTAGAACGGATGATCGGAACTTAATTTTGCCACGTATAAGCTCCTAACAAAGAAACATTGATCAATAACCAAGACATTGACCACCCAACACCATAAAGATAGATAAATCAAGAATGAGAAACTAATAAGGACAAATCTACCATGTCAAGTTTACAAGTAAATTAATTTATGAAGACCAATCAACAAACCATCCCTATAATTTACAGTAGCATAATCTGTACTATCATTTCTCTGTTATTGCAACATGTTCAGTAACTTTGAACAACCTGTGTTACAGAGTTGAAAGGTCAGATGGGAAGAGGCGAAGTCTAGAGGTGTCAAGTGACAGGTCCAAAACGTAACATGACCAAGTAATGTCTTTGAAGGGGCAAGAGCACCGTCGATCCCGAATTTCGTGGAACCTTTGACCCTGGCTCACGCATGTCGGATAACATGGCAAACATTTGACTTCCAAAGCCTCTCTGCAAGAAAGATCAAGGACCTGGCCTCCTGGATAAGTTCCTCCTAAAATTTACCTTGTTAGAAATTCCCGTAAGCTCAGCCGCTAAGGCTCATTTGCTGCAAACAAAAACCATCATGTATAACAAACACTGACCAAACAAAATGCCAGGAATTCTAAGAGAAGAAAAAGAAGTGACTGAACACATTAGCATGAAAATCTCATCCCATTGTTATTAAATCGGCAACTAAAAGCTGTCAAGGATCTCAGTAGACTGAGATAAAAAATTATGTCCAATTCGTATTAAAGATGTAGGAAGATCATGTTACGCTGCCAGGCACACATAAAACACACCACCTTCAAGCGCAGGGTTGAAGCAAAGGTCCTGTACTGATTAGAATAAATAAGAAGCGAGCCCTCCTGAATCACTTACGACTCGTTACCAGTATGAAACAACTCTTGCCAGACACCTATGTTACAGATCACTCAATGAAATGGTTTATGTTACACTTAAAACATTTAAAAACCTAGGTGGGCTGAAGGGAGCTCCGTAATGGGTCTCTGTACCGAACGACAAAAGACATGAATCCCACACCCAGACACAAGGCCTGAAATGCTGTCCAAAGCGTCTGCTTAATAACTCGTTCTTTTGCAGTGAATGCATACTCCATAGTTTCAGCAATATCTGTTAGCGCCTCCAAGTTTTGTACCTGCCCCCCCAAACCACGTGAAGGTCAGGGAAGTAGTGGACGCACTATGACGAACTTGTGATTGGTTGCACCCGACTCAAAAAACATTCGGTCAAGAGTTCTTACTTGGTGATTCAGAAGCCCCACTTTCATCTCAGCCGCATTCTTTAACATTTCAGCTTCTTTAACCTGGTTTGCCAACAATGTCTTTTGCTCATCCAATAATTTTTCAAACTCAAGCTTCTCAGATTCTGACCATGTCCCTGCATCTTGCATTCTGCCTTCGAGTTCAGGATCCGAATCACCTTCGAGTTCTTTCTTTAGCTCTTTCTGCTCCTGAAGCTGAGCAGTCAGCAACACAACCTGGTTGTGTAGGTCCTTTAGCTTCTCCTCCTCGTTGGATATATTCACACGGAGCTCCTCCAGAGAGGTTTCACTTTTGAGTCGTTCGTTTTGTTCCTCCTCAATTTTGAGTGAAAAATCTTCATGCGTTTTGGATTGCTCCTCTACTTTAGTCATATGTTGCATCCTTTCCTTGCATTCCCAATCCAACCTCTCTTCGACACTTTTCCTCAACTCAGTCTCCTGCTGAAGCTGCAGAGCCAGTGAATCAACCTGGTCACGGAGATCCCTCATATTATCTAACGTGCTATTAAACAGCTCACGAAGCACCATCAATCCGGATTCGCTCCTCAACCGCCCATCCCGCTCTTCGTGAAGGGTTCTTGCTATCTCTTCATGCAACCTGGTTTGCTCCTCCAGTTGCGTCAAATATTGCGTGTTCTCCTTCCGTTCCTGTTGCAAATCATTTTCAAGCTTATTCATAGAATTAGCCTGCTCCAGAAGCTGGGATTCCAGGAACTCCACCTGGTCAGATAGTATTTTCAGCTTCTCCTCCATGGTGGGCAATATTTCATAAAGCACCATCAACTTCGTTTCACTTTTTAACCGCTCATCGCACTCAGTCTCAAGTTTACGTTTTAGATCTTCATGAATTTTATCTTGCTCCTCCAATTGTGCATTTGACAAATCTACTTGACGTCGAAGATCTTCAAGCTGTACAGCATGCTCCTGAGTTAACTGGTTAAGGTCTTCAGGACGTTTCTGAAGTTCCTCTTGTGCAGAGAAACCTTCTTCTTCCGTTTTAATGTTCAAATTTCCTGAAGCGCCTGCATACATGAGATTTAGCCAGTGCTCAGATCGAAAGCAACAATCAACAAAATGCACAAGTTCTCACAGGAATGCGATTGAATATAGTCGAAAACACGTCGAATACAGGATAGGGATCATCTCTTAGTACGCACATCCATCTCGCGTTCAAAACACATACTATTGAATAAAAAACCCGAGAATAGTGAAAGAAACAGCGAGGGACGACAAAATTATATTTAGCGAAGCAACTTCAAAAAACTGATTTTAGCGTCAACGATTTGTGATCTTAGAGCAGCTGTTATAAGATTATTATAATCTGGCCTAGGTAAATCACAAAACAAAGGTCATTGATTTCCGAAAAAATTCAAAACAGGAAGTGTGTTGATTATGCTTACTTTCAGACGAAGCATCGCCTGTGTTGTCGGGATTCCCAGTTTCCGATTCCCGAAGCTCCCAGTTTCCATTTCTTCCGGCAGTCGGTTCAGTGTCCAAATCTCTAGAGATCTCATAATCTTCATTGTCTTCCAGGGCCAATAAGGAAAGACACATGTAAATAGAGTTTAGAACTTAAATATCCGGCTCCAAAACATTTAAAATAAGAATACTCACAAAATAAGGGGGAAACATAACTCCCATTCTACAAATCCTTATAATACCGTCACATTGTAGCCCAGCTTCTGTATTACTTACTCCTTGGGCAAATTCAATCTCACCTGCTGGCTTTGGATCCGCATCTGCCTGTGGATCCCGCTCTATCAGAAGTTGCTCCTCCTGTTCTGCACCCTTCAAGCTTGCCTTATCTTGATCATCATTTAGATTCTTCATATCTGCTAAAAGCACTATTGTTAATGAAAAGCGGTCTATTGACGTGGCTACGTCAATGAAAACAAAGACCATCGACATGCACATCTGCTGAACTCACCCTACCAAAATAGTCAAACGATTTTACTAGCAGTCAGAGTTTCAACAAATGCTGGGTATCAGGTTGTTTTTTTCATTTCTTGTGAAGTGCCAAAGTGGCGATATTTCATTTTATTGTGGAGCTCCAAATCTCAACATTCATCCATATATTGGATAGAAAATATCATATTAGCACATAATACATATCTATCATTCTATTTTCATCCATTATTTGGCAATTTCATCCACTATTTTAAAAAAATTTGAAGTTTATTGGTGATTGAATCCAAAATTTTACTGTTTTTTTCCTATAGGCTTGGTGCCAGGCCAAAAAATTTGGTGCAATTTTGCACCAAATCGCCAGAAAAATAACCCTGCTGGGTATGTGAAGCATATAGTCGGCTTAAAATTGATATACGGAGTGCTTTGTCAACGTCAAAAATACATCGCTATTATCACTTCATTCATTGAGAGTTCCAAGACTAACTTCTTGTCCCAGAATTTCTTGAGACCTATCGGTAGTTTTAACTCATTTTATAATGCGAATGCTACATTAACTACAAATAGTTCCAGGCCTAACATCGTAGGAAAAATATTGAGTCGTCGATGTCTGGTATGGTAATAAATTTCACAGCTACAGCACTCAATCAGAACAAGATTAAACCAAGAAAGGTGTTGGTTGCAAATCACTAAAACCTTTTGTAATTGATGTGCCTTATCAGAACACAGGACTTCCACAACATAAATTACTAAGGTCTTGAATTAAGCGGTTTACAATAATTCCATAAAATTACGACTCACCTTGCTCAAACCCATCGTCAGCATCCAGACCTGTAATTTGCTCTTCAGGCCTCTCAACTTCTGTGCTTCTACTCGACCCCTTTTCACCGTCAGGGCTACCTATCCCACCGCGTTGTTCACTATCCAAATTACCAATTATAGGCAAATCCGGAGGTGGAGCTCCAAATTGGTCAAAGTCAACTTCTTCATCGACAATGACATGTGCGGATTCCGGCTCTAGGAGTTTCTCACCCCGTATCTCATCGTCAGGAACCAAAATCTCCTTACTTCGATCAATGTTTTCCAAAGGATTCTGCATGGGAGAAAGGTTTCTGAGAAATAAATCTACACTTCCAACTCATTTTTGTGCAAGGAGGTCCACACCTCTTCCTCTTGCATACTCCCATCATGTGCTCCGGTATTCATGATCAACAAGTGACTCCAAACTGCTACATTTTAAACATTAGTAGCCATTCTAGCACGATTCTCCTACTGCTCTTTTATAATACACCCAAGAAGCACACGGTATGCAGGATACCACCTTTAATATGTGCTTAAGAAATCATGTCGTTGCTTACCTCAACTAGTGTATATAAGGGCACAAAATTTCTCGACCGCTTAAGGGAAGACAAGCCCTCGAATCCTCAAACCTGCCGTTAAGTAAAGGAAAATCAAGAGATTTTCCTTGAGCTGACTAGGAGAAAAAAGAAATGGAGGATGAAATTTCAATACCTCTAAAACCGAATCTTCAGGCTCTGAAATCTTCTCCCCACTAGCAAGTTGTTGCTCGATACCAGTGTTCTCCTGAAGGTCCGCACCCATACTTCCTGAGTTTTCGTCCTCTTGTTTATCCGCGTTCTGATAAATACGCTCCCCTTCGGAAACTTCACCAGTATCAAGCATAGAGTTAACTTCATCTTCCTCCGTCGATTCTACAATATCGACATCCATACCAACCCACTCACGAATCTTCTCGGACCAAGGAAGGTCAGAGATCATTCGACATGTAAACCGGGCTCCTTAATCGCTTCTCTCCAGATCCTTATAACCGGATACTGAAAAATCTTATGCTGAAAGTTTAAAATAAATCTAAACCTTAACAGCTTGTTGGAAGAAGTTCTGGGCCATTAAAGAAAAGCTTCATTGTTGAAAGAAAGGACATGACCCGTCCCAAGATCCTATTTTCTGCATCAAAGTATCCTAATTAGAATCGGCTTGACTCGTCTCGTGACGGCGCAGTGAAAGCTCAGCAAATAATCACGAGATTGAAGTTCACAAAAATTGTAAAGATAATTCAGTCGTAGTAAAGAGTTAACTAAGTTAACAATTCAGAATACCAAAAAGCATTCAGGATTGCACAGATTGTCTCCATTAAAGTTCTTTCCCATATTCTACTAAACGCAGAACATGAAAATTACGAGTGTTCTTTACACTAAATGTCATCTTCTCTACAATCACCCGGGGCTATCTCAAGGGAAAAAAAATAGCAGGTCGATCTGAGGCAAAAAATATCAGCAGGTACCTTTAAAAATGAGGTCGCTCTTAATCCTTCAAGCCTTGCGTCGAAAAGAATCCTCAGTTCGTTCGCCACCATTGACCCTGTGATAGTCCTGCAGCTCCACACCATTAATGAAGACATAACGAGTTATTTAACAAAGAAACCATTGCGATCACCGCCGCAATTAAACGCCTGCCTTGTTCCAAACTTAAATAACCTAGTTCAATTGCGTGCTCCGATGAAGAGGCAGCACGAAACCCCTTCCGAAATCCAAAACTTAACATTAAGTAAAAGCTAGCACACAGGAAATTTATGAGAGCAGGCGCCGCCGCAAAATAAGTAAAAAAAATTCAAGAACGAGCACCCATGATTTTGCGAGAACGCTACTAATCGATTGCGGGCAGATAATGAGTAAGCACCGGAAGGAACAACACTGCACATTCCTTGCACAGACTCTGCAAAATAGGAAAGTCGTCATTGAATGAGCGAATTCGGCCATATGTAAGAAAGCACCGCGACTTGGACGTCATTTGCTGAGGGAAAGAAACAGAGTCCAGTCCAAGAAACACGCAGGACAGAGTGCGACGGCAAAAGATGCGCAGCTTTGGAACCATGGATATTAAGAAGAGCCTTGGCAAGAAGAATACAGACACCAAGCATATTCAATACTAACAAAACAAAAACACTAAACAGTTGCACCTATCAGGAAAAAGTGTGCAAGATTAAGATTAAGTTAAAATTAGCCTAAGCGGGAAGGATACAAGTAAGATCAACACTGCTGAAGAAGCAAAAGCATGAGCAGTTCCACTTCTCGAGTTTGAACCTAATCAAGATTTGATAAGTCTTCCCGACAAAGGAAAGTACTCACCGCAGGCGATCCTTCAAAAAAAATTGAGAGAATCTCTGTACTCTGGAAAATAGATGTGAGGGTGCTATTCTCCAGTTCACCTTCGAAATCGGTACCAGCGAGCAGTTGAGAGAAACGATCCGTGTGAAAATTCTGACGACACCGCGAAAGTGCGTAAGATTGGAACTATTCTAATTAAGCTGTAAGCACTAAGGATTCAAGCAAGATGGAGACTGCCGAAGAAGCAAAAACACTGAAAGAGTTGCGCTTCTCAAGTGAACCTAATCAAGATCGCGCAAGCGTCCCCGACAAGGCAGAAGTCCTCGCTGCATGTGATCCTGAAAAGAAAAATTGGGAGTATCTCCTCGAAAGTAAATTTAAGAATCTCTCTTGCTCACCTTCAAAATCGGTACCGGCAAGTAGTTGAGACTTGAAAGAAACGATCGGTGTGAAATTCCAACGACACCGCGACAGTAAACGCCAGAAGCGGCAGCGCAATCCCCGGGCGCAATCCTCGAGAGAAAGAAGTTCTGAAATTCCGCCATAGCTGAGGAACTTGGACACTTGGCCTCCGCGTTGCTCCCACTGATCCCGTCACCGTGAGTGTCCCATTACCGGTGAAGCCTTTGCCAGCCTTGCCAGGAATCACTTCAGCGAAGACGAGACTCACGAGTGCACGAGATGAGTGTTCCGTCTTTCTAAGGTTGGGTGACTGACGCATATTTTGGTCATAGCACATTTTTAGATTGATTAGATCTAGAAGAGTTTATTTTGGCATAGAATGGCAAGTTTGAGGATTTTTCATATGTACTAGTGTGTCCTGTGCCTTTGGCACAAATAAATCCAAAGGAAAAGATATATTTTAATTTTTTAATTCATTAAAACTTTGAAATTCAATAATTTTTTCACTGTCAGTCCAAATGTCCTGAAACCAAGCCAATACACCCCTCCTCACCGAGAGCTTTCCAACGGTACCAAGCATGTGACTAGGGGACGCACAGTCCGGGAGATCTCAACGTGACAAACAAAACAAAACAAACTACCTGTCTTAAGGTATAGATTTTGTTCAAATCTTTTTTTTAAGTAAGAGAAACATGATATTGATGGCAATTGGTCAAAATTGTTAAGAATGTAGTTACGGAATTGAAAAATGCCAATCCAAGTGGTTGCAATGTTGCAATAAACAATCTACATCCTATGATTTTATTTTTTCAAAAAAATTAAAATTAAAAAAATTCTATAAATTAAAGTACTTCTAAATTTATTTTAGTAGGAAATCCATAATTAATTGCAAACAAAAACTCATAACTTTTGACTCATTCATCAAAGTGGATTAATTGAAAGCTTTCTACCTATATTTAAATGTAGAAAACCAATTTCAATTTTTTTCCTTAAAAATTAAAGTTTTTCAATCTACCCAGATAACCCATTTACAAAAAAAATAACATATGAGGCCATAACTTTTGACTCATATTTCCAAATGTATTGATTTATAGTACACATTAAAGATATTTCTTATCTATACTTTCTAATAAAGTTTGAACCCCAAACATGGAAATCTCTAGTCACATGTATCTCCATGAAATTGCAATGTTGCCAAATTTAGGTGCTGGTCTTTTAGAGGTTAATGTGGTTATTTACTCCTTACACATTTGCAATGGTAAGAGCATGGCAACCCACTTACATCAAAGCTCTAGAAATGACAAGCCAGAGTTATTTACGTGGGCCTTTGTGTAGTCATAGTTGGTAGGTAGAATCCAAACCTCCACTGTCCTACATTGTCATTCTACTTCAAGATTGTTAACCCTATTCTTAGACTAATTTTTGGACTATGCATCATATTTTTCTACTTTTCTCAACTCTGACCATTGCTACAACTATTTTTCCTAATACAATCACACACTGCCATATTTAGATAAAGTCTACTATCGATTCTCTACAATCTTCAATCATGCATCACCATCTTGATCACCACAAAGGCCTTCTTTTATACATTCGTCAATTGAATATTTGAAATCATCACTCTAGAAGTTGGCATTGAAAGAATGAAGGTAAGGTGCAAATTTTTGTAAGGGCTCAGCAAGAGCCATATATTGAAGTTGCATCTATTAAGCATGTGTTGGTGGGTGATTGCAAGAAACACTTGTCCTTTTTTTTGTCCCCTTGACCTCTACTAGGTAGTTTTTTACTCATAAATTTTTCATATTTTTCCCTATCAACTTGAAATTTGGAATGAAGGTGCACACAGAAGTTTTATATGTTGTCTAATTTTTTCAATTAAAAAAATTAGTTTACTATTTTTAAACTGCCCCCAATTGGTTGTCTACCTTAGCCATTTTGGGGGTTTTTAATCCTACTTTTGACTCAAAAATCCGAATTTGAAGCCACAAATTGAACAAATTGGAGGTCTACAACATTTCAAGGATTGACGGTGAGTTTTTATGAAAATAGTAAAATGTCTATTGTCCACATGGGGTCAAAGTGACCTTCCTTTGTACAAACGCTATGAAGAGGGAAAAACATTTTTAGAGGAATTTTTTGTTGCAATGTGAGAACAATTTTGTTTAGAAGTATGATATTTTTTTAAAAAATTAATTAATTTTTTTTAATTATTAATAATAAAAAGATTCACAGACCTTTTTTTTGCTATTTTTTGCTCCCTATGGCCTATGAAGTACTTTGTAGTAGTCTATAGTACTGTATATGACGGTTCAAATTTGTAAGCGCCCGAAGTCGACGGTTGAGATTTGTAGGCGCGCATCAAACACGTTGTACTCTTAGGATCGCATAGTACTGCCAATACTATGTCCAAAAACGTGAAGTGTTTCTTGCAATCACCCTAGTAGCTATGGTCTAATCTAAAAACATCCTTAACCCTTGAAAGACATTGACATCAAAAAGTAGCTGATGGATGACTTCATTGTTTATTGTAGAAACAAAGAATGTCCTTATTGATCTAATATTTAATTAGAGTTTTCATGAGTACTTTAGTCATGGGAGGTCATATTCTTGAATCCTTAAAAGGCCTAACAACTTTTTGACAATGAAGGTTTTCAATGAATTGTTCCACTTTGATATAATTTTGTACATGGATGTGCTTGAAATTTTTTAATTTTAACCATACAAGAGTTAAAGATTACTTTGTCTGGTATGCATAGAATTAATTGTAGAAAATATTTTCTATTGGATCTTTTGATTATAATAATTTTGGTTGATCAACTTTTCAAGCAAAAAATAAAGCTCTGGGGGAAGAAAAATTATAAGATAAATAATGCTTTTTTTAATTTTCTAGGAAATCATATTGGACTCTCAAGCAAATGAAGTATTTTTAATTATAAGAAATTAAAATTAAAAACCTATCTCAAATTTGTATACATTTTCAAGTAGGAGTAGAAAGTCAAACTGAATAAATTAGATCCTACCAAAAAATTTAAAAATTTCTATGTGCATCAAATTTGAAATTTAACTACTAATATTATCATCATTATATTGCTTGAAATAATCTTAGAATCATCTAATTCTTTTGTGTCTTTAATCATACTAGATTGAATAATGTATTTGTAAAACTTCTAAAAATACAAAATTGACTTTTTTTTTTCCTTGAGACTAATTTATTTGTGTAAAATAAAGACTAAAAGCCTCCAAATTCTTTTTTTCCCATAACTATTGCTCTTGTCATTGAAAAAAATCATATGTATACCCTAATCTATTAGACTACATTTTCTAAATATTTTTTTAATTTCTTAATAATTTTTAAGAAGTATTTTTTAATAATATTTCTTACATTGAAATTTTGAAAATTAAAAAATGCATTAAGTATGTCAATCTATTATCCTACAAGATCCTACTTTAGAAAATATTGAGATTTCTTTCACCCTACCTATAATTTGCCATTGAGAATTTAAAAGAGATACATTGTGTCTTCTAAGTCCTTGAGGGATTAATCCTTAACTACCCAATTTGCCATGTGGGGTGGAAATTTCAAGCTTATTTCTGTATAGGCAATTGAATTCCCTTGATTTTCATTAAAAAAAATTTGATGGTTTTAAAGGTTAAAACCATCCTCAAGGGATTAAACTTATCAAGGCTCTTGGACTATTATGCCAATTGAAAATGACTTTTGTCATTAATAAAGTTTAGTAATAAGGGTATTAATGATTTCTTAGAAAATTCACTATTGAATTTAAGTGACATTTAAAAATGGAATTTAATTTTATATACAAAACTATTAGTAACCAATATTCACTTTGGTAGATTTTCAAAATCCATACCTCATTTCTAACATTCTCATATCAATTATTGCACAATGAACATCCATTAATTGATCCACCCATGATTTTTGAAGGCTTTGTATTTCATCCTTTGCAATGAAAATTCTATTTCATTGTTTAAAAAACAAAACAAAACAACATATGCATACATGAGAAGAAATCCATTTTTTAGATGATGAGCCATAGTTTTTTTTAATGAGCTTTTAGGTGATCTTCAAGTGATGTTCAAGTGATGTCCAATGCAACAACTCCATGTTTTTGTGTCAACATTGATGTTACATTGGATGGGTTTTTTGACATTAAAATATGGAATTGTTACATTGAAAGTCAACTAGACATCACCTAATATCCATTTAAAAAAATTAAACTTGTCACCTAAAATGTAGGTTCCCTTTAGTGATGTCATTTTAATATGTACTTGCTTATGTTTTTAGAATATGCTTGGTTTGAAATGATTCAACCTTGTGGATAAGATAAGTGGATGAAGGATGCAAGGTTAGAATTTGCTACAGGACTTAAATAAATTGTCTCTTCCAAACCATATTGAGACTATTAGATTTTGAAAATCCCACCTCTCTTTTTCAAAGTACAAAGCACAAGGTTGGGATAGTAATTCATATTAAAACCCTATAGGAGTTTGGAGGGAGGGATGTAGATCTTGGGAATTGAAGCAAAATAATTTCAATTTTGGCTTGAGGAAAATTCAAAGAAACACTTATGTTTTTGAATATTTTTATATCCTTCTCATCTTGACATGATTGATTTAAAACCCTAAGCAAAAATCTTAAACATTGAATAATCATTTTTAGCACAACAAATTAAAAGGAAAAAATCAATTTCATACAGTTTTAATTTAACAATGGTTTATATAGAAATCCTACAATAATCCCTTGAAAATGTTTATCATCCGTACATTGAATGTTAGACCTCTTTTGAGTGCATTTATACCAAGGTAGAATATCTTACCCATTGAGTGGAACAAAATAATTCCATTTTAACCTCTAAAAGCCAATTGTTCCCTTAGGGGATAATTTGGAGTTCAGGTAGGTTCTAATGACCTCAATTTTTAGTGAAACTTTTTGAAAATTTCTCATAAGATAAAAAAATTGATTAGCTTTGTGGGAATATAATTTTTTTATTTCAATTGGTACCCGGGAGTAAATGTTATACAACAAAAAGGTGAAATTTCAACTCGGTGGACAAAAAAATAAATTGACAAAAAATTGAAATTGAAAATTAGATTATAGATTATCTTTTTGTCTATATGTGAAGCTTTGATTCATTACATCTAGATTAGTTATGTCAAAGTTATAAACAATCTTGTTTTTTCGATAGTTTGAACATCTTCATGAAAAAATAACTTATATGATTCATTTTTTAATGCAATTTTTACAATTTTTCAAAAAAAATGCTTGACAAGGTTAAAATTTCTTGCTAGAAGAATCTCATTTGGTTACAATTATTGTGTTTTGATCCCAGCATAGAGCTATTGGCAATGTACTTTTTCTTTCAATCTTGGATCTATTTCTATTTAATAATTTTATAAAGAATGAAAATCAAGAAATTTTTTATTTTTTATTTTTTGGACTTTCAACTCAATTATTCAATACATAAATTTTTTAATTCAAATTCTATAGTGCAAAAATTTCAACAAATGGCAGCCAAAGTCATTTGAAATTCTACAATAGTGTTCAAAAAAACTCTTTTTTCTAACTTTGAATGAAAATATCTTCCAATCTATACAGTCAAATTTCATGAAATTTTTAATTATAAGATGATTTCAGACAATTATAGTATAAGATCCTATAGTTAGATTAAATTTTTTTTTGGGTTCTCATGGGTGAAGGCAACAAAAATTGCAGTTTTGAATGTTTAGAGGTTAAGATGAAGGGGTTCATATAACCAACCTAATGTTTTCTTGTTCAACTTCAATTTTCCATCATAGACTCAAAATCCTAGGTGGAGAAGGTTCCTAATACGTGAGCCTAGGATCTTGAGTCCATGGGTCTAAAAGCTTAGGCACCTATTTATGTTATAAGAATTTCCTACAATTATAAGATGTTTATATTACAAGTATCCATATTATAAGTACCTATATTATAAATAAATTCTCAAATTATAGGATATCTACATTATAGGTACCTTTGTTACAAGTACCTTCTATGGTTATAGAATACTTATGTTATAGCCACCTTCTATAATTATACTATATCTACATTAAAAATACCTATGCTACAAGCACCTTCTACAGTTATAGAATACCTATGTCATAGACACTTTCAATGATTACAAAATGCCTACTTACACCTAGGCTTAAGGCTCATAGGCTTCAAATTCTAGATTTACATACTAACATGCATTAAAGGAATTTTGGAGCCTTTTGGAGATTTTTCCACAATTGGATGATTGCAACACTTGTCAAATTTGTCCTATTTTGCATCATACATTGCATGTGGAAGTTGTTTTATGCCATAAGTATTGCAAAAATGATCAAATGAATGTAAAATTTGGAATGAAGCTTCTTCAAGTATGAAAAAATTTACTTGAATTTTTTCAAAATTTTCAAAAATGATAAAGTAGGAAGGATTGAATTTTGAACATGTGGTCACACATGTGGTCTTGGTGTTTTTTTAGTACTATCTAGTACTTTTTTTAGAATAACATTGTTAAATTTGGTAGGCTAGGTTTCTTTATAAAAATATAGTTTCTCAAAAGAAGGATTTCCAAAATCATTTTCCAAGTGTATTTTATAATGGCCTAATATTCAAGTTGACTTTATGTTGAATTTTTTTTTAGTTCCAGCTTTGATATTCTATCTTTGCCTTTAGTTGGCAACAATGACCATTTAAAAAATGAATTTTCTACTTTAAAAAAATAAGAATGTGGAAGTCTCATTTTCTAGCATGTGGCTCAAAATAGTACTTCAAGGTACACCAAAAGATTCAATAGTACTATTAGGGACCCATAGTGCCTTCAATTTGTTCTTCAAAACTTTTTTTATGGCAAAATTAAGTATTACTATTCATCCTTGCTATTCACTAATGAACATTACAAGTTGTTTAAATAATAGATTTGAAATTCAATCTTCTATCTAGATGTCATGTTCTATACTCCAAATAGTATAGAAGGTGATTCATTTACAAAAAGTACAAAAATGATGAAAATCAAAAACACAACAAATAGTACAAGTGTTTCTTGCAATCATCTAGTTGTTTCTTGAATTGTTCCCAATGCTACAAACCAACCATTGTTAGTTTGAATTTTTGAATTAAAAAATTAAAGTAAAAAATTAAAATGTATTGCAAAGTTGAAAAATGATATTATTATTATTTTAAATCATTAATTAAATTAATGAATGAATTACTATTATTTGATGTGGTAGTCATTTGACCTCATTAGATTGCTTATGTGGTAGCGTTCGCAATGTAACTACCATGTTACCACAATCTATGAATTCATAGTCTTTTAGAGGCTCCAAATCTCTCCTAAGGTAGGAGGCTTGAATTCCGACAAGGCATTTTGAACCAAACATGACTCAAAGGTACATTTCGCTTTCTTCAATATACCAAAATGTACAATTTGAGTACATTCTAGGAGGTGGTTGCTCTTAGAGCCCTATGACATTTCAACTTCAAAATTTCATAACTAATTCCACAAAGCTCCAAAAAATATGAAACAACTTGCATTGGATGTCATTTCTTCTTGTCTTTCAAAGAAAATTTATTGAAAAACATTTCAAGATGTTTTTCCTTGCCAAAATTCAGCTTCAGCGGTTAGATGATTGCATTATGGACCTCCTACCTTAATAGTTATTGGTTGTGTGTTAATGTGTATCCTTAGAAGCCTTTTTTTTTGTGAGTTTTTGAAAAAATGTTAGAATGATGATGATTACTTAAAATTTGGTGAAGCATGGTATTTCTATATCCATCCATCTTTCGGACAGAAATACTTTTCAGTCATATTAATGCACTTTTTCATCCTAATTGGACCATTTCATCTACATTTTGAATTGAAATGAAATTTTTTGGCTGAAAAAACCCTAACTTAGACCGACTTGCTCTTTTCCAATGCGCAGCTTGCCAAAGAAAGTTACGCTTATGCAGCTTTGGCTGGGCAACCTGAGTTCCGACGCTCGTGCAAATTGGTGAGACTCTCGAACGGCGATGTCTTGTAAAGACGATTTCATACATCATGAACCCTGTTTCAAGCACGTCACAGGCGGTGCATTTTCGAAGCCTCTGGCTTGCACTTGCAAACACGAATTGCAGAGTTCAATCCTCGCAGCGGATTCCATACAAATGAATCTCCTTAAAATCTGTCGCGAAGTGAAGGGAAGACAGTTGAAAACGATGTCTAAATTTACAGAAGCAAAGATTCCAAGGTGCAATTGACACCGCAACGAAACACCAGATGTCACTTTTAAGAGAGAGATGTAACTTCGCTGCAGATTGAAGTGTTGCATGCCATCTCCGAAAAAATCTGGCAGACGAAGGATGGTTTTTGAGACAGCCCAGATCACAGAAGGATATGTATAGAACTCACTCAACGACGGGTGTAATAATTCATGTAACTCGTAAGAATTTCAGAGCACAACAAGAGTGTAAGTCGTAAAATTTTTGATAAGCTGCGGGTTGGGTTGGATTGGATCGCCGCAAATTTCCGTCAACGTAGTGAAATTCCGGGCACAACGAATCCGAAAATTGTACGTTTCGTGCTGGAAGGATGGTGCTGTCAACACGTGGCGAAATTGGACACGTACGTCGAAGCGCCTCCGGAAGCCATGATGCCTCGTCACGAGATTTTGTTTCGAGATGCGGTGGCAGGCTCTTAGCGCTAGTGTACTGACACTCAGGTGCCGTGCTGCATCGGTGTCGTCGATTCAATGGAGCTTGCAAAAGTCAGCTGGCGGGATGATCGATACACCAAGCTCAATATATTACATGCCCTCCTCCTTCGTTTCTGATCATCTGAGACGTTTAACGATCACGCTTGCAATTGATCTGTACTGAGTTTTAGACATTGGCGATTGTTTTTGATTTCGGAGTAATTTTGAGCGATTCTTCAGTAGCAGGCTGTTTTTCGTGATTATTTGTGTTGAGAACTTGAGATCCGTTTAGGCAAGATGGCGCACCAAAGTATGACTGATAAGGTGAAGAACGTGTTGGGAGTCGGACACAGCACCACCGGTACCAACCAGGCTGTCGCAGGTATGCTACATCACCTCCGTGCTGCTCTGCGCAAGTAGATTAGAACTCGATAGAGTTTCGTGCTTCTTTGCGCATCTTGATTTTCTTGTACAGTGAAATGTCACATGAACTCGAATTTCGGTTATACTTTTGCTTAAAAGTTGTAAGGATTGTTCAAGCATCGATGGCTCAGTTCATCTGCGCCTGTGATGCTCTTCGCGGTTTGGATTCGATGTATTGTTTGTTTGCACATCTCCAATCTCTAGCACAGCGAACATGGTTGAGAATCCTTAATGACACGAAACATTTTCTCTACCGTCTCGATTAAGAGTTGCAATAGGTGATTATGCGTCGGATTTCATAGTCTAAATTCTCGCAACTCACTGTCGCAGATAATCACGCGTATGGCATCGGTGCTGCACCGACAGGCGGCCACGGTACTCATGGTACCCATGGCACTCACGGTACTCACGGTACAGGCACTGGCTATGGCACTACCGGCACCGGTTACTCCAACACTGCCCCTGCCCAAGGAGGAATTCTTGGCAAGGTAGAGCAAGCCGTCATGGGCCACGGCGCTCATGGAACAAACGCAACTACGGGAACTGGCTATGGCGCTCCCGGAACACACGGAACGACGGGAACTGGTTATGCTCAATCGACTGGAACTGGCTATCCCCCATCTTCCGGAACTGGTTATCCTCCTTCCTCGGGAACTGGGTATCCATCGACTGCTCCCCACCAAGGAGGTATCCTTGGTAAGGTAGAGGCAGCCATCGCGGGCCATGGCACTCACGGAACACCTGGAACTGCGGGAACTTACGGAACTGCGGGAACTCACGGAACTCACGGAACTCATGGAACTGGCTACGCCGGCGACGGATATGGCCGCTCCGGTGCTGGCTACGGAACTGGCACCGGAACTGGCACCGGAGTCGTCATCGACGATTCCTTAGCCGGGTACGGAACTGGAGCTGGAACGGGCGTCCCTCACGGCAGTCACGGTTCTCACGTTACTCACGCTGCCACTGATCCCTACGCCACTCAAGGCGCCGGTGTCACTCACGGCACTCATGGCACTGGTGTCACCCATTCCTCGGGCTTGAGCTTGGCTGAGAAAGCCAAGCTCAAATTGACCGGCCACTTGTAGAGGATAGGTACCATTTTGTGTCTGTCTCACGCTGGAGGGACTTCTGTGGGATGTACAGTATGGTGGAGAGATCTTACGCTGTAAGAACAGAATTTGGTGAGGTTAAATTTCTGATCAATTTGATTTTCTGATGTAATCTCCAAGTAAGGCGGAGGTTGTAGAGTATCGAGTGGTACAAATCCATTAGACATTTAGCCAAGTCGTGCATCAGTCAAGCTAGTGGTGACAAAGAGCAACAGAGGGTGTGATCTGTTGTTGGGTTATTTGGGTCAGTGTAGGATATGCCAATAGGGTTCAACACTTGAAGTATCCTCTACTTGAATCTAGTTTTTGTTGCTGTTTGTACAGTATCCAAAACTTTAGTTGGACAAACTGTCGAGAGAAGCGAAGGGAAATATTACTGTATTCTTCGAGAAATCATGAATCATATTTTGTCACTTTCGATGGATATGAATTTCGCTCTTTTCTTCTTGTATTTGATATCTAGCTTGCTTGGCATGGAGCCGATCTACTGTACACAATTTGCTACCTCATCTCAACTGCGAAGTCGTGATCATGTCCTAGACCCAGATTGAGATTGAGATTAAAACTCTCGGGCTGTAATGTTTATGCATCATCTCAGCTCAATTGAAGACTTCTGCTTTCACCCCAAACACCATTAAGCAATTTTAGCGTAATTACACAAGGTCGGTGCCATGAGGTAAATGCACATCATTTTGACCTTCTCTCTGATTTCTTGTCCAATATGTAAACTTTCTGAGCTTTGCACTTTGAAAATTCATAAAAATAATACTTCTGTATTCCCTACAATAGTTAAAACAATTTGGTAGTAGGAAGTTTTGACAAAAATTGATGATGTTTCTCAAAATTCCAAAGATTTTCCAAAAGCGATCCCGGGGTTGTTTCACCGATCTCATCACCAGTTGAATTCGAGAAGATAGGTTGAGAAAATGTATACGGAGTATTACATAACTGACAAGCTGTGCTAGTGCCGAGTAGGTTATCTGACATAACGGCGGTTGTTCACTTCAACCTTTGATCTTCGAGATCCAAAGGTGGAAGAAGCAAGTTGAATGGAAAGAAGGTTATATGAGCTGGAACTTGTGATGGCGATGGTGATGGGTAGCCCATCACATAGAGCCACATTAGCATTGAAAAGTCAACAACCGGTTATGGATGTTATAATATGAAGAATGCTTTTGGAAAGCTATAAATGATAATTTAAGTGTATGATGCTGTAATTCATGCTAGCAATGATTGTAACATTCTTGAAACATTGACCATATTATGACTCTTAAATGAAAAAACTTATTAAAAAAGACAATGGAAATTTATAAGAACAAAATAGCAAATGGACCCACCTCTATTGATTCAACCTTTTTTTGAAATGATTGAGTTTTTTTTCACTTTTAAGAGGTAACAAATTTTATGTGAGAAAATTCAATACTATATTCCTTCTTTCTTTGTAGATGGAATCTTTGAATTGCTATAAAATACAAGGATGGTATGTCTATCTTTGAATGAATGCACTTTATGTTTGGATTTAAGTTTATTTCACCTATATTTCTTTGTTTCATCCTTATGGTCCATAAAAATAATTTTGTTATTCTAGTAAGAGTTGTTTTTTGCACTATCTAGGATAAATGAGATTGTATTGAACATTGTTAAAAGGGTAACAATATAGAACACATTTAAGAGCATTGGATGGTTTCTAAATTTGAATACTAAAATGGTAAATATTTTTGTCACTATTAAATAATGGAAAGATTAACCACCAAAGTAAGTATATAAGAGATTCTAGCATTGAGAAGTTGACATTGAAAAGTCATAAAAAGAAAATCAACAAGAAGGTTGAGAAAGCATTGGAATTATAAAATAACAGGAAAAAGAAGAAAAATAACAGTCTTATATAAAGGTTTGTGAGTTTTTTTGAGCTCAAAAGTGTTTGTACATGTACCATAGGTGTAAGTCAATTTCTTACATAATTCAAGAAAAATTTAGAAGATGTCAAAATTTTAAAAATTATTTACAACTATTTCTAAAAAATTTGAAAAAATTGTTCTTGAGAAAAATTAGAAAAAAGAACATGTTTATGCATGAATAACTAGATGAATAAAAAGAAACAATTCAAAATTAGGAGTGTCCTCTTAAAGTGCTAAAAATGAAAAATTCCAATCTGCATGCCAAATTGTTGAACTGATAAAAATAAAATATTTCAGAATGAACTTGCCGAAACATGTCAACAGTCCATTACTTTAATACTTTGAACACTTAAAAACAAGCAATCTAAAATCTAAATTTGTCATAGATTTTTGAAATCTATATATTCTAGATGTTTGAAATCTATACCTAGTCAAGATATTTCAAACAACGTAGTTTGAAATGTATACCTATCATAGATTATTTGAGATCTATAAGAGTCCTAGATGTTTGAAAATTAGTCTATACATTTCTTGGATGTTAGTTTTTATTTTTGATTGCATGTTCTGAAGTGTACAAAGTGTCAAAGAGATGAATTGTTGTCATTTTAATGAAATTTGCCATTGTTGTATTAGAAATCGCAAAGACAAACTCTATACATATATACAGGGTGGTGGGAGGCAAGACAAACAATGTGGGATTTGTAAATTAGTTCATAGTTTAAGAAAAAACAAAATTAATGTCCTGCAGTAGGACAACCCAACGCAAACAATGTTCTACGGAGTCACTGTCCTACGCAGCTACGTGATTGTCCGGGTCCCATGATCCAGGATGGGTCTGACAACGGCCAGCTAGGCTGGGCCCACTTTTGATTACAGGATTTAATGTCACACAACATTTGCCAGGACTGTAATTCCTGAAAAACTCCATATCTTTCCAAGAGAAGTCCTGAACAATGCGAAGGCACGGCTCACAATCATTCTAATCCAAAACTTACAGCCATGTGAATTTTTACTTGTCAGGAAGACTATATCTATTCTGAGAATGAACTATGAAGTAATCGGAAAACATCGGGTCCCCGGATATGTCGCTGGCATCTTCCCGAAATACAATGGCAGAGGAAGAAAGAGATTGTGTAAAAGTCGCAGGAAAATGCTTCTTGAGCTTTACAAAAAGTAGTTGTCCTGGTGCTGCAATCATGCTCGAGACAAGCACTGAGCCTACTTTACTTTCTGCAAGAAGAAACAGAAAACAAAACAACAGATCACATACTTACTAGCAAGAAATAATTTACATAATTACTCGATAAGATCGGCAAAGCCTCAAGCTACAATCTCAGTTCGGAGAGACACAATTCCGCAGATTTCAGAAAAGCAGGAAAGGGAATGTGCAGAAAGAAACCCATTTTGATACGCGAATTTCTCTCTTTCAACTACTTCGGAAGGCACAAGAGGTTATAGTCGCAACATACACTAACGTCCCCTTAATCTCTGATGCAGTGGCAATGAGAAGACAATCATAATGATCGGGAACAACTCTTCCAGAATGACATTAATGATGGAATGTGCTGCCCAAAGAATGGATTGTTCGCTTGCAAAAGGTTTGTTTTTTCGGAAAGTTTTGATCACCCCTTCCATCACTCGAAATGGATTTCTAAAACATTTTGTGCACAAGTAAAGAGAAGACTTCTCGCCGTGGAAGTGGATTTCGTCTGAAGTAAGACTTTTCTAACGAGAATCATGAAGCCTAGAAACTATGCTGTCGATTGTAGAAATTTCACCAGTCGATCACAAAAACAATGGGAACTTTTCTATGAATTTCAAAATAGGGTTCCAAGTCAAATCGGATAATTAAAATCGTCTTGACAGTGGCAAGCAATCCTGAATCATTGGAAAACAGGCACACAATCGGTAGTCGAGTATGTAGACACAAGCCAAGCTCGGTGCATACCACAGTTTCCGAGGACCATACACTGCTACAAAAGAAATGAAATAGTCTCTCCATCACACGATGAGCATTCTTGTTTAACCCAAAATTACACCTCACCGAAAAGTGCCATCTATAGTCGTTGTACATTTCTGAATTCCATTATGTACCTATTTGGCTGGAGCACTTTTAGAAACAAACTTTGAACCTTAATAACTTTTGCATACTGTATCCAAATGCTGCATTTTTTGGTGCATAGGAATGTGCATTCACTTGCCAAGAAAACTATATGAAAATTTGATCAGACCAGTAACAGTTACTAGGCGCAGTACCAAAAAGTGGCGCTTTTAGGTGTACCCACCTTAAGCGCGTCAGTCGTCACCTCTCCAGCTGATGACCTCCCTCCCTCCAGCTCCCTCTTAGCTCCCTCCTTTCAGATTCTCAGTACTTCATTTGTGTCAAGAAAAACAACAAATTCTCAGTCCATCTCACAACGTACAGTCACTAGCCAACGACTGGTTTCCGTCTCCCACGCTTGCATCTCACTGACACTGTAAGGTACAACTTCTAGAGAGTAGAGACATGGAAGATTCTATCTTAATGCTAGACTGCCATGAAGTTATCAGTCTTGGTGTTTTTTTTCCCCTTGCAACGAGAGATTTCATTTTTTCTTGCAACAAATGAAACGAGATTTCATTGTCAGGTTAAAAATACAACTACCACCAGCCACAGGCGGCCTGGTGGGACAACAGAAGGGACAAACAATGACAGATCAGTCAGGATTTTGCATTGTGTGACGAGATGGAGATCGGACAAACCTGACTCAGAGAGCAGGGATTATAATAGTAATGAATTAGTATTAATCATAAATAGGTATTATATTTGTAATTTGTTAGAGTATCCGACCCATTTCCAACCACTTAAGCAATTCTGCATATTTCAAGTGCAACTTTTTTGGATGTAAAATTTTTCCCCTATAGAGAAATAGAGTTTAAAAGGATTGTAATTTTTTTCAGAATTTTATCACACAAAATGTAATTAGTGTGATTTTCTTACTCAAAGATTCTCTATGACCTGTAATAGTGATATAGACCTTTCTATTTTTGACCATTCGCTGATTGCAAAATCTAACAAGGGCTGATTGCATTTATAAGAGCCTTACAATCAATCATAATGTGCCACAACTACTCTGGGCTTTGTGCCACAACTTCACGGAAAGAGAAGAGTCTATAGATTGGAAATAGGTGAGTGGTTGGAAATGGGTCGGATACTCTATGTAATATATAATTAACTGAGCTCAAAATTATAATACCAACTTCACACATTAATTAGTTCTCATTTTTTTAGCCTTTTTATTTAGAATTGATTAAAAACTCTATGTTAAAGAATAAGATTATTGAAGAGACCACAAGCTTGCTACTATGTCTTGTGTTGAGGATGTCAAAAAGAAAAAGAAATGAATGATGATGAGATTTCATGACCCTGAAAAGGCTACAGGTCCAAATGTCATAAGCCTTTTGAGCTACAAAATCCTAGGACAAAATCACAATCAAAAATACATCAAACTAAGGTACTAAATTATAAGTTAAATTATGTACACTAATTATGATTTTGTTCTTTTTATTACTCTTTCATGAAATGAAAAGGAGATAAATAAGTATGAACTATGAACATCTTTAAATAAAATCATAAAAGTCAAGTTTGTAAGTTTGAAACTTAAACTCTGAATTTATTAAGAAATACAGAAAATTGAACATCATAGATGTGAGAATGAGATGTCAAAATTATAAAATACCTACTTCATAATGGAAATTTTGATTGGCAACCCAAAATCTGTAGGTTAATACATCTATAATACTAGTAGGTAACTTTCATAATCTCTTAGCACCACTAACTAATATGAAGCTTCAACTGTTCCACACAAATGACTCCTGTGTCAGAGGAGCAACACAGGAGCAACACAAAGAGTTGAAAGATTTGTAATCTCCCACACCCTCCATAGCCAAGTTAGTGGTTACAATGATAACGGAAATCTAGCTTCTCCATCTGATGGACATATTTGGCAGAGAATATGAAGCTCATGACCACCTGTACCTTTGACTTGATATTTTACTGCACAGTATCAATCAAGTACGTTATGATTTCAAGACTGATTTGCCTTCTTGCATTGCATTGCGTCCTTTTGAGGCGAGATAATCATCAATCATGATGCTTTTTGGAGGTGAAAATTTGATGTCAACCCCCAAACCCTAAAAAAATGAAATCCTCAAAATTCAACGCCTCCAATCAGTCGTCTGCAGGAACCACCTCTCGGAGAGCAGTGAGGCTTTCAGAAAATGAGTCAGGCACACGGGCCATAGTTTATTATTGGTACAGTAGTGACTGAGCAGTGTTTTTCTTGGTTTTCGCACCAATAATTATGTGCCCTTGTTTTCAAGGATTAAAAAATACACTGGCAGAGTACTGCATTGACGTTGATACGCTCTGAATTTCTAGTTCCTCCAGGCTCTGGGAAATTCCTTCCGTAGTTTTTATATTCAACTTTTCACTCTGCAAGCAGGTTGGTGAGACTCTTCCCCCAATGTTCAATTTCTTCATGCGCATACAATTCTCGAGAAATTCTTCCACAGAACATGCTTTGTATCGCAATGTCTTGCAGGCTTTCAACCTGGCTAGGTTAGTTTCCCACGGAGGTTTTTTCCTTCCATCGCTGGCGGCTGTCGGGATCGCTTGTGCATGTTGCGGGGAGATTGCCTGGGGAAATATTACGTCGATCACGGATCGTTGCTTAAGAGTTTTTGTGGACATGGAGAGTACGAGTCTTCGTCAAGAAACTAACTAGCTGCAATTTCACTGCTCCTGCGCGCACGCATGGCCAGCAGAAACTCCCTTGTGACCGCTACTTTCTCCTGGCCTGATCGACCAACGAAGCTAGGGAAGCGCCGCATGGCAACGATGCGTGTGCAGCACATGGCTCCTTGGAGCGCTTCCGGAATTGAGGGGCTTCCCGGTTTTCAACATTGCAGAGAGCGTGAGATGTCCGATCCTACCACGTGTGGTTTGTTGGGCGCGAGTGGATGTTTGAGGGGCACCTCCAAGAGGCTGGCTACACCGAATGGCACTGAATCCTCCAAGAGGCCCGGTGCTGATGAGTGTGCATAGTTTAAGAAAATTTTGACTTTTGTTACCTCGAGATAGAGATTTCGATGAACGCGCTAAGTAGAAACCGTAGCCAGGTGGAGTTGGATATGACATAAGCTCCCTTTAAGCTTAATAGAACTTGTCAAAAATATCATCTACATTGTGAAGGAGGTTTTAACCTTGAGGACAGATTCAATACTGAGCTTGAGCACGCCAAATACTGTCAAGAAGAATGAATGTTGCAATAATTTAATCGCATCCCTCCTCAACACATGGTGCGGTGTAAGATGAGATTACGCTTCCTAAGAATATGGTCACCCAGACAAAAGACTAGAAGCAGCCCTGGACTCGAGGAAAAGGAAACACGCTGGGATCAGCAAGCCCAAACGTAGACCTACAACTCCCGATTACTTCCATCGCACGGAAAGCGGTGCAAAACCAGCAATTGGCCTAATCATATAACAAGAAGAATAACTCGAGCCCAAAGACCAGCGTGAATGAAGTATCTATTCATTCGGTACAGTTCTACTCAACCTGGGTACCGAGCGCTACTCTGGGACCCTCATCTCAAGGCGGGTAAAATCTAATACACAGAATAGAAACCAGTAACGAAATAACAAGCAATTCGTAACTAAGGATTTGATCAAATCATGCCATCAGCGTTGCAATATGCATGACAAATTATTCAGGTCGTCGCAGTGCAAATCTAAAAACCCTGGACTTCGAAAATATAAAAATGAAAAGCATACTCAATGATGTACAATGGGGGTGTCAGAAGAAGACCTTTTCAACTCTACAAGCTTGGGGTCATGGGCCAACTTCCAGAATGAGTGGGGTGGGTCCTTCAAACGAAGAGCACAAAATCCACTACTATGTCCATTGGCATCATTGTGCGGCAACAATATGCCAACCAAAAGTACACCTGCTCTGCACTGCATTATCTCCCAGCATACTGTAGTGAAAAGGTAGAAAAGAAGACAATTAGAAGGCACTGACACTGACAGAATCTAATTCCAGGTTTCAATAGACAAATCCCTTGGATTCCTCTCCTTGTGGTAATCTGCGAACCAGCCAGTCCTAGCAAAATTTAGCAAAGTTTCTACCTATTAGTGGCTCTGGATCGAAGGGAAGGGGCATTGCATCAACAGGAGCTACCCTGAAGAATGGGTCTCTCGCAGTGTAAGTGATTGTTTTATGGGTACAAGGAAATGTGAATACCAGTGTTAAGTTTGATTGTTTAGCACATTTCGCAGTCTTCACACCACCTTGAGCTACTTGCGGAATTCACATTTTGGACAACTGCTGCCCACAGATAATCACAAGGAAGCCAGTCCTTTGTACATTGAGAAAACCAGAATCACGTTGCGCCCAATGAGGTAACAAACCTGCGAATTTTGGAGCAGGAACTAGGGTTTGCGTGATTAGGTTTTGGGGTTCAGGGTTTGGGAGGAGCAGATCACCTTCATCTCCACGTTTCCGTTCGGTAACTGCAGTCGCAGCGAGAGCAGGCGTTTTATCAAGTCGAGGTTTAGAATCGCCGCTGCTCCGGGGCGCATCATAGCGACATCGTGGTCAAAAGTGGTGACCGTGAAGTTTCGGGAGGAGGATTCTCATGGAAGCCAGCCATTTGTACATTGAGAAAAGTTGAATCGCGTTGTGCCCCATGTGGTAACAAACCTGAAAATTGCGGAACAGGACTTGTGATTCAAGGTTCGAGTGACCCAACCTTAATCACCTTCATCTCCAGGTTTCAGTCCCGTAACTGCAGTCGCAGTGAGAGCAGGCGTTTGTCGAGACGCGGGCCTGTATCGACGCTGCTCCGGGGTGGCACGAAGCGCGCTATGGCGAGGTCATAATCAAAAGCACTCACCGTGGAGTTTCGGGCAGAGGACTCGGATCTCTCGCGCTGCAGAATCAGCTGCGCTGCGGACGAGTTCGTTCGCCATGCCCCTTCGACGTCGGAAATGCTGAACAAGTCGTCGCTCTCGTATCCCTCCTCGTCGCCATCGTCATGACCACGGTGTGGGTGGGGAGGAGTGGTCGCAACGCAATGGTCGATGGTGAAAAGCTCCTCGTCGTCGCTGGTGGCGTTGGGCGCGGTTGCGGATGCAGGCACTGGGGTTGGGGAATTGGAACGCAAGATTTCCACCCCGCCGCTGCGACGCATGCGAGTCACGCCGCAACTCAAGTGCTCCAAGTAGAATTTCTGCTTGCGAGGAGTGTGGGTCTTCAAACTCCGGTCTAGAACCACTTGCACTGCGCCAAATGCGACTGCGTCCTGCACCCGGGTGTTCAAGATGAATACCCCTTTCATGACTTTACCATTGTTTGTCTGAGATGACCATGAATGACTTTGGAGATGAATTCTGAGACGACTTGGAAGATCAAAAACACCGAACACAAGAATTGAATTGCTTTCTTCTTTTAGAACTCTTTTAGAAATACACAGACTAATGTCCATTGTGTCCAGTCTCCATAGTGAAAATAGAGGTCACAACATCATGTTTAAGGTGAAAGGCAATTGTAACTCTCTTATGCTAGAACCAAAAGCTTTATACTCTTTATGAGCCTTTTGTCCAACAACATGAACGTTGTAGATTGATACAAAGTACTTGAAAAAAGAAAAGGTTAACTCTCATTTGACAAAACCAGAATGAATGAAGTGTCTATTGGGAATGGCTCAACTATCTAGGCCTCATAGATCCAAATGGCGAATTTCATCTTTAAGCAAACTATTTGACATTATGTCTCAAAACTCACTCATGTTGATTGCAATGCCACAAAAAGCATTGTGGTTGAAAAAGTAGAATCTCAGCTTTCCTATAGGCTTTTAGAGATTCATAAATCTCCAAATTTTGAAGGAAAAGATAGGTAAATTTGATCATCAATTCAAGTCACTAGTGTTCATTTTGTGCATTGTTCTCATCGCTTGCTAATCATGTAGTGTTTGAGAAAGAGATAATTTAAACAAGGAGCTACACTACAAGAGGCTTAGTCTTTATAGCATTTGGCTCTATTGCTTTTCAAGTAAGATAACTACTCTAACTTCTGCCCAATGCATGCAAAGCCTCTTTTCCTTCTTTCTAAATTTATATAAACCTTCAAATTGAATTTGCTTAACTCAAACCACGTAGCAAGTGCAAATGTACCTTAGGCCCTAAGCACCTGCAAGTCCACATTCTAGACTATGACCTATGAATGCACTAATTTTCCAAAAAATAGTCATTCATCCACCATAATGCTTTAATCTTCAAAATGCAAATTTCCTACATGACTGATTTCATGAACTTGACTACAAAATTTGTACTCAAAGATACAAAAAAAATTTAATGAAAAATGACGAGTCGCGCACCTGCACGATCATGACTTCGGGACGTGCCGCGGACTTGACATTCACCGCGAGCTTCACGCCTTTCTCCGCACACAGCGTCTGCAACCCGGGCGTCGCCGACCACGCGAGCTTCTTCAACGCAAGCTCCTTCTGCAAATGCTTAGCGTTTGCACCCAGCCATGTGTGGTCGTTCACCTGGCACTTGTACCCGAGCGGCCCACGCAAGTAGTCCATCACCCCGAGCAACACCAGCAAGTCCCCGCCTCTCAACACGTGCTCCAACGCCCACGCCACCGCGGACACCACGGCATCGCGCGCGTTCGCGTCGAACGCCACCACCACTGCGCGCCTGAGGCTGCCGACATGGTCCAACATATTCCTAGTCCCCGACGTCGTCGAGAGGCTGCTGGCGTCCGAGAGACGCGACGACGACGACGAGCCGAACTGGACGTCCGATGAGAAGGAGCTTCCGCGACTGGGGGCTTTCACTCTTAATGGGGTCTTCCAAAATCTTGTATTGGTCTCCGAGGGTTCTGTGGCGCTGCCGTGGTGACCGTCGCGACGAGAACCGCTTGCTGGTGGCGGTGACTCGATGCCCACCACTTGGGAGAGTTTCTTCAGCTTGCGAACTTGGGTGTCTAAGGCACGGCCTAGCACAAAACAGTATCTTTTAAAGAAATCTGTGCAGGTCTAGCATTAGGGGACGCTATTGACAACGATGCCAACTTTTACCATGGAGAGTTTCTTCAGCTTTGCAAACTTTGGTATGGAATGCAAGTCCTAACAGAGAACAATATCCTAACACAGAAGAAAATTGTGCAAGTCTAGCATGAGGGGATACGATTCACTACAACGACATGATCCTTCGCATATTCTCAATCCGAGTCAGTACTTTGTGAGTTAGACTCTGGGATGATGGTCAAAAACGATGTAGTCGATAAATTTAGAAATCCGTGTTTGGTGGCGCATATAGATTTTCACAAATGGCTTGATTAAGTTTGCAGGTTTCCTAAATTTGGCAAGGGTTGGGTAACCTTAGGCAAACACCTACTCTCCAAATCTAGTTGTGCGGCCAACAAGAAATACATAAATATTGCTTATAATGCGGAAATTTGTCATCTAAACGATTGTCACCTTGAGTTGGAACGTCCCCCGGAGGAGCCGTCCGAGAGGAAACTTCGAAGCTCCATCGATTCGCTCCAAATGCTTTCAACCTCTTCATGATTCCCGTAATAATTTCACAAATTTTGCATCAAAAAATCTCCTTCAGTCAAGAAAATTCTGCCAGAAGAGCTCCATCCTGACCAGTCGCGAATACCGACATTTCCCACACCGAAGCTTCACCATCCTCGCACTGAGGCGCGCGGCTGAACGAACGCCTTGCCACGGTCACAAGAGTTCAAACAATGGACTGCCAGCAGCCCACATTCATCGAAATTGAGTCAGTGCATACAGTACCCCGCATAAATCCTCTCAGCTTCTCCAAACTAGCGATCCATTTCGCGAAATTGGCACTCACTTTCTGCGAAAATCAATCAACAGTTTCTAGGTGGAGCATCAAGGCCATAACAAACCAGATACTTGGAAACAATGTCACCGTCTACATCGGCTTCTTCAAACCCCACTTCCGCAACAACTTCTAACGGAAGCATCCCCTGAATTCAGAAGTGAACTCCAAGCGCGCAACCCATGTTTGAATTTTACCTCTTCATGACTGCCAGTCGGGTTCCTTCACTCGGCAGTGTGGGGTTTGGCATGGATTGCAGCAATTACATCATTCCAGCTCGAAAATACCAAACGAAGCCATCGCGTTTTATTTGTGGGCACCCCCAAGTACAGGACCTCAATGATTTCCAGTAATGGCAAAAAGCGGACCATGGCTCTGAAAGGGGGGATGGATTGTCGTAACCCAACGTGGCGCAAATTGCGCGAAGGGAAGGCACCTCTTCTGCGATTCCGTCCATCGGTTTCATGCCCGCCGTGGCTGCGATGGACAAACTGGAAAGTCGTCGCGGCTGGCGGGCGAGCGAGGCGTTGTTGAGGGCCTCACCGGAAACGCGGGCGGGATGGAAGGAAAGGCGTCGGACGGAAGAGAGGGCACTTACGACCGTACTCAATGCAAGTAGGATTTCAATAATGAGGAATTGAGGACCCCCTGCGGGTCTTAACACGAGCTCACTCATTTGTAAGTTTTGGCGGATTTGTGAGATGCAATAGGGTAGATGGCTCTAAAAGCGACACTTTAAGGGCTGATCTCCTTTTTCATAGGTTTGCATGAACAGGAATATTTTTAACTAATTTTTCAGAGAAAGAAAAATGGATGTTGAATGTAACACAGGTGGTTTCATATTTTTTGAAGCATTTTGGAATTAGTTATGAATTTTCAAAGATTTCTGTAGTAGGTACCTATTTGTGACATGTAGCCCTTGTAAAATCCACTCATATGTGGTCTGAAAAAAGATATGGCATTAATGCTTAAATGGATAGAGAAGGTTTCTAAATGTGATCCTTCCTAAATCTTAAAGGAAAGAACAAATCTTTCAATAATTTCAGATTTTGTACTACACTTAAGAAGGTAGTTGGTCCATCAAATCTTATTTTGAAATTATTGAATGAATGGCTATTCACTAAATTAAAAATGAATCCACTATGGCTCTTAAACCAACCATTAAAGAACTATGAAGGAACCCTTGCAAAGCTCTGACACAACTAGGAGTCCATTACAGGACAAGCTCATATCCATTTCAAAGCCAGCTAGGGTCCACCTGAAGAGGGAGGGTCTGAATTCAAGCCACCTACCATACATAACATTCAGGAGCCTTCCCGCATGCTGCCTTTTGCTTTTTGAGTTTTCCATCTACAGGTATGTTAAGGCTTCATCATTCGAAGTACCCTCTTTTTTGTGAAAGGCAGAATTGCCCATCCAACATATTTAATCGTAAAGAAGTTTGCGTCAATGGGGATCGTGTTAGACTATGGCATCATACAAGGACTAGCAAAGCACTAACTCACTCTCACAGTCCAATCGGTCTGCTCGGACTCTTGGCCAATGGCATGCTTCTCGATTAGTAGTTATTGATGGTCTGTGAAATATTCTACATCTTTTCATCGAAAGGATGGAATGATGTGGAATATTCTATATCATTCTGTTGACAGGGAGGCAGTGTCTAGGAAGGCTACTGAATGTAATGTAGGGAGGACCTTCAATCCTACGAACTAAAGTAGGCTTAGGAGGATGAAGTTACCTTGTGGGAAATCGCAAGAATTTTTTATTTTTTGAAAAAAAAATTTGCAAATTTTGAATTCATAGTTGCAATTAGTGACCCCAAATAAGATAGGATAGATCTAGAATGAACCCTAAACACAACACAAAATAGGGTGTTTTTTTCACTTGCACTTCACAAAAAACGTAAAATCCACCTTAATGGGCTCACTTTCATTGGTACTAGTGTACCTTGTGCACTTGCCACAGTCAAAATCAAAGTAAAAATAATTTCTTTATTTTTTAGAACAAAAATGACTCAAAAATTAATAACTTTCACACCATAGGTCGGAATGCCATGAAACCAAGTCCATGCACCCCTCCTTGCCAAGAGCTTTCCGATTGTATCAAGCACATGACCATTAGATGCATAGTCCGGGAGATTTCAACATGACAAACAAAACAAGCAAAACAAACTACCTATCTTAAGGTATTGATGATTGAACATCCTAGATGCAATCATCTACTAGTGTGCTCCATTTTTTTTGTTAGTTTAGGGACCAAGTAAACAAATCTACAAATAAATGTGAAGATGGCTAGGTGAAAATCCAAAGGATCTAGTGAAATATTAATTTGTCATTTAACCATCTACCATCATCTATGAAGAATTCAAGAAAAATTGTAATAGCAAAATAAAGGGATTACTTCTTTAGCATTCTTGAAGGTAATAATAAGTGGAGAGGTAATTTTTTTAATGAAATCTATTGTCTATTATGAATACTCAAAAGGTATAGGATTTCCATTTGTTGCTCATTATCAAAATAAAGAAATTATGCACAAAGTAGAATTTTACACCTCAATATAGCATAGGAAAATATCTTCTTTTCAAAAATCTTTGAACCATGAATAGTTGGAACATCAAGCTAAATTTCATCTCCAAAAAACCATTTACAATTTAGAGACCCTAATCAAAAGTAATGAACAAAATTCAATTGAAAATGTCAAAAGAAAAATGTCCTTTCCAACCCCTCTTTGAAATTTCATATAACTTTTGATTGGGGGCTCAAAATCTCAAATATATTTTTGGAGATGAAATTTAGCTTGATATCCCAACTTTTCTTTATTCAAAGTTTTTATGAAAAAATCTTCTATTATGTGTAAATGAGATTTGAAATTTTACTTCAAACACAATTCCCAATTTTGACTTAACCATGAATGGTTGAGCTCCTACCGATTTACATACCCTACATGGATTGTTTTACCTCCTACCACCTCTTTTGATATTAAGAAAATTATCTTGTTTTTTCAATGTACAAGAAGTAAATGTTTTTTGAATAATCTAGAGAAATTTCTTGAATTTAGCATTTTGAATTAAAAAAATGTTGAATGTTTTAGAGATCTATTTTTAAAACATTGAATTTCATCTATATTTTATTTTAATTATATATATTTGGCATGAGAATGCTCAAACTACTACTAAAATACAACAGTAACAAGCCTCTTATTGAATGACACCTACCTTTTTAGCTACTTATGGATATGGAATATTGCCTAAGGATGAAATGATGTGAAACATTTAAAGTCAATGCTATTTTTTCATTTTTTGAAATAGTGTGAAATATAATCCATCTTCCACCTATTTTTCTACATTTGTCTAAATTTCATCCAAATGCATATTCAATAGGCTACATTTAACCTAATTTCAATCAATTAGAAGAAGATGGACTTCTACTTTTGAGATGGTTACTATTAAATTAAGTTTATAATTCAATTGAATTTGAATAGTATCTAATTATTATTAAATTGGTTAAATTTTGTTATAATCTAAGAGGCTCCAAAAGCAATCTTTCTTTCATTCCACCATCTACCATGCCATCTACATACATTTTTGGCATTATTTGGCTTCCCACTTTTATTTGAAACTACCACAAAGTTTCAAGAGAAATTAATTGAAGTTGAACATTTTGTGCTTTAAAAGTTAGTTTCTTTGAGGAAAGTGAAACAAGCATGAATAAGTACTTGTGCTCCCAACTTTTAAAATTTATAGGATATTGAGTGAATATTTGAAAATGACATAAATATTGATATGCAATATAAATGTGAGTAAGTTTCAACATTTGTATGAAATTTTTACAGCATAAACTATCAATCTAAAATTTTCAATTTTTTGAGATGTTTACTAATATTAGATGTAACTCCTAAAATCCCAAGGCCTTTTTTTCATCAAATTCCATTCAAAACTACCATTTCAGTTACAAAGAGGAAAATAATTAGAAGTTTTCTTTTTGCAAATCTAATAAAATGATCTTGAGTTATATTAATATGAAAATGAATGGAAGAAATTTCAAAAACTCTGACCACATAGATTGCAAGATATTAGGGATTTTAGCAAATAAAAATATTTTCTTACACCATACTTATTTAGATTCAAAACAACTTCAAAGCTTTCAATCTTCTTTAGTTTAAAGCTTTTGTTTTGCAAATACTAAATTAAAATATTTTTATCTTGAAGAATTGAATTGAAGGTCTAGGAGAAATTAATGAATTAATGAATACTTTCAAGATTTTTATTCCACGAAGAATTGTTAAATAGAAGTAGATATAAGATTGAAGGAAAAAATAAATCATTAATACAAGTAAGATGGAATTGAAACACAATAACTCCAATAGAGAGATTGTTCAATTAAAAAAACTAAACCTTATCAAAATTTTCTTAGAAAGATTGTAAAAATTGTATTAAATAATAAGCCCTCTAAGTTGGCAAGAAGATACTTAGGTTGCCGAAGAAACAAGATCATCCATAGATTTCTCATCACTAGTCTAAACTGAATAAATCAAATCTTTTTATATAGACAAAAATAATTTTCAATGTGATATAAAATTTGAAATATTTTGTTTTGTTTTGGAGGGGATTTTTTGTATAGCTCAACTATCCTTGTTTTGAACTTACAGTGGTATAACTTTTGCTCCTAGGCACCAACTGAAATATGATTATATTCTTTAAAAGCTAATGTATTTTTCTATCTTCAAATAAAGTTTCATAAAATTATAACAAAAATTTAGACCATTGGAGCCTACCTAAGATATAATTTATCTCCCAAGGAGATAGTAGAAATTTAGAGATTATGAAAAATCTATTAGCATTTAGAATTTGGACAGTCTTCAAATCCACTAAAATATTTATGGAACTACCAAATTTCAAAAATGTACAAAACATTCGGTAGCATTTACTCACTACCTTAGTTCTACAATAGATGGCAAAGAATATTTCAAATCTAACAATAGTTTATGAATAGTCCAATGGATAGGTGGAGGCTCGATGTGATGAGTAGGATGTTTTAAAGAAAGGTAGAGGATATAAAAACTTTACAAAGTTATAGTGAAATTAGGTTGCTTTATCCCCAAAAAGTTATTCTAAAAGCCATCAAAGTCAACAAATATATCTAAAGATATTTTTATTGTATATATACATGGAGATTCATGAGTCCTAGTCTCAACAACACCTAAGTTAACATGCACTATTACCAAGAAAATTTTATCTTTAAATACTATGGAGAAATTATTTGTCAAATGTAAACTACATTGTATTGATGTGTTCCTTCCCCAATTGCATTGTCATGATGCTAAAGGGTAGCTAAGATTGAGGTAATAGGTCGGTGATTGATGTAAATGACCATCAGAATCAAGTAATTTATTTGCATTAGGTTGTTCTACGTTAACTCAAAAGTAATGCATTGTTATACAATGATTGTAAATATTTATGTAGTAGAGCCAATCATGGTGTATATGATTAGGGACTAGAAGTTGGAGTTTGTGAAAAAACATAGGATGAAATTTCTTGAAGCATCCAAATGTGGTTTGATGGAGTTTGGTTATTTGTATCTTTTACACTATTTTTAGTTAAATCTTCCTATGACATTCCTTTTACAAATTGAAGAGATCTTCTCAATGAGCTCTAGTGTATATGGAAAGCCCCCCATTTGAGATCCTTTCATTTTGGCAAAGTAGGGTGATCTATTTCCAATTAGTTATGACACATTATGATTGGAAATAAGTTCTTGCTTGGAAAGGTGGTGTTTTGACAATGAAGCACTTTCAATTCAAGCTACAATTTTTCTATCATAGTCACGACGTCCTCTTAATTTTACAAGCAACCCTTGGTTGGAAATAGGATTTGACCAATATTGGATGCATAGAATCTTTGCCTAAGAAATTCGTGATAATTATATTTTGGGAAATAAAATTCTTAAGAAAAATGAAAACCTTTTCAAATTTGTTTCGACACAGCAAGAAATTTTTCCCCTAATCATATCCACCTCCACGTATGTTCAATTGCTTAAGTGGTAAAAAATGGGTTGGCTCCCTTATTATGTAGAAATTAGTGAGAGGGCAATCTAATTTCACTATAGGAGAGGGCTTTAAAACAATACGGGCATTTTCAACTGTCTATGAAATGGCCTCTTGATTACATCAGAGCATAATAAGATTTTGTTTATACTTCTTCAATGGATGGTTTAAGAGCCACAATAGATTATTTCCTAACTAAGTGGATAGATATCTATTGATTTTATTCAAAATAAGAACTGGTAGACCAATTAACATCTTACAGAAGATAAAAAATCTGAAATAATGATTGACTCAAGCATTCATCTGAGTTTTAGAAAGGGCCGCATTTACAAACCATCTCTATTACTTTTTACATGTTGCAATGCTAGTTTTTGAACAAAATTACATTTTTCTTAAAACTAAGCATGTGCAGGTTTCCAAGGCCTATGAATCACAAGTAGGGCTCTATGCTAGATTTCACTTGAAAATTCATAAGTAATTTATAAATTCTCCAAAAATTATGAAACGACTTGTGTAAGATTCTTCATTTATTTCTCTTCGACTTAAAAATGAGCAAAAAAATATTGTTCTCTAAAAAGATACATGATAAAGGCAAACCAGCCCTTAAATGAGCAGTTCTAAGCCTCTTACCTTATTTGTGTACTAAACTATTATGTAATGTATCCCAAACTTCCTCATGTGAAAATTTATAAGTACTTAATTTGGAGGTGTGGAAGAGCCCTTTTCTTTTTGGCATTATAGAGCCAGATTGCACCATTTCAAAATAAATGTCTTTTTTTTGCCTAATAAAAATAATCTTTATTCGCCAAAAAATTTCTAGTTCTCTTTAAAATATGGATGAGGTCACCAAATTTGGATGAAAAAGTGTATGAATATGATGAAAGAGTGTTTTTCAATCAAAAAGATGGATGAATGTAGAAGTACAATGCTTCACCAAATTTGAAGTGATCGCCATCGTGGCACTTTCTCAAAAAGTAAAAAGAAAGGGCTGGTGTGGAGGTTCCCAAGACACTAGAGAATGCGTATTTGTACAGCGTATCCAATAATGCAAATTTGAAGCTGTGTCAAAGTCTGATTGGTGAGTCAAAGCCATTTAGATGCCGCGGTTGGGGCTGGTGGGGCGGTGCAGTTATGAATTGGAGTCTTTCTTTGGAATCCTCATTTGGCAGAACCGCATTTTAGGGGGGCACTGTACCGGTAAACCCCTATTTGCCAATCATCTGTTCAGCTGTCGACCCCCTTTTTCCTCTTTTTTTTCTTTTTGAACAAATGGGGAGACCCCACGTCGACCCCCTTTTTCATGGTGTCTCTCACCTCCTTCATTGGAGTTTGAAATTATTAATTACATCAAGGAGTTATTGTATATTTAAAATCGGAGCTCACTGTTTTAATTTAATTAAATTTTTTTTAATTCAGCACCCCCTTTCCCCCTCCCAAATTTTTTTTAATTAAATTTTAAATTTTTTTGGAAGGGGGTGTTGAATTAAAAAAAATTTAATTAAATTTTTTTAATTTAGAGCCCCCCTGTCCCTCCCCTCTTGTAATTTTTGGAGGGGGGGAGGACTCCAAACAGTATGGGACAAATCCAATGTACACCTGTGTACACATCCAATTGTATTTGTATTCATATTCAGACGTATTTGTATTTGAGCCGTTTATACATCACACATATTTGTATTTGTATTTGTATTTGTATTCTTAAATGTACATATCAGTCGTATTTGTATTTGTATTCTGCCGTATTTATATTCTGCCATATATACATTTGTATTTGATCCAACGGCTGTAAAAAATTCTTTGAAGGGGGGGGGTGCAATTTTTTCCCCCAATCCAACGGCTCACAATTTTTTGAAGAGAGGGGGCCTGTTAATTAATGGCAAAACCCTGGTTGTCAGTTTTCAGTACATTGTATATTTAAAATCGGAGCTCACCGTTTCATTTGTTCCAAAAGAAATTGGAGCAGAAGAAGTTCGATGTACTGTTTCCTTTATCAATGGAAATTGTCCATTTGTTTAAAAAATAAATTAAATAAAAAATAAAAAATAAAAAAATAAAAAATTGGAGCTCACCTAATAAATTAACTGGTGCTTTTTCTTTTCTGAGATTTGTTTTTGGGACACAATCGAGGCATTTGTCCAGTAGCTTTGAATTCACCAATAATTATCATGCATTCTTTATATTCAAATATTTTTTCACATAAGGAATCCGGGTACTCCGGACACCATGATTAAAAAAATGTCTTAAAAGTCAAATTAAAAAAAAACTATTATTACACGAATACTGTGAAGGGAACGTTTTCTTAAAAGTTTGAGCAAAATTCAATCAATTTTTTTGGAGGGTACTCACTAGTTCGCTATAAACTAAGAGCATCTTTTGCAGCCCTCAATTACCCCAAAGCCTCTAAGGTAGAAGGCTCTTAAATGGAGCAGGTTCTAAAATGGTGCCCTATCTTAAATGTACAGTAGTTGTACATGTTGCTTTTCATAGCCTTCAGCAGTGTACAATAGTTGTACATCGTAGCTAGGGCACCATTTAACAGCCCTATGCCCTTTCAACTTCAAAATTTGATAACTAATTCAAAAAAGCTCATAAAAATATGAAACAACTTGGGTTAGATGTCAATTCTACTTGTTTTTCAAGGAAAATTTATTGAAAAATATTTTTAGAGGTTTTACCTCCCTGAAATTCTATTTCAGCCCTTAGATGGTCCATTATAGGACCTCTTACCTTAATTTTTGGATGACAATCAATTATAAGGGAGAAACACCCAATATTGCACTTGTCCCTTGCATAGGATCTTATACTCATCTAATTGTGGTCGTAGATTTTAAACCCTAAGCAATGCTAGTGCCATTTTATGGCATTTGGATGACTTCAGGGGGCCAAAAGAAAAGCTAAACAATATTTTTTTCAATGCCCTTGCATGTTGAATTACAAAGAATGTCCAACTAAGTTTTTAGTCTAACTAATGTTTGTTTTCATGTGGTTGAGAAGTAATTACAGAAAACGGATGGCAGAATTTGTTATTTTAGTATATTTTGAGAAATTGTATAAATTTGAAATTTCTCCTTGAAAATGATATTTTATGAATTTGAATCCAACTAATAAAATGAAGATCCTCACTTCTTGTTTCCACTCCAATTGGAATTTTGGAAAAATTCATAAAATCAAATGTTTAATTGCAATTTGAATTTTGGCTGCATTTTTAATGTCTACTGCAGCCTAAAAATACTCATGATTTTAATACTCATGATTTTCACTTGCTAGTACTAGAAAAATATTATTTTTAGAAAAAATTGCCTCCAACTATGCTAAATTCCTTATTTGGATGGTTTTGGGTGCTTCCATTATAGCATCTACTTTCAAAATGAAACATCAAATAATTCATATTTGAAGGAGTCAAAGCATTTCTTGCACCCCTCCAATTTTCTTAGCTCCTTCAATTGAGATTTGTCCACATTAGAATAGATGGCTACTTGTATCCACAACAATTCAACTTGCTAAAATATACTTCCAACCAATTCTCAAATTACACAACTCCCTAAAATAAACTTCTAATCAATCACAAGTCAAAGAAGTTGTAAAAACAATAAATACCTTATCTTTGATTATGGTGACTTGCTAATCCCAATAGAATATGTAGCGTGTAGATCAAGGGGTTAGTGACCCTTTCAAATGTAGATTATTTGATGTATCATTATGAAGGTAGATGTTGACACATGCTATAATTGATTGCTTATCATCCAAAAATAAGGGGCTTTGGGATAATTGAAAGGCTGCAAGAGATGTTCTCACTAACCCCTCTATACACTACATATTCTTGTAGAATTAGGAAATCACCATAATCAAAGATAGGGTACTTATTGCTTTTGTAAGTTATTTGACTTGTGATTGGTTGGAAGTTTATTTTAGTGACTTGTACTCTTGGGGATACAAATGGCCATCCCTTCTAAACTAAACAATTCTCAATTGAAGGGGTTGAGAAAATTGGAGGGGTGCACCTTGGGATGCTCTAACCACCCATTCTCCCTAATTGTTGCAAACAATAAATATTCAATAAATATTCAAGGGATAAATCTTGTAGTTATTCAACTCTATCAACTAATTCTTAAAAGACCAAGAAACCCACTTTGTTTTTTTTAAAACTCGGGCATGCTCTATGGATTTCATAATTAAAATTTCTGCATGAATTGTGTAGGATGGATGTTATTCATCATAATTTACATACAAAGCTTTATTTTATGTCATTTTGACAAATATTGCAAAATTTAGAACCTTTTTCTCAATTTCAATGTCAAACTAGGTACCAAAAAGTATTTTCTAAAAATTTAGAAAATAATTATTAAAAATTATATAAATAAAAACCTACCCATAAAAAATTAGACCATTCAATTTTGAATAATGAGGTAAAAGTTATGAGTTTTTCTAATTCATAAACAATAAAGGAAGAAAGAACATATTAAATCATCTTTTGCCTTGAATTTTGAAAGTTTTTGAATAAAAATTAATGTGAAAGATACTAATTGTTTACTAAGACATTTTTACCATTAGAATTTCTTCCAAAAGTTATTAGCATATTAGTTTTATCTTTCATTTTGCAATACCTTTCACTTTAAAATTGATTTTTTTTTAATATGAAACCAAATTTGGTTAAAAAAATTTATATATGTTTTGAACTAATTTTAGAATATATTGTCTAAAATGCACAAGTTATAGGACATACTTGTTTTTCCCTAAAAATGCTAAAAAATAAAACTTTGACTTTTGGAAAGGTTAAAAACACTACATTTTGAAGCTTAAGCTTATTGAACTTGCAATTGGTGAAGGTATTCATTCTAAAATTTTTAGACAATGTACTTGAGGAAGTTAACCAAAAGATCTGATGGTTGAAATTGTTAAAAAATAAATATTGATGAAGATTTTTACCTTGCTTTGGAGACAAGTATTTTGAAGCAATTTTGGGCTTACAAGCATGTTGGTCTTTTAGAAGTCAACCTCTAAATAGCTATGTATCCACTACATAGATTAGTAAGGTAGACTTTATATTTTCTACTAAAATTTTGCATAAGTGTACCTAACAAGAATTAGCACTCAATGGTAGAAAGGCCAAAATTCATCAAGAGCAATAATTTTTCTTCAAGAGGATTGAAAGTCTACTAATCCCATTTTACTAAAATGAAATAAAAAAAACCCTTCAAACATTATAATCTTTAAATCCACGCAATCTAATGGATTGTAATTTTCTTAAACACATCAACATAGTAATCTACTATCCTTTTTCTATGGTTGAAGTTCAAAAAAACAATTTTAGTTTTTAATTTTGGGCAATGCAATAAAAAATGGTAGTTTTTCATCATTTCTCTTGAATCTCTCCAATCCTTTCAATGGACTATGCTTGACTTGGTTGGGTTTTTATAATTCATATTTTATTTTGATTTAAATATAGAAAAAGACTGTAAAATTGCTTGGACATTTTGAATTGCCCCTAAAAATGATGCAAAAATAGTGAAAGTGTGTTTTGAGAAGGGTTAGATTTTGAGGAATGATTAAAATTAATTTCAATTGTATAGTTTTAGGAGCATTAGTAGAGGTTGCAAGTATGTGTGATTTGTGTATCATGAAAACATTGTTGAAAAGTGAAGATCATAACATTCGAGTACCCATTACCATGCCTATTCCTAATGATGGGCTCTAAAATCATCCAATTGTGTCCCTAGATTTGTCCCTAGATTTTGGTGAATATGTCCTCCAAATGTTTAATTTTGATTGGCTAACACATGTAAAAAACACATACCTAAGTTGGAATTGTTGACAGTTGATTTTTGTAGAGTTCAAATTTGGGTGCACCTATGGGATAGTTTCAATGGTTTAGGAAGCAGACACTTTGAAAAGTCATAGAAATTACATACAACATCCAAAAAATCTAATTTTTTTGATATTCATGATTTTTCCTTGCCAATACTACAAAATATAACTTTTAAGAAAAGATTCCTCCAATTAAGTTGAATTGCTTATATTCACGTTTTTGGATGCTTCCACCCATGTTTTTATTAGGCAATTAAATGCCCAATTTTCTCAAAATAAAATAGGCATCTTCAAGCCTATAGAAAAGAATGAGGGTAAAAGTATTAAAAAATGCCAAACTGAAATTTTAGCCCTCTACACCATTGCCAAAAATGCTTCTAAAACCTCATTTTATTTGTCTTGCAATGCCAATATATACAAAAATTGCATACAAAGATTACATATTCAAAATTGTATACTCAAAATTGGCCTTCTTCAATGAAAGCCCCCCAAATTAAGGACCCACCCAACTCCAAACCTTCTTGAAAGGAAGGCCCCCAACGTGTTTTTTTTTTTAGCAATTTATCGCCAACTTCTTACTTTGGCTCACTAGTGGTCATCGCTCCCTTCCAATATTGGCCTATGGTGGGAGGCTACAAAGAGATTTACTACTCATCTACAGTACCAAAAAACACACATTAAAGGCCACATAACCATTTGTCCAAAAACAAAAACAAAACCCTATTCCCACCTTAGTACTAAAATTGAATTAAGTATGGTGAAGATCATAAATGAAATTGTAGTTTAGAACTAAGTTGCTACATGTTTTGACATAGCCACAACATGTGTGGTGCCCCATTTTTGGCTCTAAGGTAGGAAGAATATTGAGTACCCATTTAACCCCTAACTACCCCAAGGCACTAGAATCTGGTGTTTGCAAAACTTTGAAGTTAAATAAAATCTCACCAACTTGTTATTTTTAATAATTTGTATTTTTGAAAAGTTCTTCTAGAAGTCTAGTTTTAGTGTCAAAAATCCAATTTGAAAAATGAATGATAGTAATTTTTCTATACAAGATTTTGTGCAAGGCCCTTGCAATCTTGACTTTCCGTAGTGTTGAGCGCTCTTGAAAATGAGCCTCAAATACACTAGATCTTTGAGAAAAAATCACATTCATAATTCATTTATAAAAATTGTAGAATAGATTTTGAGGGGCCATAAATTGATTGGAGTTATATATGTTAGGCCTTTTCACCTCATTTTTTTGGTCACCAATTTTTTAGAATTAACTTGCAAAAAGAGGACAAAAACACTTTACATCACTTTTGTAGTTTTAACACCCTCATGGTCAAACATTATAATCTTTCTCTCCATAAGTACTATTGTTGTGTTTTTTTTTCCTATGCAATCTCTAACATATCTAATTTGAATTTGTACGATTATAATTCAAAAAAATTGATACAACTTATCAAAATCTTGACATTTTGTACAACTTAGAGAAAATTCCAAGAAGCTCAAAACAAGCCTTGGGCACTTAGGGATTAAGAGCAGAAACTGAATTTTAGGAGGTGAAATTTCTTGATATATTTTTCAGTAATTTTTCCTTGGAAAACAAGTAGAATTGACATCTAACCCAAGTTGTTTAATATTTTTGGAATTTTGTAGAATAGTTATGAATTTTTGAAGTTGAAATGGCATAAGGTTCTAAAATCGCCTGCTTTCTCAAATGTGCATTGTTTATACATTCCTATAAAGATGAAAAAGCAACATGTACAAGCAATGTACATTTGAAGTGGTGGGTGCTTTTAGAGCTTGAGTGGATTTTGAACCACGTACCTTAAACATTTTCAAAAACTTCTATAAACATGCCAAGCTTGTTGTTTATCATTTTTGCAAAATGTTAAATTGTGCCATCCAAACTAGGCCTCTTGTACAAATCCTCACAAGATCTGGACTTGGATCATAGGACCTAGCCAATTGTAGAATTTGCAAAATGACAACCGTATTGGACATTGAACTTGTGAGCTTGTAATCACTAGAAGGAAAACGCAGAAATCCCTGTTTATTTCAATAGAACACGTCAGGTAGATTGTGTTGAGATTGTGTTGCTGAAAACGCAGGAAAATACAAAAAACGCATTTTTTTTGTGTTTTTTTGTGTTTTTTCCGCGTTTTCAGCAATGCAATCTCAACACAAACTACTTGACGTGTTCTGTTGAAATAAACAGGGATTTCTTCTAGTGAATGCTATAGAACATCAACCTAAACAAAATTGTACAAGACAACCATTGTAGCTATCTTGTACAAGATGGTAGTTTTAGGATTTAGGGTAGTAAATTAGGTTTTTAGATTATTTTTTAAGGGATGATTTATTTTACATATTGTACATAGTTTGCTCCACCTCCTAGCATCCCATGTGTATATAAAGGATTGTCTTTACAATCCAAAACATAAATCACTTATCACAAAATAATTACAAAACAAAAAGCACAAATCACAAAATTTAAAAGACAAATTACAAAAAATAAAATAATCTTTTTAAAGTTCTAATAGAACAACATTTTGTAGTGCAATGTAGACAAAATATTTCAAATTTTATGTAGGGCATATAAAGTTCCACCCACATCCATTTTCTAACACTACTTCATGGCAATTTTGTTGTTCTAGGTCTTAAATAGAATGGACACTTTAAATATTTTAGTGATATCAATAATTTCATTTGTGAGTGTGCGTGTATGTGCACTTTACATGTCCTACATAAACTTTGAAATATTTTGTCTAAATTGCACTACAAAATGTTATTTTAGTAGAGCTTTTAAAAAGTTATTCTATTTTTCATAATTTATGTTTTATATTTTGTTATTTGAAAATTGTGAATTTTTTATGTAATTTGTAATAGGTGATTTGTATTTTGTCTCGTAAGTTTGATGTCCTATACAGTCATCGTCCTACGAGTTGCACAATCGGCCGGGATCTTGTCCCAATTTGTACATGGGACTTACTTTGGAATGTACGATATAATGTCTTGCATCATTTTTTTGGACTCGCTTGTTGCATTAAGAAGAACATTCAAATTATTAATTGTTGCAACCTACGCACAACAATAGCACCCTACGCACCTTTCTGTTTGGAAAATTGCAATTTATTCAATACAATTCCCAAAACTACCTTGAAAAAGGAATTTGATTTTCTTTTTAAAATTTTGTATCTACAAAAAAAACTTAAAATGTTTGGGCAGACTAGGGCATCCATCAACACATCTATTTCTCTCCTACAATAACTTAGTAAGGGAGAAGGCTCTTAAATGGAGCGGGTTCTAAAATGGTGCCCTACCTTAAATGTACAATATTTGTACATGTTGCTTCTTTATAACCTTCAATAGTGTACTGACAATGTACATTTTAGATAGGGCACCATTTTAGAGCCCTATGTCCTTTCAACTTCGAAATTTGATAACTAATTTCACAAAGCTCCAAAAAATATGAAATGATTTGGGTTAGATGTTAATTCTACTTGTCTCTCAAAGAAAATGTATTGAAAAATATTTGAAGATGTTTCACCTCCCCCAAATTCAGTTTCAGCCCTTAGATGGGCGATTATTGAGCCTTCTTCTTTAGTAAGTTAAATCTTGCTTTTCTAGCATGTCTGTCGGTGCATTGATGGAGACTGGCTGCTCTAAGATGGTGGAAAAGATTGTTAACCCTTAAACGACGCCCAAGCCATTTTTTGGTCGATGAACTTCAAGGAATCTTTCTATGTAGGACAAAATTGCAATCATTCATCCTCGGAAGTAGGGGTGGAAAAGGAAGATCTTCTACAGTGCTTTGACTTCCAACGTGTGTTTTTAGATTTTTTTGAACCAATGATTCCCACGGTATCAAAATTCCTCAATTCCATGGCCACCGGCTCGTCATTTAGGGGTTGAATCAAACTGGAAGGGGTACTTTGTGACAAACTAAAGAATAAAAATAAAAATAAAAATAAACTAAAAAGGGATAAGGTAACCAACCTATTTCCAATCACTTAAGCAATTACACATAGTTATAGTGCAAGTTCTTTTATTGCAATTTTTTTTCATGTATAGAAATACAGGGTTGCTATCGTGTGAGCCTGTGAGCCTGTGAGCAGGAACTTTTTTTTGCCAAAAAAGTGGATTTTTTTTCCAAAAAAATGGATGAGGATCTGTAACCGTGGATTTACCTATGACCGTGGTTTTGAAAAATCTATACTGTTTTTGGATTGTTAGAGTTTTGGGTTAGAAATTCTTATCTAAAAATTTGGGGTTCATCAAAATAGCTTGTATTTCCAAATTTTGGATGAAAAAAATTGAGTAGCCTTAGGATCATACGTTTGTTTCCATTCTTCACCATTTATTTCTTGGAAGTATACTGTACTTCGAGAAACATGAAATATTGTATTCACTCACCCATTATTGAAGATGGAGACCTTATAAGAAGTGAATATTTATTTCATTCCCCATTTTTTTGGTCAGAGACATTGTAGGAAGTCAATATTGATTTCAGTCCCCATCTCGTTTGGTAGAGACATTCTAGAAGGTGAATATCTTTTCTTTTCCCATTTTTTTTGACGAAGATTTTCTAGGAGGTGAATGTCTATTTCAATGCCCATTTTTTGGGATGGAAGCATGGAAGGAGGTAAATATATATTTCACACCCAATTTTTTTGCCATGAAGACAATGTAGGAGGTTTATATTTATTTCACTCCCCATTTTTTTTAAAGATATTCCAAGAGGTGAATATTTCTTGGAGTTCACCTTTTTTGGATGTAGATGCAGGGTTTAAGGGTCTAGGGATTTGACTCCCCATTTTTTTTATGAAGACAATGTACAAGGTGATTAGCTATTTCACTCCCCATTAATTGCATAGAGACTTTAAAGAAGGTTAATATTTATTTAAATCCCCATTTTGTTGGATGCTAACTTTGAAGGATATGAATATTATTTTTTTGATGCTAACTTTGAAGGATATGAAAATCACTCAACATGTAGCCATAAAGCACACAAATCCAATCATAATGAAAATCCAAACATACTGATTTGACTTATGAGATACGTCAATCTCATGAGTCTAATATGCAGTAGACTCCGTTGCAGAGTCCCTATCACTAGAAGAGTCTGAAGTCTCTCTACCTTCCGATGCTGATCCATCTATGAATTCTAAGACATTTAGAGCGTACGAAGGTTTACGGGATTTGGGTTTGGAAGTGCCAAACTCCGCAAACGCTGATGCTAGCTGCTCTGCATAGACTGGAAGATCGAATGGCTTCTCTGGGCTCAAAATGAGTCTTCGTCTCTTGTTGACTTGGTCCTGCGCGATCACTCCCTCGCTGCTATAAATTCAATGGAAACATTGTTAGATGTATGAAACATAACAAATATCAAGAACTTGAGAAAATTGAATTTAGGAAAAACTTACTTACTAGGTTTAGGGCGCCGAACAAATTTTCGAGGTGCTATCACCATGGCCTCTTGGTCTTGTGATAACACAACTGTGGGCTCCTCCACACTTGGATCTGCGATCACTGTAGAAGCAGACTTCTTCATTGGCAAGAGGACATGCTGGAAAATCCTCTTATCTTCCTCCAACGCTACAATATGCCTCCCGGTAGCACGGCAAGCAATAATGGATGCACCTGCCAAAAACCATAATTTACATCATCTACATAATGTTCTTGTATAAAAATAATTTCATTGTGCAAAAGTTGTAGAACAAGAATTCACCTGTAGAAGCGGTGCAGTCTATCACAATGTCCCCTTCATCCGTGGTGCCCTCAATGATGAATTGAATGAAGCGCGGGTCCTTCTCTCGAGCTCCTCGCCACGCCATTCGATCCATGTCATTCACCAACATCGTGTCCTCCGTGGTGTAGTTCATGAGCAAGTCATCACGCCGAAGGCATACCTTTGCCTTCAGCATGGTCTGAGAGCGCCTGAATTCAAAGTTCGATTTCCCTTTGGCTCCCAGATGTTTGACAAAAAGGGTGATGCCAAACTTCAATGTCTGCAGGCATAATCAAAACTCACATGAGATTAGAAAACAATAAAAAGCAACAAATTCAAATATATAAAATTATTATAATGAAATGATAGAGTCTTACCGTTTGGTCGGGGTGAACTGCCGATGTAAGGTGCATCCGATTCATGCCCATCCAGTCCTTCTTCTTCTTGATGTTTGGATACTCCTGAAGAAGTCCTGCAATGGTTTCCAAGGAGTCCTGGCCCCAAGAATGAAACACTACAAGGCACCCATCGTCCTGCAAATGTTTGTGTGCAAAGTTGAAAGCCTGGAAAATTGTAAAGTAGTCCTTATCTGCGTTTCAATAAGGAATGTGCTTCGACCCCCCTATCTCTGGCACTGGGAGGTTCTCCTGGCAGTCAAAGATCATGAGATCAAATCCTGGCTGTCAATTGACGACCCCGTCATACACCCTGGCCTTACCTACGACCATCTGCAAGAACATTTATTCAATACATGAGTATTTCCAAGAACAAGTTTAGAAAATAAGCGCTTTATTAATCAAATAACAATCTCCATTGCTAAGAGAAAGAAGAATATTACCTTTTGTAGAAAATCCATGACCTCTGTATAAGGGTTCGGTCCCCGGACTCCTTCGTTGTCCACCACCTCTGAAATTGAGACATCAAGAAGCAATTCCTCTGAGGTGACATCATCGTCATCTCCAAGAGCAATGACTTGTGTACCTTGTGTTATAACCTCCTCCGAGAAGTCTGGAAGTACGGCCTTCCTCTTCAACCCACCTTGTGATGCACCCTGCATCTGGGAGCCCTCATCCACTGCAGACGACGTTGGAATGCCACTTCCTTCTTCCTTCTTCTTTCCTTTACCTTTCTCCTTCTCCTTGTCCTTCTCCTCCTTCTCCTTCTCCTTCTCCGCCAATTTGGCCAAACACTCCGCCTCCTCCTTCTTCTTGTGCTCCAAAGCCAGTTGAATCCGTGTTGCCTTCCTCCTGTCCATGGTCTCCCTCTTTGCAATAGCCCTCTTCCTCTCATTCTCACTAAGTCCTGGAAACTCGTCAACGTCCATGTTGATGGTGCCTTGTCCTTCCAAAGAAGCCCGCAACTCTACCTCTGACGGATGCGTGTAGGAGATGGGGCAGTCAATGTACCATCCACCACCACTGAGATGTGAGGTAGTGAAGGTCTTGAGCTGAGTCGGAGTATACATGCAGTCTTTGGAGTTGCGGTCCAGAAAATTCTTCAAGAAGGTAGGTAGGTCCTCAGTCTTGATTGCTTCTTTACCTTCGAGCTCATATTTGAAGTACCTGCAGTTCCAAGAGGACTCAATAAATACAAATGATAAAATTCAATCTCAACTACCAAATGATTTGACAACCTCTTTGAAAGGATACCAACTACAAAGTATTTTTTCTAAATTCTCAATTTGAGATGGAAAATTTTAACTTCAAAGTCTGCAAGAGACAAGAACTAGAGGGGTCCTTCAGCAACGTCCTTGAGGTAGCTCGGATCCGAGCTAAGTCTTGGAGGTAGGTGAAGGACCCCCCTAGTTTTTGATATCCTACATGATTTTTTGATTTCCACAAAAAAAAAATTTGGTGATCACATGCAAGAATGGACTTTTCATTCCTCATAATTCACTATAAAATCGCAGTTTTACATGAAAAAAAATTATACTTTGAGACTTCAAGTTCTGCAATGGGCAAGAACTAGGGGGGTCCCTCATCATCCTCCTCAATATAGCTCGGATCCGAGCTATGTCGAGGAGGATGCTCAAGGACCCCCCTACTTTTTCATTTCCTACTTCAATTCAAGATTTTTTTGAAATTTTTTTTTTTTGCCCCAATGCAAAGATTGACTTATAGGACATTCAATAACAATAATGTCAAACATGAGCTATGATTTTTAGAGACTCACCGGAAAAGAACCCTTCTTACTGCCTGCTTTGATCCCTCAAAGGTGTTGAAGTTATCGCTTTTCTTGAAGTAGTTAGCTCCACGAAGATGAGCTAGAAATCCTTGATCCCAGATCTTAGTTCTCCAACCTTCCAAATAGTCAAGGAGAGTCTCTGGTTTCTGTGGAACGTTCATATCTATAGGTATGTTGTCATGCCTCACAACACCCTCAAAAATATCCACCACTGCATCCTCAATCTGGATCAAAGAAAAAAGAATTACAATTTACATGATTCAAAGTACTATGCCTCATGAATAGAAAATTCAAATTATTATAAATATCAAATGCAAAAATTGTTAAACTTGAAAACAAACTTCAAGTAAGTTACTTATCCCAGCATACCAAACACAACGGTTTAGAAATGGTCCAAGTAGTAGCTTAGACATTGGCCTAGGTGGGAAACGCCTTGCATCACGTGAGGGAATAGAAGAGTTCCACCACTGCAAGAATTTGATCTTGTGAGCTGCCGTTGTATTGCACGTTGCAACTATTTGGAGTTTCTCCAGAGTCATCTCGGGAACCTCATTTGTAGTCCAATGTTTCTCAACCTGAAAAAAATGATGTGAGATTCACACTTCTAATTTTCAAGGTATAAACCATTTGCTTAATTTTTTGAAGTATGCAAAGTAGTTACCTCTTTCAAAAAGTCGGGCTCATTAGCCGGATTAGCAACGGCGGCCAATTTTGACATCTTCACATTGAGTTTCCCAGTCCTCTCATGTGCTGCAGATCTCATAGCATGAGCAAGTCCCTCCGCAGTTTTCTTTTCCTCTGGCGTGATCTCGTTGTACTTTCGTACTGCAGCATCTGCGGCTTGAGAAATCTCTTGCTGCACATTTCCAAGGCCAATCAATGTAAACAAAAGCTTTAAGAACAAAACTGAATATACTAAAATACATTGTATTGAAAAGAAGAATTTTCACAATAATTTCATACCCGAAAAACGAAGGATGTGAAGACCTCCAGTGGCATAGAATACCACGTCTTCCTCAATTTCTGTGCAGAACAGCGTTTCAGCTCAGATGGCCTCAACATTTCGTTGAAGCGCTCTATGGGTAAAAGCCCATACTTCTGAACCTTATAAAGGGTATGAACCAAATTGGTCTTCACGTGTGAGCCCTCTGTAGACCTGAAATTCAACAAGGCTTTATAAATATATGCATTTCATATTATATAAGCAAAGATGAAATAGTTTCAAAATTTTCTAAAAACATAAAACAAAACTTCAAAGACCAAACTCAAGTAAACAACTTACTTGTTAATGTCATACATGACATGCATAGCTACCTCGATTTTGCCCTTTGTGTCCAACACAATTGAGTCCACTGCATAGTGCCAAGTTATGTCCTTGGAGTGCAGCCGGGAAATATGATTCATCCATGACAGCAGGCGGTGATTCCCGTCACACACAAAGAACTTCAAGTTCTTCAAGAAACTCAATTCGGGAACAGACTGGATGTGGGCTTCAAAGATCTCATTCTTCTCTCTCCATAAAGGCCCCCATTTCTCTATCTCCTCCTCTGTGAATTTGGAGCTTTCTCCGGCTTCATTTGTGGTTGTGACGTAGAAAACTGCTGCCCCGTCGAGGTAGCCCTTTGCAAATTCGTGTTCAAGCAATTCAAGATCGCAAGACAAAGTAGGTCTTACCATGGGCATCGCTACCATCCGGCACAAGGGAATTTGAAGCCGAAACAGATGATCAGGCTTCATCCTCAAGCCTGCAATGGTATTCACAGAGTCTACCTTGTGATATTGGCGGAGGTCATCCTCCAACAGGTCCTTGTCATCTTCATCCATGAATTCCTCCACCACGTCTTCACTTGTGACTCCTCTCCTCGCTTCACCACCAATGGGGGGTTGACTTGTAACATCCATGTTTTGGGTTTCCATGATAGTTTCTTCTTGGGAAAGAACTACTGGAGACACTTCCATTTGCAATAATAAAACACCCATAAATGTATGACCACAAGCCTACCTTTATAACACAAAAATGCAAAGAAAAATTCAAGTTGAATTGAGAGATAAACTTTCATAAGATATAGTACATAAGTAAAACATTAATTTTGAAATATGTAAGGCTTTATAGTGCCATTTGAATATAAAACTTTTTGGAAGAACAGAACCTAGTCAATCTCTACATCTTCCTCAGAATCTGAGTTGAGGTGAATGAAGACTGGAACCTGTGGACCTATAGGACCATTGCAAGCACAAGTACATGTCTCTTGCAGTGGTGGACCATCAACAGTGATGGAGACCTGCGACTCAGAGCTATACTCAGTCTCTGAGCTCTCTGAAGACAAACACCTAAATCCCTTTCTTCTAGCAATCTCAGCAAGCCTCAAGGCATGCCTTCGCCTTCCCGCATTTGGGTCACTGACACGACTAAGCACAGAGCTCTGGAAAGCATCTACCGCACGCTCAGCGGCATCCATGACATCTCCAAAACTTACCAAGTCTGGTCCTCCTGCCTCCCCTTTATCACTAGAGACCTCCTTACTTGGGCGCCTTGATGTAGGAGTCTGCGAGGGTCCTGCTTCATGAACAATAGAGCCTCTTGGGGGCTCTACTACAGGTGAAGATGAGCCTGCACCATCACCTCTCTGTTTGAAAAAAAAATACAGAATAATACCTCATATTAGCTTCCACTACCAGAAGAGAGAAGTATGCAAAGAATTTTGATTGAAATTTTTTTTTAACCCTAAACAAAGGTTTTGCAATGGCAAATAATGAATTGCGAAATTGAACCCTCCTAAAATATAAACTTTGAGGTCTTATCAAACAAAAAACTCTAGAGGATATAAGAATTTTATAAATTTTACCAATTTTTTGATTTTAAAAGAAAATTATCATAAAACTACCTAAAATTGTCTTTTTCTTTAAAAAAATCACTCCACGAAGACAAATTTTTTTGCTTGGTCAGCAAAGTGGGGGGTCCGGCCACGTCATGGCTGACTAGGCTCGGATCCGAGCCTAGTCAGACGTGACGTGGCCGGACCCCCCACTTTGCTGACCAAGCAAAAAAATTCCAGTTGGGCCAGAAAGTGACGGGGTCTGGCCACGTCTCTGTTGACTAGGCTCGGATCCGAGCCTAGTCAGCAAGGATGTAGCCGGACCCCGCCACTTTCTGGCCCGACTGAGAAAGAGGCGCCGCAGCCTGTCGTCAACTTCGAAAACAAATTTCGGATACAAATTTCGGAAACAAATTTCGGAAACAAAAACTGATTTGCACAATAGCGGAATTCGGAAGCAAGAATCTAACACAAAGATTCTGGAGCAAGTACAACCTAAATCTTGAACTAAGGGGGTTCAGGTGAATTCGGTAGGACCTAGCTCGGATCCGAGGTAGGTCAGACTGCATTTGTCTGGACCCCCTCGCATTTGAGCATTCGGGAGAATTTGAGAAGCACGGTTGGATCTGGAAAGAATCTCGAGCAGGCAAGAATCTTGAGCAGGCATCGCGTGGAAAGAATCTCGAGCAGGCTTTCGGACTGATCTCGAAGAAACTCCGAACTACTTCGAAACATGGGGGTCCTGCCAAGGTTGAGCAGTTCTAGCTCGGATCCGAGCTACAACAAGCCAGACTGCCGAAGACCCCCTCAATGAATGGAAATTTTGATTTCAAGGAAGCAAAAGTCCAGAATCGCTTGGACAGTTCTCAAGCAGACACTCACACACGAGAAAGAATAACTCGGAACGCTTGCAAACCAGGGGATCCTCATGTACTTGATCTATACTACCTCGGATCCGAGCTAAAGGAAGGCAGACTAACGAAGACCCCCTCACTTCTTGAAAACTCTGATTTCGTATGCAAGACTTCTAGATTCGGTTGATAGCTTGATCTCAAGAAATCAGGACTTCACAGTACCCAAAACCCTCGTTCAACATGCCTTGTTGAGGGCATCCCAAGTTGGGAATCTAAATCTGTAAACATTAACAAGGCCACAACGCAGAGCCTGAGACTGAGAAACAAAAAACGAAAAGAAAAGAAGTGTGTACCTGCTCTGTCATTTGAATCTTGTTTCGTGGAGTTGGCGGATCTCCAGCGCCATCCCTTGCGCGACTCCGTGTAGATCTCCTCATGATGGTCTCCTGCTGGTCCAACAATATTGAAGATAAGAACCTCAAATAGCAAGTAGGAGAAAGAGAGACGGACATTGTGAGATCGAGAAGTGAAGGCACCGAGGGAAACAGCCGCGCCGCCATAACTTGCGGCTTTCTCCGCATTCCAAGCTCAGCCAGTCTTAAAAGTGGATTCGGTGGAGAGACACAAGCAAGTCCAGATTCATCTGCATGCCGAAGTGCAGGGGTGCAGGCGCGCGGAGAAGTGGAATCGGCGCCGGAAAAAGAAAAGGGAATTGTCAATCAGAATTCGGGATCAGACTCCACTGCGATCATCTGCCGTTCCGGTGTGGTCCGCCACGTCGGGTCCTGGCTTGCGTGGCTGAAGGCGCCACGTGTCAGTCTCTGATTCGGAGATTTTGGCGTAGACAAGTCCAGCTCAGATCCCGGTCGACTGACACGTGGCACAATGTTATTCGTGAAAAGATATTTTCTCTTGCTTTTTTTTAAAATTAATTTAACGGCCTTGAACACATAGACTGAACTTTGAGGTATAAAGAATGGAAAGGAGAATCTTATTCTTATACGAGATTATTATTTATTTCCAACGTAATGCTGGAAAGAAAATATTATTATTGTATTAGGATTCTAACTTTAGAGATTTTCTTATTTAGGAGATGATATGTGGAAAGACAAGGAAGAAAGTAAAGAGCCAGCAAAGCATAGAATGTTCTTCAATTTAGAGAGGCCTATTTTAAAAGAGCATAGATTTAGTACGGAAAAACAATGTCACTCAAATAGTTTTGAAAAGGATCATATAATTTTAATTTGTAGTTTTGATGCTTAAAGTGTTTAGGGTTTCTAAGTTTAAGGTTGTTTCTTAATTTGAAAGGAAAGCCCATTGATGTGTTGAATACCAAAGAATTAAACTATGCAAAAGAATTGGAAAACAAGAGTGTGGTGTCAAGTACTTCATAGCATTCTCAAAACTTTGGAATGATTTCAAAAGTTTCCATCTATAGTTTCGAGCAACTATGGACATAGATTTAGTATTTGCCTTCAAATATGATAGAGCGGTAATATCAAATGTTTCTTCTCTCACATTGACTGTTCTCATTCTGTACTTCTTGAAAATGGAATTACGAACGAAGAGTGGGATTACTATTAACAGTATCATGTTTCTCCTATATTGGAAGCTCATCTATCAATGACACTCAATCATGTTACTTTTAAACTTGGACTATACCTAGCCTACCAAATGATGGTCATCTTTCCCATTGCGTGGACAGGGGATGGCTATGTGGATCACGATCCTTTTCATCGTATTGAATTCTATTCACTAGAAGTCTAGAACTGAAATAAAAACTTAGAGTACTTCAACATTACAGAATCTGTGTAGCCGTTTCATCAGTAGTGCAAAACTAAGGGAGGAGACAAGAAGTGGAGTTTCTAAAGAGTCTTACATTTTCGGAGTCTAGCGCCCTCGTTTCTTGCTGAATACTTGTGTTGTCCACAACCGTCTCCTCCACTTCCTCTGTGTTGTCAATCGGAGCATCACCCTCCCCGGCAGTACTCCCTGTTTCGAAACGCAAAGTTCGACGAAGATCTCCGGCTCTGGGTTGGGTAGTTTTCGGTGCTAACCTACTTCCTTTCTTCATTCTAGCACTCTTCAAAGCCTTAGAAGATGAGAAATAGAGAGACCTACGGCGCTTCCGTGTTCTCCGTTGTTGCAAACTAACAAGAGGAAGTGTCCTATCTTCTACGAGCATGAAGTGAGAAGCAAAAATATGGCTAGCTATCAATCACTCGTGCAACTTGTAAAGAAAAGTAGAAGAAGAACTGTGAAGACGCTTGGTGGTGCCTCCCTCTTATGGCATAGTAGAGAATTCCAGTGAATTCGTCACATCAGGGTGACTTCAATGGAGGAGCGTGGGAGTATGCCGCCACATGTGTGAAGGGACCTGGTTGTAGGGGCGCCGCCCAAATCCAATTGAAAGATGCAGCGGTGGCCGTCTTTTTATTGTCAGGGTCTTTAAATCGCCGCATCCTTGCAATTCAAAGTTCTTCCGCGTGAGCTTCTATGAGCTCTGTCCTGTCAGATATTGAAGTAAAATTCCTGCAGTATTTTGCCGGCGTTATGAAATCGATCACATTTGAAAAATACAAATCAATAATCGGATTCCAGACGCCATTTTAGGCGTACTGCTACGCAATTAATCAGATGTGTCTAGCCTTCTCTAATGAATACTTTATCGTACAAAAGTGCCTATGCTAGGCAGGAACGTCTTCCTATTAGGCTAATTGATTTTATTATGTATTCTACTTTGAGCTGTAGTGAGATCATGGTCATTATTGAAATTTTAAAAAATTCGGCGGACATTCATACAGGAATAGTGAATATATATCAGAGAAGGGGAGAACATGGTAAAGCTCTAATGAAGTGGTAGTTGTATTCCCTCTTACCTGATTAGCTATGTAGATTTCATTGTCTTCTCTTTCTTCTTCAATCCCTTTGCAAGGTTCCACGATGGCTTCCATTCGAGTAGAGGGGTATGCGGTTCCTATTGTGTTTCCGATAGTAGATGGTGGATGTGCTAGAGTAGCGAGCCACCTTCTCCATGTTCGATTTAAATTCCTAGAATGCTCTGTATATGTTGAGGAAGAAAAAATATCAGAATCAGGTGAAGTTTATCAGTCTGTTCCTATTGACATGTCTATAGAAGATGGATCATGTTGCTGGTACCTTCCTCCAGGAAACTACAGAGCATATGGGCTTCCATTGTCTGCACTGAGTGCATCTACTGAAATCCTCAGTCGCCAATCAGACAATTCCACTGTAGATATGCCAAAACCACCACATGCCGTTGCACTTAGCCCACCTGTACATGCTTTACCAATGAATGAGATGCGTACACTACTTCGTAAGGTGAAAGTAGAGAGATTAGATACTATCATAGAGTTGTCTTCCGATTCCGAAAGAGAGCCTGTACATTGCAAGTCCAAAAAGCCTCAGGCTTTTGTTCCCCTCGAATCGTGCAAGATGGAAAGAGTAGAATCATTTTCCGATGCTCCATCTAGAAGTCCCTCAACTTCGTCACTTCCACTTCCTCTTGTACACCCGTATGTAGGAGGGAGAGAAAGCATTATGGAATGTTTGAAGAGACTCGCTACAATGCGCCGGTCTCGCAACGAACTGTCGACAATGAATCTGGATACTCTGAAGCACCTTCAAGTTCCATACCTTCCAGCAGTATTTGATGGAGATGTCATCTTTGAACTGCCCCCGTGTCGCTCATCTTCTTCCTCGACAGGTGCCCGAAACTTGGAGGGAATGGACAAGCGGTACGACGGACATCCGTGGTGCAAGCTCATGACAACTAACATCCACAACTCTGACAACTTGAAATTTCGTAAGTCGTATTGTGCTGGCCATCTCAGTTGTGAAAATCCAAATTGTGATTATTTGAAGAGAGCTTCTAAGAAAAATGAAACAGAGTGGACTGGCTATACTGTGTTTCCTTTTAGTCCGGGGGAGTGTCCACCAGCAGATTCAACTCTAGTATGCAAAGTCTGCAAAACTTCACCATCCTGTCTTAGCGAATGCAAGACTAGGATTTACTATGCATATGCTGATAACCCAGAACTTAGTAGGGCTGCAATTCACTTTGGAAAGCACGAGCACCTTGTTGCTAAGGGGATGTATAGGGATTCCGCGGAAAAAATTTGCGGACTCATAGCAGAGCAAGTGGAAAAGACACCCATGGCCACGAACTCTGCTATTGCTCTTTCTGCTAGTAAAGAGTTCTTAACGAGCTACTTGTTTCACAATGGAGAGGGCGAGAAAAAGATGTTGAGGGAGGAAGAAATGGAGGAGGTCATGGATCGCTTTCAATACCTAAGTAGTCCAAGTATTCGCAATGTTATTTCTTCTTTCCGTTCTAACAACCGAGGAGGAGTGATCGACAACATTTTGACTATGAAGAGAGAGTCCAAGTTCGAATTCATACACGACAGTGTCTTCCCTGGGCAAGGGAAGGAGAAGGTATACATCTTCAAGATGCTTACTGAAGGCCCAGGGAGTGGGGTGGACCTCGTCAAGCGCATGCAAGAAGGAGGTGATCTTCAGAATGCTTGGTTGATGTTTGACCACGTGAAGCGCGTGAAGGACTGGACCACAATGGCTTGCCACGTGTATGATACTCAGTACAAAAAGGTGATGATCATTGCAATATGCGATATGCAATCCGAAGACACCGAGATTCAAGTACAGTTCTGGAGAAGCTTGAATATGGTAATGCATTCACATGGGGTGACTAATCCAAACTTCAAGGGATTTATGGCGGATAGTGCCATGGCCAATTGGAATGCGGTACGCATTGTGTACGGAAGCGGTTCTGCCAATGTTGCCATGGAGAATCGAGAAAGAACATGTTTGCTGCATTGGAGTACCTCTCTCCATAAGCATACACAGAAGTACATCAAAGAAGCATTCCATCAACAACACATGTCATTGTGCAAGCAGTACAAGGACTCCAAGAATATGGACCAAGCAGAGATACGGTACCTAGCCATCCGGTCATGGTGGCTATCATCTGGAGCTGCCAATGAAGATGCACTTCATCACTTGGACCATTGGCTAGCTTTTTGGCATTTTCGTTACCGGCAATGGGGAGGCTTCATGGACATGGTATGTTTAATCAATAATTGCAATTTGTATATGAATTTGAAGTTTGAATTTACATTCTCTAATACAAAGTTCACTTCAATGTAAAATCTGATCTCTGTTGAAGTGGAAGTGTAATTTTCTTTTCGAGTTTTTTTTAAAATTTTTTTTAAAATTTTGTACTTCAAGATATGGAAAATAAGGGGGTCCGGGTAATACTCAATCTACATGCCTCGGATCCGACGGTTAACATCCGAGTATCAGCATAACCCCCTCAATTTTATTCCTAACCTCAAAAAATGAACATCAGTAGGTATGCAATTCAAATATATTTGTCTATGTAGACTAGATTTTTTTTGAATTAGTCTGATTTTTAGGAATTCAATACGGATATATCTTTCTACAATGAGAAGTCCTTAGAAGTCGTAATTACTATTGAAATGTGTATTCAATAGTGACCCTAATATTACAATCTAGAAGTTTGTTGTCTTTGGACTATAAATTTCTAACTATTTTGGTGAATTTTTGTTCATTTGTAGAAGCTGAATCTTGAAGAGATGTTGGACTTACCATCGTGCAATCTATCTGAAACGGTGCATAACAAGTGGCTACAAATGTCTGGAAAGCGAGGGAACAACTTGTTTGATGCAACATGTGATGACAGTATCCGTGCTTGGATGCAAATGACAAACTATCGTGCCTATTTGAGAGGTCATGCATCAGGATCAGGGCCGTCTAAGGGTGAGTTGAAGCTCAGAGCTGCTAGAAGGAGCGGGGATCCCAAAAAAATTGCAGATGCTTTGAATGAATTGCCTGGTTCAGAAGGTGTTGGAACTAGAGTACCGCACTTGGAGGGAGAAGAAATATTTGGGAGTATGAAGAGGAAGTTGGATGTGCCCATTGGCGATGCAGGAGATTCACATAGACCGGACAAAGTGAACTTTTCTCAACCCCGTGTTCGAACAAGGTCCACAACAACTTCTTCACCTTCTTTGCAAAATAAGGGTAAAGAATTAGAAGATTCTACTGTAGGACATGTTACGATTGCATTTGAAAGTGATTGCGACATATCTAAGTGGCATATAGCAAGGATTAGCCACAAATCCAACGCAAGATGTCAAGCTCAACAACAGAGATCCAGCATAAAGTGCACGTCAAAAATTGCGAGAGGAAAGAAGGGAACTCCAGCTCCTACCTATCGTGGACGAAAAGAGGAATATGGCAGTAAGCGAGAGGTTGTGGCAGATTTCTGGTTTTGTTGGGACGACATTGAGCGATGTGTGAAAGGTACAAAGCGGAAGTAGGTAATTGATTGGCCACAGGTCCCGGAGGTATGGCCTGTTTTGAGTGGAACCAATCTCAACCGTGAAGAGACTTTACTCTTGCAGCATGCGGGATTCCACCTCCAAGTACGTCCAACATTATCACCACGGCGATTGTTCAGCATGTCAAAGATTTTCACCACTGTTTTCTATGACGAACCTTCACCAAAGAACCCAGACACGTATCCTACAGTCAGGAACAATCGAACCATTCGAAGGACGGTAAATGCACCAACTACAGAGCAACGGAATAAATGGGAAAGTGCAGGGAATGTCAGAGGACAAATTTTGGAGGTCACATTACTCCCTTTTCCTGGACTTGGTGCAATTGTGGTACTTGAGACAGGGTCAGATTCTAACAGGAATGCATATCGAGTTACACTAGGAATGTTCCCAACGTGCACATGTCCAGATTTTGTGAATATGGCTGTTTCAGCTATTGGTGGTCGTCAACAGTACGTGAATTGCAAGCACTTGTACTATTTGTATAGGTACTTTTGCAAGATGGATGTCCACGAAGACAAATTCATTCATGCACCAAGTTATAGCTTCAATGAGTTGAAGCTACTTCTACTCTGAGCGGGAATTATTGCAATTCCAGAATAGGCATGGCTAGATATGTTTATGTACTTCAATTGCATTTATAAATATATATTATGATTGCCATTTGGAGTGAATTCTCTCGTATTACAGAAGTATTCAAAACTATTAATGCATTCACAAAGTGTCACAGAATGTTTTATCAAAAAAATTTGTTGAATTAAATTGAGATGCATGAATACAACATTTTTTCTTATAAATCCCTTGCTAGTTTTGTAGATAATGGATAAACTACATGCTGAAAATTTTCCCCTAAACCTTGAAAGGCCTCATCCCTTAGCGAATAAAAGTTAAACTCAAAAATATAACATTTCACCTAAACCACGGTTATAGGTGACACGGTCATAGGTCATATTTTCACTATTTTCCATTAAAAAACCAACTTTTCAACCAAAAAAATTGGAAAAAAAAAAAATTTCAAAAAATTTTCAATTTTTTTGGTTTCCAGGCTCACAGGCTCACAGGCTCCACGCTCGCAGCTCACAGGCTCACCGCTCCAAGCTCGCACGCTAGCGTCGTTGTATAGAAATAGAGTTCGGAAGGATAGCATATTTTTCTAGAATTTTATTACGCAAAGCATAATTATAATTGTGAATTTTTTAGTAGAAGATTCTTTTTGACCTATAAATGGTTATATAGACCTCACTATTTCTAACCATAGGCTGATTGCAAATCGACCAAGTGCTAATTGAATTTATGAGAGCTTTACAACCAATCCTAATGTGCCACAATTGCTCCAAGAGGTGCACCACAACTTCATGGAAAGGAAGCAAACTATAGATTGGAAATGGAGGATGATCGGAAATGGGTTGGGCTACCTTAATGAAACTTTGGATTGCCTTTATCAAATCCAGGTGGATTGGCCCCCTTGCTTGGCCTTACCATGTTTTACCAAAGGTGCAATCAAAACAAAAAGCCCCCTAGTTTGGGTTGTGATCACCCCAACTTTCTTCATCCCTAGCTAATTTGCGATCTATAATCACAAATATGAATTCAAAATTTGTAAAAAGAAATTTGTGTGAAAAAAAAATTACAACATTTTACCCAAGTGGCCGAGCGAGGGGGTCAATTCTTTCTGTCCCTTTATCAATGGTCAGTGATGGAAAAAGTGAGAAGTAACTTAACATGCACCTTGAATGATTAGATGTTGGTGTGAAGTGCAATATTGTCAGTATGACGAATGTTTTATACTGCCCATCCTGTTGTTAGTGTTTCATCTAAGGTAGAGGAACCTATTTCTGACTAGGGACCCATGTCGAATGTGTAGCTCTTTCCTATCAAGGCTAGAACATATTAAAGATTAAATTGTGATTTTTCCTTCTTTTAAGGTTGGGTCCAATAAGATCATCTCACATATCTCCAAGTAATGAGCACAATAGTAGGAAGTAATGAGTCGGAAGGTATCTAGTCTATGAGTGGAGTTGGAAGAGTCTAGATGTTGGTTGATTAGTTTGGAGAACTTTTTGGCTCCCAAAAATCATAGTACTTCCAATTTTGGGAATAAAATTTTGAAAAATTTGCAATCCCCATATTTCCTATCCTCCTCCATGGAATTTTTTTAACTTTCTTCATATTGCTCACGATTTGCTTGAAAATTGCTTAAATAAGTGATTGACTACAAGTAATTATATCTTATTTCTATCACATGTAGTAGACTTACACTACAATGATGAGGTGGGAGCATCCAAAAACGTCAATATAAGAAATTCATTATAGTTGGAGGCACCTTTGCAGGTAGGTATGGAGCTTTTGAAAACTATACCTACTTGCAAACTAAAACTCTTTGCATCTCATTAATCCAAATGGAATGATTCAAAGCTTCTCATACTTACATAAATCTAAAGAACTAGTTTCAAATTTTAATTTCTTAAAGAAAGTTTTTTGAAGAAGTTTTTTGGATTGCCTAGGTTGCCCACTAAGTAAATAAAACAACATATTATGTAATAACTTTTTAACCATGTAGTCAAAAGTTATGAAATTTTTTCAACCTTAAAGCTATTCTTTGGGCACATATTGTGTGAAAATTTCAAAGAAAAAACAATAAAAACTCCATTCATAGTGAGCTGCCCCAAATCACTTTGATGCCAAAAATGCACTTTAGGACTTTAAGGGTTAAAGTGTCCAAATTTCAAAGGTTAGGAAGTAATTGGAGAAAAGAAGGTCCTAATGTATTTATACTATTCAAATACATCCTACTAGACAAAAACAAGGCATTGTATTATTGTCTACATTAAGATTGTATGTTGACTATTGGTAGTTGTAAATAATGTTAAATATTAGATTTATTAATTATATTTGGAGTTTTTTTTAGGTTGAACAATGCAATACATAATCAAACACCTAGAGTTTTAAAAAATAAATTGATTCTTCATTTTCAAAACAACTTCAATTTATATTTTCAATCCAAAACAATATCTAAGACTCTACATTAATGACAATTACTTTCTAGATATACCTTTTTTAAATCTTTGAAATTTATGTCTTATGTTGCCAATGTTTGAGAAACTGATTAATCCTTTAGTGCCAATTCTAGACAATGAGCAAACAAGCTCCAAGAGTTTGTTTGACTAGAAAACTTTTGATTTATTCAAACCAATGCTTGCCTTTTAAAAAACAAAAATTATATGATGAATTTGATGAAAATGAGGTGTACAAAATAATTTTTTTAATAAAGATATAAGCAAAAATATGCAAAAATTCAAAGAAGGATGTAGGCACTAACTAAAGGGATTAATTGGTAGCAATGTGAAGTGTAGGCTCCCCAAAGTGCTACTTTTTACTTTTGTGCCTAATTAATACTTAGGTTCTAGAGTCAAATTTTCATTGATTTTCTTGTTGGCACCATTCAAAGAACATGACACTTGGATGTGGGATGTGAAAGAAATGAAGGAAAAATTTGATTCTAAAACAGTTTCTTACACATAGGTACACAATTGATTTTAGGGATGTAATGGAGGTCCATAAGGCACCCATCTAAGAGCTGAAAGTGAATTTTGGGGAGGTGAAACTTCTTGAATTATTTTTCAGTAAATTTTCTTGAAAGACAGGTAGAATTGACATCTAATCCAAGTTGTTTCATATTTTTTGAAGCTCTGTAGAATTAGTTATGATTTTTTGAAGTCAAAATGACATAGGGCTCTTAAACAGCTGACCCCCTCAAATGTAAATTGTTTGCACAATCCTGTAAAGATGTAAAAGCAGCATGTACAAATAATGTACATTTCAGAAGATGGTTGATTTTAGAGCCTGCGCAGTTTTTGAGCCTCCCCCCTTACACATCATGAAGACGGTGGTTTAGGGTTCAGTGGCGCATTTTGGGGTGCCCACCGTTCCACGGCAAGACCCGCAGCGCTATACTGTACCTCCCCCCACCGAATTTCGCTTCGAACATTCCTCTGATCCCAAGCAGAGATGCTTTGCAGCCAGAATCCTTGATCAAATTGTTGTACGATCCTGTCTGTTCAATTGGAATATTTCTAAGATTCTTACTGGGTTCAGGGTTCGACTATTTTCAATATCATGTCAAAATTTAGTTACTAGCAGAGGCACATTTTAGAGACCTGCCGCATCTTGGCTTTTCAGACTCTGGAAGGCAAAGCGATGATTTCGGCACCTTGGGTAGATGTCTTCGATTCTGAGATGCTACTGTACTGTAAGGCTAATGTCTCCGTCAATTTGTCGATTGCATGTCTTTGAAAGTCACAAACTCAAACAATCATGGGCCGGCTTGGCCCTTGTGACTTTCGTCACCGAAAAAAATAACAAACAAAACAAGGGTGGTTAAAGTGTCAGACTCTGTCGAGAAGAAGGTTAAGACTTGTCTGAAACACCGACATGACTATATGAAGTGTCTGGTGGAATTGAAATGGATCGTCTATCTCACAAATCGAAATCGTTGGGTATTCAATTCTCTGCTAGCTCCTGCGGGGTCACAACTAGTAATCAAGTAATGCTAAGCTTTGCAAGTCACTGTCTTTTGAAGGCAGGAAAGCTTATGGATACAGTTTACTTCGTGTTGCTGAAATCTTATCTACAAAATTGGAGACGTACAAGTTTGTCATACAGTACTTGCTTGTATATAACTGCAACAGCTCAGCCCTCCATCCCAGACGGATGTCATATTCTTTGATTCTCTGAGAAGTCCCCCCTGAGTTGAGTTGAGAACCAGAGAATCCTTCACCAAAGGCTTGCTCAAGAATCTTGTACTTATCCAAGAGAATGAGTAAGGCTTCTTGCTCCCAACTCCTTTAAGGTAAGAGGTCCTATAATGGACCATCTAAGGGCTGAAACAGAATTTCAGGGAGGTAAAACCTTTAGAAATATTTTTCAGTAAATTTTCCTTGAAAAACAAGTAGAATTGACATCTAACCCAAGTCGTTTCATATTTTTTTGAGATCTTTTGAATTAGTTATCAAATTTTGAAGTTGAAAAGGCATAAGGCTGTAAAATGGTGCCCTAGCTACAATGTACACTCGCAGTACACTGCTGAAGGCTATGAAAAAGCAACATGTACAACCACTGTACATTTAAGGTAGGGCACCATTTTAGAACCCGTTCCATTTAAGAGCCTTCTACCTTAATCTTGTTGTGACTCCCTCTATCATTAAACTCCACATAAAAAATCACTTGGCAGGGATAGAATATTCTAAAGCTACTTTAAAAAAATTTGAGTTAACTTCAAGAAAAATTGTCTAGCAAGCTACTTATGACTCAATTACATTGCTCACCACTAATATTCCTACTCTAATTGGATAAGATAACTATTAATTTTGACTCTCAATATTGAAAAACCTACCCTAATGAACTCTTATTTTCAGTGTGCACTTCCAAAACTTGACGATTAGAGGAAATTTTGAAAACTCTAGCCTATACATTAAATCTTGAAAATTTCTATAGCTTATTCATATAATGTCCAAAAAAATTACACATTGAGAGAATTTGAAAACCTCTTTCTACTATCAATGAGACCTATTGAAATAGAAAATGATAGTTTAAAATGGAAAATCAAGCACAAATGTTTATTAAGACAATTTCAAACTACATAAGAGGATTTTTGTCCGTTTAGAAAACTGCAAGTTCCCGAATGCTGGGAACGCTATGGGAACTCTGGGAATGCTGCCACATCATCATGCTGATATGGTTGAGCAACTACCACATCAGATAAGGTTATTTATTTAATTAAATTAATTAATTATTAAATTTTTTTTAAAAAAAATTCTCAATTTTTTTTAAATCAGTTTTTTGCCTTTTAAGACATTCTGAAATTCTTGAAAAAAATAAATTTTTAATTTTTTTTTTCGAAATTCAAAATTTCAGACCAGCAGGGGCTGGTCTGCAGTACTGGGAACAATTTCAGGGAACAATCCCGAAATAGTCTTCCAGAGGCCCATAAAATCCTCTTATGTGTGGATACACTGCAGAAATCTTTTACACTAAATTTTTTACTTAAAGTCTCTTAAGAAAGTCATTACCTAAAATGTTATCTCTAGGACTATACTTAAAACACACCTTTCTCTTGTAATGATATGTCAATAATATGATGCATTTGTACTACCAAAATGTGGACCTAATAAATTTATTGAATATGGACTAAAGGAAAAGTCACTTGAAAACTATCATGAAGAAGTTTAACTAGATACCTTGAATAGTGAGTCAATACTACATTGACAATGCCTCTCCTAACATGATTGCTTGTTGGCTTTAGATTGGAAGAAAGGCTTTGCAAAGACAAAAACTACAATGAGGAAGTTTGAGTAGTTGTTTTGTTTGAAAGTAAGCCAATACTATAAAGACAAACTTAAGCCTCTCATAATCATGTAGTTACTTGTCAATGTATGTTATTATATTTGATTCAACATAATCTCCAACACACAATGCATCGAGATGGTGAATTTCATTAAAATGGTGGTGTTTTTTTGACCATTTTTGGTGCATTTATATCAGTTTAATGAAATGTTATATCATTTTAATGAAATGTTGTGTCATTTTAATGAAATGTTGTGTCATTTTAATAAAATTATGCGTCATTTTTGGCATATTCAATGCCATTTTAACAAAATGTTGTGTCATTTTCATAGAATGTTGTGCCATTCAGCCATACAAGAACATCACTATAAGAAACCCGTGTTTTTTTTTGTGTCAAGAAAAACAACAGATTTGACATTGGAATGTTGTATGTGATGTTTTACTACGTCAAAACGGACATTGATTTACTTGAGTTAATTTTGACGTGCCAAAAACATGCTATGGTAATGAAAACATGACATGTTAAGCCTTGGACATAAAAAAAACACTGGTCAACGGGGGCCTCAAAATTTGCCATGTGGCTACCACCTAAGTATGAGAATGCCATCATGGAAGATTTTTCATCCATTGCCCGTCGATGATGTGGCACATGACATGGCAATGACATGGCATGCCACGTGGCAATCAAAAATTTGATGATGTGGCATCCAAATATGCTAAGGTGGCATGCCACGTCAGCACAATTTTCTACCACTTGAAAATATCAAACTATTTTTAGAGATGTCAACTAAGACATTTTCATGATTTTTGGGATGTTAGCTTAGACATCCACACATTTTATGAGATGATTTTTGAGACATCAACTTGAACATCAAGATGTTTTGCAATGTTAATTTAAATGTTGACATTTCTTAATAAATGAATATACGATTGTCTAATTTAATTCAGGTGAAAAAAATAATGTCATGTTTAACATCCTAGTAATTGAGTGCAATGCAGAACATGGTGTCAATATATATAGTCCTATCTCTCCACCATAATGCACATATGAATTTAAAAATAATCACCAAATATATATGCAATGCAAGTATAATGTTCACTAAAGCATGTCATGTCCATTGAAACATCATTTAATACACTGTACACTGCATACAAAATTCCATACATCACTTACAATATTCCATATATCATATACAATACATCATACACACACCATATATCATATTTAATACTCCATACAATTTACACATTACAATATACACCATATTTCACCTCAAAAGGCATTTGCCTTTGAGTATGTAAGGAAAAAACTGAAGCTCTTTATACATGTTCGAGGGTGGAAGGTATGACAAACCATATGGGACAATGTGCTAAAATGCAGAAATTGGGGTTACAAGTGCATTTTTAGACCAGATTTAGGCATAGTAGAACAACTTTTTTTTAAATACTTTCAACTAAGAAAAATTGGTGATTTAAGCTAAGTTTCATCTCCAAAAATTTGTTTTAGATTTCAAGTCTTTAACAAAAAGTTATGGGCAAATTTAAGAGACTGATTGGAAGGGGCAATTTCTTTGGCGTATTTTTGACATTTTCATTGACATTTTCATTGACATTAAATCTAACATTCTTTCAAAACTAGTGATGTTGTAGAAGACATGACATTCCTTGTTATATTTTTGTACATGATGTCTCAATGGACATGTTCATGTTGTTCACAACATTCAAACAAAGGCATTTGTTTTAGAATTTTATCTCTACATCCTAAAAGAGATATCTTTTTAATAAACATGAATTTCAACCTACAATTTTGAGCTTCATCTAATAATAACTATAAGTTTCTATTGCCAAAAACTTTCATCTCAAATAACAAGTGGTATGTATTTTAAAAAAGGTTGAAAAATGAATTGAAATAACACGTTTTTTTAATTCAAATAGTTATAGAGATCACATTTAGATGACTATTGCATCAACAATTAATGAAAATAAACTTTCAATATGAAGTTACATTTTAGAATGTTTTGTTGAATTTTTAAACATTTTTGTCTTATATAATATAGGGATGAAGAAGTTATTTTTATCTTTATAATGTATCTCTTTTACTTGAAAAATTCATAATTAATTATTGTAAACAAGAAAAAATGTCAACAATTCAAAACGTAAACTTTCAAAGTAGTAAAATCTATTCATATTTTTTTCAAGCATTTAAATGTACTCCTTATGTATAAGTATTTATAAGTAAATAAGTATCTATCTATATATATGTATATATATATATATATGTATCTTTATGTAAATTTACATAACATTTAAGCAATCTACCTTCTTTAAAAATATAAAAAGATTTTACAACTTTGAAAGTTTGTGTTTGGAATTATCAATATTTTTATTTGCTTAATGTAATTAGTTAAATTTTTTTGAAATACTGGAATACTTTATAGAATTAAAAGTAACACACTCGTACATTACTATGTTAGATAAAAAAATTGTTATAAACAAGAATGAAAAATTGCAAAAAATTACTCTCTATTAAAAATCAATTGCAAAATAATTATGAAAAAAGAGAACAATGGGGAATTTTCTTTATCTTGTTGAAGACTCATATAGTCCTAAGAAGTGGCACTCTCTTACATTTTGCATACACCTATAGTAATGACTTATTTAAAAGGGGACTACTTACCTTGCAAAATTCATGAAAAGACATAGTATTTTTTTATTAAAGATAAATGTAGGTGTTTAATTAATTGCATCATATTAGTAATTGTAATTTTTTTGGTGGTCATTTTAAAATAGAATATATTATTTATCTCCTAAAAGACCATTTTACTTTGAGGGACAAATGGAATTTTGGGCAAGTAGTCAGGTACCTATGAGTTCAAATTTTATCTTGATTTCTTTCTTTTAAATCTTGAAGATAGAAATATTTATTGTCTTATGGAAATACAATTTTTTTCAATTGATGCCTAGGAACAAAATTTATACCCAAAATCACTCAAAATAAGGGAGATCAGGCAACAAAACAAATTTTCAAAATTTTAGTTTTAAAAGAAAAAACTTGTAGAATTCAATTTTGAATGAAATTTTTACTATTTTTCAAAAAAAAATTGCCACATGGTTATTTTTCTTTCTAGAACAATCCCACCATTGGGATTAGTGTATTTTAATTCCACCATCAATATATTAATTATTTAACTTTTCCCTCTATTTCATACCTACTTCTATACAACAATTTTTTTAAGAATAAAAATTAAGGTTTTTTGTACTTTTTTTCCCCAAGAGTCTCAACTCAATTATACACTTCAAAGATTTAACCCCTAAAGGACCAAGGCCTTTTTTCTGTCAAAAACCTCTCAAAACTGTCATTTCTGTTGCATTCATCCAAGAAAACAAAAAATATATTTTTTTAAGAATCTAATCGTAGGATATTGTACTTAACTTGATTGGGATCAAGTGGTTAAAATTTCATGAAGTTTGACCGTACAGATTGGAAGATATGAGCATTCAAAGTTGGAAATACAAGTTTTTTTGAACTGTGGTTTGCAATTTCAGATGACTTTGATTGGAATTTGTATTAAAAAATTGGACTATAGACTTTGAATTTATAATTTTTTGTGTTAAGAAATTGAGTTGAGAGTCTAGGAAAAAAATTTCACACAAAAAACACGTGATTTTCATTCTTTAAAAAATTGTTAAGTAGATGTAGGTCCAAGATTGAAAGAAAAACTAAATGGTTAATAACTCTAAGATGGGATTGAAATACAATAATTCCAATGGTGAGATTGTTTTAGAAAGTAAACATAACCTTGTCCAACAATTTTTTTTGAAAAATTGTGAAAATTGCATTCAAAAATGAATCCTATAAGTTATTTTTTCAAGAAATTGTTTAAATTGCCCGAAAAACAAGATTGTCCATAACTTTCTCATTATAAGTCCAAATAGAGTGAATCAAAGCTTCACATGTAGGCAAAAATATATTATTTTAGAAAAAAAAAATCAAAAAAATTAAATTTTGACTTTTTGCAAAAAAAAAATTCTGCCTGCTGAATGAAAATTTGGGCTTTTTGTGGTATAACTTTTGCTCCTGGTCACCAATTGAAATAAAAATTACATTCCCATGAAGCTAATCAGTTTTCCTATCTCATGAGCAAGTTTCAAAAATATTCATTAAAAATTGAGGTCTATGGAACCTGCCCGAACTCCAAATTGTCCCCCGAGGGGACAATGGTCCTTTAGGGTTAAAGCTCAAAACTCTATAGTGCAAAAAACTAAAGTTAAGAAGGCTCAAAGTTAGAAAATCCAATCCCTCAATGTGCTAAAAAACTTGTTTTTTTCACTTTAAATGTAAAGATCTTGCAATCTATATTGTCAAAAATTTTGAAATTTTTTCCACACACTTTCATAGTAGTTAGGTATAAGATACTATAGTTAGATTTGTAGAAAAAATAGTTTTCAAATTTTTATACTCATTGCTATAGAAATAGAAATTTTTACTTATTTTTTCACAAAAATAAGACCTTTATCCTTTAGGGATTATACCTCATTATTTTCCCATAGACCCTAATCTTTTCTTACACCCCATTTTTTTTCCCTTAGATACTAAATTTTAAATTATTTTTTACATATATCATATGTACCTTAAAATGAAGTATTCTATATGGAATATGGGCAAAATTTTATGACAAATCACCCCATTCATGAATACATTTAAAGCTTCATATTGTAACCTATAACCTTTTTTTTAGTTATTCATATTTGTATATACTATTTCATATGTACTCTTCACATAATTTATAGTATTATGTCCAATTCTATAGTATATATAATCTTGCATGTTTCACAATTTTAAAGCACCTTATGATAAATATAATTTGCTTATAAATTTTACATGCAATGAATATATTAAACCTTATACTTTATTACACATTGTTCTTACACTAGAAGAAATTTGTCAAAAACTGTGTTTTTTCCAACATAACCATGTCAAGTGGGTTATGTTGAAAACTACGTTGCAAACGCAGTGAAAATGGAGAAAAAACGTAGATTTGCATTTTTTTGTGTTTTTACTGCGTTTACAATGCAGTTTTCAACACAACCCACTTGACATGGTTATGTTGGAAAAAACGCAATTTTTGACAATTTTCTTTTAGTGTTATGTTTTTCAACAATGCTTCCGCCCAAACTTTCCAAGTTGTAGTCAATTGTCGATTCTAAGAGAAGGAAGAAATATAAAATGTTATAATTTTAGTAAGGGAAATTTAGTCAATTGTGAGACTAAGAAATATTGCAAGTCTTAATTTTTTGAATAAAAAATCTATTCCACCCTCATTATAAAGAGAATGTGTCTTAGTCTTGTAAAGATATATCCTATTGTAAAGACAAGAAAGAAATGAATGTTGGTGTTTTCTAAAGGAAAAGCCAAACTCCAATAATGAAAAGATTATTTGGTACCCCTTATTTTTCTTAAAGAAAAGGTCAATTACCCTAGCAATTGCCTTAAAAAAGGAAAAAATATAGGTGTTATTATATTCACTTGAAGAAATTAATTACTTTATGTATTGAAATTTTAAAAAAGGCATGTATGTTTTTAATCTTGTCAATTAAAGTTATTGCATATAAAAAAAATGTAGGTGTTACTAATACTCATGCATAATTTATAAAAAGAAAAATGGATGTTTAGATTTGTGAAGAGACAATATTGAACTTCAAATAGTGAAAAGAATATGAATTGTGTGCTTATTAATTTGAAGAGAATTTTCTATTGTCATAAAGGAAGAAATTGAAATTCTCCAATCTTATATAGAAGAAAATACTTACCTTTGATTTTTTTAAATATGGATGTTCTTATTAGTACAAGAAAAATATGCAATTGTAATTAATAGTGCAAAAAATACAAACTATGTTGTTCTTCTTCTTTAGAGCCCTTGCATGCAATTATAGTAAAAAAGAAAAAGAAAATGGGGTTACTCTATCTTGTAATAAAAGAAATACTCGACCACAATAATACAAAATATAAGTGTCCCAGATTCCCTAAAGACAATATTCAATTGAAATAATGCCATGAATAAATTAAATTTTTTTAAATTTTTACCAAAAAATATTCTAATTTGAATAATGAAAAACATGGATGTTCTTTTCCTTACTAAGAAAATATTGTAATTGAAATTATAAGGAAAAATGTTTTTAATAAGTAAAAAATATGCTCAACAAAAAAAAAAATACGGATGTTCTCAACTTATGAAAGCCCTTGTTGATGATCATGTTATAGTCACGCTTACATCAAAAAAAGATGTCTCCAATAGCTTATATAAGGTTTGTTTGTCCTTTTTGATGTTATGTATTGCACAGTATATAACATATGTTTTGATATTACAATTGCAAATAGTAAATAACGATTTTGCTGAAAGTGATGTCTTTAAAAACATCTTTATGTCTAGTATGAGGTTTAAAAAAACATCCAAAGTTGTAACATAGGTCTTTCATGGTTGCTGACGTGGCATGCCACGTCAGCATAATGTGTCCATGTCACATAATTTCCATGTCATCGGGCCACATTAGATGCCACGTCATATAATTTTCCACACCACCTGCCCGTTTTCTTCTTTTTTAACCCGGTCAGTCATTTTACCTCTGACCGAACTAATATTTTGTTAATTACTTTAATTAAGTTTGACCAACAATGATGACGTGGCTATGAATGTTTTCTTAGATGATCTTAAAAACATCTTTATGTTGACAACCATGTTTTAAACTACATCATTGTTTTGAATAACACCAATTTGTTGTGGCTATAATTTAGCATGTTTTTTACAACATCTAATTAAATCCTCTCTATTTTTAGCCTTCACTCATCGGACATCCCAATGTTCTATAAAACACATAATGATTTTTTTAACGTGTTATGTTTTTGGCCTGACACCAAAAAAAACACGGGTTTCTTATAGTGCATAATCAACAAAATCACTCGGCGCACGGCACATGCATCCAACGTTGTTGGTGAGCGCGTACACCAGCCGCGTATTCCACAAGAGAGAAAACCTCCTCAAGAACATGAATTCTACACTCGCACATTACAAGAACATTCGCCCGAATCCTACAGATTTATACAGATTTGTTTGTGTTGCTTTAAATGACTTGATTTAGAAATGAATTGACCAACTGCATCATAATTCACTAACGCACGACGCACCTTGAAGGTGTTGACGAGCGTCTCGCAAGCGTGATCCATGAGATCGAGCTAGTGAATACCTCAACATCACTCTGTACTTGCACATGGAATACTCCGGGGGAATAGAATTGCAAGAAAACGCACCTTGATTTAGCATATTCATTTCTGTTGCTTTGGACAACCTGATGCAGAATTGAAATAATCCACCCACCATGTCACTGGCACACGACAGATCGACCCCATGGGGATGGTAAGTCCACTGATCACCGTCCGCGTATAATTAATCCATGAGAGTGAATACCTCCACAACATTCTGTACTAGTACACAGACTATAATTGCAAGAAAATGCACCGTCAATCCCTGATCTATCAGATTTCATTATGTCGCTTCGGATGACTTTATTCAGAAATAATCAACAATCAACCTATTGCATGCATCAATCACTGACGTGCGCACGGCATATCCCACACCCCATGTGTTTGGTGAGCCCACCGTCCTCGTAATCCACGAGAGTGGCCAGATACATCGTTAACCTCATTCTGCACTAGCTCATAAATTAACACCGATGGAATACAATTGCAAGGAAATGCACACGCCCTGATTTCAATTACAGATCTATACTATTCATTTATCAATGCTTCGGACGACTAGCATGGGTTTGGACCCAATCCATCCATCACTGGAGCACGTCGCACCCGTTAGGGTTGACGAGCTTCTCGTCCGCGTAACCGTAGAGAGTGAGCCCGGCCTGCCCAGTCGCGCACGGCCCATTCACCACCCCAATGCTCAGCACCCCAACCTCCGCCAGCAAGCTTTCCAAGACGCCTGCTTCTCCACTTGTAGAGTCGATGTAGAGCGCGTTGTTCACCTGGAACTGCAGCGGCCCCTCCACGTCCACCGGCAATGTCGCGCTCGCTCCAGGCACCAACGCGGTGGACTAGGGCGTGCCGGACGGGTGCACCCCGATGGTCATGTTCAGAGTCTCCGTCAAGTTGCTTACGAATGTCACATTCACGAAGCTCATCGGAGAGACGGCCTTGGGAGTCGTGGACCATGTTCGCGCTCGGGCCTCGGCTTGGGCACTGGGAGTTGTCGATGCAAAGAGCACCAGGAGTAGCGACGCGGCGAGAGCGAGACTAGTGGATTGGGAGCCCGAGTTGTTAGAAATCTAGGAAGCAGTAGAAACTTGAATGTAATATAATTATATATATAAACATAAGAGGATTTCTGGGCCCCCAAGAGACCGTTTCAGGGGTGTTCCCCGAAATTGTTCCCACTGCTGCAGACCAGCACCCTGCTGGTCTGAATTTTTGAATTTTGAAAAAAAAAAATTAAAATTTTTTTTTTTCCAAAAACCTTCAGAATGTATTAAAGAGAGAAAAAACGATTTAAAAAAATATTTTTTTTTTCAAAAAAATATTTTAAAAATATTTAATATTTAATAAAAATTAATAAAAAAATATTTTTTCTGACGTGGCAGTCGCTCGACCACATCAGCATCGCGTTCCCAGAGTTCCCAATGCGTTCCCAGCGTCTGGGAACTCGCAGTCTCTTACTGCAGCTGAAAATCCTCTTATGCATCATCTTCTACAATTATATAGAAGAGTTTGTGACTTTCTATTTGCTAAGAGTCACAACTGTTCATTGTTCAATGTACTAGATACGAGATATGTATTGTATTTCCAACACTCCCACTAGTATTTTGAACTAATGAACTACTATTGTGTGTCTGAAACATTCATCCGTTTTCATCCATTTGAAACGGTCTTGTTTCTCTAACAAAGTTAGGGTTCTCTGTTGGCTGGTCGAAGTTGTCCCGAGTCGGCTGCTTGCACGGAGTTGACAGCGAGAGCGGCACCGCCTGAAAGCGCAGTTTTGGAGAGGACAAGCCGCAGTGCCAGAGAACAGAGGAGTCGAAGCCTGAGTCTATAGTTGCCCGGAGTCGAAGGCGGACGGGGAGCTAAGGCAGCGGCTGCAGTTCCGGGAGGACAAGGCGGCGGAGCAGGAGCGGCAGGAGCAGCGGCGGAGCAGTGCAGGAGCGGAAGAAGCTGGGGGCCAAAGCAGGAGCTGTTGCCGGGTGACTTTCAATGCGGCCGGAGGGAGTTGAAGTTATTGTTGTAATCTGGTGGTGTTACAAAAACAATATTGGCTTGTGGGTTGTAAGTAGGTGGGTGACACGTGCCAAGATTCTTCATACATTGATAATGTTTATCTTTAGATAATGACTTTGTAAATATATCAGCAGTCATTTGTGCTGTTGGAATATATTGTAGTTGAACTTCTTGTAAAAGAACTTGTTCACGTGTATAATGGTATTGGGTGTCAATATGTTTTGATCTAGAGAGAAATTTTGGATTATGAGTAAGTGCAATAGCACTTTGTGAATCTGAGTATATTAATGTTGGTTTTTGTTGTAGAAAGCCAAGTTCTTTCAGTAATTTCCTTAACCAAATTGCCTCAGTTGTGGCTTTGGCCATGGCCATGTACTCGGATTCAGTAGAGGAAAGTGCCACTGACGTTTGTTTCTTGCTGCCCCATGAAATGACACCTCCAGCCAAGATGTAGCAATAACCAGAGGTAGATCTGCGAGTTTCTTTGCAGCCAACCCAATCTGCATCAGAATATCTATGAAGAACAGTGCCATCGGATGATTTTTGGTAGCATATTCCATAAGGTAAAGTGCCATTTATATATCGCAATGTTCTTTTAAGTGTTTGTATATGGGATTCAATCTGGAATTGTTAAATATTGTGCTAAAGTACTGATTGTATAAGCACAATCAAGTCTGGTGTTCACAATGGCATGCATCAAACTGCCAATAATTTGAGGATAAAGTACATATTGTTCTTGTGATTGAGTGGGAACTTCTTTTGATAAATGAATTCCAGATTGCACGTGTGTAGCAAGCAGGGTTGCTTTCGTCGCGTCACGTCCGTCCGTCAGGATGTCCGTCCGCTGACGTGATGGGGAGCCGAGCGTCCGTCAGGATGAAATTCACGACAGAATCCGCGACAGAGGATGAAAAATCGTGACAGCGGTCGTGGACGCCCTCACGGACGACCTCCGTGGACGGCCTGGAAGGACGTGCTCGGTGGACAGTTCCGATGGACGGTCCTGGCTGACTGGACGGCTTGGATGGACACTCTGGGTTCTGCGGACGGTCCGGATCCGGTAGACGGTTTTAGGGGACAGCCCCGCTCGCGGGGTATGGACGGCCCCGATGGACAGGACGTCCAGTGGACGGCCTGGACGGACGCCTCCAGATCGACGGTCTGGGTACGGTCTACGCTTGGGAAGGACGGCTTGGATTGAGAGGAAGGTTGGACGGCCTGGGTTCGATGGACGGCCTGGCCGTGCCGTCGACGGTCAGGATGGACGGCCTGGGCTCCGTGGACTGGAACTCTTTATTTGTAAGACTTAAAAGTCTGAGTTCATATTCGCAATCAAAATTTTCTCATTAGTCTATGAGGTTTAACCATCTCTCAAAAAATAATTTCCCATGGTTTTGTATTTTAGGCCTTCCATAGTCTAAATATAATATATATTCTGTATTTTAAAAAAAGGTTTTGGTGGTTTGAATCAAAAAAAAGGAAATGGTTTGAATGAAAATAACGTTAATGGTTTGGAATTGTGAATAAAAAAAAATGTAAAACTGGTTTTGAAAAAAAATGTGTTAATTGTTCGAATAAAAAAATTATGGAAATGGTTTGAATAAAAAAAACGTTAATGGTTTGAAATGTTGAATGAAAAAAAAATATAGAAAGGGTTTGGAAAAAAATGTGTTAATGGCTCAACCAAAAAAATTTGGAAATGGGTTGGGAAAAAAATGTAATTAGGGTTTGACTAAAAGAAATATGGAAATGGGTTGAAATGTTGGAAAAACAAATTTAGAAATGGTTTGGAAAAAAAATGTGTTAATTGTTTGACTAGAATAAATATGGAAATGGTTTAGGGTAAAAAAATGGCCAAGTTTTGAGTAAAGAAAAACGGTAATGGTATAGGGTGTTAGAAAGAAAAATATAGAAATGGTTTGGAAAAAAGATGGGTTAATGGTTCGACTAAAAAAAATATGGAAATGGTTTGAATCAAAGAAAAAGAAAAAGGAAATGCTTTGCATTAAAAAAAAGTTAATAATTTGAAATGTTGAATACAAAAAAATATAGAAATGGTTTGGAAAAAAAATGTGTTCATGTTTCGACTAAAAAATATATGAAAATGCTTCGAATAAAAAAAAAAATGGAAATCGGTTGAATAAAAAAAAAGGCAATGGTTGGAAAGGTTGGAAAAAAACTTATAGAAAGGGTCGTGAAAAAAAATGTGTTAATGGTTTGACTAAAAAAAATATGGAAATAAGTTGGAAAGAAAATGTGTTCAGGGTTTGATTAAAAATAATATGGAAATGGTTTGAAAAAAAAACTTTCATGGTTTGAAATGTTGAATAAAAAACATTTAGAAATGGTTTGGAAAAAAAATGTTAATGCCTTAATGGTTAAGGCTCAAATTGGAAATAGTTTGAATCAATAAAATGGGAATGCTTTGAATAAAAAAGAACGTTGATGGTTTGAAATGTGGACGACAAAAAAATATAGAAATGGTTTAAAAAAATGTGTTCATGGTTCGACTAATAAAAATATGGAAATGGGTTCAATCTAAAATATGGAAAGGGTTTGAATCTAACAAATGGAAATGGGTTAGGGTAAAAAAATGGTTATGGTTTGACATGTGGAAAAAAAAATGTGGAAAAATGCGGTGGGAAAAACTTGGGTTAATGGTTTGATTAAAAAAATTCGAAATGGTGGGAATAAAAAACAAAAGCATATATACTTGTGGCATATGTAAAAAATAGAATTTTGGCAATTTTTAAAAGTGAACTTACAAAATCTACTTTAAGTGAAAGTATGGCATTGGATTTAAATGAACTTGTTGCACATACATTTCAAGCAAACGTATTGAGTATTCTTTTCATTTGTTCATGGTTAAGTTTTCAGTTTAAGTGTTTAACAGACAATACAGTTGTATGAGAAAAATGAAAATGCTTCATTGCCCAAAAAGTGTACTTTTGCAACATGAGCAACAAACGCTCGTAAATGGTCGTCATAGCCAAATACTATTTACAATACTAATATACTATACATCCGTCTAATGGCCTAACTCATCACCAGAAGGTATTCAACCTTGTTCTGGTTCTACAATGCCTCTGCCTATACTATTTCTCAAAAAATCTTGCAATCCTTCTCTAGATTGCAAATTGTTCAACATAGCCACTACGGTCCGATCATATCGATCGTGCAAGTAGGAAGAAATGGTTGACAACATTTGCACCTCATTGAACGTACTGTCTTCGATGAACCTCATTTGTGCCTCATGATCCATGTCTTGGAGTATTCCGATAGGATTTCCACTAGAGTCAAAAACCACATTCTCTGGATGTGGTCGGCGCACGAACTCCTGTCGGTCCAAGTCCCAATGGCCACCAGCAAGTTGGCCAAAAAATACTCGCCACCCTGGATCGCCCGCACTAATCAGCTTCTTGCACACCTCCGTAATCTCCGCATCATCGTTCCACGGAATGTCTTGCACGCTGCGCACGGCGAGGTGTCTACTGTCATAGCCCCACTTCCACATCCATATCATGTCATTACCCCAACTCCCTCTATTCTCATCGCCAGGCAAGTTCTCTTCGTTCAACTCGAAGTGTGGGGGCATGTAATCCTCCAACCCAAATTGGACGTACAACCGCCGGTGCAAAGGAGCCTTGCATTGTGCGCACCGCTTTCTTGTGACCATGTGCGGAATGAGACATCCGGGGTGGTACATATGTCCACACGTTCCAAGGCAAAATCCACCCTCGGGTCCAAACGGTTCCATGCAAATCGTGCACGTCGTTCCATCTTTCACAAACTCGGGAACTATGGGCCACAGTAAGGGGGCATTGCCTTCTCTATCCACGGGCCCGTATTGATATCTCGCGGTGTTGAATTGGAAGTCTAGATGCGGATGCCCGTCCCAATCAATGCTTGCATTATCGCGATTTTGGGGCAATGTAACTGGAAACATATCCTCCAGTCGGGCCCACGATGTCAAGCCAAAATAACGTTGGCTACCATCTCTAAATTGTGCAGCTATTCTCCTGACTTCACGCTGCAATTGTGCGACCTCGTTCATAGCCAAAGTGCATGCCAATCTCATGTTGCTCATGGCAAGCAACTTTTGCTCCCTCGTAGTTGACGTTTGCTGCAACAATCTATCCTTCATGGCATTTACAAATGCCAACTCGTCCTGTAGTCCCTCCAAAGCCGCTGATACAGTCTCCATGTTGGCCTTGGCCTCATTGCACTCGCCCTCTGCACGCTCCGCTCGTGCCACAAGGGCATCGTATGCCACGCGCTCAACGCTTATGAACTCTTGGCCCAATGCATCTGTTGATTGGGTTGCCGCATTTGAACTCTCACCACGAAAATGTGGTGTTGGGAATATACCACGAGGCCGCACCTGGCGCACCGTCAACGGGTCAGCTGGCTTAATTAGACCATATGTGGCCCGCTCCACGACCTCATCCAATGGTGGAGTGCCATCCGTGCTTTGGCGACGTTCACGTTCAAGCAAGTCAATGTTACTTGCTAGTAACTTAGCATTCGTTTCCTCCAAAGCCTTCACTCGTGCGTTGTGGGCTTGTACCTCCATCTCGTGCCTTCGCTCAGCTTCTGCACCATCCTCACGCAGCTTAATTACCAATGCACGTAATGCCTCTAATTCCCCATTTGCTCCAAATACTTCATTAATTGTCATGGACGGGGGAATTGGGTGAATGGCGAGTGGCATGGGCTCGCTTGGACCGGCAATGGGCGCCTCCAATTCGGGAGCCATCGGATTTTGTTCGTTAGCGCCTTGAGGTGCATTGTCGACCTCCATGGGGTCCGCGGCCACCGCTTCGTCCCCTTGTGCCCCAGCCAGTCCTTCGCCCTCCAATTGCACTTCAGGATTTGGTGGAATTCTACGGCTTTTAGCAGGGAAACGGCCGCCCCGTTGTTTTGCCGGATACGTGTTCCAATCCACGTCCTTGCCCAAAAAAACCTCTGCATACGCCATTTGACACAATGCGAGGGTCCCATCCTTGTTCGAGAGGGTCCCCCAAAGTGCCAATGCCACCTCGGTCAACCGCTTCTTGAACGTTGGGTGTACGCAATACTTGATCAATGCAACGCCAGATCGCACTTGCGTCTCATTTCTCTCCCGTGGAAAATGGCGGTTGATGTGGCCTAGTCCACGTATCTCTGACATGTGGTGCGGGTCCATGGCTCAAGCGCCTGTTCCCACCCGTGCCCGGCCAAAACTTCTCCAGTGTTGAAAGTCGCCCAGTCTACAGTGCTCCTGTTCCCACGACGCCTCCTGTGTGGGGGTTCACCTTCATGGGTTACCATCTCCTGGTTTTCTACCACTGGGGGGTGATTTCCAGCAATTACCACCTCCTGGTTCTCTGCCATGGGGGGGTTCTCTACATGTAGTACCATCTCTCCAGGGTTTAAGGCCATAGTACCTGCACACAATGCCACAACACAGTATGTATGTACAGATGACTATGCTCTGCCTCCTGTTGCGTGAGGGCAACTGGAATGTGGCAAAGCAATAGCCAAATGCTTGACTTCCTCCCGAATTGCAATGCAAAGCTTTTTTCAAGCTAGGACAGAGCAACTCAAGAGAGAAAGCAAGGTTAATTGTGGCTGAATTTGGGATTTATACTCCCCATTACCAAGCCTCGTTAGGAGTGTTAATTTGTGTCTAATCACATCGCCATGCACCACCTGGAGCCGTTGATGCGGACGGCCATCGACGGCTGGGGCGTCCAGGGAGCGTCGACGGAGGTTCGGGAGGCCGTCGACAGCTTCGGGATGACGTCACAGAGGCCGTCCACAGGTCCGGCGCCGTCAACGAGTTCGAAAACACTCATGAGTTCGAAAATCCATAATTACTCCGCCGAATTGCAAATTCGATGGCCCAAAATGGCTCTTCGTGACGACCTGCCCGTGGTCTTGGACGGCCACTGTTCCGCTGTGGACAGCCTGCCCGGACAGGTTGACGCTCCGGCCCGCAGCCAAATTCGTTGCGGACGGCCTGCCCAGGTCCTGGACGGGCCCGTGTTGCTGGATGGTTTTCTGGACGCCCTCCGTCCCCGTGACGGCCTGCCCAGGTCCTCGACGGCCAGGGAGGACTGACCCCTCTATTGCCCCTCCGGAGGGTAAATGTAAAAAATTCCCCCCTAATTTGTGCCGATTAAATTTTAGATTTCAACAAGTCCCCTAGCTAAATCGAGGTCTCTGATTCCAAATAAGAATTCAGAATTTGCAAAAAAGAATTTGTGTGAAAAATAAAAGAAATTCCAGGGTTTTCTGCAAGGGTAAAAAAGGGACAATAGAGGGGTCAATCCTCCCTGGCCGTCCTCGATGGGCCCGTCTTCCTGGACGGTTTTAGGGACGCCCTCCGTCCCCGTGACGGCCTGCCCAGGTCCTGGACGGGCCCGTCTTCCTGGACGGTTTTCTGGATGCTCTCCGTCCCCGTGACGGCCTGCCCAGGTCCTGGACGGGCCCAATAGGTGGGCCCAATATATACTGAATTTCAATTAGGCAGGTGGAATCCAATTAGACAGCCAGGATCCAATTACGCAATTGGTATTCATTTAGGCAATTGAGATGCAATAAGCTGTAAGACAGCAGAATTTTAATGTGGGTGAACTGGTGAAGATTGCCAATGCAGTACCTATATACTGTAATTTTTATTGGAGCTCAGTGAATTAACATTCATAGCTTGCATTTCTTTTTAAAAAAATTTGGGATTCATTCATGGTTGTGACAAGTGTGTGACTCATTCAGATCTTGTATTTTTTTTTAAATTTTTTTGGGATTCATGATTGTGACAAGTGTGTTAGCCATGTATGCATGGTAGGAGGCAAAGATTGCACTTATTTAAATTAAGAGTTGATTTGCCTTTTTCGTGTATGTCTTTAGATGAAAATATTTTTAGTTTATTTTTCAGTCAAGGAGAAATAGATGAGGAATCTAATACAAGTTGTTTCATATTTTTTGGAAGAAAAATTGAATTAATTATTAATTTTCAAACACAATTTGTCATAGGACCCTATTTGTGATCAGTAAGCCTTGAAAATCTATACATGCACAGTTTCTAAAAGAATCTGGTTTGGTGAATAAACTAGTAATGCAACATGTAAAAAATGGTTTGAAATGGTTTCTAAATGTGTCCCTTTCAAAAACTGAAATGAATTCTTCAATTAATCATTATTTCAAAACAATTTCACATTTGAAAGAAGGTAGTTTAACAACCATTTTTTATTTTGAATAAAATTAGTAGACACCTATAAGTACACTTAGTTACGATTGAATCCATTGTAACTCTAAAACCATCCATTCATATAGTAAAAATCAAATCTTAGCATGCTTCAATATAATCCACAATTAGTTTCCGCACAATGAGCTTTCCAATTCAGATTTCAGACCCTCCTATAGTCCTATTAGGCAGATAAAAAAGCCTGCATAGTTTATGAACCTTCGTGTGAGCTTCCTACCATAATAGTTGATTTGAGAGCAAGAGGTCCTTGAACTTCTTCATTTTAGATGTTAGAATGGATTTGCAGACTTATTGATACTTGTGTTTTTAAACACAATCGGCTTATTAAATTCCCTAAGTTTTCTTATTATATAAATGAATGTGAATATGCTCTTGTGCCTTTAAATTGGTTTTAAATATTGCATTAATTAGGATTGTATACTATAGTTTAATTTCTCTATTGTGTGCTTTGTTTTCTTATAAATGGTGAAATATAAATAGTTGTAGCTTTGATTTTTGATTTTCAAACTCTTTAGTGGCATATAGATAGCATATGCTGTGCGTTTCACCATGTTCTTAGTTCATCAAAATCCTTGAAGCTCACATGTTTCCTTGTATACAATGTTTTTGATCTTCTCAATATTTTGTAATTATGAAATGTAGAAAAAAAATAGGGTGTTCACAAATAGTCCTTCAAAGAATTTACAAAAGAAAATAGGGTACTCTAAAATACACTCCGGTAGTTTTATTTCTACTAATAGGGAGGGAAAAAAACATGAGAAGGACATAAATACCCCCCCATTAAATACCCCATTATCGCACGTGGTTACCAAAAGATAAAGGGGGTGAACCCCCGAGTCTATTATTCAAACCATTCCCATTTTTTTTATTCAAACCTTTCCCATTTTTTTTATTCAAACCATTCCTATTTTTTTTATTCAAACCATTTCCACATTTTTTTCCAAACCGAATCATTTCCATATTTTTTTAGTCGATCCATTAACCCATTTTTTGGTCCAAATCCCTTCTATATATTTTTGCCCAACACCCGAAACCATTAACGTTTTGCTTTATTCACACCACTTCCATTTTGGGGATTCAAACCTTTTCCCTATTTTTTTTAATTGAACCATTAACACATTTTTTTCCAACCCATTTCCACATTTTTTTTATTCGAACAGGGCTTGACAATTTCTTTCCAAACCCTTTCTATATTTTTTTGGGGTAACTTTTTTAACCCTTTGACGTGTTTTTTTGGTTCAAACCATTAACACACTTGCGGAATTCTAACTCTTTCTTCTAGGGTTTATCATACACTTCGGCAAAGACAGGATTAGAGCGGTTTAGGGTTCCGTAGAAGAATCTGAATTCTGAAAATTGGTTGGTGCCCACTAACGGAGTCTTGCTTGCCAGTGCCCCCGTCCTAAACTCCTAATTAGTGCTCGCCATTCACTTATACTTTCATAACTCATAGTTTCATAACTCATAAGTAGAGTACATGACTACATGACCAGAATATTATGCAATATAGTAATATACTAATATGTACATGTAGTACTAATCTAATTTCCTAAAAAATACATGCCTAGTCGGATGGCTCCCGAATTTAAAATTGAGAAGTTTAAATCCCTACATATCCATAGGGCAACTTCTAAAATTTAAGGTCCATCACTTCAGCCATTCTCGATATGAGATGAAGCACTGGAAGGCAATGTAAAATTTTAGCCGTGTACATTACACACTACCCACCAACAAGTTTAGGATCATCCAATTCTGCCATTGAAACGAATTTTGCATAATATAATCAAGCATACCAAATGTGGATTTCACATAAGTCAAATTCAGTATTTGGTGAATTGTTTCATTCAAAACTCATGGTTTAGCATGATAATTGATTATAAAACATTGGTGATGAATTAGCATTAATTTGCAAAGAGGAGATATGTAGGAAACATCCATAGGCACATCTTTCATACCAAAAAACATCCTAGATTCCTAGTAAGTTACAACAATATAATTGGGTTGAAGAATTCAATTAGGCATTTTATATGACCCCATTTTGTAAAATAGATGTATGTACGCTTGAATTAGATTTAGGCAAAGTCATTGTACGGAAATGATTTAAGTTCCTCAAGGAGTTATAGTGTGACCATCAAATAGCAAATGCTAATTAAGCCGGATTAAATTATTAAAATTAGCTCCTATTTCCTAAATTTACGGGGGAGAATGAAATTAGATGGAAAGGGAGGAAGTAGAGCTTTTTGATGACACAACTGAGAACGGATACGCATCAACCGAAGAGGTATGTGTTTAGACTAGAACCAATAAGTTTAATCATTTCATGTTATTTCTTTTATTTACTTCAAAATTTGCAAAATTAGATTGACGCTAGGAAAATAAAGATCAATTACCGAATACAAATTATAATGCACTTCTTAAGTTATTAAATTACTAAACTAGACATTTTACCCTCATTTACGCAAAAGTAAAAAGGAACTTAAACCCTAAACCCTAAACCCTAAACCCTAAATCCTAAAACCTTCGGTTGGGCAAGGGCTTTAGGCTGGGTTTTTGACCTTCTCAAAATTCAGTGTCAACCCTTAGATGGGCGGTTTCTGGCCTGTTACCTTATTACCTTGTAGAGGAATTTCAGTTGCACGAGGCTTGCCATTAAGTCTTCGCTGGCATCTTCACCGCCCTGTGCTTCCCCGACGATCCCCTTAATGGTTCAGAATTCCTGGGACGCCCTGTGGGGTCGCGTGGATGGCCTCGTTCCACGACGGACCTCCGAATTCCCAGGACAGCTTGTGCGTCCTGTCGACGGTCTCGCAGTTCCTCGACGGTTTCCTGGACGGCTTCGAAATTCCCGGGACGGATGGGTGCGTCCCGTCGACGGCCTCATCGTCCTCGACATTCCCCTCGACGGCTTCCGAATTCTGAGGACGGCGAGCGTGTCCCCTCGACGGTCTCGCAGTTCCTCGACGGTTTCCTGGATGGCTTCGAAATTCCCAGGACGGATGGGTGCGTCCCGTCGACGGCTTCATCGTCCTCAACATTCCCCTCGACGGCTTTAGCGCGTCCCCTCGACGGTCTCGGAGTTCCCGACACCCCTCGACGGCTTTCGAGTTCCTTGGACGGATCGGCCGTCCATGCGACGGCTCGCCAACGACTATATAAGGTGGGCCAGGTCCCCCACTCTGCACGAGTCTCTCCTGCTCTAACGGTGCTCTCTTGCCTTGGATTGGTTGCAGTCCTTGCTTGGGAGCGCGGGTGCTTGCGAGGAGGCTCGGCTGAGGAAGGGGGGATAGTTTTCACATTTGTGAGTACTAAACCCTAATTCCTTGGTTTTACCATCGCATATTTTTTTTCAGAATGGACGGGCGAGGTGCGTCGAAGCGCAAGGTTGATGAGTGGTTTTCAGGCATCGGAGATCCTGTTGGTGAGCAGTCTCCAGAATCCATTGACTGCGTATCAGAGGCAGTATTGGCCGGAGAAGGGGTAGGTGGTGCGGCTGGAGGAGAATCTTCGGGGGCCAAGAAAAAAAAGAGTAGGCGGAGGCACAAGGCTACGAATACAAACGACTAGCCAAGGAAGGCTGCGACCAGGAAAGTGCAGGAAGTGGCATTGGATTTTTTGGAGCAATATACGATTGCTCAATTGAATACGACCTACGTCTCGCGTGGATTGCAAGGGGTGGAGACAATTAAAAAAAAATTCACCCACATGTTTTGGACAACAATGGGCAAGGATGAGTGGCTTGAAGATCGCACAAAGGAACACTTCCGTCGTTGGCTTGACGAACAAGTGCAAACTTGTGTTTTCAACATCGCCCAGTCGCCGCATCGGTAAAGGGCTTCAAACGAGATGTAGCGCCTAAGCAACAAGCATTGCATTTGTTGCACAAAAAGGTGTATTGGTGGCATGACGCAATGCGAGCGCTGTCTTCCAGCAATATCCGCTCTGCCCCATGGTTTCAGCAGAGCCAAAGCTTGTCCCTAGGCCAAGCGGGTGCGGGAGGAGTGGTATTTCTTGAACGAGGAGTGGTGGTGGTTCCATTGTTAGGCCACAACAAACAAGGGGGGCACGGGAGGGTGCGTAAAGTGAGCCTCCAAAATTCAAGGCACATTCCCCCCATGATGGAATTGGCGGGCAAGACAGCCCTATATGTGGATCAATTGAAGAAGTCGCGGGAGAAGTTGTCCATCGAGGCTTTGGTTTGTCCATGTAATCATCCAGGGGTCATAAAATTTTTTGCTATAAATGACATGACCATGGAGTGTTATTCTCAATGGTGGAATGGAGGAACATTGGGAGCCATGTTCGCATTGGACCAGAAAAACCGAGATTATGCTGAGATCGGGGAGCTTGCCTACCATGCAACTCCACAGATGATGCAAGAAGCCAAAAGACTCTTGGCTTATCGTAGAAACCGCACCGAGCTTGCATGGGCGTTAATTTGCATCGTGGATGCGGTGCAACAATCTTCGGTGCTCCACAACGACATCACGCCAGAAAACATCATGTTGCATTTTCCGAATGATGATGGGCGAACAGTGTGGATTGGGCTATGTGATTGGGGAATGGCTAGTCGTATCAATGAAGAAACCCATTCTTTGTACCAGTTTCAATGTGCAAGCCAAATGCGGGCTACACATCAGAAACGTTGGTGGGTGGCCCCTGAATTGATGTATGTTCCTGGAGAGGCGGGCACTTCGGTATCCCCCACTCGTGCAGATGGGGCACCGTGTGTTAGTATACATACAGACGGATATGCTGTTGGGAAGCTTGCGGAGAAGATATGGAAGAAAGACCGCGAAAATACGCAAATGCTTCCCGACCATACAGCGTTTGGTACATTTCAAGCCACATTGGGCGAATTGTGCAAAGAGGACCCACTACAACGACGCACGGTAACGTACGCCGTGGGATGAATTAGTGGCGCCCCCTTATTTTGGACTCCACCCGTGGATTGCTACCGCGAGGCCCGCAAGGAGCAAGCACTTCTACAAGAACAAGCAAGGAATGAAGATTAGAGAATAGTATTTTAGTGGCAATGTAATCGTAGACGTACCTTAGTACTTGCTTTTACCACAGTATAGTCCACGAACTTTGCGTCACTGAATTTTGTACTAACTCCTTTTTGAAATAAATATATGTAAATCTTTTTGTTCCATTCGAGTATGATTCCGGTGAGTGGATTTGTGAGTAGTTCTGTCCCTTCGTAAATTTTGGACTGAATGCCATGTTAACCCCTAAAGGACCACGGCTGTTTTTCAACCCAAAACCACTCAAAACTACCATTTTTGTTCCATTCATCCATGAAAAACAAAAAAACTAAAATTTTAGAATCTAACCATAGGATCTTGAACTTTACTTAACTAAGATGATGTGGTAAAATTTCATGAAGTTTGACCGTATAGATAGGAAGATATGAGCATTCAAAGTTGGAAAACAAAGTTTTCTTAAACACTAGTTTGCAACTTCAAATGACTTTGTCCTCCATTTATGTAATCTTTTTGCACTACAGACCTTGAATTAAAAAATTTTTATTGAGAAATTGAGCTAAGAGCTTAGGAAAAAAAATTCACAAAATAAAGACTTTTTGTCATTCTTTAAAAAATTGTCAAGTAGATGTAGGTCCAAGATTGAAAGAAAAACTAAATTGCAAATATCTCATAGATGGAATTGAAACACAATAATCCCAATGGTGAGATTGTTCTAGTCTTCTAGAAAACAAAATCAACCTTGTCCAACAATTTTTTTTTTAAAATTGTGGAAATTGCATTCACAAATGAATCCTAGAAGTTATTTTTTCAAGAAGATGCTTAGATTGCCCGAAAAACAAGATTGTTCATAACTTTCACATTACTAATCCAAATGGAATGAATCAAAGCTTTACTTGTAGACAAAAATATAATCTATAAGAAAAAAAATTATTTTTTTAATTTTGAAGTTTCTGTAGATTTTTTTTCTGCCCGGCAACATAAAAATAATGTTTATGATGGCATAACTTTTGCTCCCGGTCACCAATTGAAAAAAAATGAATATTTCCACGGAGCTAATCAGTTTTTTTATCTTATGTGAAAATTTCAATAAAATTCATTAAAAATTGAAGTCACAAGTACCTGCCCTAATTCTTAAAGTTCCCCGAGGGGACTCTTGGTCCTTTAGGGGTTAATTCAGTACTTTCAATCATTTTCTCCATATTCCAGATTACATTTATTTTCTTGTACATGGCAAAATCCATAATGATCTCAAAATATCCAAGCATGTAGGTAACCAGCTTCGAAGAATGAATCCAAATTTAAGAGTATAGAACACATGGCAAATGACAAAGCAAATATTTCCATTTCTTGGGACAAATATGCATAAATGGATCCGTTGTTGCGTTGTAGAATTTGTGACATGTGAAGATAAAAAATTTCTACCCATGCGCCCTACATGAGCACAGGAAGCATGTGTAGTATTTATAATTAATGCCGAATTTCACATGCAAGGTATTCAGCCTTACACAATATTACATAAGATGACATAGAGACATTTTTTTCCCTAGATGCTCTCAACGTCTTGCACGTGTACGATTAAGAGCCATGCTCCTTGCAGCAGCCTCTCGCGTGGTTGCTTGATTGTCTTGAGGTGCAGGTGGAGGACCTCTACGAGTCCCTCTATAATCACTATCTCCCGGAACTTCACCATCTTCACCTATACTAGGACCCATGGATTCATCATCATGATTGGACGTTGCCCTACCGACTTCGCTTGGTGAGTTGTCAGGGCTGTCTGAGCCTTCACCTACTATAGAAGCCAATCTGCGGATTGTTCGCCCTCCTACTCCATCTCCAGCGGTATCCACACTGGGCCCCGTCGGTCCAGGGAGAAGACCTTCGCGGAGAAATGGTATACTCGCCGCTTCTTCCCTTCTTAGCCTTCTACGTGTTCTTCTACTCACTCGTTCATTGGTAGGGCCTTCTTCACGTGGCCGCGGGCGTCGATTAGTAGTGCGTGTAGGCGGTGCAACGGGTTGTTCTGAGGATGGAGGTGCATTCCTTCGCTCGGTCATATTTAGAGTTGGGAAGAGACCGGCCAATCGTGTACCGACTGATGGAGTTTCTTGGTTGGGGCGGACTCTAGAAGATGAAGGCCGTGCTGAAATTTGGACGGGTGGATCATCCAAGCTAGGCGCTTGTGGTCGCACGCCGATCGTGTCTCGACGCAATGTGCGAAAGTCTATCTCGACACCAATGGGGGATCTGTGGCTACGAGTGTTCCGCGCCACTCGGGGATCTATGGCAACGACCTCATCTTCGCCTTGTCTTTCTACCACAACGACATGTTCATGTCTTCGGGTACGCATTTCTTCTTCAATCGGCCCTATAACCGGCGAAGGTGGGGCTTCAACCCCTTCGTTTTGATTTCCACCACTTGACCCCGCAATCGATGTACGTGGCATCCATGACGGACTACCATCATTTCCCCCGTTGTCATTTCCATCCTCATCTCCCCCGTGGTCATTTCCATCATTATCCGCGCCATCAAAGTCAAATACGGACTCGTCAATTAGGGGACCCCTTTCTTGCCTTTCACCCAAAGGCCGAAATGGTGGATCATCATCGCCATTGGAACTGTCGTCTGAGTCATCGTTGTTAGCGTCTGACATAACCGAACCACGATCCAAGCCATCTGATTCGGTTGTCATGGAATCTTTGGACAACATGTTCTCAGTGTACCATCGTACTGCATCCGCCGCACCCCTTTCCCTGAGAGTCCTCGAATTGGTATAAATGTAAACCAATTCCTCCGCGCGCTCAGATGTCAATCTGTTGCGAGACTTGCTGTGGACAAATGAATACATGCTCCAATTGCGTTCGCATGATGATGCGGAACATACTTGTGCGAGGATCCTTCTTGCAATAGGTGCAAGCGTATGAGCACCGGCTCCGAGAAGATCCCACCATTCATGCGGCTCCAAATTCAAAGTATTCACATCGGGAAGTCCAGCGAACATGCCTCGGCGGTCTCGAAAGGATTGGTACTCAAACAAAGCGGCTGTATATCCCAACCCTCCAACTGCCAATTTGCGTAGTACTCTAAGAATGGCCTCCTTTGCCTCGTTATCGTCTATTAGTATAATTTCATCAAGGAGGAATGGATTGAGCAGGGCAGCTGCGTAGTGCAAATCGGTCTTCATCAAATCCCATCGTTCGTAAAACGCGTATTCAGCACGGTCCGCATAATTTGCCTCCAATGAAAATGGTCGATTCCTCAAAGCCAAAACATGCTTTTCTAGCTTTTTCATCATGATCCATGCTTTGCCCATGACCGGATGTTTTCCATCAAATTCTCGAAGAGCCACCAACACAGGCTCTACCATATGCACAAAGTTGAGACACCTCCTCCAAAACTCGTCCTTTCAAACCCTACGTCGAACCTTTTCTGCCTTATTGTGTATTGCAGCGTTCGAGGACCTCACATATTCGTTCCACTGCGGATCATGGATTGTAGATTCCACGGCTTCCTTGACCTCGGCCAAACGCTCGATCATGAGGAACATGGTCGCAAAACGTGTCTCAATGGGATTCTTCAACATGAGGTTAGGAGAATGTCGTTGGAAAATGGCGAGTGGCATGTGATGCGTGCGAATGAATTTCACGATTGATTTTGCTTTCTTCACCATTTTGACCACCCAAAGTTGCTTGCCCCAATCTTCAAGTAGAAGGTCAAGTGCATGCGCGGAACAACCTTGGAAATATAGGTGAGGGAATTCGCGAGTAATTTGAGTACCAGCCAAACGCATGTTTGGCGCATTGTCCGTACAAACTTGCACCACATTCTGTCCCCCCACCGCGTCAATGTAATCGATCATGCGATTAGCCACATAAATAGCGTCTTTGCTTTCGCCTGTAGTGTCCACCGATCCCAAAAATACTTCTCCACTCGTGCACGACAACATTACATTGATCAATGGCCGATGGCTGACATTGTCCCATCTGTCAGAACATATAGTGACACCGTACTTGTGGATAGGCCCCCTTGTCTTCTCCGCTACCAGTGCAGCCACTTCCTCCTTTGTTGATGTCATGAGCTTCGTACGTATGGCATTGTAAGGTGGAGGTTTGTAAAGAACTCTGGACTCGGAGGTTGATTTCACGGCATCCACAAAAGCGGGGTGTCTCACCACATTGAATGGGATATTTGCTTCGTAGAAAAACTTCGCCCACTTCTTGTCTAGTACTTGCTTTTTGGATGTGTCCATCCCTTCTTGTACAGATAATTGCCTCAGCGGTCGACTATGGGTCGAAGAAGGGACAGGCGCCTCTGATGATCGAACTTGAGAATTTTGGCCCAAAGTATTTCCTCCCCCTCCACTAATTGAGATTGAAGCATTGGGTAATTCTTGATCACGTACCACCCTCGTTGGATTCGATGACGGTGATGTCACTTCCACATCATGTTCCTCTTCGTCTTCGGAGACCGTAGGAACATTCCCCCCACAATTGAAAAACATAGCCTTCACTGCTGCACTAGCCTTGTTGCACATTCTCACTCCGGGGAGGGTGTCATTTCGTCTATAACCCAAGTGGAAAAGCAAGCGATCCTTGCGGTAACTAATCTTCGTTTTGCAGAACTTGCATTCCACTTTCCCATCCTGTTGTAGCCTGTACCAGGGTTCCCATTGTGTCCTCCCCCCTCCCATTGTTCCCACTGGTTCTTCACTTGAAACTGCACAAACAAAACAGGTTAGTATTCTGTTTGGATGTGATGTGGAAATAACACTTACTGCTTTCACAGCAAGTGTTCCTCCCATACACTCTTCTTGGACTTCACTCTAGTGCAATGGCTGTGTGCCAACCAGGTTATAAGAGCAAAGATCAACAAGGAAAAGTGACCTTCAAATACACGGCTCGTGCTATATACTGTGAAGGCCTGGCAGCAGTCGTCCAGTCGACGGCCTGTCCGTTGGCGCACTGTGGACAGCCGCAGACGGGACGTCGTGGCCGTCCCCGCAGACGCTTTGGCTGTCCAGCGGACGTCCCGCTGTCCAGACGACGGCCTGGCCGTCTCCGCAGCGTGGACGGACTCTGGACGCCGTGACCGTCCACTGAACGGAAAACTGTCGAGGCGACGGCCTGGCCGTCCCGTCGAAGTGCACAAGCCGCGGACGCTCTGGCTGTCCAGACGACGGCCTGGCCGTCCCCACTGCGTGGACGGACTCTGGACGCCGTGACCGTCCGCTGAATAGAAAACTGTCGAGGCGACGGCCTGGCCGTCGCGCCTAAACCCTAAAGCCGCGGACGCTCTGTCCGTCCACGCGACGGCCAGTCGTCGAGGCGGCCGACAGGCCGTCTGCGCGCTGTCGACGGACTTCATCCGTGCTGTCGACGACGCCGTCAGCATTCGGGACGGCCTCTGACGCGTCCTGCCGCGTCATGACATCCCGACGGGAAAAGCCCACGTCACGTCAGGATAGACAACCCTAGTAGCAAGAGGGTTTGAATTTATCATGTTGTATTTTTTTAGTTTGTTTGTCAAATATTTTTGTTGATGTATGAAAGTCCAACCTTCTTACCGATTTCTAATAATGGAATTGCCTAGTGTATAATGAATTTCTCCCTCATAAGACATATCAAATTCCTTGCTTAATAGAGTTTTAATTTGTTCTATTAAGGTTATTGTGTTGCTTACTAATATGCAATCATCTACATATACAGTAAGGATACTAAAATTTTGTGTAGAGTGTTTTTGAATGTATATGCTAGCATTTGATTCTAATCTGTGGAATTTGTGATGTGTGAGGTACTGATCCAATCGCTGATACCAAGCTCTAGAGGATTGCTTCAAACCATATAATGATTTGAGAAGCTTACACACTAGATTTGAAGAAGACGTTGGTAGACCTTTAGGTATGATCATATAAATGTCCTCTTCAAGATATCCATTTAAGAAGGCTGTTTTTACATCTAGTTGATGTATTTCTAAATTAAATTGAGTAGCAAGTGCTAGGAGCACCTCAGGGTTTTCTCTGGCGACACCGCGACATCGCGACAACCAGACATCACGCGACGTCCAGTGGATACCCCCGCGACGTCCAATAGAGTCAAAGTTACCTTTGACTTTTAAAAAGTTTACCCCCCTTTTACCAAGGCCACCTGGATGCCATGTGGCGTCCGCGTGGCAAATTCGGAGGTGCACGCGGGTCCAACAGAGGCGACCGCGTTAGAAGGCGACCGCGCCTGGGGGCGACCGCGGGAGAGGGCGACTGCGCGTGGAGGGCGACCGCGCTTTGCACAAGGACGACCCAAAGTCGCCTCTTCCTACCCGTGGTCGCCTCCAACATATACGCAGTCGCCCTACCGATACCCGTAGACGCCCTACTGTGACCCGCAGTCGCCCCACCGCGACTCGAGGTCGCCCCACCGCAACCCGCGGTCGACCTACCAGACCTGCGGTCGCCTGCCTCCGACCTCGGCATTCGCCCTGTACCCATGGTCGCACCACCTATAAATGCAGTCGCCCCCTCATGTTACCTTCATTCTCCGTCGAGGCTTCTCGTCTTGCAACCTTCATTGGCTGCATGCATTAACCTTTGGATGAATATTGACTATTTTCTCTATTCGGCTACGTTTTCGTGATTCCTTGTTATCGATTGCAACAAATCCCATGGCTTCCGAAGGCAACAATCTTGTGCCACTCCCGGTTTCGACCAACACGCGCGCCCCTCGTGCGGTCAGGAAGGCTGTCATCGACAAGGGTCGTAAGCGTAGAGGCAACACTCATAGAAAGCGATGGCATGTGCTGAGAAATCCAAACCACCCTGCTTTTAAAGGGTGGGATGAGGAAGAAGAACCATGGACGTTGCAGACTTGTGAAGAATACATTGAATGGTGTCACATTGATAAGTTATTTCCACCATGGCGTCATCATTTCAATCGACACACCAACAAAGCGAACTTGAAGTATTGTGAAAATGCACCTTACGTTCAAAGGTGCATCGAATTGTGGCAAGTCCTCTACAAAAACCCTTTTGTAGAGAGGAATGAGGTGACTCTTTTCATTGCCCGAGGAGCATATGTTGAGCTTGTTTTGAAGAAAGAAGTGGATTGGTCCACTATCAAAGAAACTGCCTACGTGGAACGTCCAGAGACTGGATTAATACCAAGAGGGGTATTGAAATTTCCAGAAGGTGGACTTGGACCAATTCAAAGTGATCCTTAGAACAAGGTAACAGAGCCTGAAACTGAAGAATCTGAAGAGGACAATGACTCTGATGGCACACGACCTCCAAGAAAAGAGCGAGTCAAGCAACAAATTGTCACTCCCATTCAAGTGCAAGTTCCGAATGTTGAGGGGGCTTCTGCATCACGAGGATCGAGACCAAAACATCCTACCAAGGTTCGACGTTCGACCATTCAAATCGGACCTTCATCAAACTCAACAACACTTCCCACGCGCCCGTTGCCAACTGGTAACACAATTGATGTCTTCGAGTTTGGTACGGCTGATGATCCCCCCGTGGAAGTTTCCCCGAATGTTTCTATTCACATTCCTCCATCTCAAGAAAATTCAACTATGGCTCTATCTGAGGCTCTGGACCTCTTGAAGACCAAAGACGTCACAATTGCTTCAATGCAATTGGACCTGAAGAAATTGCAGTCTGATTTGGACCATAAAAACGCTCTTCTTTCACAGCAGTCCAAAGATCTTCAACGCCTTCGACAAAAAGAACGTGAGACGATCACTTTGTCGGGTATGGATGATGGCTTTGTTGAACAGGATCCACATCATTTGGACAAGGTTGTGGCAGATGTCACTAGCGGTCTCCTCCATTGTTCTCCACCTGTTGCTAAGCGTACAAAGCGTTCTCCAATTATTCCAACCACGTTTCTTCCTACCATCATGGAAAAACATACCGTCGACCCCAACGATGTCGAGGAAACCCAAGATTCTCTTTCATTTCCTGCGCCTACGCATCTCTTATCTTCAACAAAGAAATTGGATCTTTGAGAAGAAAAAAACATACTGCGAGCACAGTTGGCTCAATTGGCAGCCACATACTATCATTGGAAAGTTGCTTGTATTCTCACCGTGGATAGATCACAACAAATAGCTCAAGAATTGGACAAAGTTGCGAAGAACTTCGTTGCAAAGGCTCCAAAACGTGAGAATGGAATGACATCGTGGCCATTGTTGGAGGACATGTTTCTTGAGAACCTACCCATGGTGAACGCAGAAAATGGAGGAATCAATTGGGCACAACTTGGTTGGGACTACCAAAAACAGATGTCATGCCACTTGGATGAGAAAGAACGACAACTTCTGTGGCCAAAGCCAGCAAGCTTTGTTTTGGACCATACAAAATGTCCTATCTGTCTGGAATCCTTTGGCCCTGAAGGAGGCTGGGCATTGGGATCATGCACGCATGTTTACCATCCTCAATGTCTCATTGTGCAATGCCTAATAAGGCGACGTTGCGTGATTTGTTCGGCACCATTTCATGATCGTTTGTATGCCATGTTCAACCTAATGACATACATGCCACCTTCATGGGAACACAATGGTGAAACAACTATGGATACAAGATTTTGGGGGCGAGATTTGCTGTGGAGCTGGCGTGAAGGCCAACATGATCAAGAAAAAGGACCTGCTAGCTCTCAGTTGAATTGGGAAACTGATCCTGATGAAATTCTTCGAGTTGTACCTCGGCTCATGAGAGCAGGCCCACGTAACGAGGGGAGGAGGGCATTTTTTTTTCAATGTCTCGGTGGATATTTTGATAAGACCTCTGCAACCTTCAAGTGGGGCCCTCATCCACTGAAACATCGTTGGGATTTAGAAGGGAATAGAGTGGCCAACCAGGACTCAAATGCCTCTCTTGAAGACTTAACTAGTATGGCGTACCTTGACTCTACATATGGGCCATACTACACAAGTCAAGCCCTCGACTTTCTATTGGAACAACACTCTCCACAAATTGCAAGGACTCTTGAAGCTTTGAAGGATTCCAATGTTTTAGAGTCCATTTTGAGTGCAAATGGTCCAACTTCTCGTACTCGTGCGAAGCGTAAGCTTGACGTTGAAGAATCATCCAATTAATATGAGCATGGTGAGGCAAGTGGTGCCCAAGATAATGCACATGTTGTCACCTAAATATTAACACTATTTTGTGACATCAACTTCATTTTTGTAATGGTATAAATAGCAAAAGGCCCATAGTACGCACTTATATGATATCCATAGTGAATACTCCTCACTTGCATTGTGGATCAATAGAATTTCCTTCAATTTGCTTTGGAGAATTTGATTCTACAACTTTGCTTTTTGTTAATATAAACTATAAAGCAATTTCATATTGCTTATATTTTTAATATAAACCACCTTTGCCTTTCTACAAGAAAACTGTATTGTTTCCTTGTTTCCATAAAAGATATCATTGTCATGGATTTTGTTTATTCTGAAAGGCCCATGGCCATTTTCCCATCCAGAACCACTAAGAACTGCCATTTTGGTTGCATTTATCCAAAAGACCCAAAAAATGTATTTTTATAAAATTTAACCGTACGATCTTGTATTTTGTTTGTCTGAGATCATGTGGTCAAAATTTCATGAAGTTTGACCGTATACATTAGAAGATTTAAGCATTGAAAGTTGGAAAACATAGTCTTCTTAAACACTATCCTGCATTCCTACAATTCCAAATGACTTTGACTGCCATTTGCTAAATTTTATTCTACTATGGACTTTAAATTTAAATTTGTATGTATTTAAGAATTGAGTAGAAAGTCTAATAAAAGAATTCCCAAAAAAGAATGCTTGTTTTTCATTCTTTACAAAAATATAAAATAAAAATAGGTCCAAGATTGAAAAATTATAAAGTAAAAGTAGGTCCAACATTTTTTCAAATACTTCACTGTAGGATGTTCTACTTAGGTGGCTTGAAAATATGTGGACAAAAATTCAGAAATTTTCACAGTGTACATTACAAGATTTGAATATTTGAACTACCAAATATCTTTTTTTATTCCTCTTAAAATTTGAGCTAATGTTCTTGGTAAGGTCACATTTGTATGAAAAAATACTGAAGATGATGGTAAGTCTTTGCATTCATTTTCCAATGCAAATTGACTATATATTCAAAACATTTGAAATCGTTTGGGATAGTAAAACATAGAGAAAAAAAATAGTTAGTACTTAGTACTTAGTAGAGAGAAGTAGAAAATGCTTGAATATACTATAGTATGAATGATTTCTTTTTAAAAATGAAAAATGCTAATCGTACATGGCTACACCTTCAAATATAGTTATAAACTGTAAACAATCTTCACCCAATAATTGATTTTTTTCTTCAAAAATATTAAAAATTGAATTAAGTAAATCATTTCAGCCTTTTTTTATAATATATAGTATACAAATTCGATATCTACCCGCAAACTACCCCTAACTGCAATTCATCATAACTTCTGCGGGTTTGAAATGGAATGATTCCAAGCTTTCGACATAAATAGAAGTCTAATAAACAAAGGTTACTTATTTACTTCCACTTCCTAATTGTTCCGGAGATGGAAATGTCTAGATTTAGACTGGCAACAGGTAGGAACATTAGTATACACTGCTTATAGAATCGTATAATTTTCTGAAATTGTTGTTCAAAGATTGTTGTACATAAAAAAAAAATTTAAGACATATGAAGTGAAGAATAAATTATTATAAAGAAATCTTTAACCATGAGAATTTTACAAATATAATTACATAAATATTAATATATTCTAATTATTGAGTCATAAGAATTTGGATATAATTATGCAACAATTTATTGATTTTAGAAACCAAAAAAATGTAACAATTATTCTAAATTTGTTATAAAATCATCATATTAAAATATTAACAAAATGTGCTCACTTCAGTCACTTGATAATGGATTCTCATTTTTCAATTTACGGTTAGGGTTCAAGTATAATCTACATAAGAAAATTTTATCAATTTTAATCCCTAAAGGACCAAGTTGCATCTTCTATCAATCACAAAATTTCAAGCATTCATGGTTCATGAGAAAACTTTTTGATTTTGTATTTTTTAGAAAAAAATATTTATTGCTAATAAATTCTCTTTAGAGTTTTAACATTTTTTTAAATTAATGGACAAATGGTCAACTACAAAAAAATTGGGAGTATCTTGAGTATAAAAATAGATTGGTAATTTGACATTAAGTCATTTGCATTTTGCAATACACCTAGTCAAGCGGCCAACAAAGGTTTTGCACATTTAACCTTTTGAAGATAATTGAAAACCATATCTTAAATATTTAAATTTTTTGGAAGAGGGACATAAAATGTTTTAATGTAATAATTGAAAGGAAGGGTGCTCAAGGTCTTATTAGATAATGATAGAACCTTATAAGGGAAGAGTTTAGGAATTACCGAAATAGGATTTTCCAACAAAAATTTCAACTTCCAATACTAGTTTAAAAAAATAACATGTAAAATGAATTTAAATTTCTTGTAATATTAAAATTGAATGACTTTCAATAAATAATAAGAACTATTTTGAATTTTATGAACACTACATTTGACAAGATTAAGAAAATTAAACAAAGGTGGATGCAATAAATTCATTTGCTATTTTGTCTCATTTGGCATGTGATGATCTATCCCTTGGCGATTACTTTTGTGTTTTAACCCTTTAGGGCCTAGCATGCCAATTTTGGTTCTTTTAAATTGAATTTTGGGAATTCGAACACTCTATTGGCCTTAGTTCCTCGTGAGGTATGAATAAGATGTGAGGGCACGGGTATTCCGCTTCCAATGAGCCATTGGCCATCAAATTTGGAGCAATGATGATTTGTCTATTGCAACCTGAAGTTGGGAATTTTAGAGTTTCAAAATGCACTATGGAACATATTTCTCTATTGAATTTATTTGTATATAACTAAAGAGAGCATGCCAACTTTACTACAGTGTTCAATATAATGAATTCTATTTTCAATAAAAATTTCATGGGAAATTGAGCTTTTTTGTAATTACTATGATTTTTCAAAGGTATAAACTTTAAAAAATCATATAAATTTCATTTTTTTTCCAAAAATAAATTAAAAATCACATTAGATAGAAGATATGAATTATTATTTGTAGAAAAATAATAATTTAAATTAAATTATAAAATTTTAATATGAAAATTTGATTCTAGAAGAATTCAAGAGGTTGCTTGGGGCTCTTCAGGCCCTAAAGGGTTAATTTGAAATGATGCAAAAATTTTAGAGAACGTGCTCATCATTATTATACAATTTGTATAATTTTTATATTAATTTTAAAAATATTCCACTATTTCAAAATAGACCCGAACTAAAAGTCCGAAATGCCATTTTGGAGGTTCTCAGTACTATTGAGTCCCTTTTTTTAATGATTTTGAGCTGAAATTTGGATTAAATGGTCTTCTAGTAGACTTGTGGCTATATAGAGAAGGAATTTAGGATAAATTATTTTTATGTGATGTAGTGGTGTACAAGTCCATAAAGCGAACCTCCTTCTATGTCTTTTGGGAAACACGTGAAAAATGATTTTGGTGATTATATTAATGAATAACCACCTCCAAAAAGTTTTTGAAAATTATAAAAAAGTTGTTTTTTTATAAATTTAATTTTCTATATTTTACTAATTAGAACATTGAGACATATATTTTCATGAGGTTTGGTACTTCTCAAATTCTCCTACTTAGAGATTTCCTTAACAAATATCCTTTCATGTTTTTCTTCATCTTCAAGGTGTTTACAATAGTCATATTTTTTTTAATTCAAAATTATTTTAATAATTTTAAAGTACTCCACTACTCCCCAAAAAAGAAACCAAATGCAACAAATGGTTCAAAGGTTTAAGGTATTTGCCCACATCTATTTCCATTCTCATACCAAAATTAGTCGATGATATTAAATTGTGAGTGGTTACTCATATTTTAAAATACTATACTCTATGAGCCCATTAGAACTCTTGTTTTGTTCTCTCACTTTGAAAATGAATTTCAAACTTTTAACTTCTGCAATTTATAGTGAAGTACCATAGAAATAGAATTTACATGTGAAATTGTGAATAATAAGGAGTAGCACTTTCGTTGTCATAGTGTCATATGATGGTACAACATTCTTGTAGAAATTTTTAATTCCAATTCATGATGTCCATTGGTCAAACAATAATTATTATAAACATTCAAGTTTGCTTATGGGAGCTTTAGTGTGTTACACAATATTTATAATTTAAAATATATCTTCATTTTATTATAAACATTTTGTTTCAAATTTCAAACTATTATAGGAAATTGAAATCATCCATTCTTTGAAGTTGGAAATAGCGCACAACCTTGGTATTCAACAATTTTTCCACATCTTTACAAAAGACTCATGCACATTGAAATAACAAAACTTAATATTTTCTATTCATTTGAAGGAAGTGACATCTCAAAAAGTAGGCCTACAAGGCTACAACCAAAAACGCCCAAGAAGGGGTTTTTTAGTAGTTTAATAGGTGCTTCCTCTATTGCTCAAAAAAATCACTCTCTTTGGGTTCTGGCCCCCTCTTCTGTATATCTACACGTTTAGCGCCTTTAGCTGTAGTACGTAGGCTCCAATGCCGTCATGCACTCTCAAAACGGATTTTTGACTGCAATTTTGACGACTCTTGTTGTAAGACAAGAATTTTCTGTTCGTGCAGTTTAACAAGCTTTAGAAGTGTTGATAACTCTTCTGGTGTGTTGCCATATTCAGGAGCTATAGCTGAGACATCTAGTGTCGAGGCACATTGTATTGCAGCATTGTAATACTCTCTTTCTTTTGCATCTACTTGCAAATTGACCCCTCTCCTTTCATTCTGCACCCGCCCACGTTCATGTTCCAAAATCTTCATTTTTTGTTGAAGAACAGTACACTCATCCATTGGAAACAAACGACCCTCTGCTTTCTTTTTCCAGTAATTATCTCTGCTTCTCTTCAAAGTAGCAAAGCGCGAGTCGTTTTCCGAGATGCCGTTTTGTAATATCTTCAACTCTTCTCTCAACCCATGTACCCCAGCTGCATCTGATGAAGTTGATAAACGATAGTTTCGTATTTTTTGGAGAGCTTCAATTTCCTCCTTTGTTTCTTGCAAACCCAAAATTGCACTCTGTATTTTAGCGTACAATACATCTGCATCGTCTTCCAAGTCGCTTCCACTTCCACCGCAGTGACCCACCAAACCATTGTGGTCTACTTCCATAGGTTGTATTGCCTGTGTACGTTGTGTGCCTTCATTGTGGATATTTTCACCAACTACAAATTCTTCAACCTTCTCTTTTCCCTTGTTGGCAATTTCCACTTCCAAGGCTACCTTTCTTTCTTCCATAACATCATCTTCAGTGTCGCTTTGGAAATCATATCCATCATATTCGTGGGTATGCTCATCTGAGCTAGAATTTGGCGACCACACAATTTCAGCATTAGAAACGGCCAGCCTTCCCAATTTCACAGGCATTAGTGTGTTCTTGACATCTGCTAATGCAACTTCATTCACAATCGATGTTTCTTCAAGACGATCTCCGATGGGGTGCCCCTTCAAGGTACTCCAGTCCACGTTCTTCTTGAGTATGCATTCAGCATATACCATTTGGACAAGACATAAAGAGAAATTGTCATTTCGATAAGGCTTAGGCTCATCGTACAACCTCGTCCATACAGCTAGACATCTTTGCTTGAAAGCCTCGTTGGTGCAATATCCAAGATTTGCCTTGTTCGCTGTGCCAAGTGTATCTTGTGACGCCATAGCGGAAACAACTTATCAATGTGGCACCAATCCACGTATTTGTTTACCGTTTCGTAACTCCAAGGCTCAGGTTCTGCTCTCCAGCGTAAAAAGGCCTTTATCTTTGGATGCAAAAGCAAAGGCACACGCTTCTTGCGACTTTTTCCACCCCTCTTATGACTCTTGTCACGAACCGCCTTATTCTTCAATCCAAGTACTAGTTTACATGGGGCAGGTGGAGGCTTGGCATCCATCATGATCAATCTGTACGTAGAATGCTGAACTATGTACTTTCTCTAAACTTCTAAGAGTGTAAGACTAAGGTAGTACTATAAAAGTGTAAAATCCTAGAATCGTTGTACTTCACATTTACAGAAGTCTTTCCATTACAAAAGATGTACCTTAAACTATTCACATTTACAAAAATGTTTACATTTACAAAAAATCAATCTTCAATAGTACTCGTGATGTAGTGTGGGCGAACGGAGCAATACGGAAGACCAAAAGTTCAAAATGAACCAGAACTCCTAACTCATGGGCACGCAATCAGCCACGTCTAGGTGGGTGATTCTCAATACGCTGAGAAGGAGTGGCAACTGCGGTATATAGCCGCAGTCGCCTAGGGGCGCGTGTGGGTAGGGGCGAGTGCGGGTCTACCTGCGAGGCCATCGCGGGTACAACCACGAAGGGCAACCGCGGGTCCTGGAAGCTTGGCAGTGGCGACCGCAGGTCCTGCAAGGTGTGAGTCCCCGATTCGTCACCGGGGACTCACGGGTTCTTTTTTTCGAGTTGATACATAAACTAAGGCGTATTTAGGCTCATAACACCCACAAAAGGGCATTAAACCAATATTGGCATTACACATACCAATGTGCCATTTGGTCATTAGGGGGGATTTAGGATAGTTTGCATCCAAAACGGGCCCGGTCTTAGTTAAATAGACGCCAATTTGATGAAGATGTGCAGAATTAGGGTAAGAAGCCTAAGAAGGCCCTGTCTAGGCTAGGAAGTCCTCATAGGGGGATCTAGGAGGAATCCCCCACTCCCCATAGCATCGAAGAGAATACGGATAAAATACTAACCTTGAAATGCAGGTACCGGCAATTTCCTAATTCTAGGAGCACGCAATGAGGATGCAGATTTGCATCCAAGTGGGGGGATCCCATAGGTGGTCCCCTCTAAAGTTTGGGAATTTTCCGACATGGTTTGGATATTTTCCTAGACGGTCAACCGCGGTGGACTTTGGGTGGGAATTCGAAAGAATATCCCAAAGTGCGGTAAAATCCCACTAAAAATCCGGCGAGGCGGTCTCACACCAACGGAGCGCTTCCCCAAGTTTCAAGACGAAACGATAGTAAGAAGATCCCGAATCGGCGACATTCCTCCCCAACTGACGAATTAAATGGCGAAAGCAGCGGTTGACCGGCGTACCGGGGCCATACGACATCGGAACGGAGCCTATCTTGGGTCTATTCCTACCCCCTTCTACCTACTTGGAAGATTGGCGAAGGTTTGGGGTCCAAAATTGCTAAACTCCAAAAGTTGGGAATTTAGCCCAACTTGGATCCCAGCTTACGCTAAGATTCCTCGAGAATTTGGACATAGTTTAAGGGGGATGGGGGTCTCTATAGGCTAATTATGGCCTTCCGGAGCCAATGGCGCAATCCGTTTGCCATTTGGAGCTAAACTCCAAAAGTTAGCCTTTTGGGGACAGCACATGGAGAAAAAATGGGGGTTTTAGGCCCCCCAATGCATTTTTGGGGAATTTGGGCCCCATTAGCCGTGGGGAACGCGTAGGGAACGTGTGGGGAACGTGTAGGGAACATGTGGGGAACTTCAGGCACATGTGGGAGCAAGTACCACCTCAAAAAGTTAGTGGAGGTGGCTCATGTGCTTTGGTGTAAGTAATTTCAAATTAAGTAGGTGGGAACACATGGGAACTTCTCCCATGTGAGAACTTGTAGATTTTGGGGAAGGTAAATTTGACGGTTTTGCAAGTTCTTGTGAGGTTAGGTAAGATTTGAATTTCCCAATTCAAATTGTGTAGATTTTAGGGGGATAATTAGATTTGGGAGGGGTAAACATGTACGGACCTCCTAATTTCCCTCATCTAGTTATTCTTAGTAGATTAAGGGGTGGGGTGTTGCTCCCTTTTGGGTATAAAAGGGGCGGCATTCTCCTCTCATTCTCTCTCTCTTTCTCACTCCTACCCATTTAAGGGAGGAGGACTATTGGGCCCGGGTTATGCCGGATTTCCTTTGGCCTTTGATGCCAAGGGAGCCTTTGATGGTCTTTTGGGGTTTTTACACCCTTTGGTAAGTGTGATTTCTTTACTTGGGGACTTGAGACCCCCCCAAGTGGTGGAACTTGTTGCAATCTAAACTTGATTATTCATTGTGTTGCGTATCATTGAGGGTTGTTGTGGGAGAGTATTGTGAGGAACCGAGGGGTAATTTAGGAGGTGACTTCGAACGTATGCTTGCACTTTGTAAACCTTCTCTTCTCCCTCTTCTCTTAGTCACGGGGTTAATTTAGTCCCATTGGGGACGGCGAAGCTTTGACCTATAGGATAGGCAACTTGTGTAACCACTCTCTTCTCCCTCTTCTCTTAGTCACGGGGTTAATTTAGTCCCATAGGGGACGGCGAAGCTTTGAACTATAGAATAGGCAACTTGTGTAACCACTCTCTTCTCCCTCTTCTCTTAGTCACGGGGTTAATTTAGTCCCATAGGGGACGGCGAAGCTTTGAACTATAGGATAGGCAACTTGTGTAACCACTCTCTTCTCCCCCTTCTCTTAGTCACGGGGTTAATTTAGTCCCGTAGGGGACGGCGGAGCTATGAATCCCCACACCACCTAAGAAACTAAAGTCTTAGCCACGTGTCAAAACACCTCACTCTTACGGCGGAGCCTTGAACCCCCTAAAGTCTTAGCGGGGTGTCAAATAACCTCCCTCTTGAGTTAGACTCAACGTTTAGTGTCCAACACGGTTGGCACTAAGTCAACGTTTAGCATCCAACATTAATTGTTCTTTTGTTAGGGGGTCCCCAATTCCACTAAAAAGCCAAAATTCACGAGTTAGGCCTCAGCTCCAGCGCTGGACCAGCCCCAGCCAGCCAGCCAGAGCCCCCAGCCAGCCAACCGAGGAGCCCCAGCCAGGTCCGCAGCCGGGAGCCCCAGCCGGGCCGCCAGTCGGGTCCGCAGCCGGGTCCGCAGGTCAGAGAGGGGGGAGCCAGGGTTCGGGGGCCAGGGTCCAGGGCCCTTACAAAAAAAAGATAGAAATTAGGTAGCTAGGGGAAAATAGAGAAATTAGGTAGTTGAGGGGATAAAATAGAAACTAGTTGAGATAGGAAGCCATTGCAAAAAAAGACCTAATTGTAAGAGCACCCGGGAAGGGATAATAAAATGAGCCGGGACCGAGACATGGCAATGATGGACGTGGCGTGGAGCGAAGAGTACCGGATCCACGGAACGGAGGTGGGCATCTAACCCTACCTTTGATTTGAATTAATTAATGCAATAGGAGATTGGTTAGTGGAAAAGTCTACATCCCAAGTAGGGTTAAGGTCCGGTAATTAGCAAATACAAATAGGGAGATAACCACAACCAGAATAGAAATAAGAAGAATGAATACGCAAACATAGGATAAAATATGGAGAAGTAGAGTAGAAGGAACCAAGGCAAATACATAAACGTAGAGTAGAGGTACTCGATTAATATACGTAGAGTAGATTAAAACCAAGACCAATACGTAGAGTAGCTGAGGACAAAGACAAATACGTAGAGTAGATTAAAACCAAGACCAATACGTAGAGTAGCCGAGGACAAAGACAAATACGTAGAGGTAGGCTCAGATAGACACGAATATGTAGAATAGGATAAAAATACAAGAACGTAGAGTAGGCCCCAAACGAATACAAAGACGTAGTATAGACTAAAAGAATACCAACACGTAGAGGTAGACTAGACAAGTACAGAGACGTAGAGATGGGGTAGGAGATACCATGAGTAAAGTGAGCTAAAACGAATCCAACCAATTAGAAGAGAGATAAAACAAGAACCAAACATAAAAGTAGGACAAGAGAACGAAACACATAGAGTAGCAGCAATTAGAAGCAGGACAAGAGAACGAAACAAACCTCAATTAGGATAGTAAAAAAGATCCATTGCCTGGAAGGCACAATGGATTGACGCTTAGACACCCGTAGGTAGTAGAATTGATTAGAACCTGGTTGTGATCGCTTAATTCCAAGGGTGGGAATGAAGCGCCCACACAAGGGAGGGCAACTGCAGGTCCCAAAAGACTGGCGACCGCGGCTCTGGCCTTCGTGGCTTTCTTACTTTTATCATACCCCTAAATGCCCAAGGCACCCAAATGTGGTGTCAAAGACACTTTGAAGTTCATGAAAACCTTACCAAAAGTTCATTTTCAGTGGTTTATGTTTTTGGAAGGCTTTTTTCAAAGTCTAGTTTTACCATCAATAATCCAATTTTGAAAATGAATGATTATGATTTTTCTATTTAAAAATTAGTTCAAGGGTATCCATTTCAATCTTGACTTTCCATAGTCATTAGAGAAATTATGAACTCTCCAAAGGGCTTCTAGAATGGCCTCAATTGGGGTCCTCAATTGGATTTAAATGCGTACTTGTCAAATAAAGGACAACTTTTTTCCCCTATTTCCACCCATTTTGACATCACGATGTTTATAAAGGTACATGTTTTTTTATTGGAGAATAGGACATTAGGTACTTCTTGTCATTCAAATTTTAAGTACACTGAGGGATTATATTATTTGGAGAAGGACAAATTTGGTGCAATTAAGTACTAATGACATGGCTCAGTGAATGGGGAAGGGTGAAAGGGTTTAGGGTCTCCACCGCAAACCCTAAACCCTAGTTAGGGTCTTGTGAGGTGACACTTGGGTGATTCAATCAAGTGGTGGAAGGAATAAAAAAAATGGGGAAGTCAATGACTTCCCCATTCATTAAGGTTCAGGGTTGCTAGCATGTGAGCCAAGGAGCGTGAGCCTGTGAGCAGGAATTTTTTTTTGCCAAAAAAGTGGATTTTTTTTCCAAAAAAGTGGATGAGGATCTATAACTGTGGATTTACCTATGACCGTGGTTTTGAAAAATCTATACTGTTTTTGGATTGTTAGGGTTTAGGGTTAGAAATTCTTATCTAAAAATTTGGGGTTCATCAAAATAGCTTGTATTTCCAAATTTTGGATGAAAAAAATTGAGTAGCCTGAGGATCATACGTTTGTTTCCATTCTTCACCATTTATTTCTTGGAAGTATATTGTATTTCGAGAAACATGAAATATTGTATTCACTCACCCATTATTGAAGACGGAGACCTTATAAGAAGTGAATATTTATTTCATTCCCCATTTTTTTTGGTCAGAGACATTGTAGGAAGTCAATATTGATTTCAGTCCCCATCTCATTTGGTAGAGACATTCTAGAAGGTGAATATTTTTTTCTTTCCCCATTTTTTTTGACGAAGATTTTCTACAAGGTGAATGTCTATTTCAATGCCCATTTTTTGGGATGGAAGCATGGAAGGAGGTAAATATATATTTCACTCCCAATTTTTTTGCCATGAAGACAATGTAGGAGGTTTATATTTATTTCACTCCCCATTTTTTAAAAAGATATTCCAAGAGGTGAATATTTCTTGGAGTTCACCTTTTTTGGATGTAGATGCAGGACGAGGTTCTAGGGATTTGACTCCCCATTTTTTTTAATGAAGACAATGTACAAGGTGATTAGCTATTTCACTCCCCATTAATTGCATAGAGACTTTAAAGAAGGTCAATATTTATTTAAATCCCCATTTTGTTGGATGCTAACTTTGAAGGATATGAATATTATTTTTTTGATGCTAACTTTGAAGGATATGAAAATCACTCAACATATAGCCATAAAGCACACAAATCCAATCATAATATAAATCCAAACATACTGATTTGACTTATGAGATACGTCAATTTCATGAGTCTAATATGCAATAGACTCCGCTGCAAAGTCCCTATTACTAGAAGAGTCTGAAGTCTCTCTACCTTCCGATGCTGATCCATCTATGAATTCTAAGACATTTAGAGCGTACGAAGGTTTATGGGATTTGGGTTTGGAAGTGCCAAACTCCGCAAACGCCGATGCTACCTGCTCTGCATAGACTGGAAGATCGAATGGCTTCTCTGGGCTCAAAATGAGTCTACGTCTCTTGTTGACTTGGTCCTGCGCGATCACTCCCTCGCTGCTGTAAATTCAATGGAAACATTGTTAGATGTATGAAACATAAATTAAATCAAGAATTTGAGAAAATTGAATTTAGGAAAAACTTACTTACTAGGTTTAGGGCGTCGAACAAATTTTCGAGGTACTATCACCATGGCCTCTTGGTCTTGTGATAACACAACTGTGGGCTCCTCCACACTTGGATCTGCGGTCACTGTAGAAGCAGACTTCTTCATTGGCAAGAGGACATGCTGGAAAATCCTCTTATCTTCCTCCAACGCTACAATATGCCTCCCGATAGCACAGCAAGCAGTAATGGATGCACCTGCCAAAAACCATAATTTACATCATCTGCATAATGATTTTCTATAAAAATAATTTCATTGTGCAGAAGTTGTAGAACAAGAATTCACCTATAGAGGCCGTGCAGTCTACCACAATGTCCCCTTCATCCATGGTGCCTTCAATGATGAATTGAATGAAGCGCGGGTCCTTCTCTCGAGCTCCTCGCCACGCCATTCGATCCATGTCATTCACCAACATCGTGTCCTCCGTGGTGTAGTTCATGAGCAAGTCATCACGCCGAAGGCATACCTTTGCCTTCAGCATGGTCTGAGAGCGCCTGAATTCAAAGTTCGATTTCCCCTTGGCTCCCAGATGTTTGACAAAAAGGGTGATGCCAAACTTCAATGTCTGCAGGCATAATCAAAACTCACATGAGATTTGAAAACAATAAAAAGCAACAAATTCAAATATATTAAATTATTATAATGAAATGATAGAGTCTTACTGTTTGGTCGGGGTGAACTGCCGATGTAAGGTGCATCCGATTCATGCCCATCCAGTCCTTCTTCTTCTTGATGTTTGGATACTCCTGAAGAAGTCCTACAATGGTTTCCAAGGAGTCTTGGCCCCAAGAATGAAACACTACAAGGCACCCATCGTCCTGCAAATGTTTGTGTGCAAAGTTGAAAGCCTGGAAAATTGTAAAGTAGTCCTTATCTGCGTTCCAATAAGGAATGTGCTTCGACCCCCCTATCTTTGGCACTGGCAAGTTCTCCTAGCAGTCAAAGATCATGAGATCAAATCCTGGCTGTCAATTGACGACCCCGTCATACACCCTGGCCTTACCTACGACCATCTGCAAGAACATCTCTTCAATACATGAGTATTTCCAAGAACAAGTTTAGAAAATAAACGCTTGTTAATCAAATAACAATCTCCATTGCTAAGAGGAAGAAGAATATTACCTTTTGTAGAAAATCCATGACCTCTGTATAAGGGTTCGGTCCCCGGACTCCTTCGTTGTCCACCACCTCTGAAATTGAGACATCAAGAAGCAATTCCTCTGAGGTGACATCATCGTCATCTCCAAGAGCAATGACTTGTGTACCTTGTGTTATAACCTCCTCCGAGAAGTCTGGAAGTACGGCCTTCCTCTTCAACCCACCTTGTGATGCACCCTGCATCTGGGAGCCCTCATCCACTGCAGACGACGTTGGAATGCCACTTCCTTCTTCCTTCTTCTTTCCTTTACCTTTCTCCTTCTCCTTGTCCTTCTCCTCCTTCTCCTTCTCCTTCTCCGCCAATTTGGCCAAACGCTCCGCCTCCTTCTTCTCCTTGTGCTCCAAAGCCAGTTGAATCCGTGCTGCCTTCCTCCTGTCCATGGTCTCCCTCTTTGCAATAGCCCTCTTCCTCTCATTCTCACTAAGTCCTGGAAACTCGTCAACGTCCATGTTGATGGTGCCTTGTCCTTCCAAAGAAGCCCGCAACTCTACCTCTGACGGATGCGTGTAGGAGATGGGGCAGTCAATGTACCATCCACCACCACTGAGATGTGAGGTAGTGAAGGTCTTGAGTTGAGTCGGAGTATACATGCAGTCTTTGGAGTTGCGGTCGAGAAAATTCTTCAAGAAGGTAGGTAGGTCCTCAGTCTTGATTGCTTCTTTACCTTTGAGCTCATATTTGAAGTACCTGCAGTTTCAAGAGGATTCAATAAATACAAATGATAAAATTCAATCTCAACTACCAAATGATTTGACAACCTCTTTAAAAGGATACCAACTACAAAGTATTTTTTCAAAATTCTCAATTTGAGATGAGAAATTTTAGTTTCAAAGTCTGCAAGGGACAAGAACTAGGGGGGTCCTTGAGCAATGTCCTTGAGGTAGCTCGGATCCGAGCTAAATCTGGAAGGTAGGTGAAGGACCCCCTCAGTTTTTGATATCCTACATGATTTTTTGATTTTCACAAAAAAAAATTTGGATGATCACATGCAACAATGGACTTTTCATTCTTCATAATTCACTCTAAAATCGCAGTTTCACATGAAAAAAAATTAAACTTTGAGACTTCAAGTTCTGCAAGGGGCAAGAACTAGGGGGGTCCCTCATCATTCTCCTCAACATAGCTCGGATCCGAGCTATGTCGAGGAGGATGCTCAAGTATCCCCCTACTTTTTCATTTCCTACTTCAAATCAAGATTTTTTTGAATTTTTTTTTTTGTGCCCCAATGCAAAGATTGACTTATAGGACATTCAATAACAATAATGTCAAACATGAGCTATGATTTTAGAGACTCACCGGAAAAGAACCCTTCTTACTGTCTGCTTTGATCCCTCAAAGGTGTTGAAGTTATCGCTTTTCTTGAAGTAGTTAGCTCCACGAAGATGAGCTAGAAATCCTTGATCCCAGATCTTAGTTCTCCAACCTTCCAAATAGTCAAGGAGAGTCTCTGGTTTCTGTGGAACGTTCATATCTATAGGTATGTTGTCATGCCTCACAACACCCTCAAAAATATCCACCACTGCATCCTCAATCTGGATCAAAGAAAAAAGAATTACAATTTACATGATTCAAAGTACTATGCCTCATGAATAGAAAATTCAAATTATTATAAATATCAAATGCAAAAATTGTTAAACTTGAAAACAAACTTCAAGTAAGTTACTTATCCCAGCATACCAAACACAACGGTTTAGAAATGGTCCAAGTAGTAGCTCAGACACTGGCCTAGGTGGGAAACGCCTTGCATCACGTGAGGGAATAGAAGAGTTCCACCACTGCAAGAATTTGATCTTGTGAGCTGCCGTTGTATTGCACGTTGCAACTATTTGGAGTTTCTCCAGAGTCATCTCGGGAACCTCATTTGTAGTCCAGTGTTTCTCAACCTGAAAAAAATGATGTGAGATTCACACTTCTAATTTTCAAGGTATAGACCATTTGCTTAATTTTTTGAAGTATGCAAAGTAGTTACCTCTTTTAAAAAGTTGGGCTCATTAGCCGGATTAGCAACGGCGGCCAATTTTGACATCTTCACATTGAGTTTTCCAGTCCTCTCATGTGTTGTAGATCTCATAGCGTGAGCAAGTCCCTCCGCAATTTTCTTTTCCTCTGGCGTGATCTCGTTGTACTTTCATACTGCAGCATCTGCGGCTTGAGAAATCTCTTGCTGCATATTTCCAAGGCCAATCAATGTGAACAAAAGCTTTAAGAACAAAAATGAACATACTGAAACACATTGTATTGAAAGGAAGAATAATCACAATAATTTCATACCCGAAAAACAAAGGATGTGAAGACCTCAAGTGGCATAGAATACCACGTCTTCCTCAATTTCTGTGCAGAACAGCGTTTGAGCTTAGATGGCCTCAACATTTCATTGAAGCGCTCTATGGGTAAAAGCCCATACTTCTGAACCCTATAAAGGGTATGAACCAAATTGGTCTTCACGTGTGAGCCCTTTGTAGACCTGAAATTCAATAAGGATTTATAAGTATATGCATTACATATTATATAAGCGAAGATGAAATAGTTTCAAAACTTTCTAAAAACATAAAACAAAACTTCAAAGACAAAATTCAAGTAAACAACTTACTTGTTAATGTCATGCATGACATGCATAGCTACCTCGATTTTGCCCTTCGTCTCCAACACAATTGAGTCCACTGCATAGTGCCAAGTTATGTCCTTGGAGTGCAGCCGGGAAATATGATTCATCCATGATAGCAGGCGGTGATTCCCGTCACACACAAAGAACTTCAAGTTCTTCAAGAAACTCAATTCGGGAACAGATTGGAGGTGGGCTTCAAAGATCTCATTCTTCTCTCTCCATAAAGGCCCCCATTTCTCTATCTCCTCCTCTGTGAATTTGGAGCTTTCTCCGGCTTCATTTGTGGTTGTGACGTAGAAAACTGCTGCCTCGTCGAGGTAGCCCTTTGCAAATTCGTGTTCAAGCAATTCAAGATCGCAAGACAAAGTAGGTCTTACCATGGGCATCGCTACCATCCGGCACAAGGGAATTTGAAGCCGAAACAGATGATCTGGCTTCATCCTCAAGCCTGCAATGGTATTCACAGAGTCTACCTTGTGATATTGGCGGAGGTCATCCTCCAACAGGTCCTTGTCATCTTCATCCATGAATTCCTCCACCACGTCTTCACTTATGACTCCTCTCCTCGCTTCAACACCAATGGGGGGTTGACTTGTAACATCCATGTTTTGGGTTTCCATGATAATTTCTTCTTGGGAAAGAACTACTGGAGACACTTCCATCTGCAATAATAAAACACCCATAAATGTATGACCACAAGCCTACCCTTATAACACAAAAATACAAAGAAGAATTCAAGTTGAATTAAGAGATAAACTTTCAAAAGATAGAGTACATAAGTAAAACATTAATTTTGAAATATGTAAGGCTTTATAGTGCCATTTGAATATAAAACTTTTTGGAAAAACAGAACCTAGTCAATCTCTACATCTTCCTCAGAATCTAAGCTGAGGTGAATGAAGACTGGAACCTGTGGACCTATAGGACCACTGCAAGCACAAGTACATGTCTCTTGCAGTGGTGGACCATCAACAGTGATGGAGACCTGCGACTCAGAGCTATACTCAGTCTCTGAGCTCTCTGAAGACAGACACCTAAATCCCTTTCTTCTAGCAATCTGAGCAAGCCTCAAGGCATGCCTTCGCCTTCCTGCATTTGGGTCACTGACACGACTAAGCACGGAGCTCTGGAAAGCATCTACCGCACGCTCAGCGGCATCCATGACATCTCCAAAACTTACCAAGTTTGGTCCCCCTGCCTCCCCCTTATCACTAGAGACCTCCTTACTTGGGCGCCTTGATGTAGGAGTCTATGAGGGTCCTGCTTCATGAACAATAGGGCCTCTTGGGGGCTCTACTACAGGTGAAGATGAGCCTGCACCATCACCTCTCTGTTTGAAACAAAAAATACAGAACAATACCTCATATTAGCTTCCACTACCAGAAGAGAGAAGTATGCAAAGAATTTTGATTGAAATTGTTTTTTAAAAAGAAACAAAGGTTTCGCAATGGCAAATAATGAATTGCGAAATTGAACCCTCCTAAAATATAAACTTTGAGGTCTTATCAAACAAAAAACTCTAGAGGATATAAGAATTTTATAAATTTTACCAATTTTTTGATTTTCAAAGAAAATTATCTTAAAACTACCTAGAATTGTCTTTTTCTTTAAAAAAATCACTCTAGGAAGACAAATTTTTTTGCTTGGTCAGCAAAAAAGGGGGTCCGGCCACGTCACGACTGACTAGGCTCGGATCCGAGCCTAGTCAGCCGTGACATGGCCGGACCCCCTTTTTTGCTGACCAAGCAAAAAAAATTCCAGCTGGGCCAAAAAGTGAGGGGGTCCGGCCACGTCATGGCTGTGAAAGAGGCGCTGTAAACCGGACACGTATCCTACAGTCAGGAACAATCGAACCATTCGAAGGATGGTAAATGCACCAACTACAGAACAACGGAATAAATGGGAAAGTGCAAGGAATGTCAGAGGACAAATTTTGGAGGTCACATTACTCCCTTTTCCTGGACTTGGTGCAATTGTGGTACTTGAGACAGGGTTAGATTCTAACATGAATGCATATCGAGTTACACTACTAACACTAGGAATGTTCCCAACGTGCACATGTCCAGATTTTGTGAACATGGCTGTTTCAGCTATTGGTGGTCGTCAACAGTACGTGAATTGCAAGCACTTGTACTATTTGTATAGGTACTTTTGCAAGATGGATGTCCACGAAGACAAATTCATTCATGCACCAAGTTATAGCTTCAATGAGTTGAAGCTACTTCTACTCCGAGCAGGAATTATTGCAATTCCAGAATAGGCATGGCTAGATATGTTTATGTACTTCAATTGCATTTATAAATATATATTATGATTGCCATTTGGAGTGAATTCTCTCGTATTACAGAAGTATTCAAAACTATTAATGCATTCACAAAGTGTCACAGACTGTTTTATCAAAAAATTTGTTGAATTAAATTGAGATGCATCAATACAACATTTTTTCTTATAAATCCCTTGCTAGTTTTGTAGATAATGGATAAACTACATGCTGAAAATTTTCCCCTAAACCTTGAAAGGCCTCACCCTTTAGCGAATAAAAGTTAAACTCAAAAATATAACATTTCACCTAAACCACGGTTATAGGTGACACGGTCATAGGTCATATTTTCACTATTTTCCGTAAAAAAACCAACTTTTCAACCAAAAAAATGGGAAAAAAAAAATTTCAAAAAATTTTCAATTTTTTTGGTTTCCAGGCTCACAGGCTCACACGCTCCACGCTCGCAGCTCACAGGCTCACCACTCCAAGCTTGCACGCCAGCATCGTTGCATTAAGGTTGGGTGAATGGGGTGATTCAATGCTAAGTGTGGGAGTTGGGAATAAAAATAAATAAATGAATTAATGATGGGGAAGTACAATTATACTTCCCCATTCATTAATGAAGGAAGGGCTAAGTGAATGGGGAAGTTGGAGTAAAATAAAAAAATGGGGAATGAATGTGTTGGTGTAAAATAAATAAATAAATAAAAATGGGGAAGGGTGAAAGGATTTAGGGTCTCCACCACAAACCCTAAACCCTAGTTAGGGTCTTGTGAGGTGACACTTGGGTGATTCAATCAAGTGGTGGAAGGAATAAAAAAAAATGGGGAAGTCAATGACTTCCCCATTCATTAAGGTTGGGTGAATGGGGTGATTCAATGCTAAGTGTGGGAGTTGGGAATAAAATTAAAAAAATGAATTAATGATGGGGAAGTACAATCATACTTCCCCATTCATTAATGAAGGAAGGGCTAAGTGAATGGGGAAGTTGGAGTGAATACTTGATACAATTGTAATTGCAATAATTCACTAAACAATGTGAAGAATATTGAAGTTTGATCAAATAGTCATGATAGTATTTGTTCATTTATCCCGAAATGCCCACTGAACTTAGAAAATTTATCAATGATTTATTTTAAAACTAAGTGATAAAAAAAAAGGGTCTGTTTAGTTTTTTTAAAATTATATCATATGCAGGGCTTCTATATGGCCCATCAAATGCTACATATCATTTTTAATATTACTTAGGTTGTAGTGAGGAGAGGTTCCTATCTATCTAAACTCTAAAGGTATTACTAAGAAATAAATAAAAAATTGATTAAAGCCCAACCTCCCAAACATGACTTCTTCAGTAAGCTCCAAAAAATAAGTTAAATTCATTTGATCACTCACCCTCCCTACACCCCTATTTGAATTTTCAAGTGCATGGTATGGCATTTGGCATTTGATATGGGAGATATGCCAAAGTCTATATACATATCCATGTAGTATAATATGCCATATTTGTACCCGAATTTATATTTCTATCATAAGTAATTGTATAATAATGAAATTGACATTCCATTTCTTTGTATATCCCCTATATGTGTACATAGTAGAAGAAAGGAATTTTTTTTGAAGAATGGCATCAATACATTGAGAACAAATTAGAGACTTAAATTTCATATATAAGATAGCCTTATTTTTTAAATGTGGATGGATTTATAAAAAGCCATAGGAATTTGAATAGACGCTCTTCATAGCTTTTAAAAAGAAATAAAGTCATCTTAAATACAATAATTAAAGTTAAAAGCCTCACATCACAAGACATCTTAACTTAGGTCTACACCTTAAATGAAAAAGAGTGATCCCATTAAGGCAATCAACCAATTTATCGGAATTGTCCGAATGTATGGTCTATTTAGATCTAAATAAATAGGCAATTTTATGTTCATTTGATGTATTATATGAAGTTGTCTTTTCATTGCTAAACAAAAGATCTTCATTTGGACAAAAATATAAACCTTGGATGACTTTTCAAAATCAAGCAATTGCAAAAATGCTCAATGCAAAATTGGAGAGAGAAAATTAGCCAATCAATAACCACTTTATAAAAAACAATATCCTTGATTAGTAAGCAGCAAGAGGCCAATAGTGATTAGTTGAAGTATATAGTGAATTGGCATAGCCAAGTGAAAATTATGTTTTTCCAATATACGTCACTGAATTGCAAGGCTTTGAAACCACTCTTTTATTGATCCCATCCTTATCAAAATTCACGCATATATTATAAATTATTTATAATTGCACTTGGCAAAAATTGAGAAATTCATCTTTTGTGAAAGTTTGAGATATGGTCTCTAAAATCTTTTTGTCTACGGAAAAAAAAAACTTCTAATCTTTTATGTATGGTATCTCAAAATTTACATTGTCAAAATCTAAAAATATTGGAAAGACTCGTAGACTAATTTAGTAATGATGATGGTAGGATTTCTCAATTGATTCTGCAAAAAATTTAATATAATTTCAATTTTAATATGGCAATTTGGAGGTAGTTTTGGAAAAAGGACCCTTTAGACATTTAGGATTTAAAGATTCGCCTTGTTAGGATAAAATATAAAAGTCTATGATTATACAACCAATTGTCAAAACCCTTTTTAAACATTATGTTTCATTTCCCTACTACTCAAGAGAAAAAAAATTGATGATTTTATGTTTTCGAAGTCAAAAAAATAAAAAGCCATAAAAGCCAGTTCAATCCATTGCTTCAGTCCGTCTAGCCTTGTTCCATATAGATGGCGACGGTCCTATTGCCACATGAGATTTTCCCGAGGGTTGTGTGAGATTGCCGAGGAAAGTCACGAAGAACACCACAAGGCCACAATCAGCGGGAACTCTTGAGGGAGAGGCAACTTCAGACCCTAATGGAGCGGGAGCTTATGAGGTAGATGGAGAACTACCAAGAGATTTTGACCAGGTCAGTGTCAGGGTTCAATTTTTGCAGCAGCGTGCTCTGTAGTCCCGGATCTTACAGCATTATCAAAAACTCAAGACGAGGGGTCAGTTGCTTGGTAATCGGCCTGACTTGCAGGCAATGAAGCAGATGAATGAAGAAGGAAAATCAAATGAGTTTCAAAAGTTTGGTCACGTTCCCGGAATCGTAGTCGGTGATCAATTTGAATTTTGGTCCGAAATGTTTGCCGTTGGGTTGCACCGGCAAGTGCAAGGAGGGATTGCATGGGTTGAAGATCTAGGGGAAAATGTGGCTTGCAGCGTGGTGATCTCAGGTGGTTACCGAGATGATGATGACCATGGGGAGACAGTCAAATACACTGGCCATGAAACCAAGAAATCAAAAATCAATAAATCATAGTGACGTTTCCAACATGCGCATGAAAACTTGTATTACTTTCAAAGGTTCAGACAAACCATTTCCATTACAAGCTCCATGTACCATGAATATCTAAACACCTAAGTCTACATTCCTTTAATTTCTAAGGCTTGTAATCAACGTCTCCTCTCACCTCAGCTCCACTACTATGACCTCTTGAATCCCATTCCGAGTCTTCTTCATTACTTGTGCTGTCCATACTATCGGATGAAGACTGTAGAGCTCGCTCTTTTCTTCCGAATATTTGCTTTGATGCAAGTGATCTCTTGCGTCTACCCTTATTTTTCTCTTTCACCATGTCTCTACCTCCTAGTGTAGACTTCCCAATCCCTTGTTCAAGACCATTAACCGGTTTCACTTTGCTTTGTGAGAAAGGTTCACATACATCAAGGGGGGTTCGACCTAGACTTTGCCGCTTCGATGGTGATCTTGCAAAGGCCTCCAGTATTCTTTTATTTCTAGCTTTCTTGGACTCTTTCATTGCTGGTTGTCTTGCTTTTGATTCGTTTGGAATGATGATCTCATTTGCACCCAAAGAAAGTGATCGATCCGATGACTTCACCGAACGTAGACCAAACATGGACTCCAACGTTTCATCTTCTTGTGGATCCTTATTTCCGTTGCGTAAACTACCGAGACCACCTAAACTTGCATTGCCGAAGTCAGAAAAATAAAAAATTCATTTCTTAAACTAAAATATCCTATTTAAAAAGATTTGTGATTCAAAAGTATTTTGGTTTTTTCGAATAAAATTTTTAAGTAAAATTTTATAATGCAAAAGAAAACAAAATATTAGTTTCTAATCTATTTGACATTTCCTAACTCTTTTTTTCTATGACCTAGTGAAGCCCAGATGCGGTCGCCCCAAGAGACGCGGTTGCCCCCCCCCGAGCCGCGGTCGCCTTGAACCTACCCGAAGTCGCCTCCATACCGACCCACAGTCGCCCCTCCCGATTTGCGGTCGCCTCGCACCCGCTGTCCGGTACTTAAGCGTTCTCCATTACCCGCAGTCGCCACTCTTGGCCATGCGCACTGTCTTTCACCCACCTCTGAGTGGCTGAATGCGTGCCCGTTGGTCCAGGTTTATTTTCTTGGGGGCGGACTTTTTGCATTTTTCTCCTACGAAATTAGAAGTTGGTGTTATTTCTTTGAAGGAGCACCATGTCCAATCCACGTGAAGGCACTAGCACGAGGCGGAGGTCAATTTGGGATCTAGATGATCCTAAGCATTTTGAAGTCCCTATAGCTACAAGCGTGACAACTGGGAGTGCAACCGAAACCAAGCCAAAGAAGCCTAGGACAGCTAATGAGAAGGACCCGACGTACCCACCTCCAAGTTATACAAAGTTTGCATATGAGGTGTCCTTACAATGGTATGCAAGAAAAAGTGTGCAATTTCTGGAGGCAAGCTATTTCAGAGATCCCTTGACAGGTGCTCTAAAATTGGTGGATGATTTGGAGGCTAGGATTTTGAGCAAGTGCTATGAATTTGATGATTTCAAAGATGTGGATTTGACATACAATTCAAGCCTTCAACATTGGCTTACCGACACTGTTCAGTCTATAATTTTTAATACCAAGAGATTGATGGCTGATCTTCGACCACAAGTGGCAGGGCAACCACTAGATGATGAAGCAAAGGAGTTTTGTGAGAAGATGGAATGGTGGCAAACAACTGTGAAGAAATTATCAAAGTCTGGATCAAGGGGTTTCAAGTGGAAAAACGATGCTGTGAAGGCTGCATTTGCAAGAGATGGTGGACTATGTATTACTTGGATACCACCTTCAGCAAAGGTGGAGCCCCTTAGTGGATTCTGTCGTGAAGGTGGGCATGGCAAGGTGTGCAAAGTGCGTATTCTAGGGTTAGATACGTTCCCTGAATATATCACTTTGGCTGGGAAAATGCCAAAAACCAAGAACTTGCGCGATGCAAGGGTGGAACGATCCGTAGAAGCCTTGGTATGTCCCCTAAATCATGCTGGCATAATAAAGTTTTGTGCCATGAATTCGAAAACCATGGAGGCGTATACTCTATGGTGGAATGGAGGTCATTTGGGTGAATTGCTCGATTTGAACAAGAAGGTGTCACAAACCGTGGAATGGCACAAGGTGAATCAGATTAGACAATTGCCTGAGGAGAAACAAAAAGAAGTCAGCCTTTTTCGAAGGCACAAGGCCAAATTAGCATGGGCTCTTGTGTACGTGACTCATCTTATGCATCGGTCATTGGTGTTGCACAACGACTTGTCTCCAAGGAATATATTGTTGCATTTTCCTGATTATTCCAACGAGATCATCAACATCGGGATTTGTGATTGGGGAATTGCAAGTCATATGGATGAGAAAGCCCCATCGCACTATGGATACCGTACCAATGAAGAGATGGAGAGACAACAACTAGGGCGTTGGTGGGTGGCTCCAGAGTTGTTCTACACATTTGGGCCACAAAATTCCGATACAAGCCTATCCATTATGCAAGCAACGCATCGATATACCGTGCAATCGGATTCATATTCTATTGGAAAATTGGCAGAAAGCATGAAGATTGAGTGGACTGGCGACTTTGATGAAGACATCTTCAAAAATCGAGATGCATGTAAGTACTTTGCCTTGAAGTTGGATCAATTGACTAGAAAAGATCCAAAGGACAGACCAACGTGTACGGAGGTGGTAAGTTTGCTCATGGGGCCTCCATGGTGCATGAAACCCCCCGAATTAGTTTTCCGTGACTCACCTCTGTAGTAGTGAGTGTATGAGGGAGTATGATTTAGTAGAGAGTATTTTAGTACAAGGAAGCTGATGGCCACGTTGTGTGCCTTTCATTTTGTAATAGGATTTATGTATATATAAAAATATTTTATATTATGAACAATGTGTTCACACTACTAAATCAAACATATTGAAAGTTGAATGAAAAAATATTTGATTACTTGGATGAATTTCCAAATGTTTGAAATTCATATGTAATTTGAGTTATTGAGTATTAGACATGCGGGCTATCAAATTATTTTATGGTAAGAATTAACCAAGTAAAATTTGTAGTTTAAGATAGTAAATGATGTAGCATTGATTGCATTTGTCATTTATGATTTGATACAAAAATTTGAAAATCAAATCATCGAAGTCAAATCTTTCACTGAAATAATGAATATACTTTTGTGTCCACTGAATTATTCAAACAATTGATTTTCTGTGCCACATTTTCGTAGACAATATCAATTTTGATTTCTTTTAAGAGACTTCTAAACAAAATATTCACCTCACACAACTATTTCACTTTCTAATGTTCATTGAATTATGGAAGAAATCCTCTTCTACCAATGTACTAGTAGGTCGTGGAAGTCTCTTATAAATCTTTAATCAATAAATTACTAAATGCCTAAGGCACCTAACTTTGGTGTTTGCATCATTTTGAAGTTAAATTAAAACTAACAAAGTTGTTATTTTTAGTGGTTCTTATTTTTTGGAAAGTCCTCTAAGAAGTCTTATTTTAATGTCAACATTCCAATTTAGAAAATGATTGATAGTGATTTTTCTATTCAAGATTTTGTACAAGGTTAATCAACTACCCATTACATTCTTCACTTTACGTAGTGTTGAGAGTTCTTGAAAATGAGCCTCAAATACGCTTATATGCTCAATTTAGGAGAAAAATGCACGTTCAAAATTCATTTAAACAAATTGTAGATTAGATTTTGAAAAGGCATAAATTGATTGGAATCATGCATGTTAAGCCCTTTAACCTCATATTTCTTTGGTCACCAACTTTTCAAATTTTACTTGTGAAAAGAGAATACAAAGACTTCACATCACTTTTTATTTATGTCTATTGTTGAAAAATGTACTTGAATTACAAAATTCAATTGTATAGGAATTTATGGACTTCAATAAGGCTACTAATTTTAAATTAGAAGTATATTTGAGTCATTTTCATCTAATATTATTTCATCCTTGGTAGATGACTTTTTTCAATTTTTGCTTTAAACAAATGTTAGAATGGTATACATGCATAGACCCTTATAACCCTTTAGGGAACAACTTTTATTTTATTTTTTGGATGGTGCATCTCCGATTGTGCTAAGATGTTTTCAAATTTTGTTGAATTAAAATAAGAATAGGGTCATAGAGAGATTCATAGAAAGATTGTTAATATTAAAATGATTTTTTTCCAAATTACCATTCCATTGATTCCAACAAACAAGAGCGGCTCTAAAGTTTGTTGCAAAGAAGTGAAAGTGATGAACAACAAATACATGCAATGATTTAATATTTGTAAGACTATTCAATCTCAAGGGCTACAGTGAGTGGAAGAAGTAGCTATATATGTATGAACAAATGTAGGATGCCAAATAATCATTTTGATAAAAATTACAATTTGATTTTAAAATTTTATATACTACAATATATAGAAAATGATATAGGGTGTTTCTAAATATTGTAGGGTACACTACAAGAGATGTGAGTATTTTGAGTAGAAAAAATAAGTAAAAAATTGCTGAAAAGACCTTAGTATTCCTAAAATCCCATGCTGTGAAGTAGAAAAAGGTACATTGAGTAGCGGATTGCTGGTCGGTCAAGTTTTATGAATCGTCCCTGACTCAACAAGCACTTTCAGTGAGTGGTTCTCTTGCGGTGGTGCTACAGTACCTCACAAAAGGAACATTTGCCATATGAGTTCTTCCTTTTCGTAAGATATGAGATCTTTGTTTTAATAGATTTCTGTGCATGCGACGATTCTTTCTCCTTCTTCTCGGTGACCTGCCGAGGTTTGTCCGTATTTCTGCTAATCACTAATCTTGATTCGGCATCGCCATCGCCATCGCAGTTCTCTTCAGTTCATTCTCGCCATCTCTCCTGTCGAAATTTCCTGTAATTCCCTGTTTCTGTGCTGCGATGGCCATGGCGATGGCGGCCTGCTCCTCCCTGGCAACTCCCGCTGCTACCTCGTCGTTGGTGGTGGCTCCTGCGTCACACCGGCTGCTGCGAGGCCGCCACCCGTCCATGCTCCACGCCAACTCCCACAGGTCAGTGCCATTACTCTTTCATGTTTTGTATCTTTCACGCTCAACTCACAGCAGATTGGGGTTCTGAGAAAACCGAAATTTCGTCTCATTTCGGCTTGATGTTCGCGGTTTCTTGAATGATGACGAGGTTGGTTTTTCTGTGCACGAAATTAGTGATTGGGTCAAGCAGAATTCTGGTCGATCACAGTTCCTATCATTATTTTTTCAAATTTGTGATGGGTGTTCTTATTGGCGAGTGAAAGAGAGTTTCTGTGAGAATGTAGAATCTTCGAGCTCCCCAGCAATATAGACAACTTCCCCTTTCTCCCCTTAGGATGTCTCTGCCAGGGATACTCTTCAGCGGAGGTCCTTAACTCGACATGTGTCGCGGAGGGCACTCGATTATCTGATCGGCTTCAACCTGTCGCCTGTTCTGTGGCGCAAGTTGCCGGGTAGCAGGTCAGCCGGGCGTGTGCAGTCAGCTGCTCTTCGCTTGATTTGTGAACGTGAGCAAGAGATTGATGCATTTCGGAGCCGAGAATATTGGAGTGTTGAAACTCAACTAAGAAAGGATGGAGCCCAGGATGGAGTTTCTTTTTCTGCTCGCTTAAATCACTTGAAGGGAGAGAAACTGGGTCAGGTTTCTATTGCCAATGATTTGGATGTACAAGCTGCGTCCAAAAAAGTTTCAGAAGCCATTCTGCATGTAGAGAGTGTGAAAAAGGGTCTCATTCGTCGCAAGCCTCCAGTCCCTTACATCACTTCCACATTACAACAGGATGCTTCCGCCAAGTTAGGATTTGGGGCCACTCGTACTATGTCGGTAAGTTTCTGTGAAGTTTGGATCGAGTTTTGTGACCGTTTTTTGTTCTTCTTTTATGTGATTGCTGAGACCCTTGGTGCAAATTCATTTCGATGTCAGCAAATGTGATAATTCTGAATAAAAGGAGGAATCCGAGGGTAGTAGTGGTTGTCATTTCGTTTCATCTTGGTTCCACAGTTTTTGTCAGAAAGATGCTGTCTGAGGCTCGCTTTGTTCTCAGAGTCAGATTATCGAAACTGGATGAGTGTTTTAAGGGCTCCGTGACTATCCCTCGTAGTTTTGGCAAATATGAAGACTGGTATCGAATAGTCAAATTCTCTGGATGATTTTGCTGAGAGAGTTTTGATCCTTTTTGCAGATAGCTCATCAATTATATGAGGGAGTAAAACTCAATGACGATGAACAAACAGGACTGATTACGTACATGCGAACTGATGGTTTTCAGGTCCGTTTTGCTATTGTTTAGTAAATTCCTCATGCATATAATCGTATTATGAGGATTCTAAACAGGTTTTTGAGAGTTGCGCGAGCCTTTACCTGCAGTTTTTTGTAGTCCTTTTAGCCTTAATTACCTGTTAGTTATTGTCGGTTTGGATTCAGATATCTGCAGAGGCATTGGACAATATAAAGGATCTGGTTGGCTCGAGGTATAAGTCATTAAATCCTACCTCTTTTCATTCGTACATTCCTTTCAGTTTTTAAATGTTTCTCCAGGCTGTTCATTTAGGGGTATCGTACACCAAATATTGTAAGCAATGGCTAGCTTTTATAGGTTTAATGTTATTTAGAAATGAACGCGCTGGTGGATTTACTGATTGGTTAGGCTTGGTATCAATTGCATCCCTCTTGTAATGTAAACCAACTGAGCTTGGGTTCTTTATATTGGGATTGGCATGCATGGAATAAATTATCGGGATTCTGAGGTTCTGCTTGCAATGGCGTGGTACAGGTATGGACAAGACTATGTTTCGGCTGAAGGCAGGGTTTTGGTGTCCAAATTGAGAAATGCCCAAGAAGCTCATGAAGCCATTCGGCCAACTGATATATTTCGCCTCCCATGTAAGCTTGTTTTATTTCATGTTCTGTGTGTTCACATTCTGCTTTTAAACAGTATGATCAGTGCATCAGCATTGGTTGCGTTGAAGAGTTCAGAGTAACCTTTGAGTAAGAGTCTTTACGATGGAACAAGTATACTTGGTGCTTTATTCCTGGAGAAAAATTCGTGGAAATCAAGTACTTCATGATGCCAGTATTGTTGGAGAACTAATAATGCTGTAATTTCAAATTCGTTTTACAGGTCTACTGAAATGCCCACATATGTCGAGTTCCTTTTATGATTGGAGTGTACACTTCCATTTTTATTAGGTGATCAAGATATACTTCTGAATTCTAGCACGTAGGGAATGATTAACAGGACTTCTATTGTGGGTGTAGCATCTGTAGCTGATGTTTTGGAGGAAGATGCTTTGCAACTGTACAGCCTTATATGGGCTCGCACTATGGCGAGCCAGATGGAGCCTGCTGTATCCAGCCAGGTTTGGATTCTCAATATTGAAGTGAATGGAGTTCAGTCCACCAAGTGTTTTAGTTAATTTAGGCAATTGATCAGAGAGGAAGGATGGTAACAACCTTTTCTTGGTTGTTGTGGCCTAGATCAAAGCTGACTAGCCAAGGGTAGAATCCGAAAAGAGTGGAGTGGTTATATCTTGTTGAACCCCGGTCATGACTACCTACCCACTGCAGATTAGAAGCCCTCGTTGAGATTATTTATGACTGAGACTTGGTCCTTTGGAGTGCAGGAACTCTGATCAAGAAATTTGCTCACAACTGTTTTGCGGGAGTCTTCTATGGACTAGCCTTCACGAAGGAGAATGAAGATTTCCTTGCAACTATTCAGAAGCAATGCAAGTGCTTTGTTCTGGGGTTGGTGGAGCACAGATGTAGACTTTTTCATAGATTTAAATTTTTTCTTAGATTTCTGATTTTTTTCTTTAGATTTTAGTTTTTTGTGTAGATTTAGATTTGTTCATAGATTTTAGATTTTTTCATAGATTTGGACTTTTAATAGATTTAGACTTTATCATATGTACATTTGGGCTTCTTCTAAGAAATAAAATTTCTTGTTGATTTGGTTCTTTGAAATGTATAAATTCTTACAAAGTAGAATGTCTCCTAGAGAAGATTTTGTTTATTAGGTAATGTTGTCTTTCAAGAATGCTTAAAAGACATGCAAAATTCATGGAATTGACATTTAAATAAGGTATAATAATGCAAGTCCTAGACACATGATTTTAAGCAAATTTTAATTAAAGTACGTGACCTTTCAATATGCATTTTTTGACTTAAATTCCCACTTAAAACACTCCTTTCTCTTGTAGTGGTACAAATTAAAGGTGTGCATTAGAAAAAAATTGACTTGGGATATCTCCTTTAATATTCCATTATTGAACCAAAACTCTTAATTAGTGTTGTTATCTTGTGAGTTGGTCTGGTGGTCGCATCATCAATTAGTCTCGTCGTTAATTACCACGTCACTAATTTGTAGATATTAGATAGGTTGTACTAGGAATGTAATACTAGTCTACCAATCCCATTCCATCTTTCCTTACAGTGAATGTGTTAATAGTCTCAAAAGTTTCATGTCATGTTTGCAATTAGTATATTTAGAAGAGGAATGTGTATTTAGAAGAGGAATTTCTTAAATAAAATTTTTCTATATATACTTAAAGTATCCGATTCGGTGTATGTTTAAGGAGAATCTAATTAGGTGTATGTTTAAAAAGGACCTTATATTCTGTAAAAATTGGAATTGGCAAAACGAGATATTATGAGAGGATCAATTTTATACAAGCTAATGAGCACAAGTGCGATACTAATTATATCAATTGCACTTCATCACAGTAGATTATTTTCATCTGGATTAGTGGTTTGAATATGTTCGAATCTTTAATTTTTTAAATGGATTGGTTGATATCATGTAATGCCACATTTTATTTGGCAATATTCAAACTGAATTCAAAACATTAACTTATATAGATTTGGTACGAGGAAGTCCTTAGACCTGGGAAAACATGATGATAAGACATGTCTGCTTTTTATTTGTTGGATGACTTATAGAAAAGCATAAGAGGGTTTTTGAGATCTATATAAGGCCCTTAGAGATAGACATGTTCACCTATTTAATGAAGACAAAAACCAGTAGTTGAAATACTGTGTGAAGTAAAAGTAGAGACTACAATAACAAGGTACTATTACCAAATATTAAATTTGGATAGTATAACATTATATCGATGGTTGTAAAAGAAAATCCACTAGTGGAGTCAATGTATAATACTATATTATTATCTTAATGGTTGTACAAAATAGTGTTCCTGATTGGATAGTTTTGTGTCATCTTCATGTCCTAAACCCAAATTTTAAATGACAAAGCTTCATCATGGTCTCCGTGATCCACCCAATGAAAGCTATTGTCACACGGAAGTACACATTGAAAAAAAATCTTTTCCAATGAGCACGTATAGGGAAGTAGTCATCCTCAAGGAGAATATTTAAATACAAAAGCACCCTTCCAAACACCTCTTAGCAACCCTCTTTAGAACTCAAAAATCCTCTAAGGCTCTAATGAATGAATTAAGGTTACCAAAGGATTGGTTTATTGTTCAATTATAACTATTTCCCTAAAACTATTAAAGAAGTACTTTGGACATTTACATGGTAACCCCTAAATGCCCAAGCCTTTTCAATTTTTATTTTATTTTTCATTTTTTTCAAGTGTATTTTGAATATGAAAAAAATATATGAGCTTGTAGTCATCCCTAGTGAAGCAAATTGATTTTCTTCCCAAATTATACCACATGGATGTTTAAAGAACTTGTTTATTAGTAAGTACACAAATTTTGAGTACAAAATTGCATAGGAGTTGTGAGATTATAACAAGAGAGTAGTACATCTTTTATACTTTGTATATTGCTCTTTCCCACAGTGTTTCACAAATTTGCATATGAATTGTGTTTGGGGTTGGAGGGGACATAATTAACTGCATTAGAGTGTTAGCACACTAAAATGCATTTTTTTTTTAAAAATTCACATGAAAAGCTATTGAATTCATTAGACAATCCACCTTGCAATTGTTGAAATGCAATTATTTTTTTAAAGTAGAATTTGGAAATAACTCCAAGTCAATAGTTGTATGATTAAATTTTGAATGTTGAATCATGGAAACACTTTCTTCTTTCCATTCTAACCATTCTCAAAGCAAATGGATATGTACTATTTCTTAGATCTCAAATCAAGTGAAATTGCATAAATCTAGGAAATGAAGTAAAATTGGCAAGCTTTACACTTCACTTATGACACATGTATGCCTTTGAAGACCTCTCAATAATCAAATATATACTTTTTACAGTGAAAAATGAAAGTTCTCAAATCTCAATAGTTAACCCTTAAAAGTGTCTAATTTTTTTTAAGGTTCAAGGAATGTAACTGCCTATTCAAATATGGGCCTTTAATTTTAGATCGACCATATATGGTCGGTTGGGTAGGTAGGGGTTAATACCTTCAATAATCTTGGTTGGATCCAGCCGGCTGCCTCCATATTTTTAGGTGGCCAAATAATTTGGGGGGGGGGGAGGTGGGAATTTCAAATTAATTCCTTTCCTTACCAGTAGGCGCGGTCACTGTTCTTCCGGATTTTTGTAATTGTCGGACCCGCGGTCGCCCACCCGAGGTCGCACCCAAGGGCGGTCGCTGTGTCCCAGGATCAGCGCCAGGACCCGAGGTCGCCTCGACGCGAAGTCGCACCCACCCGTTGTCGCACCCACCCGCGGTCGCTGTGTTCCATGAGAGTGGAGTGTTGAACTTCCCGCAAGGACCCAAGGTCGCCCCTACGCGCGGTCGCACCGACCCGATGTCGCACCCACCCGCGGTCACTGTGTTCCATGAGCGTAAAAGGTGTTGAACTTCCCGCAAGGACCCGAGGTCGCCCCTACGTGCGGTCGCACCGACCCGATGTCGCACCCACGCGCAGTCGCCCACCCACTGTCGCCCCACCCGCTGTCGCTGTGTGCCAGGATTCGAAGGACTGGAACATGGCGCCAGGACCCGAGGTCGCCCTACGCGCTGTCGCCGACTCGCGGGGGCCACCCATGCGCGTTCGCAGTGCCAGAATCGGGGGTTTAGAAATTCCACGCCAAGACCCGCGGTCGCCCGAGGCACGGTCGTGCCATTATTTTTTCTATTTTTTTTTCTTTTTGAACAAATGGAGAAAATTCCATTGGCACAGGAACCAGTACATTCAGACCAGGGGCATCAAGCCTTTTGCAGAATTAGGCAGGATTACTCGCCTACCTCAAATGGGTTGTGTTCCTATTTGGAGGTGATAGAATATGATTTGACTTTTCATTATTTGAAGAGTATTGATCTTATTCAAACAAAAAGGGGAATTTAATATTTAAAATCCTTAGGCTTGAAATTGAAATATTTAACCCTTTTTGAATTATTTGCCATGAATCATTGGCATTCCCAACTTCGTACAATTAAGACATAACTTATAAGAGACCATGTCTTCAAGTAGTGATAAACAAATGAATACAAAAGTGTTTAACCCCTAAATGCCTAAGGCTTGCTTTGAATTTCTTAGAATTTGCTCTAAATTGGAACAAGATGCAACATTCTTGACAAGTTGAATAAATTTTCTTTTAATTGAAACTTTAGAAATTTGAAGTAGACATGTTAAAGATCACCGAGAAAAAGAAAACACAAGTATATCACTTATGGATTGAAAGATTGTAATGTTTGATCATGAGGGTGTAGAAAGTATGAAAATCTTTGAGCTCTCTTTTTGCATGTCAAATCTAAAAAGGTGGTCACCAAAACAATACTAGGTGTGGGGGCCTAAGAAGCATAGCCACAATCAATTTATGGCTTCTCAAAATGTAGTCTAAAATTTTTTGAAATGAATTTCTTGTGTGATTTTTTCTCTAAGATCTAGTGTATTTGAGGCTCATTTGCAAGAGTCTTTAACACTATGGATTGTCAAGATTGCAATGGGTACCCTTGCATTAAAATTTGAATAGAAAAATCATAATCATTCATTTTCAAAATTGGATTATTGATGGTAAATCTAGACTTTGAAAAAAGCCTTCCAAAAATATAAACCACTAAAAATAAATTTTTGGTAAGGCTTTCATGGACTTCAAAGTATCTTTGACACCACATTTGAGTGCCATGGGCATTTAGGGGTTAAAAAACACACAATTCTTCATTTCTGCAGACATCAGAACACTTGTAGATTATTGTGTTATTTTTATTTCATTTTTTTAATTTAGATTTCCATAAATACTCTTGCAAATCTTCTGTACTTAAGAAAATAAAGTATGTTTGAAATTCTGAACAAACTTTTGAATTCAAGAAATTACCATTCCAAAACGATGTGAATAAATAAGTAAAATAAAAATCATAAATAATAATTACAATCTAAACATACTATATTGAACGTAAAGAAAATTCTTGTAAGAAGATAGTTACAATTATTCTATTTGTACTTTATTTTACAGTGATTTTAAAGGTTCAAATTTAATTGAAAAATAAGTCATACTGTCATAGTGATAGTGTACCAATTATCTAACTATAGGGATATATTATGTAGATAATGTATAATCACTTTTGATTGAATTATGTGATTAAATTGTTATCCTATATTTCATTTTATAGTATATCATTATAATTTTCAAGATTTGAATGAACCCTTGATCCCTTTAGGAATTAAACCTCAAATCTTTAAAAAATTTACCTTGGCTAACCTCAAAGTTTACAATTTTCATTTACACATTTCTATACTATCTACTTTGAGATCTTATAGTTAGGTAGGTGACTAAATCGAATTTTAGACTTAAACTACACTTTGTTTCCAAAGATGACATTTAGTAAGATTTTAGTAAAGTATAGTTATGAAATTATAGTGATTAATTGTACATTTGTACTCACTTTTTCTAGAAAATAAAATATATTTTTTGAAAGATAATCTTTCATGATAAATTTAACTATTTCCCAAGGGATGAATTACGTTCATTGTTATCAAATTTCCAAGCATGAAGGCTCTACTTGAGATAAATTTATGTACTTTAGATGAAAAGGTGGATTTGCATCCATTTTCAAACATTCATCCATGACCATAGATGTAAAAGAACTTCATGATCTTAGTAAAGATTATTTTTTGCTATTGGTTAAAAGAAAGATACTTGTAAGAAGAAAGAATGAAGAACTCCTCACTTCTTTATATGGTTGCAAATTTGAAAAGATCCTATTATAAACTTGTATGAATGAGAAATATTACATGTATTGAATAGATTTTAATCCTTCAGAGATGTTGAGGACATTTTTTGTCCTTCAAATGATCAACTGAACTTTGTAAATATTGAAGAATGGATGATCTTCACACAATATTTTCAATGTAACTTCATTGACGAGCGCTATAGCCACACTATTCATTTGAGTTCAAGACATTTAAAAATAAATAAGTTTATATGGGATTGTTTTGAACCCTTGAAATGGTACATTGTCTAATGCATTTCATTACTTTTAATTCTTTTTCTCTTGGAACTTGATTTTGACAATTTGAAAACTTTCTTTTGATTTTGACAAAAACCAATAAATGAAGCTTATGAAATTTAGTTTCTACTATTCCCTAAAATATAGAAGATCTCCTTAGATTAGTGAAGTTTGAATTTGAATATGTACAAGCACTTTTCAAAATATAGAGTGGTACAAAAGTTAATTTACCTTGTAATTTTCTACACTATAATTTGCTTCTACTCTTGAAATTTTAGATTTTGGAACCAAGATTTATATTTGATATGGATTTCTCAAATTTTATTGTTAAGAATATATTAGTAATATTGATTTTACATTCCATCCAACTAAGCACAACATAAATGACCAACATCGTTAGTGAAGGGGTCCCAAACAGTTGGTAAGGATATATTCTCATGTTTCCCTCCACAACATCATGGCATGATTTTTATTTACATGGAGACTAATTAGGGGAGGGAATGCGGCATGAATGTGTTTCTCATTCTTTTAACCCGTAGAATTCGGAGGCACATAAATTTGATTTTTCCTCAATTGCAATGCAAAATAGATTTGATTGAAATTCCTATTTTTACTAGTTCATATTAATGAGAAAATTACGAAAGGATGTCTAGTTTAAGCATCACAATACCGATCTGGAAATGATTGGTTATGTTTTTTGGGTTGAAGATTTACTGTAAAGATGTCTATTGCAATCTTGCCTTTTTTAAGTCCTTAAGTAGGTATCACGGAGATGACTTGTAATTACATTAAAGGCTTAAGGAAAAATGAACTGAAAATTTCTTTTCTATAATTTGTACATAGAAGATTCGGAGAAGGCAAAAATTGATTAGAATTATGTATATGAAACCCTCTGCCTTTTTTTTCCACTAACTACTTCTTTAGATTAGACCTAGGAAAACATGATGAAAAGAAGAGAAGTTCATTTGGCAATTTGAATGCTTCTATCATGAAACATTTAAATCTATCAATCTATAAGAGATATCGTGTATTATGTTTTTCGTAGTTGGTCTAAGACATGTCTATTTTTAATTTGTTGGATGACTTGTAGTAAAGAATGGATAATTTAAACCATTGTCCCCTCAGGGGACAATTTGGAGTTTGGGTAGGTTCCGTAGACCTCAATTTTTAATGAATCTTTTTGAAACTTTCTCAAAAGATAGGAAAATTAAGTACCTTCATGGGAATGTAATTTTTATTTCAATTGGTGACCGGGAGCAAAAGTTATACCACAAAAAGCCCAAATTTTCATTCGGCGGGCAGAAATTTCTTTTTGCAAAAAGTCAAAATTTAATTTTAAATTTTTTTTCTCTAAAATAACATATTTTTGCCTACATGTGAAGCTTTGATTCACTCTATTTGGACTTATAATGAGAAAGTTATGGACAATCTTGTTTTTCGGGCAATCTAAACAATTTCTTGAAAAAATAACTTATAGGATTCATTTTAGAATGCAATTTTTACAATTTAAAAAAATAAAAATTTGGAAAAGGTTATGTTTACTTTCTAGAACAATCTCACCATTGGGATTATTGTATTTCAATCCCATCTTAGAGTTATTAACCATTTAGTTTTTCTTTCAATCTTGGACCTACATCTTCTTAACAATTTTTTAAAGAATGAAAATCAAGTGTTTTTTGTGTGAAATTTTTTTCCTAGACTCTCAACTCAATTTCTTAACACAAAAAATTATAAATTCAAAGTCTATAGTGCAGTCTTTTGATACCAATTCCAGTCAAAGTCATCTGAAATTGCAAACCACAGTTCAAAAAAACTTGTATTTCCAACTTTGAATGCTCATATCTTCCAATCTGTACGGTCAAACTTCATGAAATTTTTACCACTTCATATCAAGCAAGTTAAGTACAAGATCCTACGGTTAGATTCTTAAATAAATATATTTTTTGTTTTCTTGGATGAATGCAATAGAAATGGCAGTTTTGAGAGGTTTTTGACAGAAAAAAGGCCTTGGCCCTTTAGGGATTAAGTTTATGAAAGGATTGGTTTATTGTTGAACAAAAACTATTTTTCTCAAACAATTTAAGAAATGATTTGGGCATTTACATGTCAATATCTTCAAGAGTCTTTGGTGGATCCAACCAACTGCCTCCAAAATTTTAGGTGGCCAAATAATTTTTGGGGGCAATTTCAAAACCCTTTATTTTCTTACCAGGAGGCGCAGTCGCCCCACGCGCGGTCGCCGGAGGAGGGAAGTTTGAACTTCCCGCCCGACCCGCGGTCGCCCCACGCGAAGTCGCCCCCTACCCGAGGTCGCCTCTCCCTGTACCCGCATTCGCCCTTGTGCGACTTCGGGTGCATAAGCAGTCGCCCCCACCCGCACTCGCCATTTTCGCTTTGTGCACTGTCTGTTACCCACCGCGAAGTGGCTGACTGCGTGTTCAACAACTGGTTCAGTTTTCAGGGGTTAATTCCTCTCCACTTTGTGCTCTAAGCTAGTGTCTCGTGCAACCCGTCATACATTGAGGTATTTTTAAATACCCACTGAAGATTACAGTTCAATGGATGCCAAGAAGAAGAAGGTGAAGGCCAAAGGAAAAAAACAAAGAAGGCAACGCCACATCCTTCTTGATCCTAATGCGATGGCTTATCCAGGTTGGGATAGAATTCAAGGTGATTGGACCGCGACCACTTGTAAGGGATTCATTCAATGGTGCCACATCGACAAGCTTTTCCATCATTATCGGCACAAGATTCATGTGCAATCGAATGTGGCAAACCTTCATTCATGCACTCATGACGCATTTGTGCAACGATGTATTGAAGTTTATCGGTACTTGCACAACACACAGACCGTGCCGAGAAATGAAGTTCAATTGTACCTGCGTGAGATGGTGTATGCGGAGGTCATCCTCGGAAGAACGGTGGATTGGAGGACCATCAAGGGATCGAAGATGGACACCATTCCAACAACCAAAGACATTCCTAGAGCGGGTCCCTCCCCCAATCCAAGAGCAGGGCTAGAAAAAAATCTTTTCATCAAGAATGTAGTGCCTAATGATGAGTATCAGTGGTCACATCACGCGAGTTCGGATGAAGAGAATGAACCATTGAATGAATTATTGGATATGGCCAAGATAGAAGAGCCACCTACAAAATTGGAAGAAGTAGTGGTGCCTCTTCAAATGCCATTGCTTGATGTGGAACAAATGTCGGGCATTGAAGAAAAGCTTGATGTGGAACAAATGTCGGGCATTGAAGAAAAGCTTGAAGTGGAACAAATGTCGGGCATTGAAGAAAAGCTTGAAGATGTAGATTATGAAGACCTGAAAGAGATTCACAAAGATCATCTCGAGCTATTTCTTCAAGACTTGGAAGAGAAGCAGAAAGAGTTAAAGACTCTACAGGACGAGGCTATGGAAGATTTGGATGATGGGGTTCCAACCCTTCTAGCCCAAATTGAAACTGCTCGAATCCAATTGTCAAAGCAACATGAGGAGATGAAGAACTTGGAAGCGTTTTATCTTAGCTTCTATGGTTCTCAAGATGGAGCTTCTAGTTCTAGGGTCGATAACCCAATTACAAAGGAAAGACTTGCAAAAGCCGTGGAGGACTCCAAAAAAGAAGATGATCATTGTGACCGTGAGAAAAGAGGTCTTGAAGAGGCACAATTGAGGTTGACACACCTTTGTGAGATCACGGACAAAGCCCCACTTGACCGTGTTGTTGACATGTACGGTTGGGGAGACTTTTGTACACAACATGAGATGACCCCCTTGGAAGTAGAGGAATTGAAGAAGAAATTAGCTGCTTCTCTTAAGGTGGAAAATGAGTTGCAAGAGAAAGTGGATAAGCAAAAGACAGTCCTGGAGATGCAGAAAGCAACTAAGACAGCTTGGTTACGTGGAGAGTGGTGCAAACATGACATTCTATCCAAGCTCAAGAGTGAACAGAAGGTGGCTTGGTCCCAAATATTAGCTAAGAGGCAGAAGAGAGAAGAGAAGGGCAAAAAAAATGTTGAGTGACATGGTAGTTTTTAAGCATTTTGAGAACCACAACGTATTTTTGTAATTACATATGTCTATATTTGATACCTTTCGGTTTATACATTGTTGATGTTGTGATGAATTGTTTAACTCCCAGTTTTCAAATTTGCTAAAGGCATGATTGATTGCAAGTAATTGGTGAGCAATTTTCAAAAATTCATTGCATGGATATGTAGGAGATAGGAATTATTGCTATGCACAACATTGGTTTAGAATTGCATCTCCAAGAATGCTTTGGAATACATGTGTTTACATTTGTATATTGGGATAATTCCGTTCTAATTTCCGTATCAAAGTTTTTTCTCTAATACAATCACTTTTTGCACATCACATGGTGATTTGTTTGTAAATTTGAATGTGATGGTCTTATTACATAGAAAAAATGAATTTAACAAATGTAAACATCCATCTCTTCAAAGTTTGGTTATATGTGACACTCTCACAGTATTCATTGACATGTCAATGATCCTATTATTGTTCTTGAATGGGATGTCTATTAACCCCCAAAGGACTGAGGCATTTTGTGGCTTGAAACCACTCAAAACTGCCATATTTGCTACTTCCTCCCAAGAAAACAATTTAAAAAAAAATTAGAATCTAACTATAGGATCTTGTAAATTACTTGTCTGAGATCATGTGGTAAAAAGTTCATGAAGTTTGACTGCACAAATTGGAAGATATTAGCATTCAAAATTGTCCAAATAAGTTTTTTTGAACTCTACTTACAATTTCAATGACTTTGATTGCCATTTGTACAATTTTTTTGCAATATGGAGTATGAAGTTGAAATTTTTTATATTGAACATTTGAGTTGAGGATTAGGTAAATTTTTTAAAAAGAAAAAATACTTGATTTTTATTCATGAAAAAATTGTGAAGCAAAAGTAGGTCCAAGATTGAATAAAACAGTAAGTGCTTAATAACTTTAAGATGTAATTGGAAAACTATGATCTCAATGGTGAGCTTGTTCTTGCAAACATCCTGAACTCAATCAAAAATTAAAATTAGGAAAATTTGGAAAATTGTATTCAAAAATACATTCTATAAGTTATTTTGTGAAGAAGGTGCTTAGATTGCCCGAAATACAAGATTGTCCACAAGACCATAAATTTCTCATTATTAGTCCAAATTAAATCAACCAAAGCTTCAAATGTAGAAAAAAAATATAATCTTAGAGAGAAAAAATTAAAAATTAAAAACAATGTCTATTGTGTTTTTTTTGGGCTTAGTGAACTGTTGTTTGGACTTGGAATGGCATAAGTTTTGCTTCGAAGCACCAATTGAAATAAAGATTATATTTTTAGAAAGCTAATCTGATTTCCTATCTTCGAAAGAAGTTTAAAAAAATCATAGCAAAAATCAAGTCACAAAAGCCTGCCCAAAATTCCAAGGGTCCCCCGAGGGGACTTTAGTCCTTTAGGGGTTAATACAAAAGGTGATAGTGTGGATGTTCCTTACATACAATATGTGGCCTTGCAAATGAATTACAATTAATAATCACATATTCAAAATTTTTGATTGAAGGCCATAGGAATTAAATGAAATAAAATGATATGATATGATTTTTTTTAAACTTTGATTTAGTTAGATACTTAGATTGATTGGGTTTTTCACCAAGCATTGAGTGTTAGAAATGCAAGGTCAGGAAGACTTTTTTTCCTATGTAATGTAACAATCTTTGAATGCCTTTATAATAGGATGAACGTTGGATTTTTTTGATCAACTTATATTTAACCTTATAAATGCTAAAATATTAATGAAAAATATGAAATGTGATATATTGTTACTTATAAAATACAAACTATCATTCTAATTGATTGACTTTGCATTGAATAGCATGAATCATTTGTTTTTCAATTGATTACCATTATATTCATCATATACAGACTACATGGCCACAAAGGGTTTAGAGGCCCTTGTAGAATAAAAAATAGGACATTTAAAAGTTTCTAATACTTCTTGAATATGAAATGTCCAAGCTACAAAAATCCAATGTTTGTCAAACTTTGAAGTTGAACAAAACCTAACGAAGTTGCTATTTTCAATACATTATATTTCTGAAAATTTCTTTTTGAAGTCAACTTTTAGCTTCAATTAAATAAATTTGGAAAAGATTGATTATGATTTTTCTATTCAAGATACCTTACAAGGGGGTCCACTGCAATCAGGGTCTTTTACAATGTTTAGAGCTATTAGACATGAGTTATCAATAAAATACAGACATACAATTCATCGTGTAGGAAAAATCCTATTAGAAATCGATTTGAGAATACAGAAGAATACATTCCTAAGAAACAAAAATAGATTAGAATGATGTATGTAGGGCCTCTGCACTGCATTTATTTTGGCAACCAATTTGAGATTTGAGATTTCACATTTGAAAAGAGAATTAGAACCCTTCAAATTGTTTTTGCTACTTTTATAAAATCAAATATTATAATATTTTAATCCATAAGTGATATTGTTTTTCCGAAGTTCTCTGTAACATGTGTGCTTTAAATTTATTTGGTTATATCTTCCAAAAAATGGATAAATTATATCAATTTGTTTACTACTCATTATAGTTTTAAAATCTTTGTAGATGTTCAACAAAAGCTTTCATTAGGAATTCAAGGATTTTTTTACCCACTTAGGAGGTAATCAAATATTTTTGAAGCAATGAATGACAAAGCTAAAAAAATGTGGTGTTTCAAAAAATTGGAGGAATAATCTAACCTTATAATATTGCTTTTTTTATAATTTATAATTTTCAAATATTTATTTTTCCAAATTCACTTGAAGCATAAAAAATTTTGATATTAAAAATGATAGATTGTGATTTTTCATTGAACATTCTCTGTAATTGTGTCATTGCTTTCTTGACTTTCTAGTTTCTATAGGTACCTTTGTGGGAATGTGGGGCTCTATTGAATGAGCGTGAAATACACAATATTTTTGAAAAAAAATCCAAATTATGTTAGCTTATTTGAAAATCCAAATTTTGTTAGAATAATAAAATCTACATATGTAAAATTTGTACATGGAAATAGATAGTAGATGACTACATGTAGAGGTTCTCCAAATAAAAAAGATAAAATTGCTTATGATTAGTAGTACCTCGATAACGTGTCCATGTAACAATTGTATTATGAAATTTCATTTACATCTCATCTATTAAAAAATAAATAAATAAATTCATTATCAATAAAAAAAGAAAAGCCAAATAATGAATGTGGAGCCTTTTAGGAAAAGGTGACTCTAAATTGTAAAGAAATTGAATGTCAATTTCAAAATTGGGGAAGAATTCCAATAATGGAGAACACATACAGTTGCTTGTTGATTTGATGTCATTGATGACCAATGTACCAAAGAAAAAATTGTATTGTACATGATACAATAGTGTAATAATTGTTTCTATCTCCAAAGTGTTTGTATAGGACAATTGTTTTTTGTATAGTGATGAATTATAGATCAATTTAATAATACAAAATAGACTAGAAGATAGTAAATTCATTTTGATTCTTAAATAGTTCTAAGCAAGTATTAAATGAGACACATGTGTTTAAATATCCAATTATTAAATATTTAAAACAATACATCACTTGAACTTTATCCTCAAATTTGAAGAAGTCGTAACAAATCTATCACTTCAGTAGCTGGATTGACCCTTAATGAAATAAGAAATAATTTGTTTTGTATGAGATTGTTGGAAATTTGTTTAAATAAATTGTAGAGTGTATTTTGAGAATATTGGAATTGATTGATGTTAGGCATGTTAGGCACTTTAACCCCAAATATTTTGGAGACTAAATTCTTAGATTTCTCAAGTAAAAAGAAGATTCAAAGAGTTTGACAGGCTTTTGGAATTTTAACACCTCCACAATAAAACATTATAATCTTTCAATCAATAAGTGATATTGTTGTGTTTTATTTTTCTAAGTAATGTTTAACATATCTTGTTTGAATTGTTATTGTAACATTGAACAAGAGTTTGATAAGGCTTATAAAAATGTTCATTTTTTCTTCAATTTAGAACAAATTCCAAGAAGATTAAAAAAAGTCTTGGTCATGTATGGTTAACCCCTATAAGACAAGGGTACACTAATTTGGAGTTTCCAAAATCTTGAAGTTAACCCCTAAAGGACCAACATGCCTTTTTTGGCAACATAACTATTTCGGGTAGGTACGTGTGACTAGAGATTTCCATATTATGGGACCAAATTTTAATAGAAGGTGTGGACGAGGAATATCTTTAAAGCCTGACAATTTTCGTGACTTTTGACTGCGTGGTTAAAAAGTTATCACATTATATGTTGTTTATTTCTCAACTCGGGCAGTTTGGGCAGATCAGAAAAAATCACTTTTTTCGAAAATAAAATTTTTTAATTGGTTTTATATATTTATATATATGTGGAAAGCTTTGAATCATTCCATTTGGACTAATGAGTCAAAAGTTATGAAGAGTTTTAGTTTGCGGGTAGTTATAGATTCCGTACTCTAAAAAAAACTTCGAAGTCCTTTATTTTACTCAATTTTCAATATTTTTGGAAAAAAATAAAAACATTGGGTGTAGGTTGTTTATTACAACATTTGAACCATTGGGATTGGCAAGTTTCAATTTCACAAATAAATTTTTAACAATTTAGTATTTTGAATCATTCTCTACTTCTTTCTACTTACTATTTTTTTTGTACATGTTGTACAATTCCAAATGATTTGAAAATTTTCAAGAATGTAGCCAACTTGAATTGAAGAATGAATCCAAAGAGTAACAACCATTTTGAAAAAAAATTCATACAAATGTGGCCCTCTGAATCACAGCTGCCCGGATTTTCGCAGTGGTAAAAAAAGGACTTTTGCAACTTCAAACACTAATATCTTGCAATCTACACGGCAAAACTTTCTGAATTTTTTTTTACATATTCTTGAACTAGTAAAATAAAAGATCCTACGGTTACATTATTCCAAAAATATTTTTTTTATAAAATTTGATAGTTGTCCTAGAAATGACAGTTTTGGAGTAGTTTTGGTGAAAGCATAGTCAAAGAACTTTAGGGGTTAAATAAAACCTAACCAAGTTGCTATTTTTACTGGACTACATTTTGGGAGAAAGTTTTTGAAGTATGCTTTAAGCTTATATTGAAAATAATAGACTATAATTTTTCTATCTAAGATATTCTACTAGGGTATCCATTGAAATGATACTTGCATATACTAGATCTTGGATATAAAATTACATTAGAAATTCATTTCAAAGAATAGTCCAATACATTTTATTGAGCCAAAACTTGATTGGGGTTATACATTTTAGGATATTCTAGTTAAATTTTTTCCTCAAAATTTTTTAGGATTTGACTTGGGAAAAGACAATTAAAAGACTTAAACTCACTTTTACAATTTTTACACCCTCATGAGCAAACATTATAATCTTTCAATCCAAAAGTGATGATGATGTGTTGGATTTTTCTAATTGATGTCTAGTATGTCTAATTTGAATTTGTACAATTACATTTCTCAAGAAATTGATGAAGCTCATAATGAAGTAGTCTTTTTGTTGACTTTAGCAGAAATTCCAAACAGGTCTAAGGGCCTGACGCGCGGAAACCCTGGAAACCCTCCAACTCGGATTTGGCATGCGCGGTCGCCCTACCTCTGGACCCGCGGTCGCCATGCTTGCGGACCCGTGGTCGCCCTCCAGACCTAGGCGAGGTCGCCTTCCAGACCCGCTGTCGCCCTCCACACCCGAGGTCGCCTTAACTTTGGACCCGCTGTCGCCCTCCAGACTTGAGGTCGCCTTACCTTTGGACCCGCTGTCGCCCCCCTGAACGCGCGGTCGCCTCACCAGTGGACCCGCGGTCGCGAAATTAGCCGCGGTCGCCCCTCCAAATTCCAGAGTTTGTCCCTTCACCCGCAGTCTCGTGTGGGGCGACCACGGGTAAATGGAATGAGGCACTATATATGTTGGGGGAAGCAATAGTTTCTCATCTTGCTCTGGTGATTAGACTCTTGACTTGAACCTTCAAAAGAAGCTTCCTGCGGACGTTTGGATTCAACGGAGGACAACTACCTTACTTTGAGAGGTTTTTAAAATCACTCAAAGTGGATAGCTTTGTCATTACATCTTTTACACTATTTACTTTATTGATCCAGTGTTTTGGCGCCAAGATCACTTTTAGATTTGCACTATGGTTGGCCCTGGTGGGGGGCAGGGAGCAAGCGATACACGGAGGGCCACAAAAGATTGGGATCCTTGGCTCATACCATGTACACCTGACGATAATTCGAATTATCCTCGAAAATGTCTATTTTGTGGATGGAGCAAAGTATTTGTACGGAAGAGGGCATTTAGTCACTTTGGATATGGCGGATCGACAACATCAGAGCGTTGTCCTAAAATCCCTAGGACTGTGAAGAACAAGTTTTCAGCATGTGGTGGGGCGGTTCCTAAAGCCATGAGCTTTGAAGAAATGTATGAGGCACCATTAGTTGGTGCCCCAAGCAATGTTGAGGGTGAATCCATCATTCAAGAACTAGAGCATATAGAAGTGGGAGGCCGTGGGGATCCTATTGGCTTGAACGAAAGTCAGACTATCAGCCCTGACTCAGTGGATTCTACTCCAGCTATGGTCAAGAGAACAAGGAGTGGCCCTTCAACTTCTCGTCAAAGAAGTATGGATGAATCATTACAAGTGGGCCTTAGGCAGAAGTTGGATAGGATGTGGTCCTCTTTCTTTTACGAGGCTAACAATGCGTTCAACGTTGTGCGACACCCTGCCTTCATCAAGGCTGTGAAAGAAACTGCAGCGGCTGGATTCTTGTATCACCCACTCGCAATGAACGCAATCCGTACAAAAATGATTGATGTGAAGAAGGTAGCGGTGAAGAAAGTAGTCACTGAGCGGACAAAACATTCTATTGCCCAATATGGTGCAACTATTTGTACAGATGGATGGTCAGATACCAATAAACGTCCATTGATGAATATGATGCTTGTTTGTCCAGCCGGGGATACTTTTTTGGGATCAGTGGACAGTACGGGGCATAAAAAGGACCTAGGGTATACGGTTGAGATGTTGACAAAATACGTAGAAGAGGTCGGTCCAGCCAACATTGTCCAAATGTGCACAGATAATGCCCCAGTAATGACGGGAGCTATGACAAGCTTGGAAGAGAAGTACCCTCACATGTATAAACAAGGATGTGCAGCTCACATTCTAGATTTACTTTTGGAGGATTGAGGAAAGGATCAAAGAGTGAAGGATTTGGTCAAGGACTGTAGGGAAATGGTAAAGTTCGTTCAAAAATACCACTTCACACTAGCTCTATTTCGGAAATGGTCACCGAAGAAGGTATTGAGACTTCCAAGAGCAACACGCTTTGCTACCAATTTTCTCATGATAGACCGATTAGTGGAATGCAAACAAGCTTTGCACATGGTGATTGCAGACGAGGGGTATATGGCATTCGAGTTCAGTTTGAATGTCAGACAAAATGGAGGTATAATGATGCGCAGAGCAAAAGATGTTCGACTGAACATTCATTCGGAAGGGTTTTGGATAAGATGCGAGAATTTCTTGCACATGGTAGAGCCCGTGCTCATTGCTCTACGACACTTTGATGGAAAAATCCCGGCAATGCCAAAAGCTTGGATAATCATGAAAGACTTGAAAAAGCATATATATTCTCTTAGGGAGCCTCCTTTTCTTTTGACATCGAACGTTGCAACGCGCTACGAGAAGAAGTTTGATGCTCGTTGGAAGTTAATGCTAACAAACCTCCACTATGCTGGTGCCCTATTGAATCCATTTTTGGTGGATGTAGCAGACATTCAAGATGATGGCATTGCCAAGCGAGCTTTAAATCGAGTCATTCGAAAATTGGCCCCTACATTAGGAGTGTCAGTGCTGGAGGCAATGCAGGAGTTGACGCAATTTGAGGAAAAGACAAGTCCATTCAACCCTTTAGAAGAGGCTCCTGATATTACTCAATGCAACTTATTGCCTCATCAATGGTGGAATCGAGTAGGTGGTAATGCTCTTCCGAAGATTGCAAAGAGAATTCTAGGCTTGACGTGCTCAACATCTTCATGCGAAAGGAATTGGAGCATGTATTCGTTTGTGCACAGCAAAGTGCGGAACCGCCTAACCACATCCAAGGCAGAAGATTTGGTCTATATCTACACCAACAGTAAATTGGAACGTGAAAAACGTGGACACAACCCTGCCCTCTTTTATGAGAAGTATCTTGATGGAGGAGATAGTGAGGAAGAGGACGATGAGCCCTTGCATTCTGCATCAGATGAAGAGATTGGTTTTGATTATTATGAAGCCAATGTAATCCGTAGAGAAGAAGAGGATCGCTTGCGTAATAATCCTTGGAATGCAATGATCCCCCCACAACCGAGTTCGCCTGAATACCCTACTCAAGAAACATATGCGGGTGGCGATGATCGGAACAATTCCATTGATGAAGAACTTTTTCGTTCTCCAGAGGTTGACCGTGCCCATGTGTGGAATGGAGTGTGGTCACCAAATTCACCATCAAATGTGGGGGAAATTCCTATTGATAACAACGAAAACGTGGCTCATCCAATGCCACCATCACATTCTCAAGAGAGATCTCCAGTACCAACACGTATTCCTTTGAGTGATTCAAGGAATCCTTTGAATGTTGGACAAGCTAGCGTAGGAAGTGAACAAGAAGAAGAAGAAGCTCCCGTCCAGCAGGGAGATGTCACGGGGATTCCAATTTCCAAAACGATGAATCCATCAACCACCCAAACTACAATAGCTTTGGAATATGATTCAGATGCGCCATTGAACAGTGTCATATATCGCAATCCTTGTAGGAACTCAACTCTAGCTACAGTGAGAAGGTCGGTTCCAAGTCCTTCAAGAAGGGTGCCTCCAATACCATCCACTACGGAAGTAGTACCACAATCTGCTCCACAACCTACCCAAGTGACATCAATGTCACTCCCCGGACAATCATCATTGGAAGCGCATACACGAAATACCGGAGGGAAAAGACGGCGTATTAGAAGGGTTGATGAAAGGACACAAGGGAATCCAAAACATACTAACCATGTTGTTCACAAATATAACATGGCGGTGGAGGGCTCTATGCAAAGAGTTGGGCAATCAAGTACTGGAGGTCGGCCTCCTTTATCTATTATTGATGGCACTACAGATGCAACGAGGCCTACAAAACAGTTAGTACGAGTTGAAAAGGTAGGAGGTATAGATGTTCAGGTGCGAAATTTGCACTCAGAGGTAGAACGTGAAATACAAGCTGAGCCAATATTGAGAGAGGATGACGAGAATGAAAGCTCGGATGGCAATAGAGGCAGTGGCGAGTCAAATGGAGAAACAGACCCTAATGTCGATGAAGTTGAGGGTGATTCGGATTTTTCACCAAGTGATTAAATGTGCAAGTAGCAGTCTTGAAAAAAAAAAGTATTATAAAGATCTTCGACAAATGTTTGTATTGAAGATTAGAAGTAGAAGTTTATAGGCTAGTACCTTATGTGTGAGCATTTTGTAGTGCTTCATTAGATAATTATACATGTTATAGCGAGACTCACATAAATCCATATTATTATTTGTATTCGAAAGTAATTAGTTGATGGTAGTAGGCAATTTCAAAATAGCAACGCAAACAAATCTTTTTTTGTAGACTCTTCGAAGTATAATGATAATACATAAGTTATGAGTTTATTATCACTATTTTGATTTTGAGTACTACTGATTTGTATTGCATTAATGTAAAGTCCTTAGACATCCATTTTTGAATTGGAGAAGAAGAAATGAGCTACAAAATTCTCATCCTTCATTGTTCAAAATTATGTAGTAGGGAACTCATTATGATTTTGTAGCACTTCCGATGGTTTCGAACGGGGTTTAGAAGTACATAAGTGTAAATCCTTGAGAATCATTTGGGATCTTTTAAATCAAGAGTGGATTAATAGATAGGGCCAATTAATCTCTACCCACTCAAACGCCATTTTTTAGCAACCTGGCAATTTTGGGCTATTCACTATGAATGGAGATTTTATTATATTCTTTCGAAATTTTCAAACAATATGTGTCCAATGAGTAGCTTTGAGGCCCAACAATGTTCATAGCTTTTGACAACATGTTTTAAAAGTTATGGCATAATATGTCACTTCCTTAATTCATTTAATTGGTGGGTAGTACGGGTAGAAACAAAAAATTCTTTGAAAATAATTTTTATAAGAAGTAAAACATTGATATTGGTTTATTAGATTTCTACCTAAGTGCAAAGCTTTGAATCATTTGATTTTGATCAATGAGTCAAAAGTTATGTCGAGTTTTAGTTAGGAGTATTTTGTGACTAGTTATAGAATCTCTACACTACAAAAGAAGCAGTTCTTGATCCTTTATTAAATTTAGTTTTTTACATTTGGAATAATAAAGAAATAGTAGGTGTAGATTGTTTATTATAATATTTTAACCATTGGGATTGGCATTTTCCAATTCTATGAATCAACTGTTCACAATTTGGTATTTTAGCTCTTTTCTACTTCTTTCTAGTTATTATAATCTTTTATACGTTGTACAATTCTAAATGATTTGAAATTTCTTGAGCACGTAGCCAACTTGCCTTTAAGGATGAATTCAAAGGGTATCAAGCAATTTGAACTTTTTTTTCATACAAGTGTAACCTTGTGAAGTGTAGCTGCCAGTATTTTAGCATTGTTAAGAAAAAAAATTTGTAACTTGAAATGAAAATATGTTGCAATCTGTATGGTGGAAAATTCTGAAAGTTTTTCTATATCTTTTCAAACAAGATTACTATAAGATCCTACGGTTGCATGTGTAAAAAAATGTTTTTTCCCCTAAGTCTTGGTGCATGAAGTAGAAATCTCATTGCCACCCTAAACCCGCAGTCGCCCCTCACCCGAGTTCGCAGTCCTCTAGGACCCGCGGTCGCCCACTGGAACCCACACCCGAGGTCGCCCACTGGAACCCGCACCCGAGGTCGCCCACTAGAACCCGCACCCGACGTCGCCCACGGGAACCCGCACCCGAGGTTGCCCACTGGAACCCGCACCCGAGGTCGCCCACGGGAACCCGCACCCGAGGTTGCCCTAAAGCCGCAATCGCCCTGCATTTGGTACCCGCGGTCGCCCTCTCTTCACCTGCAGGCGCCTTAAACCCTTTCCACGTCATTGTCCAAAGCCTGCCACGTATGCCAAATCCATTTACCATAGGGTAAATTTTTTTTACCTTACTCGACGGGCTGCGACGGGGTAGCGACATGTTGTCACCTACGACACGCGACGTCAGACGTCCTACACGACACCAAAACCCAAAAATATGTCCGACAAGAAAACCCTGCAATGGTGAGATTGTTCTAGAAAGTAAACATAACCTTTTCCAAATTTTTATTTTTTTAAATTGTAAAAATTGCATTCTAAAATGAATCCTATAAGTTATTTTTTCAAGAAATTGTTTAGATTGCCCGAAAAACAAGATTGTCCATAACTTTCTCATTATAAGTCCAAATAGAGTGAATCAAAGCTTCACATGTAGGCAAAAATATGTTATTTTAGAGAAAAAAAATTTAAAATTAAATTTTGACTTTTTGCAAAAAGAAATTTCTGCCCGCCGAATGAAAATTTGGGCTTTTTGTGGTATAACTTTTGCTCCCGGTCACCAATTGAAATAAAAATTACATTCCCATGAAGGTACTTAATTTTCCTATCTTTTGAGAAAGTTTCAAAAAGATTCATTAAAAATTGAGGTCTACGGAACCTACCCAAACTCCAAATTGTCCCCTGAGGGGACAATGGTTTAAATTATCCATTCTTTACTACAAGTCATCCAACAAATTAAAAATAGACATGTCTTAGACCAACTACGAAAAACATAATACACGATATCTCTTATAGATTGATAGATTTAAATGTTTCATGATAGAAGCATTCAAATTGCCAAATGAACTTCTCTTCTTTTCATCATGTTTTCCTAGGTCTAATCTAAAGAAGTAGTTAGTGGAAAAAAAAGGCAGAGGGTTTCATATACATAATTCTAATCAATTTTTGCCTTCTCCGAATCTTCTATGTACAAATTATAGAAAAGAAATTTTCAGTTCATTTTTCCTTAAGCCTTTAATGTAATTACAAGTCATCTCCGTGATACCTACTTAAGGACTTAAAAAAGGCAAGATTGCAATAGACATCTTTACAGTAAATCTTCAACCCAAAAAACATAACCAATCATTTCCAGATCGGTATTGTGATGCTTAAACTAGACATCCTTTCGTAATTTTCTCATTAATATGAACTAGTAAAAATAGGAATTTCAATCAAATCTATTTTGCATTGCAATTGAGGAAAAATCAAATTTATGTGCCTCCGAATTCTACGGGTTAAAAGAATGAGAAACACATTCATGCCGCATTCCCTCCCCTAATTAGTCTCCATGTAAATAAAAATCATGCCATGATGTTGTGGAGGGAAACATGAGAATATATCCTTACCAACTGTTTGGGACCCCTTCACTAACGATGTTGGTCATTTATGTTGTGCTTAGTTGGATGGAATGTAAAATCAATATTACTAATATATTCTTAACAATAAAATTTGAGAAATCCATATCAAATATAAATCTTGGTTCCAAAATCTAAAATTTCAAGAGTAGAAGCAAATTATAGTGTAGAAAATTACAAGGTAAATTAACTTTTGTACCACTCTATATTTTGAAAAGTGCTTGTACATATTCAAATTCAAACTTCACTAATCTAAGGAGATCTTCTATATTTTAGGGAATAGTAGAAACTAAATTTCATAAGCTTCATTTATTGGTTTTTGTCAAAATCAAAAGAAAGTTTTCAAATTGTCAAAATCAAGTTCCAAGAGAAAAAGAATTAAAAGTAATGAAATGCATTAGACAATGTACCATTTCAAGGGTTCAAAACAATCCCATATAAACTTATTTATTTTTAAATGTCTTGAACTCAAATGAATAGTGTGGCTATAGCGCTCGTCAATGAAGTTACATTGAAAATATTGTGTGAAGATCATCCATTCTTCAATATTTACAAAGTTCAGTTGATCATTTGAAGGACAAAAAATGTCCTCAACATCTCTGAAGGATTAAAATCTATTCAATACATGTAATATTTCTCATTCATACAAGTTTATAATAGGATCTTTTCAAATTTGCAACCATATAAAGAAGTGAGGAGTTCTTCATTCTTTCTTCTTACAAGTATCTTTCTTTTAACCAATAGCAAAAAATAATCTTTACTAAGATCATGAAGTTCTTTTACATCTATGGTCATGGATGAATGTTTGAAAATGGATGCAAATCCACCTTTTCATCTAAAGTACATAAATTTATCTCAAGTAGAGCCTTCATGCTTGGAAATTTGATAACAATGAACGTAATTCATCCCTTGGGAAATAGTTAAATTTATCATGAAAGATTATCTTTCAAAAAATATATTTTATTTTCTAGAAAAAGTGAGTACAAATGTACAATTAATCACTATAATTTCATAACTATACTTTACTAAAATCTTACTAAATGTCATCTTTGGAAACAAAGTGTAGTTTAAGTCTAAAATTCGATTTAGTCACCTACCTAACTATAAGATCTCAAAGTAGATAGTATAGAAATGTGTAAATGAAAATTGTAAACTTTGAGGTTAGCCAAGGTAAATTTTTTAAAGATTTGAGGTTTAATTCCTAAAGGGATCAAGGGTTCATTCAAATCTTGAAAATTATAATGATATACTATAAAATGAAATATAGGATAACAATTTAATCACATAATTCAATCAAAAGTGATTATACATTATCTACATAATATATCCCTATAGTTAGATAATTGGTACACTATCACTATGACAGTATGACTTATTTTTCAATTAAATTTGAACCTTTAAAATCACTGTAAAATAAAGTACAAATAGAATAATTGTAACTATCTTCTTACAAGAATTTTCTTTACGTTCAATATAGTATGTTTAGATTGTAATTATTATTTATGATTTTTATTTTACTTATTTATTCACATCGTTTTGGAATGGTAATTTCTTGAATTCAAAAGTTTGTTCAGAATTTCAAACATACTTTATTTTCTTAAGTACAGAAGATTTGCAAGAGTATTTATGGAAATCTAAATTAAAAAAATGAAATAAAAATAACACAATAATCTACAAGTGTTCTGATGTCTGCAGAAATGAAGAATTGTGTGTTTTTTAACCCCTAAATGCCCATGGCACTCAAATGTGGTGTCAAAGATACTTTGAAGTCCATGAAAGCCTTACCAAAAATTTATTTTTAGTGGTTTATATTTTTGGAAGGCTTTTTTCAAAGTCTAGATTTACCATCAATAATCCAATTTTGAAAATGAATGATTATGATTTTTCTATTCAAATTTTAATGCAAGGGTACCCATTGCAATCTTGACAATCCATAGTGTTAAAGACTCTTGCAAATGAGCCTCAAATACACTAGATCTTAGAGAAAAAATCACACAAGAAATTCATTTCAAAAAATTTTAGACTACATTTTGAGAAGCCATAAATTGATTGTGGCTATGCTTCTTAGGCCCCCACACCTAGTATTGTTTTGGTGACCACCTTTTTAGATTTGACATGCAAAAAGAGAGCTCAAAGATTTTCATACTTTCTACACCCTCATGATCAAACATTACAATCTTTCAATCCATAAGTGATATACTTGTGTTTTCTTTTTCTCGGTGATCTTTAACATGTCTACTTCAAATTTCTAAAGTTTCAATTAAAAGAAAATTTATTCAACTTGTCAAGAATGTTGCATCTTGTTCCAATTTAGAGCAAATTCTAAGAAATTCAAAGCAAGCCTTAGGCATTTAGGGGTTAAACACTTTTGTATTCATTTGTTTATCACTACTTGAAGACATGGTCTCTTATAAGTTATGTCTTAATTGTACGAAGTTGGGAATGCCAATGATTCATGGCAAATAATTCAAAAAGGGTTAAATATTTCAATTTCAAGCCTAAGGATTTTAAATATTAAATTCCCCTTTTTGTTTGAATAAGATCAATACTCTTCAAATAATGAAAAGTCAAATCATATTCTATCACCTCCAAATAGGAACACAACCCATTTGAGGTAGGCGAGTAATCCTGCCTAATTCTGCAAAAGGCTTGATGCCCCTGGTCTGAATGTACTGGTTCCTGTGCCAATGGAATTTTCTCCATTTGTTCAAAAAGAAAAAAAAATAGAAAAAATAATGGCACGACCGTGCCTCGGGCGACCGCGGGTCTTGGCGTGGAATTTCTAAACCCCCGATTCTGGCACTGCGAACGCGCATGGGTGGCCCCCGCGAGTCGGCGACAGCGCGTAGGGCGACCTCGGGTCCTGGCGCCATGTTCCAGTCCTTCGAATCCTGGCACACAGCGACAGCGGGTGGGGCGACAGTGGGTGGGCGACTGCGCGTGGGTGCGACATCGGGTCGGTGCGACCGCACGTAGGGGCGACCTCGGGTCCTTGCGGGAAGTTCAACACCTTTTACGCTCATGGAACACAGTGACCGCGGGTGGGTGCGACATCGGGTCGGTGCGACCGCGCGTAGGGGCGACCTTGGGTCCTTGCGGGAAGTTCAACACTCCACTCTCATGGAACACAGCGACCGCGGGTGGGTGCGACAACGGGTGGGTGCGACTTCGCGTCGAGGCGACCTCGGGTCCTGGCGCTGATCCTGGGACACAGCGACCGCCCTTGGGTGCGACCTCGGGTGGGCGACCGCGGGTCCGACAATTACAAAAATCCGGAAGAACAGTGACCGCGCCTACTGGTAAGGAAAGGAATTAATTTGAAATTCCCACCCCCCCCCCCCCCAAATTATTTGGCCACCTAAAAATATGGAGGCAGCCGGCTGGATCCAACCAAGATTATTGAAGGTATTAACCCCTACCTACCCAACCGACCATATATGGTCGATCTAAAATTAAAGGCCCATATTTGAATAGGCAGTTACATTCCTTGAACCTTAAAAAAAATTAGACACTTTTAAGGGTTAACTATTGAGATTTGAGAACTTTCATTTTTCACTGTAAAAAGTATATATTTGATTATTGAGAGGTCTTCAAAGGCATACATGTGTCATAAGTGAAGTGTAAAGCTTGCCAATTTTACTTCATTTCCTAGATTTATGCAATTTCACTTGATTTGAGATCTAAGAAATAGTACATATCCATTTGCTTTGAGAATGGTTAGAATGGAAAGAAGAAAGTGTTTCCATGATTCAACATTCAAAATTTAATCATACAACTATTGACTTGGAGTTATTTCCAAATTCTACTTTAAAAAAATAATTGCATTTCAACAATTGCAAGGTGGATTGTCTAATGAATTCAATAGCTTTTCATGTGAATTTTTAAAAAAAAAATGCATTTTAGTGTGCTAACACTCTAATGCAGTTAATTATGTCCCCTCCAACCCCAAACACAATTCATATGCAAATTTGTGAAACACTGTGGGAAAGAGCAATATACAAAGTATAAAAGATGTACTACTCTCTTGTTATAATCTCACAACTCCTATGCAATTTTGTACTCAAAATTTGTGTACTTACTAATAAACAAGTTCTTTAAACATCCATGTGGTATAATTTGGGAAGAAAATCAATTTGCTTCACTAGGGATGACTACAAGCTCATATATTTTTTTCATATTCAAAATACACTTGAAAAAAATGAAAAATAAAATAAAAATTGAAAAGGCTTGGGCATTTAGGGGTTACCATGTAAATGTCCAAAGTACTTCTTTAATAGTTTTAGGGAAATAGTTATAATTGAACAATAAACCAATCCTTTGGTAACCTTAATTCATTCATTAGAGCCTTAGAGGATTTTTGAGTTCTAAAGAGGGTTGCTAAGAGGTGTTTGGAAGGGTGCTTTTGTATTTAAATATTCTCCTTGAGGATGACTACTTCCCTATACGTGCTCATTGGAAAAGATTTTTTTTCAATGTGTACTTCCGTGTGACAATAGCTTTCATTGGGTGGATCACGGAGACCATGATGAAGCTTTGTCATTTAAAATTTGGGTTTAGGACATGAAGATGACACAAAACTATCCAATCAGGAACACTATTTTGTACAACCATTAAGATAATAATATAGTATTATACATTGACTCCACTAGTGGATTTTCTTTTACAACCATCGATATAATGTTATACTATCCAAATTTAATATTTGGTAATAGTACCTTGTTATTGTAGTCTCTACTTTTACTTCACACAGTATTTCAACTACTGGTTTTTGTCTTCATTAAATAGGTGAACATGTCTATCTCTAAGGGCCTTATATAGATCTCAAAAACCCTCTTATGCTTTTCTATAAGTCATCCAACAAATAAAAAGCAGACATGTCTTATCATCATGTTTTCCCAGGTCTAAGGACTTCCTCGTACCAAATCTATATAAGTTAATGTTTTGAATTCAGTTTGAATATTGCCAAATAAAATGTGGCATTACATGATATCAACCAATCCATTTAAAAAATTAAAGATTCGAACATATTCAAACCACTAATCCAGATGAAAATAATCTACTGTGATGAAGTGCAATTGATATAATTAGTATCGCACTTGTGCTCATTAGCTTGTATAAAATTGATCCTCTCATAATATCTCGTTTTGCCAATTCCAATTTTTACAGAATATAAGGTCCTTTTTAAACATACACCTAATTAGATTCTCCTTAAACATACACCGAATCGGATACTTTAAGTATATATAGAAAAATTTTATTTAAGAAATTCCTCTTCTAAATACACATTCCTCTTCTAAATATACTAATTGCAAACATGACATGAAACTTTTGAGACTATTAACACATTCACTGTAAGGAAAGATGGAATGGGATTGGTAGACTAGTATTACATTCCTAGTACAACCTATCTAATATCTACAAATTAGTGACGTGGTAATTAACGACGAGACTAATTGATGATGCGACCACCAGACCAACTCACAAGATAACAACACTAATTAAGAGTTTTGGTTCAATAATGGAATATTAAAGGAGATATCCCAAGTCAATTTTTTTCTAATGCACACCTTTAATTTGTACCACTACAAGAGAAAGGAGTGTTTTAAGTGGGAATTTAAGTCAAAAAATGCATATTGAAAGGTCACGTACTTTAATTAAAATTTGCTTAAAATCATGTGTCTAGGACTTGCATTATTATACCTTATTTAAATGTCAATTCCATGAATTTTGCATGTCTTTTAAGCATTCTTGAAAGACAACATTACCTAATAAACAAAATCTTCTCTAGGAGACATTCTACTTTGTAAGAATTTATACATTTCAAAGAACCAAATCAACAAGAAATTTTATTTCTTAGAAGAAGCCCAAATGTACATATGATAAAGTCTAAATCTATTAAAAGTCCAAATCTATGAAAAAATCTAAAATCTATGAACAAATCTAAATCTACACAAAAAACTAAAATCTAAAGAAAAAAATCAGAAATCTAAGAAAAAATTTAAATCTATGAAAAAGTCTACATCTGTGCTCCACCAACCCCAGAACAAAGCACTTGCATTGCTTCTGAATAGTTGCAAGGAAATCTTCATTCTCCTTCGTGAAGGCTAGTCCATAGAAGACTCCCGCAAAACAGTTGTGAGCAAATTTCTTGATCAGAGTTCCTGCACTCCAAAGGACCAAGTCTCAGTCATAAATAATCTCAACGAGGGCTTCTAATCTGCAGTGGGTAGGTAGTCATGACCGGGGTTCAACAAGATATAACCACTCCACTCTTTTCGGATTCTACCCTTGGCTAGTCAGCTTTGATCTAGGCCACAACAACCAAGAAAAGGTTGTTACCATCCTTCCTCTCTGATCAATTGCCTAAATTAACTAAAACACTTGGTGGACTGAACTCCATTCACTTCAATATTGAGAATCCAAACCTGGCTGGATACAGCAGGCTCCATCTGGCTCGCCATAGTGCGAGCCCATATAAGGCTGTACAGTTGCAAAGCATCTTCCTCCAAAACATCAGCTACAGATGCTACACCCACAATAGAAGTCCTGTTAATCATTCCCTACGTGCTAGAATTCAGAAGTATATCTTGATCACCTAATAAAAATGGAAGTGTACACTCCAATCATAAAAGGAACTCGACATATGTGGGCATTTCAGTAGACCTGTAAAACGAATTTGAAATTACAGCATTATTAGTTCTCCAACAATACTGGCATCATGAAGTACTTGATTTCCACGAATTTTTCTCCAGGAATAAAGCACCAAGTATACTTGTTCCATCGTAAAGACTCTTACTCAAAGGTTACTCTGAACTCTTCAACGCAACCAATGCTGATGCACTGATCATACTGTTTAAAAGCAGAATGTGAACACACAGAACATGAAATAAAACAAGCTTACATGGGAGGCGAAATATATCAGTTGGCCGAATGGCTTCATGAGCTTCTTGGGCATTTCTCAATTTGGACACCAAAACCCTGCCTTCAGCCGAAACATAGTCTTGTCCATACCTGTACCACGCCATTGCAAGCAGAACCTCAGAATCCCGATAATTTATTCCATGCATGCCAATCCCAATATAAAGAACCCAAGCTCAGTTGGTTTACATTACAAGAGGGATGCAATTGATACCAAGCCTAACCAATCAGTAAATCCACCAGCGCGTTCATTTCTAAATAACATTAAACCTATAAAAGCTAGCCATTGCTTACAATATTTGGTGTACGATACCCCTAAATGAACAGCCTGGAGAAACATTTAAAAACTGAAAGGAATGTACGAATGAAAAGAGGTAGGATTTAATGACTTATACCTCGAGCCAACCAGATCCTTTATATTGTCCAATGCCTCTGCAGATATCTGAATCCAAACCGACAATAACTAACAGGTAATTAAGGCTAAAAGGACTACAAAAAACTGCAGGTAAAGGCTCGCGCAACTCTCAAAAACCTGTTTAGAATCCTCATAATACGATTATATGCATGAGGAATTTACTAAACAATAGCAAAACGGACCTGAAAACCATCAGTTCGCATGTACGTAATCAGTCCTGTTTGTTCATCGTCATTGAGTTTTACTCCCTCATATAATTGATGAGCTATCTGCAAAAAGGATCAAAACTCTCTCAGCAAAATCATCCAGAGAATTTGACTATTCGATACCAGTCTTCATATTTGCCAAAACTACGAGGGATAGTCACGGAGCCCTTAAAACACTCATCCAGTTTCGATAATCTGACTCTGAGAACAAAGCGAGCCTCAGACAGCATCTTTCTGACAAAAACTGTGGAACCAAGATGAAACGAAATGACAACCACTACTACCCTCGGATTCCTCCTTTTATTCAGAATTATCACATTTGCTGACATCGAAATGAATTTGCACCAAGGGTCTCAGCAATCACATAAAAGAAGAACAAAAAACGGTCACAAAACTCGATCCAAACTTCACAGAAACTTACCGACATAGTACGAGTGGCCCCAAATCCTAACTTGGCGGAAGCATCCTGTTGTAATGTGGAAGTGATGTAAGGGACTGGAGGCTTGCGACGAATGAGACCCTTTTTCACACTCTCTACATGCAGAATGGCTTCTGAAACTTTTTTGGACGCAGCTTGTACATCCAAATCATTGGCAATAGAAACCTGACCCAGTTTCTCTCCCTTCAAGTGATTTAAGCGAGCAGAAAAAGAAACTCCATCCTGGGCTCCATCCTTTCTTAGTTGAGTTTCAACACTCCAATATTCTCGGCTCCGAAATGCATCAATCTCTTGCTCACGTTCACAAATCAAGCGAAGAGCAGCTGACTGCACACGCCCGGCTGACCTGCTACCCGGCAACTTGCGCCACAGAACAGGCGACAGGTTGAAGCCGATCAGATAATCGAGTGCCCTCCGCGACACATGTCGAGTTAAGGACCTCCGCTGAAGAGTATCCCTGGCAGAGACATCCTAAGGGGAGAAAGGGGAAGTTGTCTATATTGCTGGGGAGCTCGAAGATTCTACATTCTCACAGAAACTCTCTTTCACTCGCCAATAAGAACACCCATCACAAATTTGAAAAAATAATGATAGGAACTGTGATCGACCAGAATTCTGCTTGACCCAATCACTAATTTCGTGCACAGAAAAACCAACCTCGTCATCATTCAAGAAACCGCGAACATCAAGCCGAAATGAGACGAAATTTCGGTTTTCTCAGAACCCCAATCTGCTGTGAGTTGAGCGTGAAAGATACAAAACATGAAAGAGTAATGGCACTGACCTGTGGGAGTTGGCGTGGAGCATGGACGGGTGGCGGCCTCGCAGCAGCCGGTGTGACGCAGGAGCCACCACCAACGACGAGGTAGCAGCGGGAGTTGCCAGGGAGGAGCAGGCCGCCATCGCCATGGCCATCGCAGCACAGAAACAGGGAATTACAGGAAATTTCGACAGGAGAGATGGCGAGAATGAACTGAAGAGAACTGCGATGGCGATGGCGATGCCGAATCAAGATTAGTGATTAGCAGAAATACGGACAAACCTCGGCAGGTCACCGAGAAGAAGGAGAAAGAATCGTCGCATGCACAGAAATCTATTAAAACAAAGATCTCATATCTTACGAAAAGGAAGAACTCATATGGCAAATGTTCCTTTTGTGAGGTACTGTAGCACCACCGCAAGAGAACCACTCACTGAAAGTGCTTGTTGAGTCAGGGACGATTCATAAAACTTGACCGACCAGCAATCCGCTACTCAATGTACCTTTTTCTACTTCACAGCATGGGATTTTAGGAATACTAAGGTCTTTTCAGCAATTTTTTACTTATTTTTTCTACTCAAAATACTCACATCTCTTGTAGTGTACCCTACAATATTTAGAAACACCCTATATCATTTTCTATATATTGTAGTATATAAAATTTTAAAATCAAATTGTAATTTTTATCAAAATGATTATTTGGCATCCTACATTTGTTCATACATATATAGCTACTTCTTCCACTCACTGTAGCCCTTGAGATTGAATAGTCTTACAAATATTAAATCATTGCATGTATTTGTTGTTCATCACTTTCACTTCTTTGCAACAAACTTTAGAGCCGCTCTTGTTTGTTGGAATCAATGGAATGGTAATTTGGAAAAAAATCATTTTAATATTAACAATCTTTCTATGAATCTCTCTATGACCCTATTCTTATTTTAATTCAACAAAATTTGAAAACATCTTAGCACAATCGGAGATGCACCATCCAAAAAATAAAATAAAAGTTGTTCCCTAAAGGGTTATAAGGGTCTATGCATGTATACCATTCTAACATTTGTTTAAAGCAAAAATTGAAAAAAGTCATCTACCAAGGATGAAATAATATTAGATGAAAATGACTCAAATATACTTCTAATTTAAAATTAGTAGCCTTATTGAAGTCCATAAATTCCTATACAATTGAATTTTGTAATTCAAGTACATTTTTCAACAATAGACATAAATAAAAAGTGATGTGAAGTCTTTGTATTCTCTTTTCACAAGTAAAATTTGAAAAGTTGGTGACCAAAGAAATATGAGGTTAAAGGGCTTAACATGCATGATTCCAATCAATTTATGCCTTTTCAAAATCTAATCTACAATTTGTTTAAATGAATTTTGAACGTGCATTTTTCTCCTAAATTGAGCATATAAGCGTATTTGAGGCTCATTTTCAAGAACTCTCAACACTACGTAAAGTGAAGAATGTAATGGGTAGTTGATTAACCTTGTACAAAATCTTGAATAGAAAAATCACTATCAATCATTTTCTAAATTGGAATGTTGACATTAAAATAAGACTTCTTAGAGGACTTTCCAAAAAATAAGAACCACTAAAAATAACAACTTTGTTAGTTTTAATTTAACTTCAAAATGATGCAAACACCAAAGTTAGGTGCCTTAGGCATTTAGTAATTTATTGATTAAAGATTTATAAGAGACTTCCACGACCTACTAGTACATTGGTAGAAGAGGATTTCTTCCATAATTCAATGAACATTAGAAAGTGAAATAGTTGTGTGAGGTGAATATTTTGTTTAGAAGTCTCTTAAAAGAAATCAAAATTGATATTGTCTACGAAAATGTGGCACAGAAAATCAATTGTTTGAATAATTCAGTGGACACAAAAGTATATTCATTATTTCAGTGAAAGATTTGACTTCGATGATTTGATTTTCAAATTTTTGTATCAAATCATAAATGACAAATGCAATCAATGCTACATCATTTACTATCTTAAACTACAAATTTTACTTGGTTAATTCTTACCATAAAATAATTTGATAGCCCGCATGTCTAATACTCAATAACTCAAATTACATATGAATTTCAAACATTTGGAAATTCATCCAAGTAATCAAATATTTTTTCATTCAACTTTCAATATGTTTGATTTAGTAGTGTGAACACATTGTTCATAATATAAAATATTTTTATATATACATAAATCCTATTACAAAATGAAAGGCACACAACGTGGCCATCAGCTTCCTTGTACTAAAATACTCTCTACTAAATCATACTCCCTCATACACTCACTACTACAGAGGTGAGTCACGGAAAACTAATTCGGGGGGTTTCATGCACCATGGAGGCCCCATGAGCAAACTTACCACCTCCGTACACGTTGGTCTGTCCTTTGGATCTTTTCTAGTCAATTGATCCAACTTCAAGGCAAAGTACTTACATGCATCTCGATTTTTGAAGATGTCTTCATCAAAGTCGCCAGTCCACTCAATCTTCATGCTTTCTGCCAATTTTCCAATAGAATATGAATCCGATTGCACGGTATATCGATGCGTTGCTTGCATAATGGATAGGCTTGTATCGGAATTTTGTGGCCCAAATGTGTAGAACAACTCTGGAGCCACCCACCAACGCCCTAGTTGTTGTCTCTCCATCTCTTCATTGGTACGGTATCCATAGTGCGATGGGGCTTTCTCATCCATATGACTTGCAATTCCCCAATCACAAATCCCGATGTTGATGATCTCGTTGGAATAATCAGGAAAATGCAACAATATATTCCTTGGAGACAAGTCGTTGTGCAACACCAATGACCGATGCATAAGATGAGTCACGTACACAAGAGCCCATGCTAATTTGGCCTTGTGCCTTCGAAAAAGGCTGACTTCTTTTTGTTTCTCCTCAGGCAATTGTCTAATCTGATTCACCTTGTGCCATTCCACGGTTTGTGACACCTTCTTGTTCAAATCGAGCAATTCACCCAAATGACCTCCATTCCACCATAGAGTATACGCCTCCATGGTTTTCGAATTCATGGCACAAAACTTTATTATGCCAGCATGATTTAGGGGACATACCAAGGCTTCTACGGATCGTTCCACCCTTGCATCGCGCAAGTTCTTGGTTTTTGGCATTTTCCCAGCCAAAGTGATATATTCAGGGAACGTATCTAACCCTAGAATACGCACTTTGCACACCTTGCCATGCCCACCTTCACGACAGAATCCACTAAGGGGCTCCACCTTTGCTGAAGGTGGTATCCAAGTAATACATAGTCCACCATCTCTTGCAAATGCAGCCTTCACAACATCGTTTTTTCACTTGAAACCCCTTGATCCAGACTTTGATAATTTCTTCACAGTTGTTTGCCACCATTCCATCTTCTCACAAAACTCCTTTGCTTCATCATCTAGTGGTTGCCCTGCCACTTGTGGTCGAAGATCAGCCATCAATCTCTTGGTATTAAAAATTATAGACTGAACAGTGTCGGTAAGCCAATGTTGAAGGCTTGAATTGTATGTCAAATCCACATCTTTGAAATCATCAAATTCATAGCACTTGCTCAAAATCCTAGCCTCCAAATCATCCACCAATTTTAGAGCACCTGTCAAGGGATCTCTGAAATAGCTTGCCTCCAGAAATTGCACACTTTTTCTTGCATACCATTGTAAGGACACCTCATATGCAAACTTTGTATAACTTGGAGGTGGGTACGTCAGGTCCTTCTCATTAGCTGTCCTAGGCTTCTTTGGCTTGGTTTCGGTTGCACTCCCAGTTGTCACGCTTGTAGCTATAGGGACTTCAAAATGCTTAGGATCATCTAGATCCCAAATTGACCTCCGCCTCGTGCTAGTGCCTTCACGTGGATTGGACATGGTGCTCCTTCAAAGAAATAACACCAACTTCTAATTTCGTAGGAGAAAAATGCAAAAAGTCCGCCCCCAAGAAAATAAACCTGGACCAACGGGCACGCATTCAGCCACTCAGAGGTGGGTGAAAGACAGTGCGCATGGCCAAGAGTGGCGACTGCGGGTAATGGAGAACGCTTAAGTACCGGACAGCGGGTGCGAGGCGACCGCAAATCGGGAGGGGCGACTGTGGGTCGGTATGGAGGCGACTTCGGGTAGGTTCAAGGCGACCGCGGCTCGGGGGGGGGCAACCGCGTCTCTTGGGGCGACCGCATCTGGGCTTCACTAGGTCATAGAAAAAAAGAGTTAGGAAATGTCAAATAGATTAGAAACTAATATTTTGTTTTCTTTTGCATTATAAAATTTTACTTAAAAATTTTATTCGAAAAAACCAAAATACTTTTGAATCACAAATCTTTTTAAATAGGATATTTTAGTTTAAGAAATGAATTTTTTATTTTTCTGACTTCGGCAATGCAAGTTTAGGTGGTCTCGGTAGTTTACGCAACGGAAATAAGGATCCACAAGAAGATGAAACGTTGGAGTCCATGTTTGGTCTACGTTCGGTGAAGTCATCGGATCGATCACTTTCTTTGGGTGCAAATGAGATCATCATTCCAAACGAATCAAAAGCAAGACAACCAGCAATGAAAGAGTCCAAGAAAGCTAGAAATAAAAGAATACTGGAGGCCTTTGCAAGATCACCATCGAAGCGGCAAAGTCTAGGTCGAACCCCCCTTGATGTATGTGAACCTTTCTCACAAAGCAAAGTGAAACCGGTTAATGGTCTTGAACAAGGGATTGGGAAGTCTACACTAGGAGGTAGAGACATGGTGAAAGAGAAAAATAAGGGTAGACGCAAGAGATCACTTGCATCAAAGCAAATATTCGGAAGAAAAGAGCGAGCTCTACAGTCTTCATCCGATAGTATGGACAGCACAAGTAATGAAGAAGACTCGGAATGGGATTCAAGAGGTCATAGTAGTGGAGCTGAGGTGAGAGGAGACGTTGATTACAAGCCTTAGAAATTAAAGGAATGTAGACTTAGGTGTTTAGATATTCATGGTACATGGAGCTTGTAATGGAAATGGTTTGTCTGAACCTTTGAAAGTAATACAAGTTTTCATGCGCATGTTGGAAACGTCACTATGATTTATTGATTTTTGATTTCTTGGTTTCATGGCCAGTGTATTTGACTGTCTCCCCATGGTCATCATCATCTCGGTAACCACCTGAGATCACCACGCTGCAAGCCACATTTTCCCCTAGATCTTCAACCCATGCAATCCCTCCTTGCACTTGCCGGTGCAACCCAACGGCAAACATTTCGGACCAAAATTCAAATTGATCACCGACTACGATTCCGGGAACGTGACCAAACTTTTGAAACTCATTTGATTTTCCTTCTTCATTCATCTGCTTCATTGCCTGCAAGTCAGGCCGATTACCAAGCAACTGACCCCTCGTCTTGAGTTTTTGATAATGCTGTAAGATCCGGGACTACAGAGCACGCTGCTGCAAAAATTGAACCCTGACACTGACCTGGTCAAAATCTCTTGGTAGTTCTCCATCTACCTCATAAGCTCCCGCTCCATTAGGGTCTGAAGTTGCCTCTCCCTCAAGAGTTCCCGCTGATTGTGGCCTTGTGGTGTTCTTCGTGACTTTCCTCGGCAATCTCACACAACCCTCGGGAAAATCTCATGTGGCAATAGGACCGTCGCCATCTATATGGAACAAGGCTAGACGGACTGAAGCAATGGATTGAACTGGCTTTTATGGCTTTTTATTTTTTTGACTTCGAAAACATAAAATCATCAATTTTTTTTCTCTTGAGTAGTAGGGAAATGAAACATAATGTTTAAAAAGGGTTTTGACAATTGGTTGTATAATCATAGACTTTTATATTTTATCCTAACAAGGCGAATCTTTAAATCCTAAATGTCTAAAGGGTCCTTTTTCCAAAACTACCTCCAAATTGCCATATTAAAATTGAAATTATATTAAATTTTTTGCAGAATCAATTGAGAAATCCTACCATCATCATTACTAAATTAGTCTACGAGTCTTTCCAATATTTTTAGATTTTGACAATGTAAATTTTGAGATACCATACATAAAAGATTAGAAGTTTTTTTTTTCCGTAGACAAAAAGATTTTAGAGACCATATCTCAAACTTTCACAAAAGATGAATTTCTCAATTTTTGCCAAGTGCAATTATAAATAATTTATAATATATGCGTGAATTTTGATAAGGATGGGATCAATAAAAGAGTGGTTTCAAAGCCTTGCAATTCAGTGACGTATATTGGAAAAACATAATTTTCACTTGGCTATGCCAATTCACTATATACTTCAACTAATCACTATTGGCCTCTTGCTGCTTACTAATCAAGGATATTGTTTTTTATAAAGTGGTTATTGATTGGCTAATTTTCTCTCTCCAATTTTGCATTGAGCATTTTTGCAATTGCTTGATTTTGAAAAGTCATCCAAGGTTTATATTTTTGTCCAAATGAAGATCTTTTGTTTAGCAATGAAAAGACAACTTCATATAATACATCAAATGAACATAAAATTGCCTATTTATTTAGATCTAAATAGACCATACATTCGGACAATTCCGATAAATTGGTTGATTGCCTTAATGGGATCACTCTTTTTCATTTAAGGTGTAGACCTAAGTTAAGATGTCTTGTGATGTGAGGCTTTTAACTTTAATTATTGTATTTAAGATGACTTTATTTCTTTTTAAAAGCTATGAAGAGCGTCTATTCAAATTCCTATGGCTTTTTATAAATCCATCCACATTTAAAAAATAAGGCTATCTTATATATGAAATTTAAGTCTCTAATTTGTTCTCAATGTATTGATGCCATTCTTCAAAAAAAATTCCTTTCTTCTACTATGTACACATATAGGGGATATACAAAGAAATGGAATGTCAATTTCATTATTATACAATTACTTATGATAGAAATATAAATTCGGGTACAAATATGGCATATTATACTACATGGATATGTATATAGACTTTGGCATATCTCCCATATCAAATGCCAAATGCCATACCATGCACTTGAAAATTCAAATAGGGGTGTAGGGAGGGTGAGTGATCAAATGAATTTAACTTATTTTTTGGAGCTTACTGAAGAAGTCATGTTTGGGAGGTTGGGCTTTAATCAATTTTTTATTTATTTCTTAGTAATACCTTTAGAGTTTAGATAGATAGGAACCTCTCCTCACTACAACCTAAGTAATATTAAAAATGATATGTAGCATTTGATGGGCCATATAGAAGCCCTGCATATGATATAATTTTAAAAAAACTAAACAGACCCTTTTTTTTTATCACTTAGTTTTAAAATAAATCATTGATAAATTTTCTAAGTTCAGTGGGCATTTCGGGATAAATGAACAAATACTATCATGACTATTTGATCAAACTTCAATATTCTTCACATTGTTTAGTGAATTATTGCAATTACAATTGTATCAAGTATTCACTCCAACTTCCCCATTCACTTAGCCCTTCCTTCATTAATGAATGGGGAAGTATGATTGTACTTCCCCATCATTAATTCATTTTATTTTTAATTCCCAACTCCCACACTTAGCATTGAATCACCCCATTCACCCAACCTTAATGAATGGGGAAGTCATTGACTTCCCCATTTTTTTTATTCCTTCCACCACTTGATTGAATCACCCAAGTGTCACCTCACAAGACCCTAACTAGGGTTTAGGGTTTGCGGTGGAGACCCTAAATCCTTTCACCCTTCCCCATTTTTATTTCTTTTTTTATTTTACCCCAACACATTAATTCCCCATTTTTTTATTTTACTCCAACTTCCCCATTCACTTAGCCCTTCCTTCATTAATGAATGGGGAAGTATGATTGTACTTCCCCATCATTAATTCATTTTATTTTTAATTCCCAACTCCCACACTTAGCATTGAATCACCCCATTCACCCAACCTTAATGAATGGGGAAGTCATTGACTTCCCCATTTTTTTTATTCCTTCCACCACTTGATTGAATCACCCAAGTGTCACCTCACAAGACCCTAACTAGGGTTTAGGGTTTGCGGTGGAGACCCTAAATCCTTTCACCCTTCCCCATTTTTATTTCTTTTTTTATTTTACCCCAACACATTAATTCCCCATTTTTTTATTTTACTCCAACTTCCCCATTCACTTAGCCCTTCCTTCATTAATGAATGGGGAAGTATGATTGTACTTCCCCATCATTAATTCATTTTATTTTTAATTCCCAACTCCCACACTTAGCATTGAATCACCCCATTCACCCAACCTTAATGAATGGGGAAGTCATTGACTTCCCCATTTTTTTTATTCCTTCCACCACTTGATTGAATCACCCAAGTGTCACCTCACAAGACCCTAACTAGGGTTTAGGGTTTGCGGTGGAGACCCTAAATCCTTTCACCCTTCCCCATTTTTATTTCTTTTTTTATTTTACCCCAACACATTAATTCCCCATTTTTTTATTTTACTCCAACTTCCCCATTCACTTAGCCCTTCCTTCATTAATGAATGGGGAAGTATGATTGTACTTCCCCATCATTAATTCATTTATTTATTTTTTATTCCCAACTCCCACACTTAGCATTGAATCACCCCATTCACCCAACCTTCATGAATGGGGAAGTCATTGACTTCCCCATTTTTTTAATTTCTTCCACCACTTGATTGAATCACCCAAGTATCACCTCACAAGACCGTAACTAGGGTTTAGGGTTTGCGGTGGAGACCCTAAACCCTTTCACCCTTCCCCATTCACTGAGCCATGTCATTAGTACTTAATTGCACCAAATTTGTCCTTCTCCAAATAAAATAATCCCTCAGTGTACTTAAAATTTGAATGACAAGAAGTACCTAATGTCCTTGTGAGACTTTTACCTTAATTTTTGGTTCATTTTTGTAATTATGGTGTGAATACGGTTAAAATTTAATGGGATAATTTAAAATGAATGGAAATGAATTAAGTTTGTTAGTTTTTAGTTTGAATGGATGAAATTAAAAATAGTTATGGTAGTTGGAGTTGGAGCGGTGTCTTCCATGTCTTTTCAAATCTTAATTTTGTTATAAGTGTTTTTCGTTTTTGTTTTTCTCTCTCTCTTGCATTCTTGGTTTTCATGTGTTATTGTGTGAATTTATTGTATTTTCTTGAGTGTTCATTGTGTGAGCTTAAGTTAATTAATTTTGTGTGATCATTTGTGCTTTGCCGTGAGGGCAATTGTGTATGTGTTAATTAATTAAGTGTGAGTGATAATTTTTTATATAATTGTAAGTGAAGATTGGAGAGTAATTGGAATTTATTAATTATTGTGAAGGATAATTGATGTGTTATTACTTGTCATTCTTTAAGTATTAATTGTGAGGATAATGCAATTTAATTGATTTAAAGTTTTATTGTTGAGTATTAATTGAGAGAAGACAATTTAAAATAATCCTTATTATTATTGCCGAGAGAAATGGAAAGAAAATTAATGTCTAATAACTTTAAGTGTAATGAGAAATTTTGCAATTGTTTAAAGCATTAATTGTTTATTTTGAGTGAGATAAATTGTGAGATCTTTCATTGTAGTTCCTTGTAGTGTTTGTTGATAAAATTGAGTGATGCAAATAATTTTTTTAAGTGGAGAATTAAATTGTACTTTGTTGTGGAAGTAATTTAAGAGTGTTAATTTATAATTTAATTATTATAGTGTTTTGTGATTTAACCCCTAAAGTTCTTTGACTATGTTTCCACTAAAAACTCTCCAAAACTGTCATTTTTAGTGCAAGTACCAAGTTTTAGAAAAAAAATATTTTTGGACAAATGTAACCGTAGGATCTTGTAGTAAAGTAGATAGAAATGATGTGGAAAAAATTTCAGAAGAATCCACCGTGTGGATTGCAAGATATTAGCGTTTGAATTTGAAAAATTCATTTTTTTAACCCTGCTGAAAATTGGGCAGCTGCGGTTCAGAAGGTCTGATTTGTATGAAAAAATGGTCAAAATGGTTGTGCTTCTTTGGATTCTTTAGTAAGAACAAGTTGGCTACGTGCTCAAAAAATTTCAAATCATTTGGAATTGTACAACATATAGAAAAAAAATAGTAAGTAGAAAGAAGTAGTGAATCATGTAATATACTAAATTGTTAAGAATTTAATTATAGAATTAAAAAATGACAATCCCAACGGTTGTGACATTATAATAAAATATCTACATCTAATGTTTTTATTTTTTTTCAAAAATATTGAAAATTGAGTTAGATAAACAATTTCAAAGTTTATTTCAAAGTAAAGAATCCATAACTGCCCACAAACTAAAAAACTTCATAACTTTCATCTCATTGATCATATTAGAATGATTTAAAGCTTTCCATGTATATATAAGTTTGACAAACCAATTTCAAATTTCAATTTTTCAAAAAAGTGATTTTTTCAGATCTGCCCGAACTGCCCGAGTTGAGAAAAAAGCAACATATTATGCAATAACTTTTTGACAATGTAGTCAAAAGTTATGAAAATTGTTGGGCCTTAAAGATATTCCTAGATCCCATGTTGTGTAAAAATTTCAAAGAAAAATATTAAAAACTCCATTCACAGGTACCTGCCCAAAAAAGTTATGTTGCCAAAAACAAAGGGTTGGTCCTTTAGGGGTTAAAGAAAGAGCCGGTTGGCCAATTGATTATAATAATTGACTCTTAATACTTAATGCCGAGTGATTAATTGTGAGCAATTTAGAACACATATAGATTTGATTTTTCTTAGAGAGAATAACCGCGGAGCATTGTGTGATAATTTGATGAAGTTTAATTTTATAAATAATTATTAAAGAAGCAAACTCCGAGAGAAGTTGTAAGGTAAATTAATTACATAATCAATTAAAATTGTGAAGAGAACTAAATTAATTGGAAGCATTAATACCAAGAGGTTGTGAGAATAATAAATTAATTATTATATAAAGTTGATACAAATATTGAATTACAATATGTGAAGATAAGTGAAGGAACTCTACCGGTCCTTCGGGACTAGTAGATTTAGGTTTAATGATTAAATAAAGAATAACATTGATTGAGCCGGTCACAAAGACTATTGCTGAAACGATTATTGCTATGATTAACATGTTTCTACACGTTAAAAGATTATTGAAAAATTGATCATTGAATGGCCACGCTATTAATTGACTATTGAAAAGATCATATTGAACATACGACTATTGAATTTGCCCATTGCTTAAGTATGCTAGGGTTTAATATTTTTCTATGTGGTTGAAATTGCAGAAAAGACCGAGAGCCTTTGTTGTGAATAGAATCCATACCTTAACTAGTTATAGTTTTGGCAAATTAAAAACTATCATGTTATAGTGTTAGTAGTCCACATGAGACTTCTTTAGCTCTATACCTTGGAACTTAAGTTAGAAGTTATGAAATAGATGGTTTTACTTTGTGTGTAGCTTTGTATTCCCATCTAAGTCAAGTTATTGTACTCCTATTTCAATTTCAAACTTTCATAGATTGTCACATTCCTTTCTATGCACTCTACATTGTCATCATGCAATTTTAATCTTAATACCATTTCTTTGTATGTGTAAAAATCGACTATTGATTCATGACCATTGAAAATAGACTATTGAATGTTTACTTGTTACAAATGATTATTGAAAAATGACAATTGAAAATTGATTATTGAAAAACTGCTTATTGAAAACGACTATTGAAAATGAATACTAACATTGTGGCTATTGTTTCACGACTATTGAAAAAATGACAATTGAATGTGACCATTGATTATTGTCTATGTACTTTGACTTTGTTTGAGAGGATAGATTTACAGACATAGTGGGATGAAACCTAGAAATTGCTAATTGACGGACTACTAGTGTCAAGGAATAAAGATAAGCCATTTACCCTATCCCTTACTAACATAATTTGTGGTAACAAATAGATGTCTTAAATTAAAAAAGAAAGAGAAATTTACCTACAAAGTGACATTAGTTAATTAAAACACTAAGCTAATTTGAGCTTTCCCCTTAAACGAACTTTTTTTGGAATTGCCTTGGTTTTGTTTTAGAAAAAACTATATTACATTTTGGTGCCGCTGCCGGGGAAAGCTCGGCTAAGTGGTAGCTAAAATGTAGGTAGAATTTTTTCTTTTTGAAATTAAGTCTAGAGGAATTTTATGAGGAGATTAATAGTGAATAGGAAATTCAAATTTTGATTAAAATCAAATCAATTAAAATTGAATCATTCTATGGTAAATATAAGAAAGAATGTATCGTCACAATCCTAAAAATAATTCTTCTATCCAAAATACAATAGATTTTGTATGTAGGAAAAGTCTTGAAAATAAATCGGAAAATATTACTAAAGGAAAGATTAACAATAGAACCCATAGAGGAAATATTCAATGTTATTTTTGTGGTGCTTATGGACATATTAAGAAAACTTGTGTAAAAAAGCAAGACTTTGATGCTTTAAACCGTTCGAGACAAAAATTAAAAAATAGACCCATTGAACCATTGCCTTATGAACCTGAATTTTTGAATATTATTAGACTTCTAGAAATTTTACAAATTAAACCTACATCTCTTCCAGAATTAATGCAGCTACGAATTGTTATTAATACCCTTATTTATTTCCATACAACTAATAAAATTTGATAATGTAGAAGTGTAGGGAAATAACAAAGGAAGGTCTTGGCAAGATTGTAATAATTTTGTGTAGATGAATTATATTTTTCCTTGGGAAGTCCCAGAAATTTTAGAAGATTTTTTTTCTGGACCATGTCTTTTTAAGGCATTATATAGACTTTATAAGAGAGTATATTTAGATGAAGGATTTAGAATTATTGGAAATTATCCTATAAATAAGGACTTTTATAATCAAATTGATAAACTACCTTTAGATATTAAAAGGATTATCTTTAGTAAACTTTGGGAAGAAAGTAAAGAATTTAATAATAATGTGAAGGTTGTGGATGGAGAATTATTTCTTGATTCTTCACTACATTATTTATTTTTACAATATAGGAAATTAAAAGAAATTACTAAAAACCAAGTACCTAGAATTTATGCGGGTTGGAATGGAGTTAAAATTAAACAAAAATTATACGTTTTGAATTATGGACCAATTAACCTCCCATCCACCCCTTTTATTCCTGATTTTATACATTCAAGAAGAAAACCTTTCCATATGGATCTTAAATTAATTTGTCCTTAAAAAATTAAATTAAATTAAATTAAATTAAATTAAAAACAAATAAATACATAATTGGTGAGATATTGTTCCCATTATATGGTGAAAATTAATGTCAAAATTACTTTCTCCATCTAAACTTAAGAAAGAATTACAAAAACTTGCTAGGGATAAGCGTGTCAAAAATAGGGATCATAGAAGGAAACTACTATCTTGTGATAAATCACACTCACATTCACATTGTGAAGAGGGACATCATACGTCACCTTCAGTATCTTCTTCTTCCTCATTAAAAAGTGATTTTTTTCAAAATGAAGGAGATGAAATTAAAATTCAAAACCCAAGAGATAGGCTAGAGAGTGAAGAAGAAAATGAAAAAACAGCCCAACAAGTAGAACGTCTTTTTAGTACTCCTACTTATACTTATGAACAAGGTGATTATGATCTAAATACCACACCATACCTAGATAAAGAATTTATTCCATCAGAATCTAATACACAAACTGTTAGGGAAAGAGTCCAAGTTATTGAACAAAGCTTTTCGCCTATAAATTTACGAAAGAATAAATCTTTTGATTTTGACTCTTTACAGAATTTAGAAGATTTTGATACTTTAAATTTTTCTGGAGGTAATCTAGAATTTGATAGCTCTAGGGAGTCTTCTACTTCCTTGACAAACTCTAATAATACACCTTCTACTCCTTCTTCATCTTCATCCAGTGAAAATCAAAAAAATTCAATGGCAAATCAAAGACCTTTGAACCTTACCCCTATGCCTATTTATTATGGCCAAATAGGAACCGACCCTGATTTTCATTTGTCTAGATTTATAGCATGTTGCTTAGCAAATAGAATTCCAGAAGATGATTATTTGGTCACATTTCCAGCAACCTTACAAGCAAATGCTTTTGCTTGGTACCAAAGACAAAATCAAGCTACCTTTGTAAATTGGGATGCCTTAAAAAATGCCTTTCTTGCACAATTTCGACCAATTGGATTTAGTGAAAGTTTGCGAGAAAGACTAAGACATATAAAAATGGGAGTAGGTGAGAGTGTAGATTCTTATTATGGGAGAATGCAAGATTTATTAAATAGATGGACTAATCACAACATGCCTGAAGATTTTCTTATAAGTTTATTTGTGGGGGGTTTGTACCCCTACGAATTAAAACTTTATACTAAAGAAAAACGCCCTAACACTCTATTAGAAGGTTTGCGTCATGCAAAAATATGGGAGGAGTCTTGGATTGATGAAGATTATATGCCTTATGCAGACCAAACAATTTATCCAGCTTTAGAACCTCAACCTAGAGTAACACCAAATCAAATACAAGGGCGAATTCGTCCAACTGTGGATCAAAATATACCTTTGTATCCACAACCTTATATAATGCCCCAACCCCAACCTATGGTTGTTACTCCATCAAAAATTGTTGGAGAAAAGTCAGCTAATGAAAAACCAAATGTTGACCCCAATATGGATCGAATAGAAAAACTTACTCAACAATTACAAAACATGGAGGTAAAATTGGCAGGGGGTAGACCTAAACGATTTAAACCTAATAATAATCGCCTTAATGTATGGTGTTCAACTTGTAAGGGTCAAGGACATATGGCTAATGAATGTCCATCTCCTCCACACCAAACACTTATGTGTTCTTTTTGTGGTGGAAATCATGACATTACTAAATGTTGGAATTTACAAAGTGTTCAACAGGTGGATAGTTCTCCTAATAATAGACCTTGGATTAATAAAGGGGGGAATCAAACAAATACAAACAAAAGACCATTTACAAGACCTAGAGCTAATCCCCCTTATAAACCAAATGACAATCGTTCCAAATGGACTGATGAATATAATGCACCACCTGTCTGGAACGGACCACCTTATAATCCAAATACACACCAATATAACACACCACAAAAAGGAAAACACGTAGTATGTTATAGATGTGGTGAATTAGGCCATTATGCCAATGAATGTCCCAATCCTAAAAAACAAGAAGGTTATGTCCCTTTATGCGGAAGATGTAGAAAGCCAGGACATACAGCTAATGACTGTAGGGAAAATTTTCCTAAGTTTCCACCTTCTGAGAGGGATTGGAATCAAGATAAGCAAGTGACATTCAAAGATGAATCTAAAGAAAAAGACGTCCATAAAATATCTAAAGCCTTACAAACCCAAACAATAGAACTCCAACTTAAACAACCTACTTTTGCAGTTAATACCCGTAGTGCAACCTTAAAAAATAAATTAAATTCAAAAGGGGACTTTCAAATTAATTCCGAGGATGATAAGAGTGAACGTGAGTCTTTAGATGGAAATCCATTTTCACCAACTTCACCCTTAAAAAATCAACCCCTTTCATCACATGTACCTTCTCTACAATCCTTAAAAGGTTTAGAGAACAATGTGTCATTGCCAAAAATCCCCATTAGCCCTTTAATTTCCTCTACAGCTAAAATACCTATGAAGAGATTCCCAGTTGCGTTACCTAGTAAAAATGGGACTAAATCTAAGAAAATGAATAAACGATTGATGAGACTCGTAGCTGGAATGAAATCTTATAATATTCTAGAGAATTTGGACTCTATATAACCTCAAATATCCCTAAAGCAACTTCTAGCTATTTCACCTAAGTGTAGGAGTGAACTTAGTCATGCTTTAGTAAAAAAGAGGGTTAAGGAAAATGAAATTCATGATGTTTCCTTAGATCCAGGTGCCCCAACCATTGAATTAAGAATTGATGGCACCTTAATCTCAGGAGCTCAAATTGATGGGGGATCGAGTGTTAACCTTATGAGTAAGGAAACCATGGATGAAATAGGATTAACAACAATGGTCCCCACACCCATAATTTTACGTATGGCGGATCAAAGTAGAGTTAAACCTTTAGGTATGTTATCTCAAATTCCTACTTTTATTGGTAATTTAGAATATAAAGTGGATTACATTATATTCAAAGTCCCCAATGTCATTTCTTCCTATCCTATTTTACTTGGCCGACCTTGGTTACATATGGCCAATGTAAAAGATGATTGGGGAAAAGGCCTAATAACTATTGGGAAAGGGAAACAAAAATTAACATTACCTATGTTCCCAATTATTTATCATGGGGAAACCCAAGAGGATGAATCAAATATCACGTCAGCAAATTCTTCTGATAATAGTTATAATACCTCGTTTGAAGAATCTTTTAAAAATATATCTAAAAGTCCCTTCCCTTATCAGTGTGTCGGACCTGGAGAATATTTTACTCCGTTAACAACCTATGATGATTCTGATGATGCAATTCTAGCTTGGCAGACTTCTGAGGTAGGGATGGTTGAGACCATGGAAGAATCTGAGTTAGAACCGCATTTTGATTCAGATACATATGACCTAGAAAAAATGCTTTTAGATAATGATAAAACTCCTATTAATTTAGGATCTTTAAAAGATATATGTCAAGATATGAATTTAGGAACGGAAGAGGATCCCAAAAATATAAGGGTCTATTCGAAAATGACTAAAGTTGAATGGAATTACTGGAGAAATTTCTTTAAAAGAAATAAGAGCGCTTTTGCTTGGACCTATAAAGACCTTAGAGGAGTTCCTCCAGAAATTTGTGAGCATAAAATTATTCTCGAAAAAGATGCTAAACCTGTACGTCAAAGGCAATACAGAATGAACCCTAAGTATTCTTTGATGGTAAAAGAGGAAATTGATAAATTATTAGAATGTGGATTTATCTATCCAGTACCCTATAGTGAGTGGGTGTCTTCAATTGTCATTGTTCCCAAGAAAAATGGCAAATTACGTATTTGTCAGGACTTTAGGAAATTGAATAGTGTCACTCGTAAAGACTATTTTCCCTTACCCTTTACAGATACCATGCTAGATACAGTGGCAGGATATGAGTGTTATTCAATGATGGATGGATTTTCAGGTTATAACCAGGTTCAAATCGCTTTAATGTATCAATTGCTAACCACCTTTACTACGGATTGGGGAACTTTTGCATGCAGAGTAATGCCTTTTGGTCTATGTAATGCGCCTGCTACTTTTCAAAGACTAATGACTAGCTTTTCAAGAATATCTACGAAAATTTATGGAAATTTTCTTAGATGATTTTTGTGTCTTTAGTAGTAAGTCTAATCATGCTACTTGTTTAACCAAATGTTTTGAACAATGTGAGAAATTTGGGATTTCTATTAATTCAGCTAAATCTCAGTTTGCAGTACCTTTTGGAAAATTATTGGGACACATAGTATCCAAACAAGGAATTGCTACTGATCCTGATAAAGTTGCAATTATTGCAAATTTACCGGTTCCAAATACCGTCACTGGAGTTAAGGGATTTTTAGGCCATGTTGGCTATTATAGAAGATTTATTCATAAATATGCCACTATTGCCCTACCCCTAACACATTTGTTAAAAAAGAGTGAACAACCTCCAGTTTGGACCGAGCAATGCACTAAAGCATTTCAGACCTTAAAACTTAAGCTAATAAATAGTCCCATTTTAGTTAGTCCTAATTGGGAAAAAGATTTTGAGGTCTACGTTGATGCTTCCAATTTTGCAATTGGTGCGGTACTCAGTCAAAAAGATGATAAAAAACATGACCACCCTATTTACTATACAAGTAGACAGCTTACTTCTACTGAGAGGAATTATTCTGTGACAGAGCGAGAGGCTTTGGGAATGATCTTTTCTGTTCAAAAATTTCGCCATTATTTGTTGGGTTATAAGTTTACTTTTCATATGGACCACGATGCCCTAAAATACATGATAAATAAACCCCAATTAAGTGGCCGAATTGCTAGATGGGTACTTTTATTACAAGAGTTTGATTTTACCATTAATGTTAGACCTGAAAAATCTCATATAAATGCGGATCACCTTTCTAGACTTAATGAACAAGTTGGCACTGAACCTGTTGATGATAATTACCCAGATGCCCAACTTTTTCAAGTAGATGTTATTCCTTTAGAATATGCAGAAATTATAAACTATTTGTCTACAAGAGAGTTTCCTTCTAATTTCACTAATAAACAAAAAACTAGATTAATTCAACGTTCTAAACCTTATACCTTATTAGATGGAATATTATTTAAATTAGGTCATGATGGTGTTTTGCGTAGATGTATAAATCCAAGTGAAATAGAAGATGTATTAAAAGGCTGCCATGAATCCAGTTGTGGAGGACATTTTGCGGGATTTGTTACTGCTAAAAAGGCCCTTCACTCTGGATATTGGTGGCCGTCTCTGTTCAAAGATGCCACCAAATTTGTTAAAAAATGCGATCCTTGTCAGAGGGTTGGGAAGCCTACTGCCACTTCGGCAATGCCCCTAATCCCTATCTTGGCCCAAATACCATTCGAAAAGTGGGGGATCGACTTCGTTGGACCCATAAAACCCCCTAGTAGAAACGGTAGGAAAAGATATATCCTGGTGGCAACTGAATATATGACTAAGTGGGTGGAAGCTCAAGCTACAAGAACAGATGATGCACACATGGTTGCAAAATATTTATATAAAAATATAATTACGAGGTTTGGGTGTCCTCGAGAATTGGTAAGCGATCGAGGGACCCATTTTATAAATTCTACAATTGAAAATTTAACCAACAAGTATTTAATTAAACATAGAAAGTCTACACCTTACCATCCTAGGGCTAATGGACAAACTGAAAAGACAAATGGGACTTTATGTAAAATTATTACTAAAATCGTACAAGGGTCAAATACGGACTGGGATGAAAGACTTTTTGACGCTTTATGGGCTTATAGGACTGCCTATAAAGTAACGACTAAACATACTCCTTTCCAGTTGGTTTATGGCCAAGAGGCTATTTTGCCTATAGAATTAGAATTGCAATCCTTGAGAATAGCCCTTGATCATAAACTTGGTGACAAAGAATCTTTAGAAGAACGCTATGCAATGCTAGAAAAATTAGATGAAACTCGTGCTCAAGCATATTTAAATATGGCTAGCATTCAAAATAGATGGAAAAGTTTTTATAATAGTAAATTAAAACCTAAAATACTAAAAACTAATGATTTGGTACTTTTGTTTGATAGTCGTTTTCAAAAGTTCCCGGGCAAATTTCAAATGCGTTGGTTTGGTCCTTATAAAATTCAAAAAAGTTTTGATAATGGTTCTTTTGAGTTAGAAGATTTTGAAGGGAAAGTCCATCTTACTCGTTATAACGGAAATCGCCTTAAATTCTATTATCAATAATCCTGTCGTACGCGCAGTCTAGCAGAAAGCACCTTTATCACACCCAAACGTGATAATATGACACGGAATATCGTCCCAGGAGATTCCAGACGTTACTAATAGTTGCGTTTTCCGGTTTCTAGGTTTCTCGGATCAAAACACCCCAAGTTACTACTCTTAATCCGGAATACCAACTTATCTTCCAGACTGTTTTTTCAGGATCCGTCTTTTCTTTCCGAATCCGTCTCTCCACTATTACCGGATTCCTTTCTCGGATCCGGATTTCTCCTTCACCCGGATCCGTCCCAATCCGGAATCCGGTTCCGTCACTCAATAATTGGTTTTTGATACCCCTGTTTTACCCTCAGGGAGTCCTCTCTTCATCTTTAGAGGGGTAGGGACTTACCACTCGTACACCTCACGTTCTCTTCTCTCAAACAAAAATACATGAAAATACCAAAATATATCCGGTGTTGTATTAGGGCCGGATTCGGATCCTCACAACTTCTCGGATAGCTCTAGGCCAATCCGGTTAGCAGGTCACTCAGGACTAATTCACTTGCCCTTACTACAACGACAGATTCGAAAAACCCCTAGACCCGAAAGGACGTATTTTCCTAGTTCTTCGGATCGACTCAGTGGTTGGCAGACCTTCCGATGGACAGAACTTTCCTATGGCGGCTGCTTAACTCCGTACGAATCCGCCCCTGCGGTTCCGGAACCTCCTCCTCGTCACTCCTGGACTCACACCGGATCACTGCTCCGGTGAATTAAAGGTTCCACGCTCAAACTCACGATTCAAGATCCTAACCCTCGGAAGTTGGTCACTCAGTTCGGATTTCAAGTGCCTCAGAATCCGGATTCCTCCTCACCCTTCCCTCTTGCCTCTCAACACTTTAATGAACACACCAAGAAGAGACTCAAACGCAAGTCAGAGCTAAAATGTCCATCCGCCGGCTCAAATTAAAGAAGGGAATGAAAATACAGTAGAATATGCACTAGGAGGGAATGACAGGCCAACTAACTTGCCTGCCCCTTAAAAGCCAAAATAACAATGAAAGTCAAAGCCTAAAAACAGAAGCGGAATGCCAACAAGGCAAAAGAAAATCTGAAACAACCAATCGGAGCCCAACCGGATTATCCGGAAAGGTTCGGTCAGTTGTCCCTAAAGTTCCGGATCGGGGCCCACATCCGGGAAATCCGTCCAGGAAACTTCCGTCCCAAAATCTCAAAAGCCTACCTAACTACTCAAACCTTATCCTACTTACGCGCTCGCTTCGATGTCGCGCCCACGGGCGGAACTAAACTTCTTCGCGTTGCTGCCTTGGGAGGGGGGGCCTTCTTGGCGGCGGATCGGGTCTGCCTCTTCTGAATCGGAACCGGTGGCGTTCCGCTGTCTTCCGTCGAAGTCTCCTCCGAATCCGCCTCGGAGCTTTCTGAATGCTCTACTCCCTGAAATCCGCCCTGCCCCCTAACTTCATCACGGATGGTGAGGGGCGGATTATCTTCCCTGTCCGAGTCATCCAAGATGACTGTCTTGCTGCGCGGATCCTTATCCGGAACCCTGTCTGGCTCGTTCATGTGGGCGAACTTCTCCGGATTCTCCCTGGCCGGATTCGCCAGGGCCTTCATCCGGATCTCCAGGTCGAGCCGTGGTGATGCCCTCTTCTCTTGCGGATCCGTAGGTGTGTTGGACGGTCCGGCCGCATTCGGATCCGATCCGAGCTCGCCGAGGTTCTTCACGACCGGCGAGTTTCCGAGTAGTTTTCGATCCGTCGACATCCGTCCTTGCGCACCGGGGCTGAAGTCCGTAAACACCTGCTGGTTGAGCAAGCTCGACAGTCCTTCCCCCAACTCCGGATTGAGAGCCCCTATTAAGGCCCTCATCTCCTTCAGCACCCCTTCCATCTTGGCCTGATAATCCACCAAGATGGTGATGACTTTCGATCCGGTGACGTGCCCTTCCGTCATCAGCCGGGCGGAAAACAGTTTCGCTCTGATCACTGTATCCGCCGGCTGGGCCACCAACTCTTGCAGGTTCCGGACCAGGGAGGTGGCCTCCACGATCTTCCCGTTGGCGACATTGAGATCACTCTCTAGGTACGTCACCGTGCTCTGGAGTCCATTCCGCTCCTCTTCCGCCTTCCGTCGTCCCTCTTCAGCTATCCGGGCCAGATCTTCCGACTGTCGGATTTGATCCGTCTGATTCCGGGCCACGTCCTCCCATTTCCGGATCTCTTCGTCTTTCTTCCGCAACACCTCTTGAGTCGGAAGACGGTCGAGGATTTCCGGAATGTCTTCGATCTTCACCGCGCCCAGTTTCGTGACAATCTGCTCGAGTATCGCCTCATATTGGTTGTTGTCTGCGTGCGCCATCATGGCGTGACGGATGATGGTGTCGAAGTGGTTCCGCTTCTTCTTCCCCAGGGTTGATCCGGGTGGATCCGGGTCTGGGTGTCCTCTCTTATCCGGCGTTGTGGACTTCTTCCGTTCTGGCTTTCGTTCCGGCTGGCTGACCGGCTTCTGCTCTTCCGGGTCCTCGTCCATCGGCTCGTCTTCCAGGTCCTCCGGCTCCTTCTCCAACTCATCCGTCAAGCCATACTTGAGGATCTGAACTCCCATCTCATAGCGGAGGAGTTCCGGGCCACTCAGTACATCATGGTGGTGGTACAGGTGGAAGAGATAGCCGCCGATAGTGCTGGTCTTCTCCCGTCCCACATGCTCGGCTAGCCGGTTAACTACCCACTGGAGGACTATACCCCAGTTGACTATCCGCTTCTCAAAACACCCGAAGATGGTGTTCGCTACCGTTACGGTGACATGGGTAGGCTTTTTCGGATAGAGGATGGGAATCAAGAATTCCAACATTCGTCTATGCCGGTCGTTGGTGTAATCCGGAACTGAGTATCCGTCCTTAGGGTGGGGCGGATTCCGGAACTTGTTAACACCAAACTTGTCCATCCGGGGAGCTAGACCTAATCCGGTTTTATCAAAACCGTATACATTCGCCCAGATATCCGGCGTCCAGGCACTCGGTCTACCCCTCACTGTGAGTTCGTACTGATTCGGAACTCCCGAGAGGATTTCCTGTACTATCTCGTCACTCTTCACACTCCAAGGGCGCCGGATCAACCCATGACACCCTAGGAAGACTAGATCATCTTCTAACTCCTTCCGATGCTGCGGATCGGAAGGGATGACTGGCGAAATTGCCTTGGCCGTCACTACCGCTCGCTTCGGATTGGAGGAACTCGCCATCTCTCCGCCCGAGTCGGAACTTGTCGGTGCGGTCGGCACCGACCCTGAACTAAACCCGGAACCGATCTCTACTGCTCACCACTCTTTCTCTCTCTATACGCGCTCAAAAACCTGCACACAAGCCGAACCTCGATTTGCCAAATCGAAAAGGAAAAATGAAGTGGAGAGGAAGGGTTTATATACCAGTCGGTACCCTGCGTTCTCAGCTCCTCTCGGAACGGCGCGACGTTCCCCGGCCGTTACGCTAGTTTCCGTAGGTCGGCGGCATAGACCCGTAGGTGCCGACCATCCGGAACTACCTCGGATCCGTCTTTAGGTATACCGGATCCGTTCTTGACAATATCGGATCCGTCTCTCCAAGTTCCGTCTTCCGGGAAGTTCCATTCCGGATATGGAGGAATCCGGATCCGGAAACTTATGCCCATAGACCGGAAATTCACTTTGGTCAATCCGGTTCAAACGGACCCCAAGGGAAGAAGACACTAATTATCTTCTTTTCGCCATATCTAACCCTAAAATTTTGAAAAATTGAGCTTACTCTATATACTATCTTCCTTTTTTACTTACCTGATATTTCCGGACTGCGACAAATCCTAAAAGTTTACCTTAATTAAATATTATAGTTTTGATTGATAGTAGATGACTAAGGGCATTAACATTCAACTTAGTCCTTCAAAATTTTATTTATGTATTTATTTATTTATTTATTTATGTAGACTACACTAAAATTGGTAAATAGTGTTGGTTGATAATTAGTATTTTTTTACCTCCGACATTATTTGCCAACTTATGTCTAAATAGTGTTGGAGGAATGAAGTCTCTAAACTGCCGCTAAACTTTGGTCCTTCCCTGTGGAGGTTAGATTTTTGCCTCCTAACTTTCTCTACAAAACCATGAATTTCTGCCCTTCCCTGAAAAGTTCAGATTTTTGCCCTTATCTGGGGAGCTCTAATTTTTGCCTCACTTGTTTTCACAATTTTGGATTTGCTAGCTTCCCTACAATTTCCTTGTTTGGTGCTTCAAGTTGTTGAGAGGAGTGCTGGAGACCTCACCGGACTTTCAAGAGTGGAAAGTGATCCTTCCATGGGGGGGGGGCTTTATACTCCGTAGATTCCCGCCTAATTTTGAAACCTCCCGGTTCCCGCCACTTCCCACTTGCATTTTTTGAACTTTGGCCGCTTATAACTTTTGATTTAGGTATGTGTTTGAAGATTGGATTACACCATTGGATTTGTCTTTCTGTCTTCTATCTCCTGTAAAAAAATGTTTTTTTTTTTTGGTCACCATTTAAAAAAAAAAAACCACCCTTGGGCTGATGCAAATTTTACTAATGTTGTTCCAGGACAAGTTTTAATTTAAGTGTGTGAATACAACTTAAAAAATAAATAAATTAAAAAAATTAATTAATTAAAAATTAAAAAAATTAAAAAATAATAATAATAATAAAAAAAAATTTCATACAAAGAAGTTAAGTAAAACAAAGTAATAAAGTAAAGTAATTCAACAAGTATAAATGCCGAGTGAAAAGTAAGCAACTTAGTGGCATATAAGGGAATTCTAAGAGTAACTATGAAATTAGTTAGTGATTGATAACAACATCTTTGTTAGAGGCAGTTGTTATCAACCTCTTGACACCACCAGCCTAGTTGAGCATTATATAAACCTGTGTTATGGAAGAACAATCTCTCTGAGAGTTCTTGCAGCCGTTGGGAGTCTGTCGTGGGCTGCTGTTCTGAGACAGCAAGAGGAGAGGCTGTTGATTCTTGCTTGGTGATAGCCTCTGGGAGATGTGTTTGGTGGTGAGTTGTGCGTGAAGAGTAGCTGCTTAGGCTCCTGGTGGCCGTCGAGTTGATCGTGGGCAGGACCGAGACGGGACCACGAGATTGAGAAGTCAGCATAGGAGGGTTTCTGCGGCACTTTTGGTGTGAAGTCAGGTTTTTGCAGAGCGTAGTTGTTTGGTTTTGCCGTTTTTTAGGCGAGTTCGTGCCCAATGAAGGTGCTGGATGCGGATTTTGATGTTGGTGCTTGCGGCTGCTACGAAGTGAAGTCATTTTGAAGTTGGAGTTATCGGCCAGATGCTGCTGAGGGAGTCATCCTTTGAAGAGTTTTCAGATTTGGTCGGGGGAAACAGTACCGAAGTCGGAGGAGGACAAGATCGGTGCCGATCTGCGGCAACGGACTAAGTACGGGATCTTACTGAAGTGTTTTGAGTGTCGAGGCTGGGGTGAGTACAACATCTTTGTTTCTCGATTTTTAAAGTTGTGGAGATTCTTGGCTGTGACCGCGTGAAAGTGATCGTTGATTTCGAAGGTTTTCTTGGTTCTTGGAATAGAGAGGAGTTTTTTGGTTTTCTCTGATTTGCGTGGGGAAGTCTGTGTGGTCGGAGTGCAGTAAGTTCGGTTGACAGAGGGAGAGTATTCAAGGCCGTGCAGGCAGTGCAGCTGCTGGGTCGATCTGTTTTTGTTTGTTGTCAGACGGCTGATTGACTGCTGCGACGTTTGAAAGTATTCACCTTCTGTGTCGGCACTTGTTGAGACCTCGGGTTGGTTGCTGGTGCTTGGAGAGCCGCTGATTCTGTGCGACTGACTGTGGGGTGTGGAAAAGTTAGGGTTTGAGGGATAGATTTGCAGTGTGCCACGTTTTCGTTTTTTTTCCAGACTGCTGCTGATTGTGGTGACACAGAGCATTGGAAGAGCTTGTGGCTTGATCGTTTTGGCTTTTTAGGAGCTCTGTGAGAGAGTAGTGCTGTGAGGTGAAGAATGAGAGATCTGAGTCAATCACTGAGGAGAAATCGGAGCTGTTAGGGTGTGAAAAAAAAATGATGTAGGTTGTGTTGTTCCTAAAAGGAGAAGAAGGAATGACTGAGAGAGAGACACCTTCTTCGTTGTTCTTCTAGAAAGGTGCTGTTGATGCTAAGATTGAGAATCTGCTTGGAGTTTGTAGGGGCGGTGTGCCACGAGTGTTTGCAGTGTAGACCGGAATTGTACTTGTTGCTGTGAAAAGAAGGCGTGGATTGTTGGTTTATATTTGAGAATTCTCTCGATGGATGCTTATTCGTGATGGCCTGCAGGAAAAGATCGACCAACTTTTCTTGGGGTAGCGGTGTCCAAGTCAGGCACTGGGATTTGACGGTGGGTGTGCCGCACTTATAGAGAGATTTTGACTTAGTGCAAGCCTGTGTGACAGGTGCTTGCCGAGAAAATTTTGTTGTGTTATAATTTTGTATTTGTATGCAACTCATTATAAATAAGTTGGTTAAATGTGATTATCGATTTTTGCTGCTGAAGCAATTCGATCATGGAAAATTGATTATTGAAAATTATTATTGAACATCGATGATTGAATATTGTTATTGAATACCGCCGATTGAACATTGTTATTGATTATCGATTATTGAATATTGATGTTGGAAACCGATTATTGAATGTTAATTACTAATTATTGCTAGTACATTTGATTATTGGTTATCTATTGAATTCTCGACTATTGTTGGATTTGAATATTGATAAGTGAATGTATTTAAAGACTCTAAAAAGACTATTGAAAATGATTAATTGAATTTGTCAATCGATTACCTTGACAAAGGGTTTATAGAAAATGGCATAATGCAGACTGTACCCTAAGTCTAAATGAATATGGACTTTAGTTATTTGTCTAAAATCATTACATCTCATATTCATTCTGGATGGGAAATGGAATAAAATGTGGAAAATAAGCTATGCATTGTTAATCTAAATAAGACAATAAAATTCTTAATCAATTTAAAAACGACTATTGATCGCTGTGAATATTGATTCATTGACTATGGAATTTAAAGACTATTGATTAATGATAATTGTTGGAACACTAATAAATTACTATTGAACATATAAAATCCCCACGATTATTGTGAACTCTGATTATTGATTTAGATTAATAAATGATTATGGAAAATCGTAATGATCGTTATTGCAAATTGATTCTAATTAGATGGCTGGAAGAAAGAAAGGGAAGGCTCTTCAATTGCTAGCAGACTCAGTGTATGCACCATATTTTCCTTCCCAGACCAGCAAGAAATTAAATACAAAAGAACAATGGCTCCCAAACAAGGCTAATTTGGAGAAAGCAGAATTGTGGCCAATTATTACCACAGATCCCTTACTAGGCCCACAAGGTGATATTGTGAGTCAGTTTGTGGAGAATTGCAGTTCTAATCTACACTATTTCCATACTGAAGTCTTTGGCATGGACTTATTTATTACTTCGGAGCTTATTAGCTTCTTGTTTAACATACCACGCCAGCCCAGCGTTTTTTTTTTCATTTAGCCAGGGGTGCTGCTTCCTCTGCAAGTTCCTTTTAGGGGCATGCCATGTGGCTTTTCTGGTGCAAATTTTGTCGTTTTCTGACAGAAGTTGCTGGCTTCAAATGAAGTTTTTTCCCAAGAATTTGTCGGCAATTGCTGTTTGTGTTTTTTTAGTGTCGAAAGAAGTGGCGACAAAGGCTTTAGATTTAGTGTAAATTGGGCTGCTCTGCTAGTAATTCCCAAGTGCTTTAGGCTACACATCTGAAGATCTTGCAAAGTCTATTTACATTTTGGCAATGCAATGCAAACATCCAACACCAAAATAGCGATTTCACTAAAATGGAAGATGAAACAAAATTGCTAAAGACAAGTATCCATGATAGGTAAACATTCAGCTATTGTACACTATTACAATGGACAAAAATTCACCTGAAACGGACAGTCAATATCAAGGAAGACAATGTCATTTTTGGATTAGTATTAATGGAGTTCAGCTATGCCTAGAAAGCTACTTGAGAACAAGGAAATTACAGGTCATTCAAGCCAAGTGATGGACTTGTATTTTCCATCTGTGGCAAGCCAAGAACATGAATGCAAAACATACATCATTGAGAATAACAAGAAGAAAGAATTTTCTTTCATAAAAGAAGAAATGCAGTATCAACATCCCTGAACTTGCAATAAACTGTAAATTCGAAATGCAAATCCAGCAGTAGGCAGCTGAATTGAAGAAACTGAATTGGTAAGAATCACCTGCAAGTCGCAACCCTAGGCAACCTCCTGGAACTAGGAAATGCATCAGGCTGTCATTGCATACCTCTGCCGTTCAGTAGCCAACACCCACTACTTAAAGCAGTCGTCATACGGAAAATTTTTTAGAGTATAAACACTTTGACAATGCATACCCACAACAACCCCAAGGTGCTCATCAAGTCTATTGCGCAGCCTGTCTTTGAGGAAAGACAACGCTGAAAATGTACGTTCATCTTCCACGCTACCTAGCACGTGGACCATGGCAATCTGTGCTAGTTTTATGTACTCACCAAAGTGTTTCCCCAATGACGAGTTCGCATCTAGGACCCTCCAGAGCTTCGTGAGGGGGTTGACCAGTTGATGCGCAGGAGCATTGAGCGGTGGCATCTCCATGGCAGTGCGAGCATTTGCAAGCATAGCTATCTTGAACAAAGGCTGCTCCGAGTCCAACAAGAATTTATCCAAGACTGCTGGAACACAACGCTTGCTTTCACCCTCCCCGACCCACTTCGGTTCACCATAGAAATCTTTGATCACCTGCAAATGTTTTCTGAAGCTGTCTTGACAATCGCCCTGCATCCAATACTGTGGGTATACGATTCCCAGAGCATCCATCAAGCCGTGGTCGGGAAAGCGAGTAGCCATCTCCTCCATGAGCCTACGCGCAGCCTCTGCCAAAACACAGAGCAGAAGTCAAGGACAGTAACTCGAATTTATAATTCAGCACATTCAAAAGAGCACAAACATTGAAGATCCGTAACAGAACATCGACGCTCAGTCAGATCCACACCGAAGCTCAACTAGATGATTGTAAGCTCGACACTGGACACCGAAACTCAAGCACATGAATTGAAGCCCGTGACAGAAGACCAAAGCTGAAGCAGATGAATTCAAGCCCGACATTGAACACCGCAACTGAAGCACTTGAATTGGAGCCCGTGACTGAACACCGAAGCTCAAGCAATACAAGTGACGTCCCGCCGGTGAAGTTTCGTAATTCAACTACATGAAGTTCACGTCATAATCTCCAGCATCGAAACTCATACACAATAACTCGGGGTTCTGTAATTCAAGAACGAAGACTACAGTTTCGTACGTCACACAGGGAAACTCAAGCGAGAGCAAAAAAATACAAGAGTAAAAGAAATATAGGGAATACGTGACTGACCTTTGCAATCGCTTTGAACGCTGGAGATGATTGACGCATAGGCCTCTCGGTGCACCATGTTGCCTTCGTGCAAGGCGTATAGCGTCTCCCCACCTACCACGAAGCACAAATTCTCACACGGCAAATTCGAATTCGACTCCCACTTCATTAGTATCTGCTCGTGAGAACACTGAACGACTTGATTAAATGCGTGGAACTCATCCCTGCGGAAAGCTGTGTCATCGTTTAGGTAAAATGTGAAGAGGTTGCTTTGGCATGTGCCAAGGGCTCCCACAAAATCACAAATAAAAGCATCTTGCTTTTGAGCCCATTGAATAAGAGTGTCCACAGCCTCCAGCATTGGGAGAAGAGCTAGCATGCCAAGCAAGACATACGGGTCCAATAGCAATGCTAGATTCGCCTGTGCACTGTAGAAGTCCACGAGTTAGTGAGAATCCTTAAAAATATTAAAACACAGGAAATTCATCCAGTACGAGCAAGGCAACCCTCCCGAACACATCCGAAACTGAGGCACAGTAACTGCCGCGGACCACAGACCGTGTGAAATAACCAGCACTTTACGACAACACATGCAATCTAAAGAAGACCTCATGCAATCTAAAATAAGTGACCTCAAGAAACGGAATAGAAAAGTCTAAATGCAAAAACACAGGCCAATAGGAGTAGAGTCTTACCCAGGCCTTTTGCCCCCATTTCTTGTCGTCCTTGTCTGCCATCATCATGGCGATGACTCCTCGGTACTCTGCTAGTAGCCTGCGAATTGGGGCCAAACAGCTCATCCACCGCGTCTTGACATTTTTCAGCATCTTCAAACCTTTGGACTGCAGCTGCTGGGCCAAAGCCCTAAATTCCGCTGCTTTCTTCGGGGAGTGTGCAAAATACGAGTGAGTTGTGCGGAGCACTTCCTCCACAGCGTGCATGACCGTCATCGAAGAGAGGGATTGGGCGGACAAGTTCAATCGGTGTGCGCAGCAGTGAACACCTGTCGCGAAGGGGGCGAATTTACCTTTAATTTGAGCCGTCACCCCCGACTTCACGCCTTGGAAGCTACTCACGCCATCTGCGCCAAAACACAGCAACTTCTCGGCAATTTCGGAGTCAGCGACCCCACCTCCCACTCTCAGCGTTTCCATAATCACCGCAGTCAAGTTGTTCGCTGTGGCCCCGTCCGACTCCATCTTTCTTATTGTAAGCAACAAAGGGACGCGACACCAATTGACTACGACGTACGCATGAATAGCGATCTAGCTTGTGTTGTCACATGCGCTGGTTTCATCTGCTGATAATGCAAAATAAGTGGCGCCGGTCACCAATGACTTGATTTTTTGCTTGACGAAGTTGTAGACATGTTCTGCCATGATCCAGCCCGACCCATCAGCCCAATGCTTTCGAGGTAATTCGGGGACGTTAAGAAACTCGTACAACTCAAAACGTGACTCGAACTCTGTCATAGGCCGCCCAGATGTGAGCAATTGGAACAACGTCGCTAATTGTACACGCTTCTTCCGCGACTCTAGCGTGCTGCACCCCTGGATTTGGTCAGCCACCGACGAAGGACCACGAGCTGCAAACAAAGTCATACATTTTTTATGAATTTCTCGTTGGCCGTGTTTGGAAATCGTGTCCCACTTCGGAGCCATGTGCACAGGCTTTCCACGAATTAATGAGCAGGGTTTACAACGAACAACGTGCATTGCACCATCGTCCGCCAACACTGCTTCACTCCAGGGCTCTTTGGCTGCCCACTCATTGTGGAATTTACGCTGCAAATCGTAATTCTTCTTCAACTTGCGGAAAGTAGATGCTGTAGTTGAAGCCGCACCCTTCAATTTCAGATCCCCACTCCGCCTCTTCTTGCCACCACGCGCTGGCGGCTCCACGAACGCATCGTCATCTGAGTCGACCATATCATCGGCACTCAAGTCCAAATCCTCCTCACTTACGTCTTCATCGGACACACGAACAATGGCGGGGCAGGAAAGCAAAACCTCCGTGTCCATTGATTGTGAGGTGCTGATCTCCGTGTCAGTCAATTGTGCAGTGGAGGACGTGAAAGGATCACCGTCGCTGGAGTGCAATGGGCCTCGACTCAAGGAGTTCCGGGAGGACGTGAAGTACGTGCGCATCGTTGCGCCAGTTTTTGCCTGCTTTCTGCTCTCAATCTCTAGTACTCGCTTTGATGCAGCCGCCTTCCGCTCCGCTGCCTTCGCTTCCTCCTGAAGTCGGGCCAATTTCCGGTAATGCCTGTCTGCCAATTTCTTCGTGTGTGTTGCCTTTGCTGCCGCTCCGAATCCGATGTCCGGGGAGGGGGAAGGGAAGTCCGCCATCGCACCTGCTGAACCGTGCAGCGGCCGCACACACACCGATCTCCACACAGCACACCCGAAGTCCCGAACCAGAAAAGCAGACTCAAATCCGTAAGGGAACCCAAAGGTGAATAACTTAAACAAACGCAACAAGTGAAGACAACAGCAAACTGCAAGATCAACCCTTGCAAGTCTTCTGCAGAAATCACAAATTGGGGCATTGTATAAATCCCTGATAATGCAATGTGCCCCCCCGCCTTAAACCTAAGCCCTACACGGTGGCGCACGTCACGGCAATCCATAATTCGATGGAGATACATCAATTAAAATCGCACCTTACACAAATTGCGAATCACGTTGGCTTCAAGTACGTCCTACAAATCAATTACTGGCTCCATCAAAAGCTACGCCACAGCAGAGTGGGCTATGCGGGACACTACGCCATCGCAGAGTGGGCTACTTCAAACTTCAAGAATGCGTTGGAGTGGCGACTACAAAATTCAATGAGTGCGAGGAAGTGGCCTTGAAGAGGAGGACAAGCTGAGAGAAGGTGGCCTTCAAGAGGAGGAAAACCTGAGAGACGGTGGCGCCAAACATTAAAAGCAAGAGACGTTGTGCAGCTGCTACGGCTCCAGAAGAGACAAAGACGAAGTCACGACGCGGGAGTTGCTGGCGACGTTGCGTCCGAGAGGAAGACAGTTCCGAGTGAGAATAGCACCAGGCCCCAAGACCGCGCACATATACGGGCGATTTTAGGTGTTTTTTCTTGGTTTTTTTTCTATAGCCTTGGTGCCAGGGTCAAAATTTTGGTGCAATTTTGCTCCAAATCGCCAGAAAAAAAAACCCTGCGCCAGCCCCTTGCTCCACCCTTGAAGCAGTTGAAGAATTTACCGGAGGAAGCTTGGCGAGTAATTTTTCCCGAGGGGAAAAGTGAAAGCTATGTTGAAGAATACAAGGGGTGGGACATTGCCAAAGCTGCCAGTCATTGGGTCAACTGGTTCTCCTACATCAATGACACAGTATTGATGGATCACTCCCCTCTCATGTCAACCCAAGTGGTGAACATGGCCATTGCAGCTTGGATGGGAGAAATTGTAGATTGGGCTTCAATCTTTCGTCTTTACCTATTCATGGAGATTGATGAGCATGATGAGAAGAATCCACTCTCTAAGCGTGCACGTTCTGTCATCACATACATCTATGAGCGAGTATCTGCCAAAGAGTACATGGGGCCGTCGATGAAGCCACGGAATCAAGCTGAAGTGGAGTTGATCCAGAAACGAAAGAAGAAAGTGGCCCAAGAAGAAGCCATTGCCGATTCTTACCAAAAGGGCAAGGTCAAGAGGACAACATCTCAATCTAAGGTGGGTGCTAAGCGAACACGAGTAGTACTCTCTGATGGAAGCGAGGAGCGGGTTGCAAAACTACCTCATACTGATAATCAAAAGAAAGGAAAAGTTGTGGCCACTACGAGTCAAGTTTCGGTGTCCCTACCGGATACACAGGAGTTGGAGGAGAACATGTTGTCCCTTCAAAAGGAGGCACTTGTTGCTACTACTCAGCATCGAACGGAGGTAATGGCCTTGCAAACTATCCACACCACTCAAGTGCAAGAAATTCAAGGTTTGCAAGTTAAGCTTAATCAAAGTAATGAAAGGATTGAGGAGCTAACGGCATTGCTCCAAGAGTATAAATTGATTATTGCTACCGTTAAGGAGGAAAAAACTACCTTGCGAACTCACAATGATGAGCTCATGAAGGAGAAGGTACGATGGGAAAGTCAATCTTCCTTAGTTGAGGGGTCACCACTTGAATCACCTCCATTGGATCCTAGTTTGGGAGATAGATCTTTTGATACCTTGGTAGACATACCAGACTATTTGGACAATTATCTTGCCTTGTTTAACAATCCGGTGGAGCAACCTTATGTTACTTGGCAGGCACTAGAGTGGCTATTGAAAGATTATGGCCTCTCACGTGTTGAAACACGCCCAGCTGATGTTGTTTATAGAATGAAGTCAAACACTAACAATTGGACCATGGATCCACCACTTGCTGTTACTATAGATCCTCTATGGTGTAGTTGTCCTAGGAGAGGTAGATGGGATCCCGCAGCAACTATTTCAAGTGTGCCTTATAATTGGCCCATTATTGATGGATCATTCACTACTTTACAGGGATGCGTGACTGCTTATCAGAATTTTTATGAGATACATAAGACTCATAGAGATCCAGTTTGCTTTCGTGCAGCGATTTTCTGTGCAGCTATGGCTAAATGGTGCGCTGATTGGGGTACTATTATCAACGTTGCCGCCTTTGCACCACACCATCCAGAGATGCAACTTGTGCTCAAGATGCAATGTTTGAGTACAAGACATCTTCGTTTGCTTGAGGCAATGGCAATCTCACATTTTATCTCGGCTCCACATCCTACTTTGATCAACAAATTTGGACACACTCGATATCCTGCAATTATTCGTTTTAAAAAGTGGCAAGAGAAAAACAATGCAATTCAACGTTGTTGAAGTTTAACGTGGACGTCAAACCATACAGAGTGGGGCTATGTGAGACTTTTACCTTAATTTTTGGTTCATTTTTGTAATTATGGTGTGAATACGGTTAAAATTTAACGGGATAATTTAAAATGAATGGAAATGAATTAAGTTTGTTAGTTTTTAGTTTGAATGGATGAAATTAAAAATAGTTATGGTAGTTGGAGTTGGAGCGGTGTCTTCCATGTCTTTTCAAATCTTAATTTTGTTATAAGTGTTTTTCGTTTTTGTTTTTCTCTCTCTCTCTTGCATTCTTGGTTTTCATGTGTTATTGTGTGAATTTATTGTATTTTCTTGAGTGTTCATTGTGTGAGCTTAAGTTAATTAATTTTGTGTGATCATTTGTGCTTTGCCGTGAGGGCAATTGTGTATGTGTTAATTAATTAAGTGTGAGTGATAATTTTTTATATAATTGTAAGTGAAGATTGGAGAGTAATTGGAATTTATTAATTATTGTGAAGGATAATTGATGTGTTATTACTTGTCATTCTTTAAGTATTAATTGTGAGGATAATGCAATTTAATTGATTTAAAGTTTTATTGTTGAGTATTAATTGAGAGAAGACAATTTAAAATAATCCTTATTATTATTGCCGAGAGAAATGGAAAGAAAATTAATGTCTAATAACTTTAAGTGTAATGAGAAATTTTGCAATTGTTTAAAGCATTAATTGTTTATTTTGAGTGAGATAAATTGTGAGATCTTTCATTGTAGTTCCTTGTAGTGTTTGTTGATAAAATTGAGTGATGCAAATAATTTTTTTAAGTGGAGAATTAAATTGTACTTTGTTGTGGAAGTAATTTAAGAGTGTTAATTTATAATTTAATTATTATAGTGTTTTGTGATTTAACCCCTAAAGTTCTTTGACTATGTTTCCACTAAAAACTCTCCAAAACTGTCATTTTTAGTGCAAGTACCAAGTTTTAGAAAAAAAATATTTTTGGACAAATGTAACCGTAGGATCTTGTAGTAAAGTAGATAGAAATGATGTGGAAAAAATTTCAGAAGAATCCACCGTGTGGATTGCAAGATATTAGCGTTTGAATTTGAAAAATTCATTTTTTTAACCCTGCTGAAAATTGGGCAGCTGCGGTTCAGAAGGTCTGATTTGTATGAAAAAATGGTCAAAATGGTTGTGCTTCTTTGGATTCTTTAGTAAGAACAAGTTGGCTACGTGCTCAAAAAATTTCAAATCATTTGGAATTGTACAACATATAGAAAAAAAATAGTAAGTAGAAAGAAGTAGTGAATCATGTAATATACTAAATTGTTAAGAATTTAATTATAGAATTAAAAAATGACAATCCCAACGGTTGTGACATTATAATAAAATATCTACATCTAATGTTTTTATTTTTTTTCAAAAATATTGAAAATTGAGTTAGATAAACAATTTCAAAGTTTATTTCAAAGTAAAGAATCCATAACTGCCCACAAACTAAAAAACTTCATAACTTTCATCTCATTGATCATATTAGAATGATTTAAAGCTTTCCATGTATATATAAGTTTGACAAACCAATTTCAAATTTCAATTTTTCAAAAAAGTGATTTTTTCAGATCTGCCCGAACTGCCCGAGTTGAGAAAAAAGCAACATATTATGCAATAACTTTTTGACAATGTAGTCAAAAGTTATGAAAATTGTTGGGCCTTAAAGATATTCCTAGATCCCATGTTGTGTAAAAATTTCAAAGAAAAATATTAAAAACTCCATTCACAGGTACCTGCCCAAAAAAGTTATGTTGCCAAAAACAAAGGGTTGGTCCTTTAGGGGTTAAAGAAAGAGCCGGTTGGCCAATTGATTATAATAATTGACTCTTAATACTTAATGCCGAGTGATTAATTGTGAGCAATTTAGAACACATATAGATTTGATTTTTCTTAGAGAGAATAACCGCGGAGCATTGTGTGATAATTTGATGAAGTTTAATTTTATAAATAATTATTAAAGAAGCAAACTCCGAGAGAAGTTGTAAGGTAAATTAATTACATAATCAATTAAAATTGTGAAGAGAACTAAATTAATTGGAAGCATTAATACCAAGAGGTTGTGAGAATAATAAATTAATTATTATATAAAGTTGATACAAATATTGAATTACAATATGTGAAGATAAGTGAAGGAACTCTACCGGTCCTTCGGGACTAGTAGATTTAGGTTTAATGATTAAATAAAGAATAACATTGATTGAGCCGGTCACAAAGACTATTGCTGAAACGATTATTGCTATGATTAACATGTTTCTACACGTTAAAAGATTATTGAAAAATTGATCATTGAATGGCCACGCTATTAATTGACTATTGAAAAGATCATATTGAACATACGACTATTGAATTTGCCCATTGCTTAAGTATGCTAGGGTTTAATATTTTTCTATGTGGTTGAAATTGCAGAAAAGACCGAGAGCCTTTGTTGTGAATAGAATCCATACCTTAACTAGTTATAGTTTTGGCAAATTAAAAACTATCATGTTATAGTGTTAGTAGTCCACATGAGACTTCTTTAGCTCTATACCTTGGAACTTAAGTTAGAAGTTATGAAATAGATGGTTTTACTTTGTGTGTAGCTTTGTATTCCCATCTAAGTCAAGTTATTGTACTCCTATTTCAATTTCAAACTTTCATAGATTGTCACATTCCTTTCTATGCACTCTACATTGTCATCATGCAATTTTAATCTTAATACCATTTCTTTGTATGTGTAAAAATCGACTATTGATTCATGACCATTGAAAATAGACTATTGAATGTTTACTTGTTACAAATGATTATTGAAAAATGACAATTGAAAATTGATTATTGAAAAACTGCTTATTGAAAACGGCTATTGAAAATGAATATTAACATTGTGGCTATTGTTTCATGACTATTGAAAAAATGACAATTGAATGTGACCATTGATTATTGTCTATGTACTTTGACTTTGTTTGAGAGGATAGATTTACAGACATAGTGGGATGAAACCTAGAAATTGCTAATTGACGGACTACTAGTGTCAAGGAATAAAGATAAGCCATTTACCCTATCCCTTACTAACATAATTTGTGGTAACAAATAGATGTCTTAAATTAAAAAAGAAAGAGAAATTTACCTACAAAGTGACATTAGTTAATTAAAACACTAAGCTAATTTGAGCTTTCCCCTTAAACGAACTTTTTTTGGAATTGCCTTGGTTTTGTTTTAAAAAAAACTATATTACAGTCCTATTCTCCAATAAAAAAACATGTACCTTTATAAACATCGTGATGTCAAAATGGGTGGAAATAGGGGAAAAAAGTTGTCCTGTATTTGACAAGTACGCATTTAAATCCAATTGAGGACCCCAATTGAGGCCATTCTAGAAGCCCTTTGGAGAGTTCATAATTTCTCTAATGACTATGGAAAGTCAAGATTGAAATGGATACCCTTGAATTAATTTTTAAATAGAAAAATCATAATCATTCATTTTCAAAATTGAATTATTGATGGTAAAACTAGACTTTGAAAAAAGCCTTCCAAAAACATAAACCACTGAAAATGAACTTTTGGTAAGGTTTTCATGAACTTCAAAGTGTCTTTGACACCACATTTGGGTGCCTTGGGCATTTAGGGGTATGAAAAAAGTAAGAAAGCCACGAAGGCCAGAGCCGCGGTCGCCAATCTTTTGGGACCCGCAGTCGCCCTCCCTTGCAGGACCCGCGGTCGCCCTTCGTGGATTTACCCGCGGTCGCCTCGTGTGGCAAGACATATTTTTGATCTTTCCATTTAAAGTCAGTATGGAGCGGAAAGTGGAAAATTTAGCAACCGGATTTGTTCAGGGAATGGGTAAGATCCAGAAGTAGTACCAGATAATGTTGTAGAGACCGGGGGCAGAATAATTCCGGTTTATTACGACGGAATACCGGAACGGAAAAATTCCGGACCCTACAGAACGGATTCTATCCGGATTCAGTCCCAGAACGGAACGGATGATTTCCGGACTTGGACCGATCGGATGAGAACGGGAACGGATGATCAGGAACGGAAGATCGGATCCATTTCTGGAAACTATATAAGGCCTGACATTTTCAGTTGGCCCATTTGCTCTCAGGCGCTTCGTTGTGTGTTTTTCAACCCTCAGCGTTTTCCGCCTTTTCTGTGAGTTGGTTTTCCGCGCGTGTTTGGTGGCGCGACTTTCTGTGGCGCGGCTGTCAGTGGTAGCGCCTGGTACTTGTCAGGGCGGGCGATTGTCAGTGTGCGCGGGTTTCAGACGGTGTGCCCAGGCGTTGGTGTGCGCGGGAGGACTGTGTGTGTTTTTGTGCAGGTGATTATTACGGGCGGTTTAGTTTTGTCTGTCATTGTGAGTGTGTGTGAGGAACGGGACGTGCGGCTAGGAGAGAAGTGAGGTAGTTTTCCGGATAGTTGCCATGCCGCAGCTACGCCGGAAGAGAACCGAGTCCACTACACCCCCACCCTCAGGGATAAAACTAAAGAAAGTAGTTCCGCTCATTCCTACTACAGAGCCGGAGAAAGGCAACTTGATGGCGGACTTGACCACCATGGGGTGTCTAGGGTTAGCAGAGATACCCTGGGGTTTCAAGGAGGAGCGGATGGTGAAGGAGCTGAAGGGCAAGGTGTCGAATCAGTTCGACAACACGGCGCGGGGAATGCCGCACAAATGGACGGAGGCGCACTGGAGGGCCGTATACGGGTTCAAACACCAGGGGCACGGACCGGCCGGGAGGAAGGTAGACTTCCTCCAAAACAAGTTTAGTGGCACCCCTCACCCGAAGGACGGATACCGGATCATGGACTGCAACGAAGACAGGCATAGGCGCCTGTTGAAGTTTCTGCTTCCGATCCTTCATCCGGAGAAGCCAACCCGGATCACGATCGGCCTGGCCAACACCATTTTCGGTGCGCTGATCGGAGACCGGAAAGTGGACTGGGGCCGGATCATACAGGACCTGATCGCCCGGTTACTGAAGAACCTCGGAGGGAGTAGGGCAACTCCGATCTCCCCCTACCTCTTCCACCTCTACCACCATCTACAGCTCCTTTCGGATACGGAAGAGAAGACGTGGCACACCCAGAAGATAGTCTTGACGTACGGGGAGACGTCAACGGATGATGAGGAGGGCTCCGAGTCCGAGACAGAGCGGGAGGACTCGGATAAGGAAGAGGAACCGGAAGTTCCGCTCGTGAAGCGGCAGAAGACCACACCGCCGAACACGAGGGGATCTCCTCCGGTCCGACGCAATCCGGGAACGGAAGGCAGAGCGGGACCATCCGAACCGGGTCAGGCCGAACCAGCAACAGAGGAAACGGATCCCAGTGATCCGTTCGTGCAACTGACGGAAATCCTGTGCAACATCCGAGCGGATTGGGAGGTCAAGCGGATCGTCCTGGAGAACATCGCGGAGATGGTCAATGGCAGACCGGATCATACTCTCCCGACCGTGGTAGGGAATTGCATCGCCTCGCCTACGGATCTCGCTAAGATGGAGGAGGAAAACCGGAAACTTCAGGAGGAAGTTGACGGTTTGAAGGCGGAGCTCCTTGTTCTCAGGGACAACGAGGCCGCTACCAAGGAGATGGCGGCGGAGACCGTCAAACTGGCGGAGCTCCTTGTTCTCAGGGACAATGAGGCCGCTACCAAGGAGATGGCGGCGGAGACCGTCAAACTGGCGGAGCACGTGAAGGCAACATTCGGGGAACCCGGATCGGCTGTCATCCGGGCTCAACTGTTTGACGAAGAGGTGCACAAGGAGAAGAAACTATCCGGAAGCCGGATAGTCCGGATTCTGTCCGACTTCTCCGAAAAGGTGGAGACGACTTTGGTGAAGGTTCGGGAGGCGGCCGAACGGATGGAAGACTGTAGCCGGAGACTGACGGAAATTCCGGTCAGACTCTCTGATCTGTCTCTACCGGATATTTCCGAAGGGTTGCCTCAGAGACCAGGGAAGGACAGGACGCCGCAATCCAAGAAGTCAGGGCGAGCGTCAACGGGCAACCGGGAGGCGGCAATTCAGTTGTCGGAGTCTCCTGCGAGTCCGGTTACTGGAGCTCCGGTTGCAACAGACGGAGAACGGAATCGGAACCTCACCGAGGTCTTCGAGCAGATCAGTAGGGCGGAAAGCCCGACTATAGGATCTAGGGTAGCAGAGCCGGATACGTAGGTATTAGGACTTTCCTGTTTTTGTAGTTTTTAACTTAGGAACGGATCAGGAGGAAATCCGGTCCGGTTTAGGAACTTGGAGCGGGTTGGAATCCGTTCCGGTTCAGAAGTAGGTAGGAACGGATCCGCCGAGCGATAATCGCGGCGGACTTGTATGGCACTTTTTGCTTTTTGCCCATTATTTAAGTCAGTCCCCTCGCGGTGGACTGAGAGTCTTTTCCTTTGCATTATCTTTGTGTATTTTATTCTCTCTTGCTTTGCGTGTGTATCTCCCGAGTTTGGCAGGGCGGCGCGACGCGGAGTTAGGAAGGCGCAAGTGGTTTTGCAGGCGACATTCTCCCTTTGGTGCTTATTTTCCGTGTCTGAGTATATGAGAACGGGTAGAGAAGAGTTGGGAGTGTAACTCTAGCGCCTCAGCGCTTCTAGGACTTAAGATTCCGGGTGAGAAAGCCGTTGTTAGGCTAGACGAGAGGGAAGGATTCCTTAATCGTGCTAGAGCTCCTGGGTGGGAAACCCAGTTGAGTGTCCGATCTCCTGTGAGGTCTCACCGTCTTTGTGGCAAACGGAAGAGTTCTGGTTGACGTTGGAATGGACGGATACACTTGTAGCCACCTGGCTCCCCAGGAACGGAAAGTCACGTCAAAGTCGTTGTAGTATGAGAAGATCGTACGGGGGATCTCTGTGTGACCTACAGTCCGGATCTTTGTCTGGATTGTTGTGAGGGATCAAACCGGATCTGAAGTAAATTTAGAATTAACGGGTAGAAAGTGGGTCTTCAGCCACTATAAGTCACGGAAGGAGCGGTGGGCCTACCGCTCACAAAATCAAGCGGCGACCCCTCTGATGGTAAAACAGAGGCAAAACCAAACCGGATTGAGGAACGGGTGTGGACGGATCATCCGGAACGGATTGGTCCAAAGAGGAAACCAGGAGCGGAACTCGTTAGGGAGCGGATCCGTTGCAGTCTGACAGAACGGATAAAATCCGGGAAACCGGAAAAGTGAAGGAACGGATCCGTTCCGGACCAGATTGCTAGGATATCAGTTTTTGAACGGGATAACGGGTTGTCGTCTCGGGTTATTTGTGTATTTCCGGTTCTAGATCTAGAACCGGATTATAGAGTTTTGGGAGCTGTCCTATCTTAATCGCTTAACTAAGCCAGATACTTCACAGAATCTCGCGGGTTCGATCTTTAGAGTCACTTAGTTATACTCTACAGTGATTTTTGTGAGTATAACAGGGAATTTACTTACCCTGTGTTGCGACACCTCGCAAGTGGACCCGCACTCGCCCCTACCCGCAGTCGCCACTCCTTCTCAACACATTGAGAATCACCCATCCAGACGTGGCTGATTGCGTGCCCATGAGTTAGGAGTTATGGTTCGTTTTGAACTTTTGGTCTTCCGTATTGCTCCGGTCGCCCACACTACATCACGAGCACTATTGAAGATTGATTTTTTGTAAATGTAAACATTTTTGTAAATGTGAATAGTTTAAGGTACATCTTTTGTAATGGAAAGACTTCTGTAAATGTGAAGTACAACGATTCTAGGATTTTACACTTTTATAGTACTACCTTAGTCTTACACTCTTAGAAGTTTAGAGAAAGTACATAGTTCAGCATTCTACGTACAGATTGATCATGATGGATGCCAAGCCTCCACCTGCCCCATGTAAACTAGTATTTGGATTGAAGAATAAGGCGGTTCGTGACAAGAGTCATAAGAGGGGTGGAAAAAGTCGCAAGAAGCGTGTGCCTTTGCTTTTGCATCCAAAGATAAAGGCCTTTTTAGGTTGGAGAGCAGAACCTGAGCCTTGGAGTTACGAAACGGTAAACAAATACGTGGATTGGTGCCACATTGATAAGTTGTTTCCGCTATGGCGTCACAAGATACACTTGGCACAGCGAACAAGGCAAATCTTGGATATTGCACCAACGAGGCTTTCAAGCAAAGATGTCTAGCTGTATGGACGAGGTTGTACGATGAGCCTAAGCCTTATCGAAATGACAATTTCTCTTTATGTCTTGTCCAAATGGTATATGCTGAATGCATACTCAAGAAGAACGTGGACTGGAGTACCTTGAAGGGGCACCCCATCGGAGATCGTCTTGAAGAAACATCGATTGTGAATGAAGTTGCATTAGCAGATGTCAAGAACACACTAATGCCTGTGAAATTGGGAAGGCTGGCCGTTTCTAATGCTGAAATTGTGTGGTCGCCAAATTCTAGCTCAGATGAGCATACCCACGAATATGATGGATATGATTTCCAAAGCGACACTGAAGATGATGTTATGGAAGAAAGAAAGGTAGCCTTGGAAGTGGAAATTGCCAACAAGGGAAAAGAGAAGGTTGAAGAATTTGTAGTTGGTGAAAATATCCACAATGAAGGCACACAACGTACACAGGCAATACAACCTATGGAAGTAGACCACAATGGTTTGGTGGGTCACTGCGGTGGAAGTGGAAGCGACTTGGAAGACGATGCAGATGTATTGTACGCTAAAATACAGAGTGCAATTTTGGGTTTGCAAGAAACAAAGGAGGAAATTGAAGCTCTCCAAAAAATACGAAACTATCGTTTATCAACTTCATCAGATGCAGCTGGGGTACATGGGTTGAGAGAAGAGTTGAAGATATTACAAAACGGCATCTCGGAAAACGACTCGCGCTTTGCTACTTTGAAGAGAAGCAGAGATAATTACTGGAAAAAGAAAGCAGAGGGTCGTTTGTTTCCAATGGATGAGTGTACTGTTCTTCAACAAAAAATGAAGATTTTGGAACATGAACGTGGGCGGGTGCAGAATGAAAGGAGAGGGGTCAATTTGCAAGTAGATGCAAAAGAAAGAGAGTATTACAATGCTGCAATACAATGTACCTCGACACTAGATGTCTCAGCTATAGCTCCTGAATATGGCAACACACCAGAAGAGTTATCAACACTTCTAAAGCTTGTTAAACTGCACGAACAGAAAATTCTTGTCTTACAACAAGAGTCGTCAAAATTGCAGTCAAAAATCCGTTTTGAGAGTGCATGACGGCATTGGAGCCTACGTACTACAGCTAAAGGCGCTAAACGTGTAGATATACAGAAGAGGGGGCCAGAACCCAAAGAGAGTGATTTTTTTGAGCAATAGAGGAAGCACCTATTAAACTACTAAAAAACCCCTTCTTGGGCGTTTTTGGTTGTAGCCTTGTAGGCCTACTTTTTGAGATGTCACTTCCTTCAAATGAATAGAAAATATTAAGTTTTGTTATTTCAATGTGCATGAGTCTTTTGTAAAGATGTGGAAAAATTGTTGAATACCAAGGTTGTGCGCTATTTCCAACTTCAAAGAATGGATGATTTCAATTTCCTATAATAGTTTGAAATTTGAAACAAAATGTTTATAATAAAATGAAGATATATTTTAAATTATAAATATTGTGTAACACACTAAAGCTCCCATAAGCAAACTTGAATGTTTATAATAATTATTGTTTGACCAATGGACATCATGAATTGGAATTAAAAATTTCTACAAGAATGTTGTACCATCATATGACACTATGACAACGAAAGTGCTACTCCTTATTATTCACAATTTCACATGTAAATTCTATTTCTATGGTACTTCACTATAAATTGCAGAAGTTAAAAGTTTGAAATTCATTTTCAAAGTGAGAGAACAAAACAAGAGTTCTAATGGGCTCATAGAGTATAGTATTTTAAAATATGAGTAACCACTCACAATTTAATATCATCGACTAATTTTGGTATGAGAATGGAAATAGATGTGGGCAAATACCTTAAACCTTTGAACCATTTGTTGCATTTGGTTTCTTTTTTGGGGAGTAGTGGAGTACTTTAAAATTATTAAAATAATTTTGAATTAAAAAAAATATGACTATTGTAAACACCTTGAAGATGAAGAAAAACATGAAAGGATATTTGTTAAGGAAATCTCTAAGTAGGAGAATTTGAGAAGTACCAAACCTCATGAAAATATATGTCTCAATGTTCTAATTAGTAAAATATAGAAAATTAAATTTATAAAAAAACAACTTTTTTATAATTTTCAAAAACTTTTTGGAGGTGGTTATTCATTAATATAATCACCAAAATCATTTTTCACGTGTTTCCCAAAAGACATAGAAGGAGGTTCGCTTTATGGACTTGTACACCACTACATCACATAAAAATAATTTATCCTAAATTCCTTCTCTATATAGCCACAAGTCTACTAGAAGACCATTTAATCCAAATTTCAGCTCAAAATCATTAAAAAAAGGGACTCAATAGTACTGAGAACCTCCAAAATGGCATTTCGGACTTTTAGTTCGGGTCTATTTTGAAATAGTGGAATATTTTTAAAATTAATATAAAAATTATACAAATTGTATAATAATGATGAGCACGTTCTCTAAAATTTTTGCATCATTTCAAATTAACCCTTTAGGGCCTGAAGAGCCCCAAGCAACCTCTTGAATTCTTCTAGAATCAAATTTTCATACTAATATTTTATAATTTAATTTAAATTATTATTTTTCTACAAATAATAATTCATATCTTCTATCTAATGTGATTTTTAATTTATTTTTGGAAAAAAAATGAAATTTATATGATTTTTTAAAGTTTATACCTTTGAAAAATCATAGTAATTACAAAAAAGCTCAATTTCCCATGAAATTTTTATTGAAAATAGAATTCATTATATTGAACACTGTAGTAAAGTTGGCATGCTCTCTTTAGTTATATACAAATAAATTCAATAGAGAAATATGTTCCATAGTGCATTTTGAAACTCTAAAATTCCCAACTTCAGGTTGCAATAGACAAATCATCATTGCTCCAAATTTGATGGCCAATGGCTCATTGGAAGCGGAATACCCGTGCCCTCACATCTTATTCATACCTCACGAGGAACTAAGGCCAATAGAGTGTTCGAATTCCCAAAATTCAATTTAAAAGAACCAAAATTGGCATGCTAGGCCCTAAAGGGTTAAAACACAAAAGTAATCGCCAAGGGATAGATCATCACATGCCAAATGAGACAAAATAGCAAATGAATTTATTGCATCCACCTTTGTTTAATTTTCTTAATCTTGTCAAATGTAGTGTTCATAAAATTCAAAATAGTTCTTATTATTTATTGAAAGTCATTCAATTTTAATATTACAAGAAATTTAAATTCATTTTACATGTTATTTTTTTAAACTAGTATTGGAAGTTGAAATTTTTGTTGGAAAATCCTATTTCAGTAATTCCTAAACTCTTCCCTTATAAGGTTCTATCATTATCTAATAAGACCTTGAGCACCCTTCCTTTCAATTATTACATTAAAACATTTTATGTCCCTCTTCCAAAAAATTTAAATATTTAAGATATGGTTTTCAATTATCTTCAAAAGGTTAAATGTGCAAAACCTTTGTTGGCCGCTTGACTAGGTGTATTGCAAAATGCAAATGACTTAATGTCAAATTACCAATCTATTTTTATACTCAAGATACTCCCAATTTTTTTGTAGTTGACCATTTGTCCATTAATTTAAAAAAATGTTAAAACTCTAAAGAGAATTTATTAGCAATAAATATTTTTTTCTAAAAAATACAAAATCAAAAAGTTTTCTCATGAACCATGAATGCTTGAAATTTTGTGATTGATAGAAGATGCAACTTGGTCCTTTAGGGATTAAAATTGATAAAATTTTCTTATGTAGATTATACTTGAACCCTAACCGTAAATTGAAAAATGAGAATCCATTATCAAGTGACTGAAGTGAGCACATTTTGTTAATATTTTAATATGATGATTTTATAACAAATTTAGAATAATTGTTACATTTTTTTGGTTTCTAAAATCAATAAATTGTTGCATAATTATATCCAAATTCTTATGACTCAATAATTAGAATATATTAATATTTATGTAATTATATTTGTAAAATTCTCATGGTTAAAGATTTCTTTATAATAATTTATTCTTCACTTCATATGTCTTAAATTTTTTTTTTATGTACAACAATCTTTGAACAACAATTTCAGAAAATTATACGATTCTATAAGCAGTGTATACTAATGTTCCTACCTGTTGCCAGTCTAAATCTAGACATTTCCATCTCCGGAACAATTAGGAAGTGGAAGTAAATAAGTAACCTTTGTTTATTAGACTTCTATTTATGTCGAAAGCTTGGAATCATTCCATTTCAAACCCGCAGAAGTTATGATGAATTGCAGTTAGGGGTAGTTTGCGGGTAGATATCGAATTTGTATACTATATATTATAAAAAAAGGCTGAAATGATTTACTTAATTCAATTTTTAATATTTTTGAAGAAAAAAATCAATTATTGGGTGAAGATTGTTTACAGTTTATAACTATATTTGAAGGTGTAGCCATGTACGATTAGCATTTTTCATTTTTAAAAAGAAATCATTCATACTATAGTATATTCAAGCATTTTCTACTTCTCTCTACTAAGTACTAAGTACTAACTATTTTTTTTCTCTATGTTTTACTATCCCAAACGATTTCAAATGTTTTGAATATATAGTCAATTTGCATTGGAAAATGAATGCAAAGACTTACCATCATCTTCAGTATTTTTTCATACAAATGTGACCTTACCAAGAACATTAGCTCAAATTTTAAGAGGAATAAAAAAAGATATTTGGTAGTTCAAATATTCAAATCTTGTAATGTACACTGTGAAAATTTCTGAATTTTTGTCCACATATTTTCAAGCCACCTAAGTAGAACATCCTACAGTGAAGTATTTGAAAAAATGTTGGACCTACTTTTACTTTATAATTTTTCAATCTTGGACCTATTTTTATTTTATATTTTTGTAAAGAATGAAAAACAAGCATTCTTTTTTGGGAATTCTTTTATTAGACTTTCTACTCAATTCTTAAATACATACAAATTTAAATTTAAAGTCCATAGTAGAATAAAATTTAGCAAATGGCAGTCAAAGTCATTTGGAATTGTAGGAATGCAGGATAGTGTTTAAGAAGACTATGTTTTCCAACTTTCAATGCTTAAATCTTCTAATGTATACGGTCAAACTTCATGAAATTTTGACCACATGATCTCAGACAAACAAAATACAAGATCGTACGGTTAAATTTTATAAAAATACATTTTTTGGGTCTTTTGGATAAATGCAACCAAAATGGCAGTTCTTAGTGGTTCTGGATGGGAAAATGGCCATGGGCCTTTCAGAATAAACAAAATCCATGACAATGATATCTTTTATGGAAACAAGGAAACAATACAGTTTTCTTGTAGAAAGGCAAAGGTGGTTTATATTAAAAATATAAGCAATATGAAATTGCTTTATAGTTTATATTAACAAAAAGCAAAGTTGTAGAATCAAATTCTCCAAAGCAAATTGAAGGAAATTCTATTGATCCACAATGCAAGTGAGGAGTATTCACTATGGATATCATATAAGTGCGTACTATGGGCCTTTTGCTATTTATACCATTACAAAAATGAAGTTGATGTCACAAAATAGTGTTAATATTTAGGTGACAACATGTGCATTATCTTGGGCACCACTTGCCTCACCATGCTCATATTAATTGGATGATTCTTCAACGTCAAGCTTACGCTTCGCACGAGTACGAGAAGTTGGACCATTTGCACTCAAAATGGACTCTAAAACATTGGAATCCTTCAAAGCTTCAAGAGTCCTTGCAATTTGTGGAGAGTGTTGTTCCAATAGAAAGTCGAGGGCTTGACTTGTGTAGTATGGCCCATATGTAGAGTCAAGGTACGCCATACTAGTTAAGTCTTCAAGAGAGGCATTTGAGTCCTGGTTGGCCACTCTATTCCCTTCTAAATCCCAACGATGTTTCAGTGGATGAGGGCCCCACTTGAAGGTTGCAGAGGTCTTATCAAAATATCCACCGAGACATTGAAAAAAAAATGCCCTCCTCCCCTCGTTACGTGGGCCTGCTCTCATGAGCCGAGGTACAACTCGAAGAATTTCATCAGGATCAGTTTCCCAATTCAACTGAGAGCTAGCAGGTCCTTTTTCTTGATCATGTTGGCCTTCACGCCAGCTCCACAGCAAATCTCGCCCCCAAAATCTTGTATCCATAGTTGTTTCACCATTGTGTTCCCATGAAGGTGGCATGTATGTCATTAGGTTGAACATGGCATACAAACGATCATGAAATGGTGCCGAACAAATCACGCAACGTCGCCTTATTAGGCATTGCACAATGAGACATTGAGGATGGTAAACATGCGTGCATGATCCCAATGCCCAGCCTCCTTCAGGGCCAAAGGATTCCAGACAGATAGGACATTTTGTATGGTCCAAAACAAAGCTTGCTGGCTTTGGCCACAGAAGTTGTCGTTCTTTCTCATCCAAGTGGCACGACATCTGTTTTTGGTAGTCCCAACCAAGTTGTGCCCAATTGATTCCTCCATTTTCTGCGTTCACCATGGGTAGGTTCTCAAGAAACATGTCCTCCAACAATGGCCACGATGTCATTCCATTCTCACGTTTTGGAGCCTTTGCAACGAAGTTCTTCGCAACTTTGTCCAATTCTTGAGCTATTTGTTGTGATCTATCCACGGTGAGAATACAAGCAACTTTCCAATGATAGTATGTGGCTGCCAATTGAGCCAACTGTGCTCGCAGTATGTTTTTTTCTTCTCAAAGATCCAATTTCTTTGTTGAAGATAAGAGATGCGTAGGCGCAGGAAATGAAAGAGAATCTTAGGTTTCCTCGACATCGTTGGGGTCGACGGTATGTTTTTCCATGATGGTAGGAAGAAACGTGGTTGGAATAATTGGAGAACGCTTTGTACGCTTAGCAACAGGTGGAGAACAATGGAGGAGACCGCTAGTGACATCTGCCACAACCTTGTCCAAATGATGTGGATCCTGTTCAACAAAGCCATCATCCATACCCGACAAAGTGATCGTCTCACGTTCTTTTTGTCGAAGGCGTTGAAGATCTTTGGACTGATGTGAAAGAAGAGCGTTTTTATGGTCCAAATCAGACTGCAATTTCTTCAGGTCCAATTGCATTGAAGCGATTGTGGCGTCTTTGGTCTTCAAGAGGTCCAGAGCCTCAGATAGAGCCATAGTTGAATTTTCTTGAGATGGAGGAATGTGAATAGAAACATTCGCGGAAACTTCCACGGGGGGATCATCAGCCGCACCAAACTCGAAGACATCGATTGTGTTACCAGTTGGCAACGGGCGCGTGGGAAGTGTTGTTGAGTTTGATGAAGGTCCGATTTGAATGGTCGAACGTCGAACCTTGGTAGGACGTTTTGGTCTCGATCCTCGTGATGCAGAAGCCCCCTCAACATTCGGAACTTGCACTTGAGTGGGAGTGACAATTTGTTGCTTGACTTGCTCTTTTCTTGGAGGTCGTGTGCCATCAGAGTCATTGTCCTCTTCAGATTCTTCAGTTTCAGGCTCTGTTACCTTGTTCTAAGGATCACTTTGAATTGGTCCAAGTCCACCTTCTGGAAATTTCAATACCCCTCTTGGTATTAATCCAGTCTCTGGACGTTCCACGTAGGCAGTTTCTTTGATAGTGGACCAATCCACTTCTTTCTTCAAAACAAGCTCAACATATGCTCCTCGGGCAATGAAAAGAGTCACCTCATTCCTCTCTACAAAAGGGTTTTTGTAGAGGACTTGCCACAATTCGATGCACCTTTGAACGTAAGGTGCATTTTCACAATACTTCAAGTTCGCTTTGTTGGTGTGTCGATTGAAATGATGACGCCATGGTGGAAATAACTTATCAATGTGACACCATTCAATGTATTCTTCACAAGTCTGCAACGTCCATGGTTCTTCTTCCTCATCCCACCCTTTAAAAGCAGGGTGGTTTGGATTTCTCAGCACATGCCATCGCTTTCTATGAGTGTTGCCTCTACGCTTACGACCCTTGTCGATGACAGCCTTCCTGACCGCACGAGGGGCGCGCGTGTTGGTCGAAACCGGGAGTGGCACAAGATTGTTGCCTTCGGAAGCCATGGGATTTGTTGCAATCGATAACAAGGAATCACGAAAACGTAGCCGAATAGAGAAAATAGTCAATATTCATCCAAAGGTTAATGCATGCAGCCAATGAAGGTTGCAAGACGAGAAGCCTCGACGGAGAATGAAGGTAACATGAGGGGGCGACTGCATTTATAGGTGGTGCGACCACGGATACAGGGCGAATGCCGAGGTCGGAGGCAGGCGACCGCGGGTCTGGTAGGTCGACCGCGGGTTGCGGTGGGGCGACCTCGAGTCGCGGTGAGGCAACTGCGGGTCGCGGAGGGCGACTTCGGGTCACGGTAGGGCGACTGCGGGTCTCAGTAGGGCGACTGCGTATATGTTGGAGGCGACCACGGGTAGGAAGAGGCGACTTCGGGTCGTCCCTGTGCAAAGCGCGGTCGCCCTCTACGCGCGGTTGCCTTACGCGGTCGCCCTCCACGCGCGGTCGCCTTCTTACGAGGTCGCCTCCGTTGGACCCGCGTGCGCCTCCGAATTTGGCACGTGGACGCCACATGGCATCCAGGTGGCCTTGGTAAAAGGGGGGTAAACTTTTTAAAAGTCAAAGGTAACTTTGACTCTATTGGACGTCGCGGGGGTATCCACTGGACGTCGCGTGATGTCTGGTTGTCGCGATGTCGCGTTGTCGCCAGAGAAAATCCTGAGTCAGTCGTTAGCGGTACGTTGGATTCTCCCAGTGATCGATCTTCGGTCTGGGGGTCTCGTGCCTTCAAGTCTGTTGAATCTTCCGGTCTCTCAATTACCTGGACTGGATTTGGGAATTCAAAGTCGACCTCTGTCATCCCTTCGAATTCCTCTACGAGATAGGCGGTGGTTGCAGAAGAATCCTCGGCTTCCGTCCAGTCCGTGGTGTACCCTTCTGATTCGTTGGTTTCGCCCATATGTTCCTCTAAACTTCATGGAATCCGGGTTCCGGGTTTTCCAACCACAAACTCCCTATGACCCAAGTCTACAATGACTTTGGCCGCGTACAACCAAGGCCTCCCTAGTAGCATTGGAAATGGTCTCCCAATGTCCACACGAATAATGACAAAGTTCAACAGGTACGTTGAGTTGCCAATCCGGGTCAGAACTTGTGACAGTCGCCCGACCGGAATCACCCGAGACTGGTCTACCATTCTTAGTACTTGAGTGGTGGTTTCAAACGTCGTGAAGCCTAAGTCAAAAGTTGTGTCTTCTAGCATCAGATTTACTCCTGACCCTCCATCCACTAAAACTTTGGGGATGGTGTAGCCTTCTACTTCTACTGTGACTTCAGGTGGACCGAAATCTTCTACATTGGCGAAGTTGACGGCTACCGCCGGAAGCTTGAATCTCTTCTTTTTTCTTTTGGTCCAGGCTTCCCGGATGAGCTTCTGATAATTGGCATTATCATGGAGCAGTTGGCCAATGGTGACATTAGCTTTCTGGTCCTTAATATCCTGCAAAATGTTGTACTCGTCCTCCCTTCTTTCTGGCGTGATGAAGACTGGTACATCATTGAACCTTACATGCCTTGGAGATGTTATCAGACCGGAAGTTGGAGTCGGGGCAGTCCCGGCTTTAGGAACTAACCTGTCTAACTCCTTCCTCACTTGCTCGCTGATATCCTCCGGTATTCCCTTAGGTCCCTGTGAGCCCTCGAGATGGCACTTAAGACTCTGGGTCCATTTTTCGCGATTAAATAGCGAGAATTAGTTAAAATATTCAAGAAAAAGACATAAAAAGAGTGTTGAGGGAGTTTTGGTGTCAGTCTATGCCAAAATGGTGGAAAACCAACTTAGAAGGTGGAAAATTCCTAATGCTAGAAATTGGAATCATTCTAAGTCTCCAAAGCAAGTATATGTGAAGAATTAGTAATTCCGAGAGAAATAAGGAATAGAGAGTTAGTCAGTCCTAGCGAATGTCTGTGCAAAGTCAACCTTTTAAGGATGCATAAGACATACTGACTAAGCTAGAAGAGTCTACTACGAGCGTGGGAAATTACCAGGGCTTAAGTTCAATTTTGGAAATAAATTGGATTTAAAGGTAAAACCACTACAATGGATTTGGAGAATTCGAATTTCACGAGACAAAAGATGGAGGATTGGAGATTGAAGACTACAGAGAGGTGTTCCAAGGGTAGGAGCATGCCAGGAGCGAACGAGAATCAAACAATTGTCCAAGATTCCCGGGCATCGGGAATTAAATTGTCCAATTGGACAAAGTAATTCCAAATTGCTAAAATTAGAAAGGTGCAAGGTTGCGTGGGACTTACACCTAAAATCTAGGAGTGCCCTAGATGTTACCCAATTTATTTCGGATTTTTCCGAAATTCCACGTTGACTCCATGGGAAGTCAACCGCACATAGAAATGTTCGTAAAATCATAGAAATTACATATGATGCGGTAAAATCTCACTAAAAATTAGGATAGGTTTTTGTATGCTTAATAAGCGCCCGGTCAAGTTTGAAGACATTCCGACATTCCCAACTACCAAAACCGGCATCGACATCGAAATTCACTGGAAGTTACAAGTTGGCGGCGGGTTGACCGGCGTATCAGGAGCGAATGATGTCCGATTGTCGCAAATAAGGAGTCATTCCTTACTCTCACGGACATTCCTAACGACCCTGGCCTGATAGATTCATCAAATTGCACAAATCCTAAAAGTTAGATTTTTGACTTTTAATTGGAGTTACCGTAATTCCAATTTGGGCGCGCAAATGGCCTAGGAGTGAGGGGTAAGGGGTCCTTTAGGCTAATTGGGGTCTTCTGAAGACAATGGCGCAAACGGTTTTCCGTTTCGAGTTGTTCCCTAAAAGATAGAGAGGGTCAGCTCTTAGTTTGACTTTTTAATCGTTAATTGCGGTTAATTAGAAGTGATTTTGGAAATATCTCTTGGAAAATCAAAGATTGGATTTGGTCAAGATCTCTTTCTTGTGTACAAAGCCATCTTTGGGCTAAAGAAAGACAATTTTCGAAATGACTTTGGATTAATTTGCAAAATATCTACGTAGATTAGGATTAATTCCAAAATATTTTGGGTTAAGATCTTGGATTTGATTTGGCCAAGATTTCTTTGACAAAATGGGGATGTTTTTAGAAATTTTCACCATTAAACAACTAATATTTTGGAATTACATTAGGGTAGTTTAGGATAGAAAGTAATAAAGTGTTTTCACCGGCAATTACCGAGAGGGGCCCGGCCACGGGTATATAAGGGCCCCCCTCGAGGTTGCCAGTACCCTCATTCTTCTCATACCGACACTTTGTTCTTCTCACGTGCTACCGACGTGGTTGGAGCACCACTTGGACCAAAAGAATTTTGGCCAAGTTTTGTTGTAATTTTTCTTTTGGGATTCTTGAAGGCCTAGGGCCCCTTCAACCAATTCTATCATCCTTCTTGGCATAATAGCTAAGGTGCAATATTGTGGACCACTTTTCCTTGGAAATTTCATGTATCAAGCGCCAAAGTTCGGTTTAAGCATTGTCATGTGCACCTCCTTTGGTTGCAAAATCTTGAAATACTAAGAAATTTTGAGAATACAACGTGAAAGTCCGGTTAAACACTGTCATGTGTACCTCCTTTTGCGAACAAAATTCTCGAAATAACTACTGGATTTAGCCTCACGGCGAAGCTTTGAACCTACCTCCAAAATTTGGATTAAATTAAGCCATTAAAATACTTAAGGCAAGCACAACCCAAATTACGTGGATAAGCCTTGGTCATTTAGGGGCGATTCAAGGACAAATTAAGGAAGTTAAATAGCCTCAGGTGCTTCTCCCTTTAATCATTCCATTATCTCATCTTGCCTCACTTTTCTTCAAAAACTCGTGATCATTCGAGAGTCATAAGTGAATTTCTAAGTGCTTACATCATGGAAGTGCACCATGGGTGACCCATTAGCTGAAAATTAGACTAGTTAGGATCCAATTTCCGGAGAAAATACCAAAAAACCAGACCCCGAAGGACTGGTTTTGCCTTCAGCCAAGCGGGAGCCAATTAGGGGACTGAACCCATTCGGGCGAACTGAACCCCTTCCCCGCCGACCAATGGCACCACGCCACGTGGCAGGCCCCGGTTGGGGGGCGGGCGGAGCAGCCAGGGAGCGGAGCGGAGCAGCCAGGCTAGGGGGCGAGAGGCCAAAAAACACACACTAAACACATATACACAAGTAAGTGCACCAAAATTGAGTCTGAAATTCTTTGTCATTGCAAAAGTTGGGTTTTAATAAAAAATCAAAGGAAAGGAAATTAACCATCCTACTTCCAATTGATTTTACATCAAAAATCCAACATTTCCAACTTGAGGTTTTCCACACAAAACTTCCACTCTTTTAACCGCCATAGCCAAAACTCTCATCAAACTTTGCAACAAACTAATTGCAAGAGTGAGGCACACAAAAGGGATTAAGGGGAGAAGGATTACGGGAAGACAACCACGTGAGGGAATTTGACATTAAAAAACTAATTTCCAATAGAATCTCACTATTGAATAAGGTGCTATATTCTTTAAGGTTGACCTTTGACAATTAAAAAACTAATTGTTTTGGAATATTACTATTGAATTGGCTTTGATTCTCGGGGTATGTCCTACATTTTTTGGTAGTTAGTCATTAATTAGATTCTTAGAAGGTTTGGATTTTATGGTTTTGTTTTATTAGGCCTAATAAGCCAAAAAGGAAACAAACAAATTGACAACTAATTTCTTTATAACCTAACGCAAATTCAAAATTAATTAGATTTGAAAAGATTTGATGATAGTTTTTCGATTAAAATATTCTAATAAGCCAAAAAGGAAACAAACAAATTGACAACCAATTTCGTTGGAATTAAAACAATTTTAAAAATCAATTGGATTTTAAAAGATTTGAAGGGAATTTCCACCCAAATCATTTTAATTCAATTGAGATTTTCATCACATTAATTTTAAGAATTAAAGAAAAAACTAAAAAAACAACGAATAGTGAATTATTAGATTTCCATTGATTTCTTTAGAACCTTAACAATTTAGGTAGACTAGTTAAATTGCCGTAATTCCTAATTACCGGGGATTTAGGAATTAAAAGAATTATGCAATTAAATTAATGCTACATAACTTTAGTTTCTTTTAAAAACAGGACCAGATTAATTGACCAACAACGTGCGAATTATTATGGATTAGATGGAGGGTCGGGATGAGTTCGATGGCGAGGTTGTAGGGGAATATTTGCATATGATGATGTTTGACGACAGGACCATGGAGATTTACGCAGAGGAGGTAAACCGCTCACATTTGATTTTCATTCTCGTTGTTTTACTGTTGAGTTTCTTTTTACCAAATGCTTGGAATTAGATTTAGGCACAATTAATAGACTAGAATAGAGTAGGATCGATTAGGTGAATTTTAAAATAGAGTAAGATAGAATCATAGCCACAAAATTAGATTAGAAACACTTAAAAGACGTGACTAAAAGAGTTCATTGCTTGGAAGGCTTTCTTTTTTACCCAATTAGAAAGAAAACTCAATTAGACACAGGACCCGTGTGAAAAACTCTTAACTCGAGGGTGGAGTTAGGAGCGCTCACATTTTTGGTGCGTTTGCCGGGAGTGACTAATTTCCGAATTAGCTCACTATCTAGATTAAAAATTTTACTAGAAAGAGGATTAGGATTGCTTGAAAAGAATTTATCTTCTTAAAAGCTCACTAGCCTCTCACTTTAAATTACAGGAGGGGTTCCAGGGCTTCATCCTGTCGCAGTCCGGAAATATCAGGTAAGCAAAAAAGGAAGATAGTATATAGAGTAAGCTCAATTTTTCAAAATTTTAGGGTTAGATATGGCGAAAAGAAGATAATTAGTGTCTTCTTCCCTTGGGGTCCGTTTGAACCGGATTGACCAAGGTGAATTTCCGGTCTATGGGCATAAGTTTCCGGATCCGGATTCCTCCATATCCGGAACGGAACTTCCCGGAAGACGGAACTTGGAGAGACGGATCCGATATTGTCAAAGACGGATCCGATGTTGTCAAGAACGGATCCGGTATACCTAAAGACGGATCCGAGGTAGTTCCGGATGGTCGGCACCTACGGGTCTATGCCGCCGACCTACGGAAACTAGCGTAACGGCCAGGGAACGTCGCGCCGTTCCGAGGGGAACTGGGAACGCAGGGTACCGACTGGTATATAAACCCTTCCTCTCCACTTCATTTTTCCTTTTCGATTTGGCAAATCGAGGTACGGCTTGTGTGCAGGTTTTTGAGCGCGTATAGAGAGAGAAAGAGTGGTGAGCAGTAGAGATCGGTTCCGGGTTTAGTTCAGGGTCGGTGCCGACCGCACCGACAAGTTCCGACTCGGGCGGAGAGATGGCGAGTTCCTCCAATCCGAAGCGAGCGGTAGTGACGGCCAAGGCAATTTCGCCAGTCATCCCTTCTGATCCGCAGCATCGGAAGGAGTTAGAAGATGATCTAGTCTTCCTAGGGTGTCATGGGTTGATCCGGCGCCCTTGGAGTGTGAAGAGTGACGAGATAGTACAGGAAATCTTCTCGGGAGTTCCGAATCAGTACGAACTCACAGTGAGGGGTAGACCGAGTGCCTGGACGCCGGATATCTGGGCGAATGTATACGGTTTTGATAAAACCGGATTAGGTCTAGCTCCCCGGATGGACAAGTTTGGTGTTAACAAGTTCCGGAATCCGCCCCACCCTAAGGACGGATACTCAGTTCCGGATTACACCAACGACCGGCATAGACGAATGTTGGAATTCTTGATTCCCATCCTCTATCCGAAAAAGCCTACCCATGTCACCGTAACGGTAGCGAACACCATCTTCGGGTGTTTTGAGAAGCGGATAGTCAACTGGGGTATAGTCCTCCAGTGGGTAGTTAACCGGCTAGCCGAGCATGTGGGACGGGAGAAGACCAGCACTATCGGCGGCTATCTCTTCCACCTGTACCACCACCATGATGTACTGAGTGGCCCGGAACTCCTCCGCTATGAGATGGGAGTTCAGATCCTCAAGTATGGCTTGACGGATGAGTTGGAGAAGGAGCCGGAGGACCTGGAAGACGAGCCGATGGACGAGGACCCGGAAGAGCAGAAGCCGGTCAGCCAGCCGGAACGAAAGCCAGAACGGAAGAAGTCCACAACGCCGGATAAGAGAGGACACCCAGACCCGGATCCACCCGGATCAACCCTGGGGAAGAAGAAGCGGAACCACTTCGACACCATCATCCGTCACGCCATGATGGCGCACGCAGACAACAACCAATATGAGGCGATACTCGAGCAGATTGTCACGAAACTGGGCGCGGTGAAGATCGAAGACATTCCGGAAATCCTCGACCGTCTTCCGACTCAAGAGGTGTTGCGGAAGAAAGACGAAGAGATCCGGAAATGGGAGGATGTGGCCCGGAATCAGACGGATCAAATCCGACAGTCGGAAGATCTGGCCCGGATAGCTGAAGAGGGACGACGGAAGGCGGAAGAGGAGCGGAATGGACTCCAGAGCACGGTGACGTACCTAGAGAGTGATCTCAATGTCGCCAACGGGAAGATCGTGGAGGCCACCTCCTTGGTCCGGAACCTGCAAGAGTTGGTGGCCCAGCCGGCGGATACAGTGATCAGAGCGAAACTGTTTTCCGCCCGGCTGATGACGGAAGGGCACGTCACCGGATCGAAAGTCATCACCATCTTGGTGGATTATCAGGCCAAGATGGAAGGGGTGCTGAAGGAGATGAGGGCCTTAATAGGGGCTCTCAATCCGGAGTTGGGGGAAGGACTGTCGAGCTTGCTCAACCAGCAGGTGTTTACGGACTTCAGCCCCGGTGCGCAAGGACGGATGTCGATGGATCGAAAACTACTCGGAAACTCGCCGGTCGTGAAGAACCTCGGCGAGCTCGGATCGGATCCGAATGCGGCCGGACCGTCCAACACACCTACGGATCCGCAAGAGAAGAGGGCATCACCATGGCTCGACCTGGAGATCCGGATGAAGGCCCTGGCGAATCCGGCCAGGGAGAATCCGGAGAAGTTCGCCCACATGAACGAGCCAGACAGGGTTCCGGGTAAGGATCCGCGCAGCAAGACAGTCATCTTGGATGACTCGGACAGGGAAGATAATCCGCCCCTCACCATCCGTGATGAAGTTAGGGGGCAGGGCGGATTTCAGGGAGTAGAGCATTCAGAAAGCTCCGAGGCGGATTCGGAGGAGACTTCGACGGAAGACAGCGGAACGCCACCGGTTCCGATTCAGAAGAGGCAGACCCGATCCGCCACCAAGAAGGCCCCCCCTCCCAAGGCAGCCACGCAAAGAAGTTTAGTTCCACCCGTGGGCGCGACATCGAAGCGGGCGCGTAAGTAGGATAAGGTTTGAGTAGTTAGGTAGGCTTTTGAGATTTTGGGACGGAAGTTTCTTGGACGGATTTCCCGGATGTGGGCCCCGATCCGGAACTTTAGGGACAACTGACCGAACCTTTCCGGATAATCCGGTTGGGCTCCGATTGGTTGTTTCGGATTTTCTTTTGCCTTGTTGGCATTCCGTTTCTGTTTTTAGGCTTTGACTTTCATTGTTATTTTGGCTTTTAAGGGGCAGGCAAGTTAGTTGGCCTGTCATTCCCTTCTAGTGCATATTCTACTGTATTTTCATTCCCTTCTTTAATTTGAGCCGGCGGATGGACATTCTAGCTCTGACTTGCGTTTGAGTCTCTTCTTGGTGTGTTCATTGAAGTGTTGAGAGGCAAGAGGGAAGGGTGAGGAGGAATCCGGATTCTGAGGCACTTGAAATCCGAACTGAGTGACCAACTTCCGAGGGTTAGGATCTTGAATCGTGAGTTTGAGCGTGGAACCTTTAATTCACCGGAGCGGTGATCCGGTGTGAGTCCAGGAGTGACGAGGAGGAGGTTCCGGAACCGCAGGGGCGGATTCGTGCGGAGTTAAGCAGCCGCCATAGGAAAGTTCTATCCATCGGAAGGTCTGCCAACCACTGAGTCGATCCGAAGAACTAGGAAAATACGTCCTTTCGGGTCTAGGGGTTTTCGAATTTGTTGTTGTAGTAAGGGCAAGTGAATTAGTCCTGAGTGACCTGCTAACCGGATTGGCCTAGAGCTATCCGGGAAGTTGTGAGGATCCGAATCCGGCCCTAATACAACATCGGATATATTTTGGTATTTTCATGTATTTTTGTTTAAGAGAAGAGAGCGTGAGGTGTACGAGTGGTAAGTCCCTACCCCTCTAAAGATCAAGAGAGGACTCCCTGAGGGTAAAACAGGGGTATCAAAAACCAATTATTGAGTGACGGAACCGGATTCCGGATTGGGACGGATCCGGGTGAAGGAGAAATCAGGATCCGAGAAAGGAATCCGGTAATAGTGGAGAGACGGATTCGGAAAGAAAAGACGGATCCTGAAAAACAGTTTGGAAGATAAGTTGGTATTCCGGATTAAGAGTAGTAACTTGGGGTGTTTTGATCCGAGAAACCTAGAAACCGGAAAACGCAACTATTAGTAACGTCTGGAATCTCCTGGGACGATATTCTGTGTCATATTATCACGTTTGGGTGTGATAAAGGTGCTTTCTGCTAGACTACGCGTACGACACATCCCACCAGAGCCCATACCGATCTTGAGTCCGTTCGATATTTGGTTGTTGACGAGGCGGGACCGACCTCGCAAGACCTATCCGAAGCCGCCCGAGACTCGTACCGATCCGGTACCGGACCAGTCTCTGTCCGTAGAGACATTGTTGCTGGGACCGACTTTGCTTGGGATTTCGTACGAGTTTTGGAGTCAGCTGACTCACAGGTACTTATACGACCCCAACGCCTATACACCATCCATTGTTCAGGCACAGGCCGCAGGACACTTTGGAGTGGACGAGGAGGAGATTCAGCGTTGCCTCCTACTCTATTGGAAGCTTGTATTAGCTTCGTGGAGATTTGAGAGGGCCTTCATCCACAAGTGTCAGGAGGCCGGCTATCCGGCCTACACCACTCTTGGTCCATTACTAGCAGCTCCTTACGTGGAGATCCGCTATCCAGGACCCTTCGAAGTTGAGGTGGAGGGGCAGTTTCAGTTTAATACTCCAATCTTTGACTCGACCAGGTTTCACGACAACCCTTACATTGATCGTCGTGAGTTCCGGGCATTTCACGGGGAGCATAGTGGGAGTGAGAGGTTGACCCTAGATTGTTGCAAGGGCATCTCTACTCGACTGGTTCCGACGGAGCTTGGGCCAGAGTCTCAGCTACTATACATTGCAGAGTATAGTACAGCTTGTGAGGCGTGTCAGGACGTAGAGGACTATCGAGTCTCTGTGTACACCGCGCCAGGGGGTGAGTATGTCCACCGACCGGCGTTCCATCCACTTTTCTACTCATATCCGAGCCGGAGCTTGAGGACCCGCACCGACCGCATCGAAAACGCCACCTTCTTCAACAGCCAAGAGACTTGGGAGGAGCATCGGGTGGACATCGAGTGCGTGGAGAGCGAGCAGGTGCCGTACTTCTTCGAGGTCCAACCTTCGACAACGGAGATAGTCATTACCTTGGTCTGTGCAGACAAGGTTATTCTAGCACCAATAGGGCTTAGCAGCTAGCTCTATCAGTTACTATACTATCGTATTTGGCGTGGATTGGCGAGGATTTGCGTGTATGTTCATATTATGCTATATGATTGGATTGGATTTGTGTGAACCAAGACTCACATATGTCTTAAATGCCACCAAAACCCACTACACCTAAATCTACTCGCGTATTACGATCACAAACAACATCAACAAACACTACATTACAAGACCAAGCTACAACATCAGCAGGAGAGGAAAGAAGACCATCTCCAACAACACCAACTATGGATACTAATCCAATGCAACCACCGAGGTCGCCTGCACCTGAAGGGGACAGGGCAGAGGACCCCGTAGTGCCAATTATCGACCCAATGATGCTTCCAAGAGGACTTCCCATTGTGGTCCCACGAGGATTAAGGGAAATACCCATTCCTCATCATTTACCTCAATTCTCGGGCTCACGAGATGATGACCCAGCCGCCCACGTGGAAAGATTTGAGGAGATCTTTATTTCCAGCTTGGTTTTTGACCATGGCTACTATTTGATCTGGTTTCCCAACACTTTGGTGGGAACCGCTTATTCGTGGTATCGATCACATGATGCTGGATTCTTTACCACATGGCTCCAATTGCAGGCAGCCTTTCTACGTTATTTCAGGCCTGAAACTGGCCAACAACAAGCCCTTATGGCATTAAACAGTTTGCGACGAGGAGCGACAGAGGACATTACGGCATATGTACGGCGATTCCAAATGGTGCGTACCCGTTTTGTGGGGAATCTCCTCAATGATGGAACCATCAGACATTACTTTATCCAAGGGATTGACTCTGCTTCAACTATTCGAGACATATTGTCTCGACGACCAATGACTTTGGAGAACGCAATTGAAGCAGCATTGGAGGTGGAAAAGATTGATAAAGAAAACGAACAAATGGTACGAAAAGCAGAAGAACCTATACCTGCATTCATACCGGTCCATCATCAACAAGTTGCTAATCTAATGACATATCAAAACGGTTCAATGGGAGTAGTTCACAACCCTGCTCCGTTAGCCGTCAGAGACCCCATAGGGCCTCCCTTACTTTTACCAGCACCAACTGATGGGCTGGAACTATTACATAACGAAATGCGACAAGTCACCAACGAGATGACTAAATTAGTGCGGGAATTGACAGAACAAATGTCATGCTTAGTTCGAGGACAAGGAAAGCAAGCGCCACCACTACACCATGAGTCAGGGTCGTATACAACGGGGGTATGGTGTAATCATTGTGGCCAACCAAATCACACACCACCATTCTGTCCTCTACTCAAAGAATCTCAACCGCAACAGCAAAGGCAACAACGACCAAAGGGCCCGCAACAATCGGAGCCTTATCGACATCCCAACGCACTTGGAAGACAAAATCAAGGATATCCTGTATGCAATACTTGCAAAAAGAATCATGAACCAGGACATTGTTGGGTAGAAAACAACGTCATATGCGAGAGGTGCGGAGACCATCATCCTACAACTCGTTGCATGGCACGGGACAAGATAATTCCGTTAGAATTTCCACAAGCTGACTACAACAGACAGGCTCAAAATAATCAGCAAGGGGCTAGATACACGGAACCAAAACCGGAGGCAGGACCCCCACATTTATTTTTCGACCGCACTACTCAACGACAGACTCATGCGGCCTCAAATGCATTACAAACCACTCAGGGGATTATTCCGCTCCACAACACGCAAAGTGTGCAAGACGTGAGGTTCCTAGACTTTCAAAATTCACAACCGTCTAAAAACAATCAAACCTCACTTCTCGTGGAGCTGATAGAACACGGGACCCCGACCACACTTCCAACCTTAGTGGTTACCAGGGTGTGGCAACCTAGAATTCACTTAAGCAGGTTCTTAAGCAAAATACGGGAAGAGGGATCTATTCAATCCCCATTTTTTTTTGTTGTTTTCTTAGTTTTTACACATAATTGGGACCAAGACCGGAAACCGGAAAACCCTAGACCGTAAACCAGAAACTACGTTAAGGGACAGCGTATGAAATCCCGGATTCCGCCCACCTAGCGACCGAGACCGGATAGGTAATGAGTGGCTACCGAGTCTAGAGATCGTCGGGATCTCTCCCACGTGACCAGACTGGTTTAAACCTAACGGTCAGTAATTAATGCCGGGGGAAAAAGTATAAGACCAGGGAAGCAGGGCTAGGTCCTGCCACTTTCTTGCACGCAGTTCGAGAAAGGGTTTCCGGCCAGAGATAGAGTATTCGGTCTACAGACAGAGAGAAGGGATAGATAAACTGTCAATCCGGTCTGGTACATAGTTGAGCGAATAGCACTACGCTAGCTGACAGGTTCTTGAGCGCGGGAGGTTTAGTTAAGTTGGACCGCGCCTAGATTGTGTAGGCGTCAAGTGAGAGATGGCAGAAGAGGTGCAGGAAGGAAGGATTCTAGCCTTCCGGAATGTGAATCCGGTCGTGCCAACTAACGCACAAGACAAGAGGGAGCTGGAGGAAGACCTCAGGCAGATGGGCTGCGAGGGGTTCATGGCTCACCCCTGGAACCTGAAGGATGAGGCGATGGTGGAGGAGCTACTGGCCGGCCAGACCAACGAGTGGAAAGGGACGGTCCGGGCGCTGCCAAAGGAGTGGAGTGCAGCGATGTGGCGCAAGGTGTACGCCTTCGAGCAAGGAGGAGATGCGACGGGCACCCGGACGGACAAATTCCACCAAGGGAAGTTCCGCAGGCCCACCAACCCGAAGGACGGCTTTACAGTAGCAGAGTGTGTGTCTGCTAGACACAAGAGGCTACTGCGGTTCATGATGGCGATCTTGAACCCGGATAGACCTAGTAGGATTACGGTCACCGTGGCCAACACCGTCTTTGGTGCACTGTCGGGGGACAGGAAGATAGATTGGGGGTTAGTTATGAGGGACCGGATGGACCGAATGGTGAAAGGAATTGGGAAATCTAAACCCTCTCCCATTTCACCATTCCTGTTTCATCTGTATCATTCGTTAGACCTCTTGAGAGAGAAGGAGATGGAAGCTTACGAGGTAGGGGCTGCATTGATAGAGTATGAGATTGCAGACCCGGAAGCTGAAAATGACCAGGATGAGGAGGACTCCGAGGATGAGAGTCAGGAGGGGCATCAAGGAGGCACACAGGAAGTAGAGGAGGTTCCAGAGGTAGGAAGAGAGGATCCACCTCTAGAAACCCCTGTAGTAGCCGGGGAAGCCCAGAGGTTAGATCCGGTCTAGGAACAGGATCCCTTGCTAAGGATCCTGCGAGACCTGGAAGATTTCAAAAAGCACCACCTAGAGGAGAGAGGGTTATTGCGGGCCATAAGCCAAGCCTTAGGCTCTATTCCCCCCTCCAAGATCATGGAGGTGTTGGGAGAATTGATTCAGGAGGCTCATGATAGTCGGGACAGAGAGGAGGTACTCCGGCTAACAAATCAGGTCTCAGCCCTGAGGAGGGAGCTCCATCACACTCAGGAGGAGCTGGATGAAGAGAGACGCCTCACCACGCAAGCCCGGAACACACTCGGAGAAATCCGAGAGTTCATCACGCATCCGGGTGAAGTCGTCAACAAAGCCATGCTTTTCGACAGGAAGGTCTTGGAAGCAGGCAAGATGGTGGGTCCTCAGATGCTTACAGCTCTGGTGGCCTACAACAAGAAAATGGAGGCAGCGCTGGAGAAGTGGCGGTCAGTAGTCACGGAGGTCCAAGCTAGTTCTGCTCCAGTCTCAGGACCGGAAGAGCCAAAGATGGAGAAGGAGCAACCGAAGGATCAGCCACCACTATGGCAAGACATATTTTTGATCTTTCCATTTAAAGTCAGTATGGAGCGGAAAGTCGAAAATTTAGCAACTGGATTTGTTCAGGGAACGGGTAAGATCCAGAAGTAGTACCAGATAATGTTGTAGAGACCGGTGGCAGAATAATTCCGGTTTATTACGACGGAATACCGGAACGGAAAAATTCCGGACCCTACAAAACGGATTCTATCCGGATTCAGTCCCAGAACGGAACGGATGATTTCCGGACTTGGACCGATCGGATGAGAACGGGATACCGGATCTATTTCTGGAAAGTATATAAGGCCTGACATTTTCAGTTGGCCCATTTGCTCTCAGGCGCTTCGTTGTGTGTTTTTCAACCCTCAGCGTTTTCCGCCTTTTCTGTGAGTTGGTTTTCCGCGCGTGTTTGGTGGCGCAATTTTCTGTGACGCGGCTGTCAGTATTAGCAGCGGGTGTTTTGTCAGAGCGGGCAGTTGTCAGCGGCGCAGGTTTCAGACTGTGCGCTGAGACGCTGGTGTGTGGAGAGGAGTGTGTGTGTGTATGTGCAGGTGGTTATTACGGGCAGATTACTTTTGTATTTGTGAGTGTGTGTGAGGAACGGGACGTGCGGCTAGGAGAGGAGTGAGGTAGTTTTCCGGATAGTTGCCATGCCGCAGCTACGCCGGAAGAGAACCGAGTCCACTACACCCCCACCCTCAGGGATAAAGCTGAAGAAAGTAGTTCCGCTCATCCCTTCCACAGAGCCGGAGAAAAGCAACTTGATGGCGGACTTAACCGCAATGGGGTGTCTAGGGTTAGCAGAGATACCCTGGGGTTTCAAGGAGGAGCGGATGGTGAAGGAGCTGAAGGGCAAGGTGTCGAATCAGTTCGACAACACGGCGCGGGGAATGCCGCACAAATGGACGGAGGCGCACTGGAGGGCCGTATACGGGTTCAAACACCAGGGGCACGGACCGGCCGGGAGGAAGGTAGACTTCCTCCAAAACAAGTTCAGTGGCACCCCTCACCCGAAGGACGGATACCGGATCATGGACTGCAACGAAGACAGGCATAGGCGCCTGTTGAAGTTTCTGCTTCCGGTCCTTCATCCGGAGAAACCAACCCGGATCACGATCGGCCTGGCCAACACCATTTTCGGTGCGCTGATCGGAGACCGGAAAGTGGACTGGGGCCGGATCATACAGGACCTGATCACCCGGTTACTGAAGAACCTCGGAGGGAGTAGGGCAACTCCGATCTCCCCCTACCTCTTCCACCTCTACCACCATCTACAGCTCCTTTCGGATACGGAAGAGAGGACGTGGCACACCCAGAAGATAGTCTTGACGTACGGGGAGACGTCAACGGATGATGAGGAGAGCTCCGGGTCCGAGACAGAGCGGGAGGACTCGGATAAGGAAGAGGAACCGGAAGTTCCGCTCGTGAAGCGGCAGAAGACCACACCGCCGAACACGAGGGGATCTCCTCCGGTCCGACACAATCCGGGAACGGAAGGCAGAGCAGGACCATCCGAACCGGGTCAGGCCGAACCAGCAGCAGAGGAAACGGATCCCAGTGATCCGTTCGTGCAACTGACGGAAATCCTGTGCAACATCCGAGCGGATTGGGAGGTCAAGCGGATCGTCTTGGAGAACATCGCGGAGATGGTCAATGGCAAACCGGATCATACTCTCCCGACCGTGGTAGGGAATTGCATCGCCTCGCCTGCGGATCTCGCTAAGATGGAGGAGGAAAACCGGAAACTTCAGGAGGAAGTTGACGGTTTGAAGGCGGAGCTCCTTGTTCTCAGGGACAACGAGGCCGCTACCAAGGAGATGGCGGCGGAGACCGTCAAATTGGCGGAGCACGTGAAGGCAACATTCGGGGAACCCGGATCGGCTGTCATCCGGGCTCAACTGTTTGACGAAGAGGTGCACAAGGAGAAGAAACTATCCGGAAGCCGGATAGTCCGGATTCTGTCCGACTTCTCCGAAAAGGTGGAGACGACTTTGGTGAAGGTTCGGGAGGCGGCCGAACGGATGGAAGACTGTAGCCGGAGACTGACGGAAATTCCGGTCAGACTCTCTGATCTGTCTCTACCGGATATTTCCGAAGGGTTGCCTCAGAGACCAGGGAAGGACAGGACGCCGCAATCCAAGAAGTCAGGGCGAGCGTCAACGGGCAACCGGGAGGCGGCAATTCAGTTGTCGGAGTCTCCTGCGAGTCCGGTTACTGGAGCTCCGGTTGCAACAGACGGAGAACGGAATCGGAACCTCACCGAGGTCTTCGAGCAGATCAGTAGGGCGGAAAGCCCGACTATAGGATCTAGGGTAGCAGAGCCGGATACGTAGGTATTAGGACTTTCCTGTTTTTGTAGTTTTTAACTTAGGAACGGATCAGGAGGAAATCCGGTCCGGTTTAGGAACTTGGAGCGGGTTGGAATCCGTTCCGGTTCAGAAGTAGGTAGGAACGGATCCGCCGAGCGATAATCGCGGCGGACTTGTATGGCACTTTTTGCTTTTTGCCCATTATTTAAGTCAGTCCCCTCGCGGTGGACTGAGAGTCTTTTCCTTTGCATTATCTTTGTGTATTTTATTCTCTCTTGCTTTGCGTGTGTATCTCCCGAGTTTGGCAGGGCGGCGCGACGCGGAGTTAGGAAGGCGCAAGTGGTTTTGCAGGCGACATTCTCCCTTTGGTGCTTATTTTCCGTGTCTGAGTATATGAGAACGGGTAGAGAAGAGTTGGGAGTGTAACTCTAGCGCCTCAGCGCTTCTAGGACTTAAGATTCCGGGTGAGAAAGCCGTTGTTAGGCTAGACGAGAGGGAAGGATTCCTTAATCGTGCTAGAGCTCCTGGGTGGGAAACCCAGTTGAGTGTCCGATCTCCTGTGAGGTCTCACCGTCTTTGTGGCAAACGGAAGAGTTCTGGTTGACGTTGGAACGGACAAATACACTTGTAGCCACCTGGCTCCCCAGGAACGGAAAGTCGTGTCAAAGTCGTTGTAGTATGAGAAGATCGTATGGGGGATCTCTATGTGACCTACAGTCCGGATCTTTGTCTGGATTGTTGTGAGGGATCAAACCGGATCTGAAGTATTTTTAGAATTAACAAGTAGACAGTGGGTCTTCAGCCACTATAAGTCACGGAAGGAGCGGTGGGCCTACCGCTCACAAAATCAAGCGGCGACCCCTCTGATGGTAAAACAGAGGCAAAACCAAACCGGATTGAGGAACGGGTGTGGACGGATCATCCGGAACGGATTGGTCCGGAGAGGAAACCAGGAGCGGAACTCGTTAGGGAGCGGATCCGTTGCAGTCTGACGGAACGGATAAAATCCGAGAAACCGGAAAAGTGAAGGAATGGATCCGTTCCGGACCAGATTGCTAGAATATCAGTTTTGAACGGGATAACGGGTTGTCGTCTCGGGTTATTTGTGTATTTCCGGTTCTAGATCTAGAACCGGATTATAGAGTTTTGGGAGCTGTCCTATCTTAATCGCTTAACTAAGCCAGATACTTCACAGAATCTCGCGGGTTCGATCTTTAGAGTCACTTAGTTATACTCTACAGTGATTTTTGTGAGTATAACAGGGAATTTACTTACCCTGTGTTGCGACAACCACCAGCAGCTGTCGAGGTAGAAGCCGGCATATCTGAACCGGCGAAGGAAGAGGGAACCAGGACCGACGCAGTGGAGGAGGTATCTGTCCCACCGGCCTGGATTGAAGAGCCCAGGGTTTCTCAACCCGAGAAGACCAAGGAGCCGGAACCCGAGCCGATTGTGTTGAGGGAGATAATCCGGGGAACTACACCACCAAGGGAGAAGACCAAGTTCATCACCTTGTTGGATGATTCTCCAAGCAAGTCATCACCCACGGTCATCACACAACTAAAGACCGGAGGGGAAGCGAAGGCAACGGTGCAGGTCCGCTCTATACTGAAGACCGGATCTGGATCCGGGTCACCAAGCCAGGGACCAGCCCGGACTGCCGAGAGAGTGGGGGAGCAGACCCCGCAAAGCAAGATAGTGCACCACCCGCCCATCACCGGATTCAAGAAGAAGACCGCGGAGACATCCAAGGTGAAGCGGAAGGCCCGGGATGAAGAGGAAGAGGAGTCAGATGAGGAAGATGAGGACTCGGAGGAAGAGACCGACTCCGGTGATGAGTCGGAACAGTACTCAGATGCGGACCAGGCATTGGCAGAGACCACGAAGACCAGGGCCAGGGCGCGGGGTAAGACCAAACCGAAACCCAAGCCCATCAAGATGTACCGGTCTCCGAAGAAGCAGCCAGCCCGGAAAGGTGCGTCGCCTCTCAAGAAGGCGAGGAAATAGGGGGCATTAATTGCAGGTAGATAGGAAGGCGGCTAAACCAAGTTATATTTAGGTTAGGAACTTTTGAACTTAGACCGGATCCAGATATGTAGGATCTGTGATCCTATTTTGTTGGTATTTTTGTAGTTTTGTGGAAGTCAACCTACCCAAGTTGTAGAGGAATGTGAGGTGGCATTCTTGGCGGCTGGTGTTGATTCCATTTGCACTTTTAGGTTTTTCTTGCAGTTTAGTATTTAAACCCGGTTCGTAATTGAATCCGGGCGCGCATTATGTTATCTTACTTTCACAAGTTTTTGTGTTGCAAATACAAGTCAGAACCTTTCTGATTCACTCTGAAGTGGACTGTGTGCATGGGACCTTGTCAAAGTCTTATGGTGATGGTTAGGATTGCAACCTTGTGTGGATAAGTGTGTGCCCGGATGGTCAGTTTATCCGGTCTCTGGACTTAAAGTGAATTCGGTTTTGATAGGGAATTTGTGCAGGATCCCACAGTGCTTTCTGAAACAGGTCTAGGGAGTATTTGATAGAGATAGACACTTGTAGAGTCTGGGTTTGAGATCGGGAGCGTCCGGCCAAATGCCAACTGAATGGTGATCCGGTCTCTGTAGAAGAAAGAAGGACTAAGTGAGGAAATTCAGCTCTCTTGCATAAGCTACCGCCCTTATTCTACCAGGGATTAGACTAACTGGTTCTTCCGTCGTTGTAGTCTTTGTTAGGATTAGGCAGGAGTGCTTGCGTGACCTGCTGGGTCGGATTAGTCCCGGTCTAGTTGTGAGGTATTCCGGTCTGTTTGTAGTAGTAGTTTCTTTTTACTCATAAGTGGAACTTCTGACACTTTAAAACTTGAAGGATAGGAGTAAACTTCCTTCCTAAACGCCCAAACAAGCAGACCCCTCTTGTTATCGAGGTTAAACTTACACTTGGTTACTATACTAGGGATTGGACCAGCTACTAGTATCCGGTCTTTAGTCCCATATCTAGTAAGCGTAAGCATCAAGGTGGTGAACATACAGGTATAGATAGATAGACTTAGTTTGGAAGGATAAAGGATTGATCTGGTAATCAGGTCCAAGGAAATCTTAGGAACGTTGGAGACCTAGACCGGATCAGTCTTTTGCTTGGGTTTTGTTGTGATAACCACTAACGTATTCCGGTCTTTCGTCAACTTTCGACCAAATCTCTTGGGAACGATACACGAGTCACTTTAAGGCTAATTTAGTGCATTCTAAAGCCTTAGAGAAGGAATTGTGCTTTCCTGTGCTACGACACAGGGGCAGGGCCCAGACTACCGTACCCCCTCTATCGGCTGTTACTGAAAGCTCGGAAAAGGAAGACGATGGAAGCAGCTCAGATTCATCGGAAGAATCACCACGGATCTCCGATTTACAACAAACCGTACAACAAACCGCCAAGGAGGTACAATTTGATCTAAACCCACCAATACAAATGGGCTTAGATGAGGATGAATATCAATTCATCGATAACGATGGTATTTACCCTCCACCCGCGCCCAAGACTCGGGTAAAAGCCCCCAAATCCACCAACCCTTCTTACTCATACGATTTATGGAAAGATTTAGCTCGGGCGAAAGCAGACATATCATTTGGGCAGTTAATACAACTAGCCCCACAGTTGCGCAGGCAGATGAAGGAAGGAGCCACGATGCCGCGAAATCAGAGACGAGTGGACCAAGTCAACAAGGTGGAACTGATTCCCGATCTAAGAAACTCAAAGGAAACTTTTGATGCAGTGGAAATCGACGTAGAAATTGTCGATAAAGTTATCCCGAGGGTTCTAGTAGACGATGGGAGCAGTGTGAACATCATGCCTGCCTTTACCATGGATAAGTTGGGGCTAAAAGTCACTCACCCATCTTATGTTACTTTAAAATGCACTGACCAAAGTTCTGTTAGGTCATTAGGCCGAATCAAGGATCTTCGCATACAAACTGGGGGCATTGACTATATAGTCACTTTTGAAGTTATTAAACTTAAAGAGGAGGCTAATGAAGGGTACCCGGTTCTATTAGGAAGGGGATTCCTTCGGCAATGTGGAGGAATTGTGAACTGGGCCGAGAAAAGACCCACCTTCACTTACGGCCCAGAAAATCCCGAACTATGGTCGCCATAGTTTCTCGTGGCCCGCTTCTAGGATTTGAGGGCAAACATGAATTGCCGACCATCCAATCTCGAAGGGCAGAGGCTACGGTGGATTTAGACCCCATTAAATGCATTGGTCCAGGATTATATGATTACGTAGATGACGGAACTTTTGCAAAATGGATCCAAGAGCATTCCTATTCGGGCGATGAAGTATTTGTTATAACGCAAGGGGAAGTAAATGACCCCGAAGCTCAACCGACAGAAGAAGACCAATTTTACACTCCGGATTGGGAATTTCCAACTAGACAAGGAAACCCGGCAACTCAGGGGTCAACACTAAGAGACCACACAAATCAGCCACTACAACTACGAATAGAATCCGTTTTCGGACCAATAATACCGCCGCCTGGAAGAAGATATGACCAAATGCCGAGAACAAGAGCTCGAGTACACCGGCGGAGGACAGTAGACCTACGGAGGTTGATCAACCCTCCTACTCTATCCCACCGCTTTGGACCACACGATGGAGCTACCTACCACGAAACTTGTGACTCTTGTCACGATCTATCCCGAATGTTCCAATGCCCTAATGAGAGATATCATACACAAACTCGTCTCCAGTGTCCAAGCCCGGCTCCAAATCCGATAGAGCTACAGCAACATCTTAATTTGATTTTTAACATGACGGCGAATCCCAGGAAGGAGGTATTAAACACGATTGACGATGTAAAGAGGCGGCAACGGTATCACCCTTATCACAGTCACAAGCGACCCAAGCGACCAAGACATACCTATAAAAGACCAGCTGTGGGTAGTTCTTCGCAAAGCAGCCAAGGTGCTGACTCGGAAGAATTACCACCTCCGGATGCACACATACACAGACAAGAAACTTCGCAAGCAGTGCCATATACGCATGGAGAAATGGTATTTGTAAACTCCCCTTATAGTATTACAAATGCCCCAAAAATCTACTAACAACGATTTGCGAAAGCATCACCGAAGAAAACCGACATTTTCAAAGAATGGGTATAAACCTCTAACAAAATTCTGTGTGGTTGCTTCCGGGTATTTTCTAACCACCTCTCAAACCCATGAAGTTTGAGAAATCCATTTATTTGTTTTGTTTTTCTTTGCTTTGCTATTTGATTTTATTGCTTTTAAGTTATTTCAATTTTATTTGCTGTTTGATTTTAATTATTTGCTAAAACCAAAAACAACAAAAAACCCAAAAATACAAAAATAGAGTGTTGCTTTGGAAGGTTGAAGGTTCTAAGTACTTACTTAGCCATGGTTTTGATTTTCAAAAGTTGGTTGTGATTCCCAAATAGAGTTTTAAAACCAGACTCTATCAACCTTAGGGCAAAAGATTTGAAAAGACTTAGCTTCTTCAAGAAGTTACTTAAGTTGCCTACTTTTGGAAATCATGTAAAAATAAGGGCTTCTTAGTTGCCTACCATGCCTAAACTAAGAAAATTCTATCGGTACCTCCATATGGACGACCGAGGGACTTTGATTCTTACAACCTTCACTGCAAAAATTTCCTTTTGAATTGATTTCCTTTTATTATTAAAAAATCCTAAAAATTAAAAATCTAAAAATCCAAAAATTACTCTTGCTTGGAGAAATCCAAATTGTGGAGGATAAAACCTTCAAAACCGTTGGAACACCTATTCAAAAGGGTGTATCCAATCTACTAATGATTACCTCGAATTAAAATTCTTGGTACGTGTTTTATGATCAACAGGTACGTTTTGTCAACCCTTTACTTGCACCAAATTCAAATTACCCCTGGGGAATTGAAATTTTGGGCATATTAACTCAGAAACGAATTATTGATATGGTTGGATCAAAATATTGGCCAACCCACAAACTTTGATCTTGGTACACCAAATGATAACGAATATTATTTCCGAAATCGATGGTGCATCAATAACTTATTCAAAACTTATTATCTTTGGTTGTAACTTCACATGGAAGTTTGTGCTATTATAAGTATGGGATATCTTCATGGCGAAGCCTCCCTGGCCTCTGGATTGCTTCACTAGACATAATTCTCACCTAAGAGTAGACTAGGTCCTCCGGAGCCCTTGTTGGGTATAAGACTCGAGATTCGTATCGTATACTTGGAATATTCATAAATCTAAATGTGGGGAAGCGTAAAAGAAAAGGCATTGGGCCACCAATGCTAATCCAAGCCTGTTGCTAAGTATGTTGAGGAAACGATATATTTAGTGACTGACAGTGGAATGAAGGCCGGGAGTGCGCGAGCCTCGACTTTCATCCACTGTCAAGTTGATAAATATCGGTGCAGCGATGCTTATTCAACCAATGGTTGCGATTTTTAGAAATAACAGACTAGCCAAGCTTCATGAGGAAGCAACCTTATAAAAATAAGGCCGGAAGTGCGCGAGCTCCTAGCTTCTTGAAGAAGTTTCTTTATGGACTTGTCTGTATCTAGAATTAGCGTAAAAGAAAAGACACTGGTCATCCAGTGTTAACCAACTCTAACCCTTTCCACTTGTGTTTGTGCCCAACTCTAGTATAAAAGACAGAGCTTGACTCTTGTACTTTCAACTAGTAGTCGTAGCCGGGATGTTCCATCCTTGGTTTTGTTAGCTTAGAAGGCGACGTGAACCGGATAGCCAAGTTCAGAGCCTAGAGCCGAAGATCAGTGCACCGATGAATCCAAGTCGACCAATTAGATTAGGATTTGATCGACCTACCCTGAACCTGTGCGCTAAGATGTAGGGACGAAGGATGGCGACGCTATTACATTAGGACTATCAAAATTCGACCTAACCTGAACCTGCGCGACAGACAGATGCAGGGATGAAGGATGGCGAGCTCCATGATTAGTCTTTGGAAGAGAAATTCGACCTACCCTGAACCTGTGCGCGAAGATGTAGGAACGTAGGATGGCGAGCTCCACTCATTCCACCAAATGCTTTAGGAGTAGATTAGATTAGTTTGATGGGCAAAGAAATGGCCACTTATTTGCTTAGTTCAATGACAGAGAACCCGGAGGAGCCGAGAGTGGAGACCATGGCAGAGCGAGAGTCCGAGCCCCTGGAGAACCCAGCAGAGCCAATACAGCCCCCGGAAGAATCCATATCAACGCCCACGGATGAATCCAGATCGGAAGAACCACCCCCAACACCGTTTTCATCACCAGTAGCAGTAGGAACCGACACTATCAACTCACCACCGTTACCAGTCACGGAGGAGCTTATGCAAGAGCCCACGGACAACCCAACTTTACAAGAAATGTCACAAACACCAGACGATTCAATGCAGCTATCTCAGTTCCCAAACACTCGAAGACGACCGCGGGATGAGGAAGAACAACTCGGCCGTGAGCGACCGTTGGAGAGAATCCCTTCAGTACAGGAGAATTTAGGCCCCTGGCCGCCAAGAGCCAGATCACTATTGATCTATTTGGAGAATTACGAGATCTTGCAGCCGGGCAACGACGTCATGTTGGAAGACCAGTTTGCGAATCTCGCCGAAGTTATCAACATCAACCGGAGGACGGTGGAAGGTGGACACGAATTCACAATTCGTGGCCCTCTTCGCATTCTTCCTCGTCACCGTTGGCCTGCCTACGTTTTAGAAGTGATGGGGTAGCTCACTTCTTTTCTTGGGATAGGTTAGCGGGTTGTTTTGTGCAGGTAAAGGATCACCACGCAGCGGCAGAAGGGTATTTATACCGCCCCGGCGAGACAACGGACGTCTCCGAGCCGTCGGAGGCCGATGGCCTGTGTGGCGTCGGCCGTAATAATTTCAAACCGGCGATGAGGGTTCGATCTTTGGGCCGTCGCCGGGGCGCCACCCGCCCCTGAGCTAGTGACAAGATGCAGGAAGTCATGCAAGAGACTGCCGACGGCCGGAGACACTTTTCAAAGAGTGCTCTAGAAGCATTGAAGGCGTGACACCTGCTCCAACTTTTTCTTTTCTCCCCACTCAGTTTAGGAAGAGTAATGAGTTTTCTAATTGTCCAAATTGGCTTCATCCAAGGCAGACAATGGAATCTTTTTCTTCCAAAACAATTCCAAGTCAACTCCGTTTGAGTTGGAATATAACAAGAAAATTATTGAAGATAAATTGATGAACAACACTATATTCATTAAAATGAGAGTATTCCATTGAATTGAAAGGATTTGAAGGCACTTTTCATAAACAAATATTCCGAGAAAATTGAAAAGTGGAACTGAACTTTATTCATCAATGTAGCATATTAACAAGGATAATGCATTGAACAAAGTCATTACCATGATAACAAACTCTTATATGTATAGAGAGCCGTATATTTTCAAATTTTCTTCCACATATGACATTTCAATATTTAGAAATCGTCATGAGTGTGTATGTATTTGTAGTGAGTGTCATTCACTCACGCAATGTATAATGTGTGACGCTTGAACAATGCACCTATATACTTGAGTAGTACTCAGCTGTACACTACGGAAAACAGCTACATGTCTGATTGTTGTTTAATCGTCCCCATCGCCTTCAAAATCTCTGGTCCACGACTATAACCATTACACAATTTTTTATATTGTTGAAGCTCTTGTAGCTTCTGTAACTGTATGAACTTCCGATCCCATTCATTTTGTATCGGATGAGTGTCCCGGCTTAGGGGAACTCCATTGTGTGACTTCGTCCTTCTTATATTTAGGGCGCTGGCTCGCAGATGAAGATGTACGCCACCATGAGAACGCACACAAATCTTCTTCTCCCTTGATTCACTAGGCAGTGGACAATTTGGTTTCACCCTTGGTTCTTCGAGCTGGAATTGCTCATACAGCTTCCTCTGCGTCAATTTCTCGGAAGTGGAAGGTGAAGGTGACATCTGTGACGTGAGAGGATCTTTGGACCGAAGAGGCGAAGGAGAGCACGACTTCATTAGCGAACGCGTCCGACTTGGCGGGCTATCCACTACACCATCATCAACGGGCCTCACCGAGAAGTCCATTGTGGAGTTGGCCGTGGCTGCGGAGCACAAGAAGTTCCCGGTACTCAAGATTGCATTCTGCCCGTACTCAAGGAAGGAATCCATAGAAGCCGAGCACGGCAGGGTGACTTCCTGGACCGCAATAGCTTTCTGAGGAACGGTCTGAAAATAAAAAGATTACAAATCAATCATCAAGAACGATTTTATTTTAGAAACTACTCCAATCCATAAGAAAAAACAGATAGAAGAAACAAACAGAGAATGCAATCAGCGAAAGGTCAAGCCCAGCTGAAGAGAGGTAACAATATACTGAAGTGAAAACGAAATCACGAATATTTATTTAAAAGTAAGTCCGTACATACTCAACTGGAGCAAAACCAAAAGCCTATGTACAGTTTAGGTCTCCTCGAGCTAAAATGACCACACCTCCAACAACTACTAGCGAAGCATCTAGAGGACGCGATAAAATGAGGACCCTATCTCAAGCTACTCGATTGCCTGACGATTTCCATGAGCCTATTGTATTCCTTCCGGTTCCGCTCATCGCACAACATTCTGCGTCCCATTTTTCCGGAACTATTATCCCGAAAGGACTTCAAACCATCATCGCGAGCGAGATGGAGACGCTGCAACCAAGGTAGAAGGTTGTCAAGGAGAAACGTGTCCTTCGGACCGTTGCCCTTGTAGGACCAGGTGTCCGGGAGAACAACATTCTCTGGCTTGTTGAGAATGTGTTTGACTGGACTATCATCAACCATGACTGTATTAGTCGGCTTGAATTTCCCTCGGGTGCTAGTGAAAAGCTGACTGAGGTCTTTTAGAAACAACTCCTTGTTTGTGCCTGGCTCCTTGAATACCGTGACGTACCCCGAGCTTTCCTTGCACTTCAGCGTGGTGCAAGAGTTCTGCCCGAAAACGAAATCTGGATATCTTAGGCCGTTGAAGAGATACAAGCAAATCTCTTCAGCAGTGGGCTTTCTCATAGAGCTCCACACTGAGACGTAGGCAAATAGAGATAATTGTCGCAAAAACTCCGCGCAGTTTGGACGGACATAAACTAGTTTAGGTCCCACAAGCGCGGGGGTGGTTGCCGAATGTGGCTGCCTAGAGTCTCGAAGACACTTTGGTAAACCCTTGGACTTTGCATCCTCACAAACACATAGGATCCCATTCAGGTCCAGGACGACATGAAGCCACCTATCCACCAACTTGGAACTCAATGGGACCGGAACACCCTCCGACGATTCACCACAAGAACATGTAGGGTCTGTTGCTTGCTATCAAACGAAGAGAAGACGATGCTAGTCACTAAACAACCTCCCGTTATTGATTTCCCTACTATACGAATACGGGAAACAAAAAAAGGCAATGAAGAAAAAAAGAAAAAAAGGAATCCGCGAAGTGAACAAGCAGTCATTCATTCATATTACTAACCTCAAGAGGAGGTCCCGTGATTACATGTCCATCTCCCAAGGCGACTGGGTTCACAACCTCCAATGGCATTAATGTAGCATCAAGCATTGCAAGGCCAGCACGAGCAATCTCATCAGGAAGAGCCAGGTTATCGTCGCTCGCGGATGGCTCGGATTCCACGGGAACAGAAGTAATGATTTTTGGAGAAGGAGCATTTGCAATTTCATAGTCAATGCCACAAGGATCACTCATGACATTCACAGCGCCTGCCATTGGAAAGAAGTCAAAAATATAATGTGAGAATGCCGTATAAAAATTCCTTATAAGATGAGTGATTTTTTACAAAATTGATTTTCAAAAATCAAAATGAAGATCCCTATGGTTTTTCCACATTGGAGATCTGTATAACCAAGAAAATAAAACATCTATAATTCTGTAAGACTATGTAAAAACTATGATACACATTAGGTCGACCCAACCTAAACCGCGAAGCAGCACATCAAAATTTTAACTGGAGGCACCTGCAGAGGCATCCGAGGTATCTAGTGTAGCCAATGTGTCCTCAACCACAGCAAGGACGCTCTCCACGGCACGTGCAACGACTTCGTCGTCCTCAACATCCATTAGAATAATTTCTGTTGGGTCGATGTCAGAATCGGGAAGTGGTACGGAGTAGTCATTGGCGAATCTCCGAGAAGAAGAGGAGGCTGCTCACCCTAGACATCAGGACTCCTTCTTTCTACAGAGGGACCAACGGATGCGGGCTGAACAGGCTGCGCAATGGGAGGATTGGAAGCCGATGCCGTTGGTACAGAAGGTGCTGGCATCAGAGCCTGGGGAGCAGCAGACGAGCTCCCTGGTTGTGGAAGACCTGTCCCATAATTCAGAAACGAACCAAAGGATCCGTATCCTGTATTTGGGATCATCAATGGTGAGTCACCCGATCTTGGAAGGGAAGCGCTGATGGGAGCGACTCCCTTCAAGTGGTTCACGATGGCTGCCAAGGTCGCCTTATTGTCGGCATTCTGGGAGAAGATGAGTGCCTTTATCTCATCAAGCCGCTCACCTTGTTCTACATGTAGCGCAAGATTTTGGGCGCGCTCCTTCTTCCGGGACTCCCTAATCTTTTCCAACTACACCCGCATGTCATCGTCATCGTCATCGTCATCGTCCTCCTCGTCTCTCTTTCTTTTTCTCTGTGTCCTCCCCCGGATAGGTGTGCTCGCTGGCTTCACATCCATGGGCTGCCCCGATGACGCGGAAGACCCTTGCACACTCTAAGTGAGGTTCACGGGTGTGAATTGCTCCTCATTGAAAGCTTGTGTGTCCGTCAGTTCCATGTCGTCGTCAGTGTTGGCATTGTCGTCAGACAATTCCTCCACTTCAACTTCAGGCATCTTCGCCCTGGACAGAGACGCTCTTCGTCGAAACGAGGACGGTGTAGATTCGGTTGGCGGCTTCCGTGGGTGAAGCTCCTCATCCACGAAATATCCCTTTGGAAGAAAGTCGTCTTGGTCTAGTGATTTGCCGACCTCAATGATTTCAGCCCACAGCTCAGACTCATCAGATGTCCCGACGGCGAACACTCTGTATCCTTGCATCTGGGAACAGGATTACATTTTTGTTAGACAATGATAGGGATACCAGGACCACCACCAATTCAGGTCAACTCGACCTAAAATGGAGATTACAAGTTTCTCTAACATAAAAATGTGCAAATTGTGTAGAAAAAGAGGAATGTGATGGATTTAGGTCGGTTCGAGCTAAAAAAGCTTACCATGGCAGCGCATGTCAACTTTGCTCCACCAAACACCGACAACACGTTCAATGATCTGAGAGCAAATCGGCGAAGGATATTCAAATAGAACTCCATGCGGAGTTCTGTATTGTGTATCCTGAACGCAATCTCATTGTACATACGGGGCTTGTTGAATACATCTGTATCAGGAGCCCTGTTCGTCTTGCTTGGAAGGTGGCATTCCACTCTGGACTTGTCCTGAAGGAATATGAGGTGCACTTTCTCTACCGCCTTACTGTTGTTTGCAGAATAGTCTCCCATTCTCTCATTCCTAGCAGGCAAGTAATCCGCATTGTCTATTTGGTACTCCTTCAAGACAGGGTTCTGGGAAATGAACGTCAGCACTTGGGTCTGCTCAACGACATCTGCGCAGATGAACATCCACCTCGGGATCTCCTCAAGTGTTGGCTTCTTCATTGCTTGGAAAGAGCACATCACCGCGTCAAAATATGGGTTCAATGGTGTGCACTTTCCCTTGTTCAAAACCACAGGAGTGTATCTGAAGTCAATCACTCCAAAATCAATGCCCTGAACCGTCTCCTGCAGCCACGCGCCAGCGGGCCAATCGTGATGCCTGTCCGTCTCAATCTGATAAGTCCTGTAATGCGCTATAGTTTGTGGCTTCACAAAATTATTGCGTCGCGACAAGAAGGCCTTGAAGAACTGGGCAACGTAGGGAGAAAGCTCCTCCGCGGTCTTGTTCTTGGACTTAGTTTGTTTCACGTCCTTCCAATAATCCTCTCCAGGTTTTTCGAGGAGAACGTTCATTGTGGCACTCGTTATGGAGCGGCTGATCTTGAATTGCCTCCATTTCTCAACGTTCAGAGTGTTGAACGCATTCAACAATCCCAAGGAAGGATCCAAGAGGTGCAGCTCGCGCTTCACCAGGTACTTTCTTTTGCGCCTCTCCACCCAATCTTTTGCCGTGTAGCAACTCTCCAGCACTGAAGAGATCATCTTCACGGTCACCTTGGGGTATTGAAGGTTCTGCCTCTTGGGGTTCATGTGAAGAATGTGCTGCGCGAGCTTCTTCAGGTCGTCGTAAGAGAGATTTCCCAACCACTTAAAAAATTTGTGTGTCAGGTTCCCATTCTCTGACTTCCACCCCGTTTTGTCCTTGAACTTCACCAAGGTGTCTGGGTCAATGAGCTCCCCATGAGCAGCACTAGAAATCACCTCGCTCCAAAGGTTGTACACGTCGTCTGGCGCCGTGATAATTTTCAACTCGTTCGTGATCTTGAGCTTCTCTTCGGCGTCTTTCCCTCGTGAAGACTTCTGTGATTTCACCACGTCTAGCATGGCGAATCTCACGTTCATGGCCTTCACAAATTCCTGTTTGAACACAGTAATAACTGATTAGTGGGTGAATGCAAGAAAGACCGACCGGTTTTTGTAGCATTCACTTGTACTAGCTAGTACTAGTGAACTTTTGGAAAAAAATATTTAAAAATTAAAAAAAATATGGATAATTAGAATAATACTATAAACATTATGTCACCAAAATTTCAGATCCAAAAAAAATTTGGATCAGAAGTTATTCACAAAATAGGCAAAACAAGGTTTTTGAAGAAAATAGATACTTTGACATTTTAATTTGTAAAAAATAGGAAAAGTAATTTTCAAAAAAACTAAAAATTGGCAATTTGAGAATACTTCATGATGAAGAGATTTCATCAAAATAATGATCTTAAAACCATTTTCAATGTTCACAATTGCGCTCGCAAGGGAACCCTATTTGCATGAATGTAGAAGATATAAAATAATTTTTTTTTAAATTTTTTTTTGGTGGACACATGCCTCTTTAGTGTGTTAATAGACCACACAAATTTCAGCTCTAGATTATTAATTTTGAGTAGTCCCTAGTACTAAAAACCCCTAAACTGCAAAGTGTGACAAATTAGCTTAATTGAAATTTAAATATAAAATGATTTTTGAAAATTTCTGAAAAATAATTTCCCTAATTATTGTCTAAATGCTGATATTCACAAAAAAATTCAAGTCCATTGACTTCAATCTGCAAAAGATATAGCCAATTACAACTTGGAAACTACAAGTGTGACGCAAAAAACGGTCGGTCTTTCTTGCATTCACCCTAGTAAGAATACAGAATTCGGTCGACTCGACCTAAATAACATGTACAGATTCATAAACGTATACTCAACGGAGTTAGAGTGTCAATCAGAGATTTAGGTCGACTCGACCTAAATGAACTTACCTTGAACTTCAAGGAGTTCTTCTTGTTATCAGCGTTCCGCCTGGCGACGGAAGCTGTTCCCACTGGGGCGGCATCCTTCGGGTTCCGTGGTCTGTCCATGTTGATCCAATATGTTCTTGCTCCAAGAATATTTGTTGACCAGGAGGGCTTCAAAGCCACGAAGTGATTTACACGATTATAGTATGCGGAGATGGTCCTCAGAATCTCAGTTTTGTCAGACCACACTATGTAGCAGTCCCACTCACGGAAGTTCTTGAGGATGGCCTCATCCACATTTCTCTCGACCATCAGTTTGCTAGCAGACACACTGTGTTGGCCGTTGACTATGTAAAACTCGCCGTTTTTCAATTGCTCCCAGTCCTCTCTCTTCGGCTTCTCAATCTGGTGCTTCGGCATGACGCACGACGTTTGTTTTCCAGTTTTATCTGGCATGTGCATCAGAAAATGGAACATGTCTTCGACAAGCCGCTGCTCGTGGCTGCGGATGTTCACGTCGGCTGGCGCGGCGACAAGCTTGTCGATTGGCAGCCTCTTCTTCTCGTCTATGTCGAAGATGTATGCATCACTGCTTACTGCCCAGTAATTCTTGTATGCCTCCGTGGACTCCTTGTAGTCCGCCACACGCTTTGGATCATGTGCAGAGGGCACATCTGTGACAGCTAATGCGAAGCTCAGGTCAGCGGGAACAGGGGTTTTTGGGTCCTTGTCCGTCTTCTTCTTAGCAGAAGAAGAGGCCAGGTTACTCTTCCTAGGCCCCGCCGGTGGTGTGCCAGTCTGAATACTCCGTCTAGTCCCACGATTTTGCTGGGTCCCTAGCGTGCCTTGGAAGCTCTGACCTTCAATCTGGCTTGGAGGATCATGAGACACTGATCGTGGTGCGGTCTGACTCTTCTTCAGATCCATCTTTCCCTTCAAAACCGCAAAATCAACAAAGAGTTGTCGCAGTCTGTCACAAAGGTTCTTCCCGCTCACTTGAGATCCTTTCTTGTTTTTCCAATATCCGTTGTCCACCTTCTTCTCTAATTCTGGAATCTCATCTTTGTAAGGTGAATTCTCGAGAGTGTGGAGGAAATGCGTAATGTAGAAAGGAATCTTCAAGGAGTCGATCACGAGTGTGAAGTGATATTGCTCCTCGTCCTTCTTCCCGATTTGCGTTGTGACACAATGGATCTTGATCATAGTGCCCATGTCGGGGGAGACCTCCTTAATCTTCTCGTCGTAGGAGATTGGGTAAAACGGCAGCTGGTCCTTGTACTTTCGACAAAAACAATACTTATGCGTCATGGAAATGAGCATGAGGGACCAGCATTCAACTACTTCGGGATCTTTCAGCTCCCAATACTCCCCTTCGTTGTTGAAGTCGTCACCATCATCGTCAGCAGCAGCTGCAATGTTTAGTCTTTTAAAGAACTGCTCGAGCTTTGGGACCTGCTCCTCCATCCTGCAAGGTTTATGTCAATTTTTATCAGTTCTCTAGTTAGGTCGACTCGACCTAAACGAACATGTTGGCTACTCGGCATGTTAATGCTTGTCTCCACTGGAATTATATTTTAGTTGAAGCATGTAGGACCATTTTCAACTATACATATCTTACACGCTAGAGACCTTGGCTTGTTTTCTCTGATTTCTTACGGTTTAGGTCGACTCGACCTAAATCTCAATTCCTTATTTTACATAGAAGTTATTCTTTTTGAGGTAATGTGTAATGTGCTTAACGGCTTTTTTGGCCTAAGTGTTTTGATTTTTTTATTTATACTCTTCGTCGTTACTTTTACTTCGGGTACTTACTATAGCCTGGATTTCTTCATTGAAATATGGGTTGTCAGTTTAGGTCGACACGACCTAAAATGATTGCCTGCTATATCTTAAAATGCGATATTATAAATTGGTGTTTGCAACATTTTTCTCTTCACATATCACATGAAGTTTCTGTACCCCATACATATCTGTGTGGATGTTGGAGTCATTTTAGGTCGGTTCGACCTAAATTGATGTCCTCTTTCATCTAAGAGAATAAACATTTCTCATTATCGACCTAAACTGTCATCGACCTAATCTGACATCGATCTAATCTGACTGTTATTCAAATTCGCTCAACAGTCTACAGCTGATACACTCACGAAATAAGCAATTCACCTCTCCAACTCCTCTCAAGTTAAACAAGATCTCTCAACTCCAAGTACCGAACGAGTAAATCAGTAATTCCTCACACACCCTAATGCACTGAAAGCTCTACAGACAAGTAAGAAACCATTAACTAAAACTCTCAACATTGTAAAATTGACATCAATCTGTCGCTCAACACACAGATAACTCTCATCTAAAACACTTGCAATTCTGAATGCTGGTCAACGTAATTTCCAGCTGAACACAGACTGCTCTCTCACAGACTCAGAGAGAAGGGAAATCACAAAATAGAACCCTAATTACAAGTTCAACATACCATAATCTCACAAACTAAACACTTAGAAACACCCACGTTGTGAATGACAACCTAATACAATCAATACATACCCTAAATCACACACAAAACATTACCATTCTGCATCATTATGGAACCCCAACTACAATGCAAGCAAATTCCTCACCTGAAGTGCAGAGCCTGCCCAGCGTCCACAGAACACGAGACACCCTCGTTGGTGATATCTTCACACCAACCTGTCACACACAAATGAACAGGTGCATCGGTTTAGGGTTGATTCGCCAAATTCAACACACAAAACCCCCGATTCGGAAGCCAACTCATTTGAAACACAAAATCAGAAGCTCACAAACAAATATCACTCTCGAAACTCTCATTTCCCTCCAATCACCCATTCAGCAACTCAAAAAACGAAACTCACATTTGCCGCCCCCACTTATCAGCAAGATCGTAATGCAAAATGAAAAACACATCTCCTAACAGCATGATCGCGAAGCAAAGACAAGAAAACGAAAAGCAAACACAAACAGAAAACTCACCGCTTCCAACGCCCACCGCACACCACCCGGACGCCACGCACCGCGAGAGCAGACAACAGTACACCACGAGATTCAAGCGGGAGCCACTCCAAGAAACCGGGAGCAATTGACGGAGCGCGCAGGATCGGCGAGAGAAATGGAGCTTTGAAATCAGTCAACGCGCGACAAAGCACGAACAAAAACAAGCGCGAGTAAACAAGAGCGCGAGTACACACGGGCACAAGGGAGCGCGAGTAAGCACGGGCACAAGGGAGCGAAGGTAAACACGGGAACAAGGAGCGCGAACACAGGAGCGAATACCTCGTACGCGACAAGAAGACCCGAAATGTGTGCACAAGAGGCTTTAGGGTTAGGGTGCGTCTTCACGGGTTTAGGCTCCCTACTCCCGCGAGTCACCTATAGCCGTGATCGTGTACCTGAAGCCGTGGTTTCAATTTGAATTATTTTGGTCTTCGCACTCACTTTTCTAATGCCAACAACATTTGGCTTTTTTAAATTACTTCAGATAGATAGTCCACAAATAAATTGGTGTCAAATCTTCTTGTGGGCTTCCTAGCCTTGTATCAAAGTAGTCTACTTTCAAAATCACATGAAATGCATTCAAAGCTATGACATTTGAAATCGACTTGCAAAACTCTATAACACATTTTTTTAATCCAAAAAGATACTTCCGACATGCGCCATGTTTCATATGTTTCTATTTCCAAAAATTCTATAAGGTCCCTTTAAAAAAATGTAAAAAATAACCACAAGTCATTAAAAATGTACCTTTCGCATGGAACCCTAAATCCTAAATTCCTAAACCCAGAACTCTATACCCTATACCCTTCATTCCAAAAAATTGAAGTGTTGGAAAGCCTAATCAAATACTTCACAAATTCTGTGATCTCCTTCGTGCAATACTTTATATACAAGATTTCACGTTCTAATTATTTACATCTCTTATTAATTCAATATATTTCATCATTCTCAAAATCTGTACATGTTCTGTTTTGTAGGAAATATTGAATAATCATCTCTAAGTTCTATTATTGCTTTAGAGAGGAATAGTGTAAAAGGAAGAATTCCACCAATTACAAGGTGTTCTCCACTATTATAAATTTCATGCCTTTAATGCTAAATTAATTGATTGAAAAATTCTATCGAATGATATAAAATTTCTAGTCCTATAGATTTCATACATTAAATCTATAATAACAATGTCCGGTATAAAATAAAGAAGAAAGTCTTCAATGACACGTATTAATCATCACAATGATAATTCAATTAGACACCCTATTTAAATCTTAAATATTTGAAATATAAAATAGTATTTTCCATTCCTACCTTATATGTTAAATAATCATTAGATTCCTCAGAATTCAAAAATCTGGACATAAAATACTTTAGTAAAGAACTTTGAAATTGTTGCTATACCTTCTAAAAAAATGTTCTACACAATTTCCCATTCCAAACTTAAAATTATCTACAATTTATGCTAGATTTCATAAAACACATTCGATTCTCATTGTGTCGGTTAATTTTCACATTGCCAATAGAATTCAGAATGGATATAAAAGGGGGACCAAAGGTAAAATGAAGAAGTTGAATGTAATAAAACATTCATGTTCAATGACAAATTTTCATTATAAACTTGAGATTGAGTATTTTTTGTCTAATTTCAATAAATAGTTTACCTTGCCATTTCTTGGGTTCAATTGGAATGACCTATAGAATAGAAAATCAAAGTAAAGGGGGACCAAAAAAAAAATGGAGAAGTTGCAATGTCATAGAAAATTAATGTTCTTACTATGACAAATTTCCATGACAAACTTGAAATTGTGTGTTTTTACTGAAATTTCAAAAAATAATTTGCCTAACATTTTTTGAACTCGACTAAGAATGACCTATAGAATTCAAAATCCAGGCGCATGGAGAATAAAAAAAAATGGGGAAGTTGCAATGTCATAGAACATTAATGTTCTATGGCAAATTCCTATTACACACTTGAAATTGTCTATATTTTGTTGAATTTCATAAAAAGAATGCCCTGCCATTTTCTGGATTCAATTTGGAATGACCTATAGAATAGGAAATCAACGCAAAGGGGGGACCAAAACAAATATGGGGAAGTTGCAATGTCATAGAACATTAATGTTCTATGACAAATTCCCATAACAAACTTGAAATTGTCTATATTTTGTTGAATTTTAAAAAAAAAGATGCCCTGCCATTTTCCGGATTCAATTTAGAATGACGTATAGAATAGAAAATCAACGTAAAAGGGGGACCAAAAAAAATATGGGGAAGTTGCAATGTCATAGAACATTAATGTTCTATGACAAATTCCCATAACAAACTTGAAATTGTCTATATTTTGTTGAATTTCAAAAAAAGAATGCCCAACCATTTTCCGGATTCAAATTGGAATGACGTATAGAATAGAAAATCAACGTAAAGGGGGGACCAAAAAAAATATGGGGAAGTTGAAATGTCATAGAACATTAATGTTCTATGACAAATTCCCATAACAAACTTGAAATTTTTTATATTTTGTTGAATTTCATAAAAAGAATGCCCTGCCATTTTCCAGATTCAATTTGGAATGACCTATAGAATAGGAAATCAACGCAAAGGGGGGACCAAAAAAAATATGGAGAAGTGGCAATGTCATAGAACATTAATGTTCTATGACAAATTCCCATAAGAAATTTGAAATTGTGCCTTGTTTGTGTAATTTCAAAAAATACTTTGCCTGCCATTTTTCATGGTCGATTAAGAATGACCTATTGAGTTCAAAATCCATGCGAATGGAGAATAAAAAAAAATGGGGAAGTTGCAATGTCATAGAACATTAATGTTCTATGACAAATTTCCATGACAAACTTGAAATTCTCTATATTTTGTTGAATTTCATAAAAAGGATGCCCTGCCATTTTCCGGATTCAATTTGGAATGACCTATAGAATAGGAAATCAACGCAAAGGGGGGACCAAAAAAAATATGGAGAAGTGGCAATGTCATAGAACATTAATGTTCTATGACAAATTCCCATAAGAAATTTGAAATTGTGCCTTGTTAGTGTAATTTCAAAAAATACTTTGCCTGCCATTTTTCATGGTCGATTAAGAATGACCTATTGAGTTCAAAATCCATGCGAATGGAGAATAAAAAAGAATGGGGAAGTTGCAATGTCATAGAACATTAATGTTCTATGACAAATTCCCATAACAAACTTGAAATTGCCTATGTTTTGTTGAATTTCAAAAAAAGGATGCCCTGCCATTTTCCGGATTCAATTTGGAATGACGTATAGAATAGAAAATCAACGTAAAAGGGGGACCAAAAAAAATATGGGGAAGTTGCAATGTCATAGAACATTAATGTTCTATGACAAATTCCCATAACAAACTTGAAATTGTGCCTTGTTAGTGTAATTTCAAAAAAAAGGATGCCCTGCCATTTTCCGGATTCAATTTGGAATGACGTATAGAATAGAAAATCAACGTAAAAGGGGGACCAAAAAAAATATGGGGAAGTTGTAATGTCATAGAACATTAATGTTCTATGACAAATTCCCATTACAAACTTGAAATTGTCTATATTTTGTTGAATTTCAAAAAATAGGATGCCCTGCCCTTTTTTGGGCTTAATTCAAAATATATCTATAGGATTGAAAACCAACGGAAAGGGAGGACGAAAAGAAATATGGAGAAGTTCTAATATCATATAACATTCACGTTTTATGACAGAATCCTATTACTAACTTGAAATTCTCTATTTGGTGTTTAATTTCAAAAAAAAGGATGCCCTACCATTTTTTGGATTCAATATAGAATGACTTATAGAATTGATAATCAATGCGAATGGAGAATAAAAAAACTATGGAGAAATTAAAATGTCATGAAACATTCATGTTTTATGACAAATTTGCATTACAAACTTGAAATTGTTTATTTTTGTTTAATTTGAAAAATAAGGTACGTTGCCACTTCCTTTGTGCTTTTTTCTACACGGACATAGGATTGAAATTTCACGTGAAGGGGGACAAACTAAGGTAGACGTTATCCATTTTGGATTTTATATTTTAAATAATTGTTTGCGTTGGTTTTATTTGAAAAACTTGTAATTAGTGCTTTTGGATGTTGGATCATACTAAATTCATTGATTGGATTGGATTGGATAAATTCATAGATTGGATAAACTTTTTAGAGTTTAGACTTGAGACAGTATGGAAGTTGCTTTCTGTTTCTTAAATGCTTTGTCTAGATGCAGTTCAATAGAAATTGAAGTTCAATTTTCTATACATTTACCTTAGGATATCATAATCTTACCGTATGAGATTAAATTAATTTTTATTTGCCTTCCTTTCTATTGTTGTTGTTCTCATAATATAGTGCCACAGACTAGTGTTCTATCCTTTTTTTTCAATGAAATCAGTATTATTTCATTGGAATAAATAGGAATAGAAGAAAAAATGAAAACATTCTTTGTTTTCAAAACAATGGCCTTTCAATTGATATGTCTTCAATGGATGGTTTGGATTAATAATATGACACAAGCTACATCAATGCTTTTCCTTACAACAATAATGGCATCATGACGCTTGCCATCATAAGGTTCTTAGTTGTCAATTGTATTCATTACTTCAAACATGACATGCACGCTTTTAGATTGTAGTGCCACTCTTTTATTTTAAAAGTCTTTTTATTATCATCAATGCTTTAGGACAAGCGTACTTTTCAATATGAAACCTTGAGTTAAACAAATTTAATCTCAATTCAAACTACAATGCCTAATATTTGATTAGAATTTGATGATGTACAAAAAAGTCATATTCAAGTGCTTGAAAAAGAATGTTGCTTTCAATCTAAAATGAGAATTCTAATAGATGCAACTTATAAACGTTCTTCTATATGAAAATTCTCGAAAAACAATCTTGAACGTCTTGGAGCTATCCCTTTGAAGAAAATAATGACGTTTTTGAAAATCATTATTTGTGGGTCATAGTGAAAAGGCGTGCAATCTCACAAAATTAGTTACATTGATTGCAAATGCCTAAGAACTCTTGATTTCACCACCAAGAAAACCAAAAAAAAACTGAAGGAATTTCAATGTCCGTTTCTCTATGAAGAATAATATGTTGTAATCAATATGAATTGAATCTCAAATAATCAATTATCCTTATCTAATTCAATTGCTACTATTTTCTTCAATTACTTTGCATAGAAGCCCGAGAAAATTAAGGAAGAAGAAATGATGGAGTGATCTCATGTTGAATGACTTGTTTTGAAGTAAAGCATTGGTATTTGATTACAAATATAATTCCTATGTAATACAGAGCTTGTCGTTTTCTAGATAACTTCAAAGACTTATTAATGTTTTGAAATTTCTATACAAGAAAGTGAAATACTAAAAAATCGAAGTTACAATGCTACGAAACTTTTATATTCTATGATTAATTTAGTCTTCATGAAATCTAATTGTTTTAGCCCTATTTGATTCAAAAGTATACACCTTTTTGCCATTGTTTGATAATTATATTACAAAAGCATGCGAATGTTTTGAAATCATTTGTATAGAATTAAAAAACAATGTTTACATTGGTCGGAATGCCATTTAACATTCATGTTCAATGACCCATTTTAATTTCTTTTGATCTTACAGCTCCGTTCTCATGAAATGCGACAAAGAGGGTGCAGCCCTACTGTTTTGAGAAATTAAATCGCAAAAGTGTTCACATGTTTCGAAATTCGCGTGCATGGAATTAAAAAAAAATTATGTGTAAGTTGGAATGCCATTGAACTTTGATGTTCTACGATGCATTTTAATTTTTTTGGATTTTATTGCTCCATTCTCATTGAATGCAACCAAAAAATCAGCCCTGCCATCTTTTAAGGAAATCGCAGGAGCATGCAAATGTTTCAAGATTCACATGCATGGGAGCCAAAAAGAAATATTTGTAAGTTGGAGTGCCATTAAAATTTCATGTTTTTTGGCCCATTTTAATTTCTTTCATACTTATTGCTCTTTTCTTATTAAATGCAACATAAAAAGCAACCCCAGCATTTCTAAAGGAAACCGCAAAAGTTTGCTAATGTTTTAAAATTCACGTGCATGGAAGCCACTAAAAAAAATGTGTGCGTTGGAATGCCAATGAACCTTCATGTTGTATGAACCATTCGGAATTCTATTATACTTCCCAAGTGTTTCATTCCTATTTAATCCTTCAGTTGAAATTGAGTTACTTTGGCGTACTTCTTTTATTAAATTGAAATTACATGTAAATGTTTTTAAATTAACTTGATTAAAGCCAAAAGAAATGTAGATGTCAAATGTTATAGAATACGAATCTTTTGTATTCAAATTAAATTTCAAAATATTCTATTGTTTAATGTGTAAGAACTAGTGGACACTATTTTCAATCCTAAACCATTATATATATAAGTTCTACTATTTTCCTATGCCCAATTGCCCATTGCAATGTTCTTTGAATTTATATGAATTATACATAGTAGTTTTGATTATTGTTTTGTAGGTCATTTGCATTTCTTTAGAATGAGTTTCATTTTAAAAAAATTTAAGAAAACTTCATTCAAATTCTAGGTGTATTATATGATAAACATATCAAAGGATTAAATAATGGTACCAATTTTTCATATGCGAAAATAGTACATTGCAATTTTATAATTTATATTCAACCATATTTCTTTCTTTTTGAGAACTTGATTAAATGGATAGGATATTCTAGAATGTGGTCATCAAAGTTTGGTCTTCATTTTAATTGTACAATATAAGAAGATCAAATTTAATAAAACACCATCTTGTACCAATTTTGTGTATTCCAGTCGTAGTTCATGGAAATTCCATGAAATATTGTTCCAATCAAATAATTTTAATTTTAATTAAATTTTTGTCTAAATGTTTAGGATGTTTATTGCAATTCAATGAACCTTAGGAGCTCAAAGTCCTCCAAGCCTACAATTTTGTTTTTTATATGCATTTGAATTTCATTAAACATTTGCAACTTCTACAATTATTTAAGGCATACTAATCAAAGTACTTGAACGATCTAGTTTCTTCAAAGAAGAAGCACTTCAAATTTTATTTCAATTGTTCGTGAATAATTTTCAAGGGGCAAGCTGTACAAATTATAATTCCTTTGTGCATCTTTTAGGAGGTATACAAATATTTGTTAATCGTACGTTTTTTTTCCTATGCTTTTGCATTAACGAAAATGTCTTTTAATGGATTTTTGTTTATAAAATACAATGTTCCATTTTTTGGGGATGAAGTAAATGTGGGATTAGAAGAAATTAATGAGGCCTCCAATTGTTCTTCATTTGAGTTCAATATCTCTTAAACAAAGGTAGGTGGAATTGAGATCTTTAAAATTTCGTGGGAAAATTAAATTTGAAACAACGTCTATGTTGTACGCATTAAAAGTTTTATCTTTATGAAATTGTATGTCTTAAAGATGACTACTTCTAGACTTTACAATTGCACGAGAGATGTATTGATTATGTGCAAACTAAAATTTTCAGGAATTGTAACCCTACAAATTTACCCTTCGAATCCGAGCTTGAAACCGTGGACCTTAAAAACCTTGAATATGAAACCTTAAATTTTGAATCCTAAATCCAATAGTTCTATAGGAAAAGAGTCATATTTCCCCTAATTAATGGCCATTACTACGTAAGAACTACAAATTTTATTCCTAAACAAAAGGCTTAAAAATATCCTTTAATTAGCTACAAAGCATCTAGAGGCTCAAAATTTGACAAGAAGATTCTTCTCGTAACTTAAAATGCAGTCTATTTTAAAAGTTGGGACGGTGGACTTCTTCCTGAATTGAGAATCAAGACAATATTAAGTAGAAAGAATAATTGTGCTGTATTCCAATCATTGTATGAAACGTGAATTGAAATTCTTGAGAGAATTTTGTACCATAATGGAAACGCATAAAAGGAAAAGCCTGACAAGGAGGAGGGAATAAATCGGAGATTAAAATCTGGATATAGAATTTAAAGAAGTGATATTGAAGCTGTAGACAGCAAAGATGACCTCCTATGACGGCCAAAGAAAGAGCGGAATTTTTGCCCTTCACAACGTGCAACAAATCGGATGTGTGCCCTGTACTTTACAATGGAATGCAGTTTTAGAAGTACTTGTTCTAAAATATTCTATAACTTGGAGATACTATTATGTTTTTTTGGGACTCCAATGAAATGAAATTCTATTAATGCCTGAGTGTAGCCATGAAGTGTCCCACAGTTTTAGAAACGAGCCGAAATCATTAAATACCACAATTCCGCGTCTACTTTTTTCCAAAAACAAGAATGGAAGACAACAGATTCCGATCAGCGACGAAGAAATTGCAGGCGGTACTTCCTAATTCAAACGTCCCCATTGTACTTGCCGCCTTTTTCCCTCCCGCCAGGAATTGGTCGTCATTCGACCTACGTTCCAACGCCTTCCAGAGGGCGAGCTTCTCTCATTTTCGGTAACACATTTTTGAGGTCTCTTGCTGCTCTTTCTTTTGCGCGCGGCGTGTCCTGCGAGCGTTAGGTGTTCTGTGCATTGAAGGTTGTTTGCAATACGCTGTACAGGACCGTGGTGTCGAAGGTCGTGGAGGAAAGCTTTGGTGACTTTGGGTATGAAATACTATATTTCTGTAGCCTGTGCAGGGTATTCTGTGCAGTTCACTGTGAACATTAATATGTTGTCAAACACTGGAGTCGCACAGCATTCCTCGTCGACAGATACATTTGCTTGTTGATTGTTTATGATAGCATTTCAAACTCCAGTGGTGCATATTGCGATGCGACGTTGTGTGTTTCGATTGTGCTTTCGACAGTCTCTGCGATAGAGAGACGACTCCTACTTTCTCGCCGTAAAACCCGGAACATACAAGAGCGGTATTACGAAGGACGACTCCCGCAGAATCCGGAGCCATTTAGCTCGACTCGACCTAAATGTAGTGGAATGTCTTATCCGAGTTCCCAGCAGAGGGACCCATTTAGCTCGAGTCAACCTAAATGGACCTTACAGTACTAGTTTGTCTAGGACGACTAGGGTTTAGATCGACTCGACCTAAACTGAGTATCTTCTGAACTGTTCCAGAAATATTCTTAATGAGATAAAGAATCGAATGGTACTCGAATATGATTATCAATAATATCTGAAAGAAGAGTAGGCAGATCAGTTTAGGTTGAATCGACCTAAAAGATAGGCCTATCTGAAGTGTGTGGGAATGTTTTGCATACTTTAAATGAACTGGAAGGTACTATATATACAGTTACACCTATTTGTTTATGAAAGCATAAGATCATCTGAAACGATTACGAAATAGGTATATTTAGGTCGATTCGACCTAATTCATGGCCTGGAACTATTTTCGAAACACACTGCAATATCCTTGATTTCTAAAGAAAATCCGATTTCCAATTAAATGAAATTGAATTGGCGCAAGAAGATTGATGTGCATTGAATGACACAGAATTATATTCTAGGAATGGTAGAATAGGTCGATTCGACCTAAATGGCTTATGGAAGTATGCTTTCATTGTGTTCTGATCTCTTTTCATTTAAATCTACTTACTTACTCTAATTTTATTATGCAGATATCATGTCTTCCTCGATCATGCATGGGGGTTCCTTGGACTCTTCAGACGACGAGTTCCAAGTCCTCGAGGGAATGAATATCGGCATTCCCGAGTGTGAAGGTTTGCCTCGCCGACTTTGGAATACAATGTGTGTTACATTGTACAACATTCAGGGGACGCTCGTCGGGGAAGGAACTTGTCATAGCGTAACCTCAGACCTCGTCTTGGGCTCAAATGGCCCTCTCGGGGACACCCATGTTGCAATTCACATCTCGAAGACTCACTCTGAAGAGGACATCCCCCAGGAGCGGGTCTACTCATTGATGGCTTGGCCAATCGATTACGTGCATTGTCGAGGTGCTAGCCTTCGTGACCACGAGGCCCGGGATAATTTTAACCGCCTCCAAGCAAGTATTTCAAACCCGCCATCACTGACATCTGCTCGACCGTACACGAGTGTGGTTCGAAATCCACCACGTGAAGTTGGGTTGAGAGCGAAGGAACTTCTCACACAAGAGTCCATCAACGTTGTGTCCTGCAAAATCTGCTGCACCAAAAATTGCATTCAGCCGTTTCCGAGGGAGAAGATACGAGCATTTCGAGAACGCATGTACCAACGTTCAACTTTCAAGTTCAGGGCCCATATGAAGACAGAAGTTCATAGGTCCGTTCATCGTGACTCGGATGGGAGGAAAATGGTTGTCGTGGAGGGGATCAGTGTGTGCATGAGAGCGTGGATGCTCATTTCTGGAGTTCCAGAGGCAACATTCTACTGCTACCAACGATATGCGAACGACAAACGGGAAGCAAGGGACCATGGGAACTTTGGGTTGCTGAAACCAAGGGGACACACTGAGCAGGCAACTGCTACACTGAAATGCCTCCTCGAGAAGGAGGCAGACCACATGCCACATAAAACACGGAGTACCAAGTCAGGAGAGAAAGTTGTCTCTATGATTTTGCCATCTACCTTTCAATGGAAAGGTCAAATGAAAACAATCAATGACACCAACGCTGCCTTTGGGTTGAGAAATATCTCCCTCTCCAATTTGAGCAAAATAAGGTCGAAGAAGTTCTCTGAGTTCGAAGTAAAAAAGCCAGGGGACAATTTTGCTAGGTGTGCCACTTGTGATCAATTGCAGGAGTTGAGGAAGAGCGCTTTGGCTGGATCTGTCAGCGCTTTAAAGTGGTCACGGAGGTTGGACAAACATCTAGCTATTGCTCGTGCTTATAGAGAGTACTACTACGCCAATCGCTACCGTTCTTTCAATTCTCCACATGAGTGTCTCACAATCATGCATGACAAGATGGATCATGCCAAGACTGCTTGCCCTGTCTTCTCACACAAGAGTAAGGACACCGACGGTTTTGTAAAGTTGCCAATTTCCGTCACGGGTATGATTGCCCACGGTCATGGTGATGTCTGGTATGCCCATTATGGCTTGGATATCTTCCCCCATGATTCGAACTATACTATCGGCTCCATAGCAAGGTTGTTACGAGACTTAGAAGAACCACCAAAGTCTTCTTCAAGAATGTTGTTTGTGGGGTCAGGGTCCACCAACTTATTTCAAAAGGTTTTGAAGGGTGCGGAATTGTGTGAAGCGGCACTACCGCCGCCACCACAAACCTTTGTTTTTGGAACACCATTGCCTCCGATTCTTAATGTGCAGATGGACAATGCCACTGGTGATAACAAGAATCGATATGTTTTTTGTTTCTGGTCTCTTTTGGTGGCCAACAAGATTTTTCGAGAGGTCTACGTGAACTTCATGATAGTTGGGCACACACACGACGACATCGATGCATTGTTTGGGAGATGGAGTATGCTATTGAAGAAGGAGAACTTCCCAACAGTTCCAGCACTCATGAAGTCGTTCATGGACGTGGAATCCATTCCAACTATTCCCCACCTCATTGAAGAGGTGCCAGACTTCAAGGGGTTTATAGCGGGTTCATTTGTTGATGGTGATGAGATGCTTGTTGGACATACAAAGCCACAACAAGTAAAGTTCTACTTGGATTCAAATGGAGTTCTAGTTATGAAGTACAAATTGCTTTGCACTGATCTTGAATGGTTAGGGGAGGATGGTAGAGGTATCAAATTGTGGAAGGAAGATTCTGAGGGACGTAGTCTGTGGCCTCGTGGCGTGCCATTGCCTGTTTCCCCCAAACCAATGAGAGGATTGGAGGACATTGAAAAAGGCATTGGAGGCTTCGTGAAGTATTGGGAGAACTTATGCAATGCAGATGTCACAGGAGAGTGTCGGAGGCGTTATGAGCATGTGGTACACTACTGGCGTGATGTGAAGAATGCTTTGCAAGAACCACTACTTCCATCCACGGTTTTGAAGGACGATTTCTGGCCAAGTACTAGAGTTGAAGCCATTGAAGCCGATCAATTAGGAGAAGATGGTGATAAACTTGAGGAGTTTGGAGAGGACGATGCTTATGTTGGGCCTTTGCGTGGTCGTCCACAACCATCTTTTAGGGTTGGTCGTGATCTCTTTGAAGGTTATTTTGTAGCAGTTTGTCCTACAGATGGTGATACACGGCCAGTTTGGATTGCAAGGGCATTGTCGAATCCGGATTGCAACCCGGAGCACCCAAATTGTGTGCTCATCCAGTACTTCCGTCCGACATCAAGAGACCAGGATGTGCAAGACTACTATACTGGTTGGGATAGTGCACAAGGTCTGCGTTGGAAGGTGGATATAAATGATCCTCCAATTTGGGAGCATACTAATGCTTTGATGACAGCATGGAAGTCTCAAATCAAGAAAGATACTCGACAATGCTTGTTGAAGATTCCAGCTACTCAAATTGAAGTGATAAACCGGAGCCTTGAAATGTTCACTTAAGGTGTTATAGTTCTGAAGACGTACTTCCTGTGGTAGTGTCTAAGTTACATCATATATGTCGTCAAATGTTATTATTACAGCAATTGGTTTGGATTGGATTTGGTGTTGATTTGGCTCTGCTGGAAATTGTCTTTCGTTGCATATTGGTTTCTACCAAACCATTGCAGAAGGTGTTAGTTTGTTTGCTTTGGTTTTCCTAAATACTTTTAATAAAAATTATTGTTATAGCGAATGCAATCTTTATTGCAGGTTTTTATTGACTGCTTGGTATTTTCAACGAATTCTTGCATTTGATGTATGAGTGTTTGATGGAGATGTTGTTTTGGAATGAATCCACAAATTAATGGATTAATTTTTATTTAGTGAAGAATTACGATTTAGGTTGAGTCAACCTAAATTGCAACTTCTGTGCACTTGTTTCTTAGAGGTGGAATCAAGTTAGGTTGATTCGGCATAAAAATAGTGCACTTGATTGTTATATTCTAGAAGAAGATGCAATTTAGGTTGAGTCGACCTGAAGGGTTATTTCAATGCTAGTTTTCATTTCATGAAGCCGCCATCATTTTACCTATGCTAATTGATTAATGGGAGTTCGTTCTTAGAATATATTTTATTTTTATTCTTTTCAGTACATTCCGCTTGACTGGAATATGTATCTTCATCTCTGCAATTTTAGGTTTAGGCGTCCTGAATATATAAGACTTCCTTTGTTTAAAAGAAGATTTAAAACCCCTATTGCAGCACAATGTGCTCGCTTTACACTTTGGGGGTTTCATTTTTAATCAAAAGAATTTAGTTTGGCTCTATCCATTCTTAGAAATTCCGTTTTCGAATTTGAAGAAGATGATGACAATTTCACTGTGTTCATTGTCAAATAATTTAGGTTTGCATTAGTGTTCATATAACTACTTCTTTGAAAAATTGACTGAAGTGTAAGAACTATTGAATTCCATTATAACAAAAAATTTGTATCTGAAATGGATTGAGTTCTAGTAAAGCAATTTTAATGGAAATTTTTTAGTGAGGAACAGAAAATGGTATATGATATTCGGTAAATGATGTTTCGGTGAATAGAGTCCTAGGCTCTAATTCATTTAGTTGTAATTGGATTTGACAACTAATTAGAATAGTTTTTGGTATTACACAATTCCATTAATATCAGAATATTTCAGAAATATCAAGTTAGGATCTTGAATAAGCTTTTAGTTATGGGCATATCCCTTTTTAATATTGATTAAACATTTTTGAATTTTTGAGATAATTATTTTACTTATTCTTAAATATTGGTGATAGGTGCTTTTGGTGCTATTAGTAGAGGTTTTAGAGTACAGTTATTGAATAATAGAAGAACACACTATTTTCACTCTATATAATAATGAAATTTCCACTTTCTATTTGTAAAACCTTAAGCCTTATTTTATAAAGTGTTACTGTATTAGTGTCAATTGTAATTTGTAGAATTCAATTGTCAGGTCTACATATGTTCAATTAGGACATAAAAAAATTACAAAAAATTGTGTTTGAGTTCTAAATACAACCTTACTCTAGCTCAGTATCAGGATAGCGCCTACAACTTAATTAGATGGAGGTCAACATGATTCGAACCCGGACCTCCAATCATACAACAGTCAGTCTTTTGCATCGCTTCCCGCAATATACCCTAACTGAATAGGGTGACTACCAAAAGGAAAGATTCACATATTAATAGGTAAAGTGCAACATTCACTAGGTACCAGTTTGTATGAAATATTGTAACTTTAAGTAGAAACACGAAATTAAAATTAGAGATGCTATATTTCCACGACTTTAACCTATCATTTTAATGGAAATTACAATTTCTAACTAATGAAATGAGATCCATTCGAACTAAATTAAATACAACTATAGATGGTTTATTGGCCTTGCAAATGGATAATATTATTTTGGGAGGTCCTCAATCTACCAAATTAATGAATATGATGTTGAACCCGCTGACAACCAAAGATTAGGTTTAGATCTTTCAGGTCTACACTAGAAATCTTTACAGGAATTTGGGTCCTTAAATTCTCTTAAACCCATATGGGCCTGCAATTGTGACTTTAATAAAAGTTATCTTGGCCTTCTGAGTAATGATGCCTGAAAAATGTACAGGTGACATTTCCATCTTACTTGACTCACCCCAAATCATACTTTATGAGGTCCGGTTTTTTGAGTACCACTTGGAGGTTACGTACATTCACTTTTGAAAAGCCACTCGATTGAATCTCGATTCAATCAAGACCATGGGTGGATTGACCGTGTTTGCTCAGGATAAAGCATTAGCAAGGTCTGGGTTCTCATGATTTCCAATCATATCGCAGATGGCCGCCATATGTGAGCCCTCGAGATGGCACTCAAGACTCTGGGTCCATTTTTCGCGATTAAATAGCGAGAATTAGTTAAAATATTCAAGAAAAAGACATAAAAAGAGTGTTGAGGGAGTTTTGGTGTCAGTCTATGCCAAAATGGTGGAAAACCAACTTAGAAGGTGGAAAATTCCTAATGCTAGAAATTGGAATCATTCTAAGTCTCCAAAGCAAGTATATGTGAAGAATTAGTAATTCCGAGAGAAATAAGGAATAGAGAGTTAGTCAGTCCTAGCGAATGTCTGTGCAAAGTCAACCTTTTAAGGATGCATAAGACATACTGACTAAGCTAGAAGAGTCTACTACGAGCGTGGGAGAGTTACCAGGGCTTAAGTTCAATTTTGGAATAAATTGGATTTAAAAGTAAAACCACTACAATGGATTTGGAGAATTCGAATTTCACGAGACAAAAGATGGAGGATTGGAGATTGAAGACTACAGAGAGGTGTTCCAAGGGTAGAAGCATGCCAGGAGCGAACGAGAATCAAACAATTGTCCAAGATTCCCGGGCATCGGGAATTAAATTGTCCAATTGAACAAAGTAATTCCAAATTGCTAAAATTAGAAAGGTGCAAGGTTGCGTGGGACTTACACCTAAAATCTAGGAGTGCCCTAGATGTTACCCAATTTATTTCGGATTTTTCCGAAATTCCACGTTGACTCCATGGGAAGTCAACCGCACATAGAAATGTTCGTAAAATCATAGAAATTACATATGATGCGGTAAAATCTCACTAAAAATCAGGATAGGTTTTTGTTTGCTTAATAAGCGCCCGGTCAAGTTTGAAGACATTCCGACATTCCCAACTACCAAAACCGGCATCGACATCGAAATTCACTGGAAGTTACAAGTTGGCGGCGGGTTGACCGGCGTATCAGGAGCGAATGATGTCCGATTGTCGCAAATAAGGAGTCATTCCTTACTCTCACGGACATTCCTAACGACCCTGGCCTGATAGATTCATCAAATTGCACAAATCCTAAAAGTTAGATTTTTGACTTTTAATTGGAGTTACCGTAATTCCAATTTGGGCGCGCAAATGGCCTAGGAGTGAGGGGTAAGGGGTCCTTTAGGCTAATTGGGGTCTTCTGAAGACAATGGCGCAAACGGTTTTCCGTTTTGAGTTGTTCCCTAAAAGATAGAGAGGGTCAGCTCTTAGTTTGACTTTTTAATCGTTAATTGCGGTTAATTAGAAGTGATTTTGGAAATATCTCTTGGAAAATCAAAGATTGGATTTGGTCAAGATCTCTTTCTTGTGTACAAAGCCATCTTTGGGCTAAAGAAAGACAATTTTCGAAATGACTTTGGATTAATTTGCAAAATATCTACGTAGATTAGGATTAATTCCAAAATATTTTGGGTTAAGATCTTGGATTTGATTTGGCCAAGATTTCTTTGACAAAATGGGGATGTTTTTAGAAATTTTCACCATTAAACAACTAATATTTTGGAATTACATTAGGGTAGTTTAGGATAGAAAGTAATAAAGTGTTTTCACCGGCAATTACCGAGAGGGGCCCGGCCACGGGTATATAAGGGCCCCCCTCGAGGTTGCCAGTACCCTCATTCTTCTCATACCGACACTTTGTTCTTCTCACGTGCTACCGACGTGGTTGGAGCACCACTTGGACCAAAAGAATTTTGGCCAAGTTTTGTTGTAATTTTTCTTTTGGGATTCTTGAAGGCCTAGGGCCCCTTCAACCAATTCTATCATCCTTCTTGGCATAATAGCTAAGGTGCAATATTGTGGACCACTTTTCCTTGGAAATTTCATGTATCAAGCGCCAAAGTTCGGTTTAAGCATTGTCATGTGCACCTCCTTTGGTTGCAAAATCTTGAAATACTAAGAAATTTTGAGAATACAACGTGAAAGTCCGGTTAAACACTGTCATGTGTACCTCCTTTTGCGAACAAAATTCTCGAAATAACTACTGGATTTAGCCTCACGGCGAAGCTTTGAACCTACCTCCAAAATTTGGATTAAACTAAGCCATTAAAATACTTAAGGCAAGCACAACCCAAATTACGTGGATAAGCCTTGGTCATTTAGGGGCGATTCAAGGACAAATTAAGGGAGTTAAATAGCCTTAGGCACTTCTCCCTTTTGTCACAACCCTAAAATCCTTCTTTAGGTTAAGTAGTATAAAATACCTTTTAATTTTTTCGATTTGTCATATTTATTTTTGATTTTCTAGTCCATATCCCAAGTCATAGTGTAAGTGAGGAAAACCGGAATGTCGGGAAATGGTAAGGGGATAATAGTGTTAAGAAAAGGATTGTCCTCTTACCGGAACTCAAACCGGAAAGTCCATCCGGATTAAGAAAATTAGAAACTAAGTGGGATCCTGACACGAGGGGTACTTAAAATTATATTAAATCTATCGGGAACAGACTAGACCATGTTTTTATCCGATAGGCGTCGTACCGGGAGTTAGGGAAAGTACCACCCAATGGTCAGTCTCGTGAGGAGCCCAAGACCACAGGATTTTAACGGTCAAAATGTCGGGAATTCCGTTCCCAGTGGCCGAGAGGGGGGGGGGGTAAACCCGAGTGAAGTCTTTTTAGGTCGTTATTTGGAGTTCCAGACCTCATTCATATGTTTGCTTGTGGAGCTCTGAGTTTTGGGAGTTGTACGCGCGCTCTGCTGCTACTTAGGCTAGTTTCCTGATTTCCGGTTATAGCGAGAGTACCCGAGTAAGTTAGTTGGGTGTGTAAGGCTTCTGGGGATTTTCCGAGAGTTGTGGGAGTTTCACGAGTGGAAACCATGTCTGGGAGCGAGGCAGAGGAGGAGGTCACCACCAAGGTTTCGTTGAGAAGTGTAGTTCCGGTGATTCCGGAGGATGCTGAGGAGCGAGCGGACCTGTTGGAGGACCTTAGCCAGATGGGCTGCGCTGGCTTGGTCGATCGGCCGTGGGGCTTCAAGGACAAAGTAATGGTGCGGGAGTTGCTGCATCCACAGTCGAGCGAGTGGAAGAAGACGATTAAGGCACTTCCGGACAAATGGACGGCGGGAATCTGGAGGGAAGTGTATGGTTTCGCCAAGGAAGGGGAAGGAGGAGCCACACGGACCGACAAGTTCATGGTGGGTAAGTTCCGGGCAGCACCTCACAACAAGGATGGATACATTGTAAGTGATTGTAAGAACGCAAGAGAAAGGAGGGTGTTAGAATTTATGGTACCAATTCTCAGTCCGGATAGGGGGAACCGGATGACTCTCACCTTGGGGAATACCCTCTTTGGAGCACTAAGCGGGGACAGGAAGATAGACTGGGGTATAGCCTTGAGAGATTATGTAGTAAAGCTGTGCAAGGGGATCGGCAAGACTAAGCCCTCTAGTATTTCTCCCTTTCTCTATCACCTCTATCATTCACAGGATTGCATGAGGGAAACTAAAAGACAGGAGTATACGGTGAGAGAGGTGAAGTTAGCCCATGGGATGAAGTCGGATTCAGATGATGAGAAAGAGGAAGATGAGAGAGAGGGCGAACCTTCCGGGTTACTCGGGAAACCGGAACCGGAAAAGGAGAGCGAGGCAGGGGTCAAGGTAGAACAGGGAAAGGAGAAGGACCTTGTTTGGAACAGTGACCCGTTAGGGTCTATCATAAGGGAGCTCACGAAAGTTCATGAGAGTTATGAGCGAGAAAGAGAAACCTTGAAAAGGGTATGCGAGATGTTGGGAGACATTCCGAAGAGTGAATGTATAGAGCAGCTCCGGAACCTGATAGACGATGCTGAGGGGAAATCCGGAAAGGCTAAGCATCAGGAGATGATGGAGGAACTGCTCTCCCTTAAGGCAAAGCTGAGTGAGCAAAAGCAGGAAATTGAGCGGAAACGGAAGTTCTCAGCGGAGTCTGTAGAGACCCTTGACCGGATTAAAGAATTCATTAGCGTTCCGGCAGAGGTTTTGAACAAGGCAAAACTCTTTGATGAGAAGGTCTTAGAGGGGACAGGGAAACTAGGAGACAAGGTGATCAATGTCCTAGTTTCCTTCAACGTAAAGATGGAGAGGTTGTTGGGGCAGATGAGGGAAGTCATGGGAGAGGTCAGTTCGCCCGTCCGACCGAAAACTAAACCGGAGAAGGAAAAAGGAACAGAGGTGACACCCTCTAAGCCACCCTTGCCCAAAGGGAAGCCAGCAACTCCGGTGACGAAGGACAAAACCAGAGAGCCCTCTGAGGACGTGGTTATGACTACACCTCCCAAATCAGCCATCATACTGGAATCCGGAACGGAGGAGACACCGGTTTCCTTGACCAAGAGCCAATCACAGCATCGGGAAGGGAGTGTGGGAACTCCACAGAGCAAGAAACCTATAGTATCCCCCAAACCTTCCCCATCCAAGAGCAAGTTAACCGACAGCCAGAAGAAGAAGGCAGTTCCGGTCAAGATTAAGGAAGAGGAAGAAGAAAAGGAAGACGAATCCGAGGAAGAAGATGACGAATCCTCTGGATCAAGAGGAGAGGAGTCAAAACCGAATTCTGATCCGGATGCCAAGTTGGCTATGACACGCAAGATCAAGGCCCAACTGAAGGCCAAGTCCAACCAGGCGAAGAAGCGCAAGAACACTTCCGGTTCTGCCCGGAAACAGCCAGCACGAAAGGGCGCCGCCAAGTCAGGAGAGACTCCAGGGAAGTGGTCAAGAAAGTAGATTTAGGATTAGGTATAGCAGTAGTTAAGAGGCTGAAAACCTAAGTTTTGGGTAAGAAGCGTTTTCCTAGTGGCTTTTAGGTGAGTAGGTAGTTTGGACTCAATTGAATCTGGTTTTTTCGGATCTGAGATCCACCTTTTTCGGCAGTTTTTGGCTTTCAGTGGAAGTCAACCGAAGAGAAGGATAAGGTGAATGACAGGTGTCATTCCCTGGTAGTTAGCTTTGATTTCCTTGGGCTGTAGTTTCCCTTGGATTGTAAAGTATTTAGGTGTTTGTTTTTAGTTCTTTTGGGGTGCATTTTCATACCTTGTTTTCCTAGCATTGTGCAATTCAAATTAGCTCTTCTGATTCACATTGAGGTGGCGGCGTGTATTCCAATGGATGATCTTGTTGGGGTATATTCTGTAGCATTGCAGAAATAGGTAGGGCGAGAGTGTACCCGGATACCCGGTTTATCCGGATTCTTGGGAATGTAAGTGTAATCTGTGTGTGATGGTGGATTCTTGATCCCTCAGTGCGATCAGTTCCTGATTTCCGGTGCCTGAAGACAGTCCCAGTCACTTGGAGTCATAGTCTTGGATAATTCCAGACCACTCCAGTTCAAGCGGTTGACAGGTTCTTTGGTAACCGGAATTGTGAGGGGAAGGTGACGACTTCTCATTCCACCCGTCCCGGATTCTGCCCAGAGTTTAAGCTAATCTAGTAGGCCGTCGTTGTAGTTTATGTTAGATTTTGACTGAAGTTTCCTTGCGTGACCTGCTAGGCCAGATAGCTATCCGGTTTAGTTGTAAGGGAAATTAGAAGGCCTTATTCATTAAAATGAGACAAATTGCAGTCTCATTTCTATTTTAAGGCAAAAACAAATTTCATTAAATTGAGACTTTCATTAAATTGAGACTAAAAAATGCCCCAAAAATTATTTTATAATTTTTTTCTTAGTTTTATAAGTGGCTTAATTCTTCATAAACATTCAAATTTATTCTCTGAATTATTTTATTATTAAATTAAATACCTCAAAATATTTTAATCTTACATGTTCTTTTAAATGAAAACTTCTACATCTTACAACACACATTTGAAGATTCCAATATGGTATTTACCTTCACAAATTTATGGACTACTACTGTATGCAAGAAATTTTTTTTGCACAACTTTCTCTTGCGAATGACAAAACATAATTTCTATTAATAGAATTCAATCTCTATTTTTAGTCACAATCTTTGTAATGAAAGGCATATCTATATGCAGTACATTATATATACTCAAATATCATTTTCATAACATGGAACTACAATACAAAAAGTAATCTATTACTTCAAATTCAACAACAAAAACCTACATAACTAAGTATTACAACTACAAAATACTCATTCTTTCTCCATAGACTCATTTGCCTCGTCGTTGCGTTCTTCGATTGCAAAGGCTGTTACTGATGCCTTAATGATGCCAATTTGTAAATTTGGAATCGACACTTTTGGTTTCTTAGTATTTTCTCGGAAACGAGGCTTCCAAGCCGTTAAGATACAACCCGTATTTGACCATGTTGGCTTGATCACAGTGTCTTCACGCCACACATTCCCTTGTTTCGTGTCCCATCCCTCATACGTATCCATATTAATGTGTCGATTTGAAGCAGGCGTCCAATACTGAATTCTGATCATATGCATATGTCCTGGATCTGGACTTGGAGCCGTAATAGCCCGAGCTAACCAAAATGGTTTAGGATCACCATCTGCAGGGCGCACTGCAATAAAAGAACCTTCGTGAGTATCAACGTTCACACGGAATGAAGGACGCAGTCGATCACGTCTACGTCCAACAAATGGCACATCTTCTGCGTCTTCCTCATGCAATGTACCATCTCTTTGCATGCGATCAATCTCATCAGGGGTAATCCTAGAAGCTGGCCAAAATCCATCGAGTAATGACTCACGAAGCTGAAGAGGTGCATCTAGAGCCGTTCGAACGCCTTTCCAATAATCTTCCAAGGTGCCATTTTTTTGCCTGAACTCCCCTGTATAATCGTCATCTGCCATCTTCTTCCAGTATGCAACAAAACCGTTCAAACCCTTCTTTATGTCTTGAAGTGCTTTCATCGGTTCAGGAACTAGAGGTCGAGGGTTACCTGTTGGCACTTTGGGAAGGCCGTGTGCAGTCTCGGACCACAATCTAATTCCCTTGCCACCCTCAGGCAACCACTTATCATCTGTACACAAATTCTTGTACTCCATCAAAGGCCATCCATTAGAATCCTTGAAAAACTTAAATTGTTGGGATCTAGAATGACCCTCCAAGAAATCGCCACCTGTGCCGAGGTATCCATGCACAAACGCCTTGAAGTCAGGAACTTCTTCAATGAGATGAGGAATCACAGGGTGCTCTTCAGTATCCATAAAAGACTTCATAAGCCTAGGAATTGTTGGATAGTTATTTGTCTTCAATCTCGAGCTCCATCGACCAAAAAGAGCATCAATGTCTTCATGAGTGTGCCCCACAATGAGGAAGTTGATGTACACCTCCCGAAAAATGCCTTTGTGTACAAGCATGGAGCAAAAACCAAAAACATAACGATTCTTGTTGTCCCCTGAACAATTATCCAGTTGTAACATTAAAACAGGGGGAAGAGGTTTAGGTGGAAGTGGCTCATCCGGAGGTGGAAGAAGCGAGTCCAAGCAAGCTACTGCTCCATCTAGAACTGCCTTTGTAAGGGTGGATTGGTTATCTTCCACTGAAAATAACGTGCGCGATGAATTCTTTGGTGCTCCTTCCAAATTACGCAACAACCTCGCAATCGATCCAATAGTATGATTTGAATCAGTTGGATAAATGTCCAAACCATAGTGCGCATATCGCACATCACCATGCCCATGAGCAATCATACCTGTTACCGCTACAGGCATTTTCATGAATGATTCAGTGACCTTGGTTTTGTGAGAGAAGTGCGGAGATGCAGTCTTCGAATGATCCATCTTGTTATGAATAATGCACAACACTTTATCAGGCAATTTCACTGATTCGTCTCGATGTCCGTAGTACAAATGCCTATGAGCCAATTGCCCCTGATTATGGGTTTTCTTCAATTCTGTCCACTTAGATTTTGCCTCCTCACCTACACAAGCACTCCTCAATTGATTGTACTTGTCACACAACCCACATCTAGCAAATGTATCTCCACGCGCCTTTGCAGCGAATTCGAGAAATTAATTACGATGAATATTGCTCAAACCACTAGAGGAGATGGGTGGCAAATTGAAGCTTGCATTGGATTCATTGATTGTTTTCAATTGATCACTCCATCGAAACGACGACGGGAGAACCATGGCAGTAACCTTCTCCCCGGACTCCAGCGTCCTTGTTTTGTGTGGCATCTTATCAGCATCCATCTCTATTAACTTTCGAAGTGTGGCGGTTGCTTGAATAGTTTCCATGCGTGGCTTTTTGGATCCCAAATTCCCATGCACATCAGCTTCTTTCCCAGTTTTGGCTTTCTCTTTGTACCTATAGAATGTACACTTTGCAATTCCATGAATGATCCACCACGCCGTAGGACAAACTTCCCTCTCTTTTAAGGTGATCCACTCTTTGCCATTAACATCTTTGTGAATTTGCCTATGCACCTCCAACAAAGTCTTGTTGCGAGCTTTGAAGTCACCACCACCATACAGCTCAATCCGTATTGCTTGAACTTGTGCACGAGGAAAAGTCTGCACACAAATCTCTCTGCAACAAGTTTTTGTGGAAACTGATGTGATCGATTCCATAGTCAAGAGAAGTTGCTTCTTGGGAGGGACCTCTGGATCAATTCTCACACGAGTTGTCTCGTACGATCGTAACCCCTTTCGAGCTCTTTTGGGATTCAAAGCCATGTTGTATTTATGTGTTTCATCGTGGTCATACAAAGAAGCACCGTCATATAAAAACACATTCCGAATGTGCCAAGAGCATATAGACCACATATTCGACGAAGAAAAGAGCTCTTCATTCAAAGACTCCGCAATGTGAACAGCAACACAGTCATCGCTTAGAGATTTTCCATTCTGATCAAAGATCATGTCAGGGTCAATGTTCTGAATGACTCCCCTCGCAATGTCCACTCCGTCTTCATCTTGAAGTGTGACCGGCTGCATGACCCACTTCGAACGAGGAAGTCCCTCGCATAAGCGAACATCAAGCGGTAGTGTTGCCACTGGATTTGCAAAATCCTCAGGGCCATGGTAATCCATTCTGTAGACAACAACCTCCAAATGAAAAAACATATCATCGACTCGATGATAAAGATTTTAACTAAACCCTCTTTGTGATAGATAATTCTATGATTGCAACACACTTCCATGCCTGATGATACTGGATAAAGAAACATTGTATGGAATATGAAAATGTTAGTCTTAAGAAACTACAAGAGCAAGGTAGGTCACGAAGGGAACCACTTCATCACATGTATACAGTGGCAGTCAAGTACTTATTGTCGACTCGAGGATAACCAGGAAAATGATGTGCACACAAATATGTAAAAGTCAGAACATTTCTTCATATCTTCGGTGAAATTGAAGTTTTAATATAGTGTCAGGCAGAAAGTACTTAGCGGTTTAAGACCCAATTATAAGATAGTCCCAACGAACACGGTCCTCCACATATGACCTGTCCCTGATATCGTCAAGTCGAGGATATCCTCCAAGACGAAATATTATTCTCTCTCAAGATAAAATTTAGAAATTATGTACACAGTTTAATCACATCCACTAGGACCTTCGCATGAACAAAACAATTGATGCATTCATTACATGCTATTGTCGAGTCAACGATAATAAGTATTTGTCTCAAATACGTGTAATTGTGTTTGTTCATAAACACAAGATAGAAGCTTAAGTCTCAGAATATTATATAACATTACAATATTCATTATCTTCGAATCGACAATAAGCCTCCACCTCCGTCTTTTCCAGCATGTTTTCCGGAATTCCTAAACGTTCCGAATTCAGTTTCCGCTTTCCACAACTCACTACTACACAAAAGAGTGCACTTGATATCGCATGCTTCAATCATTCCATGAGCAGATAAGAACCTAACGACCCAAACAAAGACACGATATGTAATACAAAGAATGTCACAGACTACGATTAGGACTGCCATGCATACTGCCTAGTAAAATCTCTGTCGGCGACGAAGCATTACAAACCCTACACTCTATGCACTGTATCACAACTAAGCCCCCTCATTACCTGCAGATTTGAAAGGAAACAATGTGTTGTGAGTAACCGCGCACTGTGTGCTCTAAAAGTGTAGGACTGCTACAAAAGCATCAAGCATTCACTCCAGAAAGGGACCACGTCAAGAACAAAGCGACGACACTGAGCCCCTGCGAAATCATGTAGAAGAAAAACAATGTCCACGGACCCGATAGGGAAGACGCATGCAAGCCAAAATACATTGTAGGCGGGAAATTGAGAGCGCGAAATCCCGAAGTTCAAAAATCCCTCCACGTCCCAACACTGTAGTGACATGTGTCTCGCAAGCAAATTCAGGGCGTCTTTCGCAGCTTTCTGCTGTCAACTTTACTAATTCTGCTTAACGGTCCAAAGAAGATGCTTCCCTACATGGACAGCTACAATACTACCTCTGCCATTCCAGCACTTCTGCCCCACATTTAGGAGAATCCTAGCACTTTCCACTGCCTTTACCGAGTGGCTTCTCCCGCAATATTTCCCCCCCCATTCCAATCACGTAAAAATTCTAGGTCCAAGTTTAGAAATCCAAAACCTGCAATGTCCTGGGTTCAGGGTTTTGACGATTGAGGGTCCATCTTCCTACGGGTTAAGGGATTTAAAACATCTCTGGGTTCAAATGGATTTAAAGTTTGGATGTGTAACAAAAATTAGAAGCTGAACAAAGATGAAATTGAAAATGAATATTTTGAAAGTATTGATGCTTCCAAGTTCTTTCCCATGATCCTACTAGACCCTAAACCCTAAACCCTAAACCCTACCCACCAAACCATGACGTGTCATGGTGCATCTTGGAACCCTAAATCTGAACTTTGAAGCCTAAGAATGCTAAACTTTGGAGCATGAAGATTAATCGTAACTTTAGAAGTAATAAGGAGTAACGAATGGCCATAAATCATAGAAGAAAAACACAGAAACCGTAAGGCTGAAAAATTTACATATAAGCCTTGAATCCTTAATCTTTTTTGTACACCCTAATGAAGGTAAACTGTCAACAACCCAAATTTTTCAGAACTTCTAAATTACACTAACATGTTGAATTGTTGAAGAAATCATGTAGGAATTCAAGTCCTGCTAAGTGCTCTTTCTTAAAAAAAGAAATTCATGGACACATGTGCAGAGTTAAGCTGTCAATAAGTACCAATTAAAAAAAGGTAATACATCGAATATTCACCCATTGAATTGATGTTTCTAAATGAACATGAACAATAGCCAAATGAAAAAAAATTATTTTAGAAGTTACAATAAACCTTCACAATTATATTGTACGATCAATTTGCTAAATCATTTTAGTTCCGTGCAAAAACTGCATTCCATTCAAAAGAAGGCGTAGCCTTGCCAATCAATGTTTTTATAAGTTTTATTCTACAAATGTTTTAAAATTCATATTAAGAGTAGCCCGAGTAAAATGTAAAAGTATGAATACACCTCCAAATTCATTTTCCACAGTGAATTTGCAAAGTCATTTTAGTGTCTTCCAAAAATGTCATTGAATTCTAATGAACATCCAATTAGTGGAGACAATGTGAACTTCGATTTCATGGATGCTTCAGAATTGACATCGAGAACAGCCCAAAACATTGTACCAATAATATTATACATCCACAATTATTCTCTAGTACGGTCAATTTGGTACATCATATTGTTCTCTTCAACAAGTAGCATGGAATTCCTTAGAAGACCCTGTCCAGGCATTGTGAAGTTCAAATTCATGGATGTTTTAAAATTACCGTCAAACACAACGATCCAAGAAATTGTAGAAGTTGCAATGTACCTCTACAATTATTATGTAAGCTAAAAAATCATATACATTTGTTCCGAAATGTCATTGAATTCCATAAAAAATGAAGTCCACACATTGTAATTGAACTTCCATTTCCATGGATGTTTTGAAACTGACGTTGAAAACAGGAAAAAGAACATGTACAAATTGGAATATACCTCCTAAATTATGTTTTGTAGTCCATTTACTCAACCATAATGCTTTCTTCGAAAAATGTCATTGAATTCTTTAAGACAACCAGTACTGGCATTGTCGAGTTCAAATTCATGCATGTTTCTAAATTCACGTCAAACATGGTGAACCAAAACTTAGTAGACTTTGGAATATATCTATAAAATTATATTGTATGCTCAATTTGGTAAAATTATTTAATTTTACCAGAAAGACTTGTCATTGATTTCCATAAACATAAAGTACACACATTGAATGTAAAATTCCATTTTTAAGGGTTCAACCAAATTCACGTTGGAAAATGGCCAAAAAAAATCTAATAGTTGGAATATATCTCCAGAACTATAATGTATGGTCAAATTTCTCAATCATATTCTTCTGTTCAAAAATTTTCATTGAATTCCCTGAAAGACCTAATGTAGGCATTGCCAAGTTTGAATTTATGCATGTTTGAAAATTCACATCAAATATGGCGAACTCAGACATTGTACAACTTCGAATATATCTCTAAAATTCAATTGTAAGGTCAAATTAGAGACTCCTGTACATTTGTTCCAAAAATGTCAAAAAATATAGTGGACCCTCTCATTTTGTCGATTAATTTCCAAATTGCGCATAAAATTTAAAATAGAGATAAAAGACGGACCAAAAGAAAGATAAAGAAGTTGAATGTCATCAAATATTCATGTTGTATGACAAATCCTCATTGCAAACTTGAAATTGCCTAATTTTGGTTTAGTTTCCTACAAAAAAGCTACCCTGCCATTTCTTGGGTTCATTTTGGATGTACCCGTACAATACAAAAACAACGTGCTTGGATAATAAAGAAAAAATGGAGAAGTTGCAATGTCATAGAACATGAGTGTTCTATGACAAATACTGATTACAAACTTGAAATTGCCTATATTTTGTTTAATTTAGAAAAATAGGATGCCCTGTCATTTTTTGCGTTGAATTTGGAATGACCTATACAATTGAAAATGAACGTAAAAGGGGGACCAAAAACAGTTTGGAGAAGTTGGAATGTCATAGACCATTCATGTTTCATGACAAATTCCCTTACAAACTTGAAATTGTATATTTTTTATTCAACTTCCCCAAAAAAGGCTACCCTGCCATTTCTTGGGTTCATTTTGGAATGACCTATACAATACAAAAACAACGTGCATGGATAATAAAGAAAAAATGGAGAAGTTGCAATGTCATAGAACATGAGTGTTCTATGACAAATACTGATTACAAACTTGAAATTGCCTATATTTTGTTTAATTTGGAAAAATAGGATGCCCTGTCATTTTTTGCGTTGAATTTGGAATGACCTATACAATTGAAAATGAACGTAAAAGGGGGACCAAAAACAATTTGGAGAAGTTGGAATGTCATAGACCATTCATGTTCCATGACAAATTCCCTTACAAACTTGAAATTGTATGTTTCTTGTTCAATTTTTCCCATAAAGGCTACCCTGACATTTTCTAGGTTCATTTTGGAATGACATAGTTCTTCCAGTACTAATTTCTTTAATTCCAGAGTTACTGAGGATGGTACTACTATCCATAATTGTTAGTATGCTTTCAAGTGCCTTCTACAGTTTTAACCTAAAAATTCATAGGAATTTTATAGTTTCTCTACAAATTTTAATTTTTTTTTAAGATTCATGATTTTCAATTCTTATTGTTAGTATTGAATATGAGTTCTTCGAAGAGAAAACTTCCTTTAAGTATGTGAACATTCTAGAACGCTTAATCCTTCAAGGTCGTTCCCCATAAGGTAGGTACATCTAAAATCGCACTGTTCCTAGAAGCGCCGTGTACAGTACACATACATTTTCGAAATCAATCATATACGCAGACTGTATAGGGCGCTTTCAGAAACTGACTTTGAGTGTTAGGAACTTCTGTATACGGTATCCAGATCCTGCGTTGTTTGGTGCGTTGGAACATGCTTTCACTTGCCAACAAGACTACATAAAAATTTGAACTAATTAGTAGCAGGAACTGGTCTTTGTATGAATAAGTGGCGCTTTTGGGTGTACCTACTGTCGCAACACAGGGTAAGTAAATTCCCTGTTATACTCACAAAAATCACTGTAGAGTATAACTAAGTGACTCTAAAGATCGAACCCGCGAGATTCTGTGAAGTATCTGGCTTAGTTAAGCGATTAAGATAGGACAGCTCCCAAAACTCTATAATCCGGTTCTAGATCTAGAACCGGAAATACACAAATAACCCGAGACGACAACCCGTTATCCCGTTCAAAAACTGATATCCTAGCAATCTGGTCCGGAACGGATCCGTTCCTTCACTTTTCCGGTTTCCCGGATTTTATCCGTTCTGTCAGACTGCAACGGATCCGCTCCCTAACGAGTTCCGCTCCTGGTTTCCTCTTCGGACCAATCCGTTCCGGATGATCCGTCCACACCCGTTCCTCAATCCGGTTTGGTTTTGCCTCTGTTTTACCATCAGAGGGGTCGCCGCTTGATTTTGTGAGCGGTAGGCCCACCGCTCCTTCCGTGACTTATAGTGGCTGAAGACCCACTTTCTACCCGTTAATTCTAAATTTACTTCAGATCCGGTTTGATCCCTCACAACAATCCAGACAAAGATCCGGACTGTAGGTCACACAGAGATCCCCCGTACGATCTTCTCATACTACAACGACTTTGACGCGACTTTCCGTTCCTGGGGAGCCAGGTGGCTACAAGTGTATCCGTCCATTCCAACGTCAACCAAAACTCTTCCGTTTGCCACAAAGACGGTGAGACCTCACAGGAGATCGGACACTCAACTGGGTTTCCCACCCAGGAGCTCTAGCACGATTAAGGAATCCTTCCCTCTCGTCTAGCCTAACAACGGCTTTCTCACCCGGAATCTTAAGTCCTAGAAGCGCTGAGGCGCTAGAGTTACACTCCCAACTCTTCTCTACCCGTTCTCATATACTCAGACACGGAAAATAAGCACCAAAGGGAGAATGTCGCCTGCAAAACCACTTGCGCCTTCCTAACTCCGCGTCGCGCCGCCCTGCCAAACTCGGGAGATACACACGCAAAGCAAGAGAGAATAAAATACACAAAGATAATGCAAAGGAAAAGACTCTCAGTCCACCGCGAGGGGACTGACTTAAATAATGGGCAAAAAGCAAAAAGTGCCATACAAGTCCGCCGCGATTATCGCTCGGCGGATCCGTTCCTACCTACTTCTGAACCGGAACGGATTCCAACCCGCTCCAAGTTCCTAAACCGGACCGGATTTCCTCCTGATCCGTTCCTAAGTTAAAAACTACAAAAACAGGAAAGTCCTAATACCTACGTATCCGGCTCTGCTACCCTAGATCCTATAGTCGGGCTTTCCGCCCTACTGATCTGCTCGAAGACCTCGGTGAGGTTCCGATTCCGTTCTCCGTCTGTTGCAACCGGAGCTCCAGTAACCGGACTTGCAGGAGACTCCGACAACTGAATTGCCGCCTCCCGGTTGCCCGTTGACGCTCGCCCTGACTTCTTGGATTGCGGCGTCCTGTCCTTCCCTGGTCTCTGAGGCAACCCTTCGGAAATATCCGGTAGAGACAGATCGGAGAGTCTGACCGGAATTTCCGTCAGTCTCCGGCTACAGTCTTCCATCCGTTCGGCCGCCTCCCGAACCTTCACCAAAGTCGTCTCCACCTTTTCGGAGAAGTCGGACAGAATCCGGACTATCCGGCTTCCGGATAGTTTCTTCTCCTTGTGCACCTCTTCGTCAAACAGTTGAGCCCGGATGACAGCCGATCCGGGTTCCCCGAATGTTGCCTTCACGTGCTCCGCCAGTTTGACGGTCTCCGCCGCCATCTCCTTGGTAGCGGCCTCGTTGTCCCTGAGAACAAGGAGCTCCGCCTTCAAACCGTCAACTTCCTCCTGAAGTTTCCGGTTTTCCTCCTCCATCTTAGCGAGATCCGTAGGCGAGGCGATGCAATTCCCTACCACGGTCGGGAGAGTATGATCCGGTCTGCCATTGACCATCTCCGCGATGTTCTCCAGGACGATCCGCTTGACCTCCCAATCCGCTCGGATGTTGCACAGGATTTCCGTCAGTTGCACGAACGGATCACTGGGATCCGTTTCCTCTGTTGCTGGTTCGGCCTGACCCGGTTCGGATGGTCCCGCTCTGCCTTCCGTTCCCGGATTGCGTCGGACCGGAGGAGATCCCCTCGTGTTCGGCGGTGTGGTCTTCTGCCGCTTCACGAGCGGAACTTCCGGTTCCTCTTCCTTATCCGAGTCCTCCCGCTCTGTCTCGGACTCGGAGCCCTCCTCATCATCCGTTGACGTCTCCCCGTACGTCAAGACTATCTTCTGGGTGTGCCACGTCTTCTCTTCCGTATCCGAAAGGAGCTGTAGATGGTGGTAGAGGTGGAAGAGGTAGGGGGAGATCGGAGTTGCCCTACTCCCTCCGAGGTTCTTCAGTAACCGGGCGATCAGGTCCTGTATGATCCGGCCCCAGTCCACTTTCCGGTCTCCGATCAGCGCACCGAAAATGGTGTTGGCCAGGCCGATCGTGATCCGGGTTGGCTTCTCCGGATGAAGGATCGGAAGCAGAAACTTCAACAGGCGCCTATGCCTGTCTTCGTTGCAGTCCATGATCCGGTATCCGTCCTTCGGGTGAGGGGTGCCACTAAACTTGTTTTGGAGGAAGTCTACCTTCCTCCCGGCCGGTCCGTGCCCCTGGTGTTTGAACCCGTATACGGCCCTCCAGTGCGCCTCCGTCCATTTGTGCGGCATTCCCCGCGCCGTGTTGTCGAACTGATTCGACACCTTGCCCTTCAGCTCCTTCACCATCCGCTCCTCCTTGAAACCCCAGGGTATCTCTGCTAACCCTAGACACCCCATGGTGGTCAAGTCCGCCATCAAGTTGCCTTTCTCCGGCTCTGTAGTAGGAATGAGCGGAACTACTTTCTTTAGTTTTATCCCTGAGGGTGGGGGTGTAGTGGACTCGGTTCTCTTCCGGCGTAGCTGCGGCATGGCAACTATCCGGAAAACTACCTCACTTCTCTCCTAGCCGCACGTCCCGTTCCTCACACACACTCACAATGACAGACAAAACTAAACCGCCCGTAATAATCACCTGCACAAAAACACACACAGTCCTCCCGCGCACACCAACGCCTGGGCACACCGTCTGAAACCCGCGCACACTGACAATCGCCCGCCCTGACAAGTACCAGGCGCTACCACTGACAGCCGCGCCACAGAAAGTCGCGCCACCAAACACGCGCGGAAAACCAACTCACAGAAAAGGCGGAAAACGCTGAGGGTTGAAAAACACACAACGAAGCGCCTGAGAGCAAATGGGCCAACTGAAAATGTCAGGCCTTATATAGTTTCCAGAAATGGATCCGATCTTCCGTTCCTGATCATCCGTTCCCGTTCTCATCCGATCGGTCCAAGTCCGGAAATCATCCGTTCCGTTCTGGGACTGAATCCGGATAGAATCCGTTCTGTAGGGTCCGGAATTTTTCCGTTCCGGTATTCCGTCGTAATAAACCGGAATTATTCTGCCCCCGGTCTCTACAACATTATCTGGTACTACTTCTGGATCTTACCCATTCCCTGAACAAATCCGGTTGCTAAATTTTCCACTTTCCGCTCCATACTGACTTTAAATGGAAAGATCAAAAATATGTCTTGCCACACCTACTTTACCTCCTACATGTTCGAAGTACGTTCCATGTCTTCAATTATGTCTCCCGAACCTACAGGCTCGGATATTCCGAGCTTAATGGGCAGTTTTAGATCTCCGGGCCTACCAACCGACCATGAGCTCAGTATCCGAAGTCGTGGGTTCGGCATCTCCGAACCTGCCACCGAACCTGCTACCGAACCTGGGCAGTTAAGGTTGGGGGTCATCTCTCCCCAACATCCGAGGAGACTCCATTCGCGCGCTCGGTCGGAGGTTCATTGCACGCTCGTTGGGAGGTTGATTTGCGTGTATTTAGTATAGATTGTTGTTGTCGCTTCGTCATTTCCTGTGTTCTCCTCACCTCGAGTGTTCTTCATCGTCCTCTGTGTTCTTCGTTGCTTCTTGTAGTGTGAGTTTGTGTTCTCTTTCTTCCGTGTTTTGAGCACTGATGTTGAGGGAGGGTTTTGCCGTGAGTGTGGTGATTCTCTTGTGTGCGCTGGTTGTGAGGGACGTGCGAGCGTCAGGGTTTGCTCTTGGGAGTGTGGCACGTGTCCACTGCTATTGAGGGAGGTGCGGAGATTTTGTTCAGTGCGCTGGTGGTGAGGACGTGCAAACGTCAAGCTTTAGGGTGCATTCTGGGCGCTGGTGTGGAGGGAGCTACGATCGTGAGGGCGGAGCTTCCGTGACTTGGAGGCTTGAATTTCAAGATCATTTCGTCTTACCGAAACCCTGCTTCTGTGCTCGAGAGGTGGTGTACATCCGCAAGTCTTGGGCTACTTCAGCTGTGCACTTCTCTCCTCTGGTAAGTGGTTTCAATTTCACTTCTTCGTTGATTTTGCCGGTTTGGGGTGCCAATTCGGGTTTGGAAGTTGTGCGTGCTGTGGTCGGGGTGCTGTGGGCTGTGGCTTGATTGTTCACTCGTAAGTGTTTTGTGAATGTACGCACATTGTAATAGCATTTTTGCCATACTCATGTGCGAAGTTGTTCTTGCTATACAGGAACCACTTCTTTGTATTTTTTCAATTTCCGTGAGGTCCGTCACGACACTGTAGAAGCACTTCTATTCATGTAAGTGTTCCTTCGTGAATTTGTGTTATGTGTTCCCTACTTTCTCAAAGAAGACTTAGAAGTGCGGTGTGGAAGTTCTCCGTTACAATCAGGGTTTTAGGACGGAGTTTTTAGCATTGAAGACCTGTGAGGCACATTAGGGTTTAGGGTTTAGGTTCCAATTGACAGGAAATAGAACCGTGAATCCCCTGAAACAATTAGGGTTTAGGTTTCAAACCAGGTCAATTCCCTGCTGATGGCCATAATTAGGGTTTTGGTTTTTCAAAATGCCCAAACCCACCCTAAAAGAATAATTTCAAGCAGAGTTTTTATGAATTTCCGACAACTAATATTGGATGTTATCATCGAATCGAGGATAACCACAGAGAAGTCTTTCAGAAACTGTTCTGCAAAGACCCAAATTCGGGTTAATCTCTGTTCTAAAAATTAAAATACCCTCCTAGAACGAACTTTTAGTACAACTTAAAGATTTAGTCCACACAATCAAAAAATGAAGGTTATCCTCGATTCGAGGATAACCACGAAGTAGTGAAAGAATTATCTGCACACATCAATTAGTCCATAACAGCATTCATCAGGCGATATTCATCCTCAGATTCCATACAATTATCTTCAGATCCATGATAATGTGCAGAATACACTTACTCGGTAGTTGAAAAATGGGATCCTTAAGAAATATATATCTGTTTCCAACCCTAAACCAAAATACTAACAATGGTATCTGTTTTAACCAAGTACTTACTCACACTCACAACCTGTTATCATCGGGTCGATGATAACGACCCTGACCCCCCCGTCCTCGATACACACCGCTGAGAGAACATGAGATGATTATTAGAAGTTTAGGGGTGTTAAAATAGGATCGTTATCATCGATCCGAAGATAACTATTTTGACATTATGGTATAGTCGAGTCGACGATACAATCACTAACAGTCGTTGGCCTATATATTGCAGCTTGATACGATGGCGAGTGAAGACAACTATGATTACTCGAAGAACTCCGCTCACCTTAAGGAATTCATAAATCCCATAAATGATGGGCCTTTCATATCTGAAATGGAAGAAAGCTACGGGCAGCTCTGGGAGTTTAAAGACCACGTAGCTTCATGGACGTTCGGTGTCAGCAGGTGGAAGGATTATGTGTACCTCCGCTACCGTATTCGCGGTACCGAGAATTACCTGCCGTGGAACATACATAAAAAAGTGTCAGTGGTTGAAGATCACCAACATAGTTACGTTGTCATCGTCCTCCGAGACGTCGACGACACAAGCAGGGAAAGAGGTCACTGCCATTCACTCGTCTTAAACGTGCACGCCCGGTGCGGAAAGTTCGACCTCGAGACTTTAATGGACTCAATGGACGGGTCGCCCATGGAGTCCCTAAATGATGATTTTCGAAGAATGGGATACGTGCCATGGAAAGACGGGTCGGCGAGGTCCATTGCTCAGAGGCTCCGACTGATTTGGCAGTCTTTGGATAGGTATGCCTACAAAAACAAAGAGACGAGGCCTATTGTTGGAGGAACAACTGCAGGTGGGTATAGGGGTACCGAAGTTCCCCAAGCTCGAGCACCTACACCTGCGTCCTTAGCGAGAAGTCAACCAACGCATTCGCAACCAAGGTCGCAACCACAGAAACGAACCGCAACAACATCGGAGCCAGGGGAATCTAGCAGGAAGAGGCGGAAGTCCACTGCGCAGGCTTTGGCTTCAGCGGCTGCGTCTGGATCAGCCTCAGGACTGACCAATGTCTCTGCATCTACAGAGAAAGAGGAAACTGTGGTGAAAGATCACGAAAAGTTCGCCTTAATCCGGTGTGACTTTTGGGCACAGCATAAGGACTGTTTCCTGCTCGACATGGAGATAGTTTCTGTCCCGATTTTGCAATGTATGATTGCTGATGATCGATATTGTCGCAACCTAGAATACAAGTTTTTATTATTTAGGACAGAATTAGGAACAAAAGATCCAATCTTAGCAAATTTTTCTGATTCTTTGAGAGAGAATTAGATGAATGACTAAGATTAATGATGAGTGGAAAGTAGAATAGTCTTATAGAGATAAATTGGTTAAGCTAGGAATTTGTATTTCCCAATCGGACCGGAAACCGAAGACCGGAACCAGAGACCAGAAACTGAAGGAGGATCCTATAGAAAAATTACTAAGGATTTGGTGGGACTTCAAGAGTATGTCCGGGGATAGAAATAGAATGGGAGGAAAGTCTATAAGTTGATGTGATACATCAGCTCATCCAACCTTGGGAGAAAGCACAGTCTAGTCAAGATCCGGATTAGAACCAAGCGGGACCGGAACAAGAGACCGGAACCCGGATCATGACTCAAGATCGGATGTTACTTCTCCTCAGCGATTTAAGGAGAAAGGAAAGATTCCAAGGAAAAGGCTGCAGCTGCAATCCAGGTATCAATCAGTAGGAAGCAACCAGCTATAGAAGGGTCCACCAAGCATGTGGGTTTTCCCCCCAAAATAGATAAAAAGGTAGTTGTAATTAGCAACTAGAGTAGGTAGAATAATTTTAGGAGAAGATGAATTTGAAAGTGGTAGTAGGTAGAAAATAGTTAGCAAGTTACTTTTGAGCTGGATTCACCTAGACCGGACCAGATCCAGATTTATAGGATCTGAGATCCACTTTTTGTGGGATTTTTAGAAGTCAACGAGCCCAAGTTGTAAGGGAATGTAACGTGGCATTCTCTGGGCTGATGTTGATTCCCCTTGTACTTTTAGGTTATTCTTGGAGTTGTGTAGTATTTAAATCCGGGTTGTAGTTGAATCCGGTGTGTAGTTCCATATCTTGTTTTCCCAAGTTTTTGTGTTGCAAATACAAATCAGACCTTTTCTGATTCACTCTGAAGTCGACTGTGTACACTTGACCCTGTCAAAGTCTTGTTGGGACGGTTAGGATTGCAACCTTGGGTGGAGAGGAGGTGCGCCCGGATTCTGAGTTTATCCGGTCTCTGGACTTGAAGTGAATTCGGTTTTGATAGGGAATTTGTGTGGGATCTCTCAGTATAATTTGGAGCAGGTCTGGGGAGTAATCATTGGAGATAGACACTTGTAGAATCTGGGTTTGAGATCGGGAGCGTCCGACCAAATGCCAATTGAAAGGTGATCCGGTCTCTGTAGATGAAAGAAGGACTAGTGAAGGATATAGCTCTCTCATGCAAGCTACCGCCCTTATTCTGCTAAGATGCAGGACTAACTCAGTAATCTGTCGTTGTAGTAATTGTTAGGAGCAGACAGGAGTGCTTGCGTGACCTGCTGGACCAGATCCGTTCCGGTCCAGTTGTGAAGTATTCCGGTCTGGTAGGATTTATTTTGTTATCTTTCTTCTTTTTATTTTTATAGTGGAACTTCTGACACTTTAAAACTTGAAGGGTAGGAGTAAGCTTCCTTCCTGAATGCCCAAACAAGCAGATCCCTCTCATTACAGAGGTTAAACCTACACTTGGTCACTTATTTAGGGACCAGACCAGATCTTAGTTTCCGGTCTCCGGTCCCATATTCAGAAAGAGTAGTAAGAAAAATCTAAACATGTGGGTATAAGTGGAGAGGAAACTCTCTGCAGTCAGAAGTGTGATCCTGTTCCGGTCCAGAAGTAAAAATCAGGAAGTGTTCAGACCGGGACCGGATTAGTCTTTGCTTGGGTTTTGTTGTGACTACCATTATAGTATTCCGGTCTTTCGTCAACTTTCGACCAAATCCTTTGGAAACGATACACGAGTCACTTTAAGGCTAATTTAGTGCATTCTAACGCCTTAGAGAAGGAATTGTGCTTTCCTGTGCTACGACAGATATATCATTCGTACATTGCAAAAAGACATTGTGGAAGCTGTAAAGAATCAGCTTATACAGCTTGGCGACATCAAGCAACGGCAAAAGGTTTGCCTCACTCCCGTCGACGAACACAACAATCTCCTTGAGAGCAAACCTCAGGGATGGGACGAAATCAAGCGGGGCAAGTTTATGATCATCAACGGGCAACACAGTATTACGGCCTCCGAGCAACTTCAAGACGTCCTCCCTCACGGAGAGAAGCGCAGAGCTGAGCTGCAAGAGTGGGATGCATTTATTGTGTGGAGTTTGGATGCCGCGAAGCTAAGGAATATTTCACGGTTCTACAACTGTACGAACCATCTGAATCTTGTGCGGCCCACTTGGGGGAACCAGGTAATCAGCTGCCGCAAGATTTGGCTTGCTTGCGATCGGCTGACGGACATCGAATCCAAGGGTGCCACGCGGCAGAACGGTGCCATTTTCGATTGTACAAAATTTATGGTACGTCTTATTGTGTGAGGTTTATCGTCGGGTCGACGATAACTGTTGTATGTTGTGGAAGTAGAGTTTGATAGCTTTACCTTGTTTTGTGTATTCTCTCTTCCTTGTAGTGAAGAGAAAGTCGTCGTCCAGTATTGCGAATATATACTGAAGTGTGCTTGTTAAATTGATCTGACCTTATTTGATGTGCGCAGAAATTTGCGGATGCCGTTATCCAGCGGTTTCAAGACATCAATCCTGTGAGAGACGGTGCCTCAATCAAAGGGCCCACTGATCTGAAAAATGAAATTCAGATAATAACTCTGGCGGATGACGCATGGGATTTCTGGAAGCGCTTTCTCACGAAGCATGCAGATGGCGATCTCATTGATCCTGTGACCTTAAACCGTTACAAGGTTATAAAGGGATACAAAGCGAAGACCGCCTCCCTCAATAGGGAGTTCTTCAGGCACTGTGGGCGATTCACAGACGTGGACTACAAAGTCCTTGCACAGCATTTGTTGGCAGAAACACCACGGCAGAAAGCTGTGTACCCGAAAGTAACGGTACCGAAGAACAGAATCATGGTGCCTGACAGTCTCTCCCATAGAGAATGGGTAGAGCGACGGAAGCGGAAGAAAATTGTCCTTCAAGACTTAATGGCCATAAATCCAGATCTGAATTTTTTTGAAGTCGGAGGAGAGGTTTCCAATAGAACGTGGAAAGCTTGGAAGGCTAGACATCGCTTCTCTTCCGGGACGTGGGACTTCCTGTTGTCGTACCCGAAGGTAGGGTATTTTGCTCTTCGTCTGAAGAATGAAGCATGGTTGAAGCGGGCTAAGGACCTGGAGAAGGCGTATCCAGAGATCTTCTACATGTTCTGCCGCTTCATGAAATTGAAGTACCAACTGCCGGATCCGTTGGGTGGAGTTCAAACGCGCGGCATTGATGTCGTGGTGAAGGCCCTTGTGAAGAGCGCGCGGTACCGGTACGTTTCCCAGAATGTGAATCTTGCTGTGCTGGACGCAAGAGAGATTCCAAGCATGGATCCCTTGGAAAAGGTGGCGGAATTGGATCCCTTCTTGACTTTCCTTCAGGAAAAGCTTGACCCAAAAATGACAGAGCCCAACGTGTGGCTCTTCATTTTGTGGGGAAGAGATGATGTGAAGGTGGCGATGAAGTTTGTGACGTACAGATTTAAAGAGTACGATTACCTGAAGGCGCTTTACGTCCCAAGCAAGGGGGAGATGATGGGGACCAACACCAGTCGAACGATAGCTCCCGACGTACCACTATTTTTCCTCTTCAAGAGAGCGAGCGCGTTTGCGAAGAAGGTCCAGGGATACATGAAGGCTGAGTACGACACACCAGCTTCATGCATTTACTATACGGATGCCTCAAGGAATACGGAGGCGAAGTGGAGGATACAACCATCAGAACTTAGAATGGAGTTCTACTTGGAGATCCTCCAAAATTTTGCAGTACCTGACGAAAATGTCCTCGGCCTTTACACAGGCCCTAAATTCATGTTGGCATCAAAGGTATGTATCTTACTTCTGAGCACTTATCATCGAGTCGATGATAACTAGGTGTGTTATGTCTTGTTCTTATCATACGAGTTTTCTGGGCTTATTTCTCTTTTTCATATTGTCGAGTCGACGATATCAGGGACTGTTTATGTGTGTGTAATTAACTCCTCATCCAAACTCTTGCAGATGTTTGGGGCGCATTTTTACGGATTCAGTGATCATGACGACGCGAAGTCCTTACTCAAGATCTCATACTTGGCGAAGAAAATGGACAAGAACGATTACATGTTCTCCAACTTGCCCTACACCGTGACATACGTTCACCCCATTTCTGAAGATGCAGCGGAAGTAAACTCCCCTGCACCTGCAGACTTCAGCTTCGTGTCTCCAGTTGACGTGCCGGAACAAAGGTAGGACAAGGGGCAGTCCAACGGCCAACAAGTTAGCTATGATGCAGGGGTGGAGGGCATCGATGAGTATGGAACAAATACGTTCCAAGTACATTCGTGGATGGCCACTCCGGCTTTCTTACCTGATGTACCAGTTCGGACTGAGGGTACTCAAGGCGACCCCATGGACACACAGGGCGGCCCAAGCGAATCTAGGCATCATTTGGAGCCTCGGAATCAGCCTCAGGAGTCTCAGACCGTACTGCCTCCGTTTCAACCGGTGAACTTGGACGACGAGTTCGACGACAACACGGAATTCGACCAATTCCTTCGTTAAGATAGAGTTCAGCGTCGAAGGAGAGGCTCGCGAAGTGTTCTCGACGAGGACGTGGAGATGCAGCCTTTGGAGCCAGAGGCAGCTCCACCGATGGAGGTGGAGAATGTGGTTGACACCAGGCCTCTAACGGTGGAGGCAGAACAAGGTGGGGGAGAAAACACGGTTCAAATGGAGGACCCCATTCTGAACGCGGAGGAGGAGACCACAGAAGAAGTGGCGAGACCCCCGCCCGTGATCCACGAGCTGAGCAGTGATTCCTCCGATGAGGAAGACCTCAACAGGCCCCACGAGTCGGACGACGACGACGAAGACATGGATGCTCCTCCCAAGGTGAAGGAGATGAAGCCCCTTCTTGCACCAAATGGCACAGTCGTCAAAGCGCGTGATGGCAAAGTCATCAAGATCGAGAAGGGGTACTGGAAGGAACAGGAGGACCTCAGGGCGAGGCGGAAGGCGAGGAGGGACGAGGCGGCCCAGACGAAGAAAGCCCTGGCAAAAGCGAAGGCCCAGAGCGCTGCTTCGCAGTAGAAGATGGAGAAGTTGGAGGCAAGGCTGTCCCAAATTACGGCCATTCTGGAGTCCCAGAATATGTTCTCCCAACTGGCTCCGTTCTCTCAACAGTCTGGTGCAAGTCAGGAGGCGCCAGCGGGTCCATCTGTCGTCCCGGCCCCCAGTCAGGTCGCGCAGGAGGAGAGCCAGATCCCTTATCGTCGACTCGATGATAACGTGGACACCGTGGCCATTGCGGAGGTGCAAGCAGCGTCCTCCATTCCGCTCTCTGACCCACCCAAGCACATCTCTCCGGATCCTGCAGCGTTTGAGGTCGTCATCCCAGAGACGCAGGATCTCGCATCTCTGGACTCCGAAGTCCCTACTGCGGAGGAGTATCGTCGACTCGACGACAGATCTGAGGCAGAGGCGGGTCCGTCGCGTGTGGTGGCACCAAGAAATGATAGTATTGAAGTGCCACCATGTGTGATGTCGGAACAGGATGCGGTGCAGCACGAGACAGAATCCCACAGACAAGAAGATCTCGTGGATTATGAGGATGACGAGATTGTGGGTGCTGGAGACGAAGTGGCCGACGACGCGACTCAGGTATTCGATTCGAATCCCTACAAGTTTGATTGAGTCTGAACAACTTGAGGTCCTTTCTATCTAATCAAAGGGAAATGGAAAATTGTAATTGTGTTGGACTCTCACTTCTGTTCATGATTCATGACAGGGTGGTGTCGCCTCATCTTGAATCCGTGGCGCTGACAAAGAATCCGTCTGTGGCCGAAGTCTCTGTAGTACAGTGTAGCTTAGTCGCGACTGAGTGTACAGTTTTGTCGACTCGACGAAAAGAAAATTTTGTAGTATGTACTTTATAACATGTGCAAATAAAGTATTCGGATGTTCTTAAAAAATCAAGTGTGGACTAGTCTAATTGTACATTTTCTTGATGCCCAGCTCCCAAAAAATGTTAGCGTGCACCGCCCGATCCCAATGAAAGCTTTTCCTAACGGGGGACACTAGTTGATAAGTGGATTTCAATGCAAGTCTCCACTTCCTGGCTCTCCCGATTCTGCATTTCAAAAGGTAACTCCATCTCATTGTTGTTTTGCTTTCGTCAGGTAGAGACGGAGGAGCGGAGAGAGGTCGTGCCGAGGAACGTGCCACCGTTAGTCCCTCCACCGCGAGGAAAATGGCTGAACATTGTCTTGGACTTGAACGGGGTGCTCTGCCAAAGCATGCAGAAGTGCTACGAGGACAAACTGAAGTCCCACAACGTCGAAGACAATGTTCTGTGCCATAGGAACCCAACCAGCATCGGGTCCAAGTTTGTGTTCGCCCGGCAGAATGTCGGAGAGTTCTTGCGGCAGTTGTGGGAGATCGCGGACAGGGTGGTCGTGTGGACCACCATGCTCAAGAAGAATGCCGAACCCATCGCGGCGCACTTGTTCCATGGCTGTAAGGCCCCCTACGATATACTAAGCCAGGAGCAGTGCACTAAGATAGAAACGGCTCTGGGAAAATTCTTTCACCATGGGGGGAAAAAACTCTTCATGAAAGTTTTGGAGGACAACCTCTTCCCCATCAACGATGGGAACAAGCCGTTCTACATGCACGAAACCATCCTCATTGACGATACTCCCGCGAAGGGTATCTACAATGCGAATGGCAACTCCATTTTCCTAGAGTCTTGGAGTCACGCCAAGCGCAGGGACGACGTGCTCATGGGAGAGCTCCTCCCATGGTTGCGGCGTCTGCACGAGCATTGCCCTGAAGGCGAACTCATGGAGTACGTGGAGGACAACCGGATCGGCTTAGAGCCGCTCAATCACGATAACCCGTACTTCAAAGAAGTGGTCAAGGGCATGAAAGAGTCCGCGAAGGTCATGGGGGCGCGCTACGCCGTTTGCACTAGGAAAATCATTTGTCTACGAAATCGTAAAAAGTAGGCGTGGCATAAGGCTCCAGTGACAAATTGTAGGACTACGTGTTGTATGAAACTTGTGTACCATACATTATTTTGTAAATATTATTTTCCACTTCGGCTCATAACGTCTCTAAATCTTTGTTTGTTTTCTTAGAGCAAGGATTCTTGTTGTCTGCCTTGCACTTCCGAAATTGTATTCGATGTATGTCTGCTTCTACAGTCCGCGTGTGCATTTCTCTGCGTGAAAATGTCTTGTTCTTGCACCAGGTAGACTTACAGGATCCCTCTCGCAAGCCGACAAAAAAGCAGCGACTCACGAGGAGTCTGCTTTCGGGGTCCGAGAAACCCCGTTCCGATGGGGGGGACTCTTGTGGAGGGAGTAGATGGTCGGCTCCCTCATCCAAACCGTATTTGCTGCGGTCCGCCGCGGACGCGGCCTCCGCGGCCATAGACTTCTCCAAGGGAGATGTCGAGGACGGCGTCGTCAACAGCCCGCCAAGCCGCGGATGGTCCAAGTCGCGCACTTGCTCTCCGTCTCCACTGAAGCTGACATCGTCGACTCGAGGGGGGTCCATCTCTCCCACTTCGCGCGCGCAAGGTGGGACCAGTAGGAAGCTGGAGCTACTCGATGGGAATGAAGGCACTCATCCTCGGGTCGACGATGTCGTGGCAGGCGCGTCGGATGCGCTACGTCTCCAGGTCGATGCTCCGACCTTTTCGACCTCCGCTGCGGACCACCGTCAGATCCCCCATGATCCAAACTCTTACTCCTCGCCCTTTACCTCGACTCGAAGATAATCGACCGCGACGTACCATGTCCGCGGGGGCTCGCCAGCTACCCTCGTCGGACAGCCTCTTTCGTCAGAGGGTTCTCAGAGATCATCAGCGCTCGATGAGCTCCAAATCTGTTGGACACCTTGACATGTACAAAGACAATGTAATTACATCAAAATTGAAACCGCCCATTGGAGGATCAAAATCACTTTCTGCTTCGGATCATGCCACAAGCAAGAGCACACAAAAGCGGAAGCATAATATTTCGAGCAACGTGAAGTCCTGGGATAACCAGGACGGTAAGAGTGGGCCTCCGTATCCTTCTCGACGCGAGGATATCTTGAGAGCACTCGCGAAAAGCTCAAGTCATGGAAAATAACAAATGAGGATAGGGACGTAGTACATTTTTCGAAGCCCTTGAAGCTTTTGAATTCTCATTACTATAAATAGAAAGGCCATATATAGAACTCCTAATACACTCAAAGTAGTAAAGAGTCACATGTACAGTGAGGCTCTTCGTTTGTTCATTTTTGAAGATAGATAAAATGCAGACCGTACCTTGTGTATTGAGGCTTCATCTCATTCTCTATATTGTAAAAAGATGGCCCTTGTTTCCTACTAAGTTATTGGCTGTTCTGTTGTGCCTTCTTCATGTAAACTTTCACTTGTTCACCCTAAATCCTCCAACACTCCAATTAATCTTGAATGCTTGATTATTATCGTAGAATTCAACAACTCTTCCATCAATGGAGCTTTTGCGCCCTATTTCAAAAGTCTCATAATGGTCATTTTGTCTCAATATAATGAATAAGGCCTTACAAGGTTGCAATCCTAACCATCACCATAAGACTTTGACAAGGTCCCATGCACACAGTCCACTTCAGAGTGAATCAGAAAGGTTCTGACTTGTATTTGCAACACAAAAACTTGTGAAAGTAAGATAACATAATGCGCGCCCGGATTCAATTACGAACCGGGTTTAAATACTAAACTGCAAGAAAAACCTAAAAGTGCAAATGGAATCAACACCAGCCGCCAAGAATGCCACCTCACATTCCTCTACAACTTGGGTAGGTTGACTTCCACAAAACTACAAAAATACCAACAAAATAGGATCACAGATCCTACATATCTGGATCCGGTCTAAGTTCAAAAGTTCCTAACCTAAATATAACTTGGTTTAGCCGCCTTCCTATCTACCTGCAATTAATGCCCCCTATTTCCTCGCCTTCTTGAGAGGCGACGCACCTTTCCGGGCTGGCTGCTTCTTCGGAGACCGGTACATCTTGATGGGCTTGGGTTTCGGTTTGGTCTTACCCCGCGCCCTGGCCCTGGTCTTCGTGGTCTCTGCCAATGCCTGGTCCGCATCTGAGTACTGTTCCGACTCATCACCGGAGTCGGTCTCTTCCTCCGAGTCCTCATCTTCCTCATCTGACTCCTCTTCCTCTTCATCCCGGGCCTTCCGCTTCACCTTGGATGTCTCCGCGGTCTTCTTCTTGAATCCGGTGATGGGCGGGTGGTGCACTATCTTGCTTTGCGGGGTCTGCTCCCCCACTCTCTCGGCAGTCCGGGCTGGTCCCTGGCTTGGTGACCCGGATCCAGATCCGGTCTTCAGTATAGAGCGGACCTGCACCGTTGCCTTCGCTTCCCCTCCGGTCTTTAGTTGTGTGATGACCGTGGGTGATGACTTGCTTGGAGAATCATCCAACAAGGTGATGAACTTGGTCTTCTCCCTTGGTGGTGTAGTTCCCCGGATTATCTCCCTCAACACAATCGGCTCGGGTTCCGGCTCCTTGGTCTTCTCGGGTTGAGAAACCCTGGGCTCTTCAATCCAGGCCGGTGGGACAGATTCCTCCTCCACTGCGTCGGTCCTGGTTCCCTCTTCCTTCGTCGGTTCAGATATGCCGGCTTCTACCTCGACAGCTGCTGGTGGTGGCTGATCCTTCGGTTGCTCCTTCTCCATCTTTGGCTCTTCCGGTCCTGAGACCGGAGCAGAACTAGCTTGGACCTCCGTGACTACTGACCGCCACTTCTCCAACGCTGCCTCCATTTTCTTGTTGTAGGCCACCAAAGCTGTAAGCATCTGAGGACCCACCATCTTGCCTGCTTCCAAGACCTTCCTATCGAAAAGCATGGCTTTGTTGACGACTTCACCCGGATGCGTGATGAACTCTCGGATTTCTCCGAGTGTGTTCCGGGCTTGCGTGGTGAGGCGTCTCTCTTCATCCAACTCCTCCTGAGTGTGATGGAGCTCCCTCCTCAGGGCTGAGACCTGATTTGTTAGCCGGAGTACCTCCTCTCTGTCCCGACTATCATGAGCCTCCTGAATCAATTCTCCCAACACCTCCATGATCTTGGAGGGGGGAATAGAGCCTAAGGCTTGGCTTATGGCCCGCAATAACCCTCTCTCCTCTAGGTGGTGCTTTTTGAAATCTTCCAGGTCTCGCAGGATCCTTAGCAAGGGATCCTGTTCCCAGACCGGATCTAACCTCTGGGCTTCCCCGGCTACTACAGGGGTTTCTAGAGGTGGATCCTCTCTTCCTACCTCTGGAACCTCCTCTACTTCCTGTGTGCCTCCTTGATGCCCCTCCTGACTCTCATCCTCGGAGTCCTCCTCATCCTGGTCATTTTCAGCTTCCGGGTCTGCAATCTCATACTCTATCAATGCAGCCCCTACCTCATAAGCTTCCATCTCCTTCTCTCTCAAGAGGTCTAACGAATGATACAGATGAAACAGGAATGGTGAAATGGGAGAGGGTTTAGATTTCCCAATTCCTTTCACCATTCGGTCCATCCGGTCCCTCATAACTAACCCCCAATCTATCTTCCTGTCCCCCGACAGTGCACCAAAGACGGTGTTGGCCACGGTGACCGTAATCCTACTAGGTCTATCCGGGTTCAAGATCGCCATCATGAACCGCAGTAGCCTCTTGTGTCTAGCAGACACACACTCTGCTACTGTAAAGCCGTCCTTCGGGTTGGTGGGCCTGCGGAACTTCCCTTGGTGGAATTTGTCCGTCCGGGTGCCCGTCGCATCTCCTCCTTGCTCGAAGGCGTACACCTTGCGCCACATCGCTGCACTCCACTCCTTTGGCAGCGCCCGGACCGTCCCTTTCCACTCGTTGGTCTGGCCGGCCAGTAGCTCCTCCACCATCGCCTCATCCTTCAGGTTCCAGGGGTGAGCCATGAACCCCTCGCAGCCCATCTGCCTGAGGTCTTCCTCCAGCTCCCTCTTGTCTTGTGCGTTAGTTGGCACGACCGGATTCACATTCCGGAAGGCTAGAATCCTTCCTTCCTGCACCTCTTCTGCCATCTCTCACTTGACGCCTACACAATCTAGGCGCGGTCCAACTTAACTAAACCTCCCGCGCTCAAGAACCTGTCAGCTAGCGTAGTGCTATTCGCTCAACTATGTACCAGACCGGATTGACAGTTTATCTATCCCTTCTCTCTGTCTGTAGACCGAATACTCTATCTCTGGCCGGAAACCCTTTCTCGAACTGCGTGCAAGAAAGTGGCAGGACCTGGCCCTGCTTCCCTGGTCTTATACTTTTTCCCCCGGCATTAATTACTGACCGTTAGGTTTAAACCAGTCTGGTCACGTGGGAGAGATCCCGACGATCTCTAGACTCGGTAGCCACTCATTACCTATCCGGTCTCGGTCGCTAGGTGGGCGGAATCCGGGATTTCATACGCTGTCCCTTAACGTAGTTTCTGGTTTACGGTCTAGGGTTTTCCGGTTTCCGGTCTTGGTCCCAATTATGTGTAAAAACTAAGGAAAAAAAAAAAAAAAATGGGGATTGAATAGATCCCTCTTCCCGTATTTTGCTTAAGAACCTGCTTAGGTGAATTCTAGGTTGCCACACAAACGAATACACATCGGCTTGAAAATAATTTGCATTGCTATGAATATGGAATTTCAAGGTCTCTAGAGCTCGATATATGGTGGTGTCCATATTGTCTGGCTCAAAACTCTCACTCCCAACTTCAATCTTAGAGGTACCAAAATCAACCAATTTTATGTATCCAAAGGAACTTGAAGATGAGAGGGGTTGCTCTTTACCTCTCAAGGGAGTCCAAAGAATATTGTCTGGCTTCAAATCACGATGTGCCACATGCATATCATGCAAATAATACATTCCACTTGCTATTTGTTGAATAATGTCAAGCAAAACATCATAGGGAGGCAGGTAATGTCCTTTCGAAATGTGTTTAGCAATCAAGCTCTTGACACTTGTATCCATCTTTTCCATCACCAAATAAGGCCATCCATCATCATCTTTGCCCATGCCCATGAACCTCACAAGGTTGGGATGACTCAACCCTGCAAGAATGCTCGATTCTATACGAAAATTCTCCGGGGTCTTCTCTTTACATAGTCCTTCGGAATTTTTCAAGACTTTGGTAGCACAAGTGAGGCCCATCCACCTTGATTGGTAAACAGAACCATAACCTCCCCCACCAAGTTTTTTGCCTATCTTAGAAATTCCACAATCGGCAAACTTCAAAGTATTCAATTCACCCCCTTTAACGTCATCAAGTTCCTCCAACCTCTCCAACAAATAATTTGCAAGTTCAGTAGACAAGTTGAACACCGGGGCAATCTTTGCTTTTTGCAGTATCCTTTGGAAGTTTTCTTCATCAAATCGAACATCCTCACGTGATGCCATATCAAAGTCAATTGAGTTCATCACATCTTCGGATTTAATCTTTACACACATGGCTTTGAAGCAACATTCCAACTCCAACAACAACTCTCGAAATGATTCTTCATTTTTCAATTGAAAAATGGCTGAAGTACATAAATCTTCCCCTCCACATTCTTCAACTAGTAAAAATGCTTTGAGCACAAGACGGTGCACGTCTTTTAAGATGCTTTTGAACTCCTTAATATTACCAAGAGAATATATTTGCTCCAATACCAAATCCACAACAGATCGAAGCTTCTTGACCAAATGTTGACATTGCTTTGCATTCAATGTACTTGAATTGTCTCTTGCCAATATGAGGTCAATCTTTCTACAATACTCTTGATACCATGATTTGAAATTGTACGCCATTGGAGTCGATGATGAAACCAATTGATTTCCAAAACAGCATATACTAGAAGGCACCTCTGCGTGAGGAATGCTACCATCATTCCTTTCAATAGTTGGATTTTGCAAAGAAGGAGTCCCCTCAGTTTGACAACCTTCTTGGTCAATTGAAGGATGTTGCACATGGGTTGTCTCTGTTTCCAACAACAAAAACAAAGAACTCTTGATAGCTTCAAAGTAACTACCTTCAAAAGTTTCAAAGGAATGTCCATTGTTGAACCAATGGAGGATGTAGAAAATCATGGATGAATTACAAGAACTATGGCATCACATTGTAGTAATACAAGCCTGCAAATTCAATTGAAAATATAAATTAAAAAATTTCACGACTTGATTCAATCATTTACTATCTGCTACAAAATATAAGATATTCAATATTGATGTTTACCTTTACAAGTAGCTAGTGTTGATTACAACCAAACTCTAGATAGGAAAGATGATGTGATCAAGAAATCTAGTCATTGCCATTAAATCACTTACCTTATACCACTTCAACGTAAGCTTTACAAACATGTATTGAAAAGTTAAAAGACCAACAAAAATGTTCAAGAAATATTCACATTGTAGATACAACATCATCATAGAATGGCACTACAAAATTTAAACTACCGTGTCTAAAACACTAAATTACCAATTGTACACACTATAAGAAACCCTTATCTTTGGTGACAAGCCCTAATTTTTTATGACGGATTTTAGGTGATGTCAATGTTGACAACCCAAAAGCTTTATATCAACAAAAATGTCCAATGTAACATCAATGTTGATAATCCAATGTTTTTATGTTAACATTAATGTTACATTGGACATTTTTGTTGACATAAAAATTTTGGATTGTCAACATTGGCATCACCTAAAATTCGTCATAAAAAAATTAGAGCTCGTCACCTAAGATAGGGGTTTCTTGTAGTGACATCCATCAAAATTGTTTGGAAAACAATTTCTTATTTAACCTTAGTCAAAGGTGTAGAATCAAAAGACAAGAGCTCTCTTCAATGATATCACCTTCAATGCACAATTATAACACCTTCCAAAACTATAAAATCTAAAGAAATTAAACTATTTCAACAATTTTTGTGTAAAATAGCTATGCCCAAGTTTTAAAATTGCCAAGGGAAAAATACACATTGATGACAATTCCACCACAACTAGTCCAAAAGTTTCATCAACAAAAACATTTTACAAAGAAATATGGAGGGCATTAGCTATTTTGGAATTTTTAAAATCAAAGTTGGGTATGGAAGCTTTGAGCTTGACAATATACATGGATACTTCAACACAAAGTAGCACCACCTATTTGTTACCCCTTTCAAAAACACTACTAGAAAAATCGTGTCCAGATCAACAAAAATTTAACAGAAAACTGTTGATATGTTTTGTTGATTTGGACGTGTTGTCCCGGACATACGAGAACAGAGAAGTGTTGATTTGGATGTTCATTTTTTTGTTAATTTGGACATTCATGAGAAAGTTTTGAAAACATAAAATTTTTTTGACCAATCAAAATCTGCCACGTGGCATCTGCCACGTCAGCAAAATCCAACCTGCCACGTGGGCAAGCCACGTAGGCGCCCCCGCCACGCAGGCAGGCCACATAGGCAACCCCGCCACGTGGGCGGCCACCGGCCACAAGGTTTGAACCTTGGACCTCAAGGTTGAGGTCCAAAGGCCTAAACCACTACAACATGTATAACCACAAGTGACCTAGAATGAAATTAGAATTAATTTAGCTACTTCTTCCTTTTAGTTTGTCTTTGTTATGTTAAAATCAGCTGACTTTGGTGGCCGTTTACACATAGAAAAACAACTTATTTAAGAAAACTTTAAACTAATGAAAGTTGGCATATACAACAAAATTTCATTTAAAAAAATCCGTTTGAGATTTCAAGTCTCCAATAAAAAGTTATGGATAGAATTCAGAGAAGGTTTCTTAAAATGTCAAATACAATGTCCTCTTTAATCCTTCTCTGATTTTTGTCCATAACTTTTGATTGGAAACTTGAAATCTCAAACGGATTTTTGGAGATGAAAGATAATTTTATTTTTCAACTTTCATTAGTTTAAAGCTTTCTCAAAAAAGTTGTTTTACTATGCAAAAATGGCCACCAAAGTCTGCTGATGTTCAAAAACACTGAATTTTGAATGATTGACTTGGGAAGAAGCATTTGTTTTTGCATAAAATTTCAAGCACGGTTATTTAGACATTGCACAAATGAAGAAACTTATATGAAACTTTTGAAATTCCTAGTTAACAAATAAGTGTTAAATTTTTTGTTGATTTGGACATTGCACTACCCAAATCAACAAAAAATTTGTCACTGTTTTGTTAACTAGTGCCAAATCAACAAAATTTTGTGAAAACGGTCAATACAGTACCCAAATTAACAAAAATTTGTTGATTTTTTGTTGATTTGGACATCATTTTCTAGTAGTGAAATGAGTACTTTCAAATATTGCTTACTAAAATAGAATTTTACTATTAATAGGAATCACAATCAAATTTTAACAAACTTATTTCAATACTTTGAAACTTTGTAGTAAAATACTCTCATTAAGAACCATTTATAGGAGTTGATACTCAAGCATTGCATAGAGAGAACATGATTGTATCTAATATTGGTTAATGGAGACACATTTATTATTACTTAATGCAGACACTCTTAATTTGAAGTGCTTTAAATCAACTATAGGTGCTTGCATATTATTGTAGAATAAATCTAAGAACATTCAAATGACTTATAAATAACAAAGATGAGCTTAAGACAAAGGTCATTCCTAAACACATAACTTAATTTGAATATCTACAAAAATGCATGCACTAGAAGAAAAACGAAGAAATCCCTGTTAATTTCAATGCAGCACGTCAGGTAGATTGTGTTGAGACTGCGTTGCTGAAAACGTAGGAAAACGCTAAAAATGTTGAAAAACGCAGAAAAAATGCTGGAAAAACACGGAAAATGCGTTTTTTTGCGTTTTTTGTGTTTTTTCCGCGTTTTTAGCAACGCAGTCTCAATATAACCTACCTGACGTGCTGCGTTGAAATTAACAGGGATTTCTTCTAGTGATTATTGACAGAAGTCTTGAGAAATATTAGGGTATTTGCCTAAAATAACTCAATGAATAATTAATTTTCATGTAGAAAAATAGCAATGAGCTATTTTACTCAATTTTCCGTCATTATCAAATCTTCACAATATATATCAACTTTAGAATCTATCCTACTATTTGGAAAAAAAAGAATTCATAGAGATATTACAAATCATAATGTCATTGATTACAAAAAAAATTTAAATTTAAAAGAAGGAAAGTATTGATAGTTCACATAGTATTTGAATTAAAAGATCAAAGCATTGACATTGACATCTTCAATGCATTCCAAAATGTAAAGCATTTCAAAAACATGTCAAGTCACTAGCTCTAAATTTTATCAAAAGTGAAATATATAAAGTGAAATCAAGTGTTTTTTTTCAAGTTTTTTTTCAATTGAATTGTTCACATTTATATACTTTAAATGATTCATTAATTTTCTATGTAAAAACATTGTTAACGATTTATATATTTTCTGAAAACACACTAATAGGTTGTGTGATGAAAATTCAAATATAGAATCAATTTTGGTCCGTTCAAACCCTCTAAGAATTTACATTCACTAGTCAACATATCATTCAATAAGAGGTTTTTAATTGATATATCTCTAAAAGAAACTTTAATTTTAATAAAGTATTTATATCTACATCGCTTTAAAAGATGGTCCTTCAAATTTTGTAAGAACTTAATGGAATACATTTTAAAACAATTTAAAAATAATATTCTATCAAAATGAAAAAGAATGCTAATTGAATATGCAAGAGTACACTAATACTTTGTCAAGGAACAAAAATATTATAGCTTACAATCACCCTTGACTAATAAGTGCAAAGTCATAGATTTTGAATTTTACATTAGATATGTAGGGTTTGCTTTACAAATTACAATTGATGTCACCAATACATATTTGAAAAAAACTTAGAACAAAAAAAATAAATTGTTCCATATTTGATTGCATCTTTGATATTGCCAAATTAAAAGTAATTTTCTCATTAGATCTATGATTGTAAATTCTAACTACAACTAATACTATTTGTATATTATCCAAAATCTAAAAACTAAAGCTCTACTTCAATTTAGTGGCAAGCCTTTTAACAATTGAAGTCAAGGACTTCAATCAATTGTTTAAGAAATACCAATATTATACATGAGCAAGAGTATCAAAAATTGATTTCAATTTTTGTAATACACTTGAAATGTGTTGGAAAAATCTAGTCATATAATAAAAAGGAAACTACAACAAATATAACAAAACATTCTTGAGTCAACCAAGTTTAGGTAAGATACAAGTTATAACACAATAAATTGTATGAGATCATTCTCTTAGGTTAATTGCAATAGACACATTATATGTACCAAAATTTGTACACATTTGTATCCAAAACTTGTGACATACATGTACAAAAAGGTCCAAAATCTAGAACTTGCTTTCTAAAAGTTGCCAAAGTATTTGAATGCCATCAATTTAACAAAAAAATTCATCCATACTTTACAAGAATGGCCAATATCATATCTTGATAGCTCTCATTAGTTCACACTTAACTAAAACAAGCCATAGACATAGTGGCAAATTGAACACTCCTTGTCATAGAAACTCACCTTCACATATTTTTTGAAAAAAGCAAAACCTCTCTATATCTTCTTGTATAGATAATCACCCAAGAGAGATTTCAACACCTAGAAAATCAAGCATTTTACCACCAAAGCAAGATATAGGAATTTAAACCAAAGAAAACATTTGATAGTAGACAAATATGACTAATATTGACCACCAAAATCATTTTCTAAGATGTATCACATTTTCTATAATCTTTATACAATTTTTTACTTTACATCAATTTCATCACATTAGTTGATCATAAAAGATGAGTCATCTTTCAAAGATTCAAGCATTATTTGGGATGAATGGAAAATTACTTAGATAAGATATGATCAAATTGAATGCCCTATATTCACCATTCAAAAGATGGACTATGAAACATTTAGTGGATGAATAGACTTGCCATCTTGTAAGAAATGTTCACAACCTTTTCATGTCACTTCAATGGAATAATCCAACAACAAAGCCTGGATTGTTTCAAAAATTCATGAAGAGCATTTGCTAAACCTTTGTTTCTTAATGTCTTTGAGATGCCAAGTTTGGAATATTTGCTAAAAGGCAAATAGGTAACACGTAAACCTTTATAGTGGTGAGTGGTGACAACAACATGCACTTACAATCACATGCACTAAACATTAATTTCATTACATTGACAATACTCAAATATAGTAGGGTAGATTTGAGAGCAAAGGGGGGCCATTTCAAGGTTGTCCCCCTACTTCTTCCCTATGCTATCTAGAAATTGTAAACCATCATCTATAATGCTTGATTTTCAAATTAAAAGAAAAATTTAAAAATATTCAAATTTTCTTAAAAGTGTTAAGAAAACTAAAATTGATTTATACAAAAAAATTCTTCAAAAAATATCTTTAAACTAATTTTAAAATTAAATTTTTTGGTGTAACATTTTCTCAATCATTGTAGGAGTTTTATAAAAACTGCTAATGTGGCACATTCCCACAATTCAAGAATTCAAGATAACTTGCAATTTCCCAATGCCTTCAAATCCCCCCTAATGCTTTAGCAAGTTTCAAAAAACAAAGACAAAAATTTATATCTATGCTTGTGCTACTTTGAAGCCTACTAGTATACCATTGTAAAGATATATGTCATGATTTTTAACATTGTAATTCCACCAATTTTATGAAACTTTGGTACTAGTTATGTAAATGATATATGTATGAAAACTTTTGTCCCCAAAATAATCAAATAAATAGAAAAATCACAAATATCAACCGACTTTGCCTTGACAATAGTCATCCTCAAAAGTGAATATTTGTGGTTGGTGTTTTGTTCTCTCCTATCAAACTTTTCTAATATAAGCTTTTAATTAAAAATAGGGTATCTAGCACATCAAAATCATATCAACTCTCAAGTGCAAAGAAATGGCTCCAACTCCAACCATGACAAACAAGCACTACTGTGACAATTATCAACTTACAAACAAAAATTTGAACCAATAATCTTGCATGAGTTCAATTTTACTTGCTAAATATGCAAATTTGAAGAACTACTATAGCGTTGTCCCTCCACACACACACACCTGCAAAGAGAGTCTCCCATCCTCCGTCCCCAATTGAATTGAATAAAATAAAATTCTATAGAACACCTGATTTGCCCACCCACCCACAAAACCAATTTTTGTACGGCTATAATGCAGAATACATACATTACGGATGTGCGTGGAATACGGATTACTAGTACGGAATATGGATATGTACGACGTAGGGTACATGTACGGTATACAAGACGTGGTATACAAGACGTGGTATAATACAGAATACATACATTACGGATTACTAGTATTGAATACTAATATGTACGACGTATGATACATGTACGGAATATGATACGTAGTATTATACAGAATATGGGCGGGTTGTACGGATACGTATGCGTCGTGAATCCCACATCGATCGGGTGCAGTCGAACATGTTCGAAAAATATGGAGATACGGGGTGATGAAAATGCAGATCTAAGGGGCACTGAAAATTCAGTCACTTAATATCATCAAGCTCACAAGTTCACTCATTGGATCACTACCCTCCATGAAGCTGGGGCCTCCATCGATCACGCTTCCTCTGTCGATGTGCAGAGGAAGGGGATCCCCAAATGGCCACCTCAAATCGTAGACAACTAAGACACACAGACTCGAGAAAGATGTACACCACCTAAAAATCTGAACCAATTTGCATTGCAATCATCCACCCCCAAACTGGATCCTGCGGATCTTTTGCAAACGACGATCCATTTCGTTAAAATGGCACGAATACGGCTCCATGCAGAAACGGTGTCACAGATGTGCATGAAGGTCTGAAATCTACGACAGACACGGTTTAATGTTTCCAGAGACACAACCATGGAGGTTTAAAGGTGCCAAAGTACTGCAATATCTTCCGCCCATTTCATTGAAATGATCGGTGTCTGAAGCAACGAAATCTCTGGTTTGCAGGGCTTTTCCATCCTTTATCACCATGAAATTGACAAAAGAACTCACGACGCTCACCAGCAACAACACTGTCGAAAACTGTCGATTTCGTTTCAAGTAAAGTGTGTCCACCCGACACGAGAAAGGAAACCCAACTACATATAAAGTGATGACAAAGTGGGCAGAAAACGCAAGGCACTCACCTCATGCAACCGAAAATTTCTTCCAAAGGCACAAGCTTCCGCTGATCACCCCCAGAATAACGTCTCTGATCTCGCAAACAAAAGCTCGTCGACAAGACTTCCACTTTCTCACAAGTCTCACAGAGCTCCTGGTTGCGATTCAGGGGCTGGAGGGAGAAGAGAGAATCCTTGCGTAAGAAAAACGCTAGTCGACCAGCGGACCGCGTCTTCACGAAAACACTGTCGCAACGCAGGATGTAGAGCTGCCGGCTAGAACTGAATTCCTGCCGTACCAGTGAGTCCCGTAATATAGAAATGGAAAATACACTAGAAAAGTTAACTGGAAAATGGCACTGAGTCGGAGACCCAATCGGGCTTGTTGCTTTCTGCACGATGAGATGCTTTGTAAGATATAATAATTGAAGGGCGGCCGGCAGGTCTGGCGTGGAATGTACTGAGTGTGAGCATTCGTTTGTTTCGTTGCGGTAATACAGTGTTTCAGTTGGTGGTAACTCAACTCTCGTTCATTGGGATTTATCCCCATCCACGGTCGATGATCCAGCAAGAAAGATCGAGAATGAGTCCTCCCAGCTAGGATTCGACCCTGTCACCGAGGTACGCGGATTTGTCCGAACATGAAGTTACCTACTAAATGGTGAATGATGAATGTTTTGAATTTGCACCTCATCCTACTAAGATTAAATTATTGAAAGAGCAAGCTTCCAAAGAAGATTACACGCATAGTTAATTATCAACGACAAGGAAGAATCTGATTGCTCTACATGCACCACTAATATACTTTTTATATTAGATATTAGTTGTAGAGGGGTTAGTGTATTAGTCATTACTGTTTTTACAAGTGCCCTTCCTATTTTCAATTCAAGCACTTAAGGAATCAATTGGAAAGTTTCAAAGCACCCAAATGATGACGTTCTCAAAGCTAGAGCTGGTACTTCTTCCGCCCCTGTTTTGAATTTGCTGCTTTCACTAAGTCTGCAGTACGTCTGGTTTTGAGTCGGCTTGGCCTTGGGTGTAAAATACTCCTGCCCTGCGCTTTGGAAAAAAATCCTTCTCTTTTTGCTGTGAAATGTTCTAATCATTTGCTAAAAAGAAAACTAAAAAAACTAGGGCTTGCACTGATGAGATATCAGGCAGACGCCGGCCTAGAAAGTGCCAATTTCTAGCTGGATAATATCTTGACGTACAATTTGACCAAGTTGTATCTGCTCAACGTCTGCAGCCCATGCCGGAGCCCATGCCATGCCCCTCAAGTTGTGACTTCCCCCGTCGCCACCTCGGTCGTCACCATTCATTCGGAGAAGTCTGTGAGACCGACAGTCAGTCGGAGAAATAAATAAATGCATATTAAATAATACAGAGACTATTCATGCATCTTTGCAGATATAAAATCGATCGGTACAACAGCAGTCGATCAGCTGGACCTCAAGGCAATGTGGATCGATAAATTGCACGCCTGGATCGACTGCACGACACTCAGTGAATTGAAGCGCTCGTGTAGCTAGCTAATCCTTGCTTGCTCGCGCGACCAGATCGATGCAGCAAGGAAATCTTGGTCCGAGGTCTTCACAGTTAGATTGTTTTGTTCTTGTGAATCGAAGGGGCTCTCGATCAGTGTTTGATGGATTCGTTTATTCCACAAGAGAATTCCAGGATGATAATTGGACAAATGTTTAAGGTTGCGTCTGAATTCCACTCTTATTTGTATCCTAGTGTATCGTATTCTGTAATCGATCACGCTGTGGACATTGGCTATGGAATTCGAATTCTTCAGAAATTCTTCAGAAATTCCTTAGAAGCCTCAGGGATTGCGCGAATGGACCAATCACTTTGGCTCTGTCGCCAAGCTCAGTGCAGAATTCTCACACAATTATATTGACACGTTTCTACGACCATTTTACAGTTAACTCTTTCATTTCATTCGGTTTAATTGGACTGACTTTCATTTAAATACATTTAATCCTCGGACACGATTGTAAGTGCACCAACATTGCGATGCTGCAAGTGTATTGCTCGATCATGTTCCCTGTTGTTGGTTTTAAGTATAAAATAGAGAAAGTACTTTCATTTCAGAACAAGATCGAGTGTTGTCCTGTAAGTGGATCCCGTCTATTAAAGAATACCGTGCACTTTGCAGTTCTTTCCGTTTGACCAATTTGATGGAGATGAGGTAAGTGATATACTTATACAGAACAAACAAGCAAAAACGTGCAAAAATTTGATAAGAAAATCAGAATGTAAAGAGATAATGGCATTGGCGATTTGACACTTCATATTCTTCCCAGCAATTTCTACCATAATTCAAAAAATCAAGCCTTGCTAAACCATGCTAGTGCTGTGCTGTAAGTGGATCCCATCTACTAAAGAATACCGTGCGTTGGGTACACTCTCCGGCATATCCCCATTTTTGGATTGCTCCCCGCAATGGGCCTAACAACTGAACACCAAAGTGGAGTCTCGGCACTTTTGTAGCTCAACGTAGAATCAATTTGTAGCAGTGAAAGTCTAATCACGAAGAACACAACCATGGTTCACTGTCCTTGCCATTAATTGCATGAGTCTGGGTGCTTGTTAAAAATTGTGACATTCATTCTACAGAATTCTCTAAAAACTACGACAGGAATAGATTCAAGTTTCCTGCCTTGTGCCTTGAAAAGTATCGAAGTTGTGGAAGACTGGAAGTCCACCATTTTAAGCAGATTTGATGATAAATGCAAGCGACAGTTTTCAGTACTAGTTTCACCTAAAGAAACTATTTTAAGGTAGGAGGCTTGAACTCCGATAGGGCATTTAGAATCAAACATGACTCAGAGGACTCAGAGGTACATTTTTCTTTTTGCAATATTCAAAAATGTACAAACTATGTACATTCTAGGAGGTGGTCGCTTTTAGAGCCCTATGGCTTTCAACTTCAATATTTCATAACTAATTCCACAAAGCTCCAAAAAATATGAAACAACTTGGGTTGGATGTCATTTCCTCTTGTCTTTCCAAGAAAATTTATTGAAAAATATTTCAAGATGTTTTCCCTTCCCCAAATTCAGCTTCAGCACTTAGATGGGCGCTTTATGGACCTCCTACTGGCTTATGTTTGATTTTTTGAACCTCATTGGAACTCCATCCTGAATTGATATCAAGTTCTGGTGTTTACAGACTGTGTTCCTTAACTACTTAGTGGAGAGGTCATGGATAGACAATCAGCATAAGTAAATTTGTGCACAAATTCTCATCCCTCTAAATTTTCTTAAAAAATCCTTACCTCTTCACTATCCACTATTCTAGCTCACTTGCTGGACAGAACTTCATTGCTAGCGAATGAAAAATGACAGATGTCAAACTATGCTAATGTAAGTAGAGAACTTGTTTTGCTGATTGAAGAGACGGACGTTTTTCCAATTGTAGTTGCAAGATTCTAGTTTGTAGACCTTTGGTATGATTCACCTCTTTCAAAATTGTTGATACGTATCTCTTACTAAAAAATGAAATGATTAGGGTTTGTCTGTTTGAGAAATGGACTGTCATCATGCTTAAAGAATGCAAGAAGCTTTCCAAATTTTAATGCCAAAATAACTAATCTGAACTAAACTGCTCACATAATTTACCCACTTTGCAGAAATGGTGTGCCAGTCAGTTTTCAGAGCCTTCAGTTGTGTAAACGCATCAAATATTGGTTTGAACATTATTCTTATGCCAATAAGAAATACAGACTATCTTCCTGTGAATGCTCAGTCACCAGCTCACACTTATTCCTTTAAATTGGTGGTATGCCATGAGCCAACTACATGTGGGATATTGAATCTTAAGGTAGAAGGTCCTGAAATGGACCATCTAAGCACTGAATCTGGATTTCGGGCAGGTGAAACTTCTTGAAATATTTTTCAGTAAATTTTTATTGAAAGACAAGAGGAATTGGCATCTATTCCAAGTTGTTTTACATTTTTTGGATCATTTTTGATTTAGTTATGAATTTTCAAACAAGATGTGTCGTAGGTCCCTATTTATGATCCTGGGTCCTTCTTAAAGTGTTCACTGCAGCTTCTAGAGAAAAATGGGAAAAGCAAGGGAAATGATTGGCTCTTAGAATAATGAATAATATTTTTCTTAATTCATTCAATGACTGAAGAGGTCAATTTAGTAACCACATCCAATCCATTCAACCACTATTTATAGGGTCCATTCTTAATGTTGCTCCATTTCAGGACCTCCTACCTTACCATTGAAGGTGGGTTCAACCCTTGTGGTTTAACATGGGACCCATTTTGGATCACAAGAATTTGTGATTTGTTATTTGTATTTTTTGTTTTGGGGTCATTGCAAGAAAGACCGACCGATTTATGTAGCGTTTTCCATAGTACTGCTGAAATTTTTGGGAGTACTGTATAATTAGAAAAACAATATTTAAAAAATGTAAAAAATGTGTTTTATGTATATACCTCTAAGAAGAAGGTACCATAGGAAGGAAAAGTGAAGAAAATTTCTCTAAGTAGGAGAACTAGAAAAGTGCAAATTTTCATGAAAATGGGTACTTTGACATTTTAATTTGTAAAAAATAGGAAAAAGAATTTATTTTAAAACTAAAAATTGTCAATTGGGGAGAACTTTAGAATGAAGAGATTTCACCAAAAGAATGATCTCAAAACCATCTTAAATGTTCAAAAGTATGCGTGCAAGGGAGGCCTGTTCGTGCACATGTAGAGGAAAGAGAATAATGATTTTTGAGATTTCTTTTGGTAGAAACATGCCTATCTAGTATGGGAATAGGCCACAGAAATTTCAGCTTTAGATCATTAATTTTGGATGCTCTCCAGTACTAAAAACCCCTAAACCGCAAAGTGTGACAAATTAGCTTAATTGAAATTTAATAATAAAATGATTTTTGAAAATTTCTGAAAAATAAGGAAATTGATTGTTGTCATGTCAGACATCTTTAGTCAAAATTTCAAGTTAATATGGTTCATACTTTAAAAGTTATGATCGATAACAACTCTGTCATTCAAAGTGTGACGCAAAATAGTACCGGTCTTTCTTGCAATCACCCTTTGTGATTTGTATTTTGCATTAAGAAGACAAATTAATGTATATGTATGAGGTGGTAGGAAGTAAGGCAAACATTGTGGGATAAATTAGTTCATAGTTTAAAAAAGAACCTAAGAAACAAATCGACTTCCCTAAATTCTAAATTAAACTGCCACCCTACGTAGGATGGCGGTGATGGTTGTCATCCTTAATTTCAACAATTGAAGGTCAATGTCATACAATGTTGTAGTCTTGCACAAATGTTGTTCTTCAAAGTTGCAAACTTGCAAGCTACACAATTGGCCAAGTTCCGTTATCCAAGGTAGGGCCTTTGTTAGGTCACATGGACTTGGCCCACCTTTGATGATAGAATTTAACATCTAGCCAACTACAGTACATTGTTTTGGCTATATGTACTCTAACTTATAACAACACTAAAGAGCGGTATAGAAACATAAGTTTATGAGCCTTGAATTAAGTTGTAGGTATGTAACTAAAACCATTTGAACCTAGGTGTTTATAGCATATGTACTTTTCACTTATAACATGAAAAAGACCATAACATAGGTGCCTAAAATGTAGACACCTACAACTATAGAAGGTCTCTATAATATAGACTATTGAATTCATAGGCTCATAGTTTTACACTTATGTGCTAGCATTTTTCTTCCAACTTATACATAAATTACATTTCGTCTACAACATTATGCACTACTAGGCTAGAAATCCTTTTTTTTTCCTTACACCATTTAACTTTCTAGAGAATCTACAACATCTTCTTAACCTGCTAGAGTCCCAAAGTCACCTCAAGGAACAAAATGAATTTTGGATAGGATTGTATGACCTCAAATATTAATGTAATTTCTATATCTTTTTATGAAGAAAGAAAAATATATTAGCTTAGAAGGAATAACAATTGATCCTTAGGAGCAAAAATTTTGCTACCCAAAATTCAAAATTGATGTTTTCCAAGTCACCTTCAAAAAATTCCAAATGTCAAAATAATTTTCCTTTTTTTTTTCTCATAGAAATGTTTTTGTCTATATAGAAAGATTTGATTCATTCTATTTGGACCAAAGATGAGAAAGTTATGGAGAGTCTTGGTTTTTGGGCAATCCAAGCATCTTAAAGAATTACATCTACGATTCACTTTCAAACTCAATTTTCACAATTTGAGATTTTTTTAAAAAATCCAAATGTTTTTCTCATTGTTGTATTAGAGATTTTTGATTCCATCTTAGAGCTATTAACGATTTAGTTTCTCTTCTATCTTGTACCTACTACTCCAAAAGAAAAATCAACAATCAACAATTATCACTAATTAACAATTTTTTAAAGAATGAAAATTAAAATGCATTGTTTTTGGATTTTTTTTCCCCAAACTTTCGTTCCAGTTCTTCAACATAAAAAAAATAGAAATTCAATATGGGTATCGTGAAGAATTTGAAGTCAAGAAGATTCAAAGTCTTATGGTATAGTCACACAAGGAGTAAAAAACATGTTTTTTTCACTTTAATTGCAAATACCTTGCAATCTATGGTATCAACACAAGTCTTCAACATGAGCACAACAATTCATTGTAGATTGCAGTTGCTAATGGTCTATACCTTCTTTTATGTTATCTTATATATTAAAGAGGACTCTAGTGTAGGGAGATTTTGTATGCAAGTAGGCCCAAGGGTGAGGCCGGCATGGCAAGCTTTTGGGTGACTTTCCGTATAGAATGCACCTACACCAAAGTATTCTTTTATATTAAGAATAGCAAAATCAACCATTTTTCTCCCTACAACGCATTTTGCTTCCCAACAATGCCTTTAAATGTGTTGAATCAATCACTAAGGCTCTTAATACTCTTAGAATAGGAACTCAAATCCTTTATGTGCTAAACTTTGAGCTTGTAATGGGAAGAAAGATGCATGAAAAGTTTCAAAAAGACAGTAAGGGTTGGCCTTTCAATAAAGGTAATGCACATTTCCTACAATGACAATGAATATATTAGAATTTTTGAGTAATTTTATTTATTGACATCTATAGTGCAGTAAGGGAGGTGTCTCACATCTACTATTGTAAATGGGTCCCTGACAAGGCAAATGGGAACCAACTCATGGTGAGCAAAATTATATTAATAGTGTACATTTCAAAACTTGAATGTACAGTACACTACAATGGGCTTACTCCCATTTGTGTCCACAATGGACTCATTTACCTTACACAGCATGTTACTCTATGCAATCTCAGCTCTGTGCATTTCATTATAGAGACATAATCCTTCTCTGCGTTCACAATTTTGTGACTTATGTCTTGGATATATATTTACACTAGCTGCCAATCTTTTATACAAAGAAGTTAGTCAGGTCGGAATCGGAGTGGAGTTTGACACACCATGCTCTGGAAATGGAATGTGAAGAGATACTCGTCCCCTAAATCTCAGATCTATTCACATCATAGATTTTGGAGCTTTTAGGTTTCAGCTGGGTGACTACTATTTTCTGCTCTTGGAAACCAAATTCAGGTGCTGAATCAATAGCCAAATTACCAAATATGATTCCAGAGATTAATTCCAGTACTGGTAAGCTTAGTCCTCTGCCTGAGTGCCTGACTGATGTGACTGATGTCTGCTTCATGCTTCTGTTGGTTTCAGTAAACAGAACCAGGGGCCTTTTCCACTTCTTGTCATCTTCTTCTCATGTTTTAAAGTTTGCTTGGTGTCAAATCCACTTCTTCTTTTTGAATCAAATGGATGTCAAATCCACTTTCTCAGGCATGGGCCGGTTTCTGCAGTGGGGTAGATAACTCATCTTGTCAAAAGTGCAAATGTCCTTACTGCCCTCATGTCTGCAAACTTGTGAAACCCATGCCTAACTTGTTCTTGCCCATGTTGTTGCAGCACAATTTAAGTTTGCTGCAACATAAAATGAAAATAATGTATTCAACATATCGCACTCCTTAATTGAAGTTCACGATTGTCCAGTGAGTGTGGGGATTGAAGCTATGGCATCTCAACAGCCTTTCAGCTGGTGAATGCCTTGGTAATTCAAGAGCACGCTTGGCAAATTCCGTTTCACTTATGTTAAAAAGAAGAAGAAGCAGGTTCCACAGTAATTATTTAATTCTCTCTCAAGCTTGGCGCTGTCGCTCACCTTTTCCTTCTTTGAAAGGACATCTCACTCACTCATCTCCTTGTCACGGTGACTTTCAAAGTTTGATCCTCAAACCGTGGCTACCCAAGACTGAGGGTGGAACTTGCGTACACAAATAGCACGTCAACCATCTTTGGTACAAAATATTTGGCTGGTGTGAGAAAGATTGGAAATGGACGCATGTCACTAAGCACAGTGGACTTGGGTTGGATTGACACAACTTAACTTACATTCTCTAGCTAGTAACTTAACTTACTAAGAGGGCTTTGAAGCAGCTCAAAGTGGGTGCAGAGTATGGATCAATTGCATTTAGTAGTCAAACATTTGTAATCATGTATGATGCTTTTGGAGGCCAAACTGACAGTGCAATCCATCTGCATTTGGGTTTTTCAAATTACCCACATGAAAGTGAATGGAACTGTCATTGGATGACTCCTGGAGGTGATCATCAAATCTCGCGACATTGGCACAATTTGGGGGAAAAAAAAAGATCGTATTTTCATCTAAACTTCAATTTTTGTTTCCAGTTGCTTGCCCTAAAAAATGCCAAGGTTGTGGAATTCTGCCAATTCGATGAAATTGAAGTTGGTGGCACATGGATTCCCATCTGAATAATAATAAGTTCCAACATGGGCATTTGCATACAAGTATTCTCAGTTAGTTAGATCATTAATTCTTCAGAGTTGGACGAGGCAAAATGGAACTCCCTGCAAGTTCAAGCATGTAGTCCAGTTTGAAGCTTAGTTGTATTAGTTATGAATCTTCAACAACATGAAAACAGGTTTGTTTTTTGTGAGAATTGAATTTGTTATGATCTATTGAAGCAAAAGGAACTCCAAACCTTAGCAAGCCAATGCAAAATTTGCATGACTAATGAAGCCAACTGAAGTGCACTACTGTACAAGGATATGGTTAATTTCACCAAACTCAATCCTAAAAAAGAAATACCAAATTCACTCCAAAATCATGAAAAAAGAAAATGTCCAATCAGCAATCATGTCAGAAGCCCACACATGAACACAAAATTAAATTGAACACAGCAATCATGACAAATACATGAAGTATTGTACCTCCTAATTGTTGTTATATTGTAAACTTTGCTCAGTCCAAACTATTGCATAACAACCCATATGTGCTCTCAAGTTGTATCCATGGATCATGTAATGTTAACCCTCAGCACCCTAGGGACAAAAAGATCGCCTCTCCATTTTGAAAGATGTTCTTGTGTGACTGTTATAACCTTGTCAATGGTATGGTCAAAAAATACATTCCTTTCCATGTACCTGCAAGCAAGTCTTTACTACCAATAAATACGGTCAGTTAATGTGAATTTTTTCTTACGTGATAGCTTAATTGAAGTGAGTATAAAAGAGTTTGGATTTCAATAAATATGAGCTGGGCGCTCAAGGGTTAAGTTTATGCTTCTCACATTCTCAATGAATCTAAGAATTTGAATGTTTTATACACTTTACTTGTTAACCTTGGATCCCGCACCCAAAGAAAACCTGTCTTAGTTGGCTTATGTGTGGAATATATCATCTAAACCAGTACTAACTTAATGGTACTCTAATTAAGGCAACAGATTCATCATGTGGTCTGGAAAGACCATCATTTTGAGAGAAACTTCAAGTGAGGATTTGAAGTGGGATCAAGACTTAGGTGTCCCAAATCTTCCATCCAATAATAAAGAGAATCAGTTAGAAATGATAAACAAGAATCTTGAGAGAGTGCACCGTTGATTCTGGGCTCGCTCACACATATGCTCGCTCACACATGGGTATGAGGGATATCACAAGATGAGCATGAAAACAAAAAAAACACAAAAAAAACACAAAAAAAACACAAAAAAAACATGGGTTGATACTGAAATTGGCTCTTTGTTTGTGATGGATTGACTGCAAAGTTCAAATTTAATGATCTGTCATCCAGGTTTTTTTTGGCTCTAGCCAGATTGCACTAGGAAAAACAATTTAGCTAAAAAACACCCAAAAAATGCTAAAAAACTTAGATGAAATCGCCAAACAACTTTGAAATTTAAAAAAACATTAGATGAAATTACCTAGTTGTGGATGAAAATGATACTATACATCCAATAAGTGGATGAATGTTGTAATTTGAAGCACCACTATAACATTTTATATCACCACTATGGCACTTCTTCAAAAATGAAAAAAACAAACCATACTCTCATCACCAAAAACTCTTATACAACAACCCCACCCTGAAAGACTATATTTTAAGAGAATCTTTATGAAAACTCCTCCAAATTGTACTCAAGTGCATGTGAATTTTGGTATCATTTTCTTTGTTTTCACAAGAATGATGCATCTTAATTTCAGTTTAAATTAAGCATTGGGGGTTTTAAATCATAATTTGAACTTGTATTTTTTGCATTAGAAATTTTGGTAAAAAAAACTTGAATAGTAGCTTTGAGATTGCCCATGCATGGTCTTAAGGGGGTGGAAGCTCATCATTGATTGAATGGTCATTTGAACGAGCTACATGATGCTTTTTTTTTCTAAATTTGAAATCCAAGTTGGGGTAGTCTTCCTATGGCCTCAAACATTAGACGGGAATTGAAGCCTCCAAAGGCCGTTTCGGAGTTGTTCTGTGAAACTGTTCCCGTAACTGCTGGTTGTTGTGAGGCCATCATTTATCCAAAAATAAATAAATTGGGGTCCTAAAATAAAATTATGACATGGCACTCTCTCAACCACGTAGGATTTCTGTTCACGTGGCACAAACTGAGTTCTCGTAGTCCAAGAACCCACAGTCTTCCAATGGTGTCAAAAATCCTCTAATGTGTCTCTTAAAGATTAATCCCTATATAATGTTGTAGCCAAGAATAGACTACTAAACCCATATTCTTCAATTTTGGTCCTTCTATATAAGATTGTTTTTGCACACAAGCTTGTCACAAAAAATCTTGTAGAAATAATAAAACAAGTGCCCATTTCCAAGCAATCTCACAAAAAAATTTGCTCTAAAAAACAATTTATACTACATGCAAATTATAGCCCTTGTATATAGAAGTTGCAACAATTGTCGTATTATATGAACAATACTATCTAACATCCTTTAGGAGTTTTGTAAGCTTTAATGAATTAGAAAAGGCAATTTAAGGTGGACATGCCTATTATTACCCTAAATTGCAATCAAACTATCTCAAGGTGAACTCCAAGAACTGCACATATTTTTGAAGCATTTTGAAGTAATGATCTATTTACTTATAAATGATCTAGATTTAAGACTCACTTACATTTGGATAAATTTGAAGTTGTTGTTTCTCATCATGTTTGAAGTTGAAAACACTCAATCCACAAGCTCTTATAATCTCAACTCTTCATATTGTATAAATTGATATAGTATAGTGTATTTGAATGGATAGTAATCCAATGTGATACAATGTGACAAAAAGAGACAACATGGTTGTTTTTCAATTTCCCTGACACACACCCCATCCCACCTCGTCAAAAAATTATGAACAGTCAAATTTGAAATTTTAAAAATCCCACCCTCCCCCTCCTCTAAGGAAAATTAGCAACCGTTAGATACATGTATTGAATACGAGTATGAGATATGGATATGAATATTGGGCGTGGGTATGGATATGAGTACGAAATATGATAACTATCCCATATGCATTGTGAGAAGGCCCACCCTCTTAGAATTATAAGAGGGTAGGGGGGAGAGGGGCAAATTCAGAATTTAAAAAGATTAGTATTAAATTCTTAAAACTTCAATCATATTGGGGGAAGGTTGGGGTGAATAATTAAATTTTTGAAATTTTGAAATTTTTGAGCTTATAGTGACAATTTGTCACACAATGACAATGACAATGAGTTCAAAACAAGCAATTACCACTTCAATACAATCTTGAAGCTTCAACAAACTTGAAGCTAAGTACCCTTGTCTAATTTCCTAATTTTATATTTCAAAGTCTAATTGGTTTCAAACACTACTATCAATTCAAGTTATCACCAAAAAATAATTATGGGGTAATTGGTACATTACATATCAACAACCTAATTTGCATTTGTAGTACTCAAATTTGTATGGGCATATCTATATTTGTACAAAACTAGATATCCTTGTGTGCCCATATCCATTAATGCCGAAGGTACCAAAATCTAGAGTGTTTGTAAAACCTTGAAGTTAAACAAAACCTAACCAAATTATTTTTGGCAGCTCGTATTTTTTTAAAGTTCTTTATGGAGTTTAGTTTTAGCCTAAAAAACTTGACCTTGAAAATGATTGATTGTGATTTTTCCATTCAAGATTTTGTGCAAGGGTGTCCATTGCAATCTTGACTTTCTGTAGTGTTACGGGCTCCTGGAATGAGCCTCAAACACACTAGATCTTAGAAAAAATAAACACATTAAATATTCAATTCAAAAAATTGTAGAGTTGCTATTGAAAAGCCATAAATTGATTAGGGTTATGCATCTTGTGCCCTTCAACCTCACAGTTTTTTGGTGACCAAGTTTTTAAATTTGACATGTGAAAGGAGGATCAAAAGATTTCAAGTCACTTTTGTAGTTTCAACACCTTCATGATCAAGCATCATAATCTTTCAATCCATAAGTGTCATTGTCTTTTTTGTTTTTCCTATATAATCTCTAATATGTCTAATTTGAATTTGTATAGTTACACTCTTTTTTTAAATTGATAAAGCTTATCAAAACGTAGACATTTTCTTCAATTTAGAACAAATTCTTAGAATCTCAAAAAAAGCCTTGGGCATTTAGGGTTTAGTGTGGAATTCTGTCATCTATGACTATGAATTGAGAAGTTTGTTTGCTGAGTGGCTGTACATCCCAAATTCACATTCGGCAGAGTATTCATTTCCTAGTACTTCAAAAAATGATGAATGGGTAAGAAAAAATTCCAGTTACTTGAGAGATTGAACTTTTTTGGTTTATTGCTGGAGTTCAAAAATAAATTTCAGTTGACCTCAGTTTTCCATGAGATTCTCACTTGGACTAACTTACCCAAGTTACCCAACCCCAGGCAAGAGCATGTCATCTCACTACAATCTGACCAATGATTCTGATTGGGTAATTACATTATGTAGCAGGCCAAGCAAAATTTCAATCAACAAAGAAATGCTATGTTACCTTCAGTTGCATAAGTTACTCATTTCATTTGTCAAAAAAAAGGGGAATATAAAAAACAAGGAAAATTCCCAATGTATTACAGTAAGGTTACCAGCTGCATCAGTACTTGTTTTATTTGTTAAAAGAAAGGAAAGGAAAAACTTCCAACATACTAAGTTACAGAAAGTTTAGTCCCTGCATGCTTGTTTCATTTGTTAAAAAAAGAAAAGAAAAGAAAAAACTCCTAAGGTGGGTACATCCAAAAGTGCCACTTATTCATATTGTGCCTAGTTATAGTTATTATGCTGTTCAGATTTTTATACAGTCTTGTTGGCGAGTGAAAGCATGTTCCAACACACCCAAAAATGTAGGATTTGGATATCGTGTGCAAAAGTTATTAATAGTCAAAGTTTGTTTCTGAAAGTGCCATCTATAGTCTGGGTACATGACTCATTTTGGAAATGTATACACACTGTAGATGACACTTTAAGGTCAGGTGCCATTTTGGATGTACTTCCCTTAAGGGAGGAGGCTCGAAAACCGCTCAGGCTCCAAAACCGCTCACCTTCTGAAATGTATATATCTGGTACATGATGTTTTTTGATCTTTACACTAATGTACAAACAGTGAACATTTTAGGGGGGTGGGCGGTTTTGGAGCCCTATGCCATATTGACTTCAGAAATTCATAACTAACTCTACAAAGCTCCAAAAAATATGAAACGACTTGGGTTAGATGCATATTCAAGTTGTCTTTCAAGAAAAATTCACTGGAAAATACTTCAAGATGTTTGACCTGCCCAAAATTCTGTTCCAGCCCTTAGATGGTCGGTTTATGGACCTCCTCCCTTAGAGTGTTTTTGTTTTGTTTTTGTGGTGAAAACTCCCAGCGTATTACAGTACTACTGAGAGTTGTAAGGTTACTCCCTGCCTCAGTACTTGTTTCACTCCATATTTGTTAGAAAAAAAATTTAAAAATAAAACAGAAAAAACTCGTGTACACTCCTGCCTTGATGGATTGAATTTACCATCCCGGCCTTGCAGGAGTCAGTCAGTCCACTGGTGAGGGAGAATTTCCTGGGGCAGGGAGAACTGACCCCCTCCCTCGGCCACTTGGGTAAAACGCTGTAATTTTTTTTTTCACACAATTTTTTTTTGCAAATTTTGAATTCATATTTGCGATCAGACACCGCAAATTAGCTAGGGGAGATAAATAGGGGAGATGAAAGTAGGGGTGATCACGGCCCAAACTAGGAGGCTTTTTGTTTTGATTGCACCTCTAGTAAACATGGTAAGGCCGAGCGAGGGGGCCAATCCACCCAGATCATTTCCTGGGGTGGATCAATCTGCAGCTGAGCAGCTTAGCTAATTTAGGGCAGGGAGAACTGACCCCCTTATTGCCCCAGTCAACGGTAGGTTGACTAAATTGCCCCCTATTTTGTGCCGTATATTTCGGATTTTCCTCTCGCCTCCCAGCTAATTAACCCCCAAAGGACTGAAGTCCCCTTGGGGGACACTTGGAATTTTGGGTAGGCTTGTGTGACTTGAATTTTTATTTTTATTTTTTGAAACTTTTTTTGAAGATAGGAAATCAGATTAGCTTTCCAAAAGTATAATTTTTATTTCAATTGGTGCTTGGAAGCAAAAGTTATGTCATTCTATGTCCAAAAAGCAGTTTGCCGGGCAGAAAAAAAAAACCACCAAAAAAATTACTTTTTTCTTTTTTCTTTTTTTTCTTTAAGATTTTGTTTTGTTCTACATCTGAAGCTTTGTTTCATTTTATTTGGACTAATAATGAGAAAGTTACGGACAATCTTGAATTTCGGGCAATCTAAGCACCTTCTTCAAAAAATAACTTACAAAATTCATTTTTGAATGCAATTTTTCAAATTTTCCAAATTTTCTTTTTTGACAGGGTTTAGGATGTGTGCAAGAACAAGCTCACCGTTGGGATCATGGTTTTTCAATTCCATCTTAAAGTTATTAACAACTTAGTGTTTTGTTCAATCTTGGACCTACTTCTACTTAACAATTTTTTAATGAATGAAAATCAAGTAGTAGTTTTTTGAAATTTTTTTCCCTAATTCCCAACTCAAATGTTCAATATAATAAATTTTAACTTCATGGTCCATATATAGTGCAAGAAAATTCAACAAATGGCAATCAAAGTCATCTGAAATTGCAAGTCAGAGTTCAAAAAAAAAAAATTTTCCAACTTTGAATGCTAATATCTTCCAATCGGTACAGTCAAACTTCATGAAATTTTTACCATATGATCTCAGACAAGTAATTTACAAGATTCTACGGTTAGATTCTAATAAAATTGTTTTTCTTGTTTTTTTGGGAGGAAGTAGCAAACATGGCAGTTTTGAGTGGTTTTCAAGCCAGAAAATGCCTCAGTCTTTTCGGGGTTAAGGGCCTCTAATTCCACATATGAATTCAGAATTTGCAAAAACTAAAAAATTCCAGGATTTGCCCCAGCGGGGCAATAAGGGGGTCAATTCACCCTAACCGCTAATTTACCCCCCTCGACTGGACTGGACTCCATCAATGAAGGGGCCGGAACTCCCAAACTCCCAAACTCCCGAAGGGAAGGCAAGGGGAGTGCACCTTCTCTTGACTTCTCTTGACTCCACCTTCACCGACGATGACGGACTCCAAATCTACAACAATCCATGCATCCCGAGGGCAGCCTAGGCCTAGGCAGGCCAAATGGATCTGAAAATGCAACATATCATACTAAGAGCATCCTCACGCCTATGCAAAACAAGACACAAATTGGGCAAGTGGCTGGGCCTGGCCAAATTTGGTGATGGCTCAGCCAAATGGCAAGCCATCACCAAATCGAGAATCAACCCGGCATGCCTTTTCTTTTTGTCTTTTTTCCAACTTCTGAGGCACTTGGGATTAGAAAAAGTCTTTCTCATGTCGGAATCTCTTTAGGTGGCACCTTGAAGTCCAAAATGGGATGACAATGCCCTAATTTTGAAAGATAGATCTTTTTATTGTAATTAGATTTTGGCATTGTAATTGTACCATCATACTCAAATGTTTTAAATTATTTACTATGTGAGGGTCAAATAGAAGAATCTTTTCAAAATATAAAGATATCTATATTACAAAGTTTGGTCATATGAAATGTAACATTGAACACTTCCTAGATTATATTTTTATTACTTAATGGAGTGATTTTTGAAATGAAAGATGCGCATATGGATGTTCTCTATATATCTATGCAATTGGGTTCAAAAAACATATCACCAATTGTTTTTAACAAAATATTATGTAAAACCATGAGGAGTGATTTAAAAAATAGACCAAAAATAGAATTTAGCTTTTTTAAAATTAGAATTTGGTATGTTTGATTGGAATTGCATAAGAATGGAGTGTAAATCATGGAAGATGAAAATTTTCAATTTGGTTCCATACTATGCAAACAAATTTGAATGGTAGAGTAGGAAGTTTGTATGATTATTAATTGGTACTATACAATATAGTTCAAAAGGCCATGTAGGTCTAGAACTAAGGTAGCCTGCTCGTAAAGTGACCATTTAAACCTACCTATCTCATCATTGATAGTAATTAATACATATTTCAAACAACATATCACTTATTCCTTAGATTGAAGTCACATTAGGGCCGCTTCACACTATGGCCAACCAAGTCGAGAGGCCGTGGGAGTGAGTGACCCAAACTTTGGCGAGAGTCCGAAGAAATGGGCTATTAAAAGGCAATAAAAAATAGGATTTAAAGCCTTTGTCCAGTCATAGTGTGAAGCCTCTAAAGGCCAAGTCCAAAATCCAAACCCTTGGAAATGAACTCCCATGGCCTCTCAACTCAGATGGCCAAGTGTGAAGTCTATAAAGGCCAAGTCTAAAAGGCCCAACCCCTTGGAAAGGAACTCCCATGGCCTCTCCACTTGGACGGCTATAGTGTGAAGCGGCCTATGGCCAAGCCCAAAGTCCAAACCTATGCCAATTTAATGATTAAGATCTTATTAGATTTTGATTTTTAATGAAAAAACTCCCACGACCTCTCAACTAGAGTTTGGGTCTTCATTTTTACTTGACCCAAATTCTAGTTGAAAGGCTGTCGCCATGTTAGCATTTGGTTGCCATGTAGGCAGTTTTTGGGACATCAAATTTTGATGAACTTTGGATTGTGCTACGTAGTGTGAAGGGTCAAGAGGCCAAACTCATGGTTTCTTGAAATTTGATTGGTGGAAACCAACGGACTCTCAACCTTTGGCCATAGTGTAAAATGGCCCTTAAAGCACAATTATTGACTTTTAGAGCAAACCACCTTAGTGTGCATATGTGCATTTGTTCATTTTGTTGTGGCAGACTAGGAGTGTTTCAATCGAGTGCCGTGGTGGTAACTCAATTCTCATGCCATGGGATATACCCCCATCCGACAATGATCCAACAAGAAAAAATGATTATGGAAAGAGAAAGCTTCCAAAGAAGATTACACCTGTAAAAAAATAGATGACAACAAAGAATCTGATTGCTCTACATGACGTCATGAACCTCTAAGGAAGGGGGCCCATAAAGTATCCAACTAAGAGCTGAAACTAAATTTCAAGGGAGTGAAGTAGAATTGGCATCTAATTCAAGTTGTTTCATATTTTTTTGGAGCTTTGTTGTGAAATTAGTTATAAATTTTTGAAGTCAAAATGACAAAGGGCTCTATAATTGTCTACCCCCTCAAATGTACATTATTTGTACATTCCTGTAAAGATGGAAAAAAAACATGTATAAACAATGTACATTTGAGAAGGTGGGCTGTTTTAGAGTATGAACGGTTTTCAAGCCTCCTCCCTTTACATGCTTCTTAGATTACTACAGATACTAAGCATAGAGGAGTTAGTATTAGTCATTATTGTTTTTACAAGTGCCCTTCCTATCTTTAATTCAAGTATTTCGGGGATAAATTGGAAAGTTTAAGAGTACCTAAATGATGACGTCCTCAAAGTTGGTATTTCTTTTTGGCCCTATTTTGGATTTGTTTCATTCATTGAACCTCCACTATGTCAAGGTTTGAGTCTACTTAGCCTTTGGTGTAAAATACTCTTTCCCTGCACTTTATAATGAAATCCGCTCCTTTTTCTATAAAATGATCTAATCATTAGCTACCCCCACAAAAACAAAACAAAACAACAACTAGGGCTTGTATTGATGAGAATCCAGACAGACGCCTAGAAAATTCCAAATTTTAGCTGAGTAATATTTTGACAATTTGACCAAATTGAATCTTTACGATGTCCGCAGCCCATGCCCCTTAAGTTGTGATTGACCCCGTGGCCACCAACCCTTTTTTTTGTTTTTGAGAAAGTGCCAAGATGGGGACAACTTGAAATTTGGTGAAGCATTGTATACCTCCATCCATCCATCCATCTTTCTGACCAAAAAACACTTTTCAATCATTTCCATGCACTTTTTCATCCAAATTTGGTGATTTCATCTATATTTTGAATATGAATGAAAAAATTCTGGCGAAAAAAGATTACTTTTATCTGGCAAAAAGTAGAAACTTATTTTAGAATGGTGCCATCTGGCACCATATCGCCCAAAAAAAAAGGGCTGGTGGCCACCATTCATTTGGAGAAGTCTGTGAAACAGACAATTAGTCAGAGAAATCAATCAATAAATCAATAACAAAGTAATACAGAGACAATTCATGCATCTTGGCAGATATAAATCTCAACAAGAGTAGTCACTAGTCAGACTTCAAAGCAATGTGGATCCTTAAACCTCAAGCCTGAATCCACTGCAAGACACTCAGTAAGCTGAAGCTCTACTGTAGCTAGCTAATCTTTGCTTGATGATTCAGCAAGGGAAATATTGTTTCGAGGTCGTCACAGTTACAGTGGAAACATCCAAAACCGTCCAAATAAGGAATTCAGCATAGTTGGAGGCAGTGTTTTTCTAAAATTGATGTTTTTCCAGTATTAGCAAGTGAAAATCATGAATATTAAAAAAAAGATCAAATTTTTTGGAATCAGTATATAATTTCTATAAATTTCCAAAGTATTGGCTTCCTAGACCACTGGAACCGTCCTGTAGGTGTACCTTTAACTGAACACCTGTTGAAATTAGTTGTTAGTGAATGAAAACTATACATGTGTCTTAGAACTGCATCAGCAAATTAGAATTAAACACTTACTTGAGTACAAATTTGCTCAAAGTACTAACCTTACTTCATTTTGGTGTAGGCATGCATTGTTTTAGAGCCTTCTATAGGAGCGGTTTTAAATGACTAGTTGGTTTTCAAGTTTGCTAACTTAAGGTAAAATAGCCCATTACAGACCAAATGAGGAGTTTGCCCTCATGCCACTACTAAAATCTCCTAATTTTTTTCCCACATGTAGACAAGTGATAGAAATGATGAGAGTAGTTGAAACTATATTTTTTTGACAAAGTGTGAATTTGTTATGAATTTTTGAAGTGTTCTACCCATCATGGTTTTTAGATTGTCTACCTCAAAACCAACTAAAACTGTATTCATAATGGTCATCTTACTCACCTAATGCAGTCAAAATATTTTCTAATATAGAAGGTTTAAAAAAGTCAATTCCTCCAATGAATTAACATTGAGAAGTTGAAAGTTTCTATTGTGGTCACTAATCACCCCATTCTAATTAGCTAAGACATTGATTGTGGCCAAAATTTCATTCTCTAGAAGAAAACTATAATGGGCTCATTCCTAAAAATCTACAATGGGTAAAAAGCCCGTGATGGACTATTTTACGTTAGCAGTTGTTACTTAATAAAATTAGATCACTTGCATCTATATTGCTAGTGATTTTTAGTTGTATAAATCTCATGTTTTCTATAAAACTGCTTATATATTGTGCATTCATTTGATGTTTTGGGGATGAAAGTTTGTTCAAAGGATGGTAAGGGCAAACTTCCACGCACCTAAAGTTTGCCTTAGCTTGCATTTGTCTACTTAAAAAATGAAGAAATTTGGAATTAAATATCGAAGCATTGGATAGTTGCAAGGGGAGAATCAAAATCATTGGCCAAAATAGGGGGGAGGTTCTCTAAAGAGCGGGACATGAGGCATGTTTTTGACTTCCTAAAAAATATTAGAAACTAGACTTGAACTTTTGGGTTGCTATTAGTTTGACAACAAGGCAAAGTGGCTCAATAAGACAAATAATGGAGATTCTTCCTTGGTTTCTTCCTACTCATATAGAAGTACATGAAAGCATTCCAAAAAATGCAACAATTCAATTCTAATTTTGATACAAATCACGTACATGAGATGCAATAGATCGCTCTAAGTGATCACTTGTTGAGCATTGAGTTGAGATTCTAATCATTGAAGTAATACAATAGTTATCTTTATGTTATTAAGCATTTGTTCCCCATATTTTGATGCTTTAATAGAATTGTCAATTGAGCAAACAGAGTGAAAGTGCACTTAGTGAGGCTTAGGTTAGTTGGGAGAATATGCACCAATTGAGCATGGTTTGTTTTTTTGGCAATAATTTGCTTTAGATCAATCATCATCAAATTTTATTAAATTTTAAGTCCTCTTAATATGCAAACTTCAATTGCCTATTTCATGTCAAATGCAACTATCGTAATTTTAGGTGCCTACAATCATGCCAAACACCAAATAAAACATTTTTGCATTTAAAGGGTGCAACATTGTACTTCCCTTGTACATCACCCAATCCATAGCAAGAAGTTTCAAATCCCAAGGAACATTGAATTTCAAAAACATTACTAGCCCTTTGTAGGATAAATACTTTGGTGAGTACGCAACAAATTGCTCCAAGCTTTTCAATTATTTTATGAAATTCTTGTACACTTTTTACTCCACACTACTTATAAAGAAGATTCCATTGTGCTTTACAATAAAGAGCATGGAAGTTCCTACAACTAAAAGGTCACAAATACACTATATAAGTTGGTACTTTTTGTAATACATAATCACATCATTTTGCAAACATTTGTCGTCTAGGTCCTTCATTTGCACTTCCCTGTATTCCAAGAGATGTGGTTTAGCCTCCGTCAAAGTTTTACAACAGAGTTTTGTCATGCACGCTATGATATATGTCTTTGTCACAATCTTTGCTCACGCAGTAAGTGTCTTAAGAAACATGGCAATTGTTGTCTTGAAATGCATTGCACTTGGTTCTATAAACAAATCTCCATTCTTCATTGCATGACATCATCAAAACTTATAAGTTATGGACGTGCATATCTTCTATCATTTGGCAATAGGTGATGCCATAAGATGCAAAACATACAACACAATATCTTGCATTGCCTACTACATGTTCAAACTTCTATTGAATGTAATGAAAGATACATCAGATAGCATAAGCTAGGAATTTTACATTATCTGATGTTGAACACTTTTGTGCTTCAAAAGATGTCCTTTCGAATGTCATAAAGTTCCTATAAATGTTACTTCACCTATCCTATTGTATCAAAAATGTTTACCTTGATGTAGTGAAATCAACAACTATGTCTCTAATGATATCAAGTTCTCTCTAACAATGTCTTGAAGAACTTCCAAATGTCATTTAAAACATCTATTGTAATGTCACAAAGTTTCTTAAGACATCATAAAATAAACATTGAATAAGCACAATTGGTGAACCCATGTGCCAAAAAAACATGCCACATCAACAAATTTTGATGTCAATTGCCAAATCACCTCTTTTTTTCCCTACAACTGTTCATCTTTTTAATTACATTGCACAAAGCTTTTATTTAAAATCACAGTATTTTTTGTAAAATTATCCACATAAAAAAATGGATCAATACATATGACATGGCAATGAAAGTTCTTTTGGGCAATTATTTGAACATCAACATGTCTTAAAGCCATATAAAAAAAACTGGACATCAATGGTAGCACCAACTTGATTTTTATTGTAATTTTCCACCTTCAACTTTTTAACTGTATCTATAAAATTCTAATCTTAACATTGGTGATTACTTTGTGCCATACAGACATCTCTCTTGACATCCATATCAACATATGAATGTTTTTACTAGACACAAAAAAAAACGATTTTCTTCTAGTGGCATTTAGCGATGTTGATAGGCAAGAACACCCAATCAAATGAAGTAATTTCAAACAAGACGGCTTCCTAATGCATCCATCCATGCTGATAGATTAGAACACTTAGTCAAATTGAATGATATCAAAGAAAACAAGTTCCTTAATGTATCCGGCAATGTCGATAGCTTGGAACACCCACTCAAATTGAGTGATGTCAAAGAAGACAAGTTCCCCAATGCATCCGGCAATGTCGAAAGGTTAGAACAACCCCTCAAATCGAGTGATGTCAAAGAAGAACAGTTTGCCAATGCATCCGGCAATGTCCATAGGTTGGAACACCTAGTCAAATTGAGTGATGTCAAAGAAGAACAGTTTGCGTATGCATCCGGCTACGTCGATAGTTTAGAACATCCACTCAAATCAAGTGATGCTAAAAAAGACAAGTTCCTTAATGCATCCGGCAATGTTGACAGGTTGGAACACCCACTCAAATAGAGTGATGTCAAAGAAGACAAGTTCCCCAATGCATCCGGCAATGTCAATAGGTTGGAACACCAACTCAAATCAAGTGATGTCAAAGAAGACAAGTTACCCAATGCATCCGGCAATGTCGATAAGTTGGAACACTCTCTCAAATCAAGTGATGTCAAAGAAGACAAGTTCCCCAATGCATCCGGCAACGTCAATAGCATGGAACACCTCCTCAAATCAAGTGATGTCAAAGAAGACAAGTTACCCAATGCATCCGGCAATGTCGATAGGTTGGAACACCCATTCAAATCAAGAAATGTCAAAGAAGACAAGTTCCCCAATGCATCCGGCAATGTCGAGAGGTTGGAACACTCTCTCAAATTGATTGATGTCAAAGAAGACAAGTTCCCCAATGCATCTGGCAATGTCGATAGGTTGGAACACTGTCTCAAATTGAGTGATGTCAAAGAAGACAAGTTACCCAATGCATCCGGCAATGTCGATAGCTTGGAACACCTACTCAAATAGAGTGATGTCAAAGAAGACAAGTTCCCCAATGCATCCGGCAATGTCAATAGGTTGGAACACTGTCTCAAATCAAGTGATGTCAAAGAAGACAAGTTACCCAATGCATCCGGCAATGTCGATAGGTTGGAACACTCACTCAAATCAAGTGATGTCAAAGAAGACAAGTTACCCAATGCATCCGGCAATGTCGATAGCTTGGAACACCTACTCAAATCAAGAAATGTCAAAGAAGACAAGTTACCCAATGCATCTGGCAATGTCGATAGTTTGTAACACTCTCTCAAATCAAGTGATGTCAAAGAAGACAAGTTCCCCAATGCATCCGGCAATGTCAATAGGTTGGAACACTGTCTCAAATCAAGTGATGTCAAAGAAGACAAGTTACCCAATGCATCCGGCAATGTCGATAGGTTGGAACACTCACTCAAATCAAGTGATGTCAAAGAAGACAAGTTACCCAATGCATCCGGCAATGTTGATAGCTTGGAACACCTACTCAAATTGAATGATGTCAAAGAAGACAAGTTCCCCAATGCATCTGGCAATGTCGATAGGTTGGAACACTCACTCAAATCAAGTGATGTCAAAGAAGACAAGTTCCCCAATGCATCCGGCAATGTCGATAGGTTGGAACACTCACTCAAATCAAGTGATGTCAAAGAAAACAAGTCACCCAATGCATCCGGCAACGTCAATAGCATGGAACACCTCCTCAAATCAAGTGATGTCAAAGAAGACAAGTTCCCCAATGCATCCGGCAACGTCGATAGGTTAGAATAACCCCTCAAATCGAGTGATGTCAAAGAAGACAAGTTCCCCAATGCATTCGGCAATGTCGATAGGTTGGAACACTCACTCAAATCAAGTGATGTCAAAGAAGACAAGTTCCCCAATGCATTCGGCAATGTCGATAGGTTGGAACACTCACTCAAATCAAGTGATGTCAAAGAAGACAAGTTCCCCAATGCATCTGGCAATGTCAATAGGTTGGAACACCAACTCAAATTGAGTGATGTCACAGAAGACAAGTTCCCCAATGCATTCGGCAATGTCCATAGGTTGGAACACCCATTCAAATCAAGAAATGTCAAAGAAGACAAGTTCCCCAATGCATCCGGCAATGTCGATAGGTTGGAACACCCATTCAAATAAATAAATGTCAAAGAAGACAAGTTCCCCAATGCATCCGGCAATGTCGATAGGTTGGAACACTCACTCAAATCAAGTGATGTCAAAGAAGACAAGTTACCCAATGCATCCGGCAATGTCGATAGCTTGGACCACCCACTCAAATTGAGTGATGTCAAAGAAGACAAGTTATCCAATGCATCCGGCAACGTCGATAGGTTAGAATAACCCCTCAAATTGAGTGATGTCAAAGAAGACAAGTTCCCCAATGCATCCGGCAATGTTGATAGCTTGTCACACTCACTCAAATCAAGTGATGTCAAAGAAGACAAGTTCCCCAATGCATCCGGCAATGTCGATAGGTTGGAACACACACTCAAATCAAGTGATGTCAAAGAAGACAAGTTCCCCAATGCATCCGGCAATGTCAATAGGTTGGAACACCAACTCAAATCAAGTGATGTCAAAGAAAACAAGTCACCCAATGCATCCGGCAATGTCGATAGCTTGGACCACCCACTCAAATCAAGTGATGTCAAAGAAGACAAGTTCCCCAATGCATCCGGCAATGTCGATAGGTTGGAACACTGTCTCAAATAGAGTGATGTCAAAGAAGACAAGTTCCCCAATGCATCCGGCAATGTCGATAGCTTGGAACACCCACTCAAATCAAGTGATGTCAAAGAAGACAAGTTCCCCAATGCATCCGGCAATGTCGATAGGTTGGAACACTGTCTCAAATCAAGTGATGTCAAAGAAGACAAGTTCCCCAATGCATCCGGCAATGTCAATAGGTTGGAACACTGTCTCAAATCAAGTGATGTCAAAGAAGACAAGTTACCCAATGCATCCGGCAATGTCGATAGGTTGGAACACTCACTCAAATCAAGTGATGTCAAAGAAGACAAGTTCCCCAATGCATCCGGCAATGTCGATAGCTTGGAACACCTACTCAAATCAAGAAATGTCAAAGAAGACAAGTTCCCCAATGCATCCGGCAATGTCGAGAGGTTGGAACACTCTCTCAAATTGAATGATGTCAAAGAAGACAAGTTCCCCAATGCATCTGGCAATGTCGATAGGTTGGAACACTGTCTCAAATTGAGTGATGTCAAAGAAGACAAGTTACCCAATGCATCCGGCAATGTCGATAGCTTGGAACACCTACTCAAATAGAGTGATGTCAAAGAAGACAAGTTCCCCAATGCATCCGGCAATGTCAATAGGTTGGAACACTGTCTCAAATCAAGTGATGTCAAAGAAGACAAGTTACCCAATGCATCCGGCAATGTCGATAGGTTGGAACACTGTCTCAAATCAAGTGATGTCAAAGAAGACAAGTTACCCAATGCATCCGGCAATGTCGATAGCTTGGAACACCTACTCAAATCAAGAAATGTCAAAGAAGACAAGTTACCCAATGCATCTGGCAATGTCGATAGTTTGTAACACTCTCTCAAATCAAGTGATGTCAAAGAAGACAAGTTCCCCAATGCATCCGGCAATGTCAATAGGTTGGAACACTGTCTCAAATCAAGTGATGTCAAAGAAGACAAGTTACCCAATGCATCCGGCAATGTCGATAGGTTGGAACACTCACTCAAATCAAGTGATGTCAAAGAAGACAAGTTCCCCAATGCATCTGGCAATGTCAATAGGTTGGAACACCAACTCAAATTGAATGATGTCAAAGAAGACAAGTTCCCCAATGCATCTGGCAATGTCGATAGGTTGGAACACTCACTCAAATCAAGTGATGTCATAGAAGACAAGTTCCCCAATGCATCCGGCAATGTCGATAGTTTGTAACACTCACTTAAATCAAGTGATGTCAAAGAAGACAAGTTCCCCAATGCATCTGGCAATGTCAATAGGTTGGAACACTGTCTCAAATAGAGTGATGTCAAAGAAGACAAGTTCCCCAATGCATCCGGCAATGTCAATAGGTTGGAACACCCCGTCAAATCAAGTGATATTAAAGAAGAGCTCAATATTTCTTTTGGAAGCAACTGTACATGATGACATTGAAGCTTTAATGACCTCATGGACCTCATATTTTCCACTCCTTTTGGTAGTTTCTTCAAATTCAAACTATATAACTCCATCAGTGTTACATAAGTCAAATTCTTGCAGTTATAAGAGATTTCTTCTTCATCTGCATGTGCAAATTGAATAGAATGCATTGTTATTGATAGAGAGAGTATAAGACTTTCTATTTAAGTTTTTGTCCTATTCTTTAAGAATTAGTGCATAGATGGTATTAATTTAGTCATTATTGACCTTCATTGGTTTAAATATTAAAATTTATTATTTTATTTATATATAATACTTCAATTAATATAACAAAAATCACAAAGTACACTATAAAGTCTCCTATAACATGTTTTGTGCTAGTAAGTTCAAATGTTGTTTAAGCAAATAAGTACAAATATGTATGTTGGTTTCTATTTTAAAGCATTGGTTGTTATTTTTAGTAATCTTGCTTATTTTATCCAATGAATAAAGAATGAAAAGTAGAAATTTGATTAAATGTGATAATAAATCTAAGTTTGCAAAATCAATCTCATTATAATGCACAATGAATGTTGACTTGTGATGCACTTACCTGTTTTAACTACAAAAATTCGAAGCTTTGGATAATTTGATTCATTCAAATATGTGTTGAGGATAAGATCATTTCTTGATACTTGATACGAAATCCCTTCAAGATCCTTGAAATCAAACTCCTGCTTATACAAATAAAAATCCACGTTGTAAAACACACAAATTTGATTATCTGATGGAACGCTAAACCACTTTAAGATTGTAAGAGTGCACTAAATAAATATGAATGATATGAGCATGCAACCTAAAACTAAATGCAACAACTATCATCTAAATGGGAATACATTTCTAAAAAGTCATCACAACTACAAACTAACCTCTCTTTTCATTTGCTCAAATGTATTTGCACTTGGATATTGAAGACGAGTTCCAGCATACTTCTTGTATTTGTCAGGGCTAGAAGAATGACCTTTCATTTTAAACTCTACAATCTCTAAACCCATGTCACGAAGGTGATCGTGCATGTGCAACATTCCATCACGTGTTTCTACAAGTGAACAAAGTTGCAATGTCTCAAATGCTTTCATCAATGAACTTTCACCATAAGTAAGTAAATTGGTAATATCAGAGTGAATATGCAAACTCCGACCATACACACCTTCGAGGAAAAAACAACAAATGTCCAAAAACATGGATTTTTCTATCTCCGCCAATCCATCAAAGCTAATTTTCAATACTTCAAAGATTTCCCAATCACCTCCAATTCTACATGTTTGTGGTGATCTACCCCTTTTCATTCGTTGCAACACTCTCTCCCAACTTCTCAACCTCTCTTTGCCATGTAAGAAGGCACCAAGGACTTTTAGGCTCAAAGGCAAACCCATACAACCTTCCACAATCATTGCACCCACCTCCAATAATGGTTTTGGCAAGTTGGCCTTTCCATCACCAAAGCAATGAGTGGTGAATAATTTCATAGGCAAATCTCCATCCTTCAATGGTTCTAAAATATATTTTTCTTCAACATGATCCTTTATTGTATCCCAATTGCGAGAACACACAACCAATGTTGAATTGCGGCACGAAGAAAACATGTCTTGGGATATGATGTTGTTGAAATGGTTTGGATCCCATACATCATCCAAAATAAGGAGTGTATTGTCTTTTGCCAAGGCTTCTTTCAATTCACTTTGGCCTTGGACTGGACTTTCAACTTTCTTGTCAACATCCAATTTTTTCAATATATCTTGCAATACTTCGAAGCATTTTTCATTACTTTCAAGACTTCCGATGTAATGGAAACATCTTTTCTTGAACTTTGCATTTCCTTCTTCAGCGTGAAGTAAAGCTTGAGCAATAGTGCTTTTTCCTACTCCACCCATACCAATGATGCCCAAGGAATTTATGTTTTGGAGGGACTTTTGCACCTCTTTGACTTTTTCATCAACACCAAACAATTTTGAATACTCTGTAGTTGGTTTTGCTTCGTGGACCTACAATAATAAGTTCAATCCGTTCAAATTCTCACAACAATTCCATTCATCAACAATCAATGTGATAAGATATCATTATAGATATGAGTACAACGATACAAATGGAGTTGGACTAAAGTGCATTTTTTATTCAAGAAATCAATTTATCAATAATAAAAATGTACTATAAGTACAATTTTACAGGAATGATTTGTATATCTCTCATTCTTCGACAATAAATTCAAACTAAACGTAGAAAACAAGCTCAAACTTCAAGGTTTAAGATGGTTCAATCCTTTACAAAGAAAGAGGTCACATTTAGTTCATATACGATGACAATATTCTAATTTAGGAATCTAGGAACTAGAAATCATAAATTTAAGAAATCTCAATGAACTTAAATCTCATCTTTTTTCCCATATAGAAATATAAAATCATCTTTGAGCTTCTTTCAAAAATCAAAAGGAGTATTCATCCAAAATTTGAAAGATATCAAAAATGATCAATCCTATTTGAAAATGCTTATCAAAAGGGGCAATAGGTGACCCAAAAATTCTTTAATAAAATCATTGGTGTTAGAATGAAAGCCTGTGTTTTACTTGCAAGTTACTCCAAACTCTAATACCAATAAATGTACTAAGTCCCACTTGTTAACACTTCTTCACAAAGATAAATCATATTCTTTCTCTTGCAACTTGAATTTTCTACAAAATGGGGTCATTAAAAGTATTTGTTGGATGTAATAATAAAAATTCACTTGTAGGATTTAAGCATAAAACTAATATTAAAAGATGTATAAAATATTGAATTTTTTTGATTAATAGGTAAGAGATTCTCATTTTGTACATAAAAATCATCTTTGTACATTCAATAACTCTACAATTGTAACCTATGGCATATATTTTCAACACTATCTATGTGACCCTTCTTCTTGTCTTAGCGATAATATGGGGGTATGATTCATTTATGACAATTTGCATTATACCTTGCTTGAAGAGCAAATGGGTGATCCAAGTCCTTCCAATTCAACCAAATGATTGATTTTTATAGCTTTGAGTCGCTTCCATATCTCAGAAAAGGTTGGCCTCTCAGAAGGATTGAAAGCACAACATTCCCTTATCAAAGTGCTCAATTCTCCATAAGAGCTTGGCAATGTAGGACGCATTCCAACTTTCACCTTTTCATACAAATCTCTTGGAAAATTGTATTGTTGTTCAAATGGTTTTTTACCACACAAAATCTCGGCACATGTGATGCCAAACGAATACACATCGGCTTGAAAATAATTTGCATTGCCCTTAGTATGGAATTTCAAGGCCTCTGGAGCTCGATATATGGAGGTGCCCATATTGTCTGGTTCAAAACCCTCACTCCCAACTTCAATCTTAGAGATACCAAAATCAACCAATTTTATGTATCCAAAGGAATTTAAAGATAAGAGGGGTTGCTCTTTACTTCTCAAGGGAGTCCAAAGAATATTGTCTGGTTTCAAATCACGATGTGCCACATGCATATCATGCAAATAATACATACCACTTGCTATTTGTTGAATAATGTCAAGCAAAACATCATAGGGAGGTAGGTAATGTCCTTCCAAAGTGTATTTAGCAATCAAGCTCATGACACTTGTATCCATCTTTTCCATCACCAAATAAGGCCATCCATTATCATCTTTGCCCATTCCCATGAATCTCACAAGATTGGGATGATTCAACCCTGCAAGAATGCTCGATTCTATATGAAATTTCTCTCGGATTTTCTTCCAGGTCTTCTCATCAATATCACATGGTCCTTCGGAATTTTTCAAGACTTTGGTAGCACAAGTGAGGCCCATCCACCTTGATTCATAAACAGAACCATAACCTCCCTTACCAAGTTTTTTGCCTATCTCAGAAATTCCACAATCGGCAAACTTCAAAGTATTCAATTCACCCCCTTTAACGTCATTAAGTTCCTCCAACCTCTCCAACAAATAATTTGCAAGTTTAGTAGACAAGTTGGACACTGAGGCAATCTTTGCTTTTTGTAGTATCCTTTCGAAGTTTTCTTCATCAAATTGAACATCCTTACTAGATGCCATATCAAAGTCAATTGAATTCATCACATCTTCGGATTTAATCTTAACACACATGGCTTTGAAGCAACATTCCAACTCCAACAACAACTCTCGAAATAATTCTTCATTTTTCAATTGAAAAATGGCTGAAGTACATAAATCTTCCCCTCCACATTCTTCAACTAGTGAAAATGCTTTGAGCACAAGACGGTGCATGTCTTTTAAGATGCTTTTGAACTCGTCAATATTACCAAGAGAATATATTTGCTCCAATATTGAATCCACTGCAGACCGAAGCTTCTGGACCAAATGTTGACATTGCTTTGCATTCAATGTACTTGAATTGTCTCTTGCCAATATGAGGTCAATCTTTTTACAATACTCTTGATACCACGATTTGAAATTGTACGCCATTGGAGTCGATGGAGAAACCAATTGGATTTCAAAACACCGCATACTGGAGGGCACCTCTGCATGAAGAATGCTACCATCATCACCATCATTCCTTTCAATAGGTGGATTTTGCAAAGAAGGAATCCCCTCAGTTTGATGACGTTCTTGGTCAATTGAAGGATTTCGCGCATCAATTGTCTCTCGTTTCCAACAACAAAAACAAAGAACTCTTGATAGCTTCAAAGTAATTGTCTTCAAAAGTTTCAAAGGGTTGTCCATTGTTGAACCAATGGAGGATGTAGAAAATCATGGATGAATTACAAGAACTATGGCATCACATTGTACTAATACAAGCCTGCAAATTCAATTGAAAATATAAATTAAACAATTATATGACTTGATTCAATCATTTACTATCTGCTACAAAATATAAGATATTCAATATTGATGATTACCTTTACAAGTACTAGCTAGTATTGATTACAACCAAACTCTGGATAGGAAAGATGATGTAATCAAGAAATCTAGTCATTGCCATTAAATCACTTACCTTATACCACTTCAACATAAGCCTTACAAACATGTATTGAAAAGTTAAAAAAACCAACAAAAATGTTCTAGAAATAGTCACATTGTAGATATAACATCATCATAGAATGGCACTACAAAATTTAAACTAACGTGTCTAAAACACTAAATTACCAATTGTACATCCATCAAAATTGTTTGGAAAACAATTCCTTATTTAACCTTAATCAAAGGTGTAGAATCAAAAGACAAAGAGCTCTCTTCAATGATATCACCTTCAATGCACAATTATAACGCCTTCCAAAACTATAAAATCTAAAGAAATTAAACTATTTCAACAATTTTTGTGTAAAATAGCTATGCCCAAGTTTTAAAATTGCCAAGGGAGAAATACACATTGATGACAATTCCACCACAACAAGTCCAAAAGTTTCATCAACAAAAACATTTTATAAAGAAATATGGAGGGCATTAGCTATTTTGGAATTTTTAAAATCAAAGTTGGGTATGGAAGCTTTGAGCTTGACAATATACATGGATACTTCAATACAAAGTAGCACCACCTGTTTGTTACCCCTTTCAAAAATGGAGTACTTTCAAATATTGCTTATTAAAATAGAATTTTATTGTTAATAGGAATCACAATCAAATTTTAACAAACTTATTTCAATACTTTGAAACTTTGTAGTAAAATACTCTCATTAAACATAGTGTTTGCTGATTTATTTTCTGGCCATAACATTTGTATTTTGGCTTCAAATGACTCAAGATTTATAGAGAAGGTACTCATGACTATCTTATACGTTCTCTAATTTTTTCATAATTTTCAAAAATAATTTACCATCCCAAAATAGACCCTGATTGAATGTCACACTTTGCGATTTAGGATTTTTTAGTACTACTAAGGAATACCTCTTTTTAATGATTTGAGATGAAATCTGGATGAAATGGTCTTCTAATAGACTTCTAGCTTTCTAGAAAAGGATTTTAAGAAATAGTTAATTTTATGTGGTGTGGAAGTTTAGAAAGTGAGCTTCTTTCTGCTTGTATTTTAAATCATATAAAATATGATTTTGGTGAGTTTTTTGGTGGATGACCATCTCTATAGAATTGTTGAAAATGAACACTTTTTTATTTTTATTATTTATTTATTTTTACTATTTTTTCCTAATTAAAACATGAAGATATGTATTTTATTAAGATTTGGCACTTTTCATGTTCTCCTACTTCGAGAATTTTTATATGCAATTCCTTCCATAGGTACCTTTATCTTAAAGGTTTATATATAAGTCATATTTTTTAGATTTAAAAAAAAATAGTTTTCTAATTTTAAAGTACTCCAAAAAAAGTCATGAGTTATATTGTAAAATGCAACAAATAGTATAGGTGTTTCTTGCAATCATTGATAGATATCATTTAAAATGTTTATTTGATGTGATTAAGCTCAAAGGTGAAACAACATTTAAAAAATATTTATTTCAACTTCATAGATTTTTAGTTGAAATCTACACCAAAAGTAGATTCCACATTTAGAAAAATATTTTCAAACATAGGTTATAGATTTTGAATCCATCACCAATGTAGATTTTAGATGGCTTAATTTATTTGGATCATAAATTTGAGATTTAATAATCTAGCCAAAATCTATAAATAACATAGATTCCTAAAAAATTTAAATCTACATATCTGGTAGATACTCACACTCATGAAATCTACTCCAAACACGGATCTCATCAAAAAAATTATATGATTTTACTTAACCCCTAAAAAACCAAGCCCTTTTTTTGCCAAAAAACATTAAAAACTGCCATTTCTACGGCATAGAGTAAAAAAAAAGTTTAATTGTTTTTTTTCACATCTAACCATAGGATCTTACATCTTACTAGTCTAAAAAAAGTGTGGAAAAAATTTCAGAATTTTTGACCGCATAGATTGCAAGATATTTGCATTTACAGTAAAAAAAAACAAGTTTTTCAATACATTGTGGAACTAGATTTTTTGACTTTGAACATTTTTATCTTAAAAATTTTGCACTATAGACTTTTGAACTTTAATTCTTTATAGTGCAAAAGTGAGTTGAGAATATAGGGGGTGAAAAAATTTAATTAAATTTTCATTCTTAAGAAAATTGTTAAGTAGAAGCAGGTATAAGATAGAAGGAAAATCTAAAATATCAATATCTTTTAAATGGAATTAAAATGAACTAATTCTAGTGGTGAGATTATTCTAGCAAGTAAACTAAACCATGAAGGAAAAAGAAATTTAATTTAAAAAATTGCATTCATAAATGAATCCTACAACTTATTTTTTTCAAGAAAATGCTCTACCTACCCAAAAAAACAAGAATGTCTATAATTTTCTCATTACAAATCCAAATGAAATGAATCAAAGCTTTCTAGATAGGAAAAAAATATAATCTATAAGAAAAAAAAATCATATGAAAATTTTTTGCCAAATTTTCTTTGCTGCCCAAATTGCCCCCCATCCCCTGTTTTGAGCTTATTTGGGCATAACTTTTGTGGGTGATTGCAAGAAACACTTGTCATTTTTTTTGTCCCCTTGACCTTTAACAATTAACATGTAGTTTTTTACTCATAAGTCATAACTTTTTCATCTTTTGTTTGTTTGACTTGAAATTTGGAATGAAGGTGCACACAGAGTTTTATATGTTGTGTAATTTTTTTCAATTCCTTAAAAATTATTTTCTATTTTAAACTGCCCTCAATTGGGTGTCTACTTAGGCCATTTTGCCATTTCGGGGGGTTTTAGTCCTATTTTTGACCCGAAAAAGCAAATTTTGAGCTGAAAATTGGCATGCATACTCCTTTAGTATAGTTACACAAGTCTAGGAGATATTTTTTGAAAATATTATACTGTCCAACTTCCACATGTGCTCAAAGTGCACTACCAAGGTACACTTATACAAAATACAAATTTTTTTGAAGATGAAATTTATTGGAAAAGAAGCATCTTTAAGTTAGGAAAAATGGATTGTTTTATTTTATTTTTTGAATTTTTTTATTATTTTTAAAAAATTAAAGAAAAAAGCATCTATTTTCATTGTATTTTCCATTGTAGACTGTGCATGACTTTTAGAGGTAAATTTTCTTAGGTTTGAATTTTAAAATACATAATATTCTTGCTGCTCTTCAAATTATTCATATTTCATTTACTTAAAAAAAATTATTCCAAAAGTCATAGGACTCATGGAAATAGACCATTTTGAGACAAAACCAGTAAGACAAAACTAATAAGACTAGTGTTTCTTGCAATGACCCTTGTTCCCAAGCATTCGAAAAAATAATAATATCTTCACCAAGATATTTAGTTTTTTCTATCTCAAAAAAAATTTCAAAAAATTAGGACAAAAATTCAACCTATAGGTACTTGCCTAAAATCCCATTTGCCCCCTAAAGGAACAATAATCCTTTAGAGGTTAAATAACCACTTATAGTGCAAATTTCTCCAACCTACCCTCTCCTTGACAATTTTTATGGGATTATTATTTCATCTAAAAACTACCAAATTTGAGCAAATTTCACAAATTTACCAATTCAGTGGTTGAAACAACATTTTCCAAAATCTACCACTTTTTGTTGTTGAACTGACAATTTTTCAAAAACATGTCGTTTCACCCTCGGGCATGCACCAGTGTGTCTCTCCAACTTTAATTTAACACTAATAAAAAAGTGCAACACATTAAGCTCATAACTTAATTAAAACGCAGTACTCCAAACCTTTCATCATGATTACGGCTTTTGCCTATCAATGGTCTCCAAATGAAGCATACTTTGGTACGTTGAAAGTCTCCCCGCCATGCTCACTGGGAATACGGAGAAAACTCGATTCTTCTAATAATTAATCAACTGAAACTATGCTGAGAGCGGGACTCCAAGATGCTTCATCGGAGCAATTAGGTGTGTGTCCGATTTCCTTTACGTACATCTATATTTACGGGATATAAAATTCAAAGATATCTGGAGATTGAACCACTGGCAGGCGGACGACTTAACAGCTCAAATGATCGATAGGAATTTATTAGAACAGCTAGCTCGCTTTCGAGGTCCAAGGTTTACCAACTAATATTGAAACCCTACGGACGCACTGAACAAGAAGATGTTCGCCGGAATCAATTAAACAAGTTAGACCAGTGTAAGTTCATACCTTCAGGGCTCGATCTAGCTCGCTTGCTCGCTTCTTGCCTCGATCATGGACTCAGTGAAGTCGGCTCCATCAATCATCACTCACAGTCAGGTTCTAGCTAGCAACAAGCAGGACAAGTGATCAAGTTTCGTCGCTCAGCTGAAACATTCAGTGCTAGCTTTTCAGCTACGATCGTCAACCCGGCCTCTCTTGAATCACGCTGGCTCACACGCGGCTCATGCAGCTTAACTTGGATCGAAACTGCATAATTAACTACGAAAGGAATGAGGAAGACGCATGGCTGCACAGCACCAAGCGCAGGCTAGATACCTGAACGAAAACCCGCGCCGCCTGCAAGTTGTGGGACTCCTCAGTCCTCACAGAGCACATAGAAGAGTCTTGGGATGGACGGACTATAGTTCTAGACACAAGCCAGTAACATCTACTGTAAATTAATAGTACGGAGTACATATGGTAGAACCTCCTTTATTGGAGTAGGTGGGCAAGATCTTTGTTTGTGGTTCATGCTGTGGAGTGTGGAGTCAGGACCAGAAATCGATGCTCTGACAGTACTTTAATGAATTATCTAGACAGGGTTGAGCAAGGGAGGTCCTACTGTAAGTCAATGGACTGTACATGCAGCGTATGCAAGATTCCGTAAAAAGTTATTTAATTTACTTGCACGACGTTTCGTGCGGGGTTTCCTGCTGGTACTTTTTTTTATTTTTTTTTTACACAAATGAACGCGGTGCGAGTTACTGTACAACGTGCATAACATTCAGTAGGGTAGATGGCTCTAAAAGCGACACTGTACGGGCTGATCCGCCTTTTCGTAGGTTTGCATGAACAAGAATATTTTTAGCTAATTTTTCAGAGAAAGAAAAATGGATGCTGAAAGTAACACAAGTGGTTTCATATTTTTTGAAGCATTTTGGAATTAGTTATGAATTTTCAAAGATTTCTGTAGTAGGTACCTATTTGTGACATGTAGCCCTTGTAAAATCCACTCATATGTGGTCTGAAAAAAGATATGGCATTACCATAAACAAACATTGTGGTATGCTTAAATGGATAGAGAAGGTTTCTAAATGTGATCCTTCCTAAATCTTAAAGGAAAGAACAAATCGTTCAATAATTTCAGATTTTGTAGTACACTTAAAGAAGGTAGTTGGTCCATCAAATCTTATTTTGAAATTATTTAATGAATGGCTATTCACTAAATTGAAAACGAATCCACTATGGCTCTTAAACCAACCATTAAAGAACTATGAACGAACCCTTGCAAAGCTCTGACACAACTAGGAGTCCATTACAGGACAAGCTCATATCCATTTCAAAACCACCATAGCCCAAAGAGGTGAAACCCGTAAAGGGTGTGGCTTTTACTCACAAACGCCCGAAGGCAGAGGATAACTGCCCGAAGGCTAGAGATTGACGCCCGAAAGCGGACCTGATCGTGGCAAGTAAAAGGACCCTAAGACCGGGAGCCCGGTCATGGTTGGACCTAAAGAGGGACCGACAAGCAGCCCGAGAAAGACCCCGAAGGCGGTGAAGGAGCTAAGCAGCGAATCCTAATTGCGAGCCCTGGCAAAGCAAGGCGGGGTTGATCCTCTCGTTAGCGTAAGAATCCAGTGAGTGCGAGCTTGAGGTTTCAGGATCTGGGTGGATTGGCCCCCTCGCTCGGCCTTACCATGTTTTATCATAGGTGCAATCAAAACAAAAAGCCCCCTAGTTGGGGCCATGATCACCCCTACTTTCTTCACCCCTAGCTAATTTGCGGTCTCTGATCGCAAATATGAATTCAAAATTTGCAAAAAGAAATCAGTGTGAAAAATAAAAAATTACAGCGTTTTACCCAAGTGGCCGAGCGAGGGGGTCGGTTCTCCCTACCCAGGTTTCAGTAGCCCATAGAAGCACTGCCTTTCCGTTTGTGAAGTCCCCATCACCTAAGGTAGGTACACCCAAAATGGCACCTGACCTTAATCCCTAAAGTCCCAAAGTCCCCTCGGGGGACACTTGGGATTTCGGGCAGGCTCGTGTGACTTGAAATTTTGACCTAATTTTTTGAAACTTTTTTTGAAGATAGGGAATCACATCAACTTTCTAAAAATATAATTTTTTTATCATTCGGTGCTTGGGAGCAGAAGTTTTGCCATCCGAAGTCAAAAAAGCAGTTCAATGGGCAGAAGAAAAAAAACCACAAAAAAATTAAAATTTTTTTTTCAATTTTTTTCCTAAAAGATTATGTTTTTGTCTACATTTGAAGCTTTGATTCATCCTATTTGGACTAATAATGAAAAAATTATGGACAATCTTGTTTTTAGGGCAATCTAAGCATCTTTTTCAAAAAACAACTTATAGAATTCATTTTTGAATGCAATTTTCAATTTTTTTCAAATTTTTTTTTAAAAGGTTAAATTTGTTTTCAAGAACAATCCCACCGTTGGGATTATGATTTTTTAATTCCGTCTAAAGGCTATTAACAATTTAGTATTTTGTTCAACTTTGGACCTACTTCTACTTAACAATTTTTTTATGTGTGAAAATCAAGTTTTGACATTCTGAAATTTTTTTCTCCAACTCTCAACTCAAATGTTCAAGATAAAAAATTTTAACCTTATGGTGTGTAGTGCAAAAAAAATCCACAAATGGCCATCAAAGTCACCTGAAATTGCAGGCCGCAGTTGAAAAAAACTTTTTTTATCAACTTCAAATGCTAATATCTTCCAATCCGTACGGTCAAACTTCATGAAATTCTGACCACATGATTTGAGACAAGTGAAGTAAAAGATCCTACGGTTACATTCTAAAAAAAAGTTTTTTTGGGTTTCTTGAGTGATTGCAGCAGAATTGGCAGTTTTTAGTGGTTTCAGAGCCAGAAAATGCCTTGGTAACTTAGGGGTTAAAGCGCCCTGTACAACGTTTATACATTTTCAAAATCAGTCACGTACCGAGACTGTAGATGGCGCTTTCAGAAAGACACTTTGACTGTTAATAACTTTTGCATACGGTATCCAAATCTATTGTTCTTTGGTGCGTTGGAACGTGCTTTCAATCACCAACAAGACTGTAAAAAATCTATATAACATAATAACAGGAACTAGGCACAGTATGAAAAACTGGCGCTTTTGGGTGTACCTACTTTAATTCATCTGACATTTCTTGAAGTTTGCAACTTTAGTTATTGAATGGTGTGGGATATTCCACACCATTTCATCTGCTGGATGGAATGGTGTGGAATATTCTACACCATTTCATCCGCTGGGAGGCAGTGTGACAAGCTGCTATTGAATGTTATGTTATGCATGGTATCTACGGAAAATGTAGATGCCAAAAAACATCTTATTTACCCAATTTGAAGACTTCTTGCAAAAGTTACATCCGTTTGAAGATCGCAGCCGGTCAACCCTAACTCATCCGATTTTGTCCGTAAACAGTGATATTCCGTCCGATATGACAACCATGAATAAAATAACACCCCCCCAGCCACAAGTGCCCTGGGGGGAGGACACGGCAAACCAAAGACAAAATACATACCAAACTGACGGGCACTAACAACAAGGACACCAGGGCTTAACACAGGACGAGCAACTAGCCAATTTGAGGGATGACGTTAAAGCTACTCCTCACTGCCCTCGGACACTTTTTGTATGAAAATTTTTAAGAAATTTCCACCCCTAGCACTAGAAGAAATCTGCGTTCCATTCAACACAATTTACTTTACTACTTTGTTGAGGCAAACGCAAAAACTACGTTTTTCTGTGTTTTTCAACGTAGTTTTTATGTTTGCCTCAACAAAGTAGTCAAGTAGATTGTGTTGAATGGAATGCAGATTTTTTCTAGTGTAGCCATGTCTGGCAGGCTAGCTTGTATTTGTTCTTTGCAATGAAATTTTGTTTCATTTGTGTCAAAAAATAAATAAATTTGAAGAAATAAACTTAAAAACTCCATTCATAGTGAACTGCCCGAAATCGCTATGTTGCTAAAAAACATAACTCAAGGATTTAGGGGTTAAATCCTACCCTCAAAGGTCCGCCCAACAAGCTGGATTTACCCCAAGGAGTAAACACTACAATTTTTTATTTTTTGCACAATTTATTTTTTGCAAATTTTGAATTCATATTTGCAATCAAAGACCCCAAATTAGCTTTAAGGGGTCAAGAATATATCCAAAAATACTGCACAAAACAGGAGGCTTTTTTACTTGTATCCCAAGATAATTTGAGTTTTACTTTGCTAAGTCCACCTTCGATGGTAGAATTTAACGTCTTGCCAATTTGAGCCTTTTTTTTTTTTTTTGGTATTGTGAGCAATTTAATGCTTGTAGGATAGACTAGTGGTTGTGGAAATCATGCATTTTGATATTGTGTGACATCATCTACTTTGAATAAGCCAAATATAGTCATTGGAAGTCAAAGTACTATAGAAGATCTTCCTTTTCCACCCCTAATATCAAGGATGAAAAGTTGCACTGCTCTCCTACAAGGAAAGATTCTTTATCATTCAAAGGACACTAAACATCTATAGTGGCGTTTAAAGATTAATTTTTATATTTGAAGAAGCATAATTACCATTGCATCTTTAACCCTCAAATTCCTAGACTATGTTTTCACAAAAAAAAAACTTCAAAACTACCATACATTCAATACAAGTACCAAATTTTAGGAAAAAAACACATTTTTTCAACACATGTAATCGTAGGACCCTATAGTGCATTACTTTGAGAAGATGAGCAAAAAAATTTAGAAATTTCCACCATGCACATTTCAATGCATTAGCATTTGAGTTTACAAAAATAAAATTTTTGGTCCTGAAAAAAATGGATAGTTGTACTTTACAAGGTCAAACTTGTATGAAAAAATGTCCAAAACAGTTGTGCTTCTTTGCATTCATTCTTCAAAACAAATTTTCTACAAGCTTGAAAGTTTTCAAGTCATTTAGAACTATACAACATATAGAAAAATAATAATAAGTAGAAAGAAGTGGAAAATTATTCAAAATAGTAAATGGTTAAGTATTTATTTATGAAATTAAAAAATGTCAATCCCAATTATTTTAATGTTGCAATAAACAAGCTACATCCAATGTTTTTAATTTTTTTTAAATATTGAAGTTTGAGCAAAGTAAAGGACTTCTAAATTTATGTTTGAGTACAAAATCCATAATTGTTTAGAAATTGAAACTCCTCATAACTTTCATCTCATAATTCAAAATAGCATAATTCAAAACTTTCTACATTTATATAAATCTGCAAAAGTCAATTTCAAATTTTGGTTGATCAAAAAAGGAATTTTTTTAGATTTGCCTCAATCGCCTAAGTAGTGAAAAAAAATGTTATACTTTTTATCCATGTAGTTAACAAGTACAAAAATTGTTGGGCCTTAAAGGTATTCCTCATCCACATATACGTTGTGTGAAAATTTTGAAGAAAAATTATAAAATTTATAGTCACTCATATCTAACCAAAATTCCTATGTTGCCAAAAAACATAGCCACTACAAGAGAAAGCATTAGGAGAGATTTGAAGGCTCTAGGAGCCCGTGAGTTCCCATAGCTTGAGATCACGTAATCTGCCGCGGGAACGTACACTAGAAGAAAACCCTGTTAGAATTTCAGAAATCACGTCATGTAGTTTGTGTTGTGGTCATGTTGCAAAACGCAGTCAAAATGCTGTGAAAACACAAAAAAACGCAGAAAAAGCATTTTTCTGCGTTTTTTTGTGTTTTCACAGCATTTTGACTGCGTTTTGCAACATGACCACAACACAAACTACATGACGTGATTTCTGAAATTCTAACAGGGTTTTCTTCTAGTGGTAGTTCTATAGGAATCCTACATGGTCAAGTGACTGTCACGTCATAAATTATTTTTTTTGAAATTATTTTTTGACTTTTTTCATATTTCAGGACCCCCCTAATTTTTTATTTTTTTTTAGAAGTGCTGACCTAACATCGGCCTGCCGTTCCCCAAACCAATTTAAGAACAGTCCTGAAACGGCCTGTTGGAGCCCTCAAATCCCTCCTAGTGGGGTGTTTTAAATATAGTCCTAGTAGTATAGTCATTTAAGTAATGACCTTTAAATAAGGTTTTAGTAAAATATTACTAAAAAGATAGGGTTGTTTGAAGAACAAGGTTGCTTTATTAGCCACCTACCATATACAACTTATACAATTAAAACATCCACACCTGACTAACTAAACAAATTTGACATGCCAAATGTCTCATGACAAGCTCACTTCACTCTTTTTGTTTAAGGCACTCCCTAAATACATATTTATATGGTTAAAGAGTCAGCACATTCAACAATATACAGTGGGCTACTATTCATGTTGCCAACATTGTTTATCCAATGAGTTGTTAAAATGAGAGAATCCAAAATGGAAGGAAGGGGGGTATGGAAAGGGTGATGAATAATATGGTAGGATTTTGTGCAACAAGTTCAATTTTGGGAAGGGGCTACTTCAGATTTTTATCCTGGGAGTGTGAAGATGGAAGGGCATTTATAGACTAGGTGCACTAGTAGCCAAAGTAGCTACTTTTTTTAATGGTAGTGTGGTTGTTCTTGCAATTGTTCAATATGTAACAATAGTTAATTGCAAACAAGGTAACTACATCTAAAACCAACACCTTTTTGAAAACCAAAATCTATTCATTCTTACCTAAGATGTATGCACATTATTTTTGAAAGTGTATTGTTGATTTTAAGAACGCCTATACTTAACCTTTAAAATTTCATAATTTATTTTTATAATATCCATAATATACTTCCTAATAGATTTTGAGAATTTCTTAACAATTACCTTGATTATAACAATAGTATAATTTCTTATTTTGTCAATTTTATTTGTATTTAGCTTATCTCTACCAAAATAAATATGTATCACTTTTGGCTTTTACACATCTCTTTTCATACCATATCTGATAAAATCCTCTATAGACATTTTACAATTTGAAGATATTAAAATTTCTATAGGACAATCTTCTCCTCAATACCATTACTACATCTTTCTTTTTAGCCACACGTGATAAAAATCCTCAATATATAATAGAACCACCAATTTTCAATCAAGAATTCAAACCCAACTTGTAGGTGCAACTATTTCCAATTAAAGTTTGGAATTTATTTTTCACTCCTTTTCAAGATTGTGACTAATGAATTCATGATAGATATATCCCAAAATAGTGAGTGGAAAAGTAATTTTCGAATTATTAAAGTTGAAAGACTCTATACATTGGATATGAATTCAATCCAACTTTTGGCTTCGAAAACTAGTAGTAATTTGACTTTAAGGAAAAAAATAATGAAAAATTAGCAATCCCCATAATTCTATCTTCTTACATGGAAAGAAATTTAAATTGCCTTATATTATTCCAAAACATGTTAGTAATTGCAGAACGCCCAGAAGACCAACCTATTAAATTTGGTAACAAAGCAATTTTAGGCAGATACGTGTGACTAGAGATTTCCAAATTTGAAGCCCAAATTTTAATAGAACATGGGAATGAGGAATATCTTTCATGTTCATAACTTCTTGGATTGATATGAATTTTAAGCACAAGAATTAAACTAGTATGCACAACTTTTCTAATAAAAATGATAGAAAACAAACCTTGTCTAAAGAAGTTACAAGTTAAGGAAGTTTACTATAATGAAGAAATGTTTGGATTTTGAACTTTGAATTGCTCCCAAGCATTCAAAACAACATGGATTGACATGACAATTTTACCACAATAAATAGACTATGTGGGGACAAAATCCAACAAATTTTATTGAAACTAACATTTGATGAAAAGATACAAACCCTTGAAGTTGCAACCATCTCAATGTTGTGTGGTGAATTCAAATTGAACCTACCAAAGTTTGAATGGTTCTCAAAAACTCAATACATCTTGGATAGATCTAAAAATTTTACCACCAAAACTAGACTAGCATGTGTAACTTTCTCAATAAGTTTTATTGAATTTGAACATTGAATGCAAAAGTTACAACACTTTGAAGTTGACTGCTAGACTGTGTGAGGACACTTTTAGTCCCCTTGATTAATCCTTAAAGCCATGAGGTGCATTTTTTGGCATTATCAATTTTTTGGGAAGCTCACTACGAATGGAGTTTTTATTTTTTTTTACTGAAATTTTTACACAAGATGTGCCCAAGGAGTAGCTTTAAGGCCCAATAATTTTTGTAACTTTTAAATTTGTGGTTAAAAAGTTATGGCATGATATGTCGTTTTCTTTACTCGCAGGGCAGCCTGGGCAGCTGAAAAAAATTCTTAAAATTTTTTTTTTCAAAAGTGAAATTTCAAATTGGTTCTTTAGGTTTTCACATACATAGGAAGTTTTGTTTCATCCCATTTAGATTTAAGAGTCAAAAGTTATGAGCAATTTTAGTTTGTGGGTAGGTATGGAATTTTTGATAAGGATCATATTGTGAAAGGTCAAAATGATCTGAATCAATGAATATGTAAGTATAAAGTGCTCCCTCCATCCCAAAATGATTGTCCACAATTTTGTTGATGGTTGTTGGAGCCACTATCATTGACCATATTGTGGAAAACAAAATTAAGAAACATTCCAAATTTTATACCACTAAAATCGAAGAACATTGCATGTGTTCATTGCAACCTAAATAAATTAGCCACTAGAAGGTGTATTTTTGATCAACTCAAAACAACCTTAAAAAAAACATGGCATTTAAAGTGGACAATCATTTCGGGACGGAAAGCAAACCATTCCTACTCACCTTCATTTTGGATAGATTAAGTAGGGCCATAGGGTGGTTTATTTCCAATTGGTTTCAATGAATTTTCCATAAGAAGTAGAGCTCACTGTATCCTCTTGAGGTAGAGGAAGGTGTCCCAATCCATATGGGACATAGAAGAATATGAACTTGAAGGAATTCCCTCAAGTTCATATTCTCTTTTGTCCCACATGGATTGGGACGCCTCCCTACACCCCAAGACGATGTAGTGAGCTCCACTTCTCATGGAAACTCATGCTTTTTTATATCCACTTCATGTGGATGGAAGAAGTGAATTTGCAATGGAACAAAGCTCCTTATATCTCTATATGATGGAGGGAGGTGCCCCAACCCATTAGAAGGGATTTGAAGGCAATAGAAGCCCGTTTCAAGGTTGTTCCTAGTCCGTTCTTTGATTGTTCAAAAATTGCAAATCAATCCTATTGGCTGAATCTTTTGGATTTCTAAAAAAAAATATTAAATTATTTCCCAAAATATTCTAAAAAGTGTTCTAAAACCTAAAACTAAATTAAAATTATTATTATTTTTCAAATAAATATATTTAAAAATAATTGAATTTGAAAAATAATAATATTCTCTAATGTGGCAGTCTCTTGGTGATGTCAAATTGCTAATGTGTCACGTTCCCAATACATTCCTACAACTTGGGAACTCAAAATAACTTGTGGGCTTTAAATGCCCTCAAATCTCTTCTAATGCCATATGGGATATAAAGATTTGAAGTAGTTTGAACTAGGAATTCAAATTTTCAATTTTCAAAATTTGAATTCCTAGTTCAAACTACTTCAAATCTTTGTATCCTACATGGATTGGGGCACCTTCCTCCACCCCATGGGGATATAAAAAACCTTATTCCATTGCAATTTCAAATTATTCTGAGATCTCTTCAAGCAAAGAGAGTGAGACCTCAAAAAATAATAAACTAATGCTTTGGGGTTCAAATTTAAAACAAAATAAACTAGAGACCTTGATTAAAAAAAAACTAACTTTTATAGGGTTGCTTCTACTATTTAGCAGAGGGGCAGATGACTATCACCCGACTTAGCGTAAGTTGGAGAGCCTTGCAAAGGACCTTGTGTTGAGTCAAATTTTGAGCCATGTGGTGGAGATGCCCTAAGGATGCCATTAACAACCTTACACGACCCCAAACATCCAAAGTCTATTTAAATTTTTTTGATAAGACCTGACTTATTTATCTAGTTCTTGCCCCCAAGGTTAGAGACCAAATAGTATGGAACAAGATCCCCCTTCCTCCAAGTATGTTTAAGGTGGGTACAAAAAGCACCACTTATTGGTACTATGCCTAGTTACTATTATTAGACTAATCAAATTAACAAAAAGACGGCCTACATCACGACAACGCTTTTGGATATACGCACCTTAACCCTTCATTGCCTAAGGACCACACACACTGAAAAGCATCATTGCTTTTCAAGCCTTATAAGTCTAAATGTCATTAGGTTGTGAAAATCTCAACTATACAATCTTGTATTGTGCATGTTGTGGATGATATGGGTCATATTTGGAGTCATTTAGATGCATAGATTGCAAGATCATAATGTTCTAGTGTTGAAAAAAGAGGATGAAATTTTCCTAAAAACACATTTGGAGGTGAAATTTGATTTCTAAACCTACTCAAATGAAAAAAAATTCAACTAGAAGGTGCTTTGAAATAAATATACAAGCACATTGGTAAAAAAAATTCACTCAAATGCTTTGAATTGTTTGCAAAATGATTGTGAAATGTCAATAAAAATCGCAAAAAAGGGTGAAAAACACATCTATAATTGCACCTCCTTCAACTAAAATGCTTCTCAATCATTGATACCTTCTTGAATTGATATGAAATTTTAATTACACAAACTAGACTACAATGTGAAACTTTTTCAAATTTTTTTATTTGAAACAAATACTGTATGAGGAAGAAAGAAGCCGTCAAAGTTCATTGTAATCCAAAAATGTTTGGTTTTTGAACTTTAAGTTGCTCCCAAGCATTCAAAACAACTTGGATTGTCATGAAAATTTGACTACATTAACTAGACTCTTAGGAAAACATAATCCAATAAATTTGATTGAAAACAAACATTGGATGAAGGAGATACAAGCCCCCAAATTTGTAGTCTTCAATTGTAGTTTTGGTGAATTCAAATTGAACCTATGAATTTTTGATTGGCTCCCAAAAAATCATAACAACTTGGATTGATGTGAAAACCTTACCATGCAAACTATACTAGTATGTGCAACTTTCCTAACAAGTTTTATTGAATTCAAACATTGGATGGAAAAGTTGCAATACTTTGAATTGAACTATGAAAACACTTTTCATCCCCTTAGGTGATGAAAAGTGAAGCTTCAGTTAATTGAGTTGTTTTTTTGTCCTTTTTTTGGTTGTGCTTGTCTGTGTTTATTGTCCAACCTCCAACTAGCTTGATTGTTGTTGTTCTCTTGATTTGGTAGCAAGCTCAAAAATCAACTAGTCATTTAGGATCGCTCCTATAAAAGACTCTAAAACAATGTGTGCAATTTGTAAAATAGAAAAAATGTGTTTGTAGGAAAAAAAAATGTGTTTGCAAGTGACAAGTGTTTGTAGCTTTGTAGTTTTATGAACAATATATAGATTGGTTAGGGCTCATGTTGGGAGTGTTTCTATTGAGAAGTGTCTAATTAATCAGGTCACTATAAATTACTCATTAGAAGAAGTTTGAGGCCTCCAAAGGGCCGTTTTGGGATTGTTTCCGAAACAATTGCCAAAGCGGCTAGAGGCTGTTAGGCCAGTATTTTTAAAATATTAAAAAAAGAAATTGGGTCCTGAAATGTAAAAAAAAATCCTATTTTTTAAAATTTATTCAATCAGAAAAACAAAACAAAACGTGGCACCGCCCTTGCCACATCAGATTCCTATGAAACTATACTACAATGCATTCCTAGATTGCGGGAACTCGTAGTCTATTTCAGCCCTCAAATCTCATCTAATGATTTTCTTTAACCCCTCAAAGCCTTAGGGGACTAAAAGTATCCTCACACAGTTTGATAGTCCAATATAAAGTACTATAACTTTTGTATTTCATGTCCAAATTCAATAAAATTTCTTTGCAATGTTGCACATACAAGTCTACTTTTTGTAGTAAAATTTTCAGATCAATCTAAGACTTATTGAGTTCATGAAAGCCATTTGAAGTTCATAGGTTCAATTGCAGTTCACACAGTGCATTCTAATGGTTGCAACTTTCGGGGCTTGTATTTCGTCATCAAATGTTTTTTTTCAATAAAAAAATGTTGAAAGTTCTTTTTTTTAAAAGTTTGGTTATTGTGGTCAAATTTTCATGTCAATCTAGGCTATTTTGAATTTTTGGGAGCAATTCAAAGTTCAAAATTTAGAGATTTTTGCATTAAACTTTGGCACCTTATAACTTCTTCATACACAATTTTTTTTCAATAACTTTTGTTGGAAAAGTTGCGCATTCTAGTCTAGTTTCTATGATTAAAATTCTATGCCAATCTAAGAATTTATGAATGACTGAAAAGCATTTTAGTAGAGAGAGGTTTAGCCACAAATGTGATTTTCTACTACTTTTTGGAGGTTGGGTAGTAATTTACAAGTACTAGTGTATGCAATATAAAAATTTTGGGCTTGTACATGGGAGCCAAATGTTTTGTGCATATAGTATAGATTTTATTCATGCATCTTTGTATTGATCACTTCAACCCCTAAAGGACCAATATGCTTTTTTTTGGCAACAAAACTATTTTGGGCAGGTATGTGTGACAAGAGATTTCCATGCTTTGGGACCAAAATTTAATAGAAGGGGTGGATAAGGAATATCTTTAAAGCCCAACAATTTTCGTGACTTTTGACGATATGGTTAAAAAGTTATTGCATGATATGTTGTTTATTTCTCAACTTGGGTAGTTTAGGTAGATAGAAAAAATCACTTTTTTTGAAAAAAAATTTAATTGGTTTTATAGATTTATATAAAAGTGAAAAGCTTTGAATCATTCTATTTGGATTTATGAATCAAAAGTTATGAAGAGTTTTAGTTTGCCGGTAGTTATGTATTCTCTATTCTAAAATAAACTTTGAAATCCTTTATTCTACTCAATTTTCAATATTTTTGGAAAAAATTATAAAAATTGGGTGTAGATTGTTTATTACAACATTTGAACCATTGAGATTGGCAAGTTTCAATTTTGCAAATAAATTCTTAACAATATAGTATTTTGAATCATTCTCTACTTCTTTCTACTTACTATTTTTTTCCTATATGTTGTACAATTTTAAATGATTTGAAAATTTCCAAGCATGTAGCCAACTTGCCTTGGAGAATGAATCCAAAGAAGCACTACCATTTTGGACTTTTTCATGCAAATGTGAGCTTGTAAAGTATAGTTGCCTAGATTTTTGCAGTGGTAAAAAAAGGATTTTGTAACTTTGAGCACTAATATCTTGTAATCCACATGGTAGAAATTTTTGAAATTTTTTCCTCATCTTCTCAAACCAGCATACTACAAGATCATGTAGTTACATGTGTCTAAAAACAATAGTTTCCACATATTTGGTGCTTGTGTTAGAAATGGAAATCTTGGAGGGTTTTTGGTGAAAATATAGTCAAAGAACTTTAGGAGTTAAACAACTTCCTTGCCCTATTGACAACCACTTCTGTATTCACAAATTGATGCACTATATGAACATTAATAGATGCCTACCCTCGAGTTACTTGTAAAAATTGTTTGTAATTCATTTGGGCTTAGAAAATTCTAGTTTCAATAGCCACCAAATTGCTCTTCATTTCTCCTTCCACCAAAATGATAGAAATTAGGTTTTTGTTCACTAATTTCTCTACAGAGTTGTGATTTCCCTTACATGGGCTTTCTCTAGGGTGTTTGGAATCATGTCCAAAATCGACAATTTGAAAAGAATCATTATAAAGTCCTATTTGGAAGAATATTTTGGGATTGAAATACAAACAAAAGTTGTAAATTTTGAGTTTTAGATTCCATCCATATGGTTAGATTCTCCAATGCTTTCACCAATATTTTTCTGTAAATTGAGAAAGAAAAAATTAAAAATTCCTTCAAAATTCAATTACAAACAGAATGTTGTCATTTTTCAAGTAAAACTTGTTGGAGTGGGTTTGAAATGAGGTCTTCTTTATATGGTGATTCTTTTAAAAAATTTTGTTCTTTGATTCTATGACCTTATTTTTGCAAATTTTGTTTTGAACTACAGTTAATCCAAGTCAACCACTTGACATACTTCTACATTTGTAATTTAAAAAAATTATGTATTCTAGTAATACCAAATCCAACCCTTGGATAGAACAAAAACTTCATAAAAATTTTCTAAGAATTAGGATGACTTCCATCCAAGCAGTAATGAGATAGAAAAATAATTTCAAATTTGTTCATCGTCTAGAAACTAGATGTTGGCACATTCCAGGGTTAAACCTGCTACCATTCCTATTAATGCGACCATTCTACATTTGTTAAAAGAAAAAGTCGAGAATCTTTGTGCTACACTAGTGTACACCATCCAACTTGCATTTGTACACTAAGGTTGGTATCAATATAATAATTAACCCCTAAATGCCCAAGGCACCCAAAAGTGGTGTTGAAGAAACTTTGAAGATAAATAAAACCTTACCAAATTCTTATTTTTAGTAGTTTATATTTTTGAAGTCTAATTTTAGCATCAATAATCTGATTTTGAAAATGAATGATTATGATTTTTCTATTCAAGATTTAGTGCAATGGTACCCATTGCAATCTTGACATTCCGCAAAAATAAGGACTCTTGAAAATGAGCCTCAAATACACTAGATCTTAGAAAAAAATCATACTAAAAATTCATTTAAAAAAATTGTAGAGTAGATTTTGAGAAGCTATAAATTGACTGGGGTTATGCTTGTTAGGCCCTTCAATCTCATATTTTTTTGGTGACCAAATTTTAAGATTTGACATACAAAAAGAAAGCTCAAAGATTTTCATAGTTTTTACACCTTCATGATCAAACATTATAATCTTTCAATCCATGAGTGATATTGTTGTGTTTTCTTTTCCTATGTCGTCTCTAACATGTCTACTTTGAGTTTATATGGTTACAATTCAAAAAAAATTGATTCAACTTATCAAAATGTTGGATTTTTGTTCAATCTAGAGCAAATTCCAAGAAGTTCAAAACAGGCCTTGGACATTTAGTGGTTAACTTATGTTAAAGTCTTGGTTCTTGTCACTCAAGCAACTTGACATAGCTAGCAAGCTTGTACTTTGCAATAAAGTTTTGTTTGATTATTAAAAAAACAAGAATGGTGTGATTGTGAGGCTTTGTCTTAGGTGAACAATAATATGAGTTTTATTGCTAAAAAATATTACAATACAAAGTAGACGAGAAATTTAAAAAAATTATTATATTAGATGAGATTTGGGGCCTCCAAAAGACTATGGGTTCCCAAACTGTAGGAACACTAAAACTGCTACAAGAATGCATCGCAGAAATACAGAAATTGCTAAATCCGATGTAGTCAAGACCATGCTATGTCATCAATTTCTTTTTTGAAAGTTTTTTTTAGAAGTTATTTTTTGGACTTTTTTCATTTGAGGACCCCAATTTTTCAATTTTTAATTTTTTTAATTTTCTTTTGGTAATTGTTGGCCAAAAAATGGCCAACAATTTTGGAAAGTGTTTTAGGAACAACCCCAAAACAGCCCTCTCGAGGCTTCAAATCTCATCTAATGAAATGATATAAATAATGAACTTAATGAGGTTTGCCTAGGCAACCCTCCTTGACTAGCTAGGGATCTACCTAGGTCTTAAGCAGACTCCTCCCATCAACCAAATATGAATCCACCCATGTAGACCTCCCCTAGCAAATGCTTGTCTATGTCATTGTATTGCAATGTGAATGAGGTTATAGATAAGATTTGGAAATAGAGATTCAAAACCGACCATAGTTGATGCCATAGACTTTGTCCAAAAAGACAAAGCCAACAAATAAATAGTTTAATGCATGTACATAAATTTTTACCATTTTTGGTGGTCACCCAAGTGAATGAAAAAAATATTTCTTTAGAATCTAACTATAGGATCTTGTACTTTATTTGTTTGAGATAATGTGGTAAAAATTTCATGAAGTTTGACTATATAGATTAGAAGATATTTGCATTCAAAATTGAAAAAAAGAATTTTCTTGGAATATTATCATACAATTTCAAATGACTTTGATTGCCATTTGTTGAAATTTTTTGCACAATCAACTTTGAATTACAAAAACAATGTATTGAAGAATTGAATTGAGAATCTAGGAAAATAAAATTTAATTGCTTGATAGTTTTCATTCTTTAAAAAATTATTGTAGAGAGGTACATTTAACATTGAAAGAAAAATAAAATTGTTTTTAGCTCTAAGATGGGATCAAAACACAATAATTCCAGTGGTGAGATTGTTTTAGCAAAAGAATTTAACCTAGTCAAGTAAATTTTTTTGAAAAATTGTAAAAATTACATTTAGAAATGTGTCTTGTAACTTGGAAGGGGCTATGAGCACTAGCAATAGAAAACTAGGTGTGAACAAATGATAGGGTGCCTAAAAAATATTTGAGATAAAAATTTGAATTTGTTTTTTTATACTATAGGGTACCAAAAATGCCATGACATGTGTTGTAACTATTATAGGGTATAGAAAAGAAGGTTCAAATAGGAAAAAATTGGACCTAAGATACCCCCTTTTTAATTCTTTTTTTGGGCCAAAAGTATGAAATCACTAGAAGAAAACTGTGTTAGAAATCAGCAAAACACGTGAGCTGAAATTTGTTGAGTTCCACATTTCTAGCGCAAAAATCTGCGTTGAAATGCATTCCAACGCAGATTTTTGTGCTAGAAATGTGGAACTCAACAAATTTCAGCCCACGCATTTTGCTGATTTCTAATACAGTTTTCTCCTAGTGAATGTTGGTACCTTGTAAGTGGCATATTCAACAATTTCATAGAATTTTGGTGGCTTTAGCTCACTTTAGTTGGCTATTAAAGTTGAAATTTTGACAATTCTTGATTCCCATTCCTATGTTTGTTGCAAATGCCGTTATGTTCAAGGTGCGCTAGGATTTTGGTCAAGCATGTTTAGGTTTTCTACAGAATTATACTCTCCCATTGGCGGGCAACTTCCTAAATGATTACTAGAAGGCTAGGAGCTTGCATTTATAGAGGACAAAATGACATTCACCCTCCTCCCATGCTTACTCACAACTTGCAAGGATTGGTATGACGATGTAAAGAAACTTTCGTGTTATGTTGCTCTCTGAATTGCAATGGTAGATTTCATTGTGCTAAAAGCTCATGGCATTTCTTGTGTTGGGTCATTGACAAGGAAACGTGACATGGCATGGATAACTACCAAGTATGACTTGGCTTACTCTATGCTTTCCCGTACATGTATGGTCTTTGTAGGTGGATGTGCATTAGACCTTGTATACAACACCCCTAGTAGACTTGAGTGTATTGAAGCTATAGGACTTGCAATCAAAGGTGTAGAAGGCAAGGTTTTTTTTTCATTTCTTGTGAAGTGTCAAAGTGGCAATATTTCATTTTATTGTGGAGCTCCAAATTTCAACATTCATCCATATATTGGATAAAAAATATCATATTAGCACATAATACACATCTATCATTCTATTTTCATCCATTATTTGGCGATTTCATCTACTATTTTCAAAAAAATTGAAGTTTATTGGTGATTTCATCCAAAATTTTGCTATTTTTTTCCTATAGGCTTGATGCTTGGCCAAAAAAAAACACTGGTAGAAAGATAGGGATGCCAAAGAGGTCAATATTGTAGCAACAACAAAATTAGAGACAAATCTAAGACTGTATATCACACCTTTGCAACATCCACATTGAGGCTCCACTTTGTTTGGGTTTTAGGGTATGTGCACTTGAAAAACCGTAAACCTAAACCCTCCTCATGTTAAGCACTTGTAATATGTTTATGATTACTTTTTACAAATACTATTGATTCAATGGAAACACTTCTAATGCTAGTACTGTTGTAGTGCCAGAGAGAACTTTGGCATGGAAAAACTAGAGGCTCTGGAAGTTAGCATTCATGCTTTCATTTTTTATGGATAATGTAGGTTTTGTAAAACTTTTTCTCATCCACATCACTCTTCTAAAAGCATATTTGTAAACTTCAAGCTTGTAATAGGTTTCATGACCCCTAAATTACTAAGCATTTGGATACTAAGATTTTTGTGTTTTTCAACACATTTTTAGCTTAACAACATACTTTGGTTATCATCTATCATGTGCACATACAATTCCTACTCTCTAGTTTGTATGGCACTTTACAAATGTGTTGCAATTTATAAATTCTATAGGACTTTACAAATGGTATAGTACTTTACAAAAGTTTTGCATATAAAGAAAAAAATGTGAGTGTCATGGAAAAAACAATAGTAGAAAAAAAATTGAAGTAAGATAGTATATAATATATTTGTGACAATTGGAGATTACAAATAATATATTACCCCTTGTTAATTAACCAAGTTTGAAAATTATATAATGATAGGGTGTGGAAAAAATAATAATAATACCCCCCTCCCCACCCCCATTTATCACTTGGTGTTTGCACCTATTTCTTTATTTTTATAAGGAGTGACCCCTTTGAGTCTAGTAAGTTATTTTTTCAAGAAGATGCTCAAATTGCCCAAAAAAACAAGATTGTTCATAACTTTCACATAAATAATCCAAATGGAATGAACTAAAACTTTACATGTACTAGATAAAAATGTAATCTATAAAATGAAAAAATTTGAAATATTAGTTTCAATTTTTTGTAGGTTTATTTTTTTGCCAGCCAAGTAGAAATTTTGAATTTTTGTGGTATAACGTTTGCTACCAAGCACTAATTGAAATAAAAAAATTATATCTTGACACAGCTAATCAATTTTCCTATTTGATGAAAAAGTTTCAAGAAGTTTCACCAAAAATTTAAGTCATCAAATGCTACCCAAACTCCAAGTTGTCTCCTAAAGGGACAATGGGCTTTTAGGAGTTAAGGGTCATAGGACACAAAGGGATTGAAAGAAAACATAGACTTGAATAGAGTAAGGTAGTGTAAAAAAAAATTAGGATGCTAGAAATGTTCATGTAAGCTATTAATGCATCCAATGAATTTTTAAAATAATGCCATCATCATTTATACCCTTTGCACTCTACAATAGTAAGTTCTATATTGATTTATGTGAAGATAGTTAAATGAACTATACATAATTTTCCTTTCATGTTAACGGGGGAATGTAGGCACCTTGCAATCTTAAACTACACCTTCAAAATCCATAAATCAACCACATTTTATCATCACAAAGAATTTGCTCTCTTTCACAACCACTTGTATTGTTTTTGGTACTCCCCTATGGTTGATTCTTTACCCATAAACAACATTGAGGCCATTTTTTGTTTAATGAATAAGAAGGACTCTCTCTATATAGGGTAGAAATGCAACTATTCATCCTTGGAATTAGGGGTGGAAAGGGAAGATCTTCTACATTGCTTTGATTTCCAACGAGTGCCTTTGGATTTTCTTAAACAATGATTCCTTCAATATCAAAATTCATCATTTCCACAATCATTAGCTTGTCATTCAAGAGTTATCCCTTGAAGGATGGACTAGTGGCCTTGGAAATCATGCATTTTGATATTGTGTGAAATCATCTACTTTGAACAAGCCAAATGTATTATTTGGAAGTCAAAGTATGTAGAAGATCTTCCCTTTCCACCCCTAATATTGAGGATGAAAAAATGCACTTCTATCCTGTGAGGAAAGATTCTTTGTCATTCATATGACGTTAAATGTTTGTCGTAGCATTCAAGGGCTACCCCCTAAATGCCCAAGGCTTGTTTTAAGCTTCTTGAAATTTGTTCTACATTGAACAAAATGCCAATATTTTGATAAGTTGTATCAATTTTTTTTGAATTGTAACCATACAAATAAAAACTAAACATGTTAGAGATTGCATAGGAAAAAAAATACAACAATATCACTTATTGAGTGAAAGGTTATAATGTTTGACCATGAGGGTGTTAACATCCTTTTTTCACAAGTCAAATCCGAAATATTCGTGACCAAAAAAATATGAGGTCAAAGGACCTAACATGCACAACTCCAATCAATTTATGGCTTCTCAAAATCTACTTTACAATTCTTGAAAATGAATTTTGAATGTGATTTTTTATTCACAATCTAGTGTATTTGAGACTGATTTTCAAGATCTCTTAACACTACAGAAAGCCAAGATTGCAATCGGTACCCTTGCACAAAATCTTAAATAGAAAAATCACTATCATTTATTTTCCAAATCGTATTTTTGACATAGAAACTAGACTTCTAAAAGAAATTCCCAAAAATATAAACTACTAAAAATAGAAAATTGGTTAGGTCTTATTTAACTTCAAAGTTTTACAAACACTATATTCTGATGCCTTGGGCATTTAGGGGTTAATGACCAAACAATTTTCAAGCCTCCTCCTGTAAAGAGGTCTGACATAGGGTTTTTTTTTCTGGCGATTTATTGCCAGATTCGAAATTGTCTATAGCCCCCTGTGCTGGGAGGGCACGCAAGGCTGTTTCTTGTTCATCTACAGTGCACAAAAATAACCCTGATCCGACATCAAAGCTCCGAAGCGTGGGTAAAGCCTTTCACGAGTTCCTGGCATGCCTCGGCTTTGAAAAATACAGACATCGTACTTGAGGGAGGGCGATTCCAGTCGCACTGCAGAACTCGTCCAGCTGTCTCCTGAAAATCTGAATGGATGGAAAAATATCGCTGCCAGCCAGCCAGCAACTGGCGAATGGCTGCAGTGAGTGAGTCCTGCTTTCCGTCTGTGCATCGTCCAAATATTGGACGTCGATTTGTGTTCCGTTCAGTCTCCAGTCGAACAGGAGGCCCCGGAGGTAAGTTAGCATAGAATATCAAAACTTTTTCTTTGCTCGAGTTACCTTACCACCAAAACTCTCTCTTTGCACTTTCGTCCACCGAACAGTCGGTCTTCGGACCCCTCTTTAGGACCAATTTTCGGTCACTCCTTTTCTTCATCGATCTTTTGTGTTCAAGCGAGAGTTCCACATTACAGTCAAGCTGGTTTGTCTTTGTGGAGTGATTCGAGTCGAGCCTCTAAAAATTCTCGCCACCTTTGTCTGCAGATCGAGTTACCGACTCTTAATGTGCAAGCAATTCGCACAATGTCAAGTCGAAACGCTGTCGTGTACGTCCACTACTCAGTACTCTAGCTGAGGTTTGCTGTGATTGATATTTCATGCCACCGGTCATTAGCAAGTCAATGGGAACATTGAACCCACAAATCGATCGATCTGTCCGTTGCTAGAAGCAGGAATTTCGACCCTGACAGTAGTGCAGTCATCAGTTGTCGATCCGTTCAATCGCTCTCACCCCACCAGCGTGCACAAAGTACACTCTGGCTATGGCCGGAAGAGCGGTAGACGTACACGAATTGAAATCGATCGCTGTGCTTCAATTCAGCTAGGTACGTAAGTCTGCACTTCAGCGTTCCTTGGGGTGATTGTAAGAGATGTCTCCAAGCACGGGTCGTGGTAAGTGTTTTCAAAGTCCAAAGAAGTTGGCCAGGATTTCTAACGCCCTCGTTTAGTATGATCATCAGGTTTCTAAACATTCGAGGCCAGCTCTGAACGAGGGTGCGTGACCATGGCGGAACTTGCAGAGTGGTCAGCTCAGGCGCTTCGATGTCAAGGCAGTGATGTTCCTGTGAAGGTGGTGTACATTCGGAGCAGGTTTGCATCTCACATCTCCAAGCTGAACATTCTGCTGGTCCTCATTACCTTTGAATGACTGATTTGGATTAACAGTATTGTTTATCATTGTTTATTATTGTACCGTCATTTTGGTTCAATTGATCGGAATTCCATGACTTGGGTACTTTCCAAGGCGCGTGTCTTGAAACTTACATGCTACTCCAACCCTATAGCTTTGTGCAAATGAATGTCGAAATAATTTACGCTCAACGATAAAGATTTGAACATTACTGAACATAGTCACGATCTGCCCCTATCCAATGTGCCATTTCTTGTGGGGAACATTCAGACTTGCACAACTACGTTGCAGAGAACGATGATAGTAAATACGAAATTATCACTACCACAAATGAGCCTCTGAGCAAGAATTTTGAGCAACATTTTTCTCCAATGAGCAGTGTTTGTATTTAGAAAATAACCTTTCAGGTGAAAAGCAACATTTAGGTATTAAAACAATGCTTCAATGTTTCCAATGATGAGCAATCTTATTCTTTGAAGAAAGCATTGTCGCATTAGCATGTCCTTGGTGAGACTCTCATGAAGAATAATTAGTAGGTCTCTCATAGGAAAGAATAATGTTGCATGAGCGTGTTTCAAAATGTGACTCATTTTGAACAACATTTTTTGTGATGTTTCTTAGTGAAACTTCCAAAATGGCAAATTTTGTTAAAATGGTGGTGTTTCATTAGATTCACACTTTTTACAAGTCAAACTATGTGGTTTGAAATCTAAATTTGTCATAGATTTTTGAAGTCTATAAGTGTTGTAGATGTATGAAAATCTATACTACTCCTAAATGTTTGTTTTTAATTTAGATCGTGTGGTCTGAAAAATGGGATATGGAATACCACCATTTTAACAAAATCTGACATCAAATGGTTTTTGGTGTTGATGACAATGTTTTTGCTATTGCTAAGGTGTCTCATATATATAGTATAAAGTAGTTGATATCCTGATGTTACATACTTAATCCCTAAGCGACGTCAGTGCCATTTTTTGGCGTTCACATGACTTCGTAGGGACATGAGAACAATAGTTTTTTCATCCACTTTTTTTTTAATGACCTTTCACGTTCAATTGTAAAGAGTCTCCAATTGAGTTTTTAGTCTAACTATTATTTGTTTTCATGTAGTTGAGAAGTAATTAGAGAAAACGGATGGCAAAATTTGCCACTTTAGTGTATTTTGAGAAATTGACTGAATCTGAAATTTCTCCTTGAAAATGACATTTTTTGAGTTTGAACCCAACTAATGAAATGAAGGTCTTTTCTTCTAGTTTCTACTCCAATTGAAATTTTGGAAAAATTCATAAAATTGAATATTTTATTGCAATTTGAATTTTGACTGCTTCTTTAATGTCCACTGCAACCTATAAATACGTGTACACGGAAGTTGAGTTTACACCATGATGTTTGTCACAACAATTTACACTCATCGTGAAATTTTCAGATTTTTTTAGATAATTTTCTATTTTCTATGATTTTTTCTTCATTTTTCCTTCAAAAACTGTCATGAAAATCAATTTTCCTCAATAAAATCTGAAATTTCTGTGAAGTGCAGAAGACATGTACTTCCATCTCTGAAAAATAAAATAAAAAAATTTCATACTTGATTGGTTCATGAACGGTATCAAATTGAGTGACCAGCAAGGGGACTTCCAACCAGTGGTCATAGGCCCGTCCTTTAAGGGTTAAGATACAACAACTAAGTTAAGACTTGGTGACCACAATTCTATCTCGCAGGGTAGAAGCTGAAACCAGTGATTCCTTCTACCAATATCGGAATTATGGTTTGCCCGAGGAGAGTCCAAAGTTGGGCAAGCAGATTTCACATCATGCATCAGGGGCGTCAGATTTGCAAGCCTTTGTCTCAGGGCAATTCTTTAAGCCAGTGGAGGTAGGCCTGTGAAACTCTCTTGAACCTTCGTGGTGGGAAAGACACTTCATCAAAAGGTGAAATGATCAAAACATTGGAATGAGAGATATTTAGTAACAAATTCAAGAGAAATGTGCACCAAGTGGTTTTCCAATTTTCTTCAAACTCTTGGTAATATATTATAAATTTCCAAAAGTTGAAAAATATAGGATAGTCAACAACTTAGAATAGCCTATTGTGTTCAAAATAAGGATTTTGGTGTCACATTGTTGCTTAAATTTTTTGATTTTTTCCCAACTTAGAAACAAATGAGATAAAATAGAAAGGGCAAATAATTTTTTTTTTCTTTTTGGACAAAGTATGAATTTGCTATGAATTCTTGAAGTGTTCAATGCATCATGACCTCAAAGAGTTTTTAGACTATCCCCAAATCAACAAAATTTGAATCTATAATACTCATCTAATTACATAATGTAATCCCAATCATTTTTAACATGGAAAGTTTAAAAGGTCAATTTTTACAATTAATTCACATTGAAAAGTTGAAAGCTTCTATAGACTTCACTAATCACTTCATTCAGACATCAATTGTGGTCCAAATCTCACATATTGAAATCTCATGTAATGGGGTCATTTTCTAAGTGTTCACTAATTATGAGGTCATTTGATTGCAATGGATTGTTCTACCTTACTTAAACAATAAACTCAACTTAAATGGACACCTTTGAAGTACAAAATGTCTCAACTTTCATTGATTACTTCAAAAAATTCCTCAACTTTCATTGTTTGCTTCTACTGTAGGAAGTTGAAGTTTTGGATCTTAAAAGTGTTCATTCAAGGCCGTTTTTGAGATGTTAGAGATTAAAGCATGTCTTTTCTAGGTTTTTCTAACTTATTAGAAAATATAATCTATGTAGACCAAAAAATGATTCAATAAAAGATCAATTTGATTCATTAGACAAGTTGTAGGTTTTTATATGGTCATTCTCTTTAATCTATATCGACAAAGTTAACAAAATTTCTACAATGAATTTGGTCTCTCTTTTTGGATTTTCTCATTGTATTTTGTAGAAATAAATTGTAAATGTATTGTATCCTCCAAATTGTATTGAGTTTAGTGTAAACCTTTTAGATTGAAGATAAATTTGTTCAAAATTCAATCCAATACTTTAGTATATATGTCATACTAGAAAATATATGCCAAGTGATGGTTGATTTCTAAAGTACGAACCTTAAGAATCTAAAAAAGATTATGTAATGTTGCTTAATTTTAACTATATCATTCTAGGCACAAAAAGAAAGCAATGATGAATAATATCTTTATAAATGATAACAACTATTATAGTTTAATAACATTCAAGGTGTGTCTATGGAAAGATTAACTTCTACTTTTGAACTTTGCTACATTGACCGTTTATTACCTAAATTATTATTATTATTATCATATTATTGCTTATGCCTTATATAAATATACTATTTACTTCAATTTCATCATATTGATTATAAACAAAGTTTTTTTTAAAGTATTATTTTAGATGAATAAAAAGTTAAAGAGTCAAAACATTGTGATAAAGTACCTTCCATGTATCATCCAAAATATGGAATTTAGAACACTAATCAATTACATGGGATACATTTACATTTAATAACGATATGGAGTATATAATATTAATTGTAATAGGATGTTGTTTTTTGAGTTTGTTTATGTTTAATTTGTATCTAGGAATTTACAAATATTATTTATTTTGAATTTAATTTTGAACTGCTTTAAAATCTAACTTCTTGAAAATGGAATGGACAGGTTTTGGACTCTAAGAATTTTATATTGCAAGGGGAAGAATTTTTTGAAGATAGAAAAAGGTTAGTTGTCAACATGATGTTTATAAAGATGAAAAATGGTATCCATAAATTAGTTTCATCCTTCATAACCATCATTACAAGACTATTCAATATGCATCAAAATAAGAATTTTCCTTTTATGATTTTTGAAAAAATCCTTCAATAAATGAATTTATTATAAACTACAATAATATTTATAATTTAGAAAAAATAATTAAATACTTATTTTGAATTACTAAATTGTTTGGACTAATTTATTTTTCAAAATTTATAGAAAAAAATTAAAATTAAATTAAAATATTTACTTTCTTTATAGTTTATATATATTTTTGAAACAAGTGAATTGAAGAAACACACTACAAGGATATCTATCAAGTACAAAGGCTTTGATTTCATACAAGAATGAACCTATTGCCACTAGGTATTGAATTTGCAACCACACCATTAGGATCGGATATCTCTCTACCATCATGCAATAGTTTAGGGTCATTTTGAACCACTTTCTTTATAGATTAGAATTTAGGATGTAAATCATCATTTCTATCTAATTTAGAATAATATTCTATCTAATTTTTATTTTATTTCAATTTCTGTACCTAAAATATTATGAAAATTAAGCCTTAAAATTAAATAGATTTCTTTTATATGTTGAATTTGAAATGGCATATTGATTTTAAATTCTTGTTTTTACTTTTGTAGTCATAAAAATAGAAATGCTTGGTACTAATGATTGATGTTGAAGAAGTCATTAAATCATTAATTAAATACTTTGAGGTTTGTATACATTAAAGTTCATTTAGAAGTTATAAAGTTTATTTTCTTTTGTAGTGCTCTTGAAGACCTTGCATCCAAATTCAAGAGTATTTCAAGAGTTGTGCCATTTGATCCAGAAGCAAGCTATGGACCAAAGTACTCATATGTTAAACCTGAATTCATTGAGCCATCAGAAGAAGAAGATCTACTTTGGTATTATCTTTTAAACTATGCAACCAATGCAAAAGAAATTGAAAAAAAGAAAAGGAAAAAGAAGATGAAGAAAAGAGAAGAGAGGAGGACAAAAAAAGAAGAGAAGAAATATTAAAAAGGGTGAGATGCTTATATGCTTGTATCATTTATTATTTTGTATTTAAATTGTTGATAACTAACATTATTGAAAGAAATGAAGATAGATCTTTCACTATAGAGGTACATCTATGGAGTATGGATATAAGATGTTCAAGACTAGATGTAACAATGTTAAGCATTATTTTTTAAATTTCTTACTTCAAATAGAATATGTATAAAATTTGATAACATTATCAAAGGTTTCCACAAAGACTTCATTTGAAGCAAAACTTAATGTAGTAAAGTGTCACGAATGTGTCATTGCAGCGCGAGGAAGTGCGTGGTATGAATCCTCCAACTGTGAGATCATCCATATTATGTGCCTTGATATCTGGAATCATCACTGAATTCAATCCAAGTGGCATGTGGATTGTTGAAGAATTTTTCAATGATGAAGAAGAAGTAAAGTGAGGTAGGATGATCAAAAATTGAGCTTATACTCAAAAACTTGTTCTAATGATTACAAATAAATACTCATTGTATTATACTCACTACTATGAAATTGAAATTAGGGAATAATATGAAAACTCTACCAATTTAACCTTTACTACTTATAGTTTGTGTATACATCATTTAAGCAACATTCTAGATCTTTGCTTAAGTCTAGTCATAAGTTATCTACATGTGACAAAAATATCAAATCTTATTGCTATACAATGTTTCTTATTACTCAAAGTTGCTTGATAATAGATGACTTTATCTTATCACATGGATAATAGTTTTAAAACATGACAAAATCTTTTTGATCCTTGGTAGACCTAGTGTCTACTACTAAAGGACATATTTTTTTTCCATCAATTGTAGTTCTTCAATTGCTCCCATCCAACATGACATTCTTATAGATTAGATGAACTTTGCAGTATTTAGAAAATATACATACTTCACCATTTCTAACATGTTTATCCAACCCAAATGTGTGATTAAGCTTTCCTCTTTTCTTTTATTAACAAGCTAACTAGGCAACTCTTAAAGTCCCAAGATGCTAGTCTAGGGATCAAGATTTCTTGCATCATGTTTTCATTAGTGTGATTGCAATTGTGCTCCATGCAATTGTACAAAGGATACACTACCCCATGCATTGAAATTATGCAAGAGTGTCAATTGCCATGGCCAATTATGCCTGCCATAACTAGTTGTTGATTTTTCAATGTTAACGTGGTAACATCCCATTGGCAAATGGCAACCCGTCACCATTGCCATGACAAATTGTAACTCATAACCTTGTTTCCTTTCAACTTGCTTCCTTCACCCTTGGATCATGAAGATCAAAGATTGTAATTGAAAAATGTACAAACCAGTTATGTTTGATAACCTATTTGCTGCTAGTGCAGCTCATCAGTTCTCTAATACATAAACCTTAGAAGACTGCCTCTTTGTTTAGGATGATCCCCCAAAATAAGTCCAGTCAACATTTTTGTGATAGCCGTTCAAGTCTGTCCTCCCAAATTTAATATAGAAAAGTACACGGAGAGGCCCTCTTTATGTAATGCCCAAGAAGCCAGTCTGTTCCATTGCATGACAAGCTTCACACGTTGAGATTGAGGAATCCTCTTCATTGTGTTGGCCACATACGTTGTGAGGTGCCGGCAAAACATATTGGACTGTGCATAAGGAGGTCCATAAATCACTCATTTAAGAACTGAAACTGAATTTTGGGGAGGTGAAACTTCTTGAAATATTTTTCAGGAAACATTTCTTGAAAAAGAAATAGAATTGACATCTAACCCATGTTGTTTCATTTGTTTTGGAGTTTTGTGGAATAAATTATGATATTATGAAGTTGAAATGCCATAGGGCTCTAAAATCGCCCACCTCCTAAAATGTATTGTGCATGGTCTGCACATTGCTGGAGGCTAAAAAAAAGCTAAATGTACAAACAATATAGGTTTGAAGAGGTGGGCAATTTTTGAACCTGAGCACTTTTAAAACCTCTTACCTATCACACTAATTCTGTTTGGCTTTTTTTACTAATGACAGGAGTTGGTTTCCATCCTCTCAAGGTTTCAATTAATGCTTCGAAAGCTTCATTGATCAATACATCGCAATGGACATTGAAAACATAGATCCAACCAAACACACTACATTCTCTCGCCATTCAAATGGTTTCTCCATGCCATTGTTGATCAACACAATAGGACTTCGACATGATCTCTTCGTCTTCATGGATTTCATCCACCAAGCTTGTGTAGAATCTCTCCGGTTTCAATTTTAAGATAGCTTTGTCAGAAAAACTATAAGTGGATTTTCCCCCCGACTTTTGCCCTTGCATCCACTGAATGTCCACATTTTACTTTGGATTAATAAAAGCAAGGTGCAACAAATTGTAAGAGATTTTGATCCATTCATCACTCCACTCTTTTTTGAACTGCACTTGTCCATGCACGATATAGCTAATGTAGCACTGAATTTCCAAATTTGAACTTGCCAGATCAAGTGTAATAAAATCAAAGATCCTTTTCAATTACCAACTTGCTAAGGATTCTTATTTTCGTTTACTATCGTGCAGGGACTGTGAACAAGTTTTTTGAAGGGCCAAATGCACATGAGGAATCTTTGCTTGTGTATGTTGCTTTCTACGTTGCCAATTGCATGAGGAATTGTGATTGATGAAGAAGAGAAAGGGCAACTTCACCCCGAGAATTTATCTAGAGATTGAAAAGATTGAAAAATTAATTAGAGAAGGTCGACGTGCTGCTTTGGAAACTTGTTTGCAAGTTCTTAGCCAATTTGAGTTTCTTCATTAGAGAAACTTAGGACTCTCCAGAAGGCTTCTTAGAATTATCCAATGGGCCCAAAATTATATTTATTTGGAATATTTCCCCTATAGTTGTGGTGTAGGGTCATTGCAAGAAACGCCGGTCCTATTCTCCGTCACAATGGGAGTGACGTCATTCTTTTCTGCTATAACTTTTGAATCTAAAGATCTAACAATATGAAATAATTATTGGACCTCTCTAACTTGATGGTTTTCACATCCCTTATTTTTTAGAAATAAAAAAAAAAATTATATTTAAAAATAATTTTTCTTAATTTGTCACAAACGGAGGTTTAGGGTTTTTTACTACGTTCGGAGTCCCCAAATTTAATGGTCTAAAGCTGAAATTTTCACGGTGCATTTTCATAGTAGGAAAGAATATTCTTGCCAAAGGGAATCTAAAAATACACTATTTTATGTTCTCCACATGTATGCAAACAGCACTCCCATTGCATGCAATTTCTGAACATTGATGATGGTATTAAGATAATTTTTTTGGTAAAATCTCATCACCATCAACTCTACCCAAATGGCCAATTTTTAGATTTGAGAAAAATAACTTTTCCTATTTTTTACAAATTAAAATCTAAATATACCCATTTTCATGAGTTTTGGCACTTTTCTAATTCTCCTACTTAAATAATTTTCCAAAGCTTTTCCTTCATAGGGAACCTTCTTCTTTAAGGTATATGCATTTTACATATTTTTCATGTTTTTTTAAAATTGTTTTTCTAATTAAATAGTACTCCCGAAAAAAAAAGTGTCCAAATCCAGAACGCTACAAAAATGGACGCCCTTTCTTGCGATGACCTTGTAGCAGGTGTCATGAATCCGTATAGTGGTGCAGCCAAATGTTAAAGTCTTGGTACACGAGCACTTGTGTTCAATTGGAGGAAAAGTGACATCTTCTAGTTGATTGTGAAGATATTCACGCAAGCTAAAACGCAATTTCGTCAAAGATCTTGTACTTTTTTCAGCGTAGTAGGTCTCTCAATATAGACTAGCATCTCAAACCTTGGTAGCCTTTTGGAGAGCCCAAATTTTCTCTAATGTTTAATTCCTCCCACATGGTAGGCCTTTTTGGTTGTTTCTATGCACCTCTCTACCAAAGCTTTAATTTATTCAATGTTTAATTCATCATGTTATGTATAGAGTGTAGGAGTCACTATCTTACAAGCTATTAGATAATAGATTTCAAATCCTAGTGGAAAACCAAATCTTATGAGGTATTCAAGAGAAAACCTAGCTACTATACAATTGGCCACGTTTATGTTAGAAACTGCTTTATATGTCATTGGAATTAGCAGGATTTATAGAATATCTCTTGCCACTAGTAGTTTCAACCAGTGAGATGTGGAAGGTGTGATTGAATCATAATTTTCCAATTCGTTGTACCACGGGACCTAATATATATCACTGGACATTGATGATTGAAGGCTAGCTCTGTATATTTATTCTATTTTTACTCATGCCGACCAACCAAATACAGCATCGAGTGCAACTTAGTGATATTGATTTGTAAATCTACAATATGTTTTGATTAGCATCATGGGAGGAGTGAATGCAAGAAACACCTGTACTACATAAGAGGATTTTCAGCTACTGTAAGAGACTGCGAGTTCCCAGACGTTGGGAACGCATTGGGAACTCTGGGAACGCGATGCTGATGTGGTCGAGCGACTGCCACGTCAGAATTTTTTTTAAAATTAATTTTAATTAAATATTAAATTTTTAAAAAAAAATTTAAATTTTTATTTTATTTTTTTAAATCATTTTTTTCTCTTTAATACATTCTGAAGTTTTTTGAAAAAAAAAATTTTAATTTTTTTTTTTCAAAATTCAAAAATTCAGACCAGCAGGGTGCTGGTCTGCAGCAGTGGGAACAATTTCGGGGAACACCCTGAAACGGTCTCCTGGGGACCTAGAAATCCTCTTATGTTCTTACGTTTTACTACAGTACTCATGACTTTTTCTGGAGTACTTTAAAATTAGAAAATTAATTTGAAAAAAAATTGAAAAATATGAACAATGTATAGACCTCTAAGATAAAGGTTTTCACCGAAGGAAATTGATAGAAAAATTCTCTAAGTAGGAGAATTTAAAAAGCTCCAAACCTCAAGAAAATACATACCTTCATGTTTTAATTCGGGAAAAATAGTAAAAATAAGTAAATACAAAAAATAAAAAGAGTCCATTTGCAACAATTCTATGAAGATGGTCATTCACCAAAAAAAACACCAAAATAATATTTTATATGTTTCAAAATTCAAGCAGAAAGAAGCTTACTTTGTAGACTTCCACACCACATAAAAATAACTTTTTTCAAAATCCCTCACGTGGAGAGATGTAAATCTACTAGAAGACCATCTCATCCAAATTTCATCTCAAAATCATTAAAAAAAGGTACTCCTTAGTACTAAAAACCTCCGATTTCTCATTTGTGACATTTAATCACTAGTACTATTTTAGTATTAAACTATTTTTAAAAATTATGAAAAAATTATGTAAGGTGTATGATAGACATGAGTACCTTCTTTAGAAATCTTGAGTCATTTCGAGCAAAAATGCAAAAGTTATGGCTAGAAAACAGATCAGCACTTAGCTTGTGACGGAAAATAGTACAAGTGTTTCTTGCATTCACCCGGAGATCAAATGGTTAGATTGGCTTTGGAAAAAATGAATGCAATCCTTTGCCCAACTTTTGATTTCTTGCTAAATTCTTGTGACTATGCTGTTGGCTCAAGATCGTTTCCATCTTATGCTTGGAAGTGTTGTGGAGTTGGAGAAGATATAAGAGTTAAGACAACCAGAGGAAAGGGCAGCATGGTGTATGTTGTATGCTGCACTTCAAGCCATGACAAATGTTGATGCACTCAATGTAACCTAATCTTCTTTGGCACAGTACCACTGAAATTTATTGATTATTTCCTCTTTTGTTATTTCTTGATTTCTAGCGGGGTCAATGTGTTTCAATCCAGTGGATCTCATTCAATTCTTTTCTTTGCCTCTATTGTTATTTATCGGTTGTGTTTGACATTTTTCTTCACGTTTATTTTATATGACTAAGAAACTAAGAGTGGTAGTTACAATTCCCTAAATTGGAAGCATCTCTTTTTGCCAATATACAAGGTATTCAATGAGTCCATCACAAACCCAAAACCGATTGCAACAATCATGCATGGTAGAGGATCTCTCAGCTCATCAATTCTTCATTGTGGTCTCAACTTCTTTCCACATGTTGAACGGTTGCCGGAAGTATTGCCGATCATCTCTGGAGCATTGCAATTGTCTAGTTCTGGGTAGTGGAGCTGGACTTGGCCGGAGCGGATCGACTTGAATCTTCATTACCTCCCGCAGAGGCGTAATATTTATGTAGTTGGCTTCTCCTACGTGCCCCATAAGGATTGGGCAAGCAGTGTATGCAATTGCCCGAGTGAACTACCCCTAAGCTTACAAGCAGCGTGATAACACTAAGCTCTTCCCCGCCAGCTTCGATCAGCTTTGGTACCTGCAGCACCAAGCTTGTGTTGATCTTCAACAATCTCATTAGCTTGAAGTAACCCAATACATCAACAACAGGGCTTTGTGGAAATTATGCCTCAAAGCCAAGTAAAGACGCACGCTGCTAGCAGGCCGAATTTGTATGCATGGGACATTGCTGCTGCTGTTCCCATCATGTTGGAGCCTGGGCTCACAGCTTGTTCTCACAGCAATCTTACTCCTCATAACAGTGAGTGGATTTGCTACAGGTGTATTAGTTCTTTCCAGTACATCTTTCACGGGAAAGTTAGAATGTACTAGAGAACGTTCCGCATTAGCCTGGTGGATTCTACATTGGGTGAACCTTCGAACGTGCCGAATCAGACACCGAGGCTCTTAACGTTTCATGAAATTTGATTTAAAGGACATCATGCATACAATCGTCCTCATAATTTCATTGTGAGGTACGTGTCTTCATAGCCGCGTCGATCATGAGGCCTTCTTATGCAACCTAGAGGGTCCTGCGGGCAATGTATATTAGGGAGCTAGGCCTTGGTGAAAGCACTTCAACGACTATAGGGAGATGTCTGCATCACGGTTTGTTTGTTTTTTTCATTTTTCAAGAAGTGCCATAGAGGTGATATAAAATATCATAGCGGTGCTCCAAATTGCAACATTCATCCACCTATTGTATGTACAATATGATTTTCATCCACAATTAGGTGATTTCATCTTTTTTTAAATTTCAAAGTTGTTTGGGGATTCTATTCAATTTTTTGGCACTTTCTAGAACCTTTTTTAGCCAAATTATTTTTTTGGTGCAATTTGGCACCAGAAAGCCAAAATAAAAAGCCTTGGTCTGCATGAATTATACTTTAGATGATATCAATCTATGAGCCACGCTAATAGTCAACAGGTCTATAATTTGTTGTACATTTTTCAATAACAATATTTGATCTTCATTATCCAAGGGTGTAGGTAGCAAGTCAAAAGGAAAAAAGGTTATGAGTTGCAACTTGTAAATGCAATGGTGATGGGTTGCCAATGAAATGGTACCACATTAGTGTTAAAAAGTCAACAACTAGATATGGAGGAGTTTTTTTTCTCCCTAAAATAGTCTAATTCACATAAACCACCACCACCAAATTGCCCATTCACTTGGTGGGTGGGTTCTAGTTTGCAATTACGTCATCATGCCCACTATTTTGTGGTTTTACTTGCATAATCAGGCATTATAAATTTTTCATCTAACATTCAATTTTCATCCCAAATGTTCATCTTGTTTTGTTGATTTCCTTGTAATAGTTTACATCAAGCAATGTCCTCGTCGTTAGGAATTTGAAATTACGGGGAAAATGCACCTCCTCATCAAGCTCCACCCTCCTCATTGACACATTTTTCTCTGCAATCCCCTCCTTAGGCATTGCTCTATACTAAAAACCATGATCAACATGCTTGCAATACAATTTATGCTATTTGAGGTTGTCTAAAAAAATTCTAAGTGGATCATAGTGATGATTACATTTGGTTATTTGTGCTCAGGGCTTCAAGAATTGGTGGATTATCTTCCAGCATCCTGTGCGCCTATTGCGAGCTATTGCTTAGCGAAGGTCATCAGCTGGGGAGCTACAAAAGTATGCATCAATGAATGGCCAGGACTAGCTATGTCAGCCCTGCTGTTAATCTTCATTCTATACAACTGCAAGGAGACGTGAAGTACATATATTTTGGCAGGTGCTGGTGTTCACACTACAGATCCAACTCGTTATGAGTCACGTCACTACTTTGCTTTCTTGTCACTCTTGGTTGCTCCAGTAATTACTGTCTTTCATGAATGCCACGTAAAGCCTTCACTTAAAATTCCATAGTATGCATATGCTCAAGTATGAGCGCCAGCGATGAAATCAACTCTTGCTTTTGTGCTCGTGCGATATGGTGAAGTTTCAACAGGGCGTTCAGTACTATTTGACCATTTCAGGAATCTGTAGACAATATTCATCGGGAAGCCTTCCTGTGATCACAGCGATCATGCAAAAGACTCCCTCTTTCTATGCCAAGACCTCAACAAACGAAGGCTCCAAAGAGAAGAATGTGTGATAGTTCTCTATGTAAAGGTTTGAATGACTAATAAGCTTACTCAAAATGAATTCTGGAAAAACTTGTGATGTTCCCCATCAAAAGTCATGTCAGCCTTTGCAACAGAGATTTACCAACAATCTAAAATACTGCTTGCTTTGGTACTTTCTTGTTAGACGGGAAATTCCATAGGATACCGAATGGCTTTGTCTCCTGAAGACCAAATTCTCCCAAAGATCCCCGTGTAACTTTGTTGCATGGATTATTCTAGTAACACCGATGTGGACAATGGAGAGAATTGAGTCTAACTTTAACTATTTGTTTGCATTCCAAACTTCAAAGAAAATGAAGCTCTACTCTGGTAGAATATCAGAAGTTGCCAGCATTTGCTCTCAGATTGGTTTGTAATTTTAGTTTAAGGACTCCGTGTCCATGTTTTGATAATTGTTTGATTTGTAGTATGGTTGCGCTTCATTGAACTTTGTTTGCACGAGACTCCTGCAACGGCAGTGAATTTGGATTATGCCCTTGAAAGGCTTTTCTGACAGCTACAGTAGTAGTGATATCAGAGACCAACCTGAATGTAAGCTTTGTTGGTACTAGTCAAATACGACCTCTGCATCGAGCTAAAAAAACTTTCGTCTCAGGGCGTCTCCAGTATCAGTCTTGCTTCGGTGCAATTTGGAGAATTTTAAAGTAATTAAAGATGGACTGGCCTAACTTGTGATGTTCAATCCTGTTTTTTCTCAATCTCACATGCTTTTGATTCTATGTTGGGGCGGGTAACAGGAGGTCCATAGAGAGAGTTTGATGGTTTGGAAGTTTTCATTTCATCCCCGAATCTTGACACAAATTCTTTAGAATTTCTATGCGTTCACGAGTTTGGTACTCTTGGGATCATGTCTTCCTTATATGCTCTTCAGTCGACAAATCTGAACTTCAAAACCTGTGCACACCGTTTGGAGCAAAGGAGAGCTTCAGAAAGTTTGGTAGAACTTGTACAGCAAGCCTTCTCAGGGCCACTTCACACTATGGCCGAAGGTTGTGAGTCCATCGGTTTCCACTAATCAAATTTCAAGAAACCATGAGTTTGGACTCTCAACCCTTCACACTTCATGGTACAATCCAAAGTCCATCAAAATTTGATATCCCCAAAATTGCCTATATGGCAACCAAATGCTTACATGGCGATGGACTCTTGACTAGAGTTTGGGTCGAGCAAAAATGGAGACCCAAACTCTAGTTGAGAAGCCATGGGAGTTTTTTCATTAAAAATCAGAATCTAATAAGATCTTAATCATTAAATTGGCATAGGTTTGGACTTTGGGCTTGGCCATGGGCCGCTTCACACTATGGCCGTCCAAGTTGAGAGGTCATGGGAGTTCATTTTCAAGGGTTTGGACTTTGGACTTGGCCTTTGGAGGCTTCACACTATGACCAGCCAAAGGCTTTAAATCCTATTTTTTATTGCCTTTTAATAGCCCATATCTTTGGACTCTCGCCAAAGTTTGGATCACTCACTCCCACGGCCTCTCAATTTGCTTGGCCATAGTGTGAAGCGGCCCTCAGTTCACTGGGGTAATTTCTACATTCTGAGCTTGAAGGAAAAAATCGATTTGATTTCTTATCTAGTAGTAATATAATAGTAGGAGTTGCAGATCAATAAGCTCCTTAATATTTTGTTTAAATTTTGTAAGTGCCACTTGGATATCCTGTACTGTACATCAAGTAGCCGTATGTGATCCAGTTACTGGGTTCTTGAAGTTGTACTTAATTTGTGTTTCAGGCATTTGACAGAATGTATCTTTTTGAACTGATTTGAAATATTGTGATGCATAACTTGGCTTCAGTCTCTTTGAGGACAGTGCAGAGTCATTGAGTGGGGAGCGGTGCCAATGTTTCTACAAGGGGAGTCGCTAATATACGTAAAATTGTTAACCATGACTCAGGGTTTTCGCATCTGCGTCTCAACTAGACTTTGTCTTAATTTTGGCATCTCATCTGTAAGTTCTGGGGTTCTGATGTTGGGTGTTGTGGAAAACCAGCAATTAAATTTTGGCACTACGGTAGCCAGGGTGCTCTAAAAGCAACCCTGCTCTATTAACGACCACTGAAACAGAAGCACATTTTGCTTTCTTCAATGTATTAAAAGTGTACATTTTAGGAGGTGGTTGTTTGCAGTATGTTAAATCCTACCATCAAAGGTGGGTCTAGTAGAGTAAATTTTGGGTACTCTGAGGTAAACGTTAAAAAAAGCCCCCTAATTTGTGCCACGTCTAGTATATTTCCTAAACCTCTCCTAGCTAATTTGGGGTCATTGATTGGAAAGATAAATTGAGAATTTGCAAAAAAATTATTTGTGAAAAATAAAAAATTCCATTGAGGTATATCCACCCGATTGGTTCCACCTTCAATGGTAGGATGTAACGTCCTCCATGGTTGTTTAGTGACACTACATTTCAACTTCAAAAACTCCTAATTCATTCATGAAGGTTTAAATACATATGAAACAACTTGGTTTAGATGCCAATTCCTTTAATCTTCATACAAAAGTTTATTGTTTTAAGGACTTAAGCCTCCTCCAAATGCAATGAGCTCTCAATAGGTCACTTTAAGAGCAAACTACATCATCTAGAAATCCTCTCATGACATCAAGGTTCTTTAGGAATTTTTTGGGTCATATGGCTTTGTTGCTAATAAATCTTGGATGTTGTGCATTTGCTTCTTAATAAGTTGAAGTCTACTTTCGGAGTTCTTTAGCAACCAATTCAACTATCTTATGAGAGTTACACATTAGTATCCATTAAATATAAGATAAGGTTTTCTTAAGTTTTCTTAGGTGCTCAAACTTTTGTAGTAGAATACTTTGATTTTGAACATTAATTTCTTGTTGTCTAAGTACTTCAATACCTTACCCTTTTTCATTGTAGTTGCACTTCAAAATTTGTTCATGGCAATGAAATACCAATGAAAATTTCTAGATGCTTTTAAACAAAATGCATCTACCATTCTACCATTGAAAATATGTTTATTGTGCTTAGGGGTGATTGCAAGAAACACTTGTTCTATTTTGTGTCACACTATGTATGCTGATCTGTTTTTTGGCCATAACTTTTGTGTTTTGGCTCTGATTGACTCAAGATTTGTAGGAAAGGTACTCATAACTATCATAAACCTTCCCTAATTTTTTCATAATTTTCAAAAATAATTTACTATCCAAATATAGACTCCAATTGGATGTCACACTTTGCAGTTTAGGGGTTTTTAGTACTATGGAGTACCTTTTTCTAACTTGATTTTAAGATGAAATCTGGATAACATGGTCTTCCAATAGACTTCTAGCTCTCCAAAGAAGGATTTTTTTAAATAGTTAATTTTATGTGGTGTGGAGGTCTACAAAGTGAGCTCCTTTCTGCTTGTATTTTGAAACATATAAAATATTACTTTGGTGGATTTATTGGTGAATGACCATCTCCATAAAGTTTTTGCAAATGGAAATTTTTTATTTTTTGAAAATACTTATTTTTACTATTTTTCCCTAATTAAAACATGAAGGCATGTATTTTCTTGAGGTTTGGCACTTTTTAAGTTCTACTTAGATAATTTTTCTATCCATTTCCTTCAGTGAAAAACTTTGTCTTAGAGGTGTATACATTATTCATATTTTTCAAATTTAAAAAATAATAATTTTCTAATTTTAAAGTACTCCCAAAAAAATCAGCCAAACGCAACAAAATCAGCAGGTGTTTCTTGCAATCACCCTTAGCTACATACAATGGTATTTCTACAAATTGATGTGTCTTAACCACTACTTTTTGAAATGTAGTTCATTTGTAATCAAGATTAGTTAGACAACGGTGGTTTGGTGGACAATCAAGAATATGCTCCATTGTGGCCATCGAATTGTTTGCTTGGTTGGATGGCTAGTTGTCTTAAATGCCCTCCACCCTAAACTACCTATTTGATTGCTCATCTGACCATGCACTGGACGCAAATATTACAAAATTCAAATGTCAAATGACATCCAAGGGGCAGTAGACAAACACTTGACATCATGACATGATTCAAGACCTCTAGATGTTCTATCAACCTTAATGTATTTATAATGAAAGTCATTATCCATCCATGTTGAAACAAATTAAAAGATATAGAATAATTTGGATATAAGAATTTGACTGCTAGACATGTGGATATTATTTTAGGCATACGAATGTTGTTTCAAACATATAGAGATTGTTTTGAACATTGTACATGGAGCACACTTATTGATGTACTAATCACATATGGTTTATTGTAGTCTATACTACCCTACTCCTACAAAAAGCTTTTGTTTTCATTTGTGCATGTGTGAGCCTCAAATTCATCATTTAGGACTCATTGTTCTTTTTTTCAATTTTTTGCAAAATATAGTATGTAAAATAATACAAAAAAGCCTCCAAAAGAATATAAAAATAGATATGTTACATAACAATATAGTATTTGGTCATATCATTCAAGGGAGGGGGGATCACACCTCTTTACATTTGGTAACTACGTGCAATAAGAGGTATTCAATAGAAAGGTATTTACCTCCTTCCATTCTTTTATCCCTCCCTAGTTGTAGATAAAAAGCTACTAGTATGTATTATTTAGTATCCTATTCTTTTTTGTAAATGGATACAAAGACTAATCTTTGGCACCCTATTTTTTTTGGACATTTTAGAACTATAGAATATTGAGAAGAATGTAAACACCTTATAAAGACAAGCATGTGAACAATAAATTTTCCATAGGATTTGAATAAGCATTGGGTGCAACACTCTATACCAATAGCATACACTATAGAAAAAGCCATTGGAAACAAAACCAATCGCAGAAGTATACCATTGACAACAAAACAAACTCTATACATGAGCTACAACATTCACAGAACAATAGTACGCAATTCATGAAAGAAAGGCACTTTAATATACAAGAAAAATTGAAAATATAGTAGTTTATTATGCCATTTATACAAAATGTTTTCACAAACAAATGTATGAGTATTCCTAGTCCACCAAGGTACCTAAAATTTACAATTAACTTGAAGGTTTATAGACAAAGGTCATATAGAAACTACAGTTATCAATTTTGATAGCTAGTATGTTTCCACCACACAAGCATGACCTTGGGAGCATTTCCCACCAATCCAAAGTTGTGCTTAATTCAAATTCAAAATAGCAATTACAACAACCTCCCTAAACCATTTAATCACAAACTAAACCTACCAACCATTTTTGAAGGGTCCAATGTTTAGCACCCTATTTTTTTTCAATTGTACAAAAAAAGGGGAAATTTTTTCTATACCCTATTTTATATATGATCATCTATGAGCATACTACCAATGCTATGGTAAATCAACTAAAAGTATAAACTGTTTTTTCTTCAACAAATTATATTCGCCTTATTTTTTATCCCACGCCATTTTCTACTACACAGAGGTTTCCTCCTTAAGCAACGACGCTAGCGTGCGAGCTTGGAGCGGTGAGCCTGTGAGCTGCGAGCGTGGAGCCTGTGAGCCTGTGAGCCTGGAAACCAAAAAAATTGAAATTTTTTTGAATTTTTTTTTTTCCATTTTTTTTTCCATTTTTTTTGGTTGAAAAGTTGATTTTTTAACGAAAAATAGTGAAAATATGACCTATGACCGTGTCACCTATAACCGTGGTTTAGGTGAAATATTGTATTTTTGAGTTGAATTTTTATTCGCTAAAGGGTGAGGCCTTTCAAGGTTTAGGGGAAAATTTGTAGCATGTACTTAATCCATTTTCTACAAAACTAGCAAGGGATTTATAAGAAAAAATGTTGTATTCATGCATCTCAATTTCATTCAACAAATTTTTTTGATAAAACATTCTGTGACACTTTGTGAATGCATTAATAGTTTTGAATACTTCTGTAATTTGAGAGAATTCACTCCAAATGGCAATCATAATATGGGTACAAGCATGCTTGGGGTACCCCACTCAGGAACCAAGGAATCAAAAATGAAATAATTGCAATTAGCCTAATTTACAAATAAAACTAGATTAGTTTTTTAAAAACATTAGTTCTTGTTATAACACATATAGTCAAATTATTTTCAAGAATCAAAACTTGTTAAATCTTCAATTTTTATTTTTCATATTTATTAGGATTTAGCAGCTAATTTCATATCAATAAAGAATACAAATGTATATGTAAGAATTTTACCATGGTTTTTGGCCCATTTACTACTTTACAACTCACTTTTCATATTCCAAATATGATATTCAAAAAAATATTCAATTTTGAATTCCTTTTAGACGTAGCCCTTCCTTGTAATATATAAGATGATTTGGAAAATAATAATAAATAGTTAAACATCCCATATCAAGTTATAAATTACTACAATTGGTTATCAAATCATCATAAACCAATAAAGTGATTTGAATACACTTTCTAATAAGTTTTGAGATTCCTTTTTGATTCCTGAATGAAAAATGGTCACTGTGACAGAGTCCTGAAATGAGTTACAGGAATCAATTTAACAACATTAATCTATTAATGGTAATTTTTTTTTGATGGTTTCATATTATGTCCTACTTGAAGTAAACAAATTTGTATTAAAATTATGTTTTTACAACAAGAATTATATTTTAATCTATATTAAAGAAATGAATCTCAATGAATTTGATTGTGTGACGCCATTTATGGGGTACCCCAAGCATGCTTGTACCCATATATATTTATAAATGCAATTGAAGTACATAAACATATCTAGCCATGCCTATTCTGGAATTGCAATAATTCCCGCTCGGAGTAGAAGTAGCTTCAACTCATTGAAGCTATAACTTGGTGCATGAATGAATTTGTCTTCGTGGACATCCATCTTGCAAAAGTACCTATACAAATAGTACAAGTGCTTGCAATTCACGTACTGTTGACGACCACCAATAGCTGAAACAACCATATTCACAAAATCTGGACATGTGCACGTTGGGAACATCCCTATTGTAACTCGATATGCATTCCTATTAGAATCTGACCCTGTCTCAAGTACCACAATTGCACCAAGTCCAGGAAAAGGGAGTAATGTGACCTCCAGAATTTGTCCTCTGACATTCCCTGCACTTTCCCATTTATTCCATTGTTCTGTAGTTGGTGCATTTACCGTCCTTCGAATGGTTCGGTTGTTCCTGACTGTAGGATATGTGTCTGGGTTTTTTGGTGAAGGTTCGTCATACAAAACAGTGGTGAAAATCTTTGACATGCTGAACAATCGCCGCGGTGATAATGTTGGACGTACTTGGAGGTGGAATCCCGCATGTTGCAAGAGCAAAGTCTCTTCACGGTTGAGATTGGTTCCACTCAGAACAGGCCATACCTCCGGGACCTGTGGCCAATCAATTACCCACTTCCGCTTTGTACCTTTCACACATCGCTCAATGTCGTCCCAACAAAACCAGAAATCTGCGACAACCTCTCGCTTACTGCCATAATCCTCTTTTCGTCCACAATAGGTAGGAGCTGGAGTTCCCTTCTTTCCTCTTGCAATTTTGGAGGTGCACTTTATGTTGGATCTTTGTTGTTGAGCTTGACATCTTGCGTTGGATTTGTGGCTAATCCTTGCTATGTGCCACTTAGATATGTCGCAGTCGCTTTCAAATGCAATCGTAACATGTCCTGCAGTAGAATCTTCTAATTCTTTACCCTTATCTTGCAAAGAAGGTAAAGAAGTTGTTGTGGACCTTGTTCGAACACGGGGTTGAGAAAAGTTCACTTTGTTCGGTCTATGTGAATCTCCTGCATCGCCGATGGGCACATCCAACTTCCTCTTCATACTCCCAAATATTTCTTCCCCCTCTAAATGCGGTACTCTAGTTCCAACACCTTCTGAACCAGGCAATTCATTCAAAGCATCTGCAATTTTTTTGGGATCCCCGCTCCTTCTAGCAGCTCTGAGCTTCAACTCGCCCTTAGACGGCCCTGATCCTGATGCATGACCTCTCAAATAGGCACGATAGTTTGTCATTTGCATCCAAACACGGATACTGTCATCACATGTTGCATCAAACAAGTTGTTCCGAGGAATGCTGGTATGTGAGCAGGGAGCGGCGAGCGGGGAGCAGGGAGCAGGAAAAAGTGAGCATAGAGCAGGGATTTTAGGAAAAAAGACCTACCTAATCCTATTACCGTGGAAAAGGGTACCTAAAACCGTGTAATTAGTTTGTTCCAAAAATATTAAATTTGAATTTTTTTCAATCCAATTCTAATTTAAAGCCATGGAATTTTGAAAGCTTAGATCTATAGCTATATGATATAAGCATTATGATCATGTAATTTCAAACATTTAAACTTCTCTACAAGAGCAAAGGATAGAGATAAGAGAACCAAAAATGATTTATTAAAGTTTAATTTATGAAATTTAAGAGACCCTATTACCGTATAATTTTCATAAAAATTTAATTTATATTAAAACGGGCATGTAAAGTCGTGGATTGTTAAGGAAATTTGGATACCTAATAAAATGATGGTTTATAGTTTTAATAAAAATAGAAGGAAATCTATGACCATGGATTTTTGTCATTTAAGAAATTAGATGTTTTTTGGGGCATTTAGAAGGCTAACATTGTTGAGAGATTATCATGCTAGATTTTACTATATTTTTAATTAATTATTAATTTTTAAAAATCAGTTTTATGTTTCATAACTTTCATAACTTTTTTTTCTTTTTTCTTTTTTTTCTAGATTCCATCTTCCAGTATTAGAAGTTGGAAAGACTCATGGTCAAGTAGTTTGTTTCTAGTATTGAAACAATATTTTGTTCGCTTTTTAAGCCAATTTTCTTACATATTAGCTATTTTTTGGACACATTATCCTTGTAATTTTCAAACTCAATGTCTGATTTAATGACTAGGTTCATACTTCATAGGTATGTTACCTTGCAACAGTAGCTCAAAAACACCTGTCCAATCGCTCTTTACTGTGAAAAATCACTACCAAGGATTTTTTTGCAGCACGCTGAACTAACGTTCAAAATTAGCCTCCATTTCTGTGTGATTATGGTTAGGACTAATTATAACAAAGCCCACCTAATGAGGTACAACTGGAGCTTTAAATGGTTAATTGCTGAACTTAGCAGCCATAGGCTGACACATGTCCTTGATTGGGAAAATGGTGGCCCAGGAGGAATAATTCAAACGAGTCTAAGTTTATGCTTGAGGGTGGCTTGATAATGATGGCATGATGGCAAGTTAACTCATACTGTGAGTTTTGAGCTTAGCTGAGGGACCCTGATGCTCTGGCTACTAAGTAATTTTTCTGTTGTTACTGTTTTACAATCACGAGACTTTTTGTTTCTTTCACTGGTTGCTGCTTCTTACTAGCTTCAAACAAGACAGTTGAGTATACTCACAGGGATACATGGCGTCATCACAGCGAGCTTCTTCTTCTATTGACCAGGTGTTTTTACAGTAATAGAATGGATTGGTTCTCATGATAATTTGTGCTTTTTAACCTTTCTTTTCCTTGTGAAGGCTATAACACGCGTACATGGGCTGTAGACACCTGATGCACCTCACTAACATGACATTTGGTTGTTTTTGTTCTTGGGATGGGCACAGGTGAGGCCCATGACCTCTTGGAATTTTGGAAGTTATTCATGCGCAAAGAATTGACCATCCAGTGATTAGAGAGTTGTATTTTTACAACTATACTGTCTTGTGAAGAACATTAGTGAAGTTTGCCTGTGACTATGAACATTCTTGTACTTCTGCTTGATTTATTCGTAAAAAACAGATTGCATGGCTTGTGATGCTCATTTTTGAAAAAAGTGAGACATATATGCTTTAGAAAAGAAGGAAGTGCATGCTTTAAAGATCCATGTCATGATACATGGACTATAAGCTTGGATATATATTCTTTAAAACATTGGTTGTTTGTGCATCAATAGTTTTAAGAAATAGGAAAGTGATATTATTAGTCCATACATGAGTTCTGAGAAAGACAGGATATAGACTTGATACTACATGGGTGGAAATATTCTGAATACTGCCCTGAAAAGGGATGTACCAGAACGGAATTTTTAGACTATGTTTCCAGGATTTATTCCTAAGGTTTAACAAGTCTACCACTATTTTTTGACATGAAAAGGAATAAAGATAATCATTTTTCAAATGAGATTCTCTGTCCTTTCTTAGTATAGATTCTTCTGATCTGTTATAGACAAAGTAATGATCAGTATGAGTTTACAAGGTTCCAAAGTATGGAACTTGAGCAAGACACATACTTAAGTTTTCCTCACTTATGAGAGGACTAATTTTTAGTATTCTTCAAATATTAAGTGTCTACCTCATGGCTGCACTAAGGTACAACAATTATAGATTACCAGTAGTTTTCTATGAGCTGTAAGACCCCTGTTGGTATATCCAACTTGACGGCCTATTGAAGCCAGTACTGCAACTGACCAATTTATGGGCTAGTTATGGTAGTAACTTTCCAGACGTTGATTACAAGGAAGTTTTGGCGCACCTCCTGGGGCCGTCAAGGTAGAACCGTTTTTTTGAAAAACACCGAGCCTACTGAGTTGCGAGCAACTTCAGCTCGTCTTAGTTCACTGAACTGAGTGTGAGCTACACAAAGGTTGCTTGAGATCAACTGAGCTGGTTGGACAATTGTTGCAGTTTGAGGAAGCTTATCGAAATGGTTCTTGGCTCTCAGAACAGTGGACAACAGGTGGTCACTTGAGTTCGTAGCAAGGCTAAAAGTTTTTGTTTTGTAATTACTTTGGGCTGTGGTTATATGATGATTGAAAATTATTCTCTTGTGAATGAACGATAACAAGTTGTGGTAACTTGCAGACACCTCGTGTACACCAATTTGCATACTAACGGTTTGCTGGTTGGTATGGGCACAGGTGAGAGTTACCACCTCTCGGGAATTTTTTTCAAAAAATTTTCAAGCTCTAATCAAGGCATTTCTTATCACACTATTTGTACCTGGCATATTGAACTTCAAAATTCATTTCTGGGCCGCAATTGGATAAGAGTGCAGATGTCATGACTACCATGACTTCATTACAGTTCATGCTTGCTTCTTGTTGAGATAGGTTTGTTAAATTTTCTTGTTCCTGTAGCAAGGTAACCTGTTTTAAAACTTAGTGATTCGACTTCCACCAAACAGCAAGCTTTTGCTTACGTTATGTATGTGAGGTAAACAAATACAGCTCTGGTTTGGATTTTTTCCAACTCACTGGATCTAGTTGGTGGAACCAACTCGTTTCTCACAAGGAAATGATTGATTGACGATACTCATAGTCTCATACCTGTTTTTTATGGATGCTACTAGCTACAACAGAACGCTTATTTGTGATCTAGTTAAATTGACAGAAATTGGGAAAATTTAAATTTGGTAATGATGCGGCTTGTTATGGAATGAGTTTTAAGCTCATCTAATAAACAAAGTCAATGTGCTATTCCTAATACAAACATGGAGTTTGATTGGAATATAGAGTCTACTCTGATTCTATCAGGAAAGTTTATAAAAACCCTTTTTTTTCTTCTTCAAAAAATTCAGACCAGCAGTCGCTGGTTCATTGCACAGTGAACAGTTTTAGGGAAGAACCCTGAAATAGTCTCCTACGGAGCAAAAAAACATCTAATACTTATAATGGAAAGATCAAGTAGCTTAAAGAAATTGAATGAAAAACTATAATACTACAATACCACTCAAAAAAAGACATATATAGTTATGGCATAATATTGCAACCATTAAAGATTCTAAGCAATTGTGAATCATTTAGAAACAAATCTTTTGTTGTTTAAATTCACACAATGAGAAATTGAATACTCACCAAGATAAGAAGATACAATAAGTTTAAATATGTGGGTCACTTGGATAGCATTCAACATTTAGAACACACAATCAAATGCCTGTATAATATATATATGATAAAGCAAATGCCATAAAACTGGAGGGCAATTTAGAGCCACAATAGTGAAATACACTGAAAAATGAAAACCACTCAAAGACCACCACTAGAGCTACAGTCACTAGAGGTTGAACCTTCAATCTCAAATTCCTCTCTTTGATCTACCTCTATATCCAAGAACTCTTTTACCTTTGGATCATATCGAAGCTTTTGTCGATTCACTATTGGAGATGGAGCATCAACATATGCTTGAGCAATCCTCTCTGCATAAACCGGGAGAATGAAATTGAAAGGCGGACTCTGCTCATTTGCATCTTGTACTTGCTCTACTATGGTGTCTCTGCAAGACAAGAAAAAAAGGTTAGTAAAATACAATGTAATTCAAATATTCTTATAAAATGAAAAATGGTGATATAACAAATGAATCACAACTTACGCACAAGAGATGAATCGATTCCTCTTTGGCTTCTTTGTAGGTGGCTGATCAAGCGGTGGGGTAGTGGCTCTATCCTTGGTTGTAGAAATAGAGGCTGCAATAGGGGCAAACGGGGCAATCATAGCCTTGAAAATGAGAGGATCATCTTCTAATGCTAAGATGTGCCGTCCAGTCTCCAAACAAGCCTTGATGGATGAACCTGTTGGAAAACAAAAAATATATGAATAAATTATGAAAAATCAGCTCCAAAGAATGATGAATAGAACTTAAAATTGTAGAAGAAAAAAATACCTGTTGCAGCTTTGCAATCAAGGACAATATCTCCATGCTTGCAAAATTGTAGGATGAGATCTCGCATAAAGGGTAAGTTCTTCTCACGTGGACCTCTCCATGGAATTTTCTCATTCATAGAAAGGCTTTCAATATCCGTAAGATTGAAGAGAACATTATTTTTCTCTAAAGGCTCACCATCATAAGAAGAATCACGATTTTCTTGGAATGAAAACCGTGAAGGAATCTCCCGCCGAATAAACAATTGAATCCAAAATCGAACAGACTGGAAACATTGAAAAGTTGAATATTAGAAAGAACTGTACCTCAGAAATTACAATATCAAGAGAGCTATAGAAATTTCAGAAATCACAATGTCAAATAAATCACCAAAACGAAGGACTTCAAAGTTTATTTTAGGATAGACTTTCTACAACTTCCTACAAACTACTCACAAACTAAAACTTACATGTCAAAGAAAATTTCAGAAATTACAATGTCAAGGAAATTGCACATATTACAATGTTAAGGAAATTACAAAAATTTCAGAAATTACAATGTCAAATAAATCACCAAAACGAAGGACTTCAAAGTTTATTTTAGGATAGACTTTCTACAACTTCCTACAAACTACTCACAAACTAAAACTTACAATGTCAAAAAAAAATTTCAGAAATTACAATGTCAAAGAAATTGCAGATATTACAATGTTAAGGAAATTACAAAAATTTCAGAAATCACAATGTCAAAGAAATCTTAAAAGTAAAGGACTTCAAAGTTAAGGGTAGAGTAGACTTTCTATAAATTCCTACAAACTAAAATGTACAATGTCAAAGGAAATTTTAGAAATCACAATGTCAAAGAAATAATAGAAATTACAATGTCAAGGGAATTACAAAAATTTCAGAAATCACATAAATTACAATGTCAAGGGAATTACAGAAAATTTCAGAAATCACAATGTCAAAGAAGTCACATAAACTTTTTCATTTACCGTTAATGATGGATCCCGTGCAGATGCAAGATGTAGCTCATTGATTCCCCACCAATCTTTGGCCAACTTCATGTCATACTGGTCGGCCAACTCATCAACTTTTTTTAGCAATCTTCGGTCATCACAATGTATGAGTAAGAGGGCACCGTCATCATGCAGATACATATCAGCCATCTCAAAGAGAGTCTCAACGTAATTCTCTTTGCGCGCGTTCCACTCTGGAATTGAAGTTCAAAGACCTGGAACAGGTAGATTCTCAGGAATGTCTGCAATGATTAAATCAAGTCCTGTATGCTTGTATTCTTTGCAAAAGTCGGATGTGACAGTACAATTGCGAGTAGCACTAATCTGCACATTTCATACATGTAAAGTTAGAATTAAAACCTTCAAATCAATGCCATAAAAGATGAAATGTTGGAATTAAGTTGAGAATACAATACCTTAGCTATAGTATCATGCAACCTTATCCATTGAGGATCAGGGCCAGTGGACTCTTGTAAACTATTCAAGAGAGTGATGAGAGAAGTGCACTCTACAAAGACATGAAGAGAGTCTTTAGGCTCTATCATTGAAGAGTTGGCTGAAAGAAACATGAATCGTTTCTTCTTTCGAATTCGATTACCAGTGGCATGAACAACATTCGATAAAGAAGAATCTGGAGCAGTAGGTGCAAGGCCATCATCATGGCCTTGGTTTGACATGGGGGTAGTCTCATGACTCTGTGAAGGCGCGGCTACAAGCTCATTTGCTTGAGACTTCTGTCTTTCGGCTTCTTCTATTTCTGCTTTCTCTTTCTCCGCCTTCTCTTTGGCCACCCTCTCCATCTCTTCCTTCTCCTTCTTTGTGAGCCGCTTTTTCTTTGGTGCCTTCTCTTGTGGTTGATTGACTTCTTCTGCATCGTCAGGGTCAAGAATAGCAAGCTGTCCACCATCAAAAGTTATCCTCTCTGCAACCTCTGAGTCAGGGGTGTAATTCCGATGACAATCAAGGTACCACCCTCCTGCTTCCAAATGTATAGCTTTGAACTTCTTCAATTGCTCAAATGTGAACATACAAAGATCAGAGTCTTTTTGCAACCAAGAAAGGAAAAAGGGTGGTACAGCTTCTGTTGAAATTGCATTTTTGGGAAGTAGAACCCGCATGAAGTACCTGAAGTCAAGGAGACAAATGTCATGATTGGCAAGTAATTCATGAATGAAAACAATAAGATCAAACAAAGCATTTTCATCAACTTTTAGAAGTAAAGGTAACAAATAGGAACCAAAAAATAAGAAACAATAGAAACTACATAATAAAATATTAAAGCAAGTAGATAAGTGCAATAGCATGATAGTACCTACATACAATACGTCTCACTGCACTCTCAACTCCAGGGAACTCTTTAAATACAGACTTCTTTGTATAGAGTTTCTGATCTTTATTTCCAAAGAACGAGATAAATGCTTTGTCCCAAAACAGAATGCGCCAACTCTCCATATAATCAGAGGGCTTTTGAACACCTTGTATGGTCCAATCCACGACAATGTTTTCATCTTTGCAAATGTTTGTAACCATCTTAACAACCGCCTCCTCCATCTATTAAAATGAAACGAAGAATATTAAAAATACAATAAAATGAAATCACAATAAGTGCAAGAAAGAAATGATTTGCGGTCACAATACAATACCTCAGCCCAAAAAGATGCTTTATTGATCCAAAAATCCCAAAAGAGGTCTTTATCCTTGGACCCTGGAAAGCGATAAGATTGTCGAACCGTCAAGGATGCATTCCACCATCTTAACCACCGTGCCTTGTGTTTTGCTTCAATGTTAGCGGTGGCAATTTTTTGAAGCTTTTCAATCATCATTTCAGGATTTGGATATTCACTGAAGTGTCTATCAATCTGAGCACATAAAAACATTTGTATTAGATTGAAATGATGCAATGTATAGATAAATTCAGAGATTACAAGTTTAAATGGAATACAAATGAATTCATACCTCTTTGAGAAAATCATTTCCGTTCTTTGGATTTGCCACCGCTAGGTATTTGTCAAAGTCTTTGGCATGAACGGCCTTGACAAACTTGTTTGAGGCATTTTTCATTGCTTCCCAAATGCCTGGAGTAGTCCTCTCTTGGAGTGGTGTCCGCATCGTGTACTCTCGAGCTGCTTCATCGGCGGCCAATGCAATCTCCCGCTACAATTGAAAATTACAAAAATTACAATGTCAAAGGAAATTTCAGGAATTACAATGTGAAAGAAATCATAGGATTGACAATGTTCAGAGAATAACAAAAATTTCAGAAATTACAATGTCAAAGACACTACAGAAATTACAATGTCACAAGAATTACAAAAGATTTCAGAAATCACAATGTCACAAGAATTACAAAAGATTTCAGAAATCATAATGTCAAAGAAATCATATAAATAGAGGACTTCAAAATTTATCATAGAATAGACTTTCTATAAACTTAAACTTACAATGCCAAAGGAACTACAAAAATTTCAAAAATCACATTGTCAAGAGAACTACAAAAATTTCAGAAATCACACTATCAAGGGAACTACAACAATTTCAGAAATCACATTGTCAAGGGAACTACAAAAATTTCAAAAATCACACTATCAAAGGAACTACAGAAATTTCAGAAATCACACTATCAAGGGAACTACAGAAATTTCAAAAATCACTCTATCAAGGGAACTACAGAAATTTCAAAAATCACACTATCAAGGGAACTACAAAAATTTCAGAAATCACACTATCAAGGGAACTACAAAAATTTCAGAAACCACACTATCAAGGGAACTACAAAAATTTCAGAAATCACACTATCAAGGGAACTACAAAAATTTCAGAAATCACAATGTCAAAGAAATCATAGAGATGAAGGACTTCAAAGTTTATTTTAGAGTAGGCTTTTTATAAATTCCTATAAAATAAAACTTACAATGTAAAAGGAAATTTGAAAAATTACAATGTCACAAAAATCATAGAAATTACAATTTCAATGGAATTACAAAAATTTCAGAAATAACAGAAATGACAATGTCGAGAAAAGTACAAAAATTTCAAAAATTACAATGTTGGACATCATAGAAATGATAATGTTGAGGGAATTACCTAAATTTCAGAAATCACAATGTCCAAGAAATCACAACAATGAAGGACTTCAAAGTTAATTTTAATGTAGACTTTCTATAACTTCCTACAAAGTACCCACAAACTGAAACTTATAATGTCAAAAGAAATTTCAGAAATTACAATGTCAAAAACATCACTGAAATTACAATGTCCAAAAAAATCACAGAAATTACAATGCTAAAGGATTGTCAAAGATATTACAATATCAAAAGAATGTCAAAGAAATTACAAAAATGACATATAAATGTTGCAAGAAAAACAAATTGGAAATGTGATTGCACCTTGTACAAAAAGGAGATGAAGACATTGACTGTCAAAGAAAACCAACTCGGTCTCATTGCCTTCACCTTCTCACAATATTGGTACTCTTTAGGAGATATAAGGTCCTTGAAATCAGCAAGAGGTAAAACTCCAAAATTTCGAATTCGCCGCAATCGAGCTGGAATTGTACTCTTCACATGATCATGCTCAGTAGACCTACACATTAAAGAATGCATTTGCATGAGAATGAAATCAAATTTCATGGCAATGAATTCATATTTAGATTCTTCACAAATAAATTTAAATAGAATAAGAAACATACCAGTTAATATCACTCATTGCATTTAGCAAGTTTGCCACTTGACCTCTTGGATCCAATATAATGCAATGGACTCGCCAGTGCCAATCAAGTTCTGTAGGATGATAGTTGGTGATGTGTCGCATCCATGCCGAGACACGATGATTTCCATTCCACACATAAAACATCTTGCTTCTCAATTGGGCAAGGTCATCATCAACCATCAACTCTTTCTCAAACTCCTCATTCACATGTTGCCAATGAGGACTCCACCTTGCAATTTCTTCTTCAGTCACGTCCATAGTTTTCTCGAAATTGTTGTATGGTGATATATATAGAACCCGATCACCATCTCGATAGCCAGTCATAAACTCACTCTCCAATCTCTGAACATCCATTTCACCAACCGGTCGAACCTCGTTCATAACAATCATTCGACAAAGAGGTATCTCAAGGCGTGACCTAGAAACTGGTTGAATACGCAATGTGTTGATGAGTCCTGTAGTGTCCACTTTAAACTGTTTGCGGTGGAGTTGCTCACTCTCCAATACACTTGTTACATCAGCTGGACATTCACATCTTGGTTCATCATCTTCAAGATCAATAGATGCAACCTTCAAAAAAATGATAGATAAAATGGCATTAGAAAAGTTTAAGATAAGATTGTAAACAGAGTGATTTACATTTAAAACTTGTTGTTTTGAATAATTGTACATACACAAAGTAATGGAAAGGACATGTAGAAATTTCATTTACCTCAACAATTGGAGGTGCAACTCTTCCCGTTTCTCCTGTAATACCTCTTTCACCATCATTGTTGTTCTCACCTTCTTCCTCCTCGACATATGTGATTTCAGTTTCCTCTTCTTCATTCATCTGATTAGTTGAAATCATTGAAGAAAACTTAACATAAGTCCTCCATTATTTATAAAGGAAAATGAAAGGAAAATGAACTCATTCTTGATTCTTATTTACAACATCGTAGTATACAAATAAGACAACACAAATACAACAGCATTGACAACTGAATTCCTAAATAATCTCAAAGCTCTAAAATATTTCCACAATGCATATCCAATTTTGTTTGAATTGAAGTAAATGGCAAAAATCAGCTAAAAACTCATTCTATTAGAAAACTAGAGAAGCTACAAAGAAATCATGAAATGGCATCTCTTCTCAAAATTTAGCCTAAAATAGGACACGTTAGGGATAGCCTTGTCAACGAGGACTATATGAGTTGAGTATAGTTCAAACCAAAATATTGGCATTGATCCAAAGAATGTGCAAATATTGTCCTTCAAAATAATTTTGTTAAGAACAGCCCAACAATCTTAGCATTTTTCAATTAGATTCGAAGTTGTTTTGAGTGTCCTCGTCAACGAGGACTCCTAGAAATAGTCATGTGTAATTCAACCTAACGATCTAAACAAAAAATGTACAATTTTAGGTTTTTTTGTCAATGAAAATTCCCCGAAAGGGCTATAAACAAACCAATGTTGATTAGGGTAGCCGCCGTTTTGGGTATCCTCGTCAACGAGGACTCCTCAAAACTGCACGTCCCGCAATTGCTGCCCCCCTCGAAAATGCACAAAACTTCGAACTAGAAACGACAGAGAAAAGATTAGAAGTGAAAACAAACCTCAATGTCTAGCTGAGTGTCTTCTTGCGTTCCACGCGAAGCCACCGCCGAACGCTCTGCAAATTCCCCCTCTTCCATCTGCAGCAACAATCACCACAAATTGTAAGCAAAGAAGATGCCTCGTTAACGAGCGATCTTTCTCTGCGCCAAACCCTCAGCAACTTCGACGCACGATTGGACTGGTTTGCAATGCTGGCCTCGAGGGGGGGGGGGAAAAAAAAAAAAAAAAAAAAGAGTACAAAATTGGTAGATTTAGGTCAGCGCTTTATTTTGAATAGCAAATGCAATTTTGAGTAATTTGGTTTGAAATTTTTTTCATATGTAGATTATAACCTTATACTTAACTCCAAATTTTTTCAGAATTTTTAGACTTACTACTGATTTTACAAAAATCGTCAAAGTTCACAAAAAAGTCCGTGGGCAAGATTTGCCTAAAAATCTTCCGATTCTGAAGATTTCAGACCAGGTTCCAATTTGCTAAAATCGTTTTTAGGCCATAAAACATTCAATAACCATCCAATTTTTATGTGCCATATACCGTTGGAATCGTCTTCTTAAAATACACGAGAAGGTCTTCCCTATCAAATGCAGCTCTACCAAAAAAAAATTCATACTAATGCAACAAACAACCTAATCATTTTGGTATCTACTCTTCTATACTTTCAAGCATCTTCTGGCTTTGTTATGTAATGAATTAGTAAATAAGTACTTAACAAGTGTTCTTCTAAACAAATTCTCACTACATCTTATTTAAAACATCAACTTCAAATGATCAAATAATATGATATACTTACCAAATCTTGTCTACTTTGGGCAGGTTCTTCGGTATCTTCATCACTCTCGTCCTCGCTCTCGTCCTTACTCTGATCGTCTTCTTCGCCATGTATGTTGTCCTCCTCTCTTTCAACCATAGATATTGGTTCTTCAATAATCTTATCAAGACATGAAATACCGTCACCAACTATGTCGGCCACTTCTTGGTCACCAAAATCAAGTGCTTTAGACGTCTCACCATAGCTATGCTTTCCTCTACTTAAAATTTTGGCCCCTCTCATCTCAGCTCTTCATCTAGCCTTTGGAGTTGTGTAATATAGTTTGCGTCTTTTTCTCTTCTTTTTTATCAACCTACTTGCAACCTGAGACTCAAGGTTCTTGATTTCTTCAAGCATCTGATCTACCACACATACATTCCGAAACAAGCATCATAATACTACCGTCTCTATCACCTCCAAATTATCTATCATTCAATCCTATTAGCTGTAGACATAGTTCTAACAAACATTGAGTCTAATTTAAAAAATGTTTTTAGCTATTCAAAGCCTTCAAAAATTGACAAAGGTGCATTATTCTCATCTCTCACAAATCTACAATCTTCTTTCACAACAAGAGTAAAAATCACCTACTGGATGCATAGCTACTGTAACACAAACTCAAAACGCTTTCAAGACCAAACAAGTATTACAATGATGTCCTACAACTTTAATAAAGATGGTAAGCAAGATGTACTAACAAGAAAAACTTAAACTCTCTGGCAACGGTAAATGACAATTGTACAAGTCTGAAGTTTATTCAAATTTTGAAATCTCACGGATCTGTTATTCTAAATGTTATTTCCTGTATAAATATTCTATCAATCTTCTACTATAACGTAAACCTGCAGGTGGATTTGGCGCTCCCACTACTTAAATGTTTGTATTTCCTTTGATTCTTTGTTCCTATTTCATACAAATGACGGCTACTTCTAATGTGGGCCACTTCAAACTAAAATCTTCACATATATTATATTTCATTTATTTTTTAATTCATAATTCATATTCATTATTAAATTAATTAACATGAGACATGTTTATTTTTATAATTAGATTGTTATTAATCTAATTAATTTATTCAAGTTTATACTATTATTAATAAATTTGGTACTATGCTTTATTGTCTACTATGTCAATATGTCACCATTAGGTGTTTTTAGTTTGCTTCTCTTTTCTAATGAGATTCTTTTAAGGGATCAAAATTAATGTCACTTCTTGAATTGTTGTCAGAATTCATCATTGAGAAATTTTCAAACCATTTCCTAACTATTGCTAAAGCCGTTGCAAACTACTTCATCATCATATTTGCTAACTACATATTTGTTTCCAGCACAATCTCTTTCTTTTCAATTCATTTCTTCTGAGTGCAGTATGGACGTAAATTAGAATGGTATCTTCATGAGACTTCAATCTTTAAGCAATGATAGACTTTACAGAGATGGCTATTGTAAGGGCGAATGGTGAAGGGATTCCAATAACGTTTCTAGTAAGCAAAGATGGATTTGCTGTGGTTTCTGCGTTTCGATTAAGTCTTAGGTTTCAGTTGAACGAGGAATCACTTTCTATTGATGAAGAGGTGTTCGATGATCATAGTGGAGACCTTACTCACACAATTGGTCAAGTCCCTCTTTCAGATGGTGCTGGTAGATTGTGGCATTTGAAGCCTGGTCAATTTAGGGTGTATGGATTGCGTGAATCCATCATGGTAACTTCTACGAGTGTTTTTACACCTCGTTAGTCCTCTACGTCCTCTCGAGAAACACCTTTAACAACACGAGTTAAATTAGAGCCTGGTTTGAATGATGTCACTATTCTAAGTGATGATTCTGATGACAATTCTCCCAAGCAACTGCAAAGCTCTAAGATTCGATGTCATGAGTCAGCTTTACCAAGTTCTAGTACTTTGCCGAGTTCTAGTACATTGCCAAGCTCTAGTATTTTGCCCAATTCTAGTATTTTGCCCAGTTCAAATACTTTGCCCTACTTGAGTACTTTACCTAGTTCAAGTACTTTGCCCAGCTCTAGTGCTTTGCCGAGTTCTTATGAGCCATTATTTGTCAATCCCTCTAGTAGCAACGAATCTATTACATCTGTCATTGATTGTTTAAGAGAATTGCGTACACTGAAGGGATGTAGAAATGTCTTGAAAAAAATTGATTATGACACTATTACTATTCATAGAGTGAGCGTATTACCTCCAACTTTCAATGGAGATGTCATTTTTGAGTTTCCACCACCTACTACCTCCACTGCTCTATCTCAAGCTAAGCAAATGAGTGGGATGGATAAGCGATATGATGGGCATGTCTGGTCTAAAACTATTACAACAAATATAACAAATACCATGGGATTATCATTCCGTACATCTTCATGTGTAGAACATCTTCAATGCATCAATCCGGGCTGTGAGTTTCTTAGCCGTATTCATCGAACCAAGCCTGTCAATGAACTAGAATGGGAAGGGTTCACACCATGCCTATTTGAAGTAGGAAGTGCACATCCTCAAGGATCAACACTTGTTTGTAAAATATGCAAGCAACCTCCATCCTGTATTGCTAGATGTTCTGCAAGGGTATATTATGTGTTTGGAAAACAGAACTTCTCTCGTGCATTTGTACATCTTGGCATTCATCAACATCCTGTCAAAGATGGTGAACTCAGAGACATCAAGGAGCGAACCCGTATTCTTATTGGTGAACAAATGGAGAGAACACCAGTTGCGACAAACTCTTCAATTGTATTGGAGGCTACAAAAGAACTTGTGGGAGAATTATTGCTATGTCCAGATGGAGTTCCAGTGAAGACCCTCAACATTGATGAACTTCTTCCAGTTCTTGACAAGTGCAAATATTTCAGCTTTCCAAATATTCGAAATGAGGTAACTTCATTCAAATACTTAAGGAGGTTTGAAGTTATGGATAGCATTACAAAATTGAGGGGTACAAGCTCTTGGGCATTTGTTCAAGAGAATAAATTTCCAGGTCAAGGATCGGATATGGATAAAGTTTTTGTCTTCAAAATGTCGGAAGTTGGACCCGGTAGTGGAGTAGACTTGGTCAAGCGAATGCAACCTGACGATGACCTTCAGGATGCTTCGTTAATGTTTGATCATGTTAAACGTGTTAAAGGTTGGACTACCATGACATGTCATGTCTACGACTCCATGTATTGTCGTGTTATGACTATTGCCGTCTGTGATATGCAATCTGAAGACTGTGCTGCTCAAATTGTATTTTGGAAAAACTTAAATTCGGTTCTTGCAAGACATGGTGTATCTCACCTTAAATTCAAGGGATTTATGGCTGATAGTGCTCAAGCAAATTGGAATGCTGTGAGGACAATCTATGGGTCAGGTGACATTCATATTCCAATGGAAAACCAAGAAAGGACTTGTCTTTTCCATTGGACTCAATCAATGGAAAAGCATACAAAAGCTGATATTCGATCAGACTTACAAGATCAGCATCGTTTGCTATGCAAACAATACAAAAATGCTATTTCCTCTGAAGAATCAGAAACTCGATATCTTGCCATCAAAGCTTGGTGGTTATCATCTGGTGCTACGACAAAAGAAGGACTTCATCGATTAGAACTTTGGCTATCGTTCTGGCATTTTCGTTACCACCAATGGGGAGGATTTGAACAACTTGTAAGTATCTATTCTTCATCTATTCTATTTCAAATATCTATTTGTTTAAATCTATTTATAGCAAAGAATTCAAAATTTAATTTTATAACCATTACTAATCATTTGGACAATGTCAATTTGAAAATGTATGTATAGTATACATGATTTCACTACAATTCTTATAATTACTATAAATAGATCATCAAAGACAGTATGGGTTATTATTTATTGCATTATTAATCAAAAAATATATATTAAATTAAAGACCAATAATCCTTGTCAACAAAGATCATGAGATTTGAATCTTCAATCATTTTATTTTTGTAACACTGAAAATAGATATAATTTAGCATGTCTTGCCACTTCATCAACGACAATGACACAACTTAACCTCCTCTCCTAGTTTTTTGATAAAAGAATGACATGAACTAAAAAAGAGGTCTGTTTTCTTTGTCTTGGATGATAGAAAGTTTATTGTCTTTTCTTGATTCATATTATAATTTCCTTCTTACTTTGATTACTAGCTATACTATCAATATTAATAGTAATAATGTTATACTTACAATACATTTATATTTTTTCCTAACAAAATTTTCATTTTTGATTTCATTGTCATTTCAGAATCTGAGTGAATCTGAGCTCGCGGAAATGCCTTCTTGCAATTTAGCCGAAACTGTCCATAACAAGTGGCTTCAACAATCTGGAAATCGAGGAAACGATTTATACATTGTCACTGTTGATGACTATATAAGAGCCTTTATGCAAATGGTCAAGTATTATCAATATCTTAAAGGCGATCAAGCTGGAACAGGACCCGGAAAGGAAGAATTGTTACTCCGAGTTGCCCAATGATCAGCGCAACGATCGGGGAATCCAAAGGTGCTCACTGAAGCTATGTCCAACATTCCAGAAGTGAAAGAATTTCTCAATAGGGAGCCTCGTCTAGAAGGTGAAGAAGTGTTTGGATTACAAAAACGCAAGCCAGATATGCCATTGGGCTATGAATATGATTCACATCGCCCGGACAAAGTGAATTTTTCTCATCCACGCATTCAAATGAGGTCGAAGAGAGCCTCCACAGGCACTCAAAATTTGAATCCGATTATTGAAGATGTTATTCCAACTGCAGATACTGAGATGGAGGATCTGATGACAATTGAGGGCAATTTAAGAGAAGGTTTTACTTACAGAGTTCCTCATGTGTCAGCAATTCAAGAGAGTAACTGTGATGAGTTTCAGTGGCACATTGCAAGGCTTCCTAAATCCTCAGCAAAGGCTTGCTTTGCCCTCCAAGCTATTTCCAAGAAGAAGTGTACAGCAAGGATTGTTCAAAGCAACATTGCTATAGCAGCACCAACGTATACAGGAATGATGACCAATTATAAGAAAAATCGAAATGAGCAAATGCAATTTTTCTTTTGCAATGACGACATTGAACGTTGTGTGAAGGGTACAAGTCGGAAGTGGGTGTTGTCAAGACCTAATGTCCCTGCCATATGGCCTGTCAAAATGGGTACCAATTTGTCAAAACAAGAGATTTTGGCATTTGAAACTACTGGCTTTCAGCTTCCACAACGTCAAGTTATTTCACCCCGAAGACTGTTTGGTGGAGAAGCAGGTTTAGATTTGGTCTCTGCTTATCCTGTTCCAAGTATACCAGATGAGCATTCAAAAATTCGGTCAGGGAAAACCATTCGTCGGAATCCAAAGGCGCCAACAGTAAAACACGCGAACAATTGTGCATCTGCAATTACACTGAAGGCATGCATTCGTCGGGTAACAATGGTTCCTCACCCTGGATTTGGTTGCATTGTTTGCCTTGACTCTGGATTGGAGCCAAAAATTGAACAATATATGCTTACTATTTCATCATTTCCAGAGTGTTCATGTCCATACTTCAAAGAAATGGCTACAAAGTCATTAGGCAAGCGAGGACAATGGGCAAATTGTAAGCATCTCTATTTTGTTTTTACAATCATTTGCAACCTTGAGTCAGCAATAGATGCCTTCATTCATGCCCCAAGTTTCAGTTTCAATGAAGTCAAGAAGATCCTTCTTAGTGGGATATTAAATCATTTAGCTCTAAGTTAGATTTTTTTATTGCAAAACAGTATCAACTTTTCTACCTTCTGTACTCATCAATGTATATGTAGTGAGACTAAAAGGGCCACTACTTCCATTTCACTTTCAGCATTGAGATTACTGTGTAATTTTTGTTGTTTTCCTTATACCTATATTTTGCATTATGGTTTATTATATTCCATCATTGATATCATGTATTTGTACCTTCATTCTCTTCTAACCATTGTGTTTTGATTTTAATTTTTTTGTTTATAATTCAAATTCTCTCATTTCTTTTTGAAACAAAATACACAATCATCAATTCTAAAAATGTCCACGATAATGGGTCTATTTGAGATTTATTATATGACACAAAAGCAATTCAATTCAACTCTCAACTTCTTTGGTTTTAAGACAATTTACTTCCACGGTCATAGGCACTGTAGTGGTGAAGTTACAATTTTGAATGGTATATATTTTGATTTTTACCTCTTTCATCTGTTCTTTTCGTCCATTGTCTTCTATTTTTGCATCCAACTTCATCCATTTTTTCCATCTACTTTCATCTATTTTTCATCTACTTTCATCTACTTTCATCTACTTTCATCCATTTTTCCATCCACTTTCATCCATTTTCATGCAACTTTATTTTTTTTCATCCCAAATCAATGCTCCCCGCTCACAACTTGCTGCTCCCCGCTCACCGCTCACCGCTCACGTACTAGCGACGTTGAAGTTGTTCCCTCGCTTTCCAGACATTTGTAGCCACTTGTTATGCACCGTTTCAGATATATTGCACGATGGTAAGTCCAACATCTCTTCGAGATTCAACTTCTACAAATGAACAAAAATTTCCAAAATAGTTAGAAATGTATAGTCCAAAGACAACAGACTTATAGATTGTAATATTAGGGTCACAATTCAATACACATTGTAATAGTCATTACGACTTACAAGGACTTCTCATTTTAGAAAGATATATCCGTATTGAAGTACTAAAAATCAGATTAATTCGAAAAAAGCCTAGTCAAAATAGACATATATATTTGCATTGCATACCTACTGATGTTCATTTTTGGAGGTTAGCAATAAAATTGAGGGGGTCATGCTGATACTCGGATGAGAACCGTCGGATCCGAGGCATGTAGATTGAGTATTACCCGGACCCCCTATTTTCCAAATGTGAAAGTACAAAATTTAAAAAAAAAACCCAAAAAAGGCTCCAATAGAAAATTATACATCAACTTCAACAGAAATCAGATTTTACATTGACCTGAACCTTGTATTAGAGAATGTAAATTCAAAATTAAAATTGGTTTACAAATAGCAATTACTGATTGAACATACCATGTCCATGAAGCCTCCCCATTGCCGGTAACGGAAATGCCAAAAAGCTAGCCAATGGTCCAAGTGATGAAGTGCATCTTCATTGGCAGCTCCAGATGATAGCCACCATGACCGTATGGCTAGGTACCGTATCTCTGCTTGGTCCATATTCTTTGAGTCCTTGTATTGCTTGCACAATGAAATGTGTTGTTGATGGAATGCTTCTTTGATGTACTTCTGTGTATGCTTATGGAGAGAGGTACTCCAATGCAGCAAACATGTTCTTTCTCGATTCTCTATGGCAACATTGGCAGAACCGCTTCCGTACACAATGCGTATCGCATTCCAATTGGCCATGGCACTATCCGCCACAAATCCCTTGAAGTTTGGATTAGTCACCCCATGTGAATGCATTACCATATTCAAGCTTCTCCAGAACTGTACTTGAATCTCCGTGTCTTCGGATTGCATATCGCAAATTGCAATGGTCATCACCTTTTTGTACTGAGTATCATATACGTGGCAAGCCATTGTGGTCCAGTCCTTCACGCGCTTCACGTGGTCAAACATCAACCAAGCATTCTGAAGATCACCTCCTTCTTGCATGCGCTTTACGAGGTCCACCCCACTCCCTGGGCCTTCAGTAAGCATCTTGAAGATGTACACTTTCTCCTTCCCTTGCCCAGGGAAGACACTGTCGTGTATGAATTCGAACTTGGACTCTCTCTTCATAGTCATAATGTTGTCGATCACTCCTCCTCGATTGTTAGAATGGAAAGAAGAAATAACATTGCAAATACTTGGGCTACTTAGGTATTGAAAGCGATCCTTTACCTCCTCCATTTCTTCCTCCCTCAACATCTTTTTATCTCCCTCTCCATTGTGAAACAAGTAGTTCGTTAAGAACTCTTTACTAGCAGAAAGAGCAATAGCAGAGTTCGTGGCCATGGGTGTCTTTTCCACTTGCTCTGCTATGAGACCGCAAATTCTTTCCGTGGAATCCCTATACATCCCTTTAGCAACAGGATGTTCGTGCTTCCCAAAGTGAATTGTAGCCCTACTGAGTTCTGGGTTATCAACATATGCATAGTATATCCTAGCCTTGCATTCGCTAAGACATGAAGGTGAAGTTTTGCAGACTTTGCATAATAGAGTTGAATCTGTTGGTGGACACTTTGTAGGACTAAAAGGAAACACAGTATAGCCAGTCTACTCTATTTCATTTTTCTTAGAAGCTCTCTTCAAATAATCACAATTCGGATTTTCACAAACGAGATGGCCAGCACAGTAGGACTTACGGAATTTCAAGTTGTCAGAGTTGTGGATGTTAGTTGTCATGAGCTTGCACCACGGATGTCCGTCGTACCGCTTGTCCATTCCCTCTAAGTTTCGGGCACCTGTTGAGGAAGAAGATGAGCGACATGGGGGCAGTTCAAAGATGACATCTCCATCAAATACTGCTGGAAGGTATGGAACTTGAAGGTGCTTCAGAGTATCCAGATTCATTGTCGACAGTTTGTTGCGAGACCGGCGCATTGTAGCGAGTCTCTTTAAACATTCCATAATGCTTTCTCTCCCTGCTACATACGGGTGTACAAGAGGAAGTGGAAGTGACGAAGTTGAGGGACTTCTAGATGGAGCATCGGAAAATGATTCTACTCTTTTCATCTTGCACGATTCGAGGGAAACAAAAGCATGAGGCTTTTTGGACTTGCAATCTACAGGCTCTCCTTCGGAATCGGAAGACAACTCTATGATAGTATCTAATCTCTCTACTTTCACCTTACGAAGTACTGTACGCATCTCATTCATTGGCAGAGCATGTAGAGGTGGGCTAAGTGCAACGGCAAGTGGTGGTTTTGGCATATCTACAGTGGAATTGTCTGATTGGCGACTGAGGATTTCAGTAGATGCATTCAGCGCAGACAATGGAAGCCCATATGCTCTATAGTTTCCTGGAGGAAGGTACCAGCAACGTGATCCATCTTCTATAGACATGTCAATAGGAACAGACTGATAAACTTCACCTGATTCTGATATTTTTTCTTCCTCAACATATACAGAGCATTCTAGGAACTTAAAACGAACGTGGAGAAGGTGGCTCGCTACTCTAGCACATCCACCATCTACAACCGGAAACACAATAGGAACCGCATACCCCTCTATTCGAATGGAAGCCATCGTGGAACCTTGCAAAGAGATTGAAGAAGAAAGAGAAGACAATGAAATCTACATAGCGGATCAGGTAAGAAGGAATACAACTACCACTTCATTTGAGCTTTACCATGTTCTCCCCTTCTCTGATATATATTCACTATTCCTATATTAATGTCCGCCATTTTTTTTAAAAATTTTCTATAATTGCCATCTTCTTGATACGGCTCAAAGCAATATACATACTCAGTAAAATATACTAGCTGAATACAAAAACATTCCTAATTACCATAAGCACTTCTAAGCAATGAAAATTTATTGAAGAAATACACGCACATGTGAGAAATTGCAGACCAGTACATTGAAAGTAGCGTCTACATTTCGATAATTAGTTTGTATTTTTCAAATGTGGTAGATTGCATAGCGCCGGCGGAATCCTACAACATTATCACTTGGAGAACTGACAGGACAGAACCTCTAGAAGCTGACAAGGAAGCACATTTAAATTGTTGGGGTGTGGTGATTTAAAGAAACTGACAACGGAAAGACGGCCACTACCTCATCGTACAATTGAATTCTGCCGGCGCGCTTATACCTAGGTTTATTCACACATGTGACACGGTACTCCCACGCTCCTCCATTGAAGTCACCCTAACATGGCGTCTTCTCTAGAACTCTCCACTATGCCATAAGAGGGAAGCACTACCAAGCTTCTTCACAGTTCTTTTTTGACTTCTGTAAACTACTTGCATGAGAGACTGATAGGTATCAAGTATTTGCTTCTCACTTCATGCTTGTAGAAGATAGGACACTTTCTTTTGTTAGTTTGAAACAGAGAAGAACACGAAAGCACCGTAGGTCACTGTATTTCTCGTCTACCAAGGCTTTAAGGAGAGCTAGAATGACGAAAGGAAGTAGGTTACCACCGAAAACTACCGAACCGAGAGGCGGAGATCTTCGCCAAACTTTGCGTTTTGAAGTAAGGAGTACTACTAGGGAGGAGGATGCTCCAGTCGACATCACAGAGGTAGTGGAGGAGACGGTTGCGGATAGCAGAAGTTCACAGCAAGAAGCAAGGGCTGCAGACTCTGGAAATGTAAGATTTTTGAATTGATCCTGTTTAGTTCACTTGTCCTTTGTTTGCATTCTCGATGAAAGGTTGATAGTCTAGCTATTGACCTTTTAAGATTTTCAGATCGAGTACTATGTTCAATAGTAGTACATGTAACAAAGTACTATAAGGGGCGCCGTCATACTCATAGCCATCACCTGTACACGCAACAAGAGAGATGTCTCAGGATTTCTAGAATAGGCAAAGGTAGAATACATGAGAATCATGATTGAGTGTCATTGATTCATTAGGTTTCATAATAGAATAGGGACATTCTTCCAACAAAAGCTCTACTGCTTTCAAATGATTACATTTTCTTAGAAATAAAACTTGTTGGCTTTTTGGCAAAAAGGACTCCTTTGAAAAAGTTTACAAATTAGGGTTTGGGTTTGGGATAGTATAATGTTGAGAATTGGGGCGGCCACGTCAGATTTTAAAAAAAACAGGGAATCACCCACGGCCACGTGTCAGTCCAATTGGACCGGACCTCCCCTGCCCACGTCACATGTTCCAACCGTGAACCCAATGTCAGAATGACACGTGGCCTTATCCCACATGGATTTCCGGACGAACCGCGACTTAACACGTGTCCGGTCCACCACGCCAGCAAACGCATGCAGACAAGCATGAATTCGTGGCCAAGCTCCGCGCTGCTGCCGCTGCCAGGCTGTGTAAGTCTGTGCTCCCCACTCCACGTCGTTGACATTCTTGATAGAGTCTCAATTGAGATTGAATGGCCATGCGAGACCAAACCCTTATACAGAGGTCATGGATTTTCTACGAAAGGTAATATTCTTCTTCCTCTTAGCAATGGAGATTGTTATTTGATTAACAAGCGTTTATTTTCTGAACTTGTTCTTGGAAATACTCATGTATTGAATAAATGTTCTTGCAGATGGTTGTAGGTAAGGCCAGGGTGTATGATGGGGTCGTGAATCGACGGCCAGGATTTGATCTCATGATCTTTGATTGCCAAGAGAACTTGCCAGTGCCAGAGATAGGGGGGTTGAAGCACATTCCTTATTGGAACGCAGATAAGGACTACTTTACAATTTTCCAGGCTTTCAACTTTGCACACAAACATTTGCAGGACGATAGGTGCCTTGTAGTGTTTCATTCTTGGAGCCAGGACTCCTTGGAAACCATTGCAGGACTTCTTCAGGAGTATCCAAACATCAAGAAGAAGAAGGACTGGATGGGCATGAATCGGATGCACCTTACATCGGCAGTTCACCCCGACCAAACAGTAAGACTCTATCATTTCATTATAATAATCTAATATACTTGAATTTGTTGCTTTTTATAGTTTTCTAATCTCATGTGAGTTTTGATTATGCCTACAGACATTGAAGTTTGGCATCACCCTTTTTGTCAAACATCTGGGAGCCAAGGGGAAATCAAACTTTGAATTCAGGCGCTCTCAAACCATGCTGAAGGCAAAGGTATGCCTTCGGCGTGATGACTTGCTCATGAACTACACCACGGAGGACACGATGTTGGTGAATGACATGGATCGAATGGCCTGGCGAGGAGCTCGAGAGAAGGACCCGCGCTTCATTCAATTCATCATTGAGGGCACCACAGATGAAGGGGACATTGTGGTAGACTGCACGGCCTCTACAGGTGAATTCTTGTTCTACAACTTTTGCACAATGAAATTATTTTTACAGAAGATCATTATGCAGATGATGTAAATTATGGTTTTTGGCAGGTGCATCCATTATTGCTTGCCGTGCTACCGGGAGGCATATTGTAGCGTTGGAGGAAGATAAGAGGATTTTCTAGCATGTCCTCTTGCCAATGAAGAAGTCTGCTTCTCCAGTGACCGCAGATCCAAGTGTGGAGGAGCCCACAGTTGTGTTATCACAAGACCAAGAGGCCATGGTGATAGTACCTCGAAAATTTGTTCGGCGCCCTAAACCTAGTAAGTAAGTTTTTCCTAAATTCAATTTTCTCAAATTCTTGATTTAATTTATGTTTCATACATCTAACAATGTTTCCATTGAATTTACAGCAGCGAGGGAGTGATCGCGCAGGACCAAGTAAAGAAGAGACGAAGACTCATTTTGAGCCCAGAGAAGCCATTCGATCTTCCAGTCTATGCAGAGCAGCTAGCATCAGCGTTTGCGGAGTTTGGCACTTCCAAACCCAAATCCCGTAAACCTTCGTACGCTCTAAATGTTTTAGAATTCATAGATGGATCAGCATCGGAAGGTAGAGAGGCTTCAGACTCTTCTAGTGATAGGGACTCTGCAGCGGAGTCTACTGCATATTAGACTCATGAGATTGACGTATCTCATAAGTCAAATCAGTATGTTTGGATTTTCATTATGATTGGATTTGTGTGCTTTATGGCTATATGTTGAGTGATTTTCATATCCTTCAAAGTTAGCATCAAAAAAATAATATTCATATCCTTCAAAGTTAGCATCCAACAAAATGGGGATTTAAATAAATATTAACCTTCTTTAAAGTCTCTATGCAATTAATGGGGAGTAAAATAACTAATCACCTCGTACATTGTCTTCATTAAAAAAAATGGGGAGTCAAATCCCTAGAACCTCGTACTACATCTACATCCAAAAAAAGGTGAACTCAAAGAAATATTCACCTCTTGGAATATCTTTAAAAAAAATGGGGAGTGAAATAAATATAAACCTCCTACATTGTCTTCATGAAAAACAAATTGGGAGTGAAATATTTATTTACCTCCTTCCATGCTTCCATCCCAAAAAATGGGCATTCATATAAGCATTCACCTCGTAGAAAATCTTCGTCAAAAAAAATGGGGAAAGAAAAAAATATTCACCTTCTAGAATGTCTCTACCAAACGAGATGGGGACTGAAATCAATATTGACTTCCTACAATGTCTCTGACCAAAAAAATGGGGTGAGAATTAATTATCAACTTCTTATAAGCTCTCCGGCTTCAATAATGGGTGAGTGAATACAATATTTCATGTTTCTCGAAATACAGTATACTTCCAAGAAATAAATGGTGAAGAATGGAAACAAACGTATGATCCTGAGGCTACTCAATTTTTTTCATCCAAAATTTGGAAATACAAGCTATTTTCATGAACCCTCTTATTCTTAGATAAGAATTTCTAACCCTACACCCTAACAATCCAAAAACAGTATAGATTTTTCAAAACCACGGTCATAGGTAAATCCACGGTTACAGATCCTCATCCACTTTTTGGGAAAAAAAAAGTTCTTGCTCACAGGCTCACAGGCTCACGCTCCCAGGCTTACACGCTAGCAACCCTGCCTCCTTAAGTAGCATCATTGAACTTGTTTTAGTGGCCATTTGCAAACAAACTTTCCAAAATCAATGGAAATCAACATTTTCTAGCCACCAACACTCATACATCATAATGTCTACTTGAACACCACATATTAAGGGTTTGACATTAAAAAAAAGGTTGTTTTATAGTGTTGAGAAGCTTAGAAATTTAATAAGGAAAAGAAATTAGGAAGAAATCCAAGAGATTTTTTGATAAGCATTAGAAATAAAAAGATAAAATACTTGATTTGGATAGAGGAATAAGAATCTCTAATTGTTAGTTATTTTTTTGTAGTTTATAGAATATATTTTATTCCATTCCAGAGTAAGTTAGAGGAGTTTGAGGACACAATCAAATATCAATTTGATGAAGTACAATCTAAAGTATGTCATTAAAACCTCTACTATCCATTTAATTCTCTTAATTAATAAATTTTAAACATGGATGAGAACTAGGGTCAAGTTAGACCATTAAAACTAAGCGATATTCTAAGTTTAGCTTAAAAACATGATAGAAGAAGTGTAGAGGTTTTCAAAAATACACTTAAGACAAGTAAAAAATATATGTAGTTAAAGTGAAAAGGACATAGGTGGATGATGGTTAGGAGTCAAGTTGGATGAAACTTAGTTAATTTCAGTAAAAAAGAACAAAGTTCAAATCCTAAGTAGACCTAAGGTTCCAAATCATAAGGTCAAATTAGAAGGTAGATTTGAATTAGAAGTTGACCACAATAAGTCAATGAAGAACATATTAGGATTCAAACTTCATTCATCAATCACTTTCACTAGGAGAATTCAATTTAAAATGACTTATCACTTTGTATAGGCAAATCCAAGCTCAATATTGAACAAAATTCAAAAGTACAAAAATAGTTATTGAATAGAAATGGTAGGTATTAATTGACCAACTTAGATGATAATTTAAAGGAAAGAATTTAGATTTAGGAATTCTTAGAAGAACATTACAAGACTCTAATACTAATTTAAACTTTGAAAAATACTTTAAAATCTAAAAGATACGGAAGGATGAACTTTGTTAGACATTATCCATCAAAGTCTAAACTTATGATTTGAATAGTAGTTTTTAACCTAAGCAAATAGCCAAAATTTCAAGTTAAGTTGAAATTCAAAGTCAAGGGAAAAGATGGAAGAAATTTAAATTTCTTTTCCAAACGCAATAATTCATTGGGTCATAATTTTTGCTAGGTGTATCAAATTTCTTTAACCCCTAAAGGACCAAGGCCTTTTTCTATAAAAAAAAACCCTCTCAAAATTGCCATTTCTGTTGCATTCACCCAAAAAAACAAAATTAATAATTTCTTACGAATATAACCATAGGATCTTGTATTTAACTTGATTGAAATCACGTGGTAAAATTTTCATCAAGTTTGATCGTATAGATCGGAAGATATGAGCATTCAAAGCTGAAAATACAAGTTTTTTTTACTGGAATCTACAATTTCAAATGACTTTGACCGGCATTTGTAAAAACAATTGCACTATAGACCTTGAATTTATAAACTTTTGTGTTAAAAAATTGAGTTGAGAGTCTAAGAAAAAAATTTCAAACAAAAAACACTGGATTTTCATTCTTTAAAAATTTGTCGAGTAGATGTACATCCAAGATTAAAAAAAAAACTAAATGGTTAATAACTCTAAGATGAGATTGAAATACAATAATCCCAATGGTGAGATTTTTCTAGAAAGTAAACACAACCTTGCCCAACAATTCTTTTTGAAAAATTGTAAAAATTGTATTCAGAAATGAATCCTATGAGTTATTTTTTCAAAAAATTGTTTAGATTGCCCGAAAAACAAGATTGCGGATAACTTTCTCATTATAAGTTCAAATAGAATGAATCAAAGCTTCACATGTAGGCAAAAATATACTATTTTAGAAGAAAAAAAATTAATTTTTTTTTTTTGACTTTTTACAAATAAGAAATTCTACTTGCCAAATGAAAATTTGGGCTTTTTGTGGTATAACTTTTCTTTTTGGTCACCAATTGAAATAAAAATTACATTCCTACAAAGCTAATGATTTTTTTTATCTTGTGAGAAAGTTTCAAAAGGTTTCATCAAAATTTGAAGTGAGAGGAACCTGCCTGAAATCCATTTTGTCCCTCGAGGGGACAATGGTCCTTTAGGGGTTAAATTCCATGTTTTTTGAAATGGGATGATGTACTATACTTTTTCAACCTAGGATTGGAAATTTTAGTTTGCAAATTTTTTTCTTTAAAACTACAATGGTTTGGTTAATTCAACTATTAAATAAAAAAATTATATTTGAAGTTAGAACTAGTAAATCAATCAGAATTGTCATACCGGGCGGACGTCCGGTTCGCCCGTCCATCCGTCCGGGACATCCGATAGAGCTCTCGCCCGTCCGATAGTGTCAACACATAGTTGACTTTTTTAAAAGGTAATAAAAAATCCACGTGGATTTAAGTTCATGCCACCTAGACACCACGGGCGCGGACGCAACTCAACAAGGCGGGGACGTGAGACAAGGCGGGGACGCGAAAAATGACAAGGTGCGGACATCAACTTCTTTCTGCTTTTGCAATTGGAGTTTTGAGAATTTGGAGGCATGCAATATACCATTGGAAAGGTATTCAAAATACCTTTCCGATGGTATATTACACGCCTCTAAATTCTCAAAACTCCAATCGCAAATTGGAAAACAAATCTACTACTAAAATCCACTATGCAGAGAGTCCATGAGCACGCGCGGACGCAGGTCTGGGCGGGGACGCCACGGCGCAGACGTCAACTTTCTTCTGCTTTTGCGATTGGAGTTTTGGGAATCTGGGGGCGTATAATTTACCATTGGAAAGATATTTTGAATACCTTTCCAATGGTATATTACATGCTCCCAGATTCTCAAAACTCAAATCGCAAATTGAAAAACAAATCTGCTGCCAACATCCACAACGCAGTAAATCCGAGGCAGGGCGTGGACGTGAGGCACGGCAGGGACGTCAGGGCGCGAACGCGAGGCAGGGTGGGACCACAAACTACGTGGGTGTTTTCAAATGGCCTTGGCCTTGGGATTCCTCTTCTTCACTAAACCCGCCCCCCCAAAAGGCCACATTAATTACTGTCAACTCATTTGTGCACGGTTGACTAGATCTCCAAGTACATGGAGGTCAAATGAACACATTAAGAACTCCACCTACCAACTACAACTTGCACAAGGGTGGAGGCCTTTGAGAGCTAAGTGCATTTCTCTCTCTTGTGGCCTAACTCCTCAAATCTTCTTTCTCACAAGACCTTGGATTCTTCATTCTTGAATTGAATCTTTGGGAACTTGGAGGATAAAATAGTTCTTTTGTTTGTATTTGTTTTCCTCAATTTGATTCTTGAAGGCTTTGGATGGGGTTATTAGAGGGTGATGTAGCCCTTGCTATTTATTTATACCAAAGCTTGGATATGTAGGTTATTTTTTGACTTTCTCTTATAGTAGTTTTACTTAATTATTTATTGTGTAAATTCTAAAGAAGGGATTTAGTGAAGGGCGCGTCTTTTTCCATTGCTTTTTTAAGTAATTTGAATGAATGGTTTTTTTTCCCTTACCATTTCTTTATTTTACTTTAGAAAGTGTGAAGAATTAATTAATAATAGTGGAGGCCCTTGTTCTTCATTTATTTTAGGGCGGTGTACAATTGGGTTCCCCTAGGGATTGTTCATTTAGTTATTGAATGCATGAAGGAGGGATTTGGAAGAGAGGAGGAGGTGACTTTGTTGTATTTCTTAAAATCTTGAAATAGAGTTTTTAGTTCTTGAGGAATTTTTTTTTTTTGGATGAATGTCTTAAAAAATGATACAATGGGGACCAAGGGCACTCTCTCCCCATTTTTCTTTCCATGTAGCATTTATATTGTTGAAGGGAATTTAGAATTTAATTTTTTAATGATTGAATGAAGGATTAATCACACAATTTTATTATCTCAATCCTTGAAGGTCACAATGGATATTATTTTTTTTCCAAATTTTCAAAGGAAAGTCTTAGATACTCTAAACTTAAATTCAATACTTCTTTTCTTTCTTTTCAATAGAATTCTATTGAAAGTTGAGTTTAGCTTGAATAAAAGACAACCTTTCTCACAATTGCAATAAGAAAGACAAAAATTAGGTAAAACTAATATTTTCCATTTATCCTATTGACACAATTAATTGTATAGTTATCTAGAATATGAAATAACATTGATTTCTATGATACAAAGAAATAAATTTAAATGATTAAAATGCCTCCACTTTAGTTCCATCCTTTTTGTATTCACAATTAGATGTTGAACCAAACTTAGGCAACATATGATCTTTCTTTCCATTCAAAGAAAAATTTAAATGAGTTAAATCCATTCAATAAAATAATTCAAGTGCCTCTCGTCTTGTTCCTTCTTTTCTATTCCAACAATAACTTGAATCAAGCAAAGCTAGGTATAAGTTTCAGCATTAATGGATAAAAGTATAGAAGAAACCTTCACAAGCCTTTTCAATGGACTTGGGGCAATGAGATTCTTCTTCTCTCTAAAATCAAGAAATTACTTTCATGTTGCGAGGTCATATTTGTACTAGAGACCAAATCTAGAAGTCCATGATGCTGAAATGGCCATATTAAATAATTCGCCTACCTCAATCTTTAAAAGGATTGGAAAAGGCATGCATTCTTAATTTTGGGGCCTACCTTTCTATGTCTTGTTTCTATCCAAGCACCTTGCTACTTCAATTTTCAACTCAATACCAAAACTTTTAAAGGGACACTTTAAAAAAAACCATTCATTCAAATTACTTAAAAAAGCAATGGAAAAAGACGCGCCCTTCACTAAATCCCTTCTTTAGAATTTACACAATAAATAATTAAGTAAAACTACTATAAGAGAAAGTCAAAAAATAACCTACATATCCAAGCTTTGGTATAAATAAATAGCAAGGGCTACATCACCCTCTAATAACCCCATCCAAAGCCTTCAAGAATCAAATTGAGGAAAACAAATACAAACAAAAGAACTATTTTATCCTCCAAGTTCCCAAAGATTCAATTCAAGAATGAAGAATCCAAGGTCTTGTGAGAAAGAAGATTTGAGGAGTTAGGCCACAAGAGAGAGAAATGCACTTAGCTCTCAAAGGCCTCCACCCTTGTGCAAGTTGTAGTTGGTAGGTGGAGTTCTTAATGTGTCCATTTGACCTCCATGTACTTGGAGATCTAGTCAACCGTGCACAAATGAGTTGACAGTAATTAATGTGGCCTTTTGGGGGGGCGGGTTTAGTGAAGAAGAGGAATCCCAAGGCCAAGGCCATTTGAAAACACCCACGCAGTTTGTGGTCCCGCCCTGCCTCGCGTCCGCACCCTGACGTCCCCGCCTTGCCTCGCGTCCGCGCCCTGACGTCCCCGCCCTGCCTCACGTCCGCGCCCTGACGTCCGCGCCCTGCCTTGCGTCCACGCCCTGCCTCGGATTTACTTCGTTGTGGATGTTGGCAGCAGATTTGTTTTTCAATTTGCGATTGGAGTTTTGAGAATCTGGGGGCGTGTAATATACCATTGGAAAGGTATTCAAAATATCTTTCCAATGGTATATTACACGCCCCCAGATTCCCAAAACTCCAATCGCAAAAGCAGAAGAAAGTTGACGTCTGCGCCCTAGCGTCCGCGCCCGTCTTTGCGTCCCCGCCCAGACTTGCGTCCCCGCCCTTACGTCCGCGCCCGGCCTTGCGTCCGCGCCTGCTCATGGACTCTCTGCATAGTGGATGTTCGTAGTAGATTTGTTTTCCAATTTGCGATTGGAGTTTTGGGAATTTAGAGGCGTGTAATATACCATTGAAAAGGTATTTTGAATACCTTTCCAATGGTATATTGCATGCCTCCAAATTCTCAAAACTCCAATTGCAAAAGCATAAAGTAGTTGACGTCCGCGCCTTGTCATTTTTCACGTCCCCGCCCTGTCTCATGTCCCCGCCCTGAAGTTGACGGTGAAGTCCACGCCCTTCCTATACGCGTCCACGCCTTGACAATGTTACAGTGAAGTCCGCGCCCTTCATGTACGCGTCCGCGCCCTGACGAAGACGTCCGCGCCGTGGATCTCGCTTTCTAAGCTGACGTGTCAACCCAAAAAAATCCCACTACTTTGAAAAATGGAGCCGTCCGGTCCGCCTCACCCGTCCGTCCGGGACGTCTGGTGACCCTGACTCGTCCGTTATGACAACCCTAAAATCAATATGCAAATACAATTCACTTCAAAACACATTCATGGGGGGGACACTCTTACTACATTTGAGGGACCCACGTGCGGCAGAGGGGTATATTTGGGGGGCCTCTTTACCTCCTAGGCAACATTAAAAAGGCCCCTATTGTTACCTAATGCAAAAAACTTTCCTATATAATCATATGTATCATTATTTATAATATGTAGGTCAATGCAATTTTTTGTGGCCTATAATTTTTGGGAGTAAAAAATATAAATAAAAACTAATGAAAAAGTAAAAGAGACAAGGAAAAAATTCATAGAAAAAAAGATTCAATTTTTCAACACAAACTAGCATGAATGAATCAAACACAAAACATTAGAATTGAAAGCAATATTCAACAATTAGAAGTCATATGAAGAATGTGTTCAAAAACACAAAGCCCAAGTCAATGAAAGTACTAAATGTCTAAAGTACTAAAAATGTGCCTCAATATCAAAATGTGGACAAGAAGAAATGTCTGCTAGCAAATGAAAAAATACAATAGCAACATCTTGCTGCATTTTTTATATACTTGTACATTTGGAAAAAATTCAATCTACCATTTGTCACGCAAAACTCCTGTATTTAGAAATGCACCCTAACTTCCAACAACTGATTGAACTAGCACCTTCCAATCAATATGTAAGAAATTAAAAAATGAGAATAGTACTGAGCTCCAATAACACAATTTGAAGTTAGCCCTAAAGGACCATGGCCTTTTTTCTGTCAAAAACCTCTCAAAATTGCCATTTCTATTGCATTCACCCAAGAAAACAAAAATAATCATTTTTTAAGAATCTAAGTATAGGAACTTGTACTTAATTTGAGATCATGTGGTAAAAATTCCACAAAGTTTGACCATATAGATTGGAAGATATAAACATTCAAAGTTGGATATACAAGTTTTTTTTACTGTGGTCTACAATTTCAAATGATTTTGATTTGCATTTGTAAAAAAATTTGCACTGTAGGACTTGAAATTATAATTTTTTGTGTTAAAAAATTGAATTGAGAATTTGGGATAAAAATTTCACATAAAAAACACTTGATTTTCATTCTTTAAAAAATTGTCAAGTAAATGTAGGTCCAAGATTGAAAGAAAAATTAAGTGGTTAATAATTCTAAGATGGAATTGAAATACAATAATCCCAATGGTGAGATTGTTTTAGCGAGTAAACATAACCTTCTTCATTAAATCTTTTTGAAAAATTATAAAAATTGCATTTAGAAATGAATCCTATGAATTATTTTTTTAAGAAATTGTTTAGATTGCCTGAAAAACAAGATTGTCCATAACTTTCTCATTATAAGTCCAAATAGAATAAATCAAAGCTTCACATGTAGGCAAAAATATACTATTTCAGGAAAAAAAATTAATTAAATTTTGACTTTTTGCAAAAAAAAATTCTGCTTGCTCAATGAAAATTTGGGTTTTTTGTGGTATAACTTTTGCTCCCAGTCACCAATTAAAATAAAATTACATTCCCACAAAGCTAATCAATTTTTTATAATCTTGTGAGAGAGTTTCAAAAGGTTTCACCAAAACTTAAAGTCATAGTAACTTGCCTGAAATCCATTTTGTCCCCCGAAGGGACAATGGTCCTTTAGGGGTTAATTGTTTAGTTTTGACAAGATTAAAGCCCTGTGAATTGTAAGAGTGCACACAATTAATAAATAAAAATCGCACCTTCATTCACTAATTTTGAATTTCATCCAGTAACTCTGACCTACAAGTACTATACTATAAGTTTGATATAGTACTATACTATAATACTGATGTAGTACAAACAGACCCTACTAAATACAATTTCTTGGATCCAATTCTTTTGCCCCTAAATTACATGTACCTAAAAATTAAAGGACCATATTTTTTGGCTACCTACATTACTTATAATGGACTTGCCACTATTAATGTCCCCTATTTTATATATAATTTTTTTGTAATACTTCTAATTATTATCCAAAATGAATTAAATTCACCCTATATTCCGATGCACGTGGATTACTAAAACGCGGAAAGTGTCCCCCCTATTAACACATTGAAAAATTGATTTCCTAGAAGGTAAATGGATTGACATTTAGATACTCATTTGTACAAAATCTTAAATAGAGTAATAAAACCTAATTGTGTTTTGCTTCTACATTAAGAGCAAAAAAGCTTACAAGGGTCATGACTTTTTAAGGACCTTTGAAATACAATAGTTGGTTAAATCAATTGCACATATATTAGACTCAGCTTATAGCAACTAATCATAGAACCCATATATTCATCCCAAAGCTTTTAAGTGATTCAAAATCAACTAGGAGGAATACTTACGAATGATTACCTAACATACACTTTCAAATGGTTGTAGGGTAGCAATTGCTCACAAATGCTTTGATGGAGGAAGAGTTAAGTCAAAAGAGATTTGATACTTATACCATCTAAACAAAATCTAGCAATGAATCCCTTACCAATTATTCATACACTATACATATATATTTATTTCCTTAGATCATTTCCTTACCTCAACCTCTATATAAAATTTAGAATTTTAACTTTAAAATTTATTGACAAACATCTTCAATGGAAGTTTGCAATATGAGCCACACTTGTTGGTTCTGTAAACTTATCTAAAATTCGAAGAGTGCAACTTGGTTGTTTTGGTTGTAACTTGTAAGAATTTGTATTCTTGAAAATTAAGCACAAATTGTTGAAGTTCCACCCTATATGTACTCAAGTTAATTTCAAGTTCTCTCAAGAGCTCTAAATGTTGTTGTTGTTGTATGTTGGCTTGTAAGGAAATAGTATCTAAAACTACAAGGTCAAATTTTATAATGTTTCTCACTCTAGGGATTGCAAGTGGTGTTGGCTGGTACTTAGGGTTGCATAATGAAATAGTTTCATTGCTAAAGTTTTATTATAACCTCCACTCCTTCAATCATCAATTGGATTTTTTTCACTTGTAACCTTGCTCTTGCTTTCAATTGATTGTTGATACTTACAATTTAGTTAAGGATGAATTGATAGAAACTTTAGTAAAAAAACAAAGTCCTATTTAAGTTAAAAAATTTTAAGTAGTCTACCAAAAAAAATTGTTCAAGTTTTTCAAATGAACATTTGATTACAATTTGCAATCAAACCTTAATGGAGCTCAATATTATTCATTTCTAATCAACTAAAAATTTAAACCAAATATTAAAATGTAGAAAAAATACGTATAATTTATGAGATATAAATGTACCTTTGCATCCAATACTTGGTGATGACTTCTAGAGAAGTGGACTCCATTGAAGTTACTTATATACAAAAGCAAACTATATGAAGGGTGCAATGCATCACAAAGATCCTACTAGTAAATAAAGATGATTACTAGACAATTCTATATTTGGTTCATAGTTTTGTCGAAATTTTTTGTTGAATACACAATGTGAGATGTATCAATCAAAGTCTTGATTGGAGAAATTTTAACATATATAAACCAAATAAAATTTTCAAAAGAGTAATAGGCTACTATATACCCAAGAATGTCAACTATGTTGTCTAATTTTCAATCCAATGTCCCACATCTCTTGTCATATACAATATATGGGTATGGATATAGATATGGATACATGCATACAAGGCATGAGTAAAAATATATATACAAATACATACATTATTTTGGACTATTTGGCACCCTTGATGAGCTTACTCATTTGTACATTAAAGAATTTACATCTTATATTGTAGTTTTTTAACAATTGAACACCATAAGACATAGCACATGTTCAAGTGCATATCTTATCACTATATAACCAATGGTTCTCAATTACAATGGTTTTTAGCTAATGCACAATGTAGCCTACATTGGAAGGGACAAATTTAAAAGAATAAATAAAATAGAAGCTTAATTGCAATCAATAATACATGTGGTAAATTAGAGTTGCTTTTAGTAAATTCTTTAAGTTTATTGGTATTCTTTCCAATCATAGCCTATAATTTTTTATACTATAAACATCATTTTAAGCATTTCAAACTCAATCTTAAGACTAGGAATAAACTAAAAGATATATATCTAAGAAAAATACATACAAAAAGCATAAATGTACTAAAATATTATTTCTCAATATACAAGGGTATCCTTTGAAATTCTCTAGAAAACAATATTCGAACTAAGCAAAATAAGATTTGTTATTCACTCCAAGAATGTAGGATGGAAAAACAACTATCAATACTATTCGTTGAACATTGGCTGAAATTTTGATTTCACCATGTTCTTAAAATTTTTGGAAAGAGTGTACCACACCATTTTGCATATAAATACCATGCAAATAAAACCACCTATAGCTATTGTTATATACATATTTGTTTGGTATTTCTTCACTGGAGGTAGAACTGCAATTCCAGCACATGAAAATGCTGCCAAAACACAAACTACAGATGCAAGGAATAGGTTGGTTGCCCAAGTGAGTTTACGCCTCAATTTTTTCACTGACTTGATTGCATATGTATCTTCTACTACCTTGATCGCCCCAAATGTTTCCATTCCTGCAATTACAGATGCAATTGCAAAATAGAATGATAAAGAGTTGAAGATTGCAAAGAGTTGGATGGTGAAGTGGCCTTGAACGGACATATATGAATCATTTGAGTCAGATGGAGATGGAGCTGTAGTTGGTTCTACAAATTGATAATATGAATTGTATCCCAAGGGAGGTTGTAGCCATCCTCCAAATGTGATGCCAGCAATTAGAGTACCTCCTACCATAATCGCATTGGAAGAGTCCACTGCCAATTGCCTCTGACTACTAGCTTCTTCAACAGCATTTTTTACTTCTGGCCTTTGCAATATAAGGTTTTGAATCTTTCTCTTCTCATCTTTGGTCTTATCATTTGTAACCTTCAAATTTGTAGCAATTTCCAATGGTGTTTGGTCATTGGAATTTTTTTCATTGCAATTTAAATGTGGAGAAGCATTAGTACAAAATGCATCCACCACTGAAACATCCATTTTCAACACAGCAACATGCAATGGTGGTTCATGTGGAAATTTCTTCATTTTGTCCTCGACTTTGTCAAAGAAATACTGAGAGTAGTATAAATGATAAGGAATCTCCCAACTTAGCAACTCTTGTACAATTCGTGTATGACCCATATAAGAAGCATTCCAGAGTGCCTTGGCCCAAGATTCACCTATAGATTTCTCCCAATCAAAGTCAAAGTTTGTGCGTGACTTCACACTATTACAATAGTACTTTAGAAGTACCCTAACAAATCCAAGATCATTGGCCGCACTTGCCCATGCCAATAATCTATCCATGCTCAAGCATCCCAAGGATGCATTACTTTGTTTTTTATGTTTTGTCTTCTCAGCGAAAGAGAGACATTGCTCCACTCTTTCTTGGTCAAACAAGTCTTCATCTTCAATAATCATCTTTCGAACAAGATGACAAAAGGGCCCCTCATAATCAAAATTCTTGAATTTTCCAGCTTGACCATTAGAAATTCCAGTATGCCTTGCAAGGCCCAAGAAGTAGTAGAAGCGAGCCCGGTTCCTCCAACACCTCTCCTTGAAGGACCTCCCATGCAAATTGAATTGTTTGGCTAGAAACTTCTCTTTGGCTTCTTTCACCAAGTTGTCGCAATGGGATTGGTTTCCATCCTCCCAAGGTCGCATTGCATCAAGAGCTTCACCAATCACCATATCACGGTAGAGATTGATAGATGCTACTACCCACTTAGCATCCTCTCGCCATTTAAATGGCTTTTCCTCGCCCTTGTTAGGACAATAGTACTTGAACATGATCTCTTCATCTTCATGGACTTGATCAACCAAATAAGTGTAGAATTGTTTTGGTTCCAATTTTGAAGAAGCTTCACAATAGAAATCATTTGTGAAGCTTTGCTCTTGAAAACATGAGCTCTCATTTTCTTTCGTAACAGATAAAGCATGGCGTAATAAATAGTTATATATTTTGATTCGTCTATCCCTCCATTTTTTTCTGAATTGCCTTGGATTTTCTTTGTGTTGCGACTCATATTTCACTTTTTCATCATTTAAGATCTTGCCCAATTGCTCCATCATCTTATTTAGTTGCTCTTTCTCTTCAAGTGATTCTGAATCACAATTCTCATGGAATCGAGTCATCATCAATTCCAAATCCTCTTGTAATTTGATTGGTTCATTCTGGCTAGGAGAGCAACAAGGTAATACCTTGCCCAATTTCTCTTTCATTTTGTTCGGATAAAAAAACCCACAGAAGCAATTGATCTCCACCTTGTCATTAAGATTTAGAAGGCTTGTTCCGACTACTTCATTTCTCTCCGCCATAATTATGCCAAAGTGGGTGTTCAAGAGAACCGTCTAGCTTATAATAACATGCAAGTCATGCACACAAAAGGGAAAGTGAGTCAAGGATATATATCCAATTCTTTTAAATGATGACATGAAAAAAAAATTCTCAAGATTAAGGATTTATTGCAAATTCTTTGTATTTACAAGGAAAATATTGAATATAACACTATTTTGAATAGAAAAGGAAAATACTCTTCACTATATTTCTCAATTTGTGGCTTATCAAAATAAAAATATTATTTACAAGCCTTCTCCTCATGATAAACCGTGCAATCAATTGTGCAATAAACCGTGCAATCAATAAAAAAAAATTCTTGCACATTACAATTCAATGAAAGAATCTAACATTATACAAAAAAATGACTTCAATTCAAGCCTTCCAAGCTTGCAACACAAGCTAGCCTAAAACAATTGTTAGAACATCCCCCACCCCACCTTTGAAATGACATGTTAATATAACACTTTTTCATAAATGTTGTTTTGACCCAAAACTTGGTAGATTTTGAAATTTTTGACCACCAAATTGGTTGATTAAATTGGAAGATTTTTCAAAAGAAATTCTTACAACCAAATTTTTTTGGTAGATCCTAGAAGAAATAATTATCCTTTAACAATTCTCAGAAGGAAGGTAGGTTGGAAATATATTTGTATAAGTGGTTTTTAACTTGGAATAAAACAAGTCTTATAAAAAAATCAATGCACATGGTAGATTTCAAGACTTTTAAATATTAACCAAAAATGAAGATTTGAAATTCTAGGAATTCCATCATTCATAGGTTTGAACAAGAATCTGAAATCTATAAAATTGGTAGATGATTTAATTCAAAAAATGAAACAACTATGAACGACTAGAATATGAAATTTAGAATCTACATTTATGATATATTTTAAAATCTAAAATCAAATTTTTAGTTAGATTTTTTATTTGGAAATTCTATTTGGAGATATATTTCAAGCAAGAAACAAACATGGTTGCAACTAACATTTTCCACTTTTCATTTCTACCTTTATGAAATATTGAAATATCATGAAGTAAAGGACATTTGAACAACCCTTTAGCAATGATTGAAACAACATTCAACTACAAATTAGGATGTTTCAATTGGAGTTTTGTACTAGGAAAAATGATTTACTTAAGCTACTTATATGACTTTTTCCAAAGATTTTAATTAATTTATAAAAAAACTGTTCAAAATTCAAGACTAAAGTTCTTCTTCTAGTTTAACCATAAAATCATTTAAAGAGAAAAATAGCCCTTCAAAATAGAAATGAATAAAAAGTACTAGTAACAAACATTGCAATCTCCTTTGAATTAGAGTCTAAATCATGTAGAAACAAATGAATCTACTCCAAATGAAAAGTTTATTGTCGTTCATGCCAAAAAATGTAGAAGAATGAATAATAATGTGAAAAAATTCACTTAAAGATTTTCACTACACTAAAATAGGGAAATAGTGTTGGGTGATAATTAGTGTAGGGTGATAATTAGTGTTGTTCCTTGTTTTTTATCATACACAACTTTTTCCCCACCTTTTCAACTTCTATATTTTGTTCCCATCTCATACTAACTGCACTCTCATAAAAAATTTGAAACAACCAAATTTTACAATAGAGCTAAAATAGTGTTAAAATGGATATATAAATAATGTTCTAACACAAACCTTGCTAATTACAATTAGTGTTATCATTGACAATTAGTGTAGCCAACACTATTTACCAATTTTTGTGTAGTGCAAAACACAAATTGAAAAACATCCAAAACAAATTTGGATGTTATTTCAACCATTGTTAAAAGCAATTTAAACAACCACCTAATTAGAACATTGAAGAGAGACATTGGATGACTATGAAGCTGCTACAATAGTTTCATTGATTAGTTGACTAGCTACAAAATTGCTATGTTACGACCCTATAATATTGGTTTATAATGTATAGATATCATTTAAAATGTTTATTGGATGTTGATTCAATGTAGAAGTTGAAACAATATTTGAAGAATATTTAGTTTCAAGTCAATAAATTTGTATTTGAAGTGTACACTAGAAGTAGATTTCACATTCAGAAAATCTCTTCAAAACATCGATGATTGATTAAAATCCATCATCCATGTAGATTTTAGATTGCTTAATTATTTCTTTGAGTTATAGATTTGAGAAGTAATAATCTAACCAAAAATCTATAAATGGCATAGATTCCTAAAAGTTTCAAATCTACATAATTGGCACATATTCAAATTCATAAAATCTACTCTAAACATGAATCTCATTAAAAGATTCGTATGATTTTAATCAAATAAACACTTATAATGCAAATTTCTCCAACCTTCACTCTCCTTAACAATTTTGAAGGATAATTATTTCATCTAAAAACTACCAAATTTGAACAAACTTCCAAAATTTACCAATTTAATCAACCAATTTAGTGGTTGAAATATCATTTTCCAAAATCTACCATTTTTTTTTGCTGAACTGACACTGGTGCATGCCGACTCTCGGGCATGCACCAGTGTGTCTCTCTAACTCTAATTTAACACAAATGAAAAAACTGCAAAACATAATAACTTAATTAAAACGCAACAATCCAAACCTTTCACCATGATTACAGCTTTTGCCTATTGGCAATGGTCTCCACTCTCCAGGTAAAGCATATATTCTTTGGCACGTTGAAGTTCTCTCCGCCGTGCTCACTAGGGACACTGAAAACACTCGATTCTTCTAATAACCATTCAACTGAAACTAAGTATGCTGAGAGCGGGACTAGCTCGAAGCTGCTTCATCGGAGCATGTACGTACGTGCGGTCTCTAAACATAGTTGCGGGATATATAATTCAAGATATCTAGCGATCGAACCACTGGCAGGCGGACCACTTAACAGCCCAAATGATAGATAGGAATTATATTGGAAGAGCTAGCTGGCTTTCGAGATCCAAGGTTTACGTACCAACTAATATTGAACCCCTACGGACGCACTGATCGAGCAAGAAGATGTTCCCCGGAATCCATTGAACAAGTTAGACCAGTGTAAGTTCATACCTTCAGGGCTCGATCTAGCTCGCTTGCTCGCTCCTTGCCTCGATCATGGACTCAGTGAAGTCGGCTCCATCAATCATCACTCACACTCAGGTACTAGCTAGCAACAAGCAGGACAAGTGATCGAGTTTCGTCGCTCAGCTGAAACATACAGTGCTAGCTTTCAGCTACGATCAACTCTCTCTTGAATCACGCTGGCGCACACGCTCATGCAGCTTAACTTGGATCGAAGCTGCATAATCAACTACGAAAGGAATGAGGAAGACGCATGGCTGCACAGCACCAAGTGCGCGCAGGCTAGCTACTTGAATGAAAACCCGCGCTGCCTGCAAGTTGTGGGAATGCAATGCAAGGAGCTCCTCAGTCCTCACAGAGCACATAGAAGAGTCTTGGGATGTATGGACGTACTGTAGTTCTAGACACAAGCAAGTAGCATCTACTGTAGAACCTCCTTTATTGCATTAGGTGGGCAAGATCTTTGTATGTGGTTCATGTTGTGATGGACCAGAAATCAATGCTCTGACAGTAATTTAATGAATTACAGGGGGTTGAGCAAGGGAGGTCGTACTGTAAGTCAATAGACTGCAGGAATGGTGTCAGTACAGCATATAAGCTTACAAGATTCCATAAGAAGTTTATGAATTTACTTGCACGATGTTTCCTGGGGGGCTTCCTGCTGGTACTTAAGATAGAACGACAGTGTGGGTGGTACGAGTCACTGTACAACGTGTAGTTGGTGGTAGAATTCTGTGCAGGTCGGGTGCAATAATCATGGGTGCAACTGGCCAATTTGGGTTTTTTGTCTTTACTGAAACAAATGAAACGAGATTTCATGGCCACTAAAAATAAAATCCAAGCCAGCCTGCCACAAGTGGCCTGGCAGGACAAAGACCGGACACGAAACAACTGGCCAATTTGAGGGAGGACGTTAACCCCTCACCGCCCAAGCCCCAACCATGGCAGAAAACCACAGGGAGATTCTTAGGGTTTACTACGTAGTGAACTCACTACCATTACCACATTCAAAGTGATAAAATCAATACTATTACCACTTCCAAAGTGGTAATGGTAGTGAGTTTACCACTTAGTAAACCCAAAAAATCTCCCTGTGAAACAACCCTACTAATTTCAAGTGTTATAAGTCTAAATGTGAGTAACGTATGAAAATTTGACCTATACAATTTTGTAGTGTGCATGGTAAAGATGTTGTAGATCAAATTTGGAGTCATTTGATTCTATAGATTGAAAGATTATAATGTTTTAGTGCTCAAAAAAGATGCTGAAATTTTCTTAAAAACACATTTAGAGGTGAAATTTGATTTCTAAAACTACTCAAATGAAAAAACTTTAAGCTACAAAATGATTCAAAAAGAAAAGAAAAACACTTTGGTGAAATAAAATATCATTAAATTGACTCATTGTGTTTGCAAAATTGTTTTGAAGTATCAAAAAACAGTGAAAAAAGTAGCAAAAAATCACATCTATGGCTGAACCTCTCTTTACTAAATTGCTTCTTAATCACTCATTAGTTCTTGGATTGATATGAAATTTGAACCACAAAAAGTAGACTAATATGCTCAACTTTTCCAACAAAAATTGTTGAAATGGACTATGTAAAAAGAAGTTATAAGTCGCCAAAGTTCACTGCACTCCTAAAATGGCAGGATCTGAAAACTTCAAATTGCTCCCAAACATTCAAAACAATTTGGATTGACATGAAAATTTTACCACAGTAACTAGACTTCAAGGCAAACAAAACCCAACAAATTTGATTGAAATCAAGCATTGAATGAAAAAGATACAAGCCCCTGAAGTTGCAGCCCTAAAATGCAGTTTGGTGAACTCAAATTGAACCTGCAAGCTTTGATTGGCTGCCAAAAATTCAATTTGACTTGGATTGATCTTAAAATTTTACCATAGAAACTAGACTTCTATGCGCAACTTTTCCAACAAGTTTTGTTGAATTTGGACATCAGATGCAAAAGTTACAGCACTTTCAAGTTGGCTGCTAGAGTGTGTGAGGACACTTTTGGACCCCTTAGGCGGTGAGGGGTTAAAGCTACTCCTTGGGCACAATTTGTGTGAAGATTTCGAAGAAATAAAATAAAAATTTCATTTGTATAGAGCTGCCCAAAATCGTTATGCTCCCAAAAAACGTAACTCAAGGCTTTAGGGGATAAATCCTACTGTCAAAGGTGGGCTAAGAAGTGGGATTTACCCCAAAATAGATGCTGAAATTTTTAATTTTTTGCACTAATTTTTTTTGTTAATTTTGAATTCATATTTGCAATTAGAGACCCCAAATTAGCTTCTAATGATGAAGAACATATCCAAAAATACGACACAAAATAGGAGACTCTTTTACTTTTATCACCAGATAATTTGAGTTTTACCTTGCTAGGCCCACCTTCAATGATAGAATTTAATGTCCTGCCAATTTGAACCATTCTTTTTTTTTGGTACTATGAGAAATTTAATCCTTGAATGATAGAGCGATGGCCATGGAAATCATGCATTTTGATACCGTCTAACATCATCTAATTTTAATAAGCCAAATATACTCATTGGAAGTCAAAGTACTATAGAAGATCTTCCCTTTCCACCCTAATACCGAGGATGAAAAGTTGCACTTCTCTCCTACAAGATAAGATTCTTTGTCATTCAAAAGACATCAAACATCCACAATGGCATTCAAGGATTAATTGTTATATTTGAGGAAGCATAATTACCTTTGCATCTTTAACCCCTAAAATTCCTAGACTATGTTTTACCAAAAAAAGAACCCTTCAAAACTGCCATACATTCAATACAAGTACCAAATTTTTGAGGAAAAAAACATTTTTAACACATGTAACCATAGGACCTTATAGTGCATAGGTTTGAGGAGATGTGCAAAAAAATTCAGAAAATTTCACTAAGCACATTTCAAGGCATTAGCATTTGAGTTTACAAAAATAATTTTTTTGGTCATGCAAAAAATGGATAGTTGTATTTTACAAGGTCAAAATTGTATGAAAAAATGTCCAAAATAGTTGTGCTTCTTTGCATTCATTCTTCAAGACAAATTGTCTACATGCTTGAAAATTTTCAAATCATTTAAAACTATACAATATATAGGAAAAAAATAATAAGTAGAAAGAAGTGGAGAATGATTTAAAATAGTAAATGGTTAAGAATTTATTTATGAAAATGAAAAATGTCAATACCAATGATTTTAATGTTCTAATAAATAAGCTACATCCAATATTTTTATTTTTATTTTTAAATATTGAAAACTGAGTAAAATAAAGGATTCTTAAATTTATCTTGGAGTACAAAATCCATAATTATCTAGAAATTGAAACTCCTCATAACTTTCATCTCATAATTCAAAATGGCATAATTCAAAACTTTCTACATTTGTATAAATCTACAAAAGTTGATTTCAAATTTTTAATTATCAAAAAAAGAAATTTTTTCAGATTTGCCTTGCTTGCCTAAGTAGTGAAAAAAAAACATGTTATACTTATTGACCATGTAGTTAACAAGTACGAAAATTGTTGGGCCTTAAAGGTATTCCTCATCCACATATATGTTGTGTGAAAATTTTGAAGAAAAATTATAAAATTTTTAGTCACTCATATCTAACCAAAATTTCTATATTGCCAAAAAACACAACCAGCTTTGTCTTTTAGGGATAAAGCAAACCCAATCAAGCACATCAAATTTTAGTTTTAGAAAACAAGATTTTATTTTTGTTGAATTTCTAAAGTTAATTTTCATAATTTTGCAATTTTTTTATTGAAAGCATTTGGTGATGATTCTTTAAAAATTTGATTGCATAAATATGAAGAGAACATCCATACGCATGTTTTCCCTCCAATGAGTATCTCCAAAAATATTTCACAATTCTTTAAATAGAAATTTCTATGTGAAGTGTTATATGACTATATTTTGAATGATAGATATCTCTATATCAATTTACTAGATTTTAGCAAAGTAATTGTACCATCTTGCTTAAATGTACAAAATTAGTTTCCATGTGAAGGACAAATAGAAATAATTAGATATATTAAAGAATGAGATATCTTACAAAATTTTGGACGTTACCACCTAACATAAAAATCTTTGTAGAAGGAATTGTGAAACATTTTTTGAGATGCATATTGAATAGAAGAGGTAGGTATGGATTTCTCCAACATATCTATGCAATCAATCCAAAAAAAACTCATCAACAACTATTTTCAATAAAATATTATATAAATCCATTTAAAAAAATAACTTGAAAGATTTACCAAAAATGGAATTTTGTTTTTTTGACATTGAAATTTGGTATGCTTGATAGGGATTGTGTAAGGTTTGAGCATTCATTATACAAGATGAAAAAATACAATTATGTTTATATGATATACAAAAGAACTTTGAATAGTTCAATTGGCCCATCTTAACATTAATATAAAGTAGGTAGTTCAAAAAGCAATCTTTTAAGGATTATTGGGCCTTTTTGATGGATTTCAGATGCCCTAAAATATTTTCATTTATTTCTCAGTTGAAAAAGAACTAATGTTGAATATATCACAAGTGGTTTATATTTTTTGAAGCATTTATAAATTAGTTATGAGTTTTCAAAGAATTCTATAATAAACACCTTTTTTTTAACTATAGGCCTTGTGAACCTCACTCACATGCAGTTTAAAAAAAGATATGGCTTGACAAAAAATAATCATCAAGTAGATACACCTTAGCTTTGAAATGGACCCTCCTTGGCTCTTATTTCATCCATTGACAAAATATGAAGCAATATATGACAAGTCTTAATTATGGTCTCACATTGTTGGCAATCCATTTTAGAACCATTGAGTGTCCATACTATAGGGTTGTTTGAAGAACAAGGTTGCTTTAAGAGCCACCTACCATATACAAATTATACAATTTAAACATCCATACCCTCACTAACTAAGCAAATTTGGCATGCCAGATGTTCTATGACAAGCTTACTTCACTCTTTTAGTTTAAGTCACTCCCTAAATACCTATTTAAAAGGCTAAAGATGCAACACACTCAACAATATGTAGGCTACTATTCATGTTGCCAATATTATTTATCCAATGAGTTGTTGAAATGAAAGAATCCAAATGGAAGGAAGGGGGGGGGTATAGAAAGGGTGATGAACAATATGGTAGGATTTTTGTGCCAAGCTCAATTTTGGGAAGGGCTACTTCAAAGTTTTATCCTTGGAGTATGAAGATAGAAGAGCATTTATAGACTAGGTGCACTACTAGCCAAAATAGCTTTTCTTTTGTATGGTAGTGCAGTTGCTCTTGCAATTGTTCAATATGTAACAAGTAGCTAATTGCAAACAAGGTAACTACATTTAAAACCAACACCTTTTTAAAACCAAAATCTATTAATTCTTACCTAAGATGTATGCACATTATTTTTGAAAGTGTATTGTTGATTTTAAGAATGCCTATTTTTAACCTTTGGAAATTTATAATTTATTTATATAATATCCATAATATGCTTCCTAATAGATTTTGAGAATTTCTTAAGAATCACCTTCATTATTATAATAATATAATTGCTTATTTTGTCAATTTTAGTCGTATTGAGCTTATCTCTATTAAAATAAACATGTATTACTTTTGGCTTATACACATCTCTTTTCATACTATCATACTACTAAAATCCTAGCGACCTCTGTAATATCACATTTATACACTGTGTGATATTACAGAAACTAAATCCCTCTGTAATATCACATTCATACACTGTGTGATATTACAGAAATTAAATCCCTCTGTAATATCACATTTATACACTGTGTGATATTACAATGATGTACCAGCCGTTGAAGGAATAATTTTGTAATATCACATTTACTGAAAGGTGATATTACAGAAATCAAATACCTCTGTAATATGACATTCACTGAAAATGTGATATTACAGAGGTATCGGATTTCTATAATATCACAAAGTGTATAAATGTGATATTACAGAAATCAGGGTGTCTTTGAACGCGAGGTGATATTAGAGAGGGTGGACAGAGTGATATTAAAGAGGTCGGCTTGAAATTGATTCAATTCACTTCAAATTTCATCTCACTTTCAAAAATTTGTGATTCTTATGCGCTTTGCACTTTCATACTATCAATTTTCTACTAAGTGAGTTGGAAATTTGTGCTGTATTGAAGAAATATTGAATTCTACAATAATTCATTTACAAAGTCTTTGAATCTTGTACTTTCAATTTTGGTGATCATTGTTTGTGAAGCAAGAATTTTATCAAGTGGTGGTGGTAGTATACAAGTATTGGATTGAGCTCAACAATTCCTCCAAGGTACACAACTTTGTTTTTAATTGCATTGTTGAAATTTGATTTTCATTGTAAATTGATGTTTTAAAATTGAGTTATGTTAGAGCTTCATTCGACCTTAATTTGAACAATAAGAATGTAATTTGAGTCTTGATCTACTAATTTGATCTATTTAGAGCTCAAACTTCAAACAATTTCAAACAATTTTGAAGAAACTTGAGAGATTTCTCAATGTATTCTATAATATCACATTTTCTAACTGGGTGATATTACAGAATTTTAATAGAATTCAGTCTTTGAAGGTGATATTATGGAAGATCGACAGTGTGATATTATAGAAGTATGATTTAAATTGCTTTTTTGGCTATATATTTTCATGTATTTTGAAATTCTTTAAATTCTGTTGACTATTTTTTATCTATTTGAAGCTTGATTTCAAAACATTAATCTAAATTTGACCTTATATAGAGTACTTTCATCAAAATTTCATCAAATTTCAATCAAATTTTAAATATTTGACCTCATTTTCATACTCAAACCAAATAGAATCTAATTTGAACATCCTTGAGTGTTTTTTGATAATTAATTTCATCAAATTTGACCTAATTCCAATAATTTTGCCTAATTTTGAAATAGTTTTGGCTAATTTGACCTAATTTGACCTAATTAGTAAAAATTTGACCTAATTTGCAAACTTAAACTTAAATAGAGCCTAATTTGAACATCTTGAGCATTTTTTGACCTAATTTCAATTATTTTGGATAATTTTGAAATAGTTTGGCATAATTTGACCTAAATTGATGTAATTTCATCAAATTTGAATTAAATTATTAAAATTTGATCTAAATTTTATACTCAAACCAAAATAGAACTTAAATAGAACATCTATGAGTGTTTGTTGATAGTTAATTTCATCAAATTTGACCTAATTTCAATTATTTTGACTAATTTGACCTAATTTGACCTAATTTGTCCCTATTTCATTAAATTTAAATTAAATTATAGAAATTTGACCTAATTTTTATACTCAAATCTAAACAAAAGCTAAATAGAACATCTATGAGTGTTTTTTGATAATTAATTTCATCAAATTTGACCTAATTTCAATTATTTTGATTAATTTGACCTAATTTGTCCTTATTTCATTAAATTTGAACTAAATTACAGAAATTTGACCTATTTTTTATACTCAAATCTAAATAAAAGCTAAATAGAACATCCATGAGTGTTTTTTGATAATTAATTTCATCAAATTCGACCTAATTTCAATTATTTTGACTAATTTGACCTAATTTGTCCTTATATCATTCAATTTGAATTAAATTATAGAAATTTGACCTAATTTTTATACTCAAATCTAAATAGAATCTAATTTGAATATCTTTGAGCATTTTTTGATCATTAATTTCATCAAATTTGACCTAATTTCAATTATTTCGCTTAATTTTGAAATTATTTTGCCTAATTTGACCTAATTTGACCTAATTTGACCTAATTCAACCTAAGTCGTTTAATTTGAACGTAATTTATTTAATTTGAAATAGTTTAGTGTAATTTGTCCTAATTTTGAAAGTTTGACTTCATTTTCTATTTCATTAAAAATTAAAGAGGGATATATAATTGATGGTTGATAATTGATATTTTTGAATGCAAATCTAGGAGATTGGAGCATTGAGGCGTTATTTTCTTTCCACAAATTATTTAGGTAAAAGATTTTGATCCTCTTGTGGTTTGTATAGTGTAAACGAGTATTTTTTGTTTGCATGTCCAAGTATTCCTACTCTAGTGTTGCTAGGAGAGGGCCTGGTGTATTTTGTGATAGGTGCTTTTGGATTTTAGACGTTTTTGTTGAGATTGAAGTCGGATTGATCACCGGCAAGATTCTCTTATGTCGTTGAGCCTGTATTTGTGGAAAATGATGATCTCCACAAAGCATAGTTGAATTGTTGCAGATTGTCCTACAGGTTGCCCTTTTTTCCTGTCCATCACGTATTTTGTGGTCCAAACTTGAAATTCACAAGAATTTATTAAAAGGAATTGTAAACCCTTCGTTTTAAAAGCTTTGTAGTGGAAAGTAGGAGGAGAAGGGTGAATCCACCTTCCTAAAACCTGCACAAGGTTTAGGCTAGGCAATCTCCTCTTACTGGGTGCACACATTCAGGTATGGCAAGGCTTTTTTTGTAAATTAATTTGAACTTATTGATTGATTGATTTAAAAAAGACTAAAATATTTGATTGGTGTGTTTTCTTTCAATATTGATTATTGAATTTATTAACTTGTAGTATTTTTTTTAAACTTTGAAAATTTTAGTTTGTTATAAAATTATTACGAGTTTGATTTTGAAGTTACCTCGATGTCGCAACCTGAAAAGTCATCTTTAGTCTAGAAAGCATAAATTAGGTTTTAATTCTTTCGATTTTTCATATGAATTTGTGATTTACTAGTCTAAATCCAGATTTATAGTATAGTAATGAAAACCGGAATGTCGGGAAACAGTAAGGAGATAATAGTGTTAAGAGAGGGATTATCTTTTTACCGGAACTGGAACCGGAATACCTCTTTGGAGGAGGAGGAGGAGGAGTCCACCTCTGGATCTGGAAGTGAGGAGTCAGAACCTGATTCTGATCCAGATGCTAAATTGGCCATGACAAGGATGGTCAAGGCCCAACTGAAGGCCAAATCATCACAGGCGAAGAAGCGCAAGAACACTTCCGGTTTTTCTGCCCGGAAACAGCCACCAAGGAAGGGCGCCGCCAAGAAGGAAGAGACTCCAGGGAAGCAACCAAGGAAATAGGTTTAGGGTTAGGTACAGTAGTAGGTTGGCGGCTGAAAATCTAAGTTTTTGGTAGAAAGCACTTTTTGAGTTGCTTTTAGGTAAGTAGATAAGGTTGACTCCACTGGATCCGGATTTTTCGGATCTGAGATCCACTTTTTACGGACAGTGCTGGCGTTCAGTGGAAGTCAACTGAGAGTCGGATAAGGCGAATGGCACGTGTCATTCCCTTGTGGTTGGCTCTGATTTCCCTTGGGCTGTGGTTTCCCTTGGGTTGTAAAGTATTTAGGTGTTAGTTTTCAGTTTGTTAGTGTGCATTTTCATACCTTGTTTTCCTAGCATTGTGCAATTCAAGTCAGCGTTTCTGGCTCACATTGAGGTGACGGCGTGTATTCCAGTGGGTGACTCTGTTGGTGTATGTTCTGTAGAGTTGCAGGAATAGGTAGGGAGAGAGTGTGCCCGGATATTGGGTTTATCCGGATTCTTGGGAGTGTAAGTGCAATCTGTGTGTGATGGTGGATTCCTGATCCCTCAGTGCGATCCGTTCCGGTTTTCCCGTTATCTGAAGATAGTCCCAGTCACTTGGAGCCATAGCCGTTGATGATTCCGGACAACTCCAGTTCAAGCGGTAGACAGGTTCTTTGGTAACCGGAAATGTGTAGGGAAGGTGACGACTTCTCAATCCGCCCGTCCCGGATTCTGTCCAGAGTTTAGACTAACCCAGTAGGCCGTCGTTGTAGTGTAAGTTAGTTTTGACTGAAGTTTCCTTGCGTGACCTGCTAGGCCAGATAGCTATCCGGTTTAGTTGTGAGGGAAATTAGGTTGAATAGGATTGATGTTGTTTTGTTGTTTTCTTTATTTAAGTGGCACTCTTGACAGTCTAAAACGCAGAGGGTAGGTTGTAAGCTTCCTTCCTTAATCACAATACGCAGATCCCTCTTTGTTCAGAGGTTAAACTCGATTCCGGACACTGGTTACTGGGAAAAACCGGAAAGTATCTTAGGATGTAGGAAAGTTGGATTTGCTACCCACTCTCTGTTCCGGTTTGGATTCTGTAAGTTTGTAAATAGGGGAGTCTGTAGAGTTTTAGAGTATGATAAGGTAAAAGTAGATAAGTGTGCTTGGGGTTTTGTGGTAATCCTTGTTCTGATTTCCGGATATTAGTCATCTGGCAACCAAATCTCTGTGGGAACGATAAACGAGTCACTTTAGGGCCATTTCCGGTCTTAGAGAAGCAACTTGACTTTCCTGTGCTACGACACTCGAGCATCGAATCATTGCGATAGGTCATTGTTATTCTACATTACTCTTAGTATTAGAATTTATCATCTTTTTAGACAGTGGCTCTTGCTTTGACTACAATTGATGACTTCATAGATATTAATGTTCAGGATCTTGGATCTATGTGCATCCAATGTCCAGAGTGTTTAGCATTTCGTTTTAGAAAAGAAAAATCTACCATTTGTTGTTACAATGGTAAAATTGCCAAGGAACACGTTAGTCATCCGATTGTCCATCCAATGCTCAATGAACTATTTATGGGTATGACACATAATTCTCGTGAGTTCCTTAAATCCATTCGAAAGTATAATCAAGCTTTTGCATTTACAAGTATGCGTAGTAAATTTCAGTCTAACAAAGTTGAAGGAAGAGGGGTATATACTTTTCATGTAAATGGAGAATTATACCATCATATTGGAAGTTTAGAGCCTGAATCACAAGAAGGTGCAAAATTTGCCCAAATTTATTTCTTAGATGATGATTTGCAAACAAATCGTCGCATGGAGATTTTTGATGATCTTCAACACGAAACCGTTAATATCATCCAAGAAATTTTAGAATCGATAAATGCTTTGGTTCAAGGTTTCAAATCTTCACGTGATGTTCTTTTAGGAGGATATAACATGGGACTTCGTATCTCCGGTGAGGTTCCCTCTGGTGAACATCCCCGTCGATACAATCGACCGGTAGTTCCAGAACTTACTGCTGTTATTCTTGATGAACAACATCTAGATTCTGGTAGAGATATCGTTCTTCATCAACGTAGTGGAAATTTATTAAGAATTAAAGAAACCCATACAACTTATGATGCTTTATCCTATCCTTTATTGTTTCCAGATGGACGATGTGGGTGGTCACCAACTTTTAAAGCAGATACTGGAGTGACTTTAAAGTCATTTGTTCAATATTTGCTTCAAAAGCGACCTGAATCGAATGTATTACATAGGGCTGGAAGATTATTTCAGCAATATGTAGTAGATCAATATTTATGTGTAGAACATGAAAACTTGCTTTTTATTAGACAACATCAAGCTGAACTTCGGGCAGAATGCTATCAGGGGATAGTAGATGCTTTACAAGAAGACAATGGAGCACGTGTTGGACGTCGCATTGTCTTACCAGCAACTTTTGTCGGATCTCCTCGATATATGCAAAAACTCTTCCAAGACAGTATGGTTTTGGTTAGAGTTTTAGGAAAACCTGATTTATTTATTACGATGACTTGTAATCCAACATGGCCTAAAATTCTTAATGAACTTGAGCCGGGTCAAAGTCCCCTTGATCGTCCGGATGTTGTTGTACGTGTTTTCGAGCTCAAGTTGAGAGCTATGATGGATGAAATTACAAAGAAAAATATATTAGGGGAAACTATTACTTTTTGTTACACTATTGAATTTTAAAAGCGTGGTCTCCCTCATGCACATATTCTTCTTTGGTTGAAAGATAAGATCAATGATTGTGACATTGTAGATCGCGTAGTATGTACTGAGATTCCTGATTCAAATAGGCAACCGCAATTATATGCTGCAGTTGCTAAACACATGATACATGGTCCATGTGATTTAGATAATCCTAATTGTCCATGCATGAAAGATGGTAGATGCTCAAAAAATTATTCGATGCAAGCTCGAGATAGCACTATAGTGGGTGATGATGGATTTATTTTATATCGTCGTCGAAACCAGGGTCGATATGTTGAAAAGCATGTACAAAGACAAATTGTTTGCTTAGACAATCGCTCAGTTGTACCATACAATCCTTACTTAGTAGGTGGATTCAATTGTCATATTAATGTCGAAATTTGTAGTTCAGTAAAAACTGTCAAATATCTTTATAAATATATTTTTAAAGGTGTAGATCGTGGTGTTGTAGAAAGAGATGACGTTGTAGATGAGATTAAAGAATTCTTGGAAGGCCATTATGTGGCCGCTCAAGAAGCATGTTGGAGGCTTTTTGGTTTTGAAATTAATAATAAGAGTCATAGTATTTGTCGATTACCTGCTCATCTTCCTGGTCAACAATATGTTTCTTTTCATGAAGGAACATCTTTACAATCGGTAGTTGATCAAGATGCTCACACTAAACTTACAAAGTTTTTTGAGCTTAATAGTCACATTCGTGCCTTGATTGCTTTTGGTAATCAAGGCAATCACAAACTTCTTCGATACATGGATCTTCTACTTCATTACAAATGGGATGTAAGAAACAACATGTGGGTTAGAAAACAACGCAATGTAAAGGTATTTGGTAGAATAAATATGGTTCCTGTAGGCATCGAAGTATTTTACTTACGTTTGTTGTTGACTCATGTTGAGGCACCAACTTCATTTGAAAATTTACTTCATTTTGACGATATAGTATATCCAACGTATAAAGCTGTTTGCATTGCAAGAGGACTTTTACAGGATGATGCTGAGTGGGAGAATTATCTCCAAGAGGCAACTATTATTGCGTTGCCTAAACAAATTCAGCGGTTGTTTGCAACACTTCTTGTGTTTGGACAACCGCAAGATCCTGTTGGTTTGTTTAGGAGACATCTTGATGCAATGTCTGACAATTGGCGTGATGATCAAAATCGCTATTGCAAAACGATTTTGTGCATTGAAGAATATTTGTCATCATCCGATAAACACCTTGTAGATTTTTTTAACATTGATGATTTGCATGAGTTTGGTTATCCAAACAATGTTGATTTGAACATTAATGTCGATGACAATAATAATTCGGATAATATTAATATTACTTTTGTAGAAGAAGATGTCAATAGGCTCAACGAAGAGCAGAGAATTGTTTTCAATGCAGTTACCACAGCAGTTTTAGAACCTAATTTTTCAAATAAGCTTTTTTTTTTAAATGGTCCAGGTGGTCCAGGTAAAACTTTTTTGTATAATACTGTATTAAATTATCTTCGTGCTCGAAGCATCAAGTGTATGGCAATGGCTACAAGTGGAATTGCTGCATGTCTTTTAAATGAAGGACGAACAACACATTCTTCTTCAGTTATTCCTTTACAATTACATGATACATCAACTTGTAACATTAGTGTCCAATCTGCATTAGGTCAAAGCTTATATGAAGTACAATTAATTGTACTTGATGAAGCTTGTGCTGGACATAGATTTATGTTTGAAGCTATAGATAGATCATTGCGAGATATTCGTGGAATCAATAGCCCTAATGGTGGTCTTGTAGTTTTGTATGGTGGTGATTTTCGTCAAACTTTACCAGTTGTTGTGCGTGGAGGTCGTAGGCAAACTGTTGAAGCTTGCTTGCGACGTTCATATTTATTTTCACTAATGCAACATTTTCATTTGATTACTAATATGCGTTTGCAAAGTCAACCAGATTTTCAAAGATTTTTATTAGATGTTGGTGAAGGTAAAACTGGTTCAGAAGTAGATTTACCGCTAGGATTAGTTGCGCCTAGAAACTCTTTAGATGGTCTTATTGATGCCATTTTTGATGATCCAGTTGATTTCTCTGAGCGTGTCATTTTGGCTGTCCGAAATGATGATGCTCAAGAAATCAATCGAAAAATTATTGATCGCATGCCTGGTGATGTGCGTCAATGTTTTAGTGCAGACTTTGTACATGAGAGCGATGAGCATGCACATCATTATCCGGTAGAATTTTTAAATTCTTTACAATTAAGCGGTTTACCTCCTCATCAATTAAATCTTAAATGTGGTCAATATTTGATGTTGCTAAGGAATTTGAATCCGGCAAAAGGTTTGTGCAATGGAAGTCGTTTGTGTCTTTTGCAAGTGTCATCAAATGTGTTATTATGTGAAATAGTAGAAGGGCGCTATCGTGGCCAAGAAGTGTTGATTCCTAAAATCACACATCATTGCAATGATAGCCGTTTGCCATTCACACTTTGTCGGAAACAATTTCCTGTCATTGGTGCTTTTGCCATAACAATTAACAAATCGCAGGGCCAATCATATGATCGAGTCGGCATTTATCTTCGATATGAAGTATTTAGCCATGGTCAATTATATGTGGCTTTGTCTCGTGGTAGACATCTTGCAAACATTAAAGTTGCTAATGACAACGATGAAGCTGTGGGAACGGTAAAAAATGTGGTTTACCATGAGGTTTTTTCATGACTTTGTCATGTAATGTCCTCTAAATATTTACACTTGAATCAAGTGGATGGAAAAGTTAAGAGTTTGTTTCAAACTCTGCATGTTTAGGGTTCATGCACGCTTTTGCGACGTCCCCTTCCATCCAACTTGCATTCTCTAAGTGTGCAATTATATTGTCTCAATTGAAACAATCTACCATATCAACATATGGAAGGACTGTACATGAGACATTATTGCTGTTTGATGGACGGATATTTTTTTTAATTCATGCATCTTTAGATGCAATTAATTGATAAAATTTATCATTCTCCATTACAATCTATTACAATTTATAAAAATTTATAAAAATCATATCAAAATAGTTGGATTAATGTGTTGCAAAGCAAACGCCAACCGCTAGTCATACTACTAAAATCATAACTCCCTCTCTAATATCACAAATGCTACCATTAATACTAGGGGCTTGTGCTTGGTATGCTATGCATTCACTGTATCACATATTAATAAAAAATTTATATATTTGAATAGAATGCATGATATTAATGTCAATAAGTCTTTAAAATAATTAATTTAATTATTTTATAAGAATGTTTTTAATCATGAATACATGACAATCTTATTGTCACTCAATGTGATATTACAGAAAAGGAGTAGCAATTTGCAATCACTTTTGTAATATCACTTTTTACAAAGAGTGATATTATAAAAATAATGTAGTTGTTGCAATGAAGGTGATATTAAAGAGGATCCACAAGAAGATATAATAGAGGTAGCAAATCCATTGGTTTTCTTGGCTTAACACTTCTTTGTGCTTCTATGATTTAGTGCTTTTGTGAGATTTGAGCTTTCATGATATCAATTTTCTAAATTCTAATGATGATTGCATAGCATAGCAAGTAGCAACCACTAGTATCTAATAAAATCCTCTATAGACATTTTACAATTTGAAGATATTAAAATTTCTATGTAACAATCTTCTCTTCAACACCATTGCTACATCTTTCCTTGTAGCCACATGTCATAAAAATCCTCAATATATGGTAGAACCACCAATTCTCAATTAGGAATCCAAATCCAACTTGTAGGTACAATTATTTCCAAACAAAGCTTGGAATGTATTTTTCACTCTTTTCAAGATTGTAACTAATGAATTCATGATAGACATATCCTAAAATAGTGAGCGGAAAAGTAGTTCTTGAATGATTAAAGTTGGAACGCTCTATACATTGGACATGAGTTCAAGCCAACTTTTGGCTTCCAAAACTAATAGTAATTTGAATTTAAGAAAAAAATAATGAAAAATTAGCAATCCCCATGATTCTATCTTCTTACGTGGCAAAAAATTTTTAATTGCCTAATATTGCTCTAGAACATGTGTATAATTGCTTAACCCTCAAAGGACCAACCTACTAAATTTGGCAACATAGCAACTTCAAGCAAATATGTATGACATAGCTTTTCTTTTGGCTTTCTAGTGCCAAATTGCACTAGAAAAAATAAATTGGCTGAAAAACACCACAAAAAATGCCAAAAAACTTCAATGAAATTGCCAAAGAATTTTGAAATAAAAAAAATATTAGATGAAATTGCTTGGTTGTGGATTAAAACCTTACTATACATCCAATAAGTGGATGGATGTTGCAATTTGGAACACCACTATAACATTTTATATCGCCACTATGACACTTCTTCAAATATTAAAAAAAAGCCTAGATGTGTGACTAGAGATTTCAATATTTTAAGCCCAAATTTTAATAGAACATGGGAATGAGGAATATCTTTTATATCTACTAAAAACCAAGACATTTGGAAATATGAGTCAAAACTCATGACCTAATATGTTAGTTAGTTTTTTTGAATGGGTAATTCACCCATATTAGAAAAAATCATTTTTTTCAAAAACAAAAGTTTGAAATTGATTTTCTTCATGCATGTATGTGTGGAAAAGTTTGAATCATTCTATTTTGTTGAATGAATCAAAAGTCAAGAGGAGTTTTATTTGCGGGCAATTATAGATTTTCTATTGTATGGATAAACTTTGAAATCTTTTATTTTACTCAATTTTCAATATATTTCAAGGAAAACTCTGAAATTTTTTCCACTTGTTCTCAAACCAACTTTCTACAATCATAAGAAGATTTTCAGCTAGTTTAGAAGACTGCGAGTTCCTAAATGCTACGAACGCATTAGGAATGCTAGGAATACAACATTGATGTGATCGAATGACTGCCACGTCAGAAAATACTAATTAATTAATTATTTCATATTTTAAAATTATTTTTTAAAATTATTTTCTTTATTTTTAAACATTCTGAATTTTTTTAAATTAATTAATTAATTAATTTTTCAAAATTCAAAAATTCAGACCAGCAGTGGGAACAGTTTCTGGGAACACTCCTGAAGCAGTCTTCTTGGGGGCCAAAAACCCTCTTATGATCCTATAGTTACAACTCTTTAAAAAAAATCTAAGAAAAATTTGGTATTGGTACTAGAAATGATAGTTTTTTTTATTGTTTTTAGAGTAAATATAGTCAAGGAACTCAAGGGTTAATAACTGTCCAATTTGGTGTCACTTTTAAAATAGGAGCACATCAAAGGAAAAGCTAGTTTTCAGGCCTGTAGCATTTGTACTTCTTAATGGGGCTATCAAAAGCCCATTACAAAGGAATGACAGATTGCCTATCAAAATGCATATGGTCTCTATCATTTGTTTCAAAACAGAAACAAAACAAAACACTCATCATATCCCACCCCAAGGTCTAAGGTAGATGGCTCTAAAAGTGGCACTTTAAGGCTGTTGGGCCTTTCTGATGGGTTTTAGATGCGTGAAATTTTTTTTCACTTATTTTTCACTTGAAGAAGAATTGATGTGAAATCTAACTCAAGTGGTTTCATATTTTTTTGGAGCATTTATGAATTATTTATAAATTTTCAAGGAACTCTGTGGTAGGTACCTATTTGTGACTTGTAGTCCTTACAAAAACCACACATGTGGTTTGAAAAAAGATATGACATTACTCAAATCAAGCTTTGTGACATGTATAAAGTAATAGAGAAGGTTTTAAAATGTGAACCTTTCTACAACTTAAATGAAAGCTTAAGTCAATTAATATTTTCAGATTTTTTGGCATACTTAAGAAGGTAGTTGGGCCATCATTTCTTATTTTGAAAAAATTTAATGAACAAGTATTCACTTAGTTAAAAATAGACCCATTGTGGCTCTTAAATCAACCATTAAAGAACTATAAACCAAACCTTATTAAGTTATGACACAAACGTTAGTCCATTCTCTCATCAACACATATTCATTTTAGAGCCTCGTAGGAGACGGTTTGAGAAGAGGGTCTGTTCTAGAGCCACCCACTATAATAGTGATTGTGATGGCTACTTACAAAGGAGCAAGAGTGTCAGAAGGGGCTTCAATAAAAATGGCTGGAGTCTGAAATTCACTACTGAAGCTTACAATGGACAGGGTGAGAGCATTTGAGAATGGAGAGGAAACAGATTGAAGGTGATTCAAGATTCTTTTCACTACAAGGAAACCCCGTCCTCTTTGACAGTGAATTGACAGAACTCTGTCTGAATCAACGAATGCACACTTGTAGCTCGAACTCCTTGTACATTCGGTTCCTTCTGGTTTATTCTGTCAATTTTTTGTCATTTAATTGACAAAAGGGGGGGGGGGGGCGTGGGGCCATACTGCCAACATGGAATACGTGGAGGATGAATTTGTTTAACAAGCCGGCAAGCCCGTTGACTTCGTCTTTCATCCTCCACAACTGCTCGGCTTCTTCAGGCCAGATTTACCATTCTCCCCACCCTGTCCTGTCACTTCCACCTTTTATTCACCTACTTGTTACTGGAAATGAGTATTTAATTAATTAAAAAACGCACTGAAACATACGGTATTTCACGGTTGCAGTGCAACATAAAAAAAGGCTAGAGTTTGTGTCACAAGCCCTACACACTTCAATAGAACTTAGAGGGCATTCTGTTCCCAAAAAACTTCTCTATTATTACTTATCGAGTTATCGTAGACACAGAACTTACTCTTCCATTATTCTAACACTTCATATATGCATGTCTTTTAGATTCGAAGGAAATAACCACAGACTGTTTTGATAACTGTCCTTGGAATGCACTGAAATTTTTAATTTTGGCAGTTCAGAACTTTATCCTGAATTGACTTTTCCGATAGAAATAAGAAACCACTGCAGAGCTTTGAAAAGAACACTTCCTCTTCATGCCTTACTGTTCCAGTCCAAAGCTGGCACTACCTATTCCTACACAACAAAGAAGACATCATGCTGAAAACACTAATTCCTCACTATAAATTGGACAAGGCTTCACGCTTCAGAAGTACTATTTCTACCCATCGAAATTCACTGTGGAGCACTTCTCACATGCCCTACCATGTCTGTTTCATTTCTCGGACTTCAAGAACACGCACTTCGCAATTCTAACCGAGCAGTCCACCAAAGCTGAGCAAATTCATCACAGGAAAAATGGACCTCACTGCACGATCACCTTCATCTGACATGACAGAAAAGGTCTCATACATCCTGCAATTCGAAACACAAAAATTATTACTGCCTCCAAAAAACCATGTTGTCATCATTCACGCTTCCTATATCAAATGACAGTCACACTCCCCACATCTGAATATGAAAATTGTTTGCCATTTCATTTTCACTAATCACTACTACGCCTCTCACTCCCTGATTATGCAAGAACTTCAATTACTCACTATAATCCAGGACTTCTTCCTACCTTCTCTGATTTCAAAAGGTCTAAATATGTCGACATATTCTGGAGGACAAATATAATTCAACTAGGAAAATCAGTTTCCATTCTTTTAAAAAAAAAAGGATTTCACATTCATAGTCTTCTTAATGGCATGTACATGTCCGTCCAACCAGTTGCATCAACACTGAAATTCTTCCAACTTCAACAATTACTCAATGAATTCAAAAATTCCAGTAACCCCACATTCACTTACAAATTATAAAATGAAAAAGGTAAACTCACCCCCTGACTGCCACTTTCTTCTGAATCTGAAGATGAAGTTGACGGCCCTGTGCTGTGACTGCTGCCGGCAATGGATCTCAACGTATTGCCGTCCCCTGCGTTTTCTGGTGGACTCATTCGAAATCGATTCCTTTCCCTCCCTCCGTTCTCGTCTGCTTCTCGAGGTCGTCTTCGTGCGCTCCTTTCCCTTCCTACAATTTCTTCATACATTGCATGCTCTTCATGTCGATCTTCATCCTCGGCACTCTTCCTTTCCCCTTCTATGGTCATGCCAGGCACCCTTCCACGGCGACCTCGCCCACTGCGTCCTAGAACTTGACCCCTTCCACGAACAGTACCTCCCCGAGCACCTTCAGCTCGTGATTGTCCTCCAGTACCCCTCCCTCTTTGCCTGCTCGGTACTAGAACCTCCTGGAGGATTACATCCTAACCTGTTCGGACAGGTGGCACTGGATCTTCTCCTACTTCCCTCTCGGGACACAATCCTTCAAAGTCTTCATCAAAGCCCATGTCAAACATTTGCTGCTCAATTTCATCTTCACTTCCTGGTAATATTCGCCTACCCCAGACCTCCTTACACAACACAACTTTCCAGCCTGGAGATTCCCTAGCATCTGAGTAAAAAACTTGCTCACAGTGCTTTGGGAATGCAAAGCTATCTCGGCACACAATTCCTGGCCTTCTCCCATAATTGGCTAAAGTGAAGCCCCATCTGTCTTTCTTTATAGTCGCATTCTCTCCTACATAATTGGCCTTCACGAAATCGCAAACCAGCACTACTATGTAGTGGCGTCTATAATTCAGTTCAAGAATCTCTTCGATGTGGCCAACATATTCCACTTCTGCGTCCACTTGATGTATGTCGCGTAATCCATTCCTACAAACCTGTCGAAAAGTTGCAGCAACGCCGCTGTTTGCTGTCTGGAGAGCTTGCTCGCAACTCAACACATGAAAATGGTTTCCATATGCATACATCGACCTGTACGATGATGCGTTCGGTAGGGGACCTCGGGCCGTGTCTAGCACTTCGGGATCAACTACGACACCTGCTTGTTGTTCTCTGTGCACCTCCTCCATAACCCAAATTGAGAAGTCAGGGATTACTTGCAATTCCCTAGGGTAGACTACTCTACTTCTGCGGCCTCCGCGGCGGTGGTGACGTCGATAATTGTCTCTCTCGGCATTTCGTTCAGTCACAACTTCCTCGTACTTCCTGTTAAAAATCCGGTGTAAGAAACAAACCACATTCCACGGAACTGAAATGAAAAAAAAATCCTGTTACGCTTCATTACAAATAAATTCATAGAAGTGAGGAAATGAACTTCCCATACAAGGAGAAGGTTCCACAGCTCACCATACACAACACATTCCGTTGGCAAAAGACTACGGTAAGAGTTACCTCTACACGTACACCAAACTCAGACATTCTAGTATAAATCTATCTTCAAATATCATAAATGAAAAGGGGAACTTCAGTACCTCCTATACGGCTCCATGGGTTCGGTATTGTCTAAGACAAAGCCATGCACTAGTTTCATAAATTCCTCGCTCATAACTCGGTCACGTTTTGCCCCCTCCAGAACCTCGTCATACATAGTCGCCTCTTCGTTCTCATCCCATGCTCTCTTTGTTGTAGGTGTATATTCTGATAGATATTCATTTAAGAAACCTATAGATTCCTCTCGCATGTAACCATACGCCATACTCCCTTCTGGTCTTGCTTTATTTTTTACGAATCCTTTTAATGCTTTCATGTACCTTTCAAAAGGATACATTCAGCGCGTGTGAACCGGGCCACATAAGAATAATTCCTCAACTAGATGGATCGGCAGATGCAACATGATTACGAAAACTGATGGAGGGAACTCTTTCTCCAAAAAGCAAAGAGTTTCAGCGGCATCCTGTAGCATTTGTTGTTTCTGACTTGAATCAACTACCTTGGAGCATATTCTTCTGAATAATCTACTCACCCGCATGACTGCCCCAATTACCTTTGCATTCCCAACATTTCTTAAGCAAACAGGCAACACCTGCTGCAATAATATGTGGAAGTCGTGTGTCTTGAGTCCTGATAGTTTCCCATCTTGAATTCTGCGCTTCAAAGGTCCCACATACTGACTGGGGAATTTCAATTCCCGAAGTGTCCTCATGAACTCCTCCTTCTCATCTCTTTTAAGGACGTATGGGGCATCTGGCATAAAGTATGTCACACCATCTCCATTAGGTTGCAAGTGCAGATGTCGGCGAATGTTGCGAGCCCTCATATCTTCCCTGGACTTCACTTCGTCAGTTTCACCAAATAAAGTCCGAAGTAAAATCTCGCAGACATTCTTCTCGCAGTACATTCCATTAAGGAGGTGCCGTGCTGGAAGTTTCTGTCATGCAAACATATTACCAAAGAAAAGTAAATCCTAGCACAAGATCAAACTCAATCAAACTAGGTCCCTCCATTTTGTACTAATATCGAAGGCATGAAAAACAAAATTATATCTTAATGAAAATTACTATAACACCTTCAATGACTGACCTCCCAATAAGGTAGCTCGAACAAGCAATTGATTCTCTTCACCCCTGTTGTCTTCACTGGATCGTGGTCTCCATTCCGTCGCCCTCCACACTGTAGGTAGGACTCGCGCAGTGCTCCCAGCCGAACAACTGTTTGACCACATTGCCTAGGGGGAGCGTGATCAAAGTTGGGTTGCCCGTTGAATGCTGCCCTTGCCGCCCTCCACCGATGGTTTCTTTGCAACCACCTTCGATGACCAAGATAGACTGTTTTATCAGCCTCCTTCGAATACTCTGCAAATGTACCTTCTCCACATACTGGACAACCCACATAACCTTTACCTACTTGTCCAGATATCAAGGTGTAAGCAGGATAGTCATTAATAGTCCATATTAGCATTCCCCGCAAAGTAAAATTCCGAGAACGTCCGGGTGGTTCAGACATATCCACAACTGGGACACCAGCCCAAAGTTTCTTCAACTCGTGAATTAACGGCTGGAGATATACATCGATTGTGTCCTTAGATGGAGAGTGTGGCCCAGGAATAATCATTGTCAAGCAAATGAAAAACCGCTTAGTCACTAAGTACGGAGGTAAGTTATACATTACCATCATCACTGGCCACACGGAGTGCTTTGAAGATTGCAAACCATGTGGGTTAACACCGTCCAAAGCAAGCCCCATTCTCACATTCCGTTCACTGTTGCTGAAACTTGGGAAATCCTCATCAATGAATCGCCATTGCTCACTGTCGACAGCGGATCTCATCTTGCCATCCTCTGAGTGATTCGACGAGTGCCACCTCATGTGCTTCGCTAGTTCTGGGCAACGAAACATACGGCGAAGACGCTTTATAAGAGAAAAATACCTCAAAACTCGGATGGGAACGGAATCTGATCCATCCACGTATCTAGACTTCTGGCACTTTGGGCAATTGTCAAGTTCAGTGTTCTCCCTCCAATACAAAGTTTTGCCGCAGTCGCAGCAGTGAATGGTTTCATGGGAGAGGCCTAATTTCATGAGGAGGCTCTTCATCTCATACGAATTTTTGGGGCATTGATTCTCTAGTGGTAACACATCGTACTTCAAGAATGTGAGAAGCTCGTCTAAACCGTGATGACTAATAGAAAAAAGTGTGCACAGGGACATAAGAATAATACTGAACTGCAGCCTACTTGTGCGACTTTCAGGATAAAGAGGCTCAACTGATTGCTGCAGTAAATCGTCCATCATGCTTGAATGGTCTTCTTCATCCTCATCTCCAGATAAATTTTCAAAAGACAATTTCACGTCTTCTTCTTCTACAAACTGACCATGGATTTCATCCACACGAGCAAAGTAATTCTCGGCCAGCTCTTCAAAGTTTAATTCAGTATTGGGCAGAGCCTCTTCAAAATTTTGGAAATCATCTGCGTCCACATAGATCTCTTCCTCCTGCATTGCTTCTTCGTCTTGCACAGTGTCATTCGATGGATGTCCATTAGGATTCCTCTGCATTAGAGTACATCATAAGAACCACATTCCTGTCAGATTATGCAGGTTCACACATTACGAGAAATTGCATTATTCATATAGTAGAAGCTACTACTATTTCTGAATGCTGTGAAGGTAACTTGCACATATGCATGCAGTGGTTTACAGGGCTCCGCACATGGTACAACATAGAATGCCAATATTTACTACAACAATTTATATGCAAAAACTTAAAATTACAGAGGATCTTACCAACAATGGTTCAGTTAATCTACAGTCTCGACCGTACTTCCTGTGGTGAGTTTCAACCACTTGGGCTATTTGCACTTTGAAACCGTGACACCTCTCGCATCCACATGGATATCGTCGGATGCCTTGCCTTGCCGCCAGTGCCCTCTCAACATGGTATGCCTGTCCTAGACGATGGAGCCTCATTTCAAAGCTAACCTACACCGGTGCAGTGAATGTTAAGAGTGTAATGACAATTACTGAAGTTTGACATTTTGTTCCGTGTATAACACACCGATACAGCAGACCTTCAGTTCCCCGTACTGTGTGCATTAGCTTCAACTGAAATATTGAGTTCGTACAATGTGTACGCCCTTGCCATCTATTTCAATGTAATCACATTTGTTCTGCTTTTATAACATCTCGTTCATTTTCATCTTAAGTGTTTGCAACAGCGACTGGACAAATAACTTCGTCATTTCCAATAAGGATAGTTTAGAAACAGAGGTTTGAAAGTGAAGCTTTCAGCATTTTAGCCTGTAGTCAGAAACAAGAGGATCCAAAATGTATGATACATAGCTGGAAGATGGTATTCCAATGTTACGTTAGAAGCAGATTCACTGAGCTCCACACACTTGAGTAATTGGAGCCTCATTTCACAGCCACGTTCACTTATTGTTAAAGAAAGAAACGAAAACAATATTAGTAGCAGGGAAATGCCACATGTAACCATAGTCTGCAGAACAATGACATTTATTAAGTGCAAAAGGGAACAATTCATTGGAATTGCTGCTCTGTAACGCATAACATGAAAGCCTATCACTGACAGCACCATTGAATAGGTCAATAGTGAATTACGTTTTCACATAACATTCCTACAACGAGTACATGAGTCGCAACCATCGCAACATGGTTTCGTCCTCTACTATTGGGTACGGGTCCACAGGGTTGTCTACGTCGTCACCAAAAGTGTCCTCCGGATTCAAAGCAGCTAATCGAACAAGGGACGAGCAAAGACTCTGCAGCTTCGTCTGCAACTGCATGGACTCTTCCAGCATTTGCCGGACTCGCTGCAGACGTTCTTGCTTCCGCTGTCTTTTGACCTTGGTAGAACTAGAAGGTTTTGTATGGCCTGGAAGGCCCTTCTTCGGTAAATTGTGTGCACTGCTGCTCTTAAGTGCATCCGGTGTACAGTTGACGTGACCAGAATTCTCTTGCAATGGAAGAGTGTCATGTGAATTCTCATCCGCCTCTACTCCTCCGTTTTCAATCACATGTCTAGAACGTTTTTGTCCTAGATTTCGTTCTCTCAGCATGATCCCATCACCAAGCGTGTGCACCTCTTCCCCCATGACAGAGCTCTGAGATCTAATAAAGTAAATCCGTAGACACAATTGAATTTTGATCTGGAACCTGTAACGCATGAATTCAGTGAATGGAAGGCGTTCAAGCGTCATTTGGGAAACGAGAGTTATAGCGCATCGTCAAGAAAATCAAACATGCCTGGAGTTTGTAACAGAATTACAGGCCAAGCATATTCAGTGACATTGAAGTTTCTATACTTTAATGCCTTCAGTTGTTGAATTTCGATAAAGATGTGGAAGCGTAATCCAATTTTACGTTCTACAGGACCCCTGAACTCTACATAAAGCAGTCCTTGCTGACATTGGAATTTAACAACTGGGTAGACACAACCAATAGAGTAAGGATTACAACCAATATAAGGTATGTCAATTGTAGGACCGTAAACCCTAAAGCATTTTAGAATTTCTTATGTTTTGAAGTATGTGAATTGAATAACGAAATAGAAATAGAATCCGAAAACATGAAGGACTTCGAAGCTTCTACTGACTACTGGAACCCTTATAATCACAGAATTAGACTTGAAGCGCATTCTAAATCTTCACTGACTTTTTCATAATTTATAGTTCATGACGTTATTGACACTTTAGAGTCCCAACTGACAACAACAACTTCCCACGACATCAATAACGATTAATGAGTGCGAGTTCTAAAACCGTTGTATCAGCAATTAATGTAAGTCGGCCGAGGAGAAGCACAAATGCATTACTCTATGGCGTTCCTTAAGCGATTGAAGATGAGGGACTCTGCTACTTCCATTCAGATCTTCAGTCGAGGTGCTCTTGAACTTTGAAGATACGATAGAGAGAGCACGGCAACATACCTAGAGAAGCGATCTGGAGAGGCGTGCGTCAATCGACAGAGAGTTCGCGTGAGGACCCTAAACCTTTCTCCTAACCTGCCAAAGTCAGATGCACAGAAGAAATTACTTAGGTGCGAAGCTCACAAGGGAGGGAGACAATTTCACTTCAAGTTGCATGCCAATATTTCAGGTTTCGCCATGAAGATTCCCGAGTACGAATTGAAGCGATACAAAACTATACTGGAGAACCAAGCGAAGCTGAAAGAAGCAACTGGTGTAGAGAAGGCGTTGTAAGTGCAACCACTGACCTCTTGCTGTTCACATTGTGGCGTCCGCAGTCGTCTTTGCCGTCGCCTCGAGATTCCCGCCTTGAGGGAACACGTAACGGTGTAGTGTTTTTTAGAGTTATCCGCCATGGTAAAATGCGCCACCCTGAAGCAGCCACTTTCCCGAGGAAGTAGTGCGAAAATCGCTCTCGATCGTGCTACCATGCTATAGAAAGGCGGTCCGTCTGCAAAGATGACAGGAGTGCGTACAAGTTGTGCACACAAATTTGACAAAGCTCTGGAGTTAGTATAAGTTTAGGTTAAGCGTGGATGAAAAGTTTGTTAACTTGAATGCATGCTACAGTGCTTTCTTTACAGATCTCCCGAATTTCCATCCGCCTTTAAGCACGCCGCCAAGGGCAGTTGAGGGTCGAGGCTATCTTAGAAGTGTAAACCCTGTACAGGTACGCAGCGCACAATGCGCAAGTGCTTGAAGACACTGAGAAAGCGCTTCTGACGGGAGAGATCAAGACCCCTTCTTTGCCAGATGATTCAATCGAAGAGTATGAGGAGCCCAGAGGCAGACGTGCACGAAGAATCGCTTACCGTGCAACGTTGTCGACATGCAGCAGCGGGGAAGAGTACACTCCGGATGACTTGGGGACGTGCAGCGGAGGTGGTAAGTCGTCCGTCGCAGAGGATACTGAGTTGCTGGAGGGCTCCGAATTCGTGGAGAGCGACTACGACGACACATCAGAAGAAGACGGAACTGCTTCACTGTCGGATGAGTCATGTCCGTCTACTTCAAGTGTGGTGAGTACGGAGCTAAGATGAAGCGTAAGTGGTTTCATATACTGAATTCTGCTTGGGTAATTGAAACTAACTAGCTTCAAATGAGCAGGACGTCAAAGTTTCATGTGTGTTCATCTCAAAATATCAGGGTTCACTCTTCTGAATTTTGATTTTGGGAGATTCAGGCGGACCAGGTCAAGAACATAGCAGAGTTCATGAATGCCTGATTAGGAAAAGTGACTTGCAAAGGGTTGTCTTACACATAACATAGAAGGGTAGGAAATGTGATTAGAAATGTTAAGAACTGATTCCTAAACCGTGAACACAGTTGTGGTTGTGGTTGGATCTTTCTCTCTCAGTAAGCACTAAAAATATCTTTGACCCGTTTGAGTGGATTTGAAATGCATGGGCTGTTTCCACTTTGCAGAGTATGGGTCATGCAGAAGACCTATTACAACATCAAAGTTTCAGTTGTGGGATATTTTCTTGTTCTCAGGTGGGTAGTTTTGGTGTTTAAAAAATATTTGTAGGCTAGTTCCCGTACTACTACGTCAGGTAGTTTGTCGCAGTCTATGCAGAGACGTGTGGAAGTGAATCGAGAGCAGGCCGTGGAGGACATCCATCGGAGGTTGCAGTCCGATACAGTTCGGACGAGGAGTTTGACCCGAGCAGTAAGTTACTATTCTCCTGAATGAGATGAAATTAGTCTTTCCCGTGGACATTGTGAGATCCTCTTCTGTAAATAAAACTGTTAATCACAGGGGACGTTGTGCTTTTATGTATGCAAAGGCACCTTACGTTCCCACTTTCGGTGAAATGTAGAATGTTTCGTAGAAGTTACTGATGTGGAGAATTAGTTGTACAGTAAGTAAAAGTATGAAGATGTATTGAAAAGTAACTTGAACCCTTCAAACATAGCTCTGAAAGTGTAAACAATGGTCACACGAACATGATTTTGAAATTAGTATACTCTACGTAGACTTAGTAAAGTATGTCACTGTGAATGAGAAGGTAGAATCCACTTGATGTAATTCAAAGTTATAGTCACAGAAGGGAGTGTAGCTTCCATTTTTTGAATAAAATTCGGAATTTCCTAAAAGAATTTGGGCACATGCGAAAGATTGAATCTTGTAATAGGAGTTTACTTAGTGCTCCATGTACTGATGTTAATTTCTGGTGACGTTAGCTTTTCCTGTTCTTGTTGAAGTACTCTCTTGTTGCATGATATGAACCATTGTAGGTATTGATATAGCATTGACAATAGAACATGGTAAACGCATGTCTAGATGCGTGGGGGAAGGACATCTGGGACGTCAGGAAAGGTAAAGAATTGACACTGTTTGCAGTGCTGTGGATTTAAGCATGTCTGTAAATTGGGAAAAAGGTATGCAACTTCCAAGGTTTTGCGGTTCAGTGTGAATGATGTTTGTTTACTACTGTATAAGGTTACTATGAAGAAATGTATTTTGCTGTTGATTTGGATATCTTGTAACATTTTCCTGACTTGTTGATGTCCTAATGGGTTCATATTGTTTTGACGCAAATGATCAGGCCATGGGGAATCCAGGCAGTTCTAGTAGATCCGCAGAGGGATTCGTATCATGGAAGGAGCCTACAGTAGTAGGGAATCAGGGTGCAGTTCCTCGTCATCCATCAGGACAAACCATAGGGAAGGCAAGAAAGCCAGCTCGAAATGCAGGACATTCCCGACATGCTCCATCTCCGGGTGGCTCAGCGGTAGAAGAAGGCCAACTCCCAAGTAATAGGAGTCATCACTCCACAGGGTCTGCAGGAAGAAATATGCCGTTAAGCAGTCGACAAAGTGATGTGCAGAATGAGGACTTCCAACAATTCATTCCACCTCGGTCTGTTCAAGAGAGCAGGTCTAGGGACGGAGGCGGAACTGTGTCATGGTCTTCCAGGACACAACTGCAGAAGGGGAAGACGAGAATTAGAGGCGGAAGTTCAAGAATGCCTCAGTCACTGTCAAGTCATGGAGAGAAAGCAGCAATGGCGGTGAGGAATGGAAGTGGGCACGAGCAGAGTCCTGATATTGAAAGACCCAGTAAGCTTGAAAAATTACTATTCGTGAATAAATGTGTCGTGCTATAGGAAGTGGATGTAGCGGAATGCAGTGACGTTGTTTGCGTGATAATTTTTTTTTTAATTTTCAAGGTTGATGAATGTAAATGAAACTACTGTCAATGTGTTGAGCGGAGTATAAGTGATCTGCATTGTGGCATCAAAGGATAGGTAATTTAAGTGTGAGTCGGGTTGTTCCAGGATCAAAACAGTCAAGGATTCCCTTGGCTCGCAAAGGAGATGCGTCAACGAGGCACATCGGGTTTTCCAATGGTCAAGATGAAGGCATGCAGAGAAGAAAATCCCCTGTGCGAGGTATGTCGGAGATGGAATCACCGACTGCCCCGTCAGGTAATTTCCACGGTCAGCATGTAGAGGCCTCCGAAGATTCAGAGGACGGTGAGAGGAGTGCTCGACATCGACGTGGACTGACCCCTACCTTGGAGAGTATACCAGAGAACAGTTTGGAGGGAGTCGTAGGAGGAAGGTCCGGTGGAGTTCGGAATTCAAAGGGAGGTGAAGGAAACACAAAGACGATTGTGTCGGAGACTGAGGAGGACAAAGAGGTTTTCCTGTTTTTTGTTTTTTTTACATAATTGTTTTTGCAATGAATTCTGTAGTGAGAATGAATGAATTTTGAAGACTTCGAAGTCGTAATTCCACCACGGTCTGAGATACACATTTATATTAATGAATGGAGTGAAGGTGGATGCTGCTTTATTCCTTTGTAGAACTCATGAAGAATACGATTTCATTGTTTGAAACAGGGTTATGAGGAAGCTCAAGGTGCAAATGAAGAAGATGGAGGTCAATTGCCACAGCATCCATTGCAGAGCAGGGGCCAAATTCTACCTTTTTCGAATGACAGTCCACACGGCATTGAGAGTGATGGCGAAGAATACAGAAGAGAATATATGCAGGGAGAGGACAGAGTTGGCAGTAGGCATGCTGTGTCTCTACCAAGTGGGAACATGTACGATACAGAATCAAGTAAAAGAAGAGAGAGGAGGCAAGCTCAAGCTGCTCGCGAGAGAGAAGGCGAAAGACGTCGCAAAGAAGGGAAGAGAAGGAATTTCTTATTAGTGGATGAGCACACAATGAAACCATATGGTGTTGGCGTGGGCGATTGGAGGAAGGAGCTCATGCTGCTGTCGAGGAACTTGGACCCTACCATTGGCAATATCAATCGGCAACCGGAGGCTGCAGTTGTTGAAATTGCGGAGTGGATACAGGAAACATGGGAATATAGCTCACCTATAAAGTTTGCATTTGTAAAGGAGGTAATAGCAAGGGGTGTGACATTGAGGTGTGCGGAGTTGTGGAAGATGATAAGGAATGGCGAAGATAAACCTGAGAAGCTGTTAGATCGATCATGGAAAATACTGGAAAGGCAAATGGAGAGCCCGGCCACAATTAGGAAGTCAGAAAGTTGTAGCCGAGCGAACGCCAGCAGGGTGAACTTCGGTAGAACAGGACCTTCTGGAGAGGTGGGTGTGCGAGAGAGGTTGCGGAGAAGGCTGAGGAGATCTCCTGATCCAGAAGAAATCAGATTTGAGATGGCGTGTGATAAAGGTTATGGCGGACGTTCACAAGCAATGAAGAGAAGACGTGAAGCCAAACGAAGACTAGAAGATGGCGGTTTACTGGACAACGGCATCGAGCAGAGGAAGCCCGGAGGACATGCTGTGGAGGGCAGCATCGTAGAAGACGACGAGGAGGAAAATACAGTTCCTGGAAATCAAGGGTCGGGTAGTGAAGGAGTCCCCGGATTAGCAAATGGAGGGCCCCTTCAAGGGCAGACAATGTCATTGGCCGAAATTGAACAGCACCCCTTTGTCCTCAGTTTAATGCAGCGCTTGGAGGCGCTTGAAGGTCGGGAGAAGGTGAAAGTGCTTGGAAATGCTGAGCCTAGCATTCCCGAGGTCGAAGTCAATGTGGACGAAGAAGGAGCAGGAATTGATGACTGTGACTCAGAGGTATATGAATATATGAAAGTTTTTTCTCTTTTGTCCTTGATTAGAAGTAGTATTGTTAGAAATAGTCGGGAATGTGTACAAGTGGTCAAAACGTGATTATGAGACCTTTTAAGCTCTGAAATTCTTCTGTACTAAAATGAGATCATGTTGCAATGTTTCAGGAGGGTACAGAGAATGAGAAAATAGAAGAAACAGTTGGTCCTCGTCGATCCAGTCGCCCAAAGAGAAGAGGGTGAACCTGTGAAGGATATGATTTGAAAGTGGCCAAGGTTTATCCAATTCTAAGTGGAGTAGAGTGTGTCTGATGTATTTTCAGTTGAATTCTGATGTTTTGAATACCAGAACAATTCAATTCAAGGTTTGTAAGGAACTTGCATATAGCATTACTGAACTGCTTAGAATACAGTGTATGTAGTTTTAAATTGCCACTTAGTATGTATGGTGCTGGTGGAATTTAGAGGTCAACATGAAGTGAAGAAGTGCAGCTTAATAACTTATGTGCAATGGAAGTGAGGAAGATGATAGCTGAATCTAGCGGTAAATGTTTTACTTACGAAGTTTGATTGGAATAAACATTGTCCTCTTTCAGCAAATGGAGAGAATTCACTATATTCACGGGGTTCTCAGATTCTCCGGATGTTGGAGATGTAGGCCAATGCCTCAATGACTCCTGTTTAGGTTGTGATTGGCCATGATCATTGCAAAAGTATATATAGGCTTGGGTGCCAAAAATGATCTCGGAGAAGAGTGAAGACACGTGTTCATTTTCCCTTAGTCCAAATGTCGCAGCAGAAATCAGAGGTATTGTTAGACCCTCGATGAGGTTATTGAAATGCATAAGATAAAGTGAAAAAAAAATTCCAACGTGGTAAGTAAAAAACATGCTGATTGGACGCATGAAAAAATTACTGTCCAGCATGGCATAACTCGAAGAGCATGACGTGGTTCGATATCCGAATTGACACCGTAATCAACACAGCGCTGTCAACTAATCGTCCGAATCAGCCCCTTCTAATTGATAGAGCAGTTGACAGAAAAATATCAACTTCCTGTCAATTAAACCGTAACTGTTCTTGTAGTGTTTGCATCAAATGTTGTTGAAGTTGATCAAGATACTTTCAATCTTTCACTCAAATCTTGTACACTATTTTCTGGCAATGGAATTCCGTTTCATTTGTTTAAAAAAAAAAATCTTGTACACTATGTATGCACTATGATCTGGAAGAAAATGCATGTCTTGATTGACATGACAGTTTTACCACAATAACAATAAGTAGACTTTATGGGGAACAAAACCCAACAGATTTTATTGAAAACTAACATTTGATGAAAAGATACAAGCACCTGAAGTTGCAACCATGTCAATGTTGTGTGGTGAACTCAAATTGAACGTGCCGAAGTTTGAATGGCTTTCAAAAACTCAATACATCTTGAATAGATCTGAACATTTTACCACCAAAACTAGATTAGCATACGTAACCTCTATCAACAAGTTTGATTGAATTTGGATATTGAATGCAAAGGTTACAACATTTTAAAGTTGACTGCTAAACTCTGTGAGGACACTTTAAGTCCCCTTGATTAATGCCCGCAACATGTTTTTGAGCCCTCTCCCATAGCTCCTAGTAAGAAGGACAGTTCCAACATCTAAGCCTAAGGGTATTTGTAATGTAACACCTACAAATAAGCCCTGGGAAGGCAAATGAGGGCCATTCCACGTGAGTTGTTTAGTACCGGTTCAAATTTGGAAGAAAATGACCCAATGCCAAAGCGGCAAGCTCAAACGTCAAATGGTTTTTTTGTATTATAAAAAGAAAGAAAGAAAAGAATCTCCATTATAAAAGGACTTCTATGAAGACATGGGAAAGTTGCATTGAAGAGCACACATTCCAATGCTTGACAATAATGATTATTCTTTAAAGAGCCAACTCCCGGGGCCCTCCATATATTGCAAATTTACCGATCTTGCAGGTCCCATACCAAGTCCTTGGAATTGAAGGCCCTAATAACGGTTTGCATTGGAGCCCAAATTTAAATAAAAAATTATATGTACACGACACAGTGGTGATACAGCCCGTGTTGTCGGCAAGATTGCAGATGCTCTAATTAAAGGAGAAACACCCATTTCCGTCCCTGTACCTATTCATGGACCCTAGAGTACTACTAAATCTATCCATAAGCATTCATGAAAGCGTCCTATAAATGTTTAATTCTAATTTGCTGACGTAGTTGCAAGACACATGTATAGTTTTCGTTCACTGACAACTAATTTTAGCAAGTGTTTAGTTAAAGGTACACCTATAGGACAGTTCTAGTGGTCTAAGGAGCCAACACTTTGGAAATTTATAGAAATTACATACTGATTTCGAAAATTTTAAATTTTTTTTTGAATATTCATGATTTTCACTCGCTAATACTAGAAAAATACCATTTTTATAAAAAGATGACTCCAACTATGCTGAATTCCTTATTTGGACAGTTTTGGGTGTTTCCATTGTAACACTATCTGATGTGCATGCTGGTGTCATAGGAAGTGTTGTCTCTTTGACAATCTGTTGCGTGCCTCACGCACTGTTCCTTGACACCACCCCCACCTCAAGTCATTGGTGTTTGACAAACTTAGTGTTGCAATAACTTAACCCTTAAACAACGCCAAAGTCATTTTCTGGTCTATGAACTTCAGGGAATCTTTTTATGTAGGACAGAATTGTAATCATTCATCCTCAAAATTAGAGGTGAAAAGGGAAGATCTTCTACAATGCTTTGACTTCCAACATGTGTTTTTAGATTTTTTTGAACCAATGATTCCCACAGTATCAAAATTCCCCAATTCCACGGCCACTGGCTTGTCATTTAGGGGTTAACTAAGTTAAGCTTATGCTTCCTGAAGACTGGTGGCAACATACTGCCATTACCATATTGTATGTGGCTATGTGCAAGCCAGGCTTGGCGGCAATCATGCCATACAGTACAAGTCATGGACTGTGAAAGATGCCACACCAATTGTGGCTGGTGGGTTCTGTTCTCCCCATTCTTTGGGATGAAATTTGGTTTCATTTGTGCCAAAAAAGAAAAAGATGCCACACCATTGACACCAATCATGCCATACAGAACAAGTCAAGGACTGTGAAAGATGCCGCACCGTCCCATGCCTCTTGCGTGACGTTAAATCAGTCCCTCAAAGTCCCTGAGTTTACCACAGGGGTAAATGCTGAAATTTTTTATTTTTTCAAATTCTGAGTTCATATTTAGCATCAGAGACCCTGGATTTGCGAAGGGAGGCCTAAACTCAACCAAAAAACTCAACAAAAACATAAACCCCAAACCTCAATTAAGCCCTAGGAAAATGAGTTTTACCCTTCTGGAGCCACGTTCTATCCCTATATTACACCTTCGTGGGACTGATTTAATGTCTTGCATGCTTGTTGTTGAAAAATCTTTTGCTCACTTTTGTATCCCGTTTTAAGGTAGAACCACCTGTAACAGATCATTTCTGCTACTGGAGACATGATATGGTGTTGTATAAGTCAAAACAAATATTTTCAGAGGTGCAAAGATAAAGATGACGGGGATTGCAAAAAGTTTGGTAATTTTAACACATGAACTGAAATTATTATGAATTTTGAAAGTGCTACAGACCTATAGTCAATATGTAGATTCTTCAATTACAATCATAAAAGAACTCCATTCTTGTTCATTACTTATTTCTTACTTATTCACTAGCTTTGGGACATGTATTGTGAACTTATTAGTCCCAACCTTGATAAAGAAGAAAACATGCATTCCAAACTCTGGTTGGAAATCTATTCCCCCCGACTGGAAATAAATGAAGTCTATAGGTTGGAGATGGGATGCTGATCGATTACAAGTGGTTCTACTTTACCACATGTTTTTTTGTTTTGTTTTTTAAAATGAAAAAATGAAACAAAGTAGTACTACATGTTGCATAACATTCAGTAGCATTGGGTGGCTGACTGGCTATGCCTCCTAGACAGTGTGGAATATTTGACATTCCAACATTGTTTCATTAGAGCAGCCCCACAGGGACACGGCCAAGCAATATTGTAAGTGTTGTGGGCCATTGATCCTCTTTGTCATAATAAAATCAATGGCCCATAATACTTACAATGTTGTTTGACTATGTGCTTGTGGGGTTGCTCTTAGTAACTATTGAAGTAAGTAGACATGTGGAGGATGGAGAGGTTGTTGGGTGTAGAATATGCCACATCTTTCAATGTAGAGAAAACTGAAGGCTGAGCCACAATATGCTATTGAATGTTATGTATGTAAGGATCATATTGTGAAAGGTCATAATGATTTGAATCAACGAATATGTAAGTATAATGTATTTCCACCATCCCGAAATGATTGTCCACAATTTTGTTGATGGTTGTTGGAGCCACTTTCATTGACTACATTGTGGAAAACAAAGTTAAGAAATGTTCCAAATTTGTTACTACTAAAATCAATGAAGAACATCGCATGTGCTTTTTGCAACCTAAATAAATTAGCCACAAGAAAGTAATTTTTTTACCAACTCAAAACAACCTTAAGAAAAACATAACATTCAAAGCGGACAAAGGAAGGGAGTAATGGCCTACTCTTAGCGCAATCCATTCCTGCTTACCCCCATTTTGGAAAGATCAAGGCAATAGGGTGGTCTATTTCCAATCAATTTTGATGAATTTATAACTAAAAACAAGACTCTTGCTTGGTGAGATGGCACATGGCAATGAAGTACTCTCAATTGATACTACAATTTTCTATTGCAACTAGATGGAAGCACTTGAAAATGTCTATATAAGCAATTCATCATAATTGAAGGCACCTTTTTCCTTTAAATTGTATTTTTTTTGTATAATATTAGTGAGAAAGAATCATGAATGTTAAAAAAAAAGACTCGTTTACATGGATGTCATATACGATTTCTATGATTTTTCAAAGTGCCAATTTTTTTTACCATTGTAAATGTTCCAAATCTCACCCAAATTTGAAATCTACAAAAATCAATAGTCAACAAATCAAAGTTAAATATGTGTTCTTCAAATGTATCAACAAATTAGAGTTAAGAATTTGGAGGGATACATAAACCATAGTCTAAGGACACACAATTAGGTCTAATCTAGGGTACAAGAATGTAAACATTTGCACTAATGGGTGTTTCTATCTTAATGAATTAGTCTCAATTTAACAACCAACTTTAATTTGAAATAGGATGACCTACATGACAAGTACAACGTTGAAATAATCTTCATCCAAAACACTCAGGATAATTTTGTTTAGGAAAATAAATTCCTAAAAAATACGGAATTCCTTTCAAATCTACTTGTATACATGGGGAAATTTTCTGCCTCAACATATCTATATTCTAGGTTTGTTTAACCCTTTAGGGCCTAAGGAGCCCCAAGCAACCTCTTGAAATCTTCTAGAATCAAATTTTCATATTAAAATTTTATAATTTAATTTAAATTATCATTTTTCTACAAATAAGAATTCATATCTTCTATCTAATGTGATTTTTAATTTATTTTTGGAAAAAAAATGAAATTTATATGATTTTTAAAAAAAATTTGCCTTTGAAAAATCATAGTAATTACAAAAAAGCTCAATTTCCCATGAAATTTTTATTGAAAATAGAGTTCATTATATTGAACACTATGGTGAAGTTGGCATGCTCTCTTTAGTTATACACAAATAAATTCAATAGAGAAACATGTTCCACAGTGCATTTTGAAACTCTAAAATTCCCAACTTCAAATTACAATAGACAAATCATCATTGCTCCAAATTTGATGGCCAATGGCTAATTGGAAGCGGAATACCCATGCCCTCACATCTTGTTCACACCCCAAGAGGAACTAAGGCCAAGAGAGTGTTCCAATTCCCAAAATTCAATTTAAAAGAACCAAAATTGGTTTGCTAGGCCCTAAAGGGTTAAATGCTCAAGTGGTCAAAAATGGGTTACTTCCCTTACATTGGTCCTAAAAAACTTTGATAGATTTTAAGATTATGTTGCAATCTTTTCTATGATTGCAACAAGTAAATAAAAATCCATAGATTGGAATTCTAATGCACAAACTCCAACTAGTTTGTAACACAATAGACAATAGAACTTCTATAAGAGCTAGGCCAAGACCGGTTTGACGCATTACATTAAAGAAGTTTATCACATTAGGGAGGGACATTTGCATTTAAAAAAAAGAATCTTTCACTTTGAATGCTAACATCTTTCTAGTTGTACATTCACACATCACAAAAATATTACCACAAGATTGCACAATCAGATTCTAACTATGTATATATGCATTCAACATGTTGGATGAATGGAACAAAAGTGACAATTTTGAGTGTTTTTGGAGAAAGAAAAGGCCTTGGGACTCTCATTAGGAAAAATCTAAACCTTTTAGAGGGTTCTACTCTAATTTCTAGCCATAGTGCAATTACACACAAATATATATATATATAAATAAAAAATTCAAAAAATTTGAAATTTGAATCCTAATGTCACACTAGTAGTACTCTATCATTTCCATTTCTTTTTTAATTTTTTTTTATAATTGCACCACTCTAGCAATAGTGGGATATAAAGATTTGAAGTAGTTTGAACTAGGAATTCAAAATTCAAAATTTGAATTTTTAGTTCAAACTACTTCAAATCTTTATATCTTATATGGGTTGAAGCACCTCCCTCCACCCTATGGCGATATAAAGAACCTTATTCTGTTGCAATCTCAAATTATTTTGAGATCTCTTCAAGCAAGAAGAGTGAGACCATAAAAAATAATAAACCAATGATTTTGGGTTTGAATTTAAAGAAAAATAAACTAGAGAACTTGATTATAAAAAAATCATTTATAGAAGGTTGCTTCCACTAATCAGTGTTGGAGCAAATGACTATTACCCGACTTAGCCTGAGTTGGAGAGCACTGAAAAGGGCCTCATGTTGAGTCAAATTTTGAGCCATGCAGTGGAGACGCTCTGAGGGTGCAATTAACAATTTGACATGATTTCAAACATTCAAAGTATTTGAAGAAATTTGATAAGACTTGGCTTATTTTTCCAAGCCTTGCCCCCAATGTTAGAGACCAAATAGTATGGATCAAGATCCCTCCTCCTCTAAATATGCTTAAGGTGGGTACAAAAAGCACCACTTATTGGAACTATGCCTAGTTACTATCATTAGGCTAATCACATTTTCATATATTCTTATTGGCAAGTGAAAGCATGTTCCAATGCACAAAAGAACGCAACATTTGGATACAATATGCAAAAGTTATTAAAGGTCAAAGTTTGTTTTTGGAAGGGCCATCTATGTACATAATTAATTTTGGAAATGTACACCAAATGTAAATGGGGCTTTAAAGTCAACTATGCTTTTGGATATATGCACCTTAATCCTTCATTGCCAAAGGTCCACACACACTTAAAAGCATCATTGCTTTTCAAGCCTTATAAGTCTAAATGTCACTAGGCTATGAAAATCTCAATTGTACAATTTTGTATTGTGCATGTTGTGGATGATGTGGATTATATTTGGAGTCACTTGGTTGCATAGATTGCAAGATCATAATGTTTTAGTGTTGAAAAAGATGATGAAATTTCCCTAAAAACACATGTGGAGGTGAAATTTGATTCTAAACCTACGCAAATGAAAAAATTAAACTAAAAGGTGCTTTGAAATCAATATACAAGCACATAGGTAAAAAAATTTCATTCAAATGCTTTGAATTGTTTGCGAAATGATTGTGAAATGTCAAAAAATTAGCAAAAAAGGGTGAAAAACACATCTATGATTGCACCTTATTCAACTAAAATACTTCTCAATCATTCATAACTTCTTGGATTGATATGAAATTTTAATTACACAAACTAGACTACAATGCAAAACTTCTTCAAATTTTTTAATTTGAAGTAGATATTGTATGAGGAAGAAAGAAGCCATCAAAGTTCATTGTAATCCAATAATGTTTAGTATTTGAACTTTAAATTGCTCCCAAACATTCAAAGAAACTTGGATTGCCATGAAAATTTGACTACATCTACTAGGCTTTTAGGAAAACATAATTCAACAAATTTTATTGAAAACAAACATTAGATAAAGGAGATACAAGCCCCCAAATTTGCAGTCTTCAATTGTAATTTTGGTGAATTCAAATTGAACCTATGAATTTTTGATTGGCTCCCGAAAAATCCTAACATCTTGGATTGATGTGAAAACTTTACCATGCAAACTATTCTAATATGTACAACTTTCTTGACAAGTTTGATTGAATTCGAACATTCAATGGAAAAGTTACAACGCTTTGAATTGAACTGTGAGGACACTTTTCATCCCTTTAGGCGATGAAGAATTATGCCGTAGTTAATTGAGTTGTTTTTTTGTCCTTTTTTTTTGTTGCACTTGTCTCTCTCCATTGTCTAGCCTCCAACTAGCTTGATTATTGTTATTCTTTTGGTTTGGTAGCAAGCTTGAAAAACAACTGGTCATTTAGAATTACTCCTACAGAAGGCTCTAAAACAATGACTGCAATTTGTAAAATGGAAAAAATGTGTTTGTAGGAAAAAAAATGTGTTTGCAAGTGACAAGTGTTTGTAGCTATGTAGTTTTATGAACTACATAGATTGGTTACATGCTAAGAGTGTTTCTATTGAGAAGTGTCAAATTAATCAGGTCACTGTAAATTACTATTTTCTTTAAAACCTCAAAGCCTCATGGGACTAAAAATGTCCTCACATAGGTTGATAGTCCAATATGAAGTATTATAACTTTTGTATCTGATGTCCAAATTCAATAAAACTTCTTGGAAAAGTTGCACATAGAAGTCTAGTTTTTGTAGTAAAATTTTCAAATCAATCCAAGACTTATTGAGTTCATAAAGCCACTTGAAGTTCATAGGATCAATTGGAGTTCACCACATTGCATTCTAATGGCTGCAATTTTGGGGGCTTGTATCTTTGTCATCGAATGTTCTTTTTCAACAAAAATTATTGGATATTGTTTTTCTTGAAGTCTAGTTAATGTGGTCAAATTTCCGTGTCAATCTAAGTTGTTTTGAATTTTTGGGAGCAATTCAAAGTTCAAAATTTAGAGATTTTTGCATTGCAATGAACTTTGGCAGCTTATAAAGTCTTCTTTATACATGGTTTGTTTTCAATAACTTTTGTTGGAAAAGTTGCACATTCTAGTCTAGTTTTTGTGGTTAAAATTTCATATCAATCTAAGAAGTTATGAATGACTAAAAAGCATTTTAGTAGAGAGGGGTTTAGCCATAAATGTGATTTTCTACTACTTTTGGGAAGTTGGGCAGTAATTTACAAGTACTAGTGCATGCAATATTATATTGTTGGGCTTGTATATGGGAACCAAATGTCTAGTGCATGTTCAGTAGGCCACTTGTACCAGCAAGCCTTGTACTTTTTACCCTTGCAATGAAATTCCGTTTCATTTGTTTAAAAGAAAAGAAAAAAATTTAGTGCATGAAGTACAAATTTTGTTCATGCATGTTAATCTTTGTATTGATTAGTTTTACAACTTTCTTGCTCTATTGACAACCAATTTTGCCTTCACAATTGATGCACTATGAACATTAATAGATGCCTACCCTCTTGTCACTTGTAAAAATTGTTTGTAATTCATTTGGGCTTAGAAAATTTTGGTTTCAATAGCCACCAAATTGCTTTTCATTTCTCCTTCCACAAAACTTATAGAAATTAGATTTCTATTCACTGATTTCTCTTCAGAGCTATGATTTCTCTAAACATGGGCCTTTTAACCCCTAACTACCTACGCCACCATATATGGTTGCGCAGAAAATTTCAGCTCAAATTAGAATGGGTGGTTAAATTCCTTGGATTGTTTTGAAATTTTTTTCATGAAGTTTTTAGTATTAAGTATTGAAAATTTTCATTTTCCACAGAAAAAAAATTAATTATTTAGGGGTCTTCAGAGGCATGCATGTAACATTAGTGGAGAGTAAAGCTTGCCAATTTTATTTCATTTTCCGCTTTAGTGCACAACTTGCCAATTTCACTAATTTGAGATCTAAAAAATTGTACTTATCCAAATGCTTTGAAAATGGTCTCAATAGAAATAGTATAGTATTTTCATGATTTTCACCATTGAAAATTTCATCATGCAAGTGTTGATTTGAAGATTCTTGGAATTTTTAATTATAGAAAAAATTTGTATTACGACGATTGCAAGGTGGATTGTGTATTGAATTTGATAGCTTTTCAAGTGAAATTAAGTTTTTTGAAAGTACATTTTAGTGTGCTAACACTATTTGTATTTTTTTATGTCACCATTAATCCCAAAAAACTTCAATATACAAATTTCTAAAATATTGTGGAAAGAGGCAACATACTAATAATAGAAAATACACATTTCTCTTGTTATAATATCACAGCTCTTTTGTAATTTTGCACTCAAATTTGGTTTGTAGACTAATATGAAACCTCTTAATACATCTATTCAGTTTGATTTTGAAAAAAGAAAAATTTGCTTCATTGGAGAGTATTAGAAGCCAATGCTCTTTTTTCATAAGAAAAATACACTTACCAAGGCTTAACCCCAAAGTAACATTCAATTTTTGGGGTTCAAAAACATCATTGCTTTTGAAGCTTTATGGATGTAAATGTCTTCAAATTATACAAATCTCAACTATACAATCTTGTAGTGTACATGTTGTAGATGACATGTACAGAATTTGAAGTCATTTGGTCACATAGATTGCAAGATCATAATGTTTTAGTGTTGAAAATGGATGCTGAAATTTTCCCCAAAACACATTTGGAGGTGAAATTTGATTTCTAAACCTACTCAAATGAAAAAAATTTACACTACAAAATGATTCAAAACTAGTATACAAACACATTGGTGAAAAAACATTTCATTAGGTTCACTCATTGTGTTTACAAAATGGCTTTGAAATGTTAAAAATCAGCAAGAGAAATTGCAAAAAAAAACATGTAAAGCTGAACCTCCTTCTACTAGAATGCTTCTCAATCACTCATTAATTCTTGTGTTAACATGGAATCGGGCATGAAATTTTATCCGCACAAACAAGATTAGTATGCACAACTTTTCCAAAAAGAATTATTGAAAATGGACTCTATATGAAGAAGAACAAGCCACCAAAGTTCACTATACTCCAATAATGGCAAGATTTTGAACTTTGAATTGCTTTCAAACATTCAAAACAACTTGGATTGACATGAAAAATTTACCACAACAACTGTACTTCAAGGAAAACAAAACCCAACAAATTTTTATTGAAAATGAGCTATAGATGAAGGAGATACAAGGCCCCAAAATTGCAGCCCTAAAATGCAATTTGGTGAACTCAAACTGAAGTTGTGAACTTTAATTGGCTTTCAAAAAATCAATACATCTTGGAGTGATCTAAAATTTTTATTACACAAACAAGAGGAGAGAATGCAACTTTCCAACAAGTTTTATTGAATTTGGACCTTGGATGCAAAAGTTAGAACACTTTGAACTTGACTTGAAACTCTATGAGGACACTTTCTATCCTCTTTGTTACTTTGGGGTTAGGCACTTACCCAAGCTTTGAAGCTTTGATGGCGGACCTCTTTAGAGGCAGAGGCTTGAAAATTGTTTGGTCATTAATCTCTAAATGCCCAAGGCATCAAAATATAGTGTTTGTAAATTTTGAAGTTAAATAAGACCTAACCAACTTGCTATTTTTAATCGTTTGTATTTTTGGAAAATTTTCTAGAAGTCTAGTTTTAGTGTCAAAAATCCAATCTGAAAAATGAATAATAGTGATTTTTCTATTCAAGATTTTGTGCAAGGGTACCGATTGCAATCTTGGCTTTCTATAGTGTTGAGAGCTCTTGAAAATGAACCTCAAATACACTAGATCGTGGAGAAAAAATCACATTCAAAATTCATTTACAAGAATTGTAAAGTAGATTTTGAGAAGCCATAAATTGATTGGAATTATGCATGTTAGGCTATTTGACCTCATCTTTTTTGGTCACCAACTTTTCAGATTGGACTTGTGAAAAGAGGATAGAAACACTTTACATCATTTTTGCACTTTTAACACCCTCATGGTCAAACATTATAATCTTTCACTTGATAAGTGATATTGTTGTATTTTCTTTTCCTATGCAATCTCTAATATGTCTAGTTTGAATTTGTAAGATTACAAGTAAAAAAAATTGATATAACTTATCAAAATATTGGCATTTTGTTCAATTTAGAGAAAATTTCAAGAAGCTCAAAATAAGCCTTCGGCATTTAGGGGTTAGCCCTTGAATGCTGTCACAAACATTTAGCGTCATATGAATGACAAAGAATCTTTCCTTACAAGATAGAAGTGTAATTTTTCATCCTCGATATTAGGAGGTGGACAAGGAAGATCTTTTACAATATTTTGACTTCCAATGAATATATTTGCCTTATTCAAAATAGATGATGTCACATGATATCAAAATGCATGATTTCCATGGCCACTAGTCCATCCTTTAAAGGTTAACCCTTGAACAATGAGTTGATGATTGTGAAAATGATGAATTTTGATATTGATGAAATCATTGGTTAAAAAAAATTCAAAAACACTCATTGAAAGTCAAAGCATTGTAGAAGATCTTTCCTTTCCATCCCTAATTCCGAAGATGAATAATTGCATTTCTACCCTATATAGAGAGATTCCTTCTTGTTCATCAACCAAAAAATGGCCTCAGTGTCGTTTTTGGATAAGGAATCGACCATATGGGAGTACCAATCACAATACTGATGGTTGTGAAATGGAACAAATTCTTTGAGTTGATAAAGTGTAATTGATTTATGGATTTTGAAGGTGAGGTTCGGGATTGCAAGGTGCCTACATCTCCCCACTAACACAGAAAGAAAATTATGTGCAGTTCATTTAACTACCTTCACATAAATCAATGTAGAACTTATTATTGTAGCTCAGTGCAAAGGGTATAAATGTAGATGGCATCATTTTGGGAATTCATTGGATGCATTAATAGCTTACATGAACATTTCTAGCATCCTATTTTTTTTTGCACTAGCTTACTCTATTCAAGTGTATGTTTTCTTTCATTCCCTTTGTATCCTATGATCCTTAATTCCAAAAGCCCATTGTCCCCTCAAGGGACAATTTGGACTTCCGGCATCATTTGATGACTTTAATTTTTGGTGAAACGTCTTGAAATTTTTTCATCAGATAGGAAAATTGATTAGCTATGTGAAGATATAATTTTTATTTCAATTAGTGTTTGGTAGCAAAATTTATACCACAAAAAGCCAAAAATTCTACTTGGCGGGCAAAAAAATAAATCTACAAAAAATCAAAACTAATATTTCAAATTTTTTCATCTTCTAGATTATATTTTTGTCTAGTACATATGAAGTTTTGGGTCATTCCATTTGGATTAGTTATGTGAAAGTTATGAACAATCTTGTTTTTTCAGGAAATTTGAGCATCTTCTTGGAAAAATAACTTATCATACTTGGAGGGGTCTTGCCTTATAAAAATAAGGATATAGGTGCAAACCACTGGATAATAAATGGAGGGTATTATTTTTTAATAAATTTTGTGCCCCCTATCATTATATAATTTTTAAATTTGATTTATTAAAAAGGGGGCATACATTATTTGTAATCTCCAATTGTCACAAATATATCATATGCTATCTTACTTCAATTTTTTTCTCTACTACATTTTTTTCCATGACACTCACATTTTTTTTTATATAAAAAACTTTTGTAAAGTATTATACCATTTGTAAAGTGCTATAGAATTTGTAAAATGCAACACATTTGCAAAGTGTCATTCAAACTACAAAGTAGGAATTGAATGTGCATAATACTGCATATGATAGATGATAACCAAAGTATGTTGTTAAGCTAAAAATGTGCTGAAAAACACAAAAATCTTAGTATTCAAATGCTTAGAATTTAGAGTTCATCAAACCTATTTTAAGCTTAAAGTTTACAAATGCATTTTTAGAAGAGTAATGTATATAAGCAAAAGTTTTACAAGACCTACATTATCCACTAAAAAATGAAAGTATGAATGCTAAATTCCGCAGCCCCTAGTTTTTCCATGATAAAATTCTCCCCTACACAACAAAAATACTAGCATTAGAAGTGTTTCCACTAAATCAGCAATGCTTGTAAAACGTGGTTATAAACGTATTACAAGTGCTTAATATGAAAAGAATTTAGGTTTACGGGTTTTCAAATACACATACCCTAGAACCCAAATAATGTTCACCCTCAATGTGGACGCTATAACAATGTAATCCATAGTCTTGGATTTGCCTCCAATTTTGCTCTTGCTATAATATTGACCTCCTTAGCACCCCTATCCTTCTGCACCTTTGATCGCAGGTCTTATAGCTACAATACACTCAAGTCTCCTAATGGTGTTGTACACAAGGTCTAATGCACATCCACCTACAAAGACCATATACATGAAAACATAGAGTAAGCCAAGTCATATGTGGTAGTTATCTACGCCATGTCACTGCACCCTTTTTTGTCAATGACCCAACACAAGAAATGCTATGAGCTTTTAGCACAACAAAATTTGTCAGTGCAATTCGGAGAGAGACATAATGCAAAAGATTCTTTACATTGTTACGCCATTCCCTTACAAGTCATGAGCAAGCATAGGAGGGTGAATGTCATTTCATCCTCTACAAATGCACACTTCCAATAATCATTTGGAAAGTTGCCCGCCAACAGGAGCATGTAGTTCCACAAAAAACCTAAATGGGCTTCACCAAAATCCTAGCAAACCTTGAACAAAATGGCATTTGCAATGGATACAAGGACAAGAATCTATAATTGTCAAAATTTTAACTTTAACAACCAACTAAAGTCAACTAAAGCAACCTAAAGTCTATGAAATTATTGAATATGCGACTTACAAGCAGGGTTTTTTTTCTAGCGATTTGGTGCAAAATTGCACCAAATTTTTTGGCTTGGCACCAAGCCTATAGGAAAAAAATAATGAAATTTTGGATGAAATCGCAAATAAACTTCAATTTTTAAAAAAATAGTGGATGAAATTGCCAAATAATGGATGACAATAGAATGACAGATATGTATTATGTGCTAATATGATACTTTCTATGTAATATATGGATGAATGTTGAGATTTGGAGCTCCACAATAAAATGAAATATCGCCACTTTGACACTTCACAAGAAATGAAAAAAAAATCCCTACTTACAAGGTACCAACATTTCATACTTTTTGCCCAAAAAAAGAATAAAAAGGGGGGTATCTTAGGTCCAATTTTTTCTATTTCAATCTATTTTTCTATACCCTATAGTAGTTATAACACATGTCATGGCATTTTTGGTACCCTATAGTATAAAAAAAAATTCAAATGTTTATCTCAAATGTTTTTTAAGCACCCTATCATTTGTTCACACCTAGTTTTCTACTACTACTATTCATAGCCCCCCCAAGTTACTAGACACATTTTTGAATGCAATTTTTACAATTTTTCAAAAGAAATTACTTGACTAGGTTAAATTTTTTTGCTAGAGCAATCTCACCATTGGAATTATTGTGTTTTGATCCCATATTAGAGCTATTAAGATTTTTTTTTTCAATCTTAGATATACCTCTATATAATAATTTTTTAAGGAATGAAAATCAAGCAATTTAAAGAAAAAAATTCTAAACTTTCAATTCAATTTTTCATATACTTTAAAAAAATTAAAAGTTTTTAGTACAAAAACTTTCAACAGATGGAAATCAAAGTCATTTGAAATTATATAACAATGTTCAAAAAAATTCTTTTTTCCAACTTTGAATGCAAATATCTTCCAATCTATACGGTCAAACTTTATATATGTTTTACCATTTTTACGACATGATCTCAGACAAATAAAGTACAAGATCCCATAGTTAGATTCTAAAGAAATATTTTTTTCATTCACTTGGCTGAATACCAAAAATGGTAAAAATTTATTTACACGCATTAAACTATTTATTTGTTGGCTTTGTCCTTTTGGACAAAGTCCATGGCATCTACTATGGTTTGTTTTGGATCTCAACTTCCAAATCTTATCTATAACTTTATTTACATTGCAATACAATGACAAAGGCAAACATTTGCTAGGGGGAGGCCAACCTAGGAGGACCCCTATTTGGTTAACCCCTAAAGCCCTGACTATGTTTTCACCAAAAATGCTCCAAAACTGCCATTTCTAATACAAGTGCAAATTGTTTTTTTAAAAACACATTTTTGACTCATGTAACCATAGGATCTTGTAGTAAGATGGTTTGTAAACATATGAAAAAAATTTCAAAAATTTACACCGTGTAGATTGCAAGATATAAGCATTTGAATTGACAAAAATTGTTTTTTTATCCCTTCGAAAATCCGGGCAGCTGCACTTCACAAGGTCACATTTGTGTGAAAAAAAATTCAAAATGGTGGTTACTCTTTGAATTCATACTTCAATGCAAGTTGGTTACATTCTCAAAAAATTTCAAACCATTTGGAATTGTACAACATATAGGAAAAAATAAGTAAGTAGAAATAAATAAAAAAATGAGCCAAAATACTAAATTGTGAACATTTTATTCATGGAAAGAAAATTTTCAACCCCAATGGTTAAATTGTTGTAATAAACAATATACACCTTCTGTTTTAATTTTTTCCAAAAATATGAAAAATTGAATTAAATGAAGAATTTCAAACTTTTTTTGTACTGTAGAGATTCTATAACTAGCCACAAACTACCTCAAATTCAAAATCTTTATAATTTTTGACTCATTGATCGGAATGGATTGATTCAAAGCTTCCCATGTCTGTATAAACCTAAAGAACCAATTTGAAATTTCACTTTTTTTTAAAAAAAATTTGAAGAAGTTTTTTCAGCTGCCCGGGCTGCCCGCCGAGTAAAGGAAACAACATATCTTGCCATAACTTTTTAACTGTGAAGGGTGATTGCAAGAAAGGCCTTCCATTTTTTGTCTCGTTTTGAATAGTACTCATAATTTTTTCAGGAGTATTATTTAATTAGAAAAAAAAAATTTTAAATGAAAAAAATAATTTTCATGAATATACCTTTAAGAAGAAGGTACCGTAGGAAGGAAAAGTTTAGGAAAATTCTCTAACTAGGAGAACTAGAAAAGTGCAAAATCTCATGAAAATTAGTAGTTTCACATTTTAATTTGTAAAAAATAGGAAAAGAAATTTAAAAAAAAACTAAAATTTGGCAATTTGGGAAGGATTGATGATGATGAGATTTCACCAAAAGAATCATTTTGAAACCATTTTTGATGTTCAGAATTGTATGCGCAAGGGGCCCCTGTTTGCATCAATGTAGAGGACATAAAATAATGTTTTTAAAATTTTTTTTTGGTCAACTCATAAATCTTTAGTGTATAAATATACCGTACAAATTTCAAGTCTACATCATTAATTTTGGATACTCCACAGTACTAAAAACTCCTAAATTGCAAAGTGTGACAAATTAGGTAAATTAAAATTTAATTAGAAAATGTTTTTTGGAAATTTCTGAAAAATAAGGAATTTCTTTACTATCAAGTTGTCCATCTTCAATAAAAATTTCAAGTACATTGGATTAATACCCCAAAAGTTATAACCAATGGCACAAATGTCACTTCCATTGTGACGCCAAAAAGGACAACCCTTTCTTGCAATCACCCTGAAGTCAAATTTTATGAAAATTGTCAGGCCTTAAAGCTACTCCTTGGGCACACATTGTATCAAAATTTCAAAGAAAAAAAATAAAAACTTCATCCGTAGTGAGCTGCCCAAAAAATTTATAATCTCAAAAAACGTTGTTCAAGGCTTTAGGGTTTAAGGTGAAGAGACCACCTAAAACCTAGGCATACCCTAGCTAGCCAAGGAAGGTTGCCTAGGCAAACTTTATTAAGTTCTCTATTCATATCATTTCATTAGATGAAATTTGATGCCTCGGGACGGTCATTTTGGATTTATTTCCGAAACAACTCCTAAAATTGTTGGTCATTGTCAAGCCAACAATTACAAATTTTATTTTAATTTTTAAAATTGGGGTCCTGAAATGTGAAAAAAAGTCCCAAGAAAGGTTGTTTTTTTAAATTTAAAAAAATTAATGATGTGGCATGGTCACGACTATGTCAAATTCTACATTTTTTGTATTTCTTGCGATAGTGAAACGCATTCCCACAACAATTTTAGTGTTCCCATAGTTTGGAAACCTACAGTCTTTTGGAGGCCCCAAATCTCATCTAATGTAAGAATTTTGTTTAATTTCTCCTCTATTTGGTACTGTAGTATTTTCTAGCAATAAAACTTGTATTAATGTTCACCTAAGACAAAGCCTCACGGTCACAACATTCTTATTTTTTAATAGGAGAAGGCTCATAAACCGCTTAGGCTTTTGCACATGTCCATTAGGAGGCTTTGAAATGGATAGTTGATTGTGAGAAAATGAATTGTGGATTACATTGAAGCATGCTAAGATTTGGTTTTTATTATTTGAATGGATGGTTTCAAAGTCTTAATGGGTTCATTCCTAAATAAGTGGATAGGTGTATTGAAAATAATAAAAAAAAGAACTAATTGTTGAACTACCTTTTTTCAAGTGTTAAAAAATCTAAGATAATGATTTATTCAAGCATTCATTTTGGTTTTAGAAAGGAACGTATTTAGAAACAAATTCTATTATTTTTTACATGTTGTTGTGCTAGTTTTTGAACCAAAACAATTTTTTTCAAACTATGTATGAATGGGTTTGCAAGGCCTACTGATCACAAATAGGGCCTTATGCCAAACTCTGTTTGAAAATTCGTAACTAATTCAATAATTCTTCAAAAAATATGAATTAACTTGTGTTAGATTTCTTGATTATTTCTCTTGCACTGAAAAATGAGTGAAAAATATTGCCATCCAAACAAATACATGAAAAAGGCAGACCAGCCCTTAGATGAGCAATTTATGAGCCTCTTACTTTAACCCTTGACGGATGGACCGGTGGTCGCGAAAACCATGCATTTTGATATTGTGTGACATCACCTACTTTGAAAAAGCTAAATATATGCATTGGAAGTCAAAGTACTGTAGAAGATCTTCTCTTTCCATCCCCAATACCGAGGATGAAAAGTTGCATTTCTGTCCTGGAAGGAAAGATTCTTTGTCATTAAGTGGACGCCAAACGTCCGCAGCGGCATTCAAGGATTAAATAATGAAACAGAACTTTATTGCAAAATGCAAGCTAGCCAGCCATGTCAAGTGGTTTGAGTGGCAGGAACTGAGACTTTAACCCCTAAACGACGCTGGAGCCGTTTCTTGGTCGATGAACAGGCGAGCCTTTTGCTGTACAGGACAAAAATGCAAGCATTCATCCTCGGAATTAGGGGTGGAAAAGGAAGATCTTCTACAGTTCTTTGACTTCAAATGCGCACTTTTGGATTTTTTTAATTCCAATGATTCCCACGGTTTCACAAAAGATGGTTTCCTGGATCACCCCCCGCGTCGTTTAAGGGTTAACGTAAGTTAATTATTATATTGATACCCACCTCACTGTGCAAACGCAAGTTGGATGGTGTGCACCGCACCAGTGCGGCACATTGATTCTCGACTTTTTCTTAGACATTAATAGGAATGGTAGCAGGCTTTTAACCCCTAAAGCATTTCACGAGTTCCTGGCTTGCCTCGGCTTTGAAAAATACAGACATCGTAACTTACTTGAGGGAGGGCTTTTCCAGTCGCACTGCAGAACTCGTCCAGCTGTCTCCTAAAACTCTGAATAAATGAAAAAACGTCACTGCCAGCCAGCAACTGAACTGACGGAAGAATTGAGTGCTGCTTCCCTTCTGTGCATCGTCCAGATTTTGGACATCGATTCAGTCTCCAGTCGAACAGGAGGCCCGGGTAGCATAGAATATCAAAACTTTTTTCTTTGCTCGAGTTAACTTACCACCAAAACTTTCTCTTGTCACTTTCGTCATCGAACAGTCGGTCTTCGGACCTCTTGGGACCAAACTTCGGTCACTCCTTTGCTTCATCGATCTTTTGTGTTCAAGCGAGAGTTCCACGTACCAGTCAAGCTGGTTCGTCTTTGTGGAGTGATTCGAGTCAAGCCTCTAAGTTAAATCTTCTCGCCACCTTTGTCTGCAGATCGAGTTACCGACTCTTAATATGCAAGCTATTCGCACAATGTCAAGTCGAGACACTGTCGCGTTCGTCCACTAGTCAGTACTCTAGCTGAGGTTTGCTGTGATATTTTTTTACGAACGGTCATTAACAAGTCAATGGGAACATCGAACCCACACATCGATCAATCTGTCCATTGCTAGAAGCAGGAATTTCGACTCTGACAGTAGTGCAGTCATCAATTGTCGATCCGTTCAATCGCTCTCTCCCCACCAGCGTGCACAAAGTACACTCTGGCTATGGCCGGAAGAGCAGTAGACACGAATTGAAATCGATCGTTGTGCTTCAGCTAGGTACGTAAGTCTGCACTTCACCGTTCCTTGGGGTGATTGTAAAAGATATCTCCAAGCACGGGTCGCGGTAAGTGTTTTCAAAGTCCAAAGAAGTTGGCCAGGATTTCTAACGCCCTCGTTTAGTATGATCATCAGGATTCTAAACATTCGAGGCCAGCTCTGAACGAGGGTGCGTGACCATGGCGGAACTTGCAGAGTGGTCAGCTCAGGCGCTTCGATGTCAAGGCAGTGATGTTCCTGTGAAGGTGGTGTACATTCAGAGCAGGTTCGCATCTCACATCTCCAAGCTGAACATTCTGCTGGTCCTCATTACCTTTGAATGACTGATTTGGATTAACAGTATTGTTTATCATTGTTTATTATTGTACCGTCATTTTGGTTCAATTGATCGGAATTCCATGACTTGGGTACTTTCCAAGGCGCGTGTCTTGAAACTTACATGGCTATTCCAACCAGTTTTGATAGCTTTGTGCAAATGAATGTCGAAATAATTTACGCTCAATGATAAAGATTTTAACATTACAGAACATAGTCGCTCTGCCCCTACTCAATGTGCCATTTCTTGTGGGGAACACACAGACTTGCACAACTACGTTGCAGAGAACGATGATAGTATACGAAATGATCACTACCACAAATGAGCCTCTATGCAAGAATTTTGAGCAACATTTTCTCCAATGAGCAACATTTGAGGGAATAGTGAGCAGTGTTTGTATTTAGAAAATAACCTGAGGTGAAAAGCAACATTTAGGTACTAAAACAATGCTTCAATGTTTCCAATGATGAGCAATCTTATTCTTTGAAGAAAGCATTATCGCATTAGCATGTCCTTGGTGAGACTCTCATGAAGAATAATTAGTAGGTCTCTCATAGGAAAGAATAATGTTGTAAGAGCATGTTTCAAAATGTGACTCATTTTGAACAAAATTTTTTGTGATGTTTCTTAGTGAAACTTCCAAAATGACGAATTTTGTTAAAATGATGGTGTTTCATTAGATTGACACTTTTTACAAGTCAAACTGCGCGGTTTGAAATCTAAATTTGTTATAGATTTTAAAAATCTATAAGTGTTGTAGATGTATGAAAATATATACTACTCCTAGATGTCAGTTTTTAGGTCAGATCGTGCGGTCTGAAAAATGACATATGGAATACTGCCATTTTAATGAAATTTGACATCAAATGGTTTTTGGTGTTAATGACAATGTTTCTGCTGTTGCTAAGGTGCCTCATATGTAGTATGAAGTAGTTGATATCATGATGTTTCATACTTAAGATACAACAACTAAGACTTGGTGACCACAATTCTACTGCGCAGCCTGGAAGTAGCTGAAACCAGTGATTCCTTCTACCAATATCGTAATTATGGTTTGCCCGAGCAGAGTCCACAATTGGGCACGCAGATTTCACGTAATGCATCAGGGGTGTCAGATTTGCAAGCCGTTGTCTCAGGGCATTTATTTGATCCAGTGGAGGTAGGCCTGTTAAACTCTCTTGAACCTTTGTATAGGAAAAGACACTTGTTCTAGTCCAACTCCATCAAAAGGTGAAATGATCAAAACATTGGAATGAGATTTATTCAGTGACAAATTCAAGAGAAATGTGCACCAAGTGGTTTTTCAATTTTCTTCAAACTCTTGGTAATATATTATAAATTTCCAAAAGTTGGAAATATAAGACAGTCTACAACTTAAGATAGCCAATTGTGGTCAAAATAAGGATTTTGGTGTCACATTGTTGCTTAAATTTTTTGATTTTTTTCCAATTTAGAAACAAATGAGATAAATTAGAAAGGGCAACTAATTTCTCTTCTTTTTGGACAAAGTATGAATTTGCTATGAATTCTTGAAGTGTTCAATGCATCATGACCTCATTTAAGAGTTTTTAGACTATCCCCAAATCAACAAAATTTGAATCCATAATGCTCATCTAACTACATAATGTAATCACAATCATTTTTACTTGGAAGGTTAAAGAAGTCAATTCTTACAATTAATTCACATTGAAAAGTTGAAAGCTCCTAGAGAGTTCACTAATCACTTCATTCAAACATCAATTGTGGCCCAAATCTCACATATTGAAATCCCATGTAATGGGGTCATTTTCTAAGTATTCACTTTGAGGTCATTTGATTGCAATGGATTGTTCTACCTTACTTAAACAATAAACTCAACTTGAATGGACACCTTTGAAGTAGAAAATGTCTCAACTTTCATTGGTTGCTTCAAAAAATTCCTCAACTTTCATTGTTTGCTTCTAGGAAGTTGAAGTTTTGGATCTTAAAAGTGTTCATTCAAGGCCATTTTTGAGATGTTAGAGACTAAAGCATGTCTTTTTTATGTTTTTCTACCTTATTAGAAAATATAATCTATGTAGACCAAAAAGTGATTCAACAAAAGATCAATTTGATTCATTGGACAAGTTGTAGGTTTTTATATGGTCATTTGCTTTAATCTATGTAGACAAAGTTAACAAAATTTCTACAATGAATTTGGTCTCTCTTTTTGGATTGTCTCATTGTATTTTGTAGAAATAAATTGTAAAGTGTATTGTATCCTCCAAATTGTATTTAGTTCAGTGTAAACCTTTTAGATTGAAGATAAATTTGTTCAAAATTCAATCCAATACTTTAGTATATATGTCATACTAGAAAATATATGCCAAATGATGGTTGATTTCTAAAGTACAAACCTTTAGAATCTAAAAAAGATTATGTAATGTTGCTAATTTTAACTATATCATTCTAGGCACAAAAAGAAAGCAATGATGAATAATATCTTTATAAATGATAACAAATGTCATAGTTTAATAACATTCAAGGTGTGTCCATGGAAGGATTAACTTCTACTTTTGAACTTTGCTACATTGATTGTTTATTACCTAAATTATTATTATTTTTATCATGTTATTGCTTATGCCTTATATAAATATACTATTTACCTCAATTTCATCATATTGATTATAAACAAAGTTTTTTTTAAAAGTATTATTTTAGATGAATAAAAAGTTAAAGAGTCAAAACATTGTGATAAAGTACCTTCCATGTATCATCCAAAATATGGAATTTAGAACACTAATCAATTACATGGGATACATTTACATTTAATAATGATACAGAGTATATAATATTAATTGTAATAGGATGTTGTTTTTTTAGTTTGTTTATGTTTAATTTGTATCTAGGAACTTACAAATATTATTTATTTTGAATTTAATTTTGAATTGCTTTAAAATCTAACTTTCAAAAAATGGAATGGCCAGGTTTTGGACTCCAAGAATTATATATTGCAAGGGGAAGAAGTTTTTGAAGATAGAAAAAGGTTAGTTGTCAACATGATGTTTATAAAGATGAATAATGGTATTCATAAATTAGTTTCATCCTTCATAACCATCATTACAAGACTATTCAATATGCATCAAAATAAGAATTTTGCTATTATGATTTTTGAAAAAATCCTTCAATAAATGAATTTATTGTAAACTACAATAATATTTATAATTTAGACAAAATAATTAAATACTTATTTTGATTTACTAAATTGTTTGGACTAATTTATTTTTCAAAATTTATAGAAGATGAAAAAATTTAAATTAAATTTAAATATTTACTTTCTTTATAGTCTATAAATATTTTTGAAACAAGTGAATTGAAGAAACACACTACAAGGATATCTATCAAGTACAAAGGCTTTGATTTCATACAAGAATGAACTTATTGCCACTAGGTATTGAATTTGCAACCACACCATTAGGATCGGATCACACCATTAGGATCGGATATCTCTCTACCATCATGCAATAGTTTAGGGTCATTTTGAACCACTTTCTTTATAGATTAGAATTCAGGATGTAAATCATCATTTCTATCTAATTTAGAATAATATTATATCTAATTTTTATTTTATTTCAATTTCTATACCTAAAATATTATATATTAAGCCTTAAAATCAAATAAATTTCTTTTATATGTTGAATTTGAAATGGCATATTGATTTTAAATTCTTGTTTTTACTTTTGTAGTCATAAAAATAGAAATGCTTGGTACTAATGATTGATGTTGAAGAAGTCATTCAATCATTAATTAAATACTTTGAGGTTTGTATACATTAAAGTTCATTTAGAAGTTATAATGTTTATTTTCTTTTGTAGTGCTCTTGAAGACCTTGCATCCAAATTCAAGAATATTTCAAGTGTTGTGCCATTTGATCCAGAAGCAAGCTATGGACCAAAGTACTCATATGCTAAACCACCATCGGAAGAAGAAAATCTACTTTGGTATTATCTTTTAAACTATGCAACCAATGCAAAAGAAATTGAAAAAAAAGAAAAGGAAAAAGAAGATGAAGAAAAGAAAAGAGAAGAGGACAAAAAAAGAAGAGAAGAAATATTAAAAAGGGTGAGATACTTATATGCTTGTATCATTTATTATTTTGTATTTAAATTGTTGATAACTAACATTATTGAAAGAAATGAAGATAGATCTTTCACTATAGAGGTACATCTATGGAGTATGGATATAAGATGTTCAAGACTAGATGTAACAATTTTAAGCATTATTTTTTAAATTTCTTACTTCAAATAGAATATGTATCAAATTTGATAACATTATCAAAGGTTTCCACAAAGACTTCATTTGAAGCAAAACTTAATGTAGTAAAGTGTCACGAATGTGTCATTGCAGCGCGAGGAAGTGCGTGGTATGAATCCCCCAACCGTGAGATCATCCATATTATGTGCGTTGATATCTGGAATCGTCACTGAATTCAATCCAAGTGGCATGTGGATTGTTGAAGAATTTTTCAATGATGAAGAAGAAGTAAAGTGAGGTAGGATGATCAAAAATTGAGCTTATACTCAAAAACTTGTTCTAATGATTACAAAGAAATAAATACTCATTGTATTATACTCACTACTATGAAATTGAAATTAGGAAATAATATGAAAACTCTACGAATTTAACCTTTACCACTTACAGTTTGTGTATACATCATTTAAGCAACATTCTAGATCTTTGCTTAAGTCTAGTCATAAGTTATCTACATGTGACAAAAATATCAAATCTTATTGCTATACAATGTTTCTTATTACTCAAAGTTGCTTGATAATAGATGACTTTATCTTATCACATGGATAACAGTTTTAAAACGTGACAAAATCTTTTTGATCCTTGGTAGACCTAGTGTCTACTACTAAAGGACATATTTTTTTCCATCAATTGTAGTTCTTCAATTGCTCCTATCCAACATGACATTCTTATAGATTAGATGAACTTTGCAATATTTAGAAAATATACATACTTCACCATTTCTAACATGTTTATCCAACCCAAATGTGTGATTAAGCTTCCCTCTTTTTTTGATTAACAAGCTAACTAGGCAGCTCTTAAAGTCCTAAGATGCTAGTCTACGGATCAAGATTTCTTGCATCATGTTTTCATTAGTGTGATTGCAATTGTGCTCCATGCAATTGTAGAAAGGATACACTACCCCATGCATTGAAATTATGCAGAAGTGTCAATTGCCATGGCCAATTACGCCTGCCATAACTAGTTGTTGATTTCTCAATGTTAACGTGGTAACATCCCATTGGCAAATGGCAACCCGTCACCATTGCCATGACAAATTGTAACTCATAACCTTGTTTTCTTTCAACTTCCTTCCTTCACCCTTGGATTGTGAAGATCAAAGATTGTGATTGAAAAATGTACAAACTAATTATGTTTGATAACCTATTTGATGCTAGTGCAGCTCATCAGTTCTCTAATACATAAACCTTAGAAGACTGCCTCTTTGTTTAGAATGATCCCCCCAAATAAGTCCAGTCAACATTTTTGTGATAGCCGTTCAAGTCTGTCCTCCCAAATTTAATATAGAAAAGTACACGGAGAGGCCCTCTTTATGTAATGCCCAAGAAGCCAGTCTGTTCCATTGCATGACAAGCTTCACACGTTGAGATTGAGGAATCCTCTTCATTGTGTTGGCCACATACGGTGTGAGGTGCTGGCAAAACATATTGAACTGTGTATAAGAGCATTTGCAATGGGACCTGCAACAGAAACGGTAAAGGCTTTGTACCATTTGAAAAGTAATTTGGAATTAAATGTACGCCCCAATGCAACCGTTATGAGGGCCTGTAGTTTCACGGTCTCGGTATGGAACCACACATGACCGGCATTTTTTGTCTTTTTGCCTGCCCCTCAAAGCGTCTCGGCAAGTTGATTTGTGGGAATCGTTATGGCGACGACTTTGTCCTCTCGTGCCAGGAAAGGGAAAAACTTCTCCAACGATGAAGAGCATCAAGTTTGTTTGAGTGTGCTTCACATTTCGCAGGATCCGATTCAAGGGAATGGCCAACGGAAGGATGCATTTTCGAAGAGGATTGAAGATCACTACAACGCGAACAGGCCTACTGGGTGTAATTTATGTCCTTGTCGTTCTCTTGAGACCAAATGGGGTACCATAAAACACGATGTTTCCAAATTCATAGTAGTCTATGGTCATTGTTACAGAGTGAGGGAGTCTGGTACTACGCTTGAGGAAGTGTTACAAAATGCTCTTGAATTGTACAAAGTGAAGCACCCTAAGCAACAAAGTTTTGTTTTTCTTCATTGTTGGATCACTTTGAAGGACCACCCTAGGTGGATGGAAACTCCAGCAGAGCAGCAACAACAACAGGCACCACAAACATCAACTCCACCTCCAAATGCGTCAACAAGGGTTGAAGAATCCGGTTATGTTCAAGATTGGAGGTCAGGTGTAATGGACAAGAAAATCAAGACCCAGATGTTCGAGGACCACTTTCAAGCCACCAGTTGACTTCGCGAAAGAGAGGAAGGCCGATGGGCACAAAGATAGCGAAGGAAGAGCAAAAGTTACGGAAGGAGCGAGAGAGTGCCATTTGTGCTCAAGCAAGAGCTGCTGTGGACATGGCGGCTGCAAATTTTAAGAAGGCGCAAGTTCTTCAAGATCAAGCTGCCCTCTCTCTATTTACAATGCCTGGAGCTGACCCCCAACAAGCTCAAGAATATCTTGACCTGCGCCGTTCTGAAGAATTCAAGAAGTTGAAGGGTCGCATTGCTATTGGAGACTCTAATGTAGTGCAACGACAAGCTGAAGCGGATAGGGAGGCGCATCAAAATGCTGAAGAGCTCCGCCATGCTAGTCGAAACAGAATTCCTCCAACACCTATTTGTGCACCCACTTCTCATGTAGTTGATTTGTCAGGAAGTGAAGACGAGCAAGACAATTTGTCGACACCTACTCCGGGGGATCAAATCGAGAATTCTCCAAGGGATCAATTCCAAAGTATTGGAACACAAAGCACCTCTAATTTGCTTCCAAATCAAGACTTAGGGTTAGAAAATGGCGATGTTGCTTATCAAAACACCCAATCATCGCAGGTGGAATTCACCGCAGAAGAATTCCAAAATTGGCGTCGCTCCATTGCTATGCATGTTCATCCACAAAGGCATAGAGGTGTGTAAATTTTTCCCTTTGTGGCTCTTGGCTGTCTTCTTTGGTGTTTAGGATTTGGCTTGTGACTCTTGAAAGTCTTGTAAATTGCGTTCAAGGTAATTACTACAATGATTGAACTATCTTTGTGGTTACTATTCTCTTTTTTTAGGTCATACAATAAAGAAACCTAAACATATTACAATATTGTTGTCTTTCTAATTCCTAAAGATAATAAAAAAAAATCACACAATGGTTAGTTAAATTGATGAGTGTACACCTTCCTTACATATAAACAGTTACGAGTTCAGCTGCTTTGTTAAGAATTTGTTAAGAATTTAGGTAATACATTTGTTATGAATTCACCTCTTACTTTGAGTTGGTTGAGGATTGCTTAGAATTGGTTAAGGATTGCTTTGAATTGGTATACAGTTGCTTTCTTGCTAATTTCATCGCAATTTGAATTTAATTTAGCCCTAGTTAGGGTGTGAGGGTAAATGCAAGAAAGACCAATACTATTTTGCGTCACACTTTGAATGACAAAGTTGTTATTGATTATAACTTTTAAATTATGAACCATATTAACTTGAAATTTTGACTAAAGATTTTTGACATGACAACAATCAAATTCCTTATTTTTCAGAAATTTTCAAAAATCATTTTATAATTAAATTTCAATTAAGCTAATTTGTCACACTTTGCGGTTTAGGGGTTTTTAGTACTGGGGAGCATCCAAAATTAATGATTTAAAGCTGAAATTTCTGTGGCTTATTTCCATACTAGGTAGGCATGTTTCTACCAAAGGAGATCTTAAAAATCATTATTCTCTTTCTTCTACATATGCGCAAACAGGCCTCCCTTGCGCGCATACTTTTGAACATTTAAGATGGTTTTGAGATCATTATTTTGGTGAAATCTCTTCATCATAAAGTTCTCCCCAATTTCCAATTTTTAGTTTCTTTTAAAATTCTTTTTCCTATTTTTTACAAATTAAAATGTCAAAGTACCTATTTTCATGAAAATTTACACTTTTCTAGTTCTCCTACTTAGAGAATTTTCCTACACTTTTCCTTCCTCAGGTACCTTCTTCTTAGAGGTATATACCTAAAACGTATTTTTTGCATTTTTAAAAAATTGATTTTCTAATTATACAGTACTCCCGAAAATTTCAGCAATACTGTGGAAAACGCTACATAAATCGGTCGGTCTTTCTTGCAATGACCCGTGAATTCAATTGTTGTGAGTTCCTTCATGCTCAATGAGTCAAATTTCTCCCAGGTTTCAAAGCTATGTATAGTTGTACCTTTCATACAATTTGCAATAGGATGCATATAGTTGGAAAAAAAACTATGTTAACCCTGTAACGCCGGGCGGGTGACCGCGCTTGGAAAGCGCTGTTGGCGCCTACTACCGCGGGGCTCCGGGGAATTGTGTGCTGGTGGGACAGAAGTGGTGAAGGCAACGAATTAGCGGCACAGGCTGCACCCCGAAGCGGTGGCGATGCACACGGCAGAGGGTCAGTGCAGAAACACGGTCGTGAATCAGTTGAGGGACGTGATTTGTGGCGGTTGATACTGTTTTCCACTTGCAGGCAGCATCGAATCCGTGCACAAATTCTCGTATGACAGAGTGACACGGAAGAAGCACATGACTGAATAGAGAAGTTGGAAGCACTCAGGCCAAGTTATGATTGCAGAAGCATGATCGTTGTAGGGATTTCGAAGCGCTGCGGCTTGCATTTACAGAGAGAGTGAACATTCGCAAAAAACAAAAAGTGCAGAACAGTGAGAAATAAGAGTCTCAGTGCATGCAGATGAGGCAGGCAAATGCAGTGTTTCCTCCTGGTATGCTACGGTGCTCAGAGAAGTCGATTCATCAAGCATAGCGCTCCATTTCTAGCGAATAGGAGGCTACAGAAGGGATCAGCAGACTGTACAAAGTCTACAGGACTGGGTCTGCCCTCTTCATTTCTCGACGCTGCCCCGCTACAGTGACTTTGCAGTCGGGCTCCTCCTGCCCTGTACGTCAACAGCCCTGACGGTCGCTCCACGTGGAAGTTGTCGAACAGGACGGCGAAGCCACGACGACGCGAAGAAGAAGTCGCGACTGCTTTAGTCGATTCGTCATCGCCTGGGGCAGTGAGGTCCGGGCACTCACAGTAGTTGCATGCCGCGCTCGGACGTCCATCTAGCGTCGATTTCCTGTCGACCAAAATTCAGAATGGCTGCCTCCTTGCTACCGACTGCGAGTCTTCCTTGTATAAGTCCTCAATCCATGAAGCGTTTATAAACAACTATAGTAAGCGCTCAAAGGCTCTGTACACACAAACTTAGCTGTCGATGCTCCAACGGTACATAATACATGCATTCGAATATCCAAAAGCGATTCACCAATGTGTCTGCCAGTAGCATGCTCCCTTGCAGATGTGTGCTTGGCATCCTGGGCATGCTTGGTTTGTGCGTTGTCGACACACAAAACACTGTCCCCTCTTCGTGCCCATGCTCCTTGTACCGTGAACAGCTGCAACGTTCGGAGCCTGTCTGGAGAAGCCGTGAGTCCTCCCTCTCCATTTCGCTATGAGCTCCTGCAACAACAACAATTGAAATGACAAGTGAGTCTTCGGTTCTTCCATGAAGCGGAAGCTGAGATCACTGTGAATAATCCATGCATTGCACACAGCCGTGTCCAACAAATAAAAGAACAAACGGTGCCACCATTTGTGGCTACGCGTGAGAGAAGAGTAAAGTCCTCTCAATTGATCTGCGGTATCCACGCCACGCATATTCTCAGTATATTGGAGGTGCATCGGCCCTGTACGGACTTTTTTTTTCTTTCCGTTAATTTTGCGATAAACAAACGGACGAGTGCCTGGAGCTGGCAATGCCTCCGCATGCGTTGAAAGAAGGACGACTGCATTCCGGTCTTTCCAAATGGAACAACAGATGCGTCCCTCCACGTGCATTCGATAATCCAACCATCCCAGGTCCTTCTGCTTCGTGACCTCCCTCGCGTACATTGACCGTGGTACATACTTGCGATTAGCTCGCAATGTGCTAGTCGCCATGATCCCAGTTTGCAGTAAATCTAGAAACAACGAAACTGATGAAAAAAAGTTGTCCGTAGTTACAATGTGCCCTCTACATGTGAGATGTGTCATCAAGGATTTGACGACATGACGTCCTTGGAGGCCTTCTCCCTTGCCGACTCGCTCTGGGAATTCAGTCTCGTCGTCATCCGCATTGTCACTCTCATCGCTCACTGGCAGTTCATCGTGCGGGTTTCTGAGTCGGCCGTAGTAGACTTCGAAGTTGCAGACGAACTTCGACAGAGCGTCAGCGGCACACCACACCTTCAAACCGAAACGGACGGGCTTCTTCGGCATATATTGTCTGATCGGCGCATACTTCCCTCTATACATTACCATGCTTTCGTCTATAGTTATTTGCTGATTTGGTGACCACAAGCTGCGAAATCGTTCGCAAACCTCATCAATTAACCAACGCACTTTGTGGAGTTTGTCATGCGCAACGCTCTGTGGGTCTTGAACATCCGGCGGAGCTAAAGCTAAGTGCAGACATCGAGTGATACTTTCGTATCTGTCGCGCTTCATGAGTCGAGAAATCACTGGGCAGTGAAAGAGCAATTCTTGACGAGACCAATACAAGCGGCGGTTGGGTAATTTTTTTATACCCATCTGCAGATTCACACTCAAGTAGGCCCTCAGCTCCTCAAGATTCAAGGGTGTCCAATCATGACTGCCTCGTATTCGCCCATTCTTGTTGACAACTTCCGATGCATACAAGTTCGTTTCTCTCGCAATCCTGCGTTGCATCTTCGGAGACCAAAACTGCTGGAAAACTCCGAGCACGGACGGAAGACGCCCGTAAGGGTGGGTGCAACCAGGTGTGGGGCCTGTGAACGGCAAGGCAGGGTCTCGGTAATGAGGAATGTCTGGAAGCCAACTGTCTTCACCAAACCGAATCAAAAGCGGATCCACTTCCGACACGGGTCTCCGTCGTGAATGTGGGGCAGTCCGACCATGTGCTTTGGACGGACCTGCCTTGCTGGCAGCTTTCTTCTTTTTCGGACCTCTGTACCCTGAATCACTACTGGACCCGCCAGAATCGTCATGTCCAGCTGTCTGTTGGCAGGGACCGTTTTTTTGAATTTCGAACGCCTGCCTGCCAGCGTCTTTCCCGCCTGCTTCAGAAGGAGTCGTTATACGCATCGCCCGTGATGCAGGAGCCTTCCCGCTCATTCTCATGGCACTCCTTGAAGAGCCGGCCCTGCTCTACCTTGCACGGCGCTCTCTGCGTTTTCGAGTCCCCCCTGTCTGCAAAGTGGACAGCCCCTACTCGCCAGTGCTCATAAGCTCGTCACGATTAGCTCTCCAAATGGTCGCTCGAGGTCTTCCAGCGGCTTGGAATTCCCCTTCCGATAGTGTGTCCTCGAATCTCTCCCTGCCTTACTGCTTTCACCGAGCTGATGTTGTTGGAGCTCCATGTTGCCAGCGCGGCCAAGGTCTTCGTCATCAAAGGTCCTTGCGCAAGTCGAATCTGATGTGCTGCCCATGTCGTTGAAGAAATCCTCGGCCGATAACGGATGTCCGTCGTAGGGCGCTTCTGGTACGTCATCCTCGAAGAGTCCTTCTCTGTCATGCATTCGTTGCTTTGCAAGGCACTCGTCATTTGCCATCACGGGACGTGCATACGGCGTAGTCTGCCAAGAGGGTCTGAGGACCGCGCCAGTACAAATCTCCTTAGTTCCTCCATCCTCGAATCTGAGGAAAAGGAACCTTTGTTTCGTTGTACTGTCAATGCCCTCTGCTAATACGTGAGCTGCGTTGTATGCATCCTCTTCGTGGTCCCCATCATGAAGTTCGTCCATGAGTAGTCCTCGTTGAACAAGGACTACTTCTAGAGAAAAAGGTAGAGTGATGTGAGGTCTGTCATGAGGATGCAATGTTGGATTCACCTCACATGTTGATGTTGTCGCCGCAGCTGGGAGATTGGTTACCATCTTGGAGAGTGAGGAGGAGCCGTGCGCCATGTGCAGTTGTAGACAAGTCGGAGGCGCTAATTGCTTGCTGATCAGCGCTTCGTCGACGGGGTTCACGTCGATCGCCACTCCGGTGCACCGCAACAGTCAATCTCCGATTCTGCACAGTCTTGGTCCGTGGTTGTTCGCCTCCACCATCGCCGCTCGATCTTCGGCGCTCTGTTGCTTTGGACTGCCGATTCGTCCTGCATGTGAAGGCGCCTGATTTCGCGCCCTGTCGATTGGTTGTTGATGATCCCCCCGCAAGCGTGCTGTGCGCTTGGCTGACCGCAACGACTCCATGCTCGAGCTTTGGAAAGGGAAAAATTTTCTCTCGCAGGATCGTGTACACTTGTGCTGAGAAACCTCGATTGTGTCCCTCCGGCCGCTCCAGGATCCAACCAAGAATTCGGGCAGCCCAAGTGCACCACAAGCGCCTCAGATTGTCGGGCGATCTGTCGAAATGGAACTCTGGAGTACTATCACTCACTAATTTAGGGAGACTGATCAAGTAGTCCTCATCTAACATGGACAGGATGTATCGAACTTGCCAATTCCTTGCTGCGTGCTGTGTCATGAGATGAGTGGCAATGATTCCTGCCTCAGCAACACACCAGCTAGGATGTGGGCGAGGATAAGGTAGTAGAAGGTCATATTGTTTTTTGGTGCTTCGTCTCGGCATTGTGCTCTCTTCTCTCTCTCACGGTAGATCAGAAATTTTAGAGCGCAGCAGATTTTCAGTCCATCGCAACTGCTGTGGACATTGCTTCACAGTTGAGCCGTCTTTGCCTCAGCGAACATGTTCATGATGCGTACAGTAGGCTCCCTATGTCGATAGTGCGGGCGCGATTACTGCAAGCCATGCATGCGACGGCGGTCACGTTCTACGGTTTTCGTCCGGGCCAGTTCAAGAAAAGAGACCGGCAGTAGCCTCTCAGGCTGACCGCTTACAACCGCCACATCGGTGCCACGTCAGTGCTTAGGAGGCACGTCAGCCTGACAGTCCAGTCGTGGCAAAACTTCAGTCTCCCCTAGCTTGGGCAGCTCATACAAGACCTTGCAAATTTCAGGAAGGCTACCCATTGAAATATTCGGGCACCACGGTTTGCCTCAAAAAATGGACTCGCCATCCCGTTTTTATTACAGTAATTAATGTTGCGTACTCAAAAAAGACGGCATGTCAGTATTGGCAACTTGTACGCCTTCCTAACTGGGCCTACCACATACTCAAGACGAAAACGGATGGAACGCACCCAACAATTTTCATCTACACAGTAGATTCTCCATCCAAAAGCCACTAATTGGTGCCCCCGGCGTTAAGGGGTTAACAGGCTCCTTTAATACTAGTTCTATTTAGAGTAAGTTACCTTATTACAAACGTATGAAGGTCCTTGATATTGTGATTGCTAAACAGTGATTAGTCATGTTCAAATTTTCCTTTTGTTTTCTTCACTTATATGGTTTTTTCCTAAATTTTCTTTTGAGAACCTTCTTCCTTAGCATCATATCTGAAATCCCTTTACTTAAGTCAAGTTTAGCTTCATTGTTACTGAATTATTGATCTTATGTGGACAATTGAGTCATTAGATTGCATTATTAAACTTGATCAATAATAAGTTCTTCATCATACATTCTTGAAATATAGCTTTGAATTATTGGTGCATGTGCTTGCAGGAGCTGATAACTCTTTCCCATTTCGTCAAATGGAGAACTTGCAATTTCGAGAGCCCCCATGGTACCAACAGCAAGTTATAATTTTGCTGGTGAGGATAATTGAATTATGCTTTGGTTTGGCTTTGGTTTGGCTCTTGCTGTTTCCCTATATTGTTCATTCAAATGGAATTGATTCTTATGTAAGTGGCTAGAATTCTTGTGTTTGCTTGTAGGGACAAATGGATTGTTTTCTAATAGGGAAAATTTGAAGTCTGATGGCCATAATACTGCTTACTCCCAAGATATGTCTATGCAAGAATCGACAAGAGCTCCTGTGGTGAATTTTGAGCATCAAGGTGATGGTCATACAGGACCAGTACAACACACTTCCAGGCCTTTGCACGCCTTTCCTCCATTCTATTGAAGTGCAGCCTTGAAGCCTTGAAGTTTTGTAATACATATTTAAATATAAAGTATGATTAACATTCTATGTTTCTTGTAAGAGTTATTGTGCCATTTAACTCTAGACCGCCAAGTGGACGAAATATGTCCACACATACTGGCAGTCAACTTTCAAGTGCCATAACTTTTGCATCCAATGTTTGAATTCAATAAAAATTGTTGGGAAAGTTGTGCATACTAGTCTAGTTGTTATGGTAAAAATTTCAGATCAATACAAGACGTATTGAGTTTGTGAGAGCCATTCAAAAGTCACAGGTTCCATTTGAGCTCCGCACACTGAGTTGTAATGGCTGCAACTTTGGGGGCTTGTATCTTTTTCATAAAATGTTATTTTTCAATAATATTTGTTGGTTTTTTTCCCCTTAAGGTATAGTTATTGTGGTAAAATTTACATGCCAATCCAAGTTGTTTTGAATGCTTGGGAGCAATTCGAAGTTCAAAATCCAGACTTTTTTGCAATTTAGAGAACTTTGGCGGCTCATAACTTCTACATACATGATTCTTTTTCAAAATTTCTTGTTGGAGAAGTTTTGCGTACTTGTCTAGTTCTTGTGCTTGAAATTTCATGTCAATCCAAGAGGTTTTGAGTGACTGAGAAGCATTTTAGTAGAAGGAGGTTCAGTCATAGATGTGATTTTTTGCTACTTTCTTCACTGTTTTTTAACATTTCAAATTCATTTTGCAAACACATTGATTCATTTGTATGATATTTTTTCTCACCAAAGTTTTTATCTTCTAGTTTTGAATCACTTTGTAACTTAAAGTTATTTCATTTGAGTAGATTTAGAAATCAAATTTCACCTCCAAATGTGTTTTTAAGAAAATTTCCGCACCTTTTATTAACACTAAAACATTATAATCTTTTAATCTATATGGTCAAACGACCCCAAATTTGTTCCACACCATCTACAACATGCACACTACAATTTTGTACAGTTAAAATCTTCATAACATACTCTAATTTTGAATCTTCAGACTTGCAAAGGCAAACAGTTTTTAAGCTTGGTTGGACCTTGGGCGGTCTAGGGTTAAGCATGATTCTTTTGCTTCATCAATAGCTGCAAAAATTTCCTTGTTCATTTCATATTTTGAAATTTGATGATACTTATCTAAAAAAATACTTAATGCTGAATTATTTGGATTTATGTTAACTAAAAATTCACTTGCATTTTATAATTAGGGGCCTAGAAACAAAAGGATTCCATTAGAACTTATTAATATTATTATGTGCAAAAGGAACAATGAATTCAGTTGTGAGGAAAAATTATGTGACACAATTTCTTATAAAAATGTCTTTTCAATAAATTTTATTGGGTTATACTCCCTTGAAGTCTAGTTGTTGTGATTAAATTTTCATGTCAATTCATAGCATTTTAGTAGAAAGTTTAGTTGTAAATGTATTTTTTGCAATTTTCCATGCTATTTTTTGACATTCCAAAGCCATCCTGCAAACACAAGGAGTGAATTGAATGATATTTTGCCACCAATGTATTTATATGCTAGTTTTGAAACCCTTTGTAGTTCATTTTTTTTTCATTTGAGTAGGTTTAGAAATCAAATTTCACCTCCAAATGCATTGTTAGAAAAATTGTCGCATCCTTTTTTATTCTAAAACATTATAATCTTGCAATTTATGTGACCAAGTGATTTCAAATTTGATTAACCCCTGAGTGCCCAAGAGGCCAAAATATGGCCTCTTTGACTTGAAGGGTTGTCCTTGTTTGACTGTTTTAATCTTCTCAATGGTACAGTGAAATCATTGGTCCTTTCACATGGAACTGTAACCCTCTCTCTACTACCAATCGATACGGTCAAAAATTATAGATTGTATTTTAAATGATTGTTTCAGTGGAATGAGTTCTAAAGAGTTTGCATTTTGGTGAACATGGGCTGGGCACTCAGGGGTTAATCTCATCTACAACACCTACACAATGGTGGGGTCCAAAAAAAATTCGAATTCTTCAATGAAAAAAAAACACTTACATTTGTTGCCAACTTTGACGACCTCTTGAAGGCAGAAAATTCATTTTTTATCACAAATTATTTTTCACAAGATCTCCTCTATGTTATTAAAATTTATGACAAATTTCAAGGCCAAAAGATTTACATATAAAAAGATGTTCAAAATTTACCAACATGTGTAGCTAAAAAGTAAAGTTCACTACTCCCAACTTTGACACACTCCCAAAAAGTGGAAAAGAAAGTTTTGGCCATGAAATTCTTAGAATGAAATTATCTCTATGTTAATAAAACATTTGAAAAATTTCAAGTTCAGAAGAATTACACAAAAAAAAGATATTCAAATTCTACCAACATGTGTAGTTATGAAAAACAAATTCATAACTACACATGTTGGTAAATTTTGAATATCTTTTTTTTTGGAAGCCTTTTAAACTTGAAATTTGGCACAAATATTATCAACATAGATTTGATCTCATGAAAAAAAATCCATTGTAAATACACTATTTTTCTGCCCTTGGGAGGGTGTGAAAGTGAACCATAGTGAAATAGTTTCTCATAGCTATACTTGTCAAGTGGTAGATTTTGAATATCTTTTTTTTGTGTACTTATTTTGAACTTGATATTTGTCAAATGTTTTATTAACATATAGATAATTTCATGCTAAAAATTTCATGGTCAAAACTTTCTTTTCCACTATTTGGGAGTGTGTCAAAGTTGGGAGTAGTGAAATTTATTTCTTAGCTACACATGTTAGTATATTTGAATATCTTTTTATCTCTAAATCTTTTGGCCTTGAAATTTGTCATAAATTTTAATAACATAGAGTAGATCTTGTGGAAAAAAAATTGTGATAAAAAAATAATTTTTCTGCCCTTAAGAGGGCGTTAAAGTTGGCAGCAAATGTATTTTTTTTTGGTAAATTCAAGAATTTGAAATATTTTTGGACCCCATTGTACAAGGTTGTATGGTTGAGATTTCTATAACTTAGTGACATTGGGACCTTTAACATTTTAGAAGCAATAATGTATCAAACCCCCTAAGGCCCTAGATTTTTAGGGATAAAATAGTGTGGATGCTAAGAATGGTCTTACCAAAATTCTTTAGGATGTTTGATACATTTCTTAACATTTCCTCAATGAAACCTTGTGTCATCATTAATTGGTAATCATGCTTTTTAACTCTGGAAGGCTTTGATGTCCATTTTTTAGATGATGTACAAACTAAAACTCAATTTTCTTTCTCATTATAACTTGGATGAAAGTCATCTAATTTGTGGTGATACTTCATCAAGTTTTTGTCCTATCTAATGGTGGGATTTGGTGGTACTAGAATTTGTATTTTTCTAAAATTGCGAATGTGGAAAGTTGTCTAGCTAAAAATTGCATTGATTTTAGTTCAAACCTGGTTTTGCAAGAATGAAATCATAGATTTTAAGTTAAAAAAAATTTCAAGAAATCACCATATGAAGAGAACCTCATTTCAAATCCATCCCAACAATTTTTTACTCAAAAAATGATAATATTTTGCTTGTAATTGAATTTAGAAGATATTCAGAATTTTTCATTTTAAAATTATCCAAAAAATATTGATGATAGAATTGTTGAATCTAATCATACAAATGGAATCTAAAATTCATAATCTACAACTTTTATTTGTACATTAAGTCCAAAATATTCTTCCAAATAGTACTTTAAAATGATTTTTCCCAAGTGGCCAATTATGGAGATGGATCTAGACGTTCTAGGTTAAACTACAATGCCCTAACATTTGTGTACAAATAGGATGAAATAATTCAAGGCTGAAGAATGTTACATTGAAAATCAAGTTTGAAGCTTTTTAATTTCTAATATGGATTGCTCTCTTTTACAACATTCTCAAGGACAGTTAAGATTTTTATTTTTTTTAAATGATATATCTATAAAGAATGACTTGTTCACAAATTAAGAAAGCATCTGAAACCAGTTTGCATATGGTGGGAATACCACATTCGCCTCCAGGGTCAAGTGTGCTGTTAAAAAACTCAGATTTTGGAAAGTCTAAAAAATAAAACAATGCAAAGTTAACATGAGGCTATAACATTGCCATGACCACTGATTTTGAGCCTCACAGTTCATTACTATGTTTGCTGTCATTTTGCAACTAGATTTGAATAAAAAATTTACATTTTCTTTTAAGATGAATTCATATGTCCACTATAAGTCAAAAGAACTTCAAATTTTTTGGGGGAAACTTGAAATTACTATGAATTTTGTGAGGAAATATTGAAGGAAGTTCATGTCAAATTAAAAATATATTAAAAAAAATTGAAATTTTCACCAATCATATGTATTATAGAGTTGAAAATCATGGTTACTATGTCATTCTAATGTAAAAAAATATATATTTCTAAGAAGCTTGTGTATTTTCCTAATTCAAAAAAGTTTCCAAAAATCATGATGAAAATTGAGACTATAGGAATTTATCCAAAGTCCACTTTGTGTCCAAGTGAAATAAAATAACAATGTTCAAAAGTGAATCAAATGTTCAACAATTGTTCCTCCCTACTCCTACCACTTAGATTTTAGCAAACCTAAAATGTGGATTCTTCTTTTAATTGCCATAAGTGTTCAATGACATCATTGCGTAAACCATAGTGTGCTTGCATGTTTTCTAGCTCTCTATTGCCAACATTAAGCTCATGAAATGTAAGCTCACGTCGCATGGCACCACTACCAATCACTTGATTGAACACAGGTTCCAAGTCCTCCCAGTGTTCATCTTGAATCACCATGTTGTGCATTATAATGCACACAATCATGATGTTGTCAATGGTTTGTAAGTCCCATGACCTGCAAGGATTTTTAATCACCTCCCAACGGGCTTGAAGTACGCCAAAAGCACGCTCCACATCTTTTCTTGCGGCAGATTGCATCTTCGGGTGATTGCAAGAAACACTTGTCCTATTTTTTGTCCCCTTGACCTCCAACAGGTAGTTTTTTGCTTATAACTTTTGCATAGTTTGCCCTATCAACTTGAAATTTGGAATGAAGGTGAGCACAAAAGTTTTATATGTTGTGTAATTTTTTCAATTTTTTAAAAATTATTTTACTATTTTTAAACTGCCCCCGATTGGCTGTCTACCTTGGCCATTTTGGGGGTTTTTAGTCCTATTTTTGACCCAAAAATGCAAATTTTGAGCTGAAAATTGGCATGCTTAGATATATAGTATAGTTACACAATCCCTAAAAAGGATTTTTGAAAATATTAAACTGTCCAACTTCCACATGTCGTCAAAGTGGCTGACTTTGCGCACGTGTAGAGAATAGAATTTATTTTTTCCAAATATGAAATTTGTTGGAAAAGAAAGACCTTTTTTTGAAGAAAAAAAGGATTTTTCATTTTCTTTTTTTGAATTTGTTTACTATTTTTACCAAATTAGTGAAAAAAGAGCTATTTTCATTGTATTTTCCATTGTCTATAACATTTAGAGAAAAAATTTCTTAGGTCTGAATTTCAAGAGACATAATATTCTCATTGCTCTTCAAATTATCCATATTTTTTTCAATTTTAAAAAAATTTATTTCAAAGGGTCACAGGACTCACAGGACTCATTGATTTTGAGCCATTTTGAGACAAAACCGGTAAGTGTTTCTTGCAACGACCCCTTCGTATAGTGCTTTCGCTTCTCACCTTGGGGTTGATGAAGGGGTTGCAAAAAACAGCTCCAAGAAGGATAAATCCCGTTAGCCAAGAGGTAATAACGGTTGTACTCATGTCCATTCACCTGAAATGTAAGATCGTTGCCTTCTCCCCGCAACAAATTCAATACTAGCGGAGAGCGGTCTAAGACATTAATATCATTATTTCCACTTGGCAAACCAAAGAAGGCATGCCAAATCCATAAGGATTGGTCAGCAATGGCCTCTAGGATAATGCTTCGAAAGCCATCCTTGTCTTGGAATTGACCTTGCCATGCCACTGGACAATTCTTCCAAGTCCAATGCATACAATCAATGCTCCCAAACATACCTGGAAATCCTCTAGCAGCATTGATATCTAATTGCTTACACGAATCAACTTGAGTTGGTTGGCACAAAAAAATAGCTTCAAAACAACCCCGAATGGCAATGGAAAATCGCTTCATAGCAAGGATGGCAGTACTCTCTCCTACACGACAATATTCATCTGTAGCATCGGCACTCACTCCATATGCTAACATGCGTAAAGCTATTGTGCATTTTTGCAAGGAAGACAATCCTAGCCGTCCTGTAGCATCGGGCTTCTGGATAAACCACGAATCAAATGTAGACACCTTTTCGACAATATGTAGGAATAAAGACCTTCTCATACGGAAACGGCGTCGAAATTTTGCATCATCAAAGGTGCAATCATTTGCAAAATAGTCCTGAAAAAGACGAGTGTGGCCGAATTCCCATCCTCGATACACGTACCTACATCCAGGCACATGTGAGTCCCCGATTCGTCACCGAGGACTCACGGGTTCTTTTTTCGAATTCCTACATAAACTAAGGCGTAATTAGGCTTATAAAACCCACAAAAGGGCATTAAACTGGTATTGGCATTACACATACCAATACGCCATTTGGTCGTTAGGTGGGATTTATGATAGTTTACATCCAAAATGGGCCTTGTCTTAGCAAAATAGATTCCAAACTGATAGAGATGTGCAGGATTAGGGTAAGAAGCCTAAAAAGGCCTTGCCTAGACTAGGAAGTCCTCATGGAGGAATCTGGAGGGAATCCCCCACTCCCCATAGCATCAAAGAGAATACAGGCGGAATACTAACCTTGAAATGCAGGTACCGAGTGATTTTCTAATTCCAGGAGCGTGTAGTGGGGATGCAGATTTGCATCTAAGTGGAGGAATCCCATGGATAATCCCCTCTAAAGTTTGGAAATTTCCCGACATTGTTTGGATATTTTCCTAGACGGTCAACCGCGGTGGACTTTGGGTGGGAATTTGAAAGAATATCCCAAAGTGCGGTAAAATCCCACTAAAAATACGGCGAGGCGGTCTCACACCAACGGAGCGCTTCCCCAAGTTTCAAGACAAATCGATAGTTGGAGGATCCCGAATCGACGACATTCCTCCCCAACTGACAAATTAAATGACGGAAGTTCCAGTTGACTGGCGTACTGGGGCCATACGACATTGGAATGAAGCCTGTATTGGATCTATTCCTACCCCCTTCCATCTATTTAGAAGATTAGTGAAGGTTTGGGGTCCAAAATTGCCAAACTCCAAAAGTTGGGAATTTATCCCAACTTTGACCCTAGCTTACACTAAGATTCCTTGAGAATTTGGACATAGTTTAAAGGGTGAAGAATTCATGGTAGGCTAATTATGGCCTTCTGGACCCAATGGCGCAATTCGTTTGCCATTCAGAGCTAAACTCCAAAAGTTAGCCTTTGGGGGACAACACATGGAGGAGAAATGGGGATTTAAGGCCCCCCAATGCTTTTTTGGGGAGTTTGAGCCCCAATGGCCGTGGGGAACGTGTAGGGAACGCGTGGGAAACTCCGGGCACATGTGAGAGCAAGTACCACCTCAAAAAGTTAGTGGAGGTGGCTCCAAGTGCTTGGTGTAAATAATTTCAAATTAAGTAGGTGGGAACATATGGGAACTTCTCCCATGTGAGAACTTGTAGATTTTGGGGAAGGTAAATTAGGTGGTTTTGCAAGTTCTTGTAAGGTTAGGTAAGATTTGAATTTCTCAATTCAAATTGTGTAGATTTTAGGTGGATAGTTAGATTTGGGATTGGTAAACATGTACGGACCTCCTAAATTTCCTCATCTAGTTATTCTTAGTAGATTAAAGGGGGGTGTTTCTTCCTTTTGAGTATAAAAGGGGTGGCATTCTCCTCTCATTCTCTCTTTCTCTCACTCCTAGCTATTTAAGGGAGGAGCACTATTGGGCCCGGGTTATGCCGGATTTCCTTTGGCTTTTAATGCCAAAGGAGCCTTTGTTAGTTTTGGGGTTGTTGCACCCTTGGCTCTTGTGGTTTTTACTTGGGAACTTGAGACCCCCCTAAGTTGTGTGGGAACTTTTGTTAATTGATGTTGGGCTACCTTTTGCATTGTAAAGCAAGTGAACGTTGTTGTGGGAGAGGCTTGTGAGGAAGCGAGGGGTGACTTGGGAGGTGACTCAGAGAGTATGTTGCAAACTTGTACCCACCTTTTCTCCCTCCTCCAGGGTTGTCATAACGGACGAGTCAGGGTCACCGGACGTCCCGGACCGACCGGACGGCTCCATTTTTCAAAGTAGTGGGACTTTTTTGGGTTGACACGTCAGCTTAGAAAACAAGATCCAGGGCACGGATGTCTCCGTTAGGGCGCGGACTTCATCGTGTCACCATCAGGGTGCGGACGCGTACAGGTAGGGCGCGGACTTCACCGTCAACGTCAGGGCGCGGACTCGAACAAGTAGGGCGCGGACTTCAGCGTGTATGTCAGGGCGCGGACGCGTATAGGTAGGGCGCGGACTTCACCGTTAGTGTTAGGGCGCGGACCTCAACATAAGGGATGACTTCACCAAAAAAAAGGGAATATAGGGATGACTTCACCAAAAAAAAAGGGAATATAGGGATGACTTCACCAAAAAAAAATCATGGTAAGAAACTTATTTTTTAGCCCTTCGTAGGGTGTCAAAATTGGTAATTGTCAAAAGTTTCAAAGAACTACACCTGTTGAGAGATTTCAAATATCTTCTTCACCAAACCTTTTTTTACCTTGAAATAGTTTGAAAACATATTAAGAACATAGAGATTATTCCATGACAAAAATTTCACGGCAAAAAAACCAAGACTCAATCCTTACTCCTTAAAAAGGTGTCAAAGTTGAAAGTAGTGAAATGTTTCTCACTACTACCCATCTTGGTAGATTTTGAATAACTTTTCTTTCCTAAATCTTTTGGCCTTGAAATTTGTCATACATATAATTAACTTCAAGGTTATGCTGTGGAAAAATTTTTGTGGTTAAATACTATTTTTTGAGCTCTCGGGAGGCTTTCAAAGTTGGCCATACCAAAAAAATTCTCAGTGCGAATTCGAAAAAGACTTTTATTTTATTGGTACCCCATTGTACAAAATAAAATAGCCACATCACAAACCTTGAAATTAAATTCAACTATCAAACCCAATTCATCATTGAAGTCAAAGTGCCTCTCATATTAAATAGAATTAGCCTACAAAATATATTACATGATTGCACTCACCAATGTTTCCAACATGCACGTCAAAATGTCAAATACAAAAACATTATAGACATATTAGTCGGCTTCAATCTTTATGATAACCAAAAGTATTTATAAAATTCATGCATTGCAATTTGCAAAGTACAATAACAATACAATGAATCTATACTTCCTAAATATGCCCACTTTCTCATCGGTTATCTAAGACATTCCTTTGGCTTCTCGTCCATCTTTCTTTTAATTGCTACAATTATCTTCAACTCTTAAAGACACGAGATCTACCATTGGTGCAACTCAGTTATTGAAACGACTCGACCTACGAACTTCTTGGGCACTAGGATCCACTACATTAGCATCTCGAACAACAACATCATCATCCTGTGGTGCCTCATCGCAGTTTGGATCATCCTCGTCATTGGCATCTTCGTTGCTGTCATATTCATCTTCTGCTTCACCACTATCTGTGGTCCAATGTCCCTCAATCTCTGAGTTTTCATTTCGAAGCTCTACAATAGTTTGACCTTGACTACGTTTGCGCTTGAACCTCTTATGTCGTAGTGTGTTGGGGTCTTCTGCATCAGAATTTATAGTGGGCCCACTTGAAACTCGAGGAACAACAAATGCCGGGGTTGACCTACTAGGTCCTGGTACGTATGTATCCAAGAACGGTTCTACCACCCTATTTGAGTCTCTTGCCCCTATTCCAAGGAGTGGACGATGAGTAGGCCTTGACGATGATGCTTCTCCAATATGTGGACCTTCTCTTCCTCCACGACCTCTAGTCCCTCCACGGCCTCCAATCCCTCCTCGGCCTCCAGCCCTTCCACGGCCTCCCGTCCTTCCACGACCTCCCATCCTTCCACGACCTTGTTGATATTGACCCACTTCATGATGAATGGAGGGCCGAGGTGCCGTAGGTGGTCTACCACCAACAGTACCACGAGAAATGTTTTGAGGAGTCATATCAACATTTCTCATAGAGCCTAACCCTTCTTCAAAAGGTCTTTGGATGGCATTGGAAGTTGCTGGTGAAGATGGGTCTAGGAAATGTGGCGCTTGGCTAGTTTGGTCAGAACCAACTGGAGTGGGTTCACGCGCAAGGTCTTCTGGTGCATCAATAAATGCAAAAACATCATTGTAGTCTACATGCTCTGGATCAAAACGCCTTCTCACATTACTTGCCGATTGATTCCTTCCAATGGGGCAAGCCATTCTTGCATTTCTAACGTTTCTGTCATGGTGTCGTTCAACAACAATATTGCTACGAACTAATGCTCCCATTCTTGTAGGCCCTGTATTGCCATCTTGATTGTGAGAAGATCCTCCACAATTTGGATTTGCAATCCTCCCCATGTTTCCGCCACCATTTCCATTTCCATTTCCACCACCATTTCCATTTCCGCCGCGATTTTCATTTTCACCGCCACTTCCATTATTGCTTCCATTTCCATTTCCGCCGCCATTTCCTGGAGGGAGGTCGTCATCATTGTCGTTGTTGTTATGGGAGATACCATCATCCACGTCATCGTCATTTGGATTGGCGGCCTCTGAAGAAGATGACAAAGCTTGGACTTTTGCGACCCCTTCATTTTGAGGAGGAGGAGGTGAAGGACTGCGACGAGGATTAGATACCCAAGGACCCCAACGACCACCAACGGGTTCTTCCTCTCCATCGTCAGCATCTCCATAGTAGTTTCTCGCTTCCTCGAGGTGATCGGCACCTCGCCTCCAAAGATCTGGGTTCGCCGGATACTCTTGAGGTGCTTCATTGGCTTCCACACCAACCTCTTCTTCTTCCTCTGCTTGCATTGCGTCAAATTCCCGATTGCGTTCATTCAAAGGGATCGGACCAAGGGCATCTGGATCGGAATCCTCCGAGTAGATATTTGCATCATACCAACGAACTAGATCGGCTCCTGGTCTTTCCTAAAGTACACGGCTATTAGTATAAATATATACCAATGACTCTGCCTTCGCGGGGGCTAATCGATTTTGGACCCTATTGTGAACAAAGGAATACATACTCCAATTCCTTTCACAAGAGCTGGCCGAACACGTGAGGGATAGAATACGCACGGCAATTTTTGAAAGAGCCCGATCTCCAACCCTATGCCACCATTGGTGGGGAAGCATTTGTGTCACACGGATGTTGGGTGTCTCAGCTGCACTGTACGGTCCACTACCCTCCTCAAATTGAGTTAATTCCGCCAACACATCATCAAAAGTGACACCCACTACATCTTCCATTTTGTGGATGACTCTGTACAATGCACGTAGCGCAGTTCCGTCTACCCTGAGCGCCACGTTATCCAAGAGGTATGGATTCAAAAGGGCCGCGGCACAGTGCGTATCTTCAAAAATCATGTCCCATCTTTCATTGAAAGATCTCTCCAAAGTGACTGCTATGTCATCTCGTAAGCTAAAAGGTGGTTCTCTCAAAGAATACACGTGTCTTCGCAAGTTGTGCATCACGAGCCACGCCCGACCCATGGCTGGTTCTCGTCCATCAAACACACGCAAAGCCTTCAATACGTCTTCAGTCATGTACACGTAATTCACACATCGTTGCCAAAAGGCCACATCTTCAATGGTTCTTCTGACATTATGTGAAGCGGTAGCTGCCTGTGGTCCATTCTGTTCGTTTCGTAGGGTATCATAATAATTTATAACACGGGGGTGGTTATTCAACCGCTCCAAGACTCTTCTGAGTTTCACCACTCGCTGTAACATGAGGAAATTACAAGCAAAGCGAGTTTCGCTAGGCACTACGAGTTGTAGGTTTGGACTCAACTCACGAAAAACCGACATGGTTGCATGATGATTTCGAATGTATTGGCACAATCTTCTTGCCCTGTCAATTAAATCGGAAAATTCCTGAATCTTGGCCCAATCTTCCAACATCAAATCCAATGCATGTGCCATGCAGCCTTGCGCAAATATGTGCGGATAGGTTAGAGTAATGTCTCTCAATGCCCCAAGCATGTTTGCTGCATTATCTGTGCAAACTTGTGTCACATATTTGGAACCCACCTTCTCAATGTAAACTTTCATTTGGTCTGCTATATAGCGCATGGTTTTCTTTTGTGAGGTAGTGTCAATTGACCCCAAAAATACATCACCTGCGGGGCATGACATCATCACATTCATGAGGGGCCTCCGATTGACATCATCCCAACCATCGGTGCATATCGTCACCCCGTAGTGCTTGACAGCAAAACCAACCTTCTCTTCAATCTTCTTCTCGATTTGCAACCTCCTTGGTTCAATTAAATTAGTCCTGAACTGATGGTAAGAAGGCGGACTATATTCAAACCTCGCCACTGAGGTTGCCCTCACAGCCTCAATGAAGGCTGGATGCCTTGCCACATTAAATGGCACATTTGCTTCATAGAAAAAACTTGCCCACTTGTCATCCAACTCCTTCCTCTTTGCAGTGTTGAATGCGTCCGCCATGCGTCTCTGACGTAATGATCCCGATCTTGTAGAATTTGAACCTGCAAGACTATTGGACGTTTGTAGAATTTCATTTCCTTCAGGAACGTTTGCCCGTTCTTCCGCTCTCCCACTAGTGACCCCATCCGTCACCTCATTTTCAGTGGCTTCGCTTGAACTTGCAAGTGGAGTTGCTCTAGCCGGTCCACTGTGAATTGGTTCTCCTTCACACATGTTCCCGGCATCCACTCGTAGTGGGACAAAACCTGCACAATTGGCAAACCTATGTCGCACTTCGCGAGGCATATTTGGACAAATTGACCTCTCCAATTTCGCGCCATATCCGAAATGTGCAAAAGCACGCTCACGTTTGTAACAGAAGGTCCCAATACAGAAAACACAAGTCACTTTAGTCCCATTCTCCGTGAAGTTCAGCCACGGTTCCCAGTCCTTGGTCTGCCTCCTCTGACTTGCCATTGCATTCACAGATAATTTGAAATGCCTTCCCCTTCTTTGTGCTGAATTTAAGAAGACAGAAGATCTAACGGGCAAAGTATCAGTAACATCAGTTAGCGCTAATCCACTGCTTGAACTGATTTTGACATCACCTCGGCAGCAAACCAGGGCAATCTGCCACCCAAGTAGACTCACAAGGAGCTCAAAATGAATTGAAGTCCAAGAGATAGAGGCCAAGGTGACAAATGTAGGGAATGCAAGGTTCAGGATTTCCTTTATATACTTGGGGAAGGTAGGGGCGCGGACTTCACCGTTACAGGGCGCGGACTTCAGTCCCAAAGTCTATGCACACCTGAATCCCTGCCATCAGGGCGCGGACTTGAGGGCGGGGACTCCAGGGCGCGGACGGGAAGTCAGGGCGCGGACGGGAAGTCAGGGCGCGGACTTGAGGGCGGTGAACTTTGACAACGTTCAAAATGCACACCTGAATCCCTAGCGGTTTGGGCGGGGACGGGAAGTCAGGGCGCGGACTTCAGGGCGGGGACGAGAAGGCAGGGCGCGGACTTCAGGGCGGAGAATTTGTGAACTTTGACAACCTCCAAAATGCACACCTGAATCCTTGGCATCAGGGCGGGGACGGGAAGTCAGGGCGGGGACTTCAGGGCGGTGAACTTTGACAACGTTCAAAATGCACACCTGAGTCTGGGCGGGGACAGGAAGACAGGGCGTGGACTTCAGGGCGCGGACTTGAAGTCAAGGCGCAGACGTCCTCGTCCAGCACTATTTGCAGTGCACTTGGGCACGAGATTTTTGAATTCACCTTTTGTTGGAGCGGGAGAACCATTAATGTAACCAATACAGCTTGTTCTAAATTCAAAGAACACCATGACAGCAAGATGCCACCTTAAAGAGCTGAACGGCCTAAGATTTGGAAGGTATTTATGGAAGTGCATGTCCCGTTTCTTGTGTTGCAAGATGTCATTCCTTAGTTCTCCTAACCATTTTACCACTTTGAAGCAAGAAATATTTTATTTCCCAAAAAAATCACACAAATTCTTTGATTTAGGAATGTTTAGGAAATACTTAATAAATGTATAGGACATACTTAAACCGTATCCTTCATACAAAACCTTTGGCTTTGTTGTTTAATAAATGCAATGGTTTAGGGTTGTTTTCTTTTAAAAAAAGAAGATACCAAAATTAAGAGATCATCAAAAAAATATTGCAAAGGAACTTCTTGAAAAACCATGTCCCCTTCTTTGATTTGGAAGATGTCATTGTTTACTTTGTAAAGAAACAACATTGAAGGGAAATATATGTACTGATGAAAACAAACAGCTCAAAATATTTTGTTCTTCACTTTCAACATTCCTCAAGCAAATTCTTTGTTTGCGTAAAGGCTACGTTTCATAAATTATGCTCAATTTTGTTGAATGTTTAAAGTATTATTGTTTGGCTGAAAGGGATTATTTATGAAATGAAAGTTATTCAAATCTTGTAGACTGATGTTCACCACATTCAATTCCTTAAACAATTGCTGTAGGGGAACAATTCTGGTTTACGATTAATTAAATCTTACATTCTTTTGGATTTATGTAAACAAATTCATTTTTGTTTTATATTTCATACAAGGGATTTTTTAAAATGAATTTCTATTGCTTTGTTTGTTTTCTGTTTTTTGTTTTTTGTATTTAAAACGAGTGGCAAACCATTGCATTAAATGAATACTATTTTGTTTTATTTCAATCACATGGAAGGGATTCACTTTTTACCATTCTAACTACAACTCTACAAGGGATTCTTTTTGAACGAGAACTTAGATCTTCCATTCTCTTGGATTCACGTGAAGGGAATTGTTTTTGTGGATGCTTGTTACAACTAATTCGTGTCGCCTAAGGTTTGAGCATCATACTCTTGAATTCACTATTCTTATAAGGGGATGCAGTTTTGACCATTTTAACTACAAGGGATTCTTTTTGAACGAGAACTTAGATCTTCCATTCTCTTGGATGCACGTGAAGGGAATTGTTTTTGTGGATGCTTGTTACAAGTAATTCGTGTCGCCTAAGGTATGAGCGTCATACTCTTGAATTCACTATTCTTATAAGGGGATGCAGTTTTGACCATTTTAACTACAAGGGATTCTTTTTGAACGAGAACTTAGATCTTCCATTCTCTTGGATGCACGTGAAGGGAATTGTTTTTGTGGATGCTTGTTACAAGTAATTCGTGTCACCTAAGGTATGAGCGTCATACTCTTGAATTCACTATTCTTATAAGGGGATGCAGTTTTGACCATTTTAACTACAAGGGATTCTTTTTGAACGAGAACTTAGATCTTCCATTCTCTTGGATGCACGTGAAGGGAATTGTTTTTGTGGATGCTTGTTACAAGTAATTCGTGTCGCCTAAGGTATGAGCGTCATACTCTTGAATTCACTATTCTTATAAGGGGATGCAGTTTTGACCATTTTAACTACAAGGGATTCTTTTTGAACGAGAACTTAGATCTTCCATTCTCTTGGATGCACGTGAAGGGAATTGTTTTTGTGGATGCTTGTTACAAATAATTTTTTTAAAACTTCCAAGTTCAGTTTCTTAGATTCACGTAGAAGGTAGTCATTTCTAAATAAAAGGTACAAGATATTCTTCTATTGAATGAGAACTTTACATTATTTTGGATTCACATGAAAAGATTCACTTTCTTGAATAATTGATAGAATGCATTTTTTAAATGAACAAATGAGTTTCATTTCTTCAAATCCATTATTCATAAGCAAAGATTCTTTTTTTCTGCATAATAACTACAAGGGTTATTGACTTATTGTGGGGAAATGGAAAATTATAAGTTATATTTTGTTCTTAATGTGAAAGGATCCATTTTTATAAATACTTGTTACAATGGATTCTTCCTTAATAAAACGTACAACTTAAATTGAAGTAGAAAGGTTGTAAATAGAATCCACAATTAGAAATAATTGCTACAATAAAATCTTTTTTACATGAACTTAGAAGACATATTTTTCAGATGCATGACATAGGTTCTTTTCCGAAGGTTTAGAATACATTGATTTGTTTTTTAATTCAACCCTAAAACCATCTGAAATGAAGTCAAACAATCCAAACTCAAACCCTAAACCCTACACTCCTAAAACCTTTGAACCAAAGAAGCCAAGGAGTTGGAGGGACACCAGGTCAGGGTGCGGACTTCAAGGCACGGACTCCAGCGCAGGGCGCGGACTCCAGGGTGCGGACCATTCTTGGTGCGCAAATGTGCATGCAAAGAAGAAGAAGTTGACCTCCCGCATGGGATCCCTCCTTGCTCCTATTTATTGCTCTTGGAAGATGGTGTCCTTCCTTTTCATGGAAACCGGGAACCATTAAATTTAGTCATGCCGTCTTCTACATTATGGAGAGACACGAACGCTTTCTCTCACCAATGTTTTCGTTACATTGTCTGTGTCATGGCGCGGACTTAATGTCAGGGCGCGGACGCCAGGGCGCGGATTTGAAGTCAGGGCACGGATACAGCACAAGAGAGGACTTTGAAATGCGATCGGGCATGAGAACTAGGGAAGCCAAGGAGTTGGAGGGACGCTAGGTCAGGGCGCGGACTTCAAGGCGCGGACTCCAGGGCGCGGACTCCAGGTGCGGACCATTCTTGGTGCGCAAATGTGCATGCAAAGAAGAAGAGGTTGACCTCCCGCATGGGATCCCTCCTTGCTCCTATTTATTGCTCTTGGAAGATGGTGTCCCTCCTTTTCATGGAAACCAGGAACCATTAAATTCAGTCATGCCTTCTTTTAGATTCTTTATAGTGATGGAGAGACAAGAAAGCTTTCTCTCACCAATGTTTTCGTTACATTGTCTGTGTCATGGCGCGGACTTCATGTCAGGGCGCGGACTTGAAGTCAGGGCACGGATACAGCACAAGAGAGGACTTTGAAATGCGATCGGGCATGAGAACCAGGGAAGCCAAGGAGTTGGAGGCTTGAACTTCACTGCATTGGCGCTACTCAGGGCGTGGACGTCAGGTGAGGGCGCGGACGCCAGGGCGCGGACTCCTGGACAGGGCGCGGACTCCTGGGCGTGGACCATTCTTGGTGCGCAAACGTGCATGCACTACAAATGAGGTTGACTTCCCGCATGGGATCCCTCCTTGCTCCTATTTATTGATCTTACAAGATTGTGTCCCTCCTTTCATGGAAACCAGGAACCATTAAATTCAGTCATGCCTTCTTTTAGATTCTTTATAGTGATGGAGAGACAAGAAAGCTTTCTCTCACCAATGTTTTCGTGACATTGGCTATGTCAGGGCGTGGATGCAGGGCACGGACTTAAGGGCGGACAATTCTAATACGTGGTGCGGACTTCATGTCAGGGCGCGGACGCCAGGGCGCGGACTTGAAGTCAGGGCGCGGACGCCAGGGCATTCAGCACAAGAGGGAGGACTTTGAAATGCGCTTGGGCATGAGATCCTTCAATCTTTCCTTTTCTTGGAGCGGGGGAACCTTTAATTTTAGGAAGAACAACTTGTTCAACATTCCGACAAGACCATGAAAGCAAGATGCCAAATTGAAGAGCTCAATGGACTAAGGTTTGGAAGAAACTTCGTGGAAGAGCATGTACCCTTTGTTGTGGTGGAACATGTCGTTCCTTATGTCTTCTAACACTCCGAACTACTTTGAACCTTATTTGTGTCCCCAAGAAGAAACTAGTACTTTGAACTAAAAAGAATTTTTAGATTTAAAAAAAGAAGTCTAGATTCTTCTATTTAGCAAATGTTCCGGATATTTTGAGGAAATATTTAGGGAATATAGAGGAAATGTAGTGCACTAGATACAAGGCTAAAACTTAATTTGTTTAAAATGAAAGAAGTAGTAGAGATTTAAACAAAAAATTGTAGACCTCCAGTACGCCACTTCAATTTTTCATCTCATCATCCCCTTTCCAATTTTTTATGCATCGAAAGCAAAACTATCTTATCCGAAGTCAATGCCATCTTTTTATTTCTTAATTCAATTCCTTGTCCATTTCTTTTGCTTCATTAATTAGCGAAACTCTTATATTTTTGGCCTCTAATGCAAAAATTCTTTTATGCAAAGTCATTGTCATTCCTTTTTGTTGAATTATTTAGCCCCCTTGTTTTGTGGCATCATTCCTTATTTATTGAATCGTTTTATCTCCTTTTTTTTTACTTCATTCCTAAAACTCTTGCATTCAAATTGAATGCCAATTTTTTTTTACGTCATTCGTTTTCCTATTTATTTCCCATTAATTAGCAAAGCTCTCATTCTCCAACTGTATGCCATCCTTTTTTTGTTGCATCATTCTATCTTTTTTTGTCACCATTTTCTTTTCAGATTTTCATTTCTATTGGTCTTCATTAATTTCTAGAACTCTTTTATCGTAATTAGCAATACCAATATTTATTAGTTGAATCATTGCATTGCCTTTCCTAAATGTATTTGGCTTCATTGATTAGCAAAGCTCTTTCATCCAATGTCAATGGGAATTTTTTTTGTACCACCAGCTAACCAACCTCTTTACTATTTTTTATTATGTTTTTTACCAACGACGCTAGCGTGCGAGCGTCGAGCGGCGAGCCTGTGAGCTGTGAGCATGGAGCCCGTGAGCAGGAAGCCTCGAAACTAGATATTTTCAAATTTTTTGGATAAAATGACTGTTTTTCAATTTTTTGCCCAAAATTTCTAATTTTTTTCCATTTATTCTTAAATTTAAGACCTATAACCGTGTGACCTATTACCGCATCACCAAGGACCGTGACCTATGACCGTGTCACCTATGAAAATGATTTCAGTGAAATTTTAGTTCTTTTCGTTTAAAGTTTCATTTGATGAAGATTGATGCCTTCAAACTTTATGATACATATTTTAGGACTTGGTTTCTCCATACCTTAAAAAATGTCAAACACCTGTATTGAAGCTATATCCTAGTCATACTATAAGAATAAATTAAAATTAATTTTGTGTCCTTTTTAGTCTCATTATTGCCCCTACGTCATCATTTTTCAAATTTAGGTACCGTACCTATACTGTTGTATACATGATGTCGTGATTTGTCTACACATGCTTTAGTTGGTATTTTCAAGAAAATGTCAAAGAACCGAGGGGAATATAATTCTCCACATGATGACGGAGAAAGGCTATTCCCCCAATCGGTCCTTTGCCATGTATGACCATCAAACAAGACACCTCTTATAGTAGCGCGTTGTAGAATGGCAATTGTTATGGGACATATGAATATGAACCCTGGAATTTGAGTCTTGTCACTCTTCCTCATTTTCAGGGTTCATGAACACTCTACATTTATGTACAAGCATAGTTGCATCAACACTTTCTAGTACTTCTGTAATATGAGGAAATTAACTTCAAACAACAATCATAATATATATTTATAAATGCAATTGAAGTAGACAAACATATCTAGCCATGCCTATTCTGGAACTGCAATAATTCCTGCTTGAACTAGAAGTAGCTTCAACTCATTGAAGCTATAACTTGGTGCATGAATGAATTTGTCTTTGTAGACATCCACCTTGCAAAAGTACCTGTACAAATAGTACAAGTGTTTGCAGTTCACGTACTGTTGTCGACCACCAATAGCTGAAACAACCATATTCACGAAGTCTGGACATGTACACGTTGGAAACATTCCTATTGTAACTCGATATGCATTCCTGTTAGAATCTGACCCTGTCTCGAGTACTACAATTGCACCAAGTCCAGGAGAAGGGAGCAAAGTAACCTCCAGAATTTGTCCTTTGACATTGCCTGCACTTTCCCACTTATTCCGTTGCTCGGTAGTAGGTGCATTTGCAACCCTTCGAATGGCACGATTATTCCTCACTGTTGGATAAGTGTCTGGGTTTTGTGGTGGAGGTTGGTCATACACGACAGTGCTAAAAATCTTTGACATGTTGAACAATCGACGTGGTGACAATATTGGCCGTGTTTGTAGGCGAAATCCAGCATGCTGCAACAACAATGTTTTTTCACGATTGAGGTTTGTTCTAGTGAGAACAGGCCAAACCTCTGGTATCTCTGGCCAATCAATAACCCACTTCCGTTTGGAACCCTTGACACAACGTTCAATGTCATCCCAGCAAAACCAGAAGTCAACAACCACTTCCCGCTTACTTCCGTATTCTTCTTTTCTTCCACGGTAGGTTGGCGCTGGAGTTCCCTTCTTTCCCCTTGAAATTTTCGCTGTGCACTTGATGTTACTGGCCTTCTGTTGAGCTTGACATCTTGCATTGGATTTGTGGCTGATTTTTGCAATATGCCATTTGGATGTGTCGCAATCACTCTCAAATGCAACTGGAACATGTTGAGAAGTATTTCCCTCCAACTCTTTACCTTTGTCATGCGAAGAAGGTGACAAAGCTGTTGTAGACCTTGTTCTAACACGGGGTTGAGAGAAATTGATTTTGTTCGGTCTATGTGAATCACCTGAATCACCAATGGGCACATCTAACTTTCTCTTCATGCTTCCAAATATTTCTTCCCCTTCTAAGTGTGGTATTCTGGTTCCCACACCTTCTGACCCAGGCAAAGCATTCAAGGCATCTGCAATTTTCTTGGGATCCCCACTCCTCCTAGAAGCTCTTAGCTTCAACTCTCCTTTTGATGGTCCTAATCCTGATGCATGTCCTTTCAAGTATGCTCTGTAATTTGTCATTTGCATCCATGCACGGATACTGTCATCACATGTTGCATCAAATAAGTTGTTCTCTCGATTGCCCGACATTTGCAGCCACTTGTTATGTACCGTTTCAGAAAGGTTACACGATGGTAAATCCAGCATCTCCTCCAAACTCAATTTCTAGTAAATCCAGACAACTCAAATGAAATTAGTCTTATACAGTACAAAAAAAGAAGCTTCTTAGTCAATATCTACTTGTACCTATGTAATATACATTCTAACAATGTGTACGACTGGCAATGTCTTCATCAATAAGCAAGGTATGTGAAAATTCGAATAATGATGAATATATCATTAATCCACATTTGTAGTCTCAAATGAGGTCTCCATTTCAAATTTTTCATTCTATCAATACACTTAATTTTTTTCAAAACAAAAATTAAGGGGGTCCACCTGACACCACTAATATGTCCGTCGGATCCGAGTGATGTAATTATAGTGTTACTGGGACCCCCTCTTTTTCATACATGAAAAGAAAAAATTAGAAATAATTCAAATAGGATTCCAAAATCTAGGGATGTCTTCACGTCAACTTTGTTGACATTATACTTTCTAGTCAAGTTTGTCATAGTACTCTGCAGTTTTTTCCAAAAATACACATAGATTGACATCACAAAATTTACATACCATGTCCATGAAGCCTCCCCATTGCCGATATCGAAAATGCCAGAAAGCCAGCCAATGATCTAAGTGATGAAGTGCATCTTCAGTTGCAGCTCTAGATGATAGCCACCATGATTGTATTGCCAAGTAACGTGTCTCTGCTTGGTCCATATTCTTTGAATCTTTGTATTGTTTGCATAATGAAATATGTTGCTGTTGAAATGCTTCTTTGATGTACTTCTGCGTATGTCTATGGAGAGAGGTACTCCAATGTAGCAAACATGTTCTTTCACGATTCTCCATTGCAACGTTAGCTAAACCGCTACCATAGACAATGCGGACTGCATTCCAATTCGCCATGGCGCTATCTGCCATGAATCCCTTGAAATTTGGGTTAGGCACTCCATGTCGTTGCATAACCGCGTTTAAACTTCGCCAAAACTGTACTTGAACCTCTGTGTCTTCGGATTGCATATCACAAATGGCTACCGTCATGACCTTCTTGTACTCCGTATCATACACGTGGCAAGCCATTGTGGTCCAGTCCTTTACACGCTTGACGTGGTCAAACATCAACCAAGCATTCTGTAGATCACCTCCTCCTTGCATGCGCTTCACAAGGTCCACTCTACTCCCAGGCCCCTCTGTGAGCATTTTAAAAATGTAGACCTTATCTTTACCTTGTCCTGGAAAAACGCTATCGTGTATGAATTCGAACTTGGACTCTCTCTTCATGGTCATAATGTTGTCAATCACTCCTCCTCGATTGTTTGAACGGAAGGAAGAGATAACGTTGCGGATACTTGGACTACTCAGGTATTGGAAGCGATCCATAACCTCTTCCATTTCCTCCTCCTTCAACATCTCTTTCTCGCCCTCTCCATTGTGAAACAAGTAGTTTGTTAAGAAGTCTTTATTAGCAGAAAGAGCAATAGCAAAGTTCGTAGCCATGGGTGTCTTTGCCACTTGCTCCGCTATAAGTCCGCAAATCTTTTCAATAGAATCTCTGTACATGCCCTTAGCAACAGGGTGCTTGTGCTCTCCAAAGTGAATTGCTGCTCTACTCACTTGTACTTTATCACTGCATACATAGTATATTCTAGCCGGACATGCACTAAGACACGTAGGGGAAGTTTTGCAAACCTTGCATACTAGAGTTGAATCTACTCGTGGACACTCTCCCGGAGTAAAAGGGAACATAGTATATCCAGTCCACTCTGTTTCATTTTTCTTTGAAGATCTCTTCAAGTAATCACAATTTTCATTCTCACAAGAAAGATGTCCAGCACAGAACGACTTACGGAATTTCAGGTTGTCGGAATTGTGAATGTTTGTAGTCGTCAACTTGCACCACGGATGTCCGTCGTATCGCTTATCCATCCCCTCCAAGTTCCGGGCCCCTGATGAAGAAGAAGATGAGCGACATGGTGGCAATTCGAAGATGACATCTCCATCAAAGATGGCTGGAAGAAATGGAACTTGAATGTGCTTCATAGTGTCCAGATCCATTGTTGACAACTCATTTCGAGAGCGGCGCATTGTACCAAGTCTCTTCAAGCAATCCATTATACTCTCTGCGCTTGCTACATATGGAATTAAATGGGGGAGTGGCGATGTCAAATTTGAAGGACTACTTGAAGGGATTTCGGCTAGTGATTCAACTCCTTCCATCTTAGATGCTGCAAGCGGAACAGAACTAGCAAGATTCTCAAAATTGAATTTGGGAGTCTCTCCTTCAGAATCCGAAGACAACTCTATGATTGGATCTAATTTCTCCACTTTCACTGTACGAAGTGCTCTACGCTTCTCAATGACTGGTAAAGCTTGCAGAGGTGGACTAAGTGCAATGGCCTGTTCAATACATGGCATATTCACTGTAGAATTGTCTGACTGGTGACTGGGGATTTCCATGGACACACTCAACATGGACAGAGGAAGCCCATATGCTCTATAGTTTCCTGGAGATAGGTACCAACAACGCATTCCATCTTCTACGGACACAACAACAGGGATGGACTGGTGCACTTCACCAGAATCTAAAAATTTCTCTTCTTCAACATATATGGAGCTTTCTATAAACTTAAATCGAACATGGAGAAGGTGGGAGGAAACTGTAGCGTGTTCACCGTCTACTACCGGAAAAACCAAAGGAACTTCACGGCCATCTACTCTAATGTAAGCCATCTTCAAATTGTAAAGAGGTGTGTGAAAAAGAGAAGACTGTGAACCTTTGTACAACATGAGGTTGAGGTGAATAGAACTATGAATACATTTGAACTTTGCCACCTTCTGAGGTTTAGGGTCTTCTGTATAAATGAATTCACGGAAAGTAGCCGCCATTGTGCTTTACGTTATAGCTTCTAACCGACCTCTTTGAAGGCCCTATGACATTAAAACAATTATGTCTGCAATATTATTCCCTTAAATTTCCTTCTGACAGATGGATTTATGAAATAGAACATCTCCCTTCAAAAAAGAGAATTTATGATGTATAATACGCCAAATTATAAATGGTGCCACCAATCCAAGGCCTATAACTTCCTCTGCCCTTTAATATAATTTCATGTATATAGGCAGCTTTGCATAGATCAGATTTACATAAAAACCTGACATGTCAGTAGTCATCTCAATCGCCGGCGAACTAATTCTCTGGAACTGCAGAAATGAAGACTTCGAGGTGAAGAAACTGACAGCCGAAATGCCGCCATACCTACGTCCCTTAATACAATTTAGCCGGCGCTGCTTATAGTACGTTATTCATTACATGTCGTAGTGTACTCCCACGCATGTCATAGTGTACTCCCACGCATGTCATACTGTACTCCCGCGCATGTCATTAGAGCGGATGATGAGAAAGCGGCTTACCCTAAACTTTCAATTACGACATAAGGAGGAAACTTGGCTCCGAGCCTTCATTCCAATCTGTTTCTTGTGATAGTAGAGTGCAATGTGAGAGTTGTGATGTTCTCCTTTCTCACTTCATGCTTGTAGAGAGTAGTTGCGATTTCTTGGGTACTTCCGTTCATAGGAGAAGAAGGAAGAGGCGAACCGCATTGTACTTTTCTTCTTCTAAAGCTCTTAGACTATCCAAAATGAAGAGAGGAGGTAGAGGGCCATCCAAGTTAGCACAGAATGTTGGAGACCTACGGAGATCTCTTCGCTTTGAAGGAGGGAGTGCTGGGCAGGAGGAGGAGGACCTCGTAAGCGACACCGAAGCAACCCAAGAGACTTATGCGGACAATACAAGCATACAGGAAGTTGGAAGAGCGCTAGACACCGCATCCGTAAGATTTTTTAGAAACTTCCTTCGCTTACCTATTGCATCATGTGTTCGCAACTTCACCCGACTTTTGAGAGTGCGCTAGAATAGATAATGTTGTCTACTATTTATATGAAGCCATCTCATATATACCAGTGTTTGCAGAATAAGATTATGAAGATAGTAAGTCAAATGTGCAAAGAGTTTTTGTAATAGTTTGAGATATATGTTATGTTGTCTCGTAAGTGAATATTCTAGAGAGCGGAGCCGTTTATTTGAAAATCTGCAGTTCTTCATATTTGTATGAATGAATTGCTTTGAGAATACTTCTTACACCTTGGAAGCATCTGTGATGGTTCATGGAAATTTTGAATTTAGAATGAGATTAGGCAGGCTCTAAAGTAAACAGGAATAGGTACTACAAAATTTTAGAACATATTCATTTCTAATTGATGACATCATTGCCTTCTAGGTCATGTAGAACTGAACCTGATTGAGTGACAAACAGTAGATAGGGGTTCCAAGTGAAATTATTGAATGTGCTTCAGGATAAAGGATTCTCTTTGATAAACTATAAGATATTTTTTATCTTTCTTTCTCCTCTTCACTATAGCATTCATGTATTCAATAGTGTAGGGTAGGCATAATTTTTGAGTGCACTTTGGAAAAACGATAATACTCCATTCTTGGTAACTTTATAAGTGACTTATAGTATATTCTGTATCTAAGCATATTCTACCTCTTATGGCATACATTGCAAGATATTTAAATTCTATGTTACCATATGTTTATGACATAAACTATATTCACATATTCTAAAAAATAATGAATAGTCTTTACATTTGACCAATAGGTATTCTACTCCTTGTGTCTTATAGGTCCTTCTTCACGACATAAAAATTCACCTCCAGTGTATACAATTACAAAATTAATAAGTGTTTATTGTGAATAAGAGAACCTACTTTTTAGTCAATGTAAGTGAACAAGGAAATCCTTAACAAGATAATTAAATTACTAAAACTATTATGTGTAGAACATATTTTAAAATGAATAGAGGTTTATGGTTGGAAACATCTTCCTTCTTATTCCCAAAAATTATAAGAAATGCTATTGCACTCAAAATTTTATGAGAATTTGGAACCTTCAATAGATTAATATACAAACACAAAAACAATCATTACAAACATAAAACTCAATTCTCATTTCTAAGAGATACATAGGACAAATGATTTACTCTTATAGGGATAAAGAATGAAGTTCAAAAAGCCTTCATTATGGTGATGTACTATAGGTGCGTATGGTCAAATTCAGTCTTCTCCTGAAGCAACATCATAATTCAGATTTAAATTATAATTTGAAAGAATACTTCTTCTCCATTGATTATGTAATACTAACTGTAATTTGTACGTCAAAGTTGATTATGCTTTTTTGTTCATGATTTATTTGGTATACCACATTTCATTGGTTCCTTCATTCCTTTTTTTAATATACCAAATCTCCTTTCTCTAAACCTAAGCACGAATGAGGCCATGACACGTGGCGGCTACGTCCCGTAGAGCAGTCCAGTCACGAGACTGACACAGAGAGATGAATGGGTTCCGGCCAATTGGCTCTGCACACGTCATTCAAGCCTCGTTGACAGAGAGAACAAAATCTTGGGCCGTGTGTAATGCAGGGTTGTCTATCCCGACGTGACGTGGGCTTTTCCCGTCCGGATGTCATGACGCGTCAGTCGTGACGAGTTAGGACGCGTCAGAGGCCGTCCCGAATGCTGACAGCGTCGTCGACGGCCTGGATGAAGTCCGTCGACCGTCGACAAGGCCGTCCACGAGGCCGTCGACCGTTAACAGGGCCGTCGAGGAGGCCGTCGACCGTCGACAGGGCCGTCGAGGAGGCCGTCCACCGTCGACAGGGCCGTCCACGAGGCCGTCGACCGTTAACAGGGCCGTCGAGGAGGCCGTCCACCGTCGACAGGGTCGTCGACGAGGCCGTCCACCGATTAGGGCTGGCCGGCTGCAAACTTCAGAGCCTTGTAACTTTTGCAAAAAGTCTTCAAATTGGGCAAATGAGATGTTTTTCGGCATCTACAGTTTCTGTAGATGCCGAAAAACATCTCATTTGCCCAATTTGAAAACTTTTTGCAAAAGTTACAAGGCTCTGAAGTTTACAGCCGGCTAGCCCTAATCGGTTCGATTCTATCCTAGACGGTCCGGTCGACGGTGGACGGCCTCGTTGACGGCCCTGTCGACGATTTTTCATGCTCTGTCGCGGATTCTGTCGTGAATTTCATCCTGACGGACGCTCGGCTCCCCGTCACGTCAGCGGACGGACATCCTGACGGACGGACGTGACGCGACGGAAGCAACCCTGGTGTAATGGGACTCCAGATGTGGATTCCGAGGAGACTGACGCGCCTCCAGAACTTTTTCCCCCTCTGCCGCGGCGCGCGCCGAACGCAAGGGAGGAGAATTAATTTTCGAATCTTATCGTTAAGAAAGATTGGTGCAACTGAAATGTCGCTCCTTCCAGCCTGTACAGGATCCCTTCCTTCGGGCGGCGGAACCAAACTCTCCAAGCGCTGTACAGCCATTCTTGAGGCAGCCAAGTACACTCATTCTTTCTGCCTCTCGCTTGTGTTTGAAGTTTTCTTGATTTTTGCATCAGGACGCCAAGATGACTCGTGCAACTAGGAGCCGTGCGCGGGAGGGTGCAAGTACTCCACCAGCTCGTGGAGGGAAAGTTCGGAAGACTATGCAGGTGATGGTCGCCTTTTTTTTTCCTAGTCATTCTCTGTGTCGATTTTTATCTTTGGAACTAGGCGTTGATCATCAGTTTTGAGGAATTCGCTTGAGTGATGTGAGCTAGTCTTCAAGACAAGCACCAGATGTTCCTCCAGTTGCCATAACCGGTTCGGTGAAGGATTCAGCTTTCATGTTGAAATTTTTGTTTACTCAAACTGCCAGACGTAGATTTTTTTTCGCCCATTCAGTTTGTCGGGGGTCTGGCCTGACCCCGTCGGAGGTGGCTCGGATCCGAGCTACCTCCAACGAGGTTGGGTTGGACCCCCAAATTCAGCTTTCATGATGAAATACTTTTTGAACTCGAACTGTCAACTGGAGATTTCACTCTGCAAGGTTCAGTTTGTCGGGGGTCTGGCCTGACCCTGTCAAAGGTGGCTCGGATCCGAGCTACCTCCAACGAGGTCGGGCTGCACCCCCAAGAAACTGAACCTTGCTGCGATTCTTGACTTCAAGTGGCCGTTTTTTTAGAAAAAAATTTGAACTTCCGTCATTTCCCCTTGCCGCGGCAGCTTCGGCCTGAGTTGGTCCGCGTGATCGACGTTTTCCCTCACCGGATAAAGAATTCATGATCTCGTCATGTCCAATCCTGAATTTTGTTCGAGAAGATGACGCTGATGTCAACTTTGTGATCTCAAAAGTTTTGCAAGTCCAAGACCCAACTAGGTAGGTTCGGGGTGTCCAGGTCCTTTGGATTGCGACTTGAATGTCGATTCACATTCCGGTTTGCACTCCGGTCTCAAGAATTTCTGGTACATGTATAAATTGGATGCACCTTGAGATCTCACGCATGCACCGAGTTGGTTTGTATTCTTTCGCCGATCAGAACTAGAGTCCTGTTTGAATCATGTGTGAAGCCTTTGCGAGGAGATCTTGTTACCCGAGCGATTTAGATTTCTGTCATGCCGAAACTGTAGCGCCTGGGATCGATGCGGACTGGAGTCTGAATTTTTAAATCTCAGCCGTTGGATCTTGAAATCGTGGGGTCCCTGAGATTGTGGCCTAGTGACCGTCGGATCCGACGGTCACCCGGCCTCAATCTCAGGGACCCCACGATTTTAAGATCCAACGGTTGAGATTTAAAAATTTAGAAAAAAAGGATTTCCTGATTTGGCTTTCAAATTCTTGTTTACTATGTTTTTTCATATTTTTATTATTGGAATTTCGTTTATGATGGGGATCTTAGAATTATTTTATATAATGCCATATCCAATCTTCAATAGAATTTAATGTTAATTTTTTATTTTTTTCAATCATTTTTTCACATGGATTAGTTTCTCAATTGGATGGCTAAACATTTGCAAATATCTATATTTTCTAATTTCAAAATTTTATGAATTCGATTAAGGTCTTTAGTCTCGAAAGAATATGAGTTTAAAAAAGCTTAGTTATTGATTAAAGATACTGATTTGTTGTTGACTATTATCTAGAGAATATGAAGATTTAGCTTCTTCTGGCAAACTAGGAGTTTAATGTTTATTGAAATTCATATTTACCTTTACTTCATTCACATGTGAATTGCAAGGTTTTTTTAGTTGTTCCATAAAATTGTTTATTGTATTTGTAATTTTATGAATGTGCTCTTTATATTGAAATTGAATTAATAAATGGTTCCAATGATTTTCAATAGATATTAATCCAAATATCCAATGTCACCTCTAATGGAAATTGGAATATTATACTAGTCTAAGGAGGGTTTTTTTTTCATTGACGTCAAGCTAAGGTTAAGGTCAAAGGGCCTATAGAGTATGTGTAGTTTGTTGAATTTGGATTGTTGTCACTTTAAAATATATCTAAGAATTACATTCAATTCCCAACATCTTCATCTTTCAATAATGACCTACTAATTCTATTACTTGTTTACTTGAATGTGGTCTATTTTTCAGCAAAGCCGCAAAGGAGGGGCATCTTCACCTACATCATCTCTTCCAAGTGTTTTGAAGACTCATGAAGCTGGTCCTTCCCAGAAACCTACTTCTGGGATTCCAGATGTCCATGTTCCAAGTGATTCTCAAGAGGAAGACAAAGCTCCAGAGCAAGACTTGGTAAGTTTTGATGATGTCATGGAGGCAGCGGAGAGAGCGGTAGATGCATTTGAGAGTTCAGTCATGAGTCGGGTGAGTGACATCAGGTCTCATCGTCATAGACACTTTGCGAGGCTTGTGGAGATTCAATTTGAGAAAGGAAGGTTCATGTCTCTGGAGAGCTCTGAGACAGAGTATAGCTCAGAGGCTGAAACCTCCATCACAGTGGACGGTCCATCACTACAGGAGTTTTGTACATGTGCTTGTAGCGGTCCTACAGGTCCACAGGAGCCAGTATTCATTCACTTAAGCTCAGACTCAGAGGAGGATATAGAGATAGACTAAGTGCACTTGGATTTCTTATATGTGTATGCATATATTGTATTTAAACCTTTCGAAATATTATTTATTACTATATCTCATTGAACTTGTGGATTTAGTGAATAGAGGTATGTATTTTGTCTTGAATTGATTTAGATTTTTACTCCATATATTTCTGTTTCTAGACCTTGATTTCATTTTTCATTTTGCAGATGGATGTGTCTCCAGTTAACCTTTCTCTTGAAGACATCATTCTTCAGACTCCAAACACTGAAGAGACAATTCAACAAGAGATTTCAACAGTACCTGGAGGGGGAAAAATGGACCAAGATGTGCTATATGACTTCATAGAAGAAGGCAAGGACTTATTGGAGGACGATTTGCGGCAGTTTCAGAAGGGGGATTCGGTGAACACTATATCAAGCCTTAGGATGAAGCCGGATCACTTATTTCGGCTTTCTATACCGCTATGTCGAATGGTGTCTATGCCAATGGTGAGACCTACCCTTCAATGTGATCTGGATATGCTTGAGCACGAGTTTGCAGTGGGTTATCGTGACGGTGCAGCAGTTTTCTATGTGACCACCACAAATGAAGCTGGGGAGAGCTCGGAGTTTACGGAAGAAGAGATGAACAAGTGGGATCCTCTTTGGAAGGAGAAGAACAACACATTTATTGCCCATTTGGAGTCCCATCCTGAGTTGAGGTTCTTGAAGAACCTCAAGTTTTATGTTTGTGATGGAAACCACCGCCTCATCTCATGGATGAATTATATCACCAGGAGGCACTCCAAATATCCAAAATGGCACTAGTGTGTGGATTCCATTGTTTTGGAGACGAAGGGCAGAATTGAGCTTGTCATGCATGTCATGCATGACATTAACAAGTATGCAATTTCTTTACCTCTTATTTCTATGTTTTGAATTCATAATTTCTTAGAAATGTCAAAATTTGAATTCTTTGTGTACCCAATTTTGAAAGATGTGTTTTGTATAACAGATCCACAGAAGATTCACATGTGAAGACCAATCTGGTACACCAGATATATCAAGTCCAGAAGTATGGTTTGTTACCTATTGAGCGGTTCAATGAGATGTTGAGGCCATCCGAGTTAAAGCGGTGTGGGTTACCGAAAACAAAGAAGACGTGGTATTCTATGCCACAAGAAGTCTTCACATCCTTTGTTTTCCGGGTAAGAAAATTTCTGTTCTATTTCTTTGTTTTTATTATTGCCTTATGTTTTCAGATGGGTTTTTTTCTATACTGATTTCAAGTCATTTGTGAACCTCAATTTTCCAGCAAGACATTTCTCAAGCCACTGACGCAGCTACTCGCAAGTACACTGAGGTCACACCCGAAGATAAGAAGACTGCACTAGGTCTTGCAGAGGCAATGAGAGCAGGGGCAAAAGAAAGGACTGGGAAGTTGAATGTGAAGATGTCCAAATTGCTAGCGGTGGCAAATCCAGCTAATACGCCTGGATTCATGGAAGAAGTAAGTGATTTATGTATTTCAAAGTATATTGAACAACCTCACTTGAAAATTCATTACATATCTAATTTTCTATTTCTTTTGGTGTAGGTGGAGAAGCATTGGGTTTCAAATGAGATACCAGAGATGACCTTGGAAAAGTTGCAGATGATTGCAACTTGCAATACTACTCCAGCTCACAAAATCAAGATTTTGAAGTGGTGGAATTCTTCCATCCCTTCACGTGAATCAAAGCGTTTTCCACCGAAACCAATATCTGAATTATTGCTTGGTCCATTTCTGAATCGCTGTGTTTGGTATGCTGGGGTAAGCACTCCTTATCATCACATTAGGAGTTCTATAATTTTTATATTTAAACATTTCATTTATAAGAATGATTGTATTTTGAAATTGAGACTCGATTGTCACCTTGAAATGGATTTTAATTTGTTGAATGGTTATTTCAGATGGAGGATGCAGCACTGGAATACTTTGAGGCGGTTGTAAGACAAGACAACATTTCTATCAACATGAACCTTCCCTCAAAGCCACAGACGTTATTGGATTATCTGGAAGGATGGAGAACGAAGATTTGGGATCAAGGTTTCTTGGCGCAGTTGAGAGGAGCGAACTACTTCAAGAAAAGCGACAACTTTCATACTTTCGAGGGGGCCAATCATGCTGTGCGAAGGGTTCTTTTTCGGTGAGTTTTGCAGTATAATTTCTTGTCATTACGAATTCAAATTGCAAAACTTACTTAGTTTCTAGTTTTTGGATGACTTGAATAAATTTCTGGATGACTTGGAAATTTTTTTTTTATGAAAGTTCAAAATGTTGGGGGTCCCCGGAATACCTCTTAGACATATGTCGGATCCGACGGATGTCCAAGAGGTACCTTCGGGACCCCCTACTTTTCTTCACTTGAACTGTATTGATTAGTTTTTCAATGAAATTTTAAAATTTTTTGGGGGTTTCTTGGACATTGACAACTCCCTTTGTCCATGTATATTATAGATTTAAAATTTTTTGTCCTCTAAATTCTCTTCCAAACCTTGTGTTTGCTCATGGCAGATACTTCAAGTATGAGCTAGAAGCAAAAGGCGCAATTCAGAAAGCAGACCTTCCTCCATTTTTGTCTGGATTTCTTGACCGCAATTCGGTGGATTGCATGTTTACAGCAAATCAAATTCGCACATTTACCACGGCTCATCTAAGTGGTGGAGGATGGTACCTTGACTGCCCTATTGCGTATACACATCCGTCTGAGGTGGAGCTGCGGAACTCACTAGAGGGAATTGGTACTGTCACTATGGAGGTTGATGAATTTGTTGGCCTCACTGCAAAGCAGAAGCAAAAGGCGATTGCAAAGAGGGACACAAATGACAGAAGGAAAGCTGCTCGCATTCAGCTGGCGTTGGAGAACAAAGAAAAGAAAGAAGCTGAGCGTCTTGCTAAGTTAGAAGAGAAGGAGAAGGAGAAGGAGAAAGAGAAGGACGATAAGGACAAGGCAAAAGGGAAGAAAATTATAGATGGCAGTGGCGCTCCAGCCTCATCAACATTGGATGAAGGCTCTCAAATGCAAGGTGCTTCTCAGGGCGGGATGAAGAGGAAGGCTGTACTTCCAGACTTCACGGAAGAGGTAATCACTCAAGGGACACAAGTGATCGCGCTTGGAGATGATGACGATGTCAACTCCGAGGAATTACTGTTGAATGTCTCGATTGGTGAAGTAGTAGACAACGAAGAGGTTCGGGGACCGAATTGTTACACTGAAGTCTTGGACTTCTTGCGGAAGGTAAATTTTTACAATCATTTTATTGTGCATTTCAATTGGAGAAATGAATGAGTATTTGTTTGTACTTGTATTCATAAAGTCCTCACATATTGAAGAAATGCACTTGCAGATGGTGGTAGGGAAAGCAAGGGTTTATGATGGAGTGGTCAATCGGCATCCGAGATTTGATCTCATGATATTTGACTGCCAGGAGAACTTGCCGGTGCCAGACATAGGGGGCTCCAAGCACATTCCTTATTGGAACGCAGATAAGGAATACTTTACCATCTACCAAGCTCTTGCGTTTGCACAGAAACATTTGCAAGACAACGGCTGCATTGTTGTGTTCCATTCTTGGGGCCAAGACTCCTTGGAAACCATTGCAGGACTTCTTCAGGAGTACCCAAACATCAAGAAGAAGAAGGACTAGATGGGCATGAATCGGATGCATCTTACATCGGCAATTCACCCAGAGCAAACGGTAATACTTCATCATTTGTTTCAAATGGTTTTTTGAATTGAATTTGTTATATTGATTGTTACTTGTTCTCATGTGGGTTCTGTTTGTGTTTGTAGACATTGAAATTTGGCATCACTCTCTTAGTGAAACATCTAGGAGACAAAGGGAAATCGAATTTTGAATTTAGGCGCTCTCAGACCATGCTGAAGACGAAGGTTGACCTTCGCCGCGATGACCTGCTTATGAATTACACTACGGAGGACACCATGTTGATGAATGACATGGATCGAATGCCATGGCGTGGAGCTCGAGAGAAGGACGCCCGATTCATGCAGTTCATCATCGAAGGAACCACTGATGAAGGAGATATAGTACTTGATTGCACTGCATCTACAGGTGAGTTTTGATTTCTTGAATGTCTTTAAACCTTCTCCATTTTATGTAGTCAACAATTATACAAATCATTCACTTTTTGGTTTGTGACAGGTGCATCTATTACTGCATGTCGAGCAACAGGGCGGCATATTGTTGCGTTGGAAGAAGACAAGAGGATTTTCCAGCACATTCTTTTGCCAATGAAGAAGGTTGATGCACCAGTAACCGCGGCTCCAAGTTCGGATGCGACAACTGTGGTTTTATCGCAAGACCAAGATGCTGTTGTAATTGTGCCTCGCAAATTCATTCGGCGCCCTAAAGCTAGTAAGTAAGTTTTTCGATTTAAGGCTTTTTAGTTTTCATTGTACTTGGAATGTTTCTTGGATTTAACAATGCATTTGGTGTATGTGTAGCAATGATGGAGTGATCGTGGAGGACGAAGTGAAGAAGAGACGAAGACTCATCTTGAGCCCTGAGAAGCCATTCGACCTTCCAATCTATGCAGAGCAACTGGCATCAGCATTTGCGGAGTTTGGTACTTCTAAGCCCAAACAACGCAAACCTTCTTACGCTCTAAATGTCTTACAATTCATAGATGGATCAGCATCTGAGGGTAGAGAGACTTCAGAGTCTTCTAGTGATAGAGATTCTGCGACAGAGTCTACTGCAAATTAGACTTATAAGATTGACATATCTTATGAGTTAGCTTGGTATGTTTGGATTTTTAGTATGATTGGATTTGAGTGCTTTATGGCTATATACTGTTTGTTTTTATGGCTATATGTTTTTTTCTCTTACATCTACATGTGGTTTGTTTTTATGGCTAAATATTATTTGCTTTATTCCACCTTCAATCTTGTTTTTCAACACCATAACTTGAACTACATTACATGAATTACACTTTTGATCCTACAAAAAGAATATAATTACTGTAGTTGTTCTTTACAAGTGTACTTAAGCCCAAAAAAATTATTAAAATAAAAAAAATAAAATCACAGTGTAAGTTAAAAAAACTGATTGTCAAAATGAAATTCACCTTCAACGAAGTATGCCTCTATGCCTATTACGGGTTTGGGGTCGGAACCCTGAAGCCTTTCACATAGAAATTTGCATCCCCAAAACTTTATGGATTCCTATATTAATGAGATTGAATCATGTAGAAAACATTACAAGGCCTTACCCTAAATGTGTTTCTTAAAGTGAAGTGCAATAAATACTGACGTCTAAATAGGTCTCCATAGATAAAATTAGGAAGTGCAATATATAGTGACCTACAAATAGTGCTTCATGATAAAAAAAATGAAGTGGAAAAAGTAGTCACCTCTCAATACTAGTATATAAGTAAAATGGGAAGTGGAATGAATAGTGACCTCCAACTACGTCTCTATGAAAAAGAGTGGGAAGAGGAATAAATTGTCAACTCCAAATATGTCTACATGAAATAAATGGGAAGTAGAATAAATAGTCACCTCTAATTGGGTCTCCTTAAAAAAAATGGGAAGTGGAATAAATAGTCAACTCTAATTAGGTCTTCATAAAAAAAATGGGAAGTGGAACTCTAAACCCTAAACCCCAAAATAAGATTACATGAAATAGGAAGGGAAGTAGAATAGATTGTAACCTCCTAATACGTGTCCATGAAACAAAAAAGGGAAGTGGAATAGGTAGTGACCTCCACATGAAAAAAATGGGAAGTACAATAAATAGTCACCTCTTAATAGTTGTACATGAATAAAAATGGGGAAGTGGAATGAATAGTCACCTCCAATTAGGTCTACATGGAAAAAATAGGAAGTAGAATATATACTTTATCTTTCTTGAAATACTATATTACTATCTATTTCCAAAATATTGAATATGAGGAAATTAATACCACCTGCAACCAAAGGCGTTATGAATTTCATGTTGCACAATGAACTTTTCATGCAATCAAAATTTGTAATTACTAATTCTTACCCAGAATTCTAGGTTTTACAGTCACCCTAAAGCCTGAACCAAAAATAACCACTCCAAAAATAGTATACATTACTTACACCCACGGTCATAGGTACATCCACGGTTATAGGTTTTTTGCCTCTTTTTTAACAAAAAAAAGTTCCTGCTCACAGGCTCACAGGCTCACAGGCTCACACGCTAGCAACCCTATGTTTTTTACTTTATGGTTTAGCAAAACTTGTCCATGTAACTCAATACCAATTTTTTTTTGCCTTCATTCTCATTCCTTATTTTTTAACCCTGAACCAAAATCTTTTCCGTCTTAATAAATTGTAATTTTTTTTCCCGTCAGTCCCTTTCCTATTTTTTTTATTCATTAGGAAAACTCTTCCATCCCAACTCAATAATAAATGTTTTTTATGGTAAGAAATGGAAGTCTTTCCATTCGCTTACCATTTCTCGTTTATTAAAATAGGTAATCAAACACAATGTTTGTTACATATCTCTTTCACATTTGTTTGCTTTTATTAAGAACATCTAAAATGCACTTTCACTCCAACTAAATGACGTTTTTTTCCCTTACCTAATTTTTTTCATAGATTGGAAATGAATTCCACTCCAATTCAATGACTTTTCATTTCATTCCGTACATGTTTTTATGATTGAATCCTATTCCAAGTCAATGACATTTTACTTCATCAATTTCAAGTCAATGAAAATTGATTTTTTCGCCACTAAATTTTTTTATATTGGGTAACCATTTTTTATTAAATATGTACCTATTTCCATGCCAATTTAATCATCCCTACTTACTTTTCCCATTTTTTTGTACTTTGGGTAACAATACACTTCCATTGTAGGTCTGGCAATTACGTGATAGGAAATTGAAGGATGAGTGTTTGGGATTATAGTCAATCACTTTAACTTGTAAGTGAAGTTTAGAATCATTCCCAAATAAAATTTACGAAAGCTTGGGTCTCTCTACCCCTCTTTTGGGTGCATTTATTTTGAAAGCACTTACATTCCAAGTCAATGCCTTTTCAACTTTTCTTTTGTTGAATTCCTTTTCTTTCATTTTTTTTGGCTTCATTAGCATAATTGTTCCATCTCAAGTTATGGAAGAAGTAAATGGCACTACTGTTGTCTTCCTAACTTTTTTCCAACCGAATGCCATTCATTTTTCTTTGATCATTACCTTCCTCATTATTCGAAATTCATTAGCCACATGTTCCATCCCAACATAAGACGATTTATTTCCTAAACTCTTTATAGTTTTATTTTATTGATTTGAAAGATTATTTCGTCCCAATTGAATGCCATTTTTTGTGGATATCATTCCCTCCCTAATTGTTTTTGGCAGCATTTGCAACATTATCCCATGCCATACCAATGCACTTTATTTATTGTATATCATTCCCCCCTATTTTTTTGGGGCTTGATTAGCGAAATTGTTCCATCTCACTAGAATGCCCTCTATTTTTTGGTGGTATCTCAAGTGAATGCCATTTACTTGTTTTCTATCATTAGCAACATTAGAAATGAGTTTTTTTCCAATATAATGGCATTTGTTGTCCTTCCCTAATTTTATTCATTCATGGAAAAATGGAAATGAATTATAGTACAATACTCCAATTCAATGACATTTCATTTTAGGATATAATTTTTGTATATGTATGATGTTGTTTCAAAAGAGTATGTGCAAAAAAAAAAAAAAATGATTTTGGCCTGGATTTTGGGCTAAATAATATATATTTCATAAGCGTCATGGAATACATAGTTGGAAAAGTATATGACAAGGTTACTATGACCATGACACCATCTAAAAATGCATGTGCCAATATCTAATATAACGAATAATATCTATTGCCGAGATCAAAATTCTATAAGCCTATATTAAGCTAGGACCCTAAGTCTTCTATGAAAACATAAGTTCACTAGCTAGATAGTAGAAACTTCACTTAGTCTATGTCCATTGCACTGCCACTTGGGCCAGCCTCGTTGTCATGTGTCCCTGCAATGACGGGAAGGTCTTCGTCCGAGCCTAAACGAAGTCTACGAACTGCGGATCGAGTTCTCCGTGCTGGTCCATCTTCCTCCAATACAGCCCTCATGATCTGTGATTGTTTGAGGCTCTCAAGACATTGGCGAGTTCGAGGGCTATGCTGTTCAAGCAAGAAATCCATCCCTTCATGTCGAAAGGTTTCTCGCCACTCTGACTCCTCTAGTTGAACTAGTTCAGCAGGGTTAGGCATGTCAATGTCGTCCACCATACGAATCCCATCGTCGTTAGTGATACGAACTCCATCCCTATTCCAAAACCACTGTTTAGGATGAGGTCCAAATTGAAAGTTCTCAAAAACCTCGTCCCAATGCCCATTGAAGCACTGATAGAAGAAATTCTGTCGTCCTTGGCTATACTTGTCCTTCATTGGAATCAAGTGTTGACACACCTCCACTATTTGAGCTGGATTTTTTTCCCAACCCCATTCGGCTGAAAGGTTTTGTTTATCCAAGGAATGGAGCTTCAATTTCCAACTCCACACCAAATCAGTTCCCCACTTCTGAGCATGATCAGGGGCATTTTCAGCATTATATTCCCAATGTGGTGGCATGTATGAAAGTAATCCAAATAAATCATACAATCGCTCATGGAAAGGAGCCTTGCACAAGGAACACCGTCGACGAACAACCATCAAGCTAATCAAACAAAATGGATGGTACAAGTGTTCGCACGTGCCTAGGTGCATTCCACCTTCAGGGCCAAATGGATTTAGACAAATGGGACACGTAGTACCATCATACACGAAGCTTGAAGGATTTGGCCACAATAATAGTGGATTGCCGTTCTGGTCGAGGGAAGAGCCAACTTCATTCTTGAAATCCCAATGGTGTTTGGACCAATCGATGATTGTTGTTCCACCACCAATGTCTTTGGTCACCATTTCATCCATGTTGAAATGATCATCCACAAGGGCCCACGATGTCAACCCAAAAACCCTCTCTTGATTGTGTGCGCCATAATTGTTGTCGATTTTTTGGAATTCTGACGCCATTTGCTGAGTCCTGTCAACTGAAAAGACGCATGCCATCTTCCACTGGTAATATTGCTCCATCAACGCTTTCAATTGCTCTTTCAATATCAAATTGTTTGCAAGTGCGTCCGTCAATTGAGTGCTCTGGTCAATTGGCATTGCTTGACTTGCATTTGTGGGTAATTCTCCAAATGACAATGCATCATCTTGAGTACGCTGTGTTGCACCAACTTCAACATGTTGCACTGGAATTTCATCATGGATTGGAGGCCCTTCCGCTCCCCCTCGTGGATCCTGACCATCATTGGCCAATGTGGCTGCTTCAAGAGCATGCTGCAGCACCTCTATCTGACGTTGTTGTTCACTTATAATATTGTTCTTCTCTTTGAGTTCATCCCTCAATTTAGCAACATCTTCATACAAAGAATGCAGATGCGCATTGCTCTCTTCCACTTCAATCCTCAAACTCTGAATTCGATCTGCAGCTGCTGTAACATCAACAATTCCTATTGTTGGTTCGTCAGTAGCTGGCACCTGTCCCTCCACAACATTTTCTTGTACACCCTCTTGAGTTGCACGCTCAGCCCTCCTCTTTTTAAGCCGTAGATTTGTTCTATAGCTGAGTGCATGTGGCACATGAGATCCATCCGAGTCGTTATCTGTAGCAAAGTCCTCAGTGTCATGTAGTGGTGGTGCTTCAACTTGTGTCATTGTTTTACCCAGTCCACCTTGCGGGTACCTTTTTACCCCCCTTGGAATGAATCCATTTGCTGGTGTTGGAATGTTGACTTTCTCCCCCATTGTCTTCAAAGTTGACCAGTCCATTCTCTTGTTCAACTTCAGTTCCGCATGTACCCCTCGTGCAATGAAGAGATGCACTTCATTGCGTTTGACAATAGGGACATCATACAACGCCTGGTACACTTCGATGCACCGATTTGTGAACTCCTCATCAATGCAATGTTTTAAATTTGCCTTGTGGAAGCGTCGGTGATAGTTGTGTCGCTCTTCTGGGAAGACCTTGTCAATGTGGCACCACTCGATGTAATTGGCACAGGTTTCGTAAGTCCATGGGTCAGGCACGTCTTCCCACCCTTTGAATGCAAGTTTTGCGGGATTACGTAAAACATGCAACCGCTTACGATGTTTGTTTCCTCCTCGTAGTCGGGTCTTGTCTCATTCCTCCTTCCTTGGTCTTGTCGGTGTAGCCATTTTCACGGGAAAATGTGAAAACCTCCCACGTGGCAATCAAGAAGACCCAGCACGACGCTCACAACCAACTCAATGAAGAGGTGGAAGGCTTGAGAGTATGCAGGGCGGGGACAAGTGAGGCGGGGACGGGTTTATATAGGGGCAGGCGGGGACGTCAGGGCGCGGACGCCATCGCTGTCAGGGCGGGGACTCCTTCGTTGTCGGGGCGCGGACGCCTCCGTCAGGGCGGGGACTCCTTCGTTGTCGGGGCGCGGACGCCTCCGTCAGGGCGGGGACTCCTTCGTTGTCGGGGCGCGGACGCCTCCATCAGGGCGGGGACTCCTTTGTTGTCAGGGCGCGGACGTCTCCGTCAGGGCGGGGACACGTGTGTCAGGGCGGGGACTCCACGTGTTGGGGCGGGAACGCGATGGGGATGGGGCGGGGACGTGCGGGGGGGGGACTATATAAAGCGAGTCCCCGCCCTCATTCCTTTGCCAAGTCCGCGCCCTATGCCTCACATGTTAGTTCATTCCCACGGCCTATGCGAGTGAGTTTGGTGGGTGCTGGGCTTGGCCTGCATATGTGACCCGGTTTTTTTGAATTTTTTTGAAACTTTCTTGCTTCGGGATTGATATGGAGGCCCATTGGAACTTTTTTTTTCCATTATGGCAGGTGAAGGGAGTGGATCGGTGGACAAATGTCCTATGTTTGTAGACTTGGATGATATCGGTGAGACGGTAATTCCATGTATAAACACGTTGATGGCCTCAAGTTCATCAAATCCTTCCTCATCAGGCCAGAAAAAACGCAAGAAAGAACAAAATCCCCAAATACCTGGACATGAATTCATAGTCGAGGGGAGAAAAATAGCTGTGGTGTTCTACACTCGTCGAAGTACAAATATGTTGAACAGGGAGTATGTGTCGCTCAACGAAGAAGGGTACCACAAACTGACGAGGGACCTGCGAAGGGAGCTGGAGTCAAAGTTTGAAGAATCAGAAGAATTCAACAACTTCTCAGATTATTGGTTGCACCAAGAGTGGCTGGATAAACAAGTGGTCGCCTTGACAACCAATATAGTGTGTAATTGGTGTTATCACACGGGTAAGAAAGAAGATGGTAGCGACTGGGACACGGAGGACAGAGAGATGGTTACAAAAGTGAAGGAGATTCAAACGTTTGCTCAACGATATTCTTCTTCACGTAGAAAAAAGCAAGCACCATGGAAAGTGACAATTGAAGAAGCGATAACGGCTCATTGCGTGAGTGGAACATTCAAGTGGCTAGGAAGTTCCGTGAAAGTCATCCCCATGCCGGAACAAATTGCGATTGGGTCGTATGGGACCGTGAGGAAGGTGATCTTTACGAAACTTGAGAGCATTCCTAGTTGGATATTTTTTGCTGGGAAGAGCTTGAAGACTAAGAATGAAAAGGAGAAACGCCAAGTAATCATCAATGAGGCAGGAGGGTGTCCAATGAATCATACTGGCATCATTCGAATTGCGTACCTCCATCCTAAAACAATGGAAGGCTACACACTATGGTGGAATGGAGGATCTCTAATTTCTTTCTTGTCCAAATGCAATGCGAAAGTGAGCGAAGCACTGGATTTGAATGAGATTGAGAATGACATTTCTACGGGGCTAACGAAAGAGGAACTTTCATGGGTTGCAACGTATCGGAGAAATCGAGTGCAATTGGCATTGTCATTACTTGTCACTGTGGGGAAATGCCATGATGCGCAGTACATGCACAACGACATATCTCCATCCAATGTTTTGCTCCATTTTGATCCTTGGGAACGAAATAGGGTGTACATAGGGATATGTGATTGGGGACTTTCTAGCCGAGTTGTGGAGAAGGAACCATCAAGGTATGGCTATCCCAGTATGGAGATCCTTGCGAAGGAGAAAAAAAAGCGAAGGTTTGCGGCCCCAGAATCGTTTTATGTATACGGAGAGCAGGGTTCATCAAACTCCATTGAGGCCATGCAAAAAACGCATTTGTATTCTATGGCAGCTGATGCATATGCGGTGGGATGGATAGCTTCTGCAATTTGGAAAGAAGAGTGGGCCCCTAAATACTTCACAATGAAAAACCCAGAGCAGTATCAGAATTTCATGATCAAATTGGGAAGCCTCATAAAAGAAGATGTGCGTGAAAGGGCAACAGTGCCAGATGTTCTAGAGAAATTGAAGAAGGCCCCCCACTGTTGGACGATGCCGGATTGTTGTTATCGTACATAGTATTTTGTTTTTAATATTTTTTGTAGTTTAGCATATATTTCAGGCATAGAAGAAAATCATCCTCGTAGAGGAGCCTATGTACCTACTTGGCAATTGCCAAACAGCTTGAATATATATTAAATCGGATGTGTAATTGTGTACCATACTCAAAATCCCAAAATATATTAATATGCCCTTTCATTGGTCTTTCCTCATGGCATTTTTTATGACTTCTATGAATTGATGATAAAACGTAAATGAAAACTATGGATGCAATAGTTTGGTATAAAAATGCATACACTTAATTTTTTCCACTATGCCTATGTTTTAGGAGTCACATATGTAGAAGTGATTTGGATATGGAAATGGTTTGCATGTTATAGTGAGGTAATTTAACACCTCCTAAAAATATAAAATGGTGTAGTGATTTGGATATGAAAATGGTTTGGATGTTAGAATGATGTAATTTCACACCTAAAAAAAATGGAATGGTGGAGTAATTTGGATATGAAAATGGTTTGGGCATTAGACTAATTAGAGTGATATGATGTAACATTAAAAAAAATATAAAGTGTTGGAGTGACTAGGAAAGTGGGAATATGGAATATAAAAAGGAAATATGTAGAAGCATATTAATTAATTTTAAGGTGGTCCCAAATCCTGTCCGCGCCCTGACGATCGCGTCCGCGCCCTGCATGTTCGGGAATCCACATGGCAACCACGTGGCAGCAACGTGGCCTATTTTTCCATTATCAAAAAGTCAACTATGTGTTGACTCTACCGGACAGGCGAGAGCTCTATCGGACGTCCCGGACGGACGGACGGGCGAACCGGACGTCCGCCTGGTATGACAACCCTGCCCTCCTCTCTTGTGCACAAGGTTGAGCTAGTCCCATAAAGGACAGCGAAGCTTTGATCGTCATTCTTAAATAGGTAATTGTTACTTTTCACTTCCCTCTTCTATTGTGCACAAGGGTAAGCTTGTCGCATAGGGGACGACGAAGCTATGACCCCCCTCCACCTCTAGAAAAATAGGAAGTCTTAGTCACGTGTCAAACACCTCCCCTCATGGCGAAGCTTTGGACCCCCTAAGTCTTAGCGGGGTGTCAAAGGAGGCCATCTTTGAGCTAGTCTCAACATTTAGTGTCCAACATATTTGGCACTAATGCAATGTTTAGCATCCAACAATAAAGTAGTAACATTCTTAGAGGAGTATGTAGGGACCCACCCTTTGGGTGAACCCTTGTGTAGTCATTTAGTTTAGTCTAGGTTTGGTTAAATTAGTTTCTTCAATAGTGTAGCTAGTTGTTAGGCAAAAGTTGTGAAAAATAAGAGACTAGCCAGCCCAGCCAGTGCTCACCCAGCCCAGCCAGGCTCCCCCAGTCGGGCGCCAAAAGAGCCCACTGGGCTCCCCCCAGCCGGCGCCGCAGCAGACCCGCCGGGCCTCTCCATCGAGGCTACAGCAGACCGCCGGGCCTCCCCGGGTATCGGGCGGAGTCAGGGGTTCGGGCGGGGTCCAGGGGTTCAGCCTTGGGGTCGAGGGGTTTGAGCTTGGGGTCTTTCTTTAGTAAAAAACAGTCGGGGTTAGGAAAAAGACACTTAGGGGATAGTATAGTTGGGGTTAGGAAAAATACACTTAGGAGATAGTATAGGTTGAAAAAGCAAAAACCCAACCACAAGGGTGGCTTGTGAAGGTAGTTTAGGAAATAGTAGAAACATAAAACGGCCTAGGAAGGAGGCCTATTTGTAAACCCGCCTGGAAGGGGATAATTAAAAGGACGGAATTGGGGCCCAATCGGAGCCAAAGGATGGCTATGGTGGACATGGCGTGGGAAGCAGAGGAGCTAGGAGAGGCCGCCACGTACACAATAGAGGTGGGTTCCTAAACCTTAACCCAATCCCTTCTTTCTTTAGTGCAACTGGTTAGAGTAAGCGAGCGGTTAGAATTAGAGGCCACAAACTAGTTGTAATTAGGAACCCGTGATTAGCAAGTAAGGATTGAAACAAAGGAACAACCACGAGTTAAAAGGAACAAGCAAAAAGGGACAAATACGTAGAGTAGAGATATTCAATTAAAATACGTAAAGTAGAAGTGGAGCAAGATAACTACGTAGAGTAGAGGTATTCAATTAAAATATGTAGAGTAGAAGTAGAGCAAGACAACTACGTAGAGTAGAGGTATTCAGTTAAAATACGTAGAGTAGAAGTAGAGCAAGACAACTACATAGAGTAGAGGTATTCAATTAAAATATGTAGAGTAGATTAAGATAAATACCAATACGTAGAGTAGAGGTATTCAATTAAAATACGTAGAGTAGATTAAGATAAATATCAATACGTAGAGTAGAGGTATTCAATTAAAATACGTAGAGTAGAAGTAGAGCAAGACAACTACGTAGAGTAGAAGGATTCAATTTAGATACGTAGAGTAGATTAAGATAAATACCAATACATAGAGTAGGCCAAAACAAATACAAAGACATAGAAGTAGGGCAAGATGAATACAAATACGTAGGATAGGATAAAATACAAAGATGTAGAGATAGGATAGGAAATATCATACGTAAAGTAGGCTAAAACAACTCCAAACATGTAGAAGTAGGATAAGAGAACGAAACAAACCAACACTTAGAGTAAAACAGAAGGAACTTAGAAGTAGGACAAGAGAACGAAACAAACCCTTGGTAGGATAGGTAGGCTAGTAAAGAAGATCCATTGCTTGGAAGGTACAATGGATTGACGCTTAGACACCCGTAGGTAATAGAATCGTTAGGACTAGAGCTTGGTTGTGATCGCTTAATTCCAAGGGTGGGAATGAAGCGCCCACAACACACTCCCACGAACCCTGGTTTGTTCGGAGGTGAGGATTCCTCCAATAATTGTATGAACAGCCCACCGAAAAATTCTCCCTCGAATTCATCCTCAGATTCTTCAAGCCCTTGCTGTAATTGAGTCTCCAGCTCCATGCGCCAAGCCTCCATACTTCCTCTTCAATTTCTTACCAATCTTTCTGCAAATAATTTTTGGGGGGATATAAGGACAGATTGTAAGTCTTATTAATAGTCACAGGAAACTTATGAGAAATCACTCCACACTCAATTTATAAATAACAGCTACCAAATCAAGAATTGATGCAAGTACCGGAGCCCTAAAATGATATTTTTGGGAAGACTTGTGAAAGTTTCATTTAGCTCAGTACTTGCCAATTGAAGTTAATTCTTTAGTTGCAAATAAATGGAAAAGAAAGTTGATTCCTATTCACGAGCATGCAACAAATTTTGGCTCCTGATACAATGGAGGAGGAAACTCGCAAGAGGATTCACCAAACAGACTCCATGGAAAAGTTGACTCTAATTCTACAACTTGACTTTCTTTTCTAAATCAGTAACCAATGGATGCTAAAAGAGTGCATATTCTTACCTTGCAAGGCAACCGGTGAATCTCCCATGAACTCCAGCAATCACACCAACTTTTCGCCGGACTCTCACCAAATCACCGATAGGGTTTTGTAAAGCGGCTGCGCATTGGGGCGCCTTTAGTAGAAAAGAACCCGTCACTTTACAGGCCTCGTTTTCTGACACTGTATTTGCCGATACAGGGCTTATTTACAATGCAACCATTACAGATGCTCTAAGGAGATCCATAAATCACTCATTTAAGAACTGAAACTGAATTTTGGGGAGGTGAAACTTCTTGAAATATTTTTCAGGAAACATTTCTTGAAAAAGAAATAAAATTGACATCTAACCCATGTTGTTTCATTTGTTTTGGAGTTTTGTGGAATGAATTATGATATTATGAAGTTGAAATGCCATAGGGCTCTAAAATCACCCACCTCCTAAAATATATTGTGCATGGTCTGCACATTGCTGGAGGCTAAAAAAAAGCTAAATGTACAAACAATATAGGTTTGAAGAGGTGGGCAATTTTAGAACTTGAGCACTTTTAGAACCTCTTACCTATCACACTAATTCTGTTTGGCTTTTTTTACTAATGACAGGAGTTGGTTTCCATCCTCTCAAGGTTTCAATTAAAACTTCGAAAGCTTCATTGATCAATACATCCACTAGAAGAAATCCCTGTTATTTTCAGCGCAGCACGTCAGGTAGATTGTGTTGAGGCCGCGTTGCCGAAAACGCGGAAAAAACATTAAAAAACACAAAAAAACGCGTTTTCTGTGTTTTTCTGCGTTTTTAGGGTTTTCCTGCGTTTTTAGCAGCGCAGTCTCAACACAATCTACCTGACGTAGTGCGTTGAAATTAACAACATTTTCAGTGTTTTTCTTCTAGTGATCGCAATGGACATTGAAAACATATATCCAACCAAACACATTGCATTCTCTCGCCATTCAAATGGTTTCTCCATGCCATTGTTGATCAACGCAATAGGACTTCGACATGATCTCTTCATCTTCATGGATTTCATCCACCAAGCTTGTGTAGAATCTCTCCGGTTTCAATTTTAAGATAGCTTTGTCAGAAAAACTATAAGTGGATTTTCCCCCCGACTTTTGCCCTTGCATCCACTGAATGTCCACATTTGCTTTGGATTAATAAAAGCAAGGTGCAACAAATTGTAAGAGATTTTGGTCCATTTATCACTCCACTCTTTTTTGAATTGCATTTGTCCATGCACGATATAGCTGATGTAGCACTGAATTTCCAAATTTGAACTTGCTAGATCAAGTGTAATAAAATCAAAGATCCTTTTCAATTACCAACCTGGTAATGATTCTTATTTTCGTTTACTATCGTGCAGGGACTATGAACAAGTTTTTTGAAGGGCTGTGAGCCCCGTCATTGTCACTCAGGCCTCGGATTTTTCTTTTTTTTGCTTATTGCTCATATTTAGGGTTATTATGGTTAAAAATCAACTAAAAAGAGTGTTTGTAGTGGGATTGATACAATTCCCGGTAATGATGAGGAATTGGTTAGAATTACTGCAGAGTATCTTAAAAGACTCTTTAGAGCCAAGTTCTACATCTTATCAGGTGATTAGACATAATATTACACGGTTACTAGGAGATAGCACGAACTAATATTCGAAAGACAATTTAGTGCAAAAGTGTTAAGACAAGCCCTATCAGACTTTTCAAGAAGAATCTTAGCGGAATTTGGCTAATTGGGAGTCATGGGATTCCAGTAGTCACTCAAGAACGTCACAGCAAAGCTAACTCATGGAGATTCCCTTGTACGGGAATGATTCCTCCCCGGAGGAATTAACTCAACTCGTGGAGATTTCCTTGTACGGGAATGATTCTTCCCTGGAGGAATTAATTCCGGCCTAGTGCAATTTCTACTTTAATTAGACAGTGTATATTTCTAGCAAAACTTTGCACTTGTCATTATGGGGCTTCCTAGAAGATCCCCTAAGAGCTTCGTAATTTTCTGGATTACGAAAATGACTCCATGGGAAGTCAACTGCTTTTACTGGCAATTGGAAATTCATAGAAAATTCCACGGTGATGGTAAAATTCCACTAAAAATTAGGATAGAATGTTTTAGTATAAATAAGCATCCCACCAAATTTCAAGGCTTTCTGATAGCGGCAAATACCAAAACCAGCAGCAGGATCAAGTTTCGATAGTTTTACCAAAACTGTTGCAAGTTGACCATCCAACGTATGGGGAGCATACGGTGTCCGATTTGAGTCAATTTAAACTCTTTTCCAAAATTCTTGAACCTTCCCAACAACCCTGGCTAGTCAAAACCTTTGGAAAAAATCAATTCCAAAAGATGGATTTTCCACCCTTTTTATCGATTCATAAATGTTAGCTTTTGAGCGCAATTAGGTTCTGAAAGTAAGAGGTTGGGATTCCCCATAGACTAATTTGGATCTTCTGAAGCCATTAGCGCTGTCCGTTTGGCAATCGGACTATTTCTCCAAAAGATAGAGTAATTACAACAGTAGTGTAGATTCTTAAAGGTTAAAGTTGACTTTTTAGATTACTTAGCAAGTAATTTGAGGGGGGAGGAGGCCTTGGAAATGTATAAAAGGCCTCCCCCTCCCCTCACTTCACACCATTATCAACTCAATACGCATATACCACATCAATACCATTGCAAACTATAGCCATTATCCGATCATTCTACACTATTTTCAATACCATTATCATTCTACATCCTTCTCATTCCATTCTCTTAGTCTACACCAACTTACAAGTCTTTGGATTCTTTTGTATACAAGGTTCAAGAGCTTCACCAACCTTGTTGGTACACTTCAAGGCCTTTCTATACTTGTATTTGATTTGACTGAATATTTTTGAACAACTTGTGGTGTTTGAAATTCATTAGTTGAACCATTGCTAACTTTTCTAAACTCACGTGGAGTTTATAGTCTTTTGCATTGTGATATCATAATTCTTTGTGACTAGTCTCTTTGGGCGGATTTACAACCTGGATTGGTTTATTGAAAATCCCCTTCGGGCCTAGCTATTGCATTGTGATCCAAGTGTGGGTTTTGGAGTCTATTTCACAACTCCAAGGACTAATTTCTAGCACGGCTCTTGCGAAATTTTGCCAGAATTCGAGGACAAATCCTCTAAGATGGCGGAGCTTTCGTCCTAGATCTTGTTTTTAGCAACACATCCTCAAAGGTAAAATTGTGAAAAATTGGGTTTTTAGCCTTAGATAAATTATTCTAATTTGTCTTGCTTCAAGGGTTTTCAAAGGAGACCCTGTTGGTTAAGGATTTGGCAACCACCGCCAATTAACCAGAGATTGTTGTTTTTTGTTCAAAGCCAAGCCAAGAGCCAGCCACCAGCAGCCCAGCCTAGTAGCCAGGCCTCGGCAGTTAGCCCGGTAGCCACCTCGGCTGGCTACTGTCAGTCAGTACTTACGTAATTAAACCCAGCGGCCGGCCATTTGGCTCTAGACCCAAGGGAAGAAATACAGAGAGGCTAACAAGCTCACATTTGAGTTAAGCTGAGTTGACCAGCTTTTCTCCAGTAAGGAGCTACCTGCCTTCCAACCCACCAGCATCCAACACTCGAATCCCAACCAGAAGTTCAATCCAGCCCATGCTCGACCATAATAGCAGAGTAAGCTCCCCAAAATTTGAAGTTCTGAACCTGCAACACAATCTGATTCCAACCTCAACTCAACTCAAGATCTCTCACAATCCTCTCACAATCCTCAAACTCTAGAATAATAGAAAAGTGAACCCCAATTGTTGTTTAGAAGGAAGGGAGGGAGAGAGATGATGGAATCTTGAGCCATTTTGACTTTGGAAACCATATTTTAGTTTGACAAAAAACAAATAGAAAAGACAAGAAGAAGAATAGTTTGACTTAGGGATCATTTAGAAGTTTTCCAATTTAGGGAAAAGTTTAGAAAAGCTTAGTTGTAGGAAGGTTTGACTTTGGAGCCATTTAGTTAGTAATCAAGAGTTTAGATTTTATTAGGATTTTTTATAGGTTGACTTTGGAACCTCATCCAAAAGAAAAGAAAGGAAATCGAAAAGATAAGGAGACACTTGAGGAAAGAAGGAAGGTCCAAGAGCTTCAAGACTAACAAGGGTACACCGCATACCACAATCACGCACAAAGCATCGAGATGGAAGTAGAGATCATGCACCGGGAGGAGTTATTTGGTGGACACGGGATTTTGAAGTCAATATGATCACCGTAAGTCTATAAAACCTTTTTTCCATAATATTTACGCAACTAGGATTTAGAAGTCGGAATTTGCTTTACAATTAGGATTAAACTATAACAAGTCAAAGATAGGTAAAAGCATCTAGACAGTAAATTCCAAGCAAAAGTAGAAGCTTAGTCAAGATTAGAAAATATTACCAATCAACTAGGAATTAGGACTTCGATTTTGAAACATCACCAATTGAAAAACATGCATTGATTGGTCCTTTCCGTGCACCAATCAATAGAAAATAAAAAGTAGAATAATTAGACTAGGTAGAACCATTTGAGGACCATATCGCGCTAAAGTCAGTAGAAAGTCTAACCATCATTATCCAAATCGCTTATATAAGTGAGGAAAAAACACTTAAGCAATTATTTCAAGGAAAGAAGTAGGAGTAGAGGTTAGAAGATCCATTGCTTGAAGGCAGAACTGGACCAAACGTAGGTAGACACCCACTAGGAGTTAGACTTCATAGAATTGAGCCCGGTTGTGTACACTTTATTCCAAGGGTGGGAATAAAGCACCCATAAGGGCCAAATGTACATGAGGAATCTTTGCTTGTGTATGTTGCTTTCTACGTTGCCAATTGCATGAGGAATTGTGATTGATGAAGAAGAGAAAGGGCAACTTCACCCCGAGAGTTTATCTAGAGATTGAAAAGATTGAAAAATTAATTGGAGAAAGTCGACACGCTGCTTTGGAAACTTGTTTGCAAGTTCTTAGCCAATTTGAGTCTCTTCATTAGAGAAACTTAGGACTCTCCAGAAGGCTTCTTAGAAGTATCCAATGGGCCCAAAATTATATTTATTTGGCATGGGCAAGAATGTTTCCCCTATAGTTGTGGTGTAGCAGGTGTCATGAATTCGTACAGTGGTGCAGCCAAATGTTAGAGTCTTGGTACACGAGCACTTGTGTTCAATTGGAGGAAAAGTGACATTCTCTAGTTGATTGTGAAGATATTCACACAAGCTAAAACGCAATTTCGTGAAAGATCTTGTATTTTTTTCAGTGTATACTAGTAAAAAAATCAGCGTCCAAAGAAACAAAAAAATATTGATTTTTTTTGTTCAATTTTATGTTAATTAGGACGTGTTGATATGGACATTACATAGCACAAAAGTGTTGATTTGGACGTTCAAATCAACACTTTTGTGTAGTTTATGAACACAAAAGTGTTGATGAAGTAACTAGAAAGTGTTGATTTGGCAACAAAAAAATGTTAATTTTCAACATTTTTTTAAAAATTAAATTTTTTAATCTAATGGCCTGATGCTACATGGCAACCCCCGCCACGCGGTCAAGGCCACCTAGGCAGGCACCTATCAGCCACACCCAACGACCTCACCAAGTTCACTAGGCCACCGCGCCACATAGGCAAGCAACCGGTGGGGTTCGAACCCTCACTTCAGGGTTAGTTGGCTAAGGTCCTTAACCCCTAAAGGACTGAAGTCCAAATAGGTTCTAAAGCGTCATTCCATTTGAAGAGTCATAGATCAAAATATCAATTAGTTATTAAGATCTTAACCATACAATCTTTTAGTAAACATATTGTAGATGATGTGTATCAAATTTGGAATCATTTGACCGCATCGATTTAAAGATTATAATGTTTTAGTGCTAAAAATGAATGCTGAAATTTCCATAAAAACACATTTGGAGGTGAAATTTGATTTCTAAACCTACTCAAATGAAAAAATTTATACTATAGAATGATTCAAAATTAGTGAACAAACACATTGGTAAAAAAAAACTTCATTGAATTGACTCAGTGTGGTTACAAATTGGCTTTGAAATACCTTGAAAAGAGCAAGAAAAACTGCAAAAAACAAATCTATGGTTGAAACTCCTTCTACTAGAATGCTTCTCAGTCACTCATAACTTCTTTGATTGACATAAAATTTTAGCCACATAAACTAGACTATTATGCGCAACTTTTCCAATATAAATTATTGAAAATGGAATTTGTATGAAGAAGATACAAGTCGCCAAAGTTTATTGTTCTCCAAAAAAGGTAGGGATTTGAACTTCGAATTGCTCCCAAAAATTCAAAACAACTTGGATTGACATTAAATTTTTACCACAATAACTAAACTTCAAGGGGAAGAAAACCCAACAAATTTTATTGAATTTGGACCTTGGATGAAAGAGATACAAGCCCCCAAAGTTGCAGCCCTAAAATGCAGTTAGTGAACTCAATTAGAACCTGCAAACTTTAATTGGCTGCTAAAAACTCATTATATTGTAGATTGATTTGAAAATTTTACTACACAAACTAGAAGACAAGGCGCAACTTTCCCAACAATTTTTATCAAATTTGGACCTTGGTTGCAAAAGTTACAACACTTTGAAATTACAGCATTTTAAGAGGGTATGAAAAACGTCTGCTGTGACGTTTAGGGTTAACCTACAGACCATACGGATGGTCTCATGCTCACAAGCGGGTGTGTCTTGTATTTATTGACTTTCTCGATATTTTTTCATGTACAATGTAAAGACAGCAGACTTCAATGGCCATTTTCACATGGTAAATTAACATTTCTCTTAAAACTTTGAACTAATAAAAGTTGGTAAATGAAGTAAACTTTCATCTCCAAAAATTCGTTTGCAATTTGGAGTCTTCAATTCAAAGTTATGGACAAAAATCAGAGAGGGTGTTTAAAAGTGTCAAAGGAAAATGGCCATTCCAACCTTTCTCTGAATTTGGTCCATAACTTTGAATTGAAGACTCCAAATTGCAAACGTATTTTTGGAGATGAAAGTTTACTTCATTTACCAACTTTTCTTAGTTCAAAGTTTTAAGAAATAAGTTAATTTACTATATGAAACGGCCATTGAAGTCTGCTGAATTTTGTAAACACTGATTTGTGAATGATCAAGTTTTAAGAAAAAATTGTATGTACTATTACCTTCAAGCATGAATATGAAATTTTTTTTTGAAGGTTGAAGTATAAATTTTGAACATATTTCTTCAATATATAATGAACACTTGCAAGTTCAAGAGTTGACATTCATTTTTTTGGATAAATTTTTTGGAAGATAAAACTTAAACAATTGGGAATTAAAAAATTAACCTCTAAATGATCAAATAGCATTTTTCTAACAATATAGAGATCTTAGGTAGCTCATTTTGGACAAAAATTCAATTTTTCTTCTCTAACCCTCAATGCCTAACAATGCTTTTTTTAATTGAGATTTTCAGTGGATTGTCCAATTTTCATGTTTTTTTTGCACATGGACATGTTTGAAATTTTCAATTTTAACTATTAAAAAAGTGAAGGATACTTTGTCTTGTATGCATGAAATTAATTGCGGAAAAAAATGAGCATTGGATTTTTAAATTATAACAATTTACTAAGGATGATCAACTCTTTAAGGAAAAAAACACAATTCCTAGAGAAAAAATTATAAAAAGGTAAATAATGATTCATTGCCCTCCGAAAAAACAATTTTAAAATCTAAGGCAAATGGATGGTTTTTAAATTAAAAAACTAAAATATTAAAAATTCTCCCAAGTTTGTAGACATTTTCAAGTAAAAGGAGTAGAAAGCCAAAATTGACCAAATATGGATCCTACTGAAAACTAAAAACTTAAAAATGTATTATTTTTAAATTTTAATAATTAATATCATTAGTATATTTTTTGGAACATCTCCAAAATTTTTGGAATCATTCTAATTATTTTTATACTCTTTATCACAACAAATTGAATTTAATATTTTTTAAATTGCTAAAAAGAAAACTTTCAATTTTTGTACTCGAGACCTAGTTTGATTGTGCAAAGTAGAGACTAGAAATGTTCAAAAGAAAATTTCCATCTATACTGTTCCTTTCATTGTAAGCAAATTATATTTGCTCCCTTTTCATTTTAGACTACATTTCTAAAATACATTTCTAAATACTTCCCATATAAATTTAAAATTTAAAAATTGAAGAATAGCTTAGAAATTAATATGAAACTTAAGAAAGTGGAGATAGTTTTTTAAAGATTATTTCATTGTAGATTAAACAAACTTTGGAGGTTGTTAATTTTGGCATAGAAAAAAACTTAATTGAAAATATTTTGAACCAAAAAAAGGAAAGAATTCTAACAAAGTTCCATCTTCAAAAATCCATTTGAGATTTGGAGATTTTACTCAAAAAATTTGGACAAAGTTTAGAGAAAGGTTGAAAAATCATCACATTTGACATTTTGGACATTTTTTAACATCCTCTCTAAATTTTGTTCAAAACTTTTGATTGGAGAATCATAACTTAAAATGACTTGTTAGAGATGGAAGTTTTTTTGAATTTACAATTTCTCTTAGTTTAGAAGTTTTTGCAAAAGATTCTTTAACTATACCAAAATGGCTTCCAAAGTCTTTTGAATTTATTAAAAAAACAATTTTCAACACTCCTCTGAAATTTGTCCATAACTTTTGATTAGAGATTTGAAATCTCAAAAAAAATTGTTGGAGATGAAAGTCAAATTTAATTCCACAACTTTTCTTAGTTGAAAGTTCTCTGAAAAATGTTTATTTACTATGTGTAAATGACCTCCAAAGTCTACTGTTTTTATTGAACACACAAATCTAAATATTTAATTTTTTTTATAAAGACATTGTAATATAAAGATTTTAAAAGATTCTATAAGATTCCAAAAGATTCTAGAAGGTTCAAAAAGTGTTCAACAAAAATTTGTTGATTTTGTCACTTACTATCCAAATCAACAAAAAAAATGTCACGCTTAACAAAAAAATATAAAATTAGGCATTGCAGTACCCGAATCAACAAAAAATTAACATATTTCTGTTGATTTGGACGTCATTTTCTACTAGTGGTAGTAGGTCTCTCAATATAGATTGGTTTCTCAAACCTTAGTAGCTTTTTGGAGAGCCCAAATTTTCTCTAATGTTTAATTCCTCCCATAGGGTAGGCCTTTTTGGTTGTTTCTATGCATTACTCTACCACAACTTTAATTTATTCAATGTTTAATTCATCATGTTATGTATAGGGTGTAGGAGTCACTAGCTTACAAGCTATTAGATAGTAGATTTCAAATCCTAGTGGAAAACCAAATCTTATGAGGTATTCAAGAGAAAACCTAGCTACTGTACAATTGGCCACGTTTATATTAGAAACTGCTTTATATGTCATTGGGATTAGCAGGATTTATAGAATATCTCTTGCCACTAGTCATTTCCATCAGTGAGATGTGGAAGGTGTGATTGAATCATAATTTTCCAATTCGTTGTACCACGGGACCTAATATATATCACTGGACATTGATGATTGAAGACTAGGAACTCAACGGCAAAGTTGCTTTGTCAAAATTCTTCTTTGTGGGAAAGATTTCTTGGATCTCAGTAATTTAAGGATGGCGTGGGATTTTACTCTCCTTCGACAATTGTCTAGAGCCTAGATTTAGGCTTAAACATCTTTTGTGGGATTTCATGAGAGGTCTCTCAAATGTTTTTGAATTTTTCAATATCCAAAAGATGCCTCTCCGAATAGTCAACTGCACTAACTTCCAACAAATTTTTTTCATAAATTACTTAGGTTGCGATAAAATCCCACTAAAAATTAGAGTAGCCTTTTTATGTTAATGAAAGGCTACAAAGAATTTCAGGACATTTCAATAGCTAGAAGTATCCAAATTAAAGGGGTCCTCATTGAATTGGCAAAATTAAAGATTACAGTGAAGGTTAACCGGCGTTTTAGATGCTCTTAGACTCAAAATGGGGCCCAAGTTAGGTCTTTTCTTACTTTCTTATAGCTACTAAAGATCCTAAGCTAGTTATCTTTCACAAGATAAGTCAAACTCCAAAAGTTGTATTTTTACCCTTTTTGGTAATTAAGTTGGTGCCAGAATTCGTTGAGTTTTTAGTGTATTAAAAAAGGGTGGATTTAAAAAAAAATCAAAAATGGATTTTTGAAGCCTATGGCACAATCTTTTTGTAATTTGGAGTTAATCTCTAAAAGTTATAAAATAGTTCAGCATTGAAAGTCAAAATTAGTTCATCTAAAATGAAAATCCTAAGGAATAAGATTACCACACAAAAATGAGAGGAAGTAAGTGCCCTTAGAAGAGTATAAATGAGCACTCATTTCTCTCTCAAATTACCTTTTGTAGTCATTTTTTGGCATACCAACACATTGGTCCATTAATTGGGAATTTTTGACCAAATTTGAGTCAAAATCCTAAAACATATATATTTTGGAGCATTTCAAGCTCCATTTTTTGTTTTGGTTGAAAGTTGAAACTTTAAAGGACTTTGGGGTCCTTTCAAGTTTTACTAACCTTTTGTGTGTATTATTGGAATTTTTGGTATATTTATTGGTGTTTTTAAAGTTGTATTGAGTTTTCAAATACTTCGATTAATTCTAGAAGATTTATTCCCTTATGACTAGCGATGCTGCCTAGGAAGGTCTCTAGTGCTTCCTTTTATGTATTTGTTGAGTTTTTTGAAGGTTTACTAATCATTGTAGTAATCTTAAAAATACGCTTTCTTTATAATTGGCTAAAGCACATAGAAAAAGAATTGGAAAATAGAAATAGAAATTAACAATCTAAAGTGTGAAAATCAATAACTTCTATTTCACATTTTTTTCTCTCATTAGCCTACATTACAATAGAAGAAGCGATTGAATTCAAAGACCTAAACTATAAAATGATAGAATTGTAGTAGGAGGTTTGAATTAGAATTATGTAAATCAATTGGAGAAAAAAAAAGAGAAGGAAATCTTTTATCCCAACCACACAATAGAGACTTTAAGATATGATATTTTATGATAGGAGAATGAATTTAGTCCTTTCTAGTCCTTTCTAGTCCCTGTGCGGAGTTCCAAAAAAAAGAGTTCAAATATTTCTAATATCTAAATAATTGAAGGAAAGAAAAAGAAAAGAAAATAGGTAAAAGATAGCACAAGTAGCACAAGTTGTAAGAAACTCTATTTTCAATTGGTGGGCAAAAATTGTAAAGAGCTTGGAAAGATGAAAAATGAAAAAAAGTGGAAAGATATATACCACAATGCCCAAGAAGAGCCACAAAATGAGGTGAGTCTGTAATTTATCCAACAATTATTACATTTTTAAGTAGGGACCCAAACTAGGAGTACAAGTTAGAGTAGTTAGATCAAGTTCTCTCTTAATTTTGAAATAAAATTTGGTATAGAGCCCATTTGTAACTTTCCAAAAACATATTACACTTAGGATTTGGAGTTAGAACAAGGAAGTTAGAGTTGGATGAAGTTTAGGTAGAAGAATGGATGGAAAATAGATAGAGTTTGAAAAGTTGGGACAAGTTGAGTGAAAGTGAGGAAGATAAAAATCTAGAAGTCATAAGTGAAAGTAAAACCCAAATTCAAGTTATAAATAAGGAGAAAAGTAGGGATGAAGTTTGAATGACCAATTAGCAGTCAAACTTCATCTATCCATAACTTTTTGTAGGAAGATCCGATTAGGAAGTTTAAAATCAATTTAGAAAGATAAAATGAATATTTAGAAGAAAAAAATTATAAAACTCAAAAAATGGTAAACTGACAGTAGTTAGAGTATGGCTTAAAACTCAAGTAAGATCCCTCAAAGACATCTAGCATAGATTAGAAGCAAATAATTAGGGACATAGGTATATAGAGAAAGCTAAATAAATTCCAAAAGTGTCATGCAATTTGAACAACTTATAACTAGAAGGAAACTAGAAGGATTAACATATCAGTAGAAGTAATCCCTAAGAGGTCATATACAAAGTTTCATTTGATTTCTATTGTTAAAACCTTAGAAAACCATGGATGAAGTTTGATAAACCAATTAGCAATCAAAATTCATCCCTCCATAACTTTCACTAAGAAAATTGGATTGTGGAAAATTTTATAGTTTTTAAAAAAGTCAAGAGATGTTCTTCAAATTTAGACCAATAGTTTGAGTTTGATCCAAAATTTAAGAAAGAACCACAACAACCTTAAGATTGGCCAAAACCTCAAATAAACCTATTTTAACCCCTAAAGTTCCTTCACTATGTTTTAACAAAAACTGCTCCAAAACTGCCATTTTTAGGACAGCTACCAAATTTTTTTTTAAAACATTTTTTGAAATATGTAACCGTAGGATCTTTTAGTGCAATATTTTGTAAAGATGTAGAAAAAATTTCAGAAATTTTCACCATGTAGATTGCAAGATATTAGTATTTGAAGTTTCAAAAGTCATTTTTTTTTCACTGCGAAAATCCGGGCAGCTGCACTTCAGAAGGCCACATTTGTATGAAAAATGTCCAAAATGGTTGAAACTCTTTGGATTCGTTCTCCAATTCAAGTTGGATACATGCTTGAAAATTTTCATATCATTTGGAATTGTACAACATGTACAAAAAAAATAGTAAGTAGAAAGAAGTAGAGAATGATTCAAAATACTAAATGGTAAAAATTTATTTATTGAATTGAAAAATGCCAATCCCAAAGGTTCAAATGTTTTAATAAACAACCTACACCCAATGTTTTTAATTTTTTTCAAAAATATTGAAAATTGAGTAAAATAAAGGACTTCAAAGTTTATTTTAGAGGAGAGAATCCATAACTACCCGCAAACTAAAATTCTTCATAACTTTTGACTCATTCATCCAAATGGAATGATTCAAAGCTTTCCATGTATATATAAATCTATAAAACCAATTTCAAATTTTTATTTCCAAAAAAAATAATTTTTTCTAATCTGCCCAAACTGCCCGAGTTGAGAAACAAACAACATTTTATACGATAACTTTTCAACCATGTAGTCAAAAGTCACGAAAATTATTGAACTTTGAAGATACTCCTCGTCCACACCTTCTATTAAATTTTGGTTCCAAAATATGAAAATCTCTAGCCACACGTACCTGCCCGAAATCGCTATGTTGCCAAAAAAGGCATGTTGGTCCTTTAAGGGTTAAGGTAGGTTTTAAGTTATTATCACCACTTGAGTTACTTAGGCATCTCAAAAGATTCATTACTTGGAAAGCATAGTGGACCAACTCCTAGGCACCTTATAGTAAAGAAATCAAAAAGAAAATACAAGAATCCGGTTGTGTTGGGTTGATTACCAAAGGTGGATAATTAATTGCTCATATACATGGTGTACATTCATCTATACATTCTTTTTCCAAACCATACTATATGGTTACTCCTTCCTAGGGGTGTTTTTTTAGGCCTTGTAAGGCCTAATTACCTAAAAAAAAGAATCAACTTCAAGCCTATAGGAAAAAAAATGTATTAAAAAATGCCAAATAGCAATAATGCACTTGCACATTGTTGCCACATTGTTTCAAAATTTTCATTTCATCTATTGTTCAAAGCCAACACATGCAAAAATTACACACAAAAATTTTGTATTCAAAATTGCATACTCAATATGGCCTTTTTCAATTCAAATCCTCCAAATTCAGGAGCCATACAACTTAAAACCTTCTTGAAAGGAAGGCCACGTAACCATCCACCAAAAACCAGAATAAAAACCCAGCTCATCCCCTAAAATTATCATAGTTGGTCATCATTTTTCCACACACTAGAGTAAATCTCACAAATTTATCAAGAATGAAAATACAATTGCTTACTGATATGGCAATGCTATGCTTTATAGGCATTGAAGAAAACATCAAAAGGGTCCATGTTTGTATCAAATAGAATATGGACGTCAATGACAACATCATTTGAAGGAAGGAAAATCTCACCTCTTTATGTTTGGTAACTACATGCAATAAGGGGTATTCAATAGGAAGGTATTTACCTCCTTCCATTCTTTTATCTCTCCCTAGTTGTAGATAAAAAGCTACTAGTATGTATTATTTTGTACCCTATTCTTTTTTGTAAATGGATACAGAGACTAATCTTTGGCACCCTATTTTTTTGGTACATTTTAGAACTATAGAGTATTGAAAAGAATGTAAACACTTTGTAAAGACAAGCCTGTGAGCAGTAAATTTTCCATAGCATTTGAATAAGCATTGGGCGCAACATTCAATACCAATAGTATACCATAGAAAAGGCCATTGAAAACAAAACCAATCACAAAAGTATACCATTGACAACAAAACAAACTCTAAAATACATAATACATGAGCTACGATATTCACAAAACAATAGTACGCAATTCATGAAAGAAGGGCACTTTAATATACAAGAAAATTTGAAAATATAATAGTTTATTATGACATTTATACAAAATGTTTTCAAAAATAAATGTATGAGTATTCCTAGTCCACCAACATGTACCAAAAATTTACAACTTGAAGGTTTATAAACAAAGAACATGCAAAAACTGTAGCTTTTTATTTTGATAGCTAGCATGTTTCCACCGCTCAAGCATGACCTTGGGAGCATTTTTCACCAATCCAAAGTTGTGCTTAATTCAAATTCAAAATAGCAATTACAAAAAACTCTCTAAACCATTTAATCACAAACTAAACCTACCAACCATTTTTGGAGGGTCCAATGTTTAGCACCCTATTTTTTTTCAATTGTACAAAAAAGGGGAAATATTTTCTATCCCCTATTTTATATATGATCATCTATGAGCATACTACCAATGCTATGGTAAATCTACTAAAAGTATAAATTGTTTTTCCTTCAACAAATTATATTCACCTTATTTTTGATCTCACACTATTTTCTACTACACAGAGGTTTCCTCCTCAAGTAGCATCATTGAACTTGTTTTAGTGGCAATTTACAAACAAACTTTCCAAAATCAATGGAAATCAACATTCTCTAGCCACCAACACTCATACATCATAATGTCTACTTGAACACCGCACATTAAGTGTTTGACATTAAAAAAATGGTTATTTTATAGTGTTGAAAAGCTTAGAAGTTTAGTAAGGAAAAGAGATTAGGAAGAAATCCAAGAGATTTTCGATAACCATTAGGAATAAAAAGATAAAATAGTTGATTTGGATAGAGGAACAAGAATCTCTAATTGTTAATTATCTTCTTGAAGTTTATAGAAAATGTTTTATTCCATTCCAAAGTAAGCTAGAGGAGATTGAGGATGCAATCAAATATCAATTTGATGAAGTATAATCTAAGATATGTCATTAAAACTTCTACTATCCATTTAATTCTATTAATTAGCAAATTTTAAACATGGCCAAGAACTAAGGTCAAGTTAGACCATTAAAACTATATTATATTCTAAGTTTTGCTTTAGAACCTCATAAAAAATGTGTAGAGGTTTTCAAAAACACACTTCAGACAAGTAGAAAATATATATAGTTAAAGTGAGAAGGATATAGGTGGATGAAGATTAGGAGTCAAGTTGGATGAAACTTAGTTAATTTCAACCAAAAAGAACAAAGTTCAAATCTTAAATAGATCTAAGGCTCCAAATCATAATGTCAAATTAGAAGGTAGATTTGAATCAAAAATTGACCACAATAAGTCAATGAAGAATGGATTAGGATTCAAACTTCATTCATCAATAACTTTCACTAGGAGAGTTCAATCTTAAAATGACTTAGCACTTTGTATAGTCAAATCCAAGCTCAATATTGAACAAAATTCAAAAGTACAAAAATAGTTATTGAATAGAAATAGTACTATAGTAGGTATTAATTGACTAACTTAGATGATAATAAAGGAAAGAATTTAGATTTAAGAATCCTTAGAAGAAGATTAGAAGAGTCTAATACCAATTTAAACTTTGAAAAATACTTTAAAATCTAAAAGATATGGAAGGATGAACTTTGTTAGACATTATCCATCAAAGTCTAAACTTATGATTTGAATAGTAGTTTTTAACCTAAGCAAATAGCCAAAATTTCAAGTTAAGTTCAAATTCAAAGTCAAGGGAAAAAAATAAAAGACATTTAAATTGCTTTTCCAAAGGCTATAATTCATTTGGTCATAATTTTTGCTAGCTGTATCAAATTTCTTTAAATTCCATGTTTTTGAAATGGAGTGATGTACTATACTTTTTCAACTTAAGACTGTTAATTTTAGTTTGCAAAATCTTGTCATTAAAACCACAATGGTTTGGTTAATTCAACCATTAAATAAAAAAATCATATTTGAAGTTAGAACTTGTAAATCATTATGCAAATATAATTCACTTCAAAACACAATGAAAAATTGATTTCTTAGAAGGTAAAATGGATTGACATTTATATACTCATTTGTACAAAATCTTAGATAATGTAATAAAACCTAATTGTGTTTTGCTTCTACATTAAGAGTGAAAAAGCTTCAAGGGTCATGACTTTTTAAGGATCTTTGAAATACAATAGTTGGTTAAATCAAATGCACATACATTAGACTTAGCTTATAGCAACTAATCATAGAACCCATATATTCATCCCAAAGCTTTCAAGTGATTCAAAATCAACGAGGAGGAATACTTACGAATGGTTATTTGACATACACTTTCAAATGGTTGTAGGGTAGCAATTGTCCACAAATGCTTTGATGGAGGAAGAATTAAGTCAAAAGAGATTTGATACTTAAACTATTTAAACAAAATCTAGCAATGAATCCTTTACCTATTTCTCATACACTATATATATATTTCTTTAGATCATTTCCTTACCTCAACCACTATATAAAATTTAGAATTTTAACTTTAAATTTTATTGACAAACATCTTCAATGGAAGTTTGTAGTATGAGCCGCACTTCTTGGTTTTGTAAACTTATTTAAAATTCTAAGGGTACAACTTGGTTGTTTTGGTTGTAACTTGCAAGAATTTGTATTCTTGAAAGTTAAGCACAAATTGTTGAAGTTCCACCCTATATGTAGTCAAGTTAATTTCAGGTCTCTCAAGAGCTTTAAATGTTGTTGTATGTTGGCTTGTAAGGAAATAGTATCTAAAACTACAAGGTCAAATTTTATAATGTTTCTCACTCTAGGGATTGCCAGTGGTGTTGGCTAATATTTAGGGTTGCATAATGAAATAGTTTCATTGCTAAAGTTTTATTGTAACCTCAACTCCTTCAATCATCAATTGGATTTTTTTCACTTGTAACCTTGATCTTGCTTTCAATTGATTGTTGATACTTACAATTTAGTTAAAAATCAATTGATAGAAATTTTAGTATAAAAAAACAAAGCCCTATTTAAGTTAAAAAATCGAAAGTAGTCTACAAAAAAAAATGCTAAAGTTTTTCAAATGAACATTTGGTTATAATTTGCAATCAAACCTTAATGGAACTCAATCTTGTCCATTTATAATCAAATATAAAAATTTAAACCAAATATTAACATGCAGAGGAAAAATGAAATTTATGAGATATAAATGTACTTTTTATGCCCAATGCTTGGTGATGACTTCTGGAGAAGTGGACTCCATTGAAGTTACTTATATACAAAAGCAAACTATATGAAGGGTGCAAGGCATCACAAAGATCCTAATAGTAAATAAAGATGATTATTAGACAATTCTATATTTGGTTTACGGTCTTGTCAAAAAGAAATTGTTGAATACACAATATGAGATGTATCAATCAAAGTCTTGATTGGAGAAATTTTAACATATTCAAACCAAATAAATTTTTTGAAAGAGTAATAGGCTACTATATACCCAAGAATGTCAACTATGTTGTCTAATTTTCCATTTTATGTCCCACATCTCTTATCATATACAATATATGGATATAGATATGGATATGGATACATGCATACAAAGCATGTGTAAAAATATATATACAAATACATACTTTATTCTGGACTTTTTGACACCTTTGATGAGCTTACTCATTTGTACATTAAAGAATGTACATCTTATACTGCATTTTTTTAACAATTAGACACCATGAGACATGGCACATATTCAAGTGCATATCTTACCACTATATAACCAATGGTTTTTAGCTAATGCACAACATAGCCTACATTGGAAGGGACAAATTTAAGAGAATAAATAAAATAGAAGCTTAATTACAATCAATAATACATGTGGTAGATTAGAGTTGCTTTTAGTAAATTCTTTAAGTTTATTGGTATTCTTTCCAATCATAGCCTATAATCTTTTATATTATAAATATCATTTTAAGCATTTCAAACTCAATCTTAAAACTAGGAATAAACTAAAGGATATATATCTAAGAAAAATAAATACAAAAAATATAAATGTACTAAAATATATTTCTCAATATACAAGTGTATCCTTCAAAATTCCCTAGAAAACAATATTTGAACTAAACAAAATAAGATTTGTTATTCACTCCGAGGATGTAGGATGGAAAAACAACTATCAATACTATTTGTTGAACATTTGATGAAATTTTAATTTCACCATGTTCTTAAAATATTTGCCGAAAAGAGTGTACCGCACCATTTTGTATATAAATACCATGCAAATAAAACCACCTATAGCTATTGTAATGTACATATTTGTTTGGTATTTCTTCATTGGAGGTAGAACTGCGATTCCAGCACATGAAAATGCTACCAAAACACAAACAACAGATACAAGGAATAGGTTGATTGCCCGAGTGACTTTACGATGCAAATTTTCCACCGACTTGGTTACATATGTACCTTCTACTATCTTGATCGCCCCAAATATTTCCATTCCTGCAATTACAGATGCAATTGCAAAATAGAATGATAAAGAGTTGAAGATTGCAAAGAGTTGGATGGTGAAGTGACCTTGAACGGACATATATGAATCATTTGAGTTAGATGGAGATGGAACTGCTGTGGGATCTACAAATTCATAGTACGAATTGTATCCCAAGGGAGGTTGTAGCCATCCTCCAAATGTGATGGCAACAATTAGAGTACCTCCTACCATAACTGCACTAGAAGAATCCATCACCATTTGCTTCGTATTTCTAGCTTCTTCAACAGCACTTTTTACTTCTGGCCTTTGCAATAGAAGGTTTTGAATCTTTCTCTTCACATATTTGATCTTCTCATTTGTAACCTTCAAATGTGTAGCAATTTCCAATGGTGTGAGCTCATCGGAATTTTTTTCATTGCAATTTAAGTGTAGAGAAGCAGTAGTACAAAATGCATCCACCACTGGAACATCCATTCTCAACACAGCAACATGCAACGGTGGTTCATATAATTGAAATTCCTTCGTTTTGTCAAAAAAATACTCATAGTAGTATAAATGATAAGGAATCTTCCAACTTAGCAGCTCTTGTACAATTTGTATATGACCCATATAAGAAGCATTCCAGAGTGCTTTGGCCCAAGATTCACCTACAGATTTCTCCCAATTAAAGTCAAAGTTTGTACGTGACTTCACGATATTATAATAGTACTTTAGAAGTATCATAACAAATCCAATATCGTTTGCCGCACTTGCCCATGCCAATAATCTATCCATGCTTAAGCATCCCAAGAAGGATCCAGTGCTTTGATATCTATATTTTGTCTTCACAGCAAA